>OX465562.1:9546531-10794112 GCA_950022955.1 Xestia ashworthii | reverse complement strand
ATAGACACGTAACACCCACTTTGAGTGCGAAATTAAAGTCCTTATTGATTACCCAAATCTTGGAGCACCAATTATAAGTATGTATCTGCCAAAGCAGTACACAAATACTATTTTTCAAGTTTGTTAGTACAAATGATTGCTGTCTAATTCAATGCTACGGAGAATATGTGAATAAATTCATATTAATGTGACTAAAGGTATTTTAAAACATGAAGCTATTTATTGCCTTGTGTAGCGCCAACTGATGAGAACAATAATTATGCTCTTAACTCGTACGTATTGTGAAAATACATAGGTAAAGCTTGTGTCTACATTAAATAAACGACTCAGAGCGGATTTCACCAATAACACTGAACGCGATTAGCACATCTAGACAGAGTTTAAGAACAACCTGATGTAGTTAGTAATTTATCAATAAATTTTATAAAATGTGTAAAAAACACTTCGTCGCTTTCAACTAGTAATTTCCCTTGGAGACTGGCGGCGTTGCCATCGCAACGCTTAGCCTCTGGTACTAATTAGTTTCATGAAATTATTAACATGTATGGACAGTTCTTGAAGGCAGTACAGACTATCCTAGGTCCTTGATAAAAATGTTGATTTACATTTGGTATTTCCAAAATTTATCCTTGCCTTTTCTTCTACCAAATTCCTAGCAAATTAAATCTTAGAATGATAGGTACTATAAGTTTGTACACTACTTTGTTTTTCATGTAGCTACTTTGGAAACTATCCATAAAGTATGCAGGGTGACCTCGACATAAAGGCACGTAAGTACCCAAGTTCAGCGGAACTCCACGGGACCTTCGCACAGTTTTACATAAAGTGCTGGAATCGTCTGGGAGAGAGTATAGCGCTTCCGGGACCTCGACAAATGCACATAACGTGGAAATAATTTTACACTTGTATTATGTATCTATCTATACTAATATTACAAAGAGGTAAGATTTGTATCATGTTTGAATTTTTGTATGTAACGAATAACTTAAAACCTACTGGCCCGATTTGAAAAATTCTTTCAGCAATGGATAGCTACATTATCAGCGAGTAACATAGACTATATTTTATCCCCGTACTCTTACGGGAACGGGACCTACGCAGGTGAAACCGCGTGACGTCCTCTAGTGGCTTATATTTTTCATCTATTTACAAACATCTTGTTAGTTATCATTTCTTTGTCTCCGTGGGTTTTTACAAGATTGTCGGTGTCTTGATAAGGTATGTTTCATGATAATTCTAATTGGATCGTGATGAAGTAAAAGGTAGGGAGACCTGCAACCTTGAGAAAGCCTCACTCACATGGGTGATAACTACCCAAGTTAAATAGACCTCTGGGCAAAGATTTGGTCATGCATACCTAAAATCTTACACGGACTTTACAAAGAGAGAACGGGAGTAATTGTTATCGAAATACATAGCAGATGTGTGAAGGTATAAAGTTAGAAGTAGGCAATAAAACTCACGCAAGCTGCCATACTTTACGATTAAATATAATGCACTAGCTTTTGCCCGCGACTTCGTTCGCGTGGAATAGTGACTTCCGGCAGATTTTTGGTTTTACCCACATAGTTCCCGATCTCGCGGGATCTCTTCAAAAATGAAATGTGGAAGATATTCTAGGGAACTCTTCAAAAATCAACATAATGAGCTCTGCGTTTGAATTGAAGATATGTATACTCACTTAGGGCATTAAAGCCGTTATTGCCGATCGAAAAAGGCGAAAATGTTATTTTTCCCTTATTTTCAAAATATTATTTTGATTTGCCATTTCAGAAAAAAAGAGTCTCTCCCTTGACAAATTTTCTATTATTTTAGGCTTTAAAGATTATTACACCATTAAGTTTCTTACACCAAGACATTTCTATTAAGTTTCTTAATTACTATTAAGTTTCTTACACCAAGACATTTCTGTATACCACGTTTTTAGTTTTGCCATCCTTTGCAAAAATATATAGGTCTTGTGGTTTTGACACTCTTGAGCACGCAACGTAGAGTTGTCCATGGGAGAAACAGTCTTTATCAAGATGTACCCCCGCAACTTTAAGCGTTTGCCCTTGTACAACGGAACCAATTTTGAAAACAACCATCAGACAACTCAACAAATAAACCTTTTAATCTTCTAATACAACGGAGCCAATTTTAAATTTACGAAATGATCAATCCACAATTCCACAATTCCACGACAGTACCGAAGCGCTCGGCCGATACCCAACCAAATGCGTGTAACGAAACCATAGCGCGATCTATTTCGATCCCAACGCCATCTATCGAGCATAGTGACAACTCGGATTATTTATCTATACTCCGTTCGGGCATTTTCTTTGTACTAAAAGTTTTATTATATTGATATAATTTTTTTCATACCTTTTTACTATTTATTTACTTTTTTCCAATGAATTAAAACAATAACATGAACCGAACTCGTGTAACGATCGACACCATTGCGCGATCACAATTATCTATACTCCGTTAGAGCATTTTCTTTGTACTAAAAGTTGTATTATATTATATTTTTCATACCTTTTTACTATTTATTTACATATTTCCGATGAATTACCAGTACTGAATTGATGCCGACTCTTGACCAATAGATGGCGCTGTATGTCCGGAATAAATTTTATTTTTTATTTTGTTTTTTGTAATAAAAACTATCTTATGTCCTTTCTCAAGTTCCAAACTATGTCTGTACCAAATTTCACACAAATCGGTTCAGTAGTTTAGGCGTGAAGCAAAGACAGACAGACAGACAGACAGAAAGACAGACAGACAGACAGACAGAGTTACTTTCGCATTTATAATATTAGTTTGGAAGTTTGGATTGTTGTGGTAACATTAAGTAGGTAGTAGTATTGACATTTGTTTCAATTAATGTTGTAAAATATATGTAGCATTTGGGGCAGCTTCGATCTCTGCCTCCATTCCAGCCATTATTATTTGTGTTATATGGCCCGAAATACCTTCTCGTCTACTACAATAAGAAATGAAAAAAAAAAGTTAAAACAGGCATCAGGATCGTACAAAAGAAAAGATACGCAGGTCTCTCCGTCAGACAACAAACTGTTTCAATCATGAAAATACAAACACGTTTGTTTTACTGTTGTGTGGTGGGTAATATTTACAATAATGAACTATTTATAATAAATTAGAATTAGGCATTCCATGTAACCTTGACATAACGTGCGCGTGATCACCGCACCTCATGCCAATTTGTTCATATTGGCTGATAACCATGCCAAATCGTAGTAAGTGGCTTGTTACGACCTAATTAAATACAAGTAGGTACATACATCGCACTCAAATCAATGAGAAAACATGCTTTTGTAAACAAACTAACACCGAATGACTTGTTCATTCACAGCCAGAGACACTACCTCAGGTGTCATCTTTTGATCACCCGACAGCCCTACATGATCCTGTAACCCCTGAAGTATTACCAGGCGCTCCCGATGCTGAACCCAGTGAAGAGCCAACCATCGAAAGGAGATATCCGATTCGGGAACGACATCCTCCCAAACGATATAGTCAGTGTGGCCTCTTCATGACTTCAGACATGGAACCGGAGACTTATAAAGAAATTACAGATCATCCCCAAAAAGAAAAATGGCTAGAAGCTATGAAGGCTGAGTATGATTCATTGATGAAGCATGGAACATGGATCCTAGTTGACCGACCCTCCGATAGAAAAACTACAAAGAGCAAATGGGTATTCAAAATTAAAAAGGACACAAGTGGACAGATCACTAAATATAAAGCCAGGCTAGTAGCAAAAGGGTTCACCCAAGTAGCAGGTGTGGACTACGGCGAAACTTTTTCTCCTGTCGCTAGACTGTCTTCAGTACGGCTATTAATAGCAGTTGCTGTCCAAAACAACTTGCAAGTAGAACACCTTGATGTGGAGACTGCCTTTTTAAATGGAGACTTGGAAGAGGAGATTTATATGGAACAACCCGAAGGTTTTTCAACAGATCCAAAGGGCAAAGTATGTCTTCTCAAGAAGTCCCTTTATGGCCTTAAGCAAGCTCCACGCCAGTGGAACAAAAAGGTGTGTGAAGCAATGAAAACATTGTCCCTAACTCAAGCCACGACAGAACACTGCCTCTACTACAAAAGAGAAGGTAATGACTTCCTCGTTGTCGCAGTTTTTGTTGATGACTTCTTTATACTTGGCAATAATGCTAAAATGAAAGAGAATTTCAAGAATCACTTGAAGAAAATATTCACTGTCAAAGATCTCGGTCCCCTTAAGGACTGTCTCGGAATGAGAGTTATCCAAAAGGAAGGTTGCATAACTCTAGATCAGACCAAATATATTCAAAATATACTACACAAGTTTGGCATGAATGATGCTATTCCCGTGACTACGCCATTGGAACCCGGCCTAAAACTTTCGTTACCTGACAAAGAAGAGGAAAATATTGAAGTCCCCTATCAAGAGCTTATCGGCTCATTAATGTACATTTCCATATGTACACGACCAGACATTGCACATGCAGTCTCGTACTTGTCTCAATTCAACGTACATTACGGGGAAGTGCACTGGAGAGCCGCTAAGAGAGTTCTTCGGTACCTTAAGGAGACTGTACACCTCAAACTTTTATACAAACCAGGTCAGTCCTACCCAACAGGATATGCCGATGCGGACTATGGGAATAACATAATAGATAGGCGATCCTTCACAGGATTCATATTCTTTATGAGTGGAGCTCCCATCTCATGGGAAGCGCGCAAGCAGCGCACAGTCGCTCTTTCCACGACAGAAGCTGAATATATGGCTCTTGGGGAAGCTTGCAAGGAGGCAATATACCTAAAATCGCTCATTTCAGAAATATTCGCCATCATTCATCCTATCGTCATTCACTCAGACAATCAAAGCTCGATTAAACTGGCTCACAACAACACATATCACGCACGCACTAAACACATAGACATCAAACACCATTTCATTCGAGACTCACTTGCACATCACAACCTAACCTTGAAATATACTTGTTCATACAGAGCCAATACAGTAGGCTAGTAAAGGAAAAACTATTTTTATCAGGAAATAAAAAACGTGTATTTAAAATTACGTATAACAAGAGAAGTGAAGTGACAGACATATAGTTTGTCAAAAGAGTAATGGCCAGGGTGTGCTTATTAGACTAAAAAGGTTTTAACACCTCCCCGTAATATGGACACCCTGTATAAGGAATAAAATTTACAGAGAATATATAAAAACATCATATCAAAGTTAACTGTGCACTTAACACTAACACACAAAAAAAAATACTGTATACATTCACAAGAAAAAAGAACATCCTGTACACACCTACCTATCACTCACTATAACACAACTATATACATACCAACAAAAAAAAATAAAAACATTGTGCAAAACCTACACTAAACTAAACCTAAGAGATTTGCACATCTAGCATGTTTAATCCTTGGTAATGGTTTTGTGAGAATATCGGCAATGTTATCATTACTTGGTATATATTTCAGGGTTAGGTTGTGATGTGCAAGTGAGTCTCGAATGAAATGGTGTTTGATGTCTATGTGTTTAGTGCGTGCGTGATATGTGTTGTTGTGAGCCAGTTTAATCGAGCTTTGATTGTCTGAGTGAATGACGATAGGATGAATGATGGCGAATATTTCTGAAATGAGCGATTTTAGGTATATTGCCTCCTTGCAAGCTTCCCCAAGAGCCATATATTCAGCTTCTGTCGTGGAAAGAGCGACTGTGCGCTGCTTGCGCGCTTCCCATGAGATGGGAGCTCCACTCATAAAGAATATGAATCCTGTGAAGGATCGCCTATCTATTATGTTATTCCCATAGTCCGCATCGGCATATCCTGTTGGGTAGGACTGACCTGGTTTGTATAAAAGTTTGAGGTGTACAGTCTCCTTAAGGTACCGAAGAACTCTCTTAGCGGCTCTCCAGTGCACTTCCCCGTAATGTACGTTGAATTGAGACAAGTACGAGACTGCATGTGCAATGTCTGGTCGTGTACATATGGAAATGTACATTAATGAGCCGATAAGCTCTTGATAGGGGACTTCAATATTTTCCTCTTCTTTGTCAGGTAACGAAAGTTTTAGGCCGGGTTCCAATGGCGTAGTCACGGGAATAGCGTCATTCATGCCAAACTTGTGTAATAGCTTTTGAATATATTTGGTCTGATCTAGAGTTATGCAACCTTCCTTTTGGATAACTCTCATTCCGAGACAGTCCTTAAGGGGACCGAGATCTTTGACAGTGAATATTTTCTTCAGGTGATTCTTGAAATTCTCTTTCATTTTAGCATTATTGCCAAGTATAAAGAAGTCATCAACAAAAACTGCGACAACGAGGAAGTCATTACCTTCTCTTTTGTAGTAGAGGCAGTGTTCTGTCGTGGCTTGAGTTAGGGACAATGTTTTCATTGCTTCACACACCTTTTTGTTCCACTGGCGTGGAGCTTGCTTAAGGCCATAAAGGGACTTCTTGAGAAGACATACTTTGCCCTTTGGATCTGTTGAAAAACCTTCGGGTTGTTCCATATAAATCTCCTCTTCCAAGTCTCCATTTAAAAAGGCAGTCTCCACATCAAGGTGTTCTACTTGCAAGTTGTTTTGGACAGCAACTGCTATTAATAGCCGTACTGAAGACAGTCTAGCGACAGGAGAAAAAGTTTCGCCGTAGTCCACACCTGCTACTTGGGTGAACCCTTTTGCTACTAGCCTGGCTTTATATTTAGTGATCTGTCCACTTGTGTCCTTTTTAATTTTGAATACCCATTTGCTCTTTGTAGTTTTTCTATCGGAGGGTCGGTCAACTAGGATCCATGTTCCATGCTTCATCAATGAATCATACTCAGCCTTCATAGCTTCTAGCCATTTTTCTTTTTGGGGATGATCTGTAATTTCTTTATAAGTCTCCGGTTCCATGTCTGAAGTCATGAAGAGGCCACACTGACTATATCGTTTGGGAGGATGTCGTTCCCGAATCGGATATCTCCTTTCGATGGTTGGCTCTTCACTGGGTTCAGCGTCGGGAGCGCCTGGTAATACTTCAGGGGTTACAGGATCATGTAGGGCTGTCGGGTGATCAAAAGATGACACCTGAGGTAGTGTCTCTGGCTGTGAATGATGCTGCGTTTGCGGAACTAGTTGTTCCTCATCTTGAATGGGTACAAGGATTACTTGCGATTGTGGCGAGGGTAGCGTCTCGCTGGAAGAAGAATTTTGGGACTCTATCGGCGTCTTGTCCTCTATGAAGACAACATCTCTAGCGACTATGATCACTCGAGGATTTTCGGGATTTATGAGACGGTATCCTTTGCTTTCTGTAGCATAGCCAACGAAAATACACTTTTGTGTCTTAGAATCTAGTTTCGTACGTTTTTCTTTAGGCACAAGAACGTGAGCTTCGCAACCAAAAACTCTTAAATGAGATAAGTTGATTTTGTTTCCCTTCCACAGTTCTTCTGGTATTTTGTTGTTCAAGGCTTGCGTTGGTGTACGGTTCTTCAGATAGATAGCCGTATTTACCGCTTCTCCCCAATACGCCAAGGGTAGTTTTGAGTCTTGGAGCATTGATCGAGCTTTTTCGATTATTGTCCGGTTTACTCGTTCGGAAACTCCATTCTGTTGAGGGGTGTACGGGACCGTGGTCTGATGCACGATGCCATTTTCCTTAAGAAAAGTACACATATCGTTATTTACGTATTCACGACCATTGTCCGAACGTAGGACTTTTATTCTTTCACCGGTTTGATTTTCTACTAAATGTTTAAACTCTACAAACTTTGCAAAAACTTCGGCTTTTGTTTTCAAAAGATATCCAAAAGTTTTGCGACTAAAGTCGTCTGTAAAAGTCAGTAAGTACAAAGCTCCACCCCACGAGTGCGTACTCATAGGTCCGCATAAGTCCGAATGGATTAACTGTAGGACTTTGCTTGATTTACTTTTAGAGTTTTTAAACGGTTTTTTAGATAATTTACCTTGTAGGCATGGAACACACTTTTCGGTGTAGTTACCGTTGTAATCTAAACCGATAGATTTATTTTTAAGTATATTCATACTTTTTGCATTTAGATGACCAAGACGCCTATGCCACAGCATTGCAGACTCTTTGGTCGAAGAATACAACGCTTGTGAGCTACTCAGATCCAACCTGTATATTCCTTTATGGTTTGAACCTGTAGCAATGACAGATCCTGTCACTTGACATCCGCCGCTTTGGATGATGCTTGCGCCTTTCGATGTAAACAAAACTTCGAAGCCTTTTTTAACTAAATTGCTTACAGATAAAAGATTTGTAGCGAGACCAGGGATATAAAGAACATCACTAATTTTATTTACACTATCGGAAATATGAATATTTACAGTACCTTTACCATGGCTTAGTAATTGCTCCTTGTTAGCAACTGTAATAGGGGTGACGTGGGATGACATGGTTGCATACCAATCTTTCCTGTTACTCATATGGGAAGTTGCGCCAGAGTCAATATACCAATCTAGAGAACTTGTGGGAGGAATGTTAGAAAAACAGGATGAAAGTGTGAATTCGGATGTATAATGTGTAGAAGTGTTAGCCGAAACATTTTTGTTTTTCTTCTGTCTGAGCTTCCTACATTGCGATACTACGTGACCTAGTTTTTTACAATAGATACAGAACTTCTTCTCGTCCTTCGTTTGTAGCGCTGCACTGACAGTTCCTCTGGTGGTAGTAGCTGTTGCGGTGCGCACGTCCTCTTTTAGAAGTGCTGTCACCACATTTTCCGATGATACCTTCGTGTTGGAATGTTCGAGAGTCATGACGAGTGGATGAAATCTTTCTGGAAGTCCAGCGAGCATGATGATGCCAAGAAACTCATCGTCCACTGCTGCTCCTATTCCCTGCAGCTCTTGCTGCGTCGATAACGCCTTGTTTACATACTCTTGTATGTTTCCTGTGTATGCGTTTCCTAACAGACTCTTCATTAGTGCTAATCTCCTTGTCAGTCCGCTATCGGCGTAGGCCTTCTTCAAACAATTGAAGGTTTCGAATGCGGTTTTTGCTGACCTTATGACTGGATAGACCGACTCGTCACACGTGAGGCAAATCTTAGCTCGTGCCTTCGCGTCTCTGCGCGTGGCGATGGGATCGGTGGGATCGACCGCTTGTATTACTACGTCCCATAAGTCGACGTCCGTCAGATAGCACTCCAAACTAAATGCCCATGTGTTGAAGTTATGACCATTTAGCTTACTAATGCTTATTGCATTTGTCATATTCGAAGAATTTGTTACCGCTGTACTGGTATCCGCTGCTGACTGCTGCTTCGTGGTGGACGTTGGAGGGACCATAACCACTTGTTCATACAGAGCCAATACAGTAGGCTAGTAAAGGAAAAACTATTTTTATCAGGAAATAAAAAACGTGTATTTAAAATTACGTATAACAAGAGAAGTGAAGTGACAGACATATAGTTTGTCAAAAGAGTAATGGCCAGGGTGTGCTTATTAGACTAAAAAGGTTTTAACAGAATGAGAAACTGCGCTCGCGCTCTTCAGGTTTTTATTTTTATTTGGATAAATTACGACTACAAAATTATTTATGAGCTAATAATACTAACCGTAAATCATAAGTACGGATACAAATAGCAAAGATTTTATATGAAAGCTCACTAACATTGACCTCAATCTTTACCTTCATGAATGTGATGCATGAAATGAGATTTTTTTATAAAGGAAACGTATTCTAAATAAAAATAAATGCGTAATGATTGATAGAGATATTAGTAGGTAGCAGAAAGCATGGTGGAGTGCGAGTGTGACCGAGCAGAGTTCGCATTGAAATAACTCGTGTCGCGCTTGGCACGGCGTCAACTCGCGATGGGCCAGTAAACACCTCTAGCGCTTTGTGAAAAAATGTGACATGCTCAACTCTCTGTAGGTAAATAAACCGAAGCTGTGATGTATCGGGCTCTAGATGAGTAGTGCACGCCGCTTCAAAGAGCACGTTAAATCAACTCGTTTCATTGTTAAACAAACTCGCATTGAAACAAGGCGATCCTAAAATTAAAACAGTTTTCCGAAACCATTACAGATGCTAGATTGCGCACGAAAATAATTATACAAGAATAATTTAATAATTATAACAGTATGAGGTATTGAGCCGCATTGACCCAATTGTACGAAGTTCACAACAAATAGACAAAGCGCCTTGAGTGCTGGAGTGCTGGAGTGCTGGAGCTTTCTAATAATGAGAATTCTTATTTGATTTGGCATTCAGTGTACACTCCACGCGGCACTCCATTATACCCACGTTTGCTAAATTAAACGACGATCCTGACAGTTACATGAATACAGCGTTTATCACATGCGCCGCAATAAATAAAAAAATGTAAATTCATATAAAACATTGCAGTCGACCTTTAAATAGCTTGACTGTCATACGGCCAATGACCATACATGATACAGTAAAGTAGAAGGCTGACATCGTCAAACCCGCGTCCACGGTTCGTAGAACCTAGCTTGTAACATATTCGACCCTTTGCAACAAGGTAACATGGAGCGATAAACAAGCAACTCAAAACCTTCAAATAAATGACCAAAGTCGGAGAGGAATGTTTCAAATTACATAGTTGTGAAATGTTCGTGAACATACGTTGCATACTCCGGCCTCAGTACCGCGGTGGTGAGCGACGCTTTGAAAGATTCTTAACATTTCAGGCGAAAAGACAAATGTCATACTCGTAGGTAGTTCTCCAGGGATTCTTGGCGAAACCGCACTAAACATTAAAATACGACTGTGACATTGCCAGTTTATTTTGTTCTTGTTTACGTTACGTAGCTGTGAAAGACCTTCGTTAAAGTTTCACCTAGAAAACGAACGCAGTGCAGAGTAGCCGATCTTTTGGGAGACGACGCGCAATTTTTGCGAGCAATTTTTTACCGAATGAAATCAATTTCTAGTTGTTGTTTGATATCACTGATCATCTAAATGGACCCACTTACATGACGCTAACTTTTTTTTAGGATAAACGTAAAAAACACCCTATCAGGTTTTGACGCGTGTTACTTTTTTTAGTATTCTTTTTTCGTGCTGTGCTATGATTAAAGAATTATTTGACACTACTTTCAGCCGGTATAAAAAGATTTACTAAGAAAAATAAAAAGACTTAAAGACTATTACGATGTTATTGAAAATCTTATTTAAATCGTAACTACTTGTTCAACAAATATGATATAAACAAATGATAGTGTTAATAGGATACTGAATACTATGAGTTGAGTCTGTATGGATATCCCTACTAAAAGTATAATTAAATCATATTAAAACTCACTTTTCTTCTGCTTCTCGACGTAGTAGCCATGCCCTGTAAAGACAAAAATAATAACATAAAATAATAACATTAAAATAGTCTTAAATAAATAGTCTTCATATGCTTTTTTGAAAAAATATTCTCACTTCACACTGAGAAAGTTCTGACAAGTTAGTTATAGCTCACAGTTTGTCTCAACGCAACCGTGAAACGTCCACCACTACACTCAAGTTCACTCAACTACTTTACCAAAATGTCACAAACTCACAACTTACAATAATTACTGGAATTACACCTGTCCTTATCAACCAAATGAGTGGGTGAGTAACTATCTTAATGGGTTGTCCGTTACTTAGGTAATTACTGAACGTGAATTTGATTACTATCTCTTTGAACCACTTCAATTCACAGAGAAGTGATTTGATAGCTGCTCTGTAGCTTACAAGAATTCTTGATATCCATATTCTGCAATATCAATGAATTCTCGGAAACTTTGTGCTCTCTGAGATTTTCAGGAAAACGTGCATGACGTACACTCAAGAGTAACAAATTAAAGCGAAACGGGTACTCCAGTGATTATAAATTTCCAAAAACAATAACATTTTGATCGATATTACTAAAACCACTGAAAACTGTAAACAAATAACATTTTTAACAGAAAGGTTTCCTTTGTAAAAAGCACTGTTTTATTAAAACAACATTTACTTGAAAATTTATGTTATTATTATATTGTATAATCATTAATCTTTTGGAGCAGACTAAGCGAATATACAAATTTAGTGTTTAACGATCATTTTAACTATGTTTACATTGCTTTTAAAACCACTATTATCGTAATTCAAGTGTCATTAAATGCTTTATTTCGAGTTATTCAGGTAATTAGCCAGTCCCTTTTAAATAAACGGTCTGTCTAGCAGATATTGTTCACTAATGTTTAAGAACATTCACCACAATGTTACGAGAAAGCTTTTAAAATATTAAACGGCCGTTTCACTAGATATTCCTTACATACAGGTTAATTAAAATGATTGATCGTTTACTAAATTGCTTAGATGAATTCTGGAAATCGTTTTCTTTATGTAAAACCTAATTTCTTAAGGCGAAGTTGTAAAATACGCTGTTATGGCAGGCAACGATTCATTAGTTAGATAACATTTCGCCGTGAAGTCCGTGATGCCGGTAGTTTTTAACGAAAGTTTCATAGCTACTCAGGTTATGTAAATAATATCCTAACGTGTCATAATTAATGGTAGGTACTTTACTTTTTAAATTGGCCTTTTTCCAAAATAAACTTTGGAAGATTATAGGTATAAAACACGCTACCTACAGCAACGCTGCCTGCTCAGTGTTTGTGAGATGTCTGATTTATTACACTTAAAACTCAAAATGCAAGTTTATATAACTTTATTTTAACTTTAACTCGCTTAATATCGAGTTCACTAGAAGAAGTTGCACCAGTTACCACTTATTATTGTTTAAAATATATTCTCGAAGCCATAACACGTCAAACATATTGTGATCATTAAAATAGCGATACACGTTCTAATATTAGAAGATATAGGTACTCCGGCTTCCTGTACCGACAGATGTCAACGACCTTCTGTTTGTAGGTCAAGGTTATCAAACAAGGAGCCAGATCATTGTTATTCAGATAAGTTGCGCTCTCCTAATTGATCGAAGTTATGACACCATTGGTATTCCAATGGCTTCTGAACTTTTACGCGCACCAAGATTACTTATCGCGTATACCATATGAATTTTAAGTACTTTTACTGTAATACTTTTTTTATGACAGAGAGCCAGATTTCATGCAAAATAAGCTGCAAAAAAATTGTAAAAATGGTGGTTGATTTTTTTGTAAAAATGTGAGCAGAAAAGACTTACGCAACTCGCGAAACGCTGTAACCCGACACGTATGTTCCGGAACAAGACGTGCCCCCAATGACAGCGCACGTTCATAGTCAACCAGTTCCCGTTAACCTGGCCGTGTTCTTGATTTTGGGACAAGTTCCAATCAGAAATAGCAGGAGCAGTGGCCGAGTTCCCCAATTGTGTTCTCAGTTTTCTATTTATAATGTTCCAAATGTACCGGGTGATACGAAACACTGTCCAATGCTATTCCCACTGCACAACCGGTAACGACTTACTAATACAAGTTATTTATCTTCAGTTTTACAGAGACGCGTGCTTCTTTCTCATGCGACCAATTTGGATTCGGCTCAACATAACAAATCCTACGCATTTTTAAAAAGGTTCATCCACAACGTATGTAGTGAGGCCGAATGAAAAACTCTTCACATTATCTGAAATCATAATTTAAATGCTAAACAGATGGCACACGCTTTCGAGTATTGCCACAGAAAATTACGGCCAAGTGTGAATCGAAAGATGCGCTCGGGAATGCCGTAGAATCTATGAACCCTCTACGGCGTAGACACCCTACGGCGTAGAGGGTCTACGCCGTAGGGTGTCTACGCCGTAAGCTACGAGTGACCACTACTAAATTTTATCATGTATTTGTTTGCGCGATATAAAGCAATTATAGCTTTACCTAACATTAGAAGTCATCAATATTAATAACGAAAAAATCACTCAATTTGTTACTGACAAGTGGTGGTTATTACACCACTTAGATTCAGATTTTATCTATCTATAATATAAAAATGAATTGCAAAATGTGTTGGTAAGCGCATAACTCAACAACGCCTGGACTAATTTCACTAATTCTTTTTTTGTTGTGTTTGTTATTGTCAGGAGAAGGTCTTATGAAAAAAAAAGGTAGTAGTAGGTAGGTAGTAGTAGGTAGGTAGTAGTAGGTAGGTAGTAGTCGGTACGTAGTAGTAGGTAGGTAGTAGTAGGTAGGTAGTAGTAGGTAGTAGTAGGTAGGTAGTAGTAGGTAGGTAGTAGTAGGTAGGTAGTAGTAGGTAGGTAGTAGTAGGTAGGTAGTAGTCGGTACGTAGTAGTAGGTAGGTAGTAGTAGGTAGGTAGTAGTAGGTAGTAGTAGGTAGGTAGTAGTAGGTAGGTAGTAGTAGGTAGGTAGTAGTAGGTAGGTAGTAGTAGGTAGGTAGTAGTAGGTAGGTAGTAGTAGGTAGGTAGTAGTAGGTAGGTAGTAGTAGGTAGGTAGTAGTAGGTAGGTAGTAGTAGGTAGGTAGTAGTAGGTAGGTAGTAGTAGGTAGGTAGTAGTAGGTAGGTAGTAGTAGGTAGGTATTAGTAGGTAGGTAGTAGTAGGTAGGTAGTAGTAGGTAGGTAGTAGTAGGTAGGTAGTAGTAGGTAGGTAGTAGTAGGTAGGTAGTAGTAGGTAGGTAGTAGTAGGTAGGTAGTAGTAGGTAGGTAGTAGTAGGTAGGTAGTAGTAGGTAGGTAGTAGTAGGTAGGTAGTAGTAGGTAGGTAGTAGTAGGTAGGTAGTAGTAGGTAGGTATTAGTAGGTAGGTAGTAGTAGGTAGGTAGTAGTAGGTAGGTAGTAGTAGGTAGGTAGTAGTAGGTAGGTAGTAGTAGGTAGGTAGTAGTAGGTAGGTAGTAGTAGGTAGGTAGTAGTAGGTAGGTAGTAGTAGGTAGGTAGTAGTAGGTAGGTAGTAGTAGGTAGGTAGTAGTAGGTAGGTAGTAGTAGGTAGGTAGTAGTAGGTAGGTATTAGTAGGTAGGTAGTAGTAGGTAGGTAGTAGTAGGTAGGTAGTAGTAGGTAGGTAGTAGTAGGTAGGTAGTAGTAGGTAGGTAGTAGTAGGTAGGTAGTAGTAGGTAGGTAGTAGTCGGTAGGTAGTAGTAGGTAGGTAGTAGTCGGTACGTAGTAGTAGGTAGGTAGTAGTCGGTACGTAGTAGTAGGTAGGTAGTAGTAGGTAGGCAGGACAGGACAACGTCTGTCAGGTCGGCTAGTAACAGATAAAAACAAGCGGCATTGTCCCGTATATTGAAACTCTCACGTTTTTGTAAAATGGGTGTGGCGGCAATCCGTATCCTCACGGAGGTTGTCATAGCAACCAATTAATAGGTAGAAAAATATTCTGTCATCTGGTATGTGATTGTGTACTCTGTCATCTTGTACAGCGCTTATTGTATTCACCGTAATTATATTTATCAAACTCAGTAACCGTCTTTCCATTGATTGCCCGCGCTCACGGACTCTAAAGTGGTGACCCGACGTGATGATGCGAAATCTACGGGATTCGAAAGGTTGAATGGAAAAAATCTTGCAACGTTAGATTGCCTTCGACGGTGGATTTGTTTCGCCCTGCTGAAATCCAAGGGAAGAGCGACGTTACCGGTAAAACCAGCGCTGATTCATTATGATTGAACGCCGAGCCCCTACCTACATCATACTTCCTGTTTTGTTCCCGAATACGACTCCCAAACCCTGGCTGATGTGCAGCGCCATCTATTGGTGAGCTATTTGAAGTAACGGCGACAGATTACCGCTGCTGTCAAGTTTGTCAAATTCTAATTTATCATGCACGAACTCCTTGGTGAAATTACAGACAACTTTTCTTTTATAATAGTGAATAAAACCTTTTCTTCATGAAATAGGTAGTTTTAGGAATTTTTTTATGGGTGTTTCGTTTTCGTTTTGTTTATTTTTTGTTGTAATTTTAATAATTATTTTTTTGTATATAATTATGGCGGAGCAACCAACCACCCAGGCCCAGCTACAGCAACTGTTGGCTGAGAATGCTGCTCTTCAGGAGCGACTTGCCCAACTTGCGCCTCCTGCAGGGGTACATGAGCCTGAAGTCTTTAATGTAGCTGTTAAATTACCACCATTCTGGCAGGACAAGCCAGCAGTCTGGTTTGCCCAGGTGGAGGCACAGTTCGAAATTGCTGGCGTTACTGGTGACAGCACCAAGTACAATTATGTCGTTGGGCAGTTGGACCAACGATTAGCAAGTGAGGTAGAGGACA
Organism: Xestia ashworthii; assembly: GCA_950022955.1. NCBI lineage: Eukaryota > Metazoa > Arthropoda > Insecta > Lepidoptera > Noctuidae > Xestia > Xestia ashworthii. The sequence continues at coordinate 10,777,952 of OX465562.1, read as the reverse complement.
TAATTACAAACCCTCCTAAAGAGGGTAGGTATTTCAAATTGAAGGAGCAGCTTACGCGACGCCTTTCAACATCCGAGGAGCAGCGTGTGAGGCAGCTCATCAGTGACGAGGAGTTAGGTGATAGGAAACCATCCCAATTCCTCCGCCACTTACGATCTCTGGCTGGAAGTGCTCTCACAGATGAGAACATTTTTCGTCAATTGTGGTTGCGACGTTTGCCGCAACAAGTACAAGCCATTTTGGCTGCTCAAGCGGACCTTGGCCTCGACAAAGTAGCTGAATTAGCTGACAAAATCGTCGAGCTCGCTCCCGGACTGAGTGTATGTAGCACGTCTATGAGCACACCAGCTATAGCTCCTGACTTACAAACATTGGCGCGACGTGTTGTGGAGCTGACTAAACAAGTAGTAGCTATTTCAGTTTCGCCGCATCGCAGCGTATCTCGTAGTCGTTCATCGAGGCGCCGCAGTCGCGATGCATCGACCAAACAAGACAAGCTTTGTTGGTATCATCGTAGATTTAGATCTAAGGCGAGCAAATGCATCAGCCCTTGCAAGTGGTCGGAAAACTCGCCCAGCAATCAGTAGCGGCGGCAACTGGTTGTCAACATTCAAGCCGCCGTCTTTTTGTTACTGACCAGATAACCAAACGACGGTTTTTAGTTGATACTGGTTCGGACTTATGCTGTTATCCGTACCAATGGCTTCAGAGTCGTAGACAGCATTCAGACTATGACCTATGCGCGGCTAACGGCACTAAAATTAAAACTTTCGGTACCATCGTCTTAACTTTAAAACTAGGATTACACCGCGATTTTACTTGGCAGTTCATCGTTGCTGATGTTGGCAAAGCTATCGTGGGCGCAGATTTCTTATCATATCACAATCTTTTGCCAGACTGTAACCGAATGAGATTAGTTGATGGAACCACCGGAATGTCTTGCCCTGCCTCTTCTTCCGTTGGTATTGTGGATTATTATGGTGTAAAAGCAATTGTTAGTGGAAGTTCGGTTTTTGTTAACATTCTTGCTGAATTTCCAGAGATAACAAAACCGCCTGGACTTCCCAGAGTTGTAAAGCATAATACCGTTCATTTTATAAAAACCACTGATGGACCTCCTGTTTCCTGCCGCCCTCGACGTTTAGCGCCGCAGAAACTGATTTCTGCCAAGAAAGAATTCGAGGAGATGGTACGGAGTGGTATTGCTAGACGTTCAAAGAGTCCATGGTCATCTGCATTGCACATGACACCAAAAACGGACACCACCTGGCGTCCATGTGGCGACTATCGCGCCCTAAACGCCAGAACGATCCCGGATCGTTATCCAGTTCGTCACGTCAACGACTTTGCTCATAATCTAGCGGGGGCTACTGTGTTCAGTACCCTCGATTTAGTTAAAGCGTATCATCAGATCCCAGTGTTTGAAGAAGATATCGCCAAGACGGCCATTATTACCCCGTTTGGCCTCTTCGAATTCCCATTTATGACTTTTGGTTTGCGTAATGCGGGACAAACCTTTCAACGGTTTATCGATGAGGTCACGCGGGGCTTGGATTTCTGTTTTCCTTTTGTTGACGATATTTTGGTCTTCTCTACAGATCAGGCTCGTCACAAGGAACATCTGCGGATCCTTTTTAATCGCTTGCGAGAATACGGCGTTGTGTTGAACCCGTCTAAATGTCTCCTTGGTGCCTGTAAAGTTACGTTCTTGGGGTATCATATCACTGCTGAAGGCACTTTACCACCGCAGGAGCGGATACAAAGCCTTTTAGATTTTCCCCCTCCTAAAACAGTGCAAGGCATGCGCCGTTTTCTCGGCATGATTAATTATTATCGTCGATTCATGCCGCATGCTGCTAAATTTCAAGCTCCACTTATTGCTGCTTTGGTTGCTACCAACAGCAAGGGTCCGAAACCATTTCCATGGACACCCGAGCTGTTACAGCAGTTTGAAGCATGCAAGCTAAGTCTATCAAACGCGACGCTGTTGCAACACCCAGTGAGCGACGCACCTTTAGGTCTTTTCACGGACGCTTCTAGTGTGCATATCGGTTCTTCACTGCAACAGCAGGTGAATGGTGAATGGTCTCCTATTGCCTTCTTCAGCAAAAAGCTGACGCCTAAGCAGGCACAGTGGCCAGCGTATTACCGGGAACTTTTAGCGGTGTACGAAAGCGTACAGCATTTTCGTTACATCTTAGAAGTTCAGCATTGTACTATCTTTACTGACCATAAACCATTGCTGTATGCTTTCGTACAGCGTCGTGAAAAACTTCCCCCAGCACAGCTGAACCAGTTGTCTTTCATCAGCCAATTCACAACAGACATCCAATACATTAAAGGGGAAGATAATGTTGTTGCCGATGCAATGTCGCGGGTTGAGATTGAAGCCTTGGCCTTGGAGGAGAATTTCGAAGCTCTTGCTAGATCGCAGGAATCGGATCAAGAATTGTCGGATTTTCTGAGGAGTAGCACCAACCTTAAATTAACTAAGGTTAATATTCCCGGAACCAATATTCACATTTTTTGTGACATTTCCACCGGCAAGTCCCGTCCTTATTTAACTCCTTCCTTTCGCCGAGCTGCTTTTAATAAGCTTCATAGTTTAAGCCACCCTGGCGCACGAGCCACCACTCGTCTCGTTACTGAGAGATACGTGTGGCCTTCAATTAAAAAGGAGTGTCGCGAGTGGTCTCGTGCTTGTGAAGCGTGTCAGCGCAGCAAAGTATCGAGACACAATACCGCGCCTCTTGGTACTTTTCAACAACCGACCGGTCGTTTCATGCATGTTCATGTGGACATCATTGGACCTCTGCCTGTCTCAAACGAATTTCGTTACTGTTTGACGGCTATAGACAGAGTGACCAGATGGCCTGAAGCTTGGCCTATGCGAACCATTACAGCTGACGAAGTTGCTGACACCTTTACCAGAGAATGGGTCGCTCGTTTTGGTGTGCCATCCGTCGTTACAACAGATCAGGGTACTCAATTTGAGTCTGATCTGTTTCGCCGACTAATGGCCATGTTTGCTACCAAACGCATAAGGACTACAGCTTACCATCCTTGCGCAAACGGGATGATTGAACGAGTTCATCGGCAACTAAAGGCAGCGTTGATGTGCCATGATAGTTCGTGGGTCAGATCACTACCACTAGTACTGTTAGGCATGCGTTCCTCATTCAAGGAGGATTTGAAATCTACTGCTGCAGAAATGTTGTATGGTGAACCTCTGCGTCTTCCAGGGGAAATGCTAATCGCAGCTTCTCCCCTCAGAAAGATCGAAGACCCTGCTGATTTTGTGGTCCAACTGAGAAACAAAATGTTGAGTATTCGACCTGTGCCTGCATCTCGGCATTCAGAGACAACATCCTTTGTTTTTAAGGACCTTTCTTTTTCTACTCATGTGTTTTTGCGTGAGGACGCTGTTCGGCACTCATTGCAGCCCCCTTATAGAGGCCCGTTTGAAGTTGTCGATAGAGCCGAAGACGGTAAAACTTACACCTTAAATATTAAGGGTAGGAAGGTTGCAGTTAGTGTCGACAGACTTAAGCCAGCTTTTATTGAGCGCACATCGCCGCAGCAGATTCCTGCTCAGGTTGTTGCTAAGCCTCAAGAACCTACGCCCGCAATAGTGGTGCCTGCCAAAAAGCCTTACGTAACACGGTCAGGCAGGCGTGTTAGGTTTAGGAATCTCGATTGATGTAAATATTTTAAGTTATGTAGTTGTGTTTAGTTTTTTTTTGTTTTTCTACTAGTTTTTCTTTCTCCGTGGGGGGGTGGTGTGGCGGCAATCCGTATCCTCACGGAGGTTGTCATAGCAACCAATTAATAGGTAGAAAAATATTCTGTCATCTGGTATGTGATTGTGTACTCTGTCATCTTGTACAGCGCTTATTGTATTCACCGTAATTATATTTATCAAACTCAGTAACCGTCTTTCCATTGATTGCCCGCGCTCACGGACTCTAAATGGGTTTCTATATTTTTTGTACGAAACCCTAAAAACTAATGTACGGTTATCCGCAACGTAAATCACTTTGATTTTAGAATGCTTTGATGGTTCGAGACATCGAAAAGGAATGCGGACGAAAAGAAACTACTAATACTTTTTTACTTTCTCTTTTGCTCACTTATATTAGAAGGAGAAATGGCAAAGGTTTTGTTTTAGCTTCAGGAGAACCGTGAAAAGTAACCAATCAGGTGTTTTCGTAGCAAATGCTTTTTGTAGCACTTTATAGTCCCTAAAAAGCGCTACGAAATGTGCTACGGGAAACGCTACGCGCTACGGAATGAGAGATACTTGATGAACTTTATTTTGATTATTCTCGGAATGATTTAAAGTAAGCTTGATATGAGTACCGTAAGAAAGTCTTACATAGTTTTGAATGGTGACCAAATATAGATGATTCTAGGGAAATGTTTAAAAATAATGAATTTATGAAAATTTTAAAATACATGAAAGAGCAAAGCTAATTTTTTAAGGTAAAGCTATTTCAGCTAAACAAGAAGTTAAAAGGAACGCTGTAAGATATGCTTAGAAAGTGAATCAACAAACATAATACTACGAACTAGTCACAGTCATGGTTGTTAGGGGCGATTAGTTCATGAAAACATGAACATAACCTTATGTTGTCTGAATACCTTGCAGTTTTGCTTGATATCAGATATTCACATAGAAAATACATACTCAGTGCATCGAAGTCTACCAATATGAGTAACTTTAATGATTTACAGTTGAAATAATTGCCTTTAAGCAGACGAAAAAGAACACAGATATGAAAAAGAAAAAGTTAAGCAAAGTATGATCTTTGTAAGAATTAAACTATTTAATATAATGTACGTATATCTACAAATTAAATATTTTTTTATAAATACCTTAAAAAGAGTCAGCATTTGGCAGCAACATTGAAAAAACTAACCAAGATTCACAAAACCTCCTACTATTAGCGACAATTATATGACACATCGCAAAATTCGATCGATAACTACACGAATATTCTGTAAACAGACAATTTCGTTCTAAAAATCAGACTTGTTATATTCCGAACCACTTTTATGTAAATTATATTAGCATACAAACTGCTGCACTGAGCGAAGACGTGATAAAATGAACCTTTTTATATAATTTAGTAACTAATATGAGTGTTATGTCGGCGCCAAGTTTAAGGCTCTATCGGAAGTTCTTTATGTTGATTGAAGAAAGCGCGGGGCAGCTAGTGGCACGTCACCGATCGATGCGGTCAAACCGTTGGACCAACCTTGCACCACGATCAAACAACATAAATATACCTTCGTAAGTAAGTATATTGACAAGTTAGTCCTACTTATATACCTAATAAGTACCTCCTTCGTAACATTGTCTTACATAGTAACACGTCCCATTACAATCAAGACTTCTTTGATAGAACTCAATAGAAAGATTATTTACTAACTTTGCCTGAGCAAAATTACGTCTCTTATCCACTAATTTTGTATGTGTAGTTGAAGATGTTCTTCTTATAAGTAATGAGGTTAATTTTAATGTTTTTAGAACAAGAAAAAAGTTTAAGTTTTCCAGATAGTTTTGGTACGTTTTTGCAGAGTAAGCAATAAATGCTTTTAATTAATTTAACCTTGATGCAATTGTGTTATATTTTATAATTAAATAGTTCAAATCGAATACGAAAACAAACATCACACTTCTACTATTTCAAATACATGTATCTTCGGTCAACCGGCACAGACACAGACACCGGCTCGACGGCCGCCGGCCGCCGCATCCGAACTTATAAACAAACCGCACTTATTGCAGCAAGCCGACAAACTACGAGTATCTCAACACAATATCTGACGAATAATTCCTCAAAACTTTCATTGTATACGATGCGTTTCAGAGAGACACTGTATCACAACACAGGATTTCCAATAAAACACCAACAACACTTTGAAATATCAACGAGTCCGTTTGTTATTTGTGCAGTTTAGTTGTAAATACGGAAATGCCATCGATTAGAATAGCAAGTGCTAGGTTAGTTCTGTACCTATGCCTTGTGGTGCGGAGCGGAGCGAGCGGTTGAGGCGCGGCGCGGCGCGGTGCGGTGCTGCTGTCGGCACGAGTGGTGCCGGTGGTGGCCGCAGGGTTGCTGAGGAGCACGAGCCGGTGTCGCGCGGCCTTTGTACGTCGCACCAGGCGGGCGTTTAATGCGCGGGTATTTCTGTAGATCACAGCCATCGGACAAATCGCGACCGTGCGACCCGGCCTCAACGAGCACTCTAATAATAAACTTGTTTATATTTTTTATTCCCTCCATGACTTTTATTCTGATTCCTCACTGATGTCCAGCGGCGGACGCCGAGGCCTCGCTCCTCGACCTCGGGACCACGTGCGCCTCAAAATAGACCGCAACGCGACACTCATCTTCGATTCTCGTAATTTATCGAGAACGCATTATACATTTCGGCGCCAAAATACGTTTTGGACGACGGCGGGGTGTCATAAAGAATAAATGGCGAGTAAGTGTGTAGGTGTTGGATTGTTGGAGTGTGCGGTGCGCGTGGTGCGCGTGTTGCGCGTGTTGCGCGTCTTGCGCGTGGTGGGTACGTACCGAGAGCGTGTCAGAGAGCGCGGAGCAGAAGGCGCTGAAGCCGGAGTGCGCGGGCGGGCTGGGCGGCGGGCTGCCGCTCGCCCGGTCCATGGCGTGTGCGGCGTGCGGCGTGGCGGACACTCGCCCAGCACTGCCGCCGGCGCCGCCGCGCACTAACGCGCCCTCGCGTTACATAAACCTCGCGGCTAGCCCGCTGCCCGCTCCCACCTGTCTGTTGTCGCTACGTCTTGGCATCACATGCGAACCACAACAATAACACTAAATAATTATAGATATACTATTTTAAGATCACTCAACGCCGACTCAGACTAATTTGTAGCACTTTATCTTAACATAGCATTTGATTTTAAGCAGACACGAGAACAGACTGGGTTAGTGATGTTATTCTTTGATTTACACGTTACAATTCGAATCACTTCCACTCCCATTCATTACGTCGTTTCATAGACAATACACCAAGGCTACAGTGGATGGTTCCTACTTTAATGTGATGGGTGGGTAGGTAGGTAGGTGCCTGCCTGCGTGGGTTCATAATGAGTAATGACTTGTCAAGGGTGACCTGTGTTCGACCAAACATTTGACTTTGGCATGAAACCGCCTTCTTTTACGCCGAAAACGTAATTGCCTTTTATCGAAGGCATAATGTTTAATGAACTCTTGCCTACGTTATAGGATCCTGAAAGGTCACATGTAATGTTAATAAGCATGCCTATAGCTGCTTAATTAATATCAGAATTTCTCGGAAAATCCAATGAGCATAGAAAACACCCAAATGTAATAAAGCCATACAAAAATTCAATAGAGCCTACAATCTGCCTACAGCAGAAAACGAGAATAAGCTCGGGCCTCGGCGAAAAATTGCTATCATGTATTCCCTTGCGCTGCAGCCCTGATAAAGAACATAACAATAACATTAGGGTGGCCTTCGACCGCTACCCTTAATTTTAATCAGGCTTTGAACACAATGAAAACTGCTTTCGTTATATTTTATTGGTAAATTATGCCGCCTCATTGGTGTAGTTACTATACTCGTGTTGAATTATGAGGTCACGGAATAAAGCAAATTAAATGCGACCCTTTGCAATGTGATTTGGTTTTTTTTTACTTGATATGATTGTTTTTTTAACTTTTTTATTAGCTTAAAGTAAAATCAACTAGTTGTTTTATTCATGGATTTTTTTTGGTCGAACTTAAAAGTGGATAATAAAATCCAAATGGTTGCGAATGCTGACCTTACGTCTACCACCAAAATCAAAAGAGGAATAAGCTTCAAAGCATTTACTTCTCACATAATGCCTTTGTAACCACACTGATGTCCAAGTGATTTATAATCAAGATAAACAAACACTCCATGGAAAAATATTTGATTTCCAACGCGACTGCTGTAAATGTTCGGTTAAACACCTGTTTACATACTTCGGTAATGTTTTATGTCATCACGACTTTCCACAATAGTCTTTACGACCATCTTTAATAGTCTCACATTCATATGTTACAATATTTATAATTACTTTAAATTATTTGAAAATTGTTAAAGTTTTAGATGCGTATTTGTTATTTATTATCTAAATAACTCTTCGTAATCGTTAATTATGTTTAGTGTAATGTGTTGTGGAAATAATACGATCGTTTTTATTGCAATTCTTCAAATAGTTTTAAAGTTTTGTTTGTTGGCACAATGTGGGAGAGTGAAAAGAGTGGTTGGAGGTACGGCCGTCTACTGTGGTATAGCACTTTTCCTTTTTCATTTCGTAATCTACCCGTACTTTTTTTCCCTTTTTTTCGGATAGGAAATCATCAAATGACTCCTCCCACTCTGGGTGGAGCGGGATAGTGTCAGACTTTTACTGACTAAAACCCATCGTTGTTCCTTCCTCGCCCTTTATGTTCCGGGGCCACGGTATCTCTTTTGAACAGTCCAGCCCCCGGACATTTTTTTCCCCCTTGATTCATCATCATCATCTTCATTCTCCCCTGCCGTTATCTCAATATATTTGGGAACGGCGCAGCATGTCTTCTTGTTTTATAGTTATCTTCCCATCATACTCCGCAGACCACCTTTCTAGCCATCCTTCACACAGAGTTACAGTTAAAATTAACTTCATCTTAAGTTTTCGCTTAAAATGAATGAAATTTCTATGTCTCGTTTCAAAATTTAGATACAATGTTTCGAATTAACCACAGTATGTTTTTAGATAGGTATAGTTACTGCCTGCTAATTTCATCTAAAATCACCCCATCCTTCCTGGGTCACAAGCAGCAGGTCAATGTATCAAGTTGCTGTATGATTTGAACCTCGCATCGGTTTTTTGTTGGTTTTGTCTTAGCTAAAGCGTTGCACGTAGGTACACAATGTGACATGCTCAGCTGTCTCTTTATCATACGACACTAGTAAGGTATAGAAAAGCCTCATCATAAAGAGAATAGGACGTCTACCTATTAAACAACCTCATCACGAAGCCGTCAATCAAACATTATGTAAGTCAAACCAAGTAACTTTACGCAAAAATTATTGCTGGGACTTTTTTTGGGGTGAAAAATCATGTATTGTGTCAGATCTCAAGATGGATGGATTGAATAGTACGGGGGTCGTAGAGATGTATACTTAAAGTAAAAATCTTACAATAAAAACTCGTATTTAAAAACTTGTCTAAAAGTTGGAACTTTGACCCCCAACCCCAAATATCTCCGTAACTAAAAAGTTTGGTGTAGAACAAAAATATGATCGCAATGACGTGACGGGGAGAACATGAGTGCCTTTCGGCTTCGTTATGAGGTGTTTTACACCCTTTATGACGAGCTCTCGATAATTTGTAAATGATTCGTTTTAGGGTCGAGGGTTACGTTAATAATCCAAAAAGCAGGCCAGTAATTATACAGGTGTGTTTTACGTAAAACCCACATTTAGACATAAGAACCGCATACATGTAAGTAAGTAAGTAAGTAAAAATTTATTTGTTTAAACATGGTGTACATGATACATTGCATGCAAGATAATAATGTTATACAGAAAAGTTCTAACATGTTCAGCCGCATATCGTGGCGTACAAATTGGTAGGAAGAGATGGTGCATAAACCGTGACAATATTATAAATCATCATTACATTAAAGGAATTATTACATATTAAATCATCATTATTCATTAAGGATTAGGTATAATTACAATTCAAAAAGCATGTTTTTTAGATAAAATTAAATGTCAAAGTACTTGGTCATTAATAAAATAGTCAATAAAATATAAATACAATAATATAATTAAAATTTCAATTCAAAATTACATCCATTCCAAAATAAAGAGAGTAAAATCACAAGATTCCTATAACATGTCATAAATACAACATCGTCATCCTAAAAACGATCAAAATTGTCTTCTTCCATAAACTCTGGAATAACTCCATAACTCATGGGAATCGAATCCGAGACCGCAAGGTTACCAGCCACGCTAACACTACAAGGCACTTAAGAACACGATACTTGATAGGTTTGCCGTATACTAGAGTACTATTCGTATAAACATGTAGTATAAAAATAAAATGGTCAGTACATAAGGGATCTTTACATAAGTCGAACCCAGAATTTTTAGTCGTATTTTTTTGGGGTTAAAAATCATGTTTTGTGGTAGAACTCAATGTAACGCACTTAAAACATTCTGCTGATGGATGGATTGAATAGTACTGGGGTCGTAGAGGTGATTAAGGTGAAAGCGCCATGGTGGCCCGCGAAATTCTAATGTTCTTACGGTTTTTGCAATTTACAGGGAAGTGCTAAGTTGTATGTTGATAAACATATTGGTCGCGGCTGTAAGACGTATTAAGTTACAGAATTATAATCATCAAAATCTTCAATACAACCCTCCAACTTCATAAGAGTCGAGGAACGAATTTTTTTAACGGTCAAAGTCGGAAAAAAACGTAAGAAAATTTGAACTTCGCGGGCTACCTTGGAGGATCAGCCTTAAAGTAAAAATCTTACATAAAAACTTGTCCTATTTAAAAAAAAACTTGTCAAAAAGTTGGAACTTTGATACCCAATATCTCCGTAATTTGAAGGTTCCCAGGTATGGTGTAGAACAAAGAAATGATCGCAATGACAGGGAGAACAAGTACTTTTCAGCTTCGTTAAATAGTACATTGTAACCCTAGGGGTGAAAGTAACTTATTTAGGCCCGAGACGGGGTTTGGCCCCAAGCGTAGCGCGGGCGCCAACAGTTCGAGGGACTAAATGAGTCTTTAACCCGAGGTAAACATTGTGCTTTTCATTACTAATACAAGGAAAATACAAATAAAAACACGAAACAACTCGAAAAAAAATGAAGAAGAGGATTGTCGCTTTCCCGTCTATTTTGTTTTTTTTTTGTGTGGCCGGCTATTCAGCCTTTATTTTTCACTTCCGTCACTGAAAAAATAGTAAATATTTTGCCCAAATCTATGTTATTTAAAGAAATATTTGTAACTAAATTATAACTAAGTTATTTAAAAAAAAGTATTCTTTAATTAATACTGATTTTATGTTACGAGTATTTCAATTTTACATCGCGCTGTAATTTAGAGGCTGTATAGAAGTCGGAACATGGTTCAATAGAAATGTGAAAATAGAACTAGTTTTTTTTTATAATTTGACAGCTGTCTGTTGAAAGCGATTCTCCCTAGGGCTGAAAAGTGTTACTTTCAACCCGCTCCTCCGGTCACTTCAGACCTACTTTCCGAGTATGAGTAATGAAAAGGTGTTTTACAGCCTTTATAAAGCTCGATTACCACTCACTGACTGACTCACTGACATAATTGTTCTCCTAGATGGTGAATTTGACGGATTCGTAAACAAGTAACTCTCACGAGTATGGAAAAAGTGCCAAACCTCCCCTTTTCGCCCCCTTCCTCCCCCTCCCTATAGTATCTCGGAAACTAAGAGACAGAGGTTTTGTTTTTTTACGGATTCGTTTAAAGAAGGCTTGGAGAAGTAAAAACCAGTTCTCAAAATTGACCTAGTTGCCCCCCTTCTCCCCCCCTTTAGGCGGATCTCAAAAGTTAGGAGACTTGGAACATTTTTTTTTCAGATTAGTATTCAGGAGCTTCGAATCAGTCAAAATCATTTTTCAAAACTCCCCCTCTCTCCCTTCACATCTCTCCCCATCGTATCTCGGAAACTGGGAAACGTAGCGGTTTTTTTTTTATTCTCAGCTAAAACTATTGAGGGGCTTCGAAATTTGTATATCCTCACCTCCCCTCCCCAACTTCCCCCAAAATTGAAAGGGCTGTAACTTCGTAACGGTTAACCATTGGGTGTTTGAACAAATATTATAGTAGCTAGGCGTCGAAACCTGTCCGGTGGTGGTACCGGTAAAAGGATATGATCATGATAGCTTTCCGGTGGTAGGTAGCTCCTGAGTCGAGCGAACCTGCGGGACCGAGTGGAGCGTAGTGAAGGTAGCGTAACGAAGGTTGAGTGGGTGAAGTGTAATTCAGGGGCAACGACAAGCAAACTTTAGAGTAAGGTTTTATTTAATTTAATGGTCAGAATTTTTTAAATACGGTTTTGGAATGTTTTAGGGGATCTTAAGGGTTGTTAGGGACTGCTTTGCTCTGGAGTGTTTTCATATTGTATTAGGGGTTCTTAAACAGTTTCAAAATCTTTTAAAGTGCTCTAATGGATTTTAAAATTCTTTTTCACTTCTCATGCTCTAAAAGTACGCCATTATAGCCCTACGAAGCGGGATTAAAGTTACCGTTTATTCCCTAGGGAGTAAAAAGTAATTTAAAAATGGAACGATCTTTTACTTTGAATCATGGTCACAAAAGAGTAACTTATCAAAGGTTTTTTTTTAATTTCGAATTGGCTTGCAAATGGAAAGCGGTTTATTGAAAAAAAAAACAAATGAACTCTTCAACGCGAGAAAAATTTATGTTTGTTTGTGTGGATCGTTGATTTTGAAAAGTATGTGCAATGCCTCTGTTTCTAGCCGCTGCAGTAATGTAGGTACTAATTATCTGTGGAGTGTGGATCATCTTCATTGCGAAAATGTTGAGAGTTTGTGTTGTGTTTTAAATTGTCAATCTGTGACTGCCCTGGTAGAAGAAAAAAGTGACCGCTCAGTTCAGAATTTTTGTCGAGTGTAAATATGTTCGGTTTTAAATGACTATTTTTCTCGCACTCGAAGTGAAAAGTACAGTTTGCACCTCGAGACTAAACGCCAATTTAATATACCCTCGCTTTCATTGCCTCCCTCGCAAGCTCGGGAATCAAACCACCTCGGGTATATAATGGCTTCGTTTAGTCCCTCGTTATAAAATATACTATTAACGATTCTAATGAATTCTCAACATTTTATTAGGGTGAATACCTACTTTTGAAAAACACGAAACAGAAACTGCGAGCTGCGCGCAGCTACCGCACCACGCGAATACTAGTTTGTTTATGAAAGTAAATATTAGTTTTAAATAATCATGTTTATTATACATTAAAACGGTCAAATAACGCACACGTGTGAAATACATTGCGTGTTGAACGTAATCGTAGTGCGAAAAGAACCAGTTTTCGAGGAAGTGTATTGAAAATCATGTTTAGTGGTAGAACTCAATGTAACGCACTCGAAACATTGTGCTGATGGGTGGATTGAATATTACGGGGGTCGTGGTTTAAAGTAAAAATCTTACATTTAAAACTTGTATTAAAAAAAAAAGTGAAAGTTTGTTGACCCCCAATATCTCCGTCTCTCACTTTGACAGGTATGGTGGAGAACAAAAAAAATGATCGCAATAATAGGAAGAACAAGTGCTTTTGAAAAGAGATTTTTACACCCTTTATAGACATATGCATTGTTAACACAAAGTTTACGTTCTACCTACAAACCTTGCACCGATAAGACTACATTGAGGAAAGTTGATTTCCCTCAGGAGTGCAGAGGTCAGGCGATAAACATAGTATAGGTAACAACAAGCCGCAATACCAAAGATAAAGTATCTAGTATCTCATACTGCGTTGGGTTACTATTATTATAGTGCAAAAAAACTAGGGGTTTCCAATGATACGAGTATTATAAGTGGGGTTTCAAAGCGAGGATGAATATTACTGTTCTGTGGGAATCTTTTAGGCACTAGGAAGAATTCGACTGCAAGTGGCTATTTTGCTTTTATGTTTAGCTCGCACTGCGACGTAACGCTGCCGCTGGCCGCTTTGAACCGTTGCGTCGTGAATTGAGATTATTTAAGAAAATTACCATGTTCAGTTTTCGGTAGAATCTATTTTTTCTAATCTATTTATTGAAATAGCTACGAACCTAAGCTCTCATATGCCCCCAGTCCCCAGCCCTTATTTGGTCCCACTTACATGTCTCATTGACAGAATGCAACTTTACCTACTACTTTACTACTTACTTTACCGAAAGCATTAGAGGTTTGTCTACACTAAAATAATCTTTATCTTGTCTTGATGTAAGTTTGTTAGTTCGGATGTTGGAGGTCATTTTCGAAATTATTGATCCGATTCTGAAAAATCTCTAATTGAAAACTACCTTATCCCCTAGAGTGGAATGGATACCGATGCACGCTTACTACGTATCTTCGTAAGCGTTTTGACAAACCTTTAATACTTTCTTAGGCACACAACCCAGCGTAGCATCACTGCGGAACTCAAGCAGCCTAGGCCACTTATGTGGGGCCACGCTTCTGTCACAACACTACGCCCTGACGGCGGCCCACTGTGTCATGAAAGATGAAGACCAGTATGTCTTGCAGCTGAACAACTACTGCGTCGACGATGATGACCCACCGCCTAGAGCCGAAGTGTTAGAAATTATCAGACACCAGCAGTATGATACGTAAGTGATGATTAATGTGTTGTTGTATAAGAAATAAGGAGATCGTCTGGGTTTAAGACTATTCTACTACCAGTAATGCTGCCTTTCTTTCTTCTTTCTTTCTACCTAAGGGTTTGCCATGCTGAGAACACAGTGTGCTTCGCCGTTTTCGTAGCAAAAGTAGCTACACGTTTTAAAATCATAATACAAGTTGCATAACAGCAGATTGAATCATAAATAATAGGAATATCTAAATCGCCTTACATGGTACAAAACAAGTCCGATAAAAAAGTGCAGGGGTAGCAAACAGCGGGCCCGTACCGCAGCGGGATTAAGATTGGATAAAATCCGCATCAGCGCTTCAGCACCACGTTTGTCACGTTGTATGGTTTCAGGATCACGAGAGGGCACGATGTGGCTTTGTTACGGATCGCACTACATCTCGATGACGTCACCTGGCTTAACCGTTCGCTTTTGCCCACATCCTCGTTCGGGATATCAGGTGATTGACTGATAATCATAAGGACGTGAACCACGTGTAAGGTAGCTTATGTAGCTTAGAGGTCAATAACATAATATATTATGTCGGTAGGTTTATGTCGTAAAAGGACATTCAAGGAGGAATTCCATTTGAATTTTCACAATAGATCTTTGTGCTAAACTGCTAATGTTACGCTTTCATAGAGCTTTTCGGGTTTAACTTCAAGGGCAATATGGTAACGGTTTTTCAACCCAAAAAGATTTGTAAAATTAAAATACCTATTTAAATAAAGCGTGTTAGGTAATCTCAATTTACTCCTACTCTGCATTACATTTAAATATAAACCACATCAGCAGTTATTAGGGTAGGATAAGGTCACATTAATATTTAGATCGTCTAGTTCAGATATTAGTCAAATCCTTTATTGGAGGCCGTCGACCACTTTTCAGGTGAATGTACAATATACGGGTACGGGTTCAGAGATGTGGATACAATGGAGACTTCGGAGCGACTGTTGGCAGGCACGCTACGGATAGTTTCTTTGGACGAGTGCACGGAAGCCCTGGGCACGCACCTAGCTCCGCAACACGACAGCGGGATGATGTGCGCTGTTGGCGACGGTGTCGACGCCTGCCAGGTACCGTCAGGCTAATTAACTCAGTACGTCTTCAATTACTGTTCATAAATGTAAATACAAGTGCAGTAGGTACCTACCCATCTTATTAAAAGGGGGAAAATATAATGACCACCAAAAATTACTTTGTGACCACTAACATCTATCACCTAAAATATCAATTGATCACCAAATTTAGTAAATTGAGCACCAAATTATAATGAGGTGTTTGATGACAAACTAGTTTTGCCTAGGCCGACTTGGGGCACCCCGACACGGATAGATTAGGTTAGAAGGGTATGGCGGGGTCGAATGAGCGAGCGAAGCGAGCTAATAGACCCCGCCATACCCTTCGTGGTTATTTTTTTTTAAACCATTCAGAAGTAGGAGCCCCGCGAAGCGGGGCTCCGTCGACCAGTTCTCCCTCGACTCGGATGCAAGAGCATATCAGTTCAATTCCTGGTGGTCATTAACTAAAAAAATAAATTTTTGGTTCTAATTTCATGATAAAATGGGGATCAATTTTTGGTGATCATTTACTAATTTTAGCAATCAAATAGTACATTGTTATCCAAGGGGTGAAAGTAACTTATTTAGTCCCGAGACGGGGTTTGGCGCCCAAGCGTAGCGCGGGCGCTAATAGCTCGAGGGACTAAATAAGTCTTTAACCCGAGGTAAACACTGTGCTTTTCATTACGAATACAAGGAAAATAAAAACAAAAACACGAAACCACTCGAAAAAAAAATGAAGATCGGATTGCCGCTTTCCCGCCTATTTTGTTTTTTTTTTCTGTGGCCGGCTATTCAGCCTTTATTTTCACTATCGTGAACTATCGTCACTGAAAAAATAGTAAATATTTTGCGCAATTTTTTGTTATTTTAAAGAAATATTTGTAACTAAATTATAACTAAGTTATTTAAAATAATTATGTTCTTTAATTAATACTGAATTTTATGTTATTTCAATTTTACATCGCGCTGTAATTTACAGGCTGTAAAGAAGTCGGAACATGGTTCAATAGAAATGTGAAAATAGAACTAGATTTTTTTTTAATAATGTGACAGCTGTCAGTTGAAAGTGATTCTCCCTAGGGCTGAAAAGTATTACTTTCAGCCCGCTCCTCAGGCAACTTCAGACCTACTTTCCGAGTATGAGTAATGAAAAGTGATTTTTTTGCCGTTCCATTTTGTTAAATCTGGTGGATCGTTAATTACATGCCTTATTAAAATTACCTACCTAACTATTAGTTTTGGGAGGATAAACACATCGCATTATTAAAGTATCTAAATAATATTACTATTAGTACCTACAGTGATTTTTCACACACACATGCATACCCATGTCTATACAAGTAGTTTGCGTGCGTAGAGAGGGCGTCATTAACCGGCAAGATATAGGTAATACATACCTGCATAAACGATCATATCGTACAATAGATAACATTTTGGTGGATTTGTGGTTGGAGTCCAGGCTTAAATATTGTAAGTAGGTAGCTATGTTTAACTAATAAACTATGCAAAAACGTTCCCTTGTCGTGCCGTCGCGAACGACGGGAAAATGTTACCTATTAACGTATTGATGAGCCAGGTGAAAGGCCTGAACAGTTACTGTTAAAACTCTACAAGATTGTACTTGAACTTTACCCCTGTTCTGCTAGATTGTGGCTTTACTGACTAGAAACAGTAAATTCAACTTTTGTTTGTATTTATTTGCCAATATATCCACCCAAATAACTGGGACGACGCGGCGACGAACGGTAGGATTAGCCAGTTTCAAAGCTCAAGTCAAGATTGCGACTATTTTGCGACTGTATCGAGTCATTTGTAAAAGAGTTTATCGAAATTTGTTTCTGCTCGAGTTTAGATAAATTTTCGGTCATAAATCTTGTTTCTAATGTGTTTTAATGCGTTAGGTACGTCGTTTGTTAGTACCCACTAGCTAGATTACTAAGTAGAAACACTGTCGACACATGATCGCTTGTAGGGTGTAGGTAGACACGTAAGTAGTAAAGTACCTAGGTGATTCGGGGAGCCCACTGATTTGCTCCGGAGGGGTGATCGAAGCGGTGAGTAGTTACGGCACGAGCTGCGCAGTGCCAGGTCTTCCAGGAGTTTACGCTAGCATTGGATCGCACTTGCCATGGAGACGAGCACTAATGCAACATGAATGATTAAGTAATTTTTTTTACTTATTATGTATCATTTTTTATAAAGTCGACCCGTATACAAAGTGTAACAAACGGTCAGCCAAGGATTCTGTACATTAACGGGAAGAAGAACGGGAACAACGGGAAGTAGAACGGGAACTACGGGAAGAAGAACGGGAACAACGGGAAATAGAACGGGAACAACGGTAAGTAGAACGAGAAGAACGGGAACAATGGGATGAACAGGAAGAACGGGAACAACGCGGAGAAGAACGGGAACAACGGGAATTAAACAGGAAGAACGGGAGCACCGAGAAGAAGAACGGGAATAACGGGAAGAAGAACGGGAACAACGGGAAGAAGAACGGACCAACCAACCTCACGATATTTGGATTTTAATGGTATTATTAACCGACATCTAAAAAAGGAGGAGGTTCTCAAGTCATGTTCCTATTTTTTTTTATGTTTGTTCGCGTGTAACTCCGTCGCTTGCTAACCGATTTGAAAAATTCTTTTTTTTGTTGGAAAGGGTATACTTTCCAAATGGTCCCATAGTCACCAAATCGGGATCTGATGATGGAATCTTGGCGAAATCAAGGGAACTCTTCATATTTTATAGGCACACATGAAGCGATTTGGGTAGTTTTCGGAGGAGTACTTTCTCGGAGTGGTCCCACTTCAATTTGGTGAAGATCTGATGAAGAACTTCGGAGATAGGCAACGGAACCCCTCAATAAATGATAGCAAATAGACTTGGATTGCTGAAATATCATGTCTGTCTGTTGTTTACACCAGTTCATAACATAACATCACGCCAGTAAGCTGTGAATGGGTAAGCGCATGTGAACCACTAAAAAGTGAAAAATAAAAACTTTTTTGCAAAAAAAAAACCGACTTCTAAAAACACAACAAAGTGAAAAATAAGGCTTCAGAAGTCGGTGACAACAAAACTAAAACAATCAAACAAAGGTCACCGACGTCCGAAGCTAAAGTTATTTTTCACTTTTTAGAGGTCGGTTTTATTTTTTGCAAAAAACTTTTCGGAAATTAAGAGTTCTATATTTTTTTTGTGAATGAAACATTTTGTAAGTACTTATCAGATCATGGCAACATTAAAACAAAACTGTTTTTTTTTGTTTAATCTAGTCATCATCAGACATCCAACTTATATGTTTGCACCGCTCTGAGAACCTATAGGTACCTACGGTGTAAACAAGGTTATCATCAGACCTTCATAATCTGAAATGTAGAAGCACCCGTGCTCAATTAGATAAAAGTTGAAAGCTAGGTCATTCTAACTATTTCCGTTATTGAGAACCGATATACACTCACCTGGTCATCATTAGACCTTCAGAATGTATCATGTAGAGTACCTACGCTCAATAAAATAACTGATGAAAGGTAGGTCTTTAGTCAAAGAATATAATTTATTTCAAAATAAATATGGATTTCTCAGAGTGCGAGTAAATTAGACAAAAATGAAGACAAAACTGTGACACATCTGTGTTCTTGTTTATCTTCATTGTTACCTATATTGGTCGTTTGCCGGTAGGAGCGCCAAAAAAAAAACAAAAACCAGTGCAGATGTCAAATCGTCAAGGTCATTGAACAATGTGATAAACCTTATTTATTTATTTATTTATTCAGAAATACATTTTTAAGCTAACAGTTTTATACCAAAACGCTTAAAAGCTAACAATAATCATTATTACAAATATGATTAATTATTGTAAATGCTAAAGGATGCCCTTTAGCATTTACAATAATTGAGAAATCTAATAAAAAAAAATAAAATTACATGTCAAGTGGAATAAAATCACCAATAAAATAATGTAAAGACGTCATAAAATGTCATAAGAAAATAATAATAATAAAATGTTATGTCATATAAGTACGGTTAGACCGGTAGCCGACCGAAAAGGTTGGGCAGATAATGCCGAAGTCAAAACTAAAATACTAGTGTTACAACATGTCAGTGAAATTCAATAATATAACAGTCAAGATTAAAATAAAATAAAATAAGAGAAAATTACAAATCAATTGCATAAAAATGATAATACATCTTTCCTTAAAGTGCCAATAGTATCCACAAATATGTCGGCATTTGGGCTGCTGTCAAGGTAACGATTAATGAGGCCAATTGCTCTTGCGGTTGGGCTGTTATTGACTTGATGGCTGCGCCATTCCGGTGGACATGCAAGTAGTTGGTGCCGCCGCCGTCCTATGCCACGCATGTATTGCTGCGGTACATACAGATGGATATGCTCCCTTACCGATGGATTATCTATACTATTGTTAATTAACAAGTAGTAGTGTAGAATATGCATTAATTTGCGCCTGAGCTGCAAAGTATCCATTCCGACCATTCCTGACACAAATAAAGAGGGATACAAAAATGGGTAGTATCCGTAGGTGCGTTTATATATATAACGGCAAAATTTCCTCTGAACTTTTTCAACCATCAGTGCATATAACTTCTCCGTAGGATCCCAGACAATTGCATTATACTCCAATTTACTGCGCACATATGCATTGTAGAGCAGCTTTATAACTTTGACGCTTTTAAATTGGGAGGAAGTTCTGATGATAAAACCCAGTGCTTTATTGGCATCTTTGCACACCTCTTTAATGTGTTCGTGGAAGTTAAAACCACTGTCCAAGGTTAGTCCCAGGTCCCGTACTGCCGAGACACGTTCAAGCGAGTCATCCACCAACTTGTAGGCAAAATGAATTGGCTTGCGAGATCTAGAGAATGTGATGACTTTACACTTTGACACGTTAAGCGGCAGCCTATTCCTCACACTCCACTCCACAACGGCATCAATGTCCCGCTGAAATGCCAAACAGTTTTCCGGTCCAGTGACCGTCAGAAACAGCTTTAAGTCATCTGCAAACATAAGGCATTTCGCCGCAGAGAGAACTTCTGGCAGATCATTTACCATGATTAAGAATTGGGGAGGTCCCAGCGTACTACCCTGGCTGACACCCGATCGAGTAAAGTACTCCGGTGACTGGTAACCATTCAGTTTTACAAATTGCCGCCGATCTCTGAGGTAGTCTGCCAGGAATCGGAGAAGTTGAGGGCCAAATCCGAGAGATGCAAACTTCATCAGGAGAATATCATTGTCAACTAAGTCGAACGCCTTTCTAAAATCAAAATATGCTGCGTCAACCTGAGTACCAGCGGTCATTTTGGTCTTCAAGCAGTCAGCAAAACATATATGGTTAGTTAAAGTGGAACGTGCAGGGCGAAACCCATGCTGAGAATTATCTAGTAAACCACCGACCTGCTTGGAGATGGAATTGTTTATAACAGATTCGAAAACCTTACCGAAGACTGGCAGGACAGCAATAGGTCTAAAGTTCGTGATATCAGTTGCTGATCCACTTTTTGGAACTGGCGTGACCCTAGAAACCTTCCATACTGTGGGATATACACCGTGCTGTAGTGACAGATTGAAGATAAATAAGAGAGGTTCTTCCAATACGGACAGGCAGTCCTTCAAAATAAATGCTGGGATAGCGTCAGGTCCAGAAGCAGACGCAATTTTAAGCCTTCGGACTGCTCGACGCAATTCTAATGCATTAATATGGTCTACACTGATCATAGGCAAACATCCTCTATCAGTTGCTTCGCGCTCAGCCGCTTCAGGATCCAACTTTGGAGAGTCGCTATGAAAGACGGAACTGAAATAATCCGCGAACGCATTGACGGCTTCCTGGCCTTCGACAACCTTGTCCCGATATTTGAACTCGTTATTTTGTTGCCTATTTTTCCTTTTATCTTTAACATATTCCCAAAACTTTGAAGGATCATGACTTATAGTATGTTCCATTGCATTAATATAATCTTTAAAAGCAATTTCAGTGAGATCCTTAACTTTAGTTCTGTAATATCTAAATAGTTCTTTATTAAATTGAAGGCCATTTTGCTTATATTTTTTTAAGTTGAAATATTTTAGTTTTATATAATGCTTAATTTCAGAAGTATACCATGCAGGATAAACATATTTCGAATTGAAATTTGCAATCATCTTTTTCGGGACATTGTCATTGAAGACGTCGAATAGGTTTTTATATAATATATCTACTGCTGCATCCACATCCTGCTGTTGCAGTAGGTCAGTCCAGTCTATCTCCGCAATACCCATGTATAACCCATATAGATTAGCCTTGCGAAAATTCCAGTCAGAGCCTTGACGGTTGGGCATTGTAGATTGTCGGTCCTTGACAACTGCACTTCTGGGCAAAGTAACAGTTATCTCTAAGGCAGGATGATACGCATCCATTGGAACCAGAGGGTCATCATAGGATACCACTCTAACGTTTTCCAAGTCACAAGTCGACAGTACCAGATCCAAAATGCCGCCATATTTGTTGCAAATTCTGTTAAATTGCTCGAGTTTACAAAAGTCAGTAAAATAATTAAATTGTGTTACAACATTATTCGTACATGATTTTAGGTTAAAGTCACCAACTATCACAATTCTATGATTCGAATATTTACTTATCACGTTCTCTAAACACTCTAAAACATCTAGGTATTGTTTGTTACTATAGCTGGGAGGTAAATAGACTACACAAATCAAAAACATCACATTTCGCCATGTTATCAATGCAAACAATAATTCCTTATCATCAGTCAAGCCATCAACATCTGTAATTCTCTTGACTGTGTAACAATCCTTTACAGCCAGCAAAAC
Organism: Xestia ashworthii; assembly: GCA_950022955.1. NCBI lineage: Eukaryota > Metazoa > Arthropoda > Insecta > Lepidoptera > Noctuidae > Xestia > Xestia ashworthii. The sequence continues at coordinate 10,755,632 of OX465562.1, read as the reverse complement.
TCCACCCCATCCCACGTCACCAAGTCGATCTTTCCGTAGTACAATATAACCCTGAGGGAACAGTTCAGCATCACTCACGGAACTATTGAGAAAGGTTTCCGTTAGTGCTATTAGATCACCAGAACAGAGAGCCACATTCTGGCTAAAGGTAGCCGTCTTTGTTCGGAGGCCTCGGACATTCTGATAGATTATTACAATATCCTTAATTTGTTTTCTGTTCCTGAAATGACTTGGTAATTTTGTTACGAAAATTCTGCCGCCATGGCTTTATGCAGACATTTTCTGGCCAGTTTTCTGAATCCATCACACAGCTTTCCAATCTAGAAGGCACGCCCAGCTTAAATGAAGCATAGCTGCCTCGTGCCTTCAAGCCTTCCACTGTATATCCTTCACTATCGAATATTGATTTAAGGTGATTAAGCACCTGTTCTTCTGAAGTACCAATCTTCACATAGTAGAGATGCAGATATCGGACCCGCTCCGCCGCTTCCAGTTGCGTTAGACCAGGAGTAGCAGAACCTCTTACAATGGCGTTGGGCGATTTGTTATGCCGTTTTTTCGTAACCTCTACCCATTCACCATGACAGTGGTCAGAATTGTCATGATGGTCTGGCACCCTGACAGCAGATGAATCCAAATTAGCCATTTTTTTACCGGCTTCCTCTTTTTGGTCGAGTAGGGCCACAGACGGAAGTGAAGACATAACCACGTTAGACATTCCCGGAGGTATTGTTGGTTGTTTGCTGGTGCTTTTTGGAAGACTGGATACTGGCACAGCAGTTGCTACTTTATTCAAGTTAGGCGCTGTTCGAGGTTCGACTATGTTTTCTTGCATAGCAGTTGTTTGCTCTGGATTCTTGTTTTGGCAGTCGCTTAGATTATTGGAGGTATCCAGTTTCGCGGTACTTTGTTCACATTTGGCCGAACTACAGACAGATCGCGAAGTCATCAACCTAAGTTGTTTTTCAAGGTTCTCAATTTGACCATTAAGCTTAGAGAAGCATTTGTTAACAATCAGAGTAACTTGCTTTGCCACAGAATTGCTAATCAAATTGGTCAGGCGCTCATTTATAACATGTTTAAATTCCTCTTGGATGACAACTCGTAGGTTATCTAGATACGTCTCATCCGGGTGCAAATAGTCATCATAGAGTTCTTCAGTACTTTTCCGGTTTTGACTAAATTGTGTTTTACGAACAGTAACATTCATGTTCTGGTCATCACAAGGAAATTGGCTTTCCTGGTGAACGCTATAGATGTTGTTCTTGTGATTCTCTCTAGTATCAGTAAATTGACTGAACTGATTCGAGCCCGCCTCCAATCTTGTAGGTCGAACCGGCGTATTCGAGTTGTCCCCTCTAGGTTGCTTGCATTTGCACTCAATGCAAATCCACATATCCTTTAGTTCTGTAGTCATAGTGTTGTAACTAGTTTTAGAAACATTGGCGCATAGGAGATCATACAGTTGCGCACATAGACAACAACGAAGCCACTGCTCATTCCCTATGGGATTTTTACAACCACCGCATACAAATACAACCACATCTGCCACAGATGCCATTTCTAAGAATTGACGGCTCGTAGTGTCAATGTCAACAATGTCAGTACAATATCGACGATTATCCTTCTGTAGCTGTATAGTTGTTGTTATTAGATCCGCACAATTCGTGAGACAACACAGTACAATTCACAAAAAGAGGCGTGTTCACTGAGATTCGAACTCACGACCAGCAGATCACTAGCCGCTTACGATTTCGACTCCGCTACTTGATCATTGACAAAAGCTGCGAAATAGTGGTATTGGCTCAGCGAAGAAAAAATTCAAACTTTTAAAAAGTCGTTGTATGATTCATGCTGCAAAAATGTGGCGCACTGACAGACTCGTTTTGTCACGAACTGTTTACTTTGTACACTATTTGTTTTTAACTTTTCTTCGTTATTAATTGATACACTACCATAAGATTGTTATTTAGCTTCAACAAATGATAAATGTACCTGTAGCCACTGCTTTTCTTTTATCAAACTTCACTTTGTTCCTTGTTTGTTTTTGTTCAATTCACTTTGTTCATGGTTTACACTTTATGCGTAGCACTTGGGTCCAGATAACAATACCACGGTTGAATTGGTTTTAGTCCAACGTTATAACATCACTGTTTACGTTAGTATAACTATATTTCAATTTTAATTCAATTTTATTCGCGGAGCGATTGTTGACTTGACTCAATAGATGGCGTTAATCGATATAGATATAGCTTTCTAATTTTTTATAAAAAACAGTTTGTCTCTAATTTCTAGGGTGATTCAGGGAGCCCACTGATTTGCTCCGGTGGGGTGATCGAAGCGGTGAGTAGTTACGGCACGAGCTGCGCAGTGCCAGGTCTTCCAGGAGTTTACGCTAGCATCGGATCGCACTTGCCATGGATACGAGCACTGATGCAAAATGAATGATTAAATGCTTTTTTACTTATTATGTATCATTATTTATAAAGAACATACCTACCCGTATACAAGGTGTAAACGGTCAGCCAAGGATTCTTTCTGTACTTACATCAAACTAAGTAACTTTACGCAAAAGTTATCGCTGGGCAAAGATTTTCTTTTGGGGTGAAAAATAACTACAACCAAAAATATGATTAACTAAAATCTAGGCAACTTGCCACATTTTCGGTTCACATGAAAGATAAATAGTTTGATCGTGATAAGGAATAGAAAGTTAAATAAAACCAATATCAATGAGAAACAATCATTATATTTGATCGCCAACACATAAGGAAAGTTACATTTGAAACATAACTCGCAACAATAAGTAGTATATTTATAGCCGTTTTGTGACCAATTCCAATTATGTACAATATTAACGTTAACACTAGCTTTTGCGGACGCCATAATTTCAATAGTTTCCAGGATAAAAAAGTTCATAAGTATTGACAGTACAAATAATAATCTAAGACCGAGCTATCAAGCGTAACGTATTAAACAAATAGAATCAAGCTTTCAAACACAAACATTAGCCAAACAGCCAGCCAACGCCAACGTGTGTGACGAGTCGAACAAGTAACGAATCGGACAAGTGACGAATCGAACAAGTGACGACTCGAACAAGTGACTAATCGACACAGTGACGAATCGAACAAGTAACGATTCACTGGTCCATGACGATGGACTTCCATGCTTACTATTTGCACCTGATTTAAGGTGCGGTGACACCGAGCGGACTCGACTGCCGACACCAGACTTTCGTCGGTATTTCAGTACTAAACTATCAAAATCAATGGCACCTATAAATGATTAATTAGATTAAACTTATAAACACGCGTTAGCAGACATTGGCTGGCTCACATAAAGATGGTAATAACTTATTTTGTACATAATATCTCAAGAGTATAAAATTAAATATCGTTCTCTCAGCAAGCAAGCAATTACAATAATAAATATGGTTTATTCAAGGTTCAAGCTCAACTTTTATTTAACATAACTGTTATTACATCAAGTCATTTTTATAGCCATCTAATATAGAAACCAGTATCTTTTAGAGAACTTTGGTCAACAGTTTATATTTCTAGAACATCAAACCGTATACAGGAAAAGTTTTTAACCACTGCGTAAATTTTTTTTGGTAGCTCAGTGTTAGTAATAGAACACATTCCCATTTTTAGTTTTAATTTTTTGCGCACTGGTTAAAAACTTTTCCTGTATATTGCACACGTAACACGCATATAACTACATCTTACAACACATAGTTTTATATTCATTTCATCTTTTCTAGATGTACCTATGATATTTGTCCAGCTTATTCGACGTACCCGTTTACTTCCTACTTATTACAAACTTCTGTAGATAATTCGACATTAATTAAATACAACCATTTTCTAAGTAAAGGCCGTTTCAAAGGTTTCTAGTTAACACACAATAAAGACAACATACTAATACATAACATCTACAACATTTAACATAAAATCATCTAAAACATACATTAACTAACATATAGGTATGTGAAGATTTAATTTAAAGAATGTATTATAGGAATATAGATCCCCCAGGGGGGGTTCACACAGTCAGATTAGGAAGAAGTTTTATCAATACAGAAGTATAAAAATCGCCTCAATATTACAATATACTTGAGGCCGAAGTCTTGGTTCGATAATTTTGTTAAGTCAATAAAAATAATTGAAAAAACAGTGATATACTTACATAGTTATATGGCTATATATTGGGAACAATTTCCCTCTCCCAAAGTCAATCTCAAAAAATACACCAGTACATCAATAAGTATAGTTTTTATATACTACTTGACTACTTCATATCTAAGGTGCCTTAGTTCTGAAATCAGTACACATACTATACACGTACATAGAAATAAGATACTTTAACTATTCGAGGTTTTTTTCGCAATAATAATATAATAATTGCTTATAAGAATAAGTTTTAGGGGACACTGGGTTTGAAAAGGCACCTTAAACTGCTTATCCCTTTTTTTTCAGTATCAACTTCGTCTCATTCGCCACTGTATAGTTATACATTCTTACATCAAGCAGGGATCCAACTCGATCTCCCTAGAATAAGGTATCCCTTAGGTTATTAAGTTTTATTAAATAATATTGTCTAGCTAACACCATTTTGAACATGAGTAATAACTTACACGTAAAACAACTAGGAACAAAATTGTATCTAATCAATTGTGAAATTATAAAGAAAAACCGTAATGGAAGATTTAACTTCGAAGGCAATAGGTGAACACATCAAGTCGACAAAATCAAACCTTGTCGTGACAGCAAGATGAGATCAAAATCAAAGTCATTCTAAAGGGCTTGACACCAGTAAATACATTTAAAAGCTTTTCAGGCCATTTCAAGCTAAGGAATGCAGATTTAACTAGATATATTAAACTACTTTGTTCTACAACACAGAAAGAGCCTTGGCGACTCTTTAAGAGTAAACAAGACATAAGATATAGGTACAGCAATTGACTAAACACCAAGATCTTCTTAACTGACCAGTGTCCAAGCCCTTTTTAGAAGTGAACAACTTAAGACCAGTTGAACCACGTCCGACCTTCAGCTCCTGGAGTGCTGCTCGTACTCTTCGGCGATTTAGGGGTCTTAGGAGTTGGTGGTTTGGAAGAATCTGAGTTCTTGTCTTCATTGGATCCCTCGACTGCCTCCGTAGTGGATTTCAACTGAAACAAATGATTGAGAATGTTATAAAGTATTCCCGCGTTTGTGTGGTCGCAAGTAAAGGTGCTATCAGCGACGTTCAATTTCCAATTACTCTTGTTGGGCCAAGTGTTATTGGGTCATCGGCAATTGGTTCGACCCTTACCACATTTTTTATTTATTTATTTAAATAACGTGGGAGACTTACAGCTAGAACAAACAGATCAAGGACAGTACAATAGTCTGAAAGCCAATTACAGGTCTCCACTTATAAAATACAGAGAAAAAAAGTAAATTCTACGGACATTCACACTAAGTTACTGTGTATATGCTACAGCATAATTACAATGTTGCTCAAACTGCTTATCAACCAGCATAACAAAATCAACTACATGAAGAAGCTTTGACTCAAGCACTTCCTGGCTGACGACACACTAGTTTGGAATGGATCTATATCGTACTGTTTACAAAGCTTGTTTTAATTTCTGCAGTTGAAGGAAATGGCACACATAAAGGTGGATTGTAACGTTTGGACTTCAAGGAAACGTTGAAATAAAAATTTTGACAAAATATCGCTACAGTTTATGGTGTTGCTAAAAATTTTCAACAAACACACACAGTCAGAAATCTCGCGGCGGTTGAGTAAAGGTAATATAATTATGATATTTTTTACATAGGTTATTGTAGTTTTCCGAATGATACGGAACTTTTTGATGGTAACATAGATACCTTATGAACCTACTTTGGATGCTCTCAATGCGGTCAATGTATTTGTGGTAACATGGGTTCCATATTTCATATGCATATTCCAAATGTCTTCTAACAAAAACATATAGAATTTTTAAAGTTTTGGCTTGAGTGAAGCACTTGATGCCTTAGCGACTATTGCATGTACGTGTAATTCAAAGCTAAGCTTGGAATCATGATGAACCCCCAGATCACGGATAGAGTCGACGTAGACGTCTTACTTGCGGCCCGTGAATGTTTTGTAAATAAGTTATAAATATCAAAATAAATGCATGAACGAACTGCAATCGACCGTATAGTGTAGATCCAGCCTTAAGGTGACAACTACTCAACATTTTTTAGAAATTTCGGGAGGGAATAACTCCACTGTTTGAAACTGTACATCCAAAGTGAATCCAAAGTGAAATATGATATCGTTTTTTGTCATTATTAATTTTGTCTGTGCGGAAACAGAATAGTAAAATAAAGATCCATCAAAAAGGAGGATTAGGAAAAATTAGGAGCTACCAAAGATTCGTTTTTATTGCCAATTTTAACGCAACTTAGTAATAAAAGAAGTGTCAAATTCCAAAACATAGTCGGTACCGACAAAGCACAATTATCAAAGATTTCAATAAACTTTATTTGTAATTGATTTATGCAATGGTTTTTTTTCCATAAAACTAGATTTTCCAAAGGCTTTTTCGTATTTTTTTTTTCGCTTTTCATTCTCTTTGGGATATGAGAAAATATACCTAGGTACATTGAGCTTCTAAGGTTTAATATCACAAGTGCGGCCCTTGCCTGCCAAAAGGTTGCCGACCGCTGCCCTAAGGTATACGATGTAGCGATGATTGAGCGCTTCCGAGAATACGTAATAACCGAGCATTTAGCGGGATTAAGATCCAGCTTGTTTCTTTGGCAATAGTCCTCCAGACGACGTAGGTCATTCTGGAGTGCAATAACGTCCATCTGGGATCATGGGATGATATTGTGGCATAAATTTTCATGTCATCGGCAAAACACAAAGTTTCGATGAAGTCAAGCAAGAGTCGATGTCGTTAATGTAGATTATAAAAAGCAAAGGACCGAGTAATGAACCCTGCGGGACTCCACTAGGGACAGGGACCCAGCTAGATATATAATTATTAAGTACCACTGCTTGGGACCTGTTGACAAGGTAGGAAGAAAACCATCTGAGTAGATCGCCACGTATTCCCATGCTATTCAACTTGGATAAAAGAATGCTATGATCGATTCGATCAAAGGCTTAGCTATAGTCCGTATAAACGACGTCAACCTGCTTACCGTTGCACATGGCATTCGGTTATAAATTCCTTGAGGATCAGGTTCGTGGCAGTAGACCTCCCTTATAGGAAACCTTGTTGGAACAAGCTAAATGAACTTTTCAGAGCAGAATAAACCTGATTATATAGTATCCTCTCAAAGACTTTTGCTATGATACACAATTTAGATATCGGCCTCTAATTTGCTATGTCTGTTTTACTGTTTTGACACCTTATTTATGAATAGGCTTTATAAACGCAGATTTCCATATTTGTGGTACAGCACAGGTATTCTAAGATTTTCTAAATAAAATTGAAATAGGTTGCGCTATCGAAGGTGCACACCGAACAAGATGTTATCCAACTTACGAAGCAAGTTAGTAATTTCATGAGTTTCAACAACAATACTGCAGATATCAGATGTTAGGTTAGACGAATCGTTAAAAAGAGAAGGAGAAGAGACTGGATGACTAACACTGGGATTGAGGAAAGTAGAATGGAAGTATTCCGAAAAAGCCTGACGATGTGTTATTTAAATATAAACCGGCCTACCGCTTCAGGGAAACAGGTGTATATTACGTTACAAAGTGTCCACACTACCGTGTACATTTCATATCGCTATCGAGGCAATGAAATGAGGCAGTTAACCTTATCTAGTACTAAAATGAATAGAATGTTATACATATTTGCTCGTGCCCGCCTGATAACGTACCTTCATATTAGTTTTCATTTGCATCTCGCGTTCGTAGTCCCTGACGTCTTCTAAGGTCATGTTGAACCAATCGTCCATCCAGGCAAACGCCTGGCGATGACCGAGTAACAGGATTTCGCGAATCGTCTGAAAATTTAAATATGTACTTATACTTAAACTCACGCCTTAGCTCATGGGGTGCAGATAGAAACTTGAGTCGGCAATCTTTTTTTGCATAAAAGTAAAATAGATATGATATGTAAATGAAAAAAAAACAACTTTTAACAAACTTGATGCCACTTTTAAATTTATTTATCTACCTACCATTATAGGAATAAGATAATTACAAATAAGATCGTCTGAGGCTAACGCAGTAATTATTATTAAATTATAATTTTCTCATGTGCCATGTCCTAAAATCATTTTACGACTTGTTTATGATTGTCACGCGCATCTTCAATCTACTTGTGCTATATTAGGAATAGGTACCGCAAGTCACGCCCGCGCCAGGTTGGTTTACGCTTTAGAATTACTTTAAAGAAATCTAAAATGAACTCACTCCTTGAACATACTCCTCAACCCTGGTCTGTAGGCCCCACACCTCGAACTTGACGCTAACAGCCTTGTAACAGCACATAATGGGCTGGTGGGTGTCCCTCCAGCCCTCTACGAGGGGACCTCTACCAGTCTTCTCTGACTTGAAGAACTTTGGGTCTTCCGCCTCCTTGTAATGATGCGGCTTGATCTCATCATAAGCTATGTCTAAGAAGTCAACCTCTCTTTGTTCTAGTTCTTCTGGAGTCATGCCCAGACACTAGAAAATAAAAATATAAAAATATTGTGTGTTCCTTGTGTACTCTATTAAAAATAATAAAAATATATCTTTGATAGCCAACATTCTGGTTCAATAACTTACATTTTCTGTAGACCCATTGTTATCTTCATATCTTGTTTGAATTGAGATAGCAAACTTTGGAATAAAGGAACACTGGAAAAATAAACATTTAAATATATAAATTTATCCCTGTAAACAAATTATAAAACCATTTTTATAAATTGATATTAAATTTAAAAACATGGAAATAAAATACTTACTGTATATTCTGTAAACATTCAGCAACATGAAAAAGATTAAAAAAAAAATTAATAATCTGAAGTATTTCATTGATTAGCATAAGAATTTATTTACATACACACAAAATACTTATAAGGACAATAATATATATTAACATAGAAGAGCACAAAGGTACTTATAAAGGCTTAGGTATTTCAAAAGAAATTTCAAAACAAGAAAAAAAAATTAAGTAAATGTATCAGCTCTTATTTCAATAATTAATTTAAAATGTAAACTTGGCTTTATTCAACAAAAGATTAGGTCAATATGTTATAAGGAAAAATAATTTTAAGTTAGTAATTTTTATTATCAATAATATAATTATTAAATATGGGGGCAAACCATATTGAAGTTTAAAGTTATAGATAATATTGTTCAAGAAATCTTATTTACCTGTAATTGTGTAAGGGTAATAATTCCATGCTTTTTCAGTGACATAAAATATTTTTGGTATCAAGGACTGGACCCAGTAAGGTAAGTGACTGTAAAACAAGGAAAAAGGAAATATTGTTAAATGTGGTAACATTTTATGCAGATGTAGTGCATTTATGTAAGAATTTAAAATAATTAAAGTTATACATTTACTTCTATTATTAAACACCTTGTAGGTAGTAGCTGTGTGAAAACATATTAATATTCAAAGAAAGTATTTTATTTCTACTCACTCGGTCCAATATTTATCATTGTATAAATAGCAAAAAATGTGTCATACTGCAGTGATAAATGCACATATTTTAATCTTATCTGCCCAAGATTAAATAATAAATTTAAAAGTGTATTTCCGGATTAAGTTATGCCACACCCTGTATGGATCTAAATGCAAGGTTTTAAAAACATCCAGCAAATGAATGTAACAACAATATAAATTAAATGTATCTTCACATAATAAATACTAAAAATGACTGAAAGATTCAGAATTAAACTATGTACCTATGCCAAATTTAACAAATCACACACCTAGACAAATGTATTCTCTTCTCAGTGTACTGTCCTACTCCATTGATTTCATCAGTGACTTGCTCATTAGCCACCACCTCCACTCCTTCACCATTGCTGGACTGCTCAAAGCTATGTCGTGCTATCATGTACAGCTGTCCAATGCGGTACTAGAATAAAGCATAACAGTAATTTACACATGTTTGTGATAATTTCTCTTTATGCTACCAGACTGTTTACATAACTTATAACTATGAACTTTAAGCCTCAGACTTCCATGAGTTGCAATTAACGATAATATATTATATGATCAATTAAAATGATAAAAGGTTGAGCCATTAGCTGTGCCCTGCAGTTTACAGTCTAGTGAACCATTTGAGATAGTACAAATAGAAAACTAATACGCACTGCAGACATCAATCTGCAGCCATACATAAGCAATGATATAGCTAACTCTATATCAAATACTGATCTTGCCAAGGCCGTTTTTGTCGTAAAAACAAAACAACCTCATGAAAGAAATAAAATACGCCATTGTATGTATTTTAGCAGGTAATTTACACAGTTGGTTACGCTTTGGAATTCATAAAAAGTACACATTGTTTCTGTAATAAAATAAAAATCCTGCGTATAACAAAATCGTAAAATAATTTGAACGAGTACCTCCTCCACTGTCATTGGCATACAAATTCTGAATTCCTTTGTTAACACCATTTTCTTAACTTGTTCAAATAAAATAAAACACTATTTCATGAAACGATAACAAATTCTGATTTCAGAAAACGCACGAATTCACAAAATTACTTTCGCTTCGCAAAATAATCACCATAGAGTATATAATCACTACGTTTTGATAATCACAGCTCAAAGCAGCTGACAATATTTTGACGTTGACAACTTGACATTTCTTTCCACAGATTACTATATTAGTAGCTAGCTATTTCTTTCTCTCTCTTCTCAACGAACATTGATTGACTGGTTTGTGAATGCGATTGAGAATGTAAGCTGATGAATGATTGAAGCTAAAATCAACATATTTAGGTCACCGTAAAATTGTCAAATACATTATACTGTAATATCTCCAGCGATATTGTAAAATCTCGAATTATTGTCAAATGAACATACTATGCGATGGTAGTCAACTTACGCAGTGTGGAGGGGAGGAGGGGTCCCCCTTGCCCAGTGGTACAACTCTCATGAAGAGATATTGTACCATTCCTGAGAAATACCGATTATTATAACCTAACCTTAAAACACTTTGTATTCCCCTAAAAAGCGTAGTTCTATTTCCGAGTGCAGGGTTTGAAGGAACCTAACTAACCTTACGGGGGGGTGCCTCAACTCCCGATTATGGGGGCAGAGATACTTCCGTATTATTAAAGTTCAGGGAATATTAAAAGAAGTATCCGTATGTCACTCACAATATTTATTAGACTTTCTACAAAATCACTTTACACTTGTGAACACTTCAACTGTTCGATGTCGACTGACTAACGATCGTGCGCACTACTTCCCACCACGTGTTATTTCTTTACCGGAAACAGTCTAGGTTGACATTTCTATTAAAACGTGATGGTATCACCGGAAGTAGTGCGTGCGATAATACTTAATTTATTATACATGTAACAGTATTTAAATATTATTATTAATATTTAGATAAAGATAATAATTTAAACACAATGTCTATGATTGATCAAATTAAATTAATAAAAATGATAAATCGTTTCCGGAAATCCGACTACCAAAGAAAGAGTTTCTAACAGTCGGCCTTTCCTGATACATTTCCCGTCCCGGGAAATTAATTCACAAAAAAAAAAAGAGACAGAAAAACAATAATAAAATACACTCAGCTTATTTGTGTATTTTGTTAAATCTACCTTAAGTTTTAGACTACAAATCAGATTCAAGAGCTCATTTTAATCCTTAACACCTGTCTTAGCTGGGACATCAGACATATTCCCAGATAAACCATTTAACCTAAGATGTTGAGGCCTCATACATATCCTTAACACCTGTCTTAACTGGGACCTCAGACATATTCCCAGATAAGCCACTCAACTTAAGATGTTAAGGCCTCAGACATATCCTTAACACCTGTCTTAACTGGGACCTCAGACATATTCCCAGATAAGCCACTTAACTTAAGATGTTAAGGCCTCAGACATATCCTTAACACCTGTCTTAACTGGGACCTCAGACATATTCCCAGATAAGCCACTTATCTTAAGATGTTAAGGCCTCAGACATATCCCTAACACCTGTCTTAGCTGGGACCTCAGACATATTCCCAGATAAGGTATTCGATTTAACTTTAATATAATAGCATTATTACCAATCAATCATAAATAATAATTAGTCTGTGTTGTCATTTTCTGCCACCTCAGATTCTGAATCCGATCTATTAAAAACTACCCAGGGGTGAATTTTGTCTACTGAGAAGATACCGTTAAATCTTCTATTTCCCTTTTTAGATAGTGGTGTATCTTCAATTACGTATCGGTCATTATCAAGAACTTCTGCAATACGATACGGACCTCTAAGTTTAGGAACTAATTTCCTACTTTTTCCTACTGATGGAACATCTCTTTCTACCCTTACAAGTTCTCCTATCTTATATTTGACTTCTTTCCTAGCTTTATCGAATCGTTGCTTTTGTTTGTTTTGATTTTCTTTAATGTGTTCTGAAATTTCTTTTCTAGTATCCTCTAACGAAGTGCCTAAACTTTCTGTGTCGTTTGTAACGTTAAGCTGTAATAACGCATTTGAAGTACTCACTAAATTCAGACCAAACAGTGCCTGAGCAGGGCTTTTCCCGGTACCTTTGTTTATTGTATTGTTAAGTCCCCACTGAATTTCTGTAATATGTTCATCCCATTCGTTTTCGGGTTTGTCATAATTGGTAGCTGTCAATGCTGTTAAAACCGTTCGATTGTAGCGCTCGACTTGGCCATTGGCCCGCGGAGTCGCCACAGCGTTCATAACATGCTTAATACCTAATGAACTTAAGTAATCTTGAAAACTTTTAGAAGTGAATGACGTACCTCTATCGGAAATAATACGTTTTGGAACACTAAATGTATGAAAATAGTTTTTAATAGCTCTGATGGAATGGACAGACTTAGTACTTTTTACGGGAACAATTATCACAAACTTCGTGAAAGCATCAACAATTAATAATAAGTATGCATTTTTGTGTTTACTTCGAACAAAGGGACCTAAATGATCAATGTGTACAGTATGGAACGGTTCTTCAATCTTCTCAATGGAATGTAATTTTCCCGACTTTTTCCCTGTTGGTATTTTAGAGTGGGCACATTCTAAACACGACTGAACATACTTTTTAGTGAACCGTCTCATCTTAGCAAACCAGTAATTATTTTTAATTATTTCTAATGTTTTATCAAGACCGAAATGCCCAATTTCATCATGGTTTGACTTCAAAATTTGCCATCGAACGCCTTTCGGTACAACCCAACGATCACCAATATCTGTTTTCCTGTATAATAGTCCCTTTTTAACCACAAAATTGTTTTTAATTTCTATAACATTGTCATTTTCTTTATCATTTAATATAGCAATAATTCTTTGTAACTCAGGATCGTTTTGTTGTACCGTAGCTACCCAATCTGTATCAATTCGTCTTACTTGTAACTCTAGTATTTCTGATGAAATGGGATTTCTGCTCAGAGCATCGACATGCGCCATACCTGTGCCTGGTTTATAAATTATTTGAAAATCGAATTCTTGTATGGTGCTCCACCATCTTGCAACTCTTGGTAGTATGTCCCTCTTTTCAAAGGTGGCACGGAGAGAATTGCAATCAGTAACAATTGTGAAATGAATCCCTAACAAATATACTCTAAATCTCTGAAGCGAAGTTACTACAGCCAGCGTTTCTAAGTCATAAGATGTGAATTTGGCTTCTTCAGGGGATGTCTGTCTACTGTAAAATGCTACGGCACTGAAAGAAACCTCTTTATTTGGTCTCTGCATCAAGATTCCAGCAACCCCGACTTTAGACGCGTCTGTATGCAACTGTGTTTCAAATTCGGGGGTGTAAAATGAGAGAATAGGTCGTTTAACTAGTTCTGTCTTTAGTTTTAAAAATGCAGATTCTTCTGCGTCTCCCCAGCGCCATTTAGAATCCTTTTTTAAAAGTTGCGTTAGTGGTTTTGCGATAATTGAGAAACCTCTTATAAATTTTCGGAAGAAACTCGCTAATCCTACAAACTGCCGAATCTTATGTTGGTCTGTTGGCCTGGGAAATTGATCCACGGCTTCGGTTTTCTTTTTGCCTGGTTTTACTCCGGACTTACTAACTTCAAAACCTAAATAATCTATAGATTGTTTCAGAAAATTACATTTAGATAAATTTAGTGTGATGCCGAAAGATCGGAAAAGGCTCAGTATATCATGTAGTCTTTGCAACCCTTCTTCTATTGTTCTGGATGGTATAATTACATCATCCATGTAAGCAAATGCCTCCTTGAATCTCGCGTTCCCCAAAACCCCATTAACAGCTCTTTGAAAGGTTGACGGCGCATTAACTAGTCCAAATGGCATACGGTTAAATTCATAGTGACCATCTGGGGTCACAAAGGCTGTCAAATGCTTGGCCGATTCTGCCATGGGAATCTGATAATACCCGGATGCGAGATCGAGGGAAGTGAAATATTCATGACCCGACAAATTATCTAACTGATCATCTATGCGGGGTAGAGGGTAGTGTTCTTTGACGGTCTTTTTGTTTAGTGCCCTAAAGTCAATGCAAAGACGATAGTCACCGGTCTTTTTGCGTACTAACACGATTGGGGATGCGTAATTTGATGAGGACTGTTTGATTATTCCCGAGTTAGTTAAATCTTTTATCATTTCACGAACTACGTGCCTTTCTGAATGGGATAATCGATACGGTCTGTATACCACGGGCGTGGTATCACTAAGGTTTATGTTCATTTCTGTACCACTTATACATCCTAACTCTTTAACCGAAAAGGCGAAACAGTCCCTAAACTCATTTAGTAACTCAGTTAATTTGATTCTATGATCACATCCAATATTGTCATCCACCTGTATCATGCAAGCTTTAATTTGGGGTGTTATTGTATTATCTGGGCAGTGTTCTATTCTACCAATATTGAGTGTCTGTACTTGACTTAAAGGAAGGGCCCGGAGCAGTAAAGTGTCTTTCAGCAATTCAAACCCAGAGTTTAAGCCCTTAATAACAATCGTTCCCTGTCCGTTACTCACTTGTACTACACTTTGAATTATCTCATATTGTTTACGAGTATCTTGACAAAAACTAAGTTCAACAAACAAGTCGCCTGAATAACTTGGTTTAGTATAAATACTGACTGGGGTATATCCATGTACAATAAGTGAATCATCAACGTACACCAATACGTTTTTAGTTGTATTCGTGGTTATCTTAAGCTCGCTATTAGTTTTTAAGAACACAATATGTTCTTGTTCTGTGAATGTCTGTCCAAGTAGTAAAGGAATTTGTAATAATTTATCAGGAACGATAAGAGTCTCTACCGTAGCAGTAACTGAATCTACTTTTATCTCAACACTGCATTTACCTAAGCAATTGACAACACTGTCTCCAAAACCTCTTAATACAGGTAGTTCCGATACCGACCACGAGTTAACCAATTTCTTAGCCATAGATTCTTGCAGCATAGAACATTGACTTCCGAAGTCTATGAAACAATCAAAATTTAGACCATTGACGACGGCGGTTTTAAAATATTTGGAATCACTATCCGATTCTTTTGAAATCCTTAAAACTGTTTTATTATTAGTAGATTCTTTAGTGCCTGGACAATTATCAGCTAAGTGCCCTACTTGATGACATTTATCACAACGCTTGATTGGTAATTTGCATTTAAAATATGGGTGCCCCTCTTCACCACAATTATAGCATTTTGTAAGCCTATAGTTCCTGTTGTTCCTATTATCATGGTCATTTTGAGCCCCTTTTAATATCTTAGGTTGTTTGCTATCAGCGTTGCCCGCCCGCAGGGATGAATTTGGCTTGTTAAACTTCTTTGTAATTCTTATATTTCTAAGATAAACTAATAATTTATCAGGTTCCGTAAACTGTGCTGCTTCTGCACTTGTTCTGACAGACCTGTCCTCAATTCCAAACAAGATACAATCTATTGCATTTTTACCATGTATATTACAGCGATTCAATAAAACTACCTTTTGGTAAAAATATTCTTCTAAAGACTCGCCAAAATCAGCCCTACAAGCAAGCATTTCCGTTAATAGCTGACCATAGTTCTGGTCACTTGGAAATGCCAATTTTAATTTGCTCTGCCATTCAGCCCATGAAAACAGAAGGCTAGGTAGACCCTGATACCATTTTTGAGCCAATCCCGCTAATTTAGGAAGAGCATAGTGGATAGTCTGCCTTTCGGTCCAATTATAAATTTGAGCACATTCGTTAACTTTACTTATCCATGTTTCTATTGTTTGAGTTCGTTTACTGGGATCAAATTCTGGTATCACATTCAAAACCGGAAAACGTTCACTACCCCCGTCTGCTTTCATGGTCTGCATGAACTCTTTAAAAACCGAAACTAACATTTTGGTATTAGTATCTGCGTCTTTAATAGAATCAAAAGAACTCACCACTGCTGCTGGCATATTGTCCGAAGGCGATGCTATCGGTATATCTGGACCATGTCTTTGCGGCATGTCACGACTGCACGATGTGTCGCGAACGTGAGCCACCTCTCGACCTGGCGACACATCGCATAACTGCGGCGCATCACGCATCCGTGAAGCATTACGCGATCGCGACGCGTCGTGCGCCCCATCAGGCGTCACTACGCTCGCCAGGTCAAGCGCCTTGCCACGCATCCGCGATGCATCACGCGTCCCATCACGCGATGCATCACGCGTCCCAACATGCGGTGCATCGCGTATCCTTGAAGCATCACGCGATCGCGGCGCGTCATGTGCCCCATCACGCGCCGTAACGCTCGGCGCATCTCGCGCCGTGCCTTGCATCCGTGAAGCATGGCGCGACTGAGATGCATCACGCACCCGTGACTCATGACGCGTTACGACCCGCGTAGCATCACGCACCCGCGACGCATCACGCACCCGCGACGCATCACGCACCCGCGACGCATCACGCACCCGCGACGCATCATGCGATCGCATCGCGCCATGCACTCCAGCATGCGTTCCATCACGCGACGCATCACGCGCCGTAGCCCGCGCAGCATCACGCATCCGAGACGCATCACGCGTCCCATCACGTGATACATCACGCATCCGTGAACCATGGTGCGCTCGCGACGCACCACGCTCCACATCACGCGTTGCATCACGCGTCGCACCACGGCATCTTGAACCAGGACTGCTGCGAGGTGCATTCCGATCTCTAGACTCGCTCGTACTCAATTCGCTGGACTCGTTACGGTTGCGGCGAATTTTGCGACGTCTCCGCACATCAGGTTCAGAGTCACTTGGTGAAGAGTCATATGACTCCCTTGTATGTGTCCGAGACTTTCTTTTGCGAGTCATGATCGCTAGAAATAAAAAAAATACAAAAAGTGAATGTTCTTTAATTTAATATTTACCAAAAAAAACCCTATCCATATTTATATTTTACTAGCTGACCCACGCAACTTCGTCTGCGTCACTTATGATAGAAAAATGAAAGGAAAATAAAATCCCCGATTTTGTAACATCTTCCATTCCTGCTCCGCTCTTAATATGGCTGTAGCGTGATGTTATATAGCCTAAAGCCTTCCTTGATAAATGGAGTATCCAACACAAAAAGATTTTTTTTTAATTGGAACCAGTAGTTCCTGAGATTAGCGCGTTCAACCAAACAAAGAAAAAACAAACAAACAAACTCTTCTGCTTTATAATATTGGTATAGAAGTATATAGGTAGATTTAATCTTTAAATATTACACAAAAGAGAAAAGAAATAAATGTATATTTAAATCACCAGTTCCGCTAGAATGGTATTAATCACTCGTTCCCAGCGATACAAAGTTCTACTTTTAAGCCATTGTTAAATAAATAAAAGCATATCTATTACCTTTTATGGGCGTTCAGTCCTTCACCGAGGGCGATTACTGATCGCTATCTCGATTATATCCCACTTCTGAACTATTAAAGTTCAGGGAATATTAAAAGAAGTATCCGTATGTCACTCACAATATTTATTAGACTTTCTACAAAATCACTTTACACTTGTGAACACTTCAACTGTTCGATGTCGACTGACTAACGATCGTGCGCACTACTTCCCACCACGTGTTATTTCTTTACCGGAAACAGTCTAGGTTGACATTTCTATTAAAACGTGATGGTATCACCGGAAGTAGTGCGTGCGATAATACTTAATTTATTATACATGTAACAGTATTTAAATATTATTATTAATATTTAGATAAAGATAATAATTTAAACACAATGTCTATGATTGATCAAATTAAATTAATAAAAATGATAAATCGTTTCCGGAAATCCGACTACCAAAGAAAGAGTTTCTAACAGTATGTTCAGTTGACAATATTTCGAGAGTTTACAATATCGCTAGAGAGAAACACGTTATATTGTAATATAACGTGTTTGACAATTTTACGGTGACATTTATATACTCTTTAGGCCTGCAGTTCCGTAGCTTACCAATCTGTATTCATGTTGAAAAGAAACAGGCATGACGACAGTATCGAAGACTTAGAAAATATTTTATCAGTTAGAGTATTGGAAAATAAAGGACACGTATTTTTTGTTTTGGTAAATCCATGGTAAATCAATGTTTATTGACAGAAATTGGAAATGGATTATGTACTTAGTAACATGCTTTAGTCATTTTTCTGAGGTAACTATAGTTTTGTTTACTAACAAATTACTAGCACCTTTTTTTTTGTGTGTACTATTTATAAACTTATTTTTTTTAAATTCCCGCCCATTTTTCTTGGACAGCTTTCGCTGGCCAAACTCTACTTCTTCATTGCTAATGATTAGTGATTCCAATCTTTCGGCGCGGTCGATTCTTCCGGCGCGGATATGTGTGCGAGGCCTCCTTGACTTCGATTCGTTCGACGCGGATAAGTGTGCGTCCACCTTTTTTGTTTTGATAAACTTCGACAGATCGTATATGTTGCCACAGCCTGACGTGATATTGACAGCAATGCCAAAGCCAATCACATTGACACACTTTGGCTGCGTTCCGTTTTGGTTTCAATCGATTTGAGCGTCCATAATCCCGTTCCGAATTACCGTGAGCGCGATCACAAGCGCGATATCGATGTCCCTTGAATCGTCACAGACGTCATGACATGCGCCATCATGCGATTACACCACAGATTAGATATTAGTAGCTAGCTGATTACACCGCCCATGCTCCAAATAGATATCACCGTGGCTGCTGTCAAAAATGACCTGATGTAGCTGACGTAGCTGTCATAATGAAGAAATCTAAATCGGAACGCAAAATATTGATATGAGCGCTGTGAGCGATTAATTTAATACGGAATGCAGCCAATGACAACTTGACATTGACAAGTGACAACTCAAAATCGATTGCTGCTGCTACGGGATAAGGGATTTTTAATAATCTAAAAAACCTTAATTTACTGCAATAAAAGGAAGGTCTGGTACGCTGTGTTGCTACCACATTGTTGTGTTTATTGACTCGAACTATAAAATGGATCCCAAGGAAGTGGTAGAGCATCTAGTGGCATTAAAAGTGATGAGGTTGACCAAACCTGCTCTAATAAGCCCAAAAATCGTAACTTGTGATTCTAAAGACTTACCAGGTAATATATTAAACAATTACCTCAAAGACGATGCCACTTCTGTCAACCAGATGGAAACCCTCTCTGCAGGCCAGTTCTTATTACTTCCACAAAGTTTCGGGAACATTTATCTTGGAGAAACGTTTTCCTGTTATGTTTGCGTACACAATGAAACGAATAATCCTGTGCAAAGTGTGTCCATAAAAGCTGATTTGCAGACAAACTCACAAAGAATACTACTAACTACTCAGCAGAACCTCTCTCCTACAATGCTTGATGTAGATGAAACACTAAGTGATGTCATACACCATGAAGTCAAGGATCTTGGCACACATATTCTTGTCTGTGAAGTAACTTATATGTCTAACTATAACACACTAGCATCATTTAGAAAATTCTTTAAGTTTGAAGTAATGAAACCATTGGATGTGAAGACTAAGTTTTACAATGCTGAGTCAGATGACGTCTATCTTGAGGCTCAAGTGCAAAACATAACATCTGGACCTATTATATTAGAGCAGGTCTCTTTGGAAAGCTCTCAACAGTTTAATGTGAAATCATTGAATGAAATTGATAATGGAGTTTCTGTATTTGGTGAAGTCACTTTACTTCAACCACAAGAAAGCTGTCAGTACCTCTATTGTTTGACACCAAGAGAAAATATTTCAAAGGAAATAAAACTATTGGCAGCTGCTAAAAATATTGGAAAACTGGATATTGTGTGGAGGTCAAACTTGGGTGAAAAGGGGCGGTTGCAAACTAGTCAATTGCAGAGAATGACACCTGACTATGGAGATATAAGGCTTACATTTGAAAAATTACCCAGTAAGGTGTCTGTTGAGGAGCCTTTTGATTTCCAATGCAAAATAGTCAATGCAAGTGAGAGGACCCTGGACTTAATTCTAAAACTACGCTCACTTCAACATTCTAGTCTTCTTTGGTGTGGCATTTCAAACAAGAAACTCGGCCCATTAGAGCCTGGCCAATCTTTATACATCAACTTAACAGCCCTACCCATTAATACAGGTCTATCTAATATATCTGGAGTATCTTTATTAGATTTATTCTTGAAGAGGACTTATGATTATGATGATCTAGCATCTGTTTTTGTCTATTAAGCTTCTGTATTAAATATGTAAAGTATTGAGTCAATTATTTTATTTGGATTTTCTACATAAATAGTATAAGTACTATGGCTGTACCCTGGTAGTGCAACTCAAACTCAAAGCATTTATTTCAACTAGACCATTACGGTACTTTTGAATGTCAAAATTACAAAACAAAATCAAAGCTACAGTCACAGTCACAAGGCATAATAACTTGAGAAAGTACTGTAGTTGCCCATTCCCTAGCGTAGATCTCTATGGAGAAGAACGGGCAAGAAACTCCATGGACACTCTTTTAAATCAATATATTGTTACAAAACCTTGGTTACATCATTCATGTTGTGATTATACATTATGTGAGAACGATGTAGAAAGACATGCACATTAAGGGCATCCAGAGCAAAGATTAAAACAACATATAAAAAAAGAAATTAAAATTAACCGTGGCAGCTAAGAGATGACCAGTCCCAACTAACAGCGCCCGTTCACGAACATGACGCATGTATCGGCGCCATTCAACTCGACATATTGAAGGGAGCTAAATGACCCGACACACACGCCACCATCAGCGAGACATTTGAGTGAGCATGACATTCTCTCAGCCGCCAAGGCATATTCAAGTAAAAAAAAAATATAACTAAATGTAAATGGTGCCTTTACAGTACATAGAACTCACACAAATGTGCTATGCAATTATATAATACTACGAGATGGAATCTATATGTCACCGTAAAATTGTCAAATACGTTATATTGTAATATCTCTAGCGATATTGTAAAATCTCGAAATATTGTCAAATGAACATGCTGCTTACAACAAAACGCATTACTTTACGTGAAATGCATGCGATGGTAGTCAACTCACGCGGTGTGGAGACAAGGAGGGGTCCTCCTTGCCCAGTGGTACCACTCTCATGAAAAGATACTGTACCATTCCTGAGAAGTATCGATTAATATAACCTAACCTTAAAACACTTCATATTCCCCTAAAAAGCGTAGTCGACGGAGCCCCGCTTCGCGGGGCCCCTATTTCCGAGTGCAGGGTTTAAAGGAACCTAACTAACCTAACGGGGGGGTGCCCCAAGTCCCGTTTATGGGGGCAAGAGATACTTCCGTATGTTCAGTTGACAATAATTCGAGACTTTACAATATCGCTAGAGAGATACACGTTATATTGTAATATAACGTATTTGACAATTTTACGGTGACAGATATTTTAGAATCTTCTGCAGCTTCCACAATAACTTAACATGGGAATCAATTAAATATAAATGTAGCGTGTGCGTGGCGTGCAGACAGAAATAGTAAAAATCTTTCTCATAGAGTTCAAATAAGAGTTGATCAGTGTAATTTTTTGAATTATTTTGGATTGTCAAAGACAGGAGGGAGTTACAAAGAGGCGTCAATTTTCCCTGAGTAAAATACGGTCTACAAACTGCCATTTTTTTAAAAGAATAGAATAGAAATATTTGTTTTGTAAAAAATGAGTATAATAGGAGTATGTTATTATATACTGGTGTGTAACTCTAGAAGTATAAACAGACCAAGACACTGTCACATTATCTCTGTAGCTCTCGATGACGTCACATTCACGGTACAGTGTGCAAAATAAGCATCTCTAGAAATATGATTTTTTTACCCGAACAGGTCTAGATCGATGGATTGTGTGATTGAATATTTATTGATTAATATATGAATAACAATAAATGATACAAGATAAGATCCTACTTATGGTTTTTGCTTTTACAGGATTGATTTAAAAAACAAAACTAACATTATTCCTAAATTATTTATTATTAAGCATCATTTACATTAACGACATATGTGATAGTAATGGTGATGATAATAAAAATGGTGATGATAATAAAAATGTAGTTATTAATTACCAACTATAAATATTGGCTCCAATAAAATTGGTATCATCATCATCACTCGCTTTCTGACGAACTTTCTTCTTTGTGTCACCAATTTTTGAATTGTGTGTGTAAGGTGATCTTTCTCCCAGTCAGGGGCGGATTTCCTTAGAGGCCGAGTAGGCAGGGTGGCAAAATTTAGGGGGCGGCTTTGGGCATTTTTTTTTAGTAGTTGCAATGCAACACACGCCTCCGTGTAAAAACTCGCAAATAGAAATGGTAAGGATCAGTATCTGAAATACTGATTGAGATAATTAAATCATTTACTGACTATCGTTTTTTTCCATTAAGTAATTTTTCATACTTTGCAGCACATAGGAGGGTGGCAAACATTCGTAGGCCTAGGGCAGCCAACGTTTCAAATCCGCCCCTGTCCCAGTAGGTACTCCTGTTGAAGTCGTTCCACGTGACTATCTTGTTTTCTCCAAACCGCCACAGTTGTCAAACTTAATGAATCTCTTTTTTCTATCTCATAATCAGAATGATATTTTTTTTTTGTGTCTCTGATCAACAACAAAAGTTTTTGTGGAATCCATCTCGTGATGATAATCGCCGATTGTATTTTTGCATTTATATAATAATTCTGCACCAGCCCGGCTAGCATGGGCAGGGGATATTATCCACCGGTTATTTCCACTTTTGTTTGAATTTTGTCCCTTGTCAGTGGAAATAACCGGTGGATAAAATTTTATCCCCTGCCCATGCTAGCCGGGCAGGTACGGCACGGAACCCGTTCTGTCCTCCGGCAAGCACAAGAATCCATCTCAGCCTAGCGTTAAAAATTTTCTCCACGCTGCTGGATAAAGTAAATTTGTATTATAGATAGCAAATTTTACTCAAAGGAATCTTCCTTTAGAAATAGGTATTTGATCCATATGATTGCCCTTATCAATAATTGATAAGGGCAATCATATGGATCAAATACCTAAAAAATAACACCTTGCACTTTTTACATCAATTATTGATGTAAAAAGTGCAAGGTGTTATTTTTTCGAACTTTAGTCGGTTCGACTCTCGAGTGTGGCAAGCGAATTTTCGGAAATCTGTGAATGCAGATTTGTTTATTATTAAAAATAAGGAATGTTTTCTTTCAGTAAAATTTGCTATCTCCAGTATTTCGAGTACTCTCCCTCCAGGTGGCATTGAACAATTCCAGACTGTATACCTTATCATCAGGAACAAAGAAGTCGGATACTGATTCCCTCTATAATAGGTAGTTACTTTACTCTTTGATACTGATACTGATGAAGGCAGAAGAGGAAGGGTGAGGGGTATCGCATTCCGGGAGGGGCGAGGTGCAGAGATATTGTGACCATAGACTAAAGTGTATATTTTGTGGGAGAACTGACCAACGCGGTGCATGTTTTTCATGAAAAAGTAATTTAATGGAGTTTTATGAACTTAGAGGTTTGTATTGATGATTTTAATGATTCTTATTCTAAAATTACATACGTGTTACTTGGCCGTGAATCATATTTTCATCCACACACATACAACCTGACACTGACTTGCAAAAAACGTAAGAAAATTTGAATTTCGCGGTGTTCTTTGGAAATAGAGGTATATAGGTAATTTTTTAGGTGACACCTAAAAAATTACGTGTTCGACGAAGGCTCGCTCCTTGCTTCATCTATGGGCATAATCGAAGGTGTCAATGATTTTAAAAGACCGTGCTTTAAAAGCAGGATTGCCAAATTAAAAAAATTGTTTTTAAAAATAAAATCATTTGCTAGCTATCTGTCATGACATGTCACTTACTTAAGTTTGTCAATTTTCTGCCAGTTTGGAGTTTGTAGATTTTGGGAATTTTCAAGTTTTTAGTACTTCTCTTTATTTATTCGTCAAGGAATGTATGTGAACACAAGTAACATTTACTCTGCTGAATGAAATTTATTTAAGGGTTAAATGACGATAAGCTTTCGCAGTTTAATAAAATCGACAATAACGAATGTTCCTTTTGTGAACAATTCTGATGTGGCCCAATCATGTCGATTCGAACTGTGACTTTGTTATCTTAGCTAATTTGCTTTTGAACGTTGAAGTGTGAAAACGGAAACAAAATTGTACTGAAAAATGGCATATCAGACGCTTCTCCAGGAGTACATGCTCATACCTCCAGTGACCAGGGCATATACCACGGCTTGTGTTGTTACTACGTTAGCTGTCGTAAGATTCTTATTTGTTTGTTTTTTTTAATTATACGTGTCATTTGCTGAGTCACTATAACTTTTGTGAACTTTTAATACCTCATACTTTTAGGAATTAGCTTTGATGATACTAATGCTAATAACACTTTCTTGTTTCAGCAACTGGACCTAGTCTCACCATTTCAGTTATATTTTAATCCTAATCTTATACTCAAGAAATACCAATTATGGAGGCTAATAAGCACATTTTTATTCTTTGGGAATTTAGGATTCAACTTTTTCTTCAATATGATATTCACCTACAGATATTGTAGAATGTTAGAAGAGGGCTCTTTTAGAGGAAGAACTGCTGATTTTGTTGTTATGTTCGTGTTTGGAGGTGTCCTCATGATTGTATCCTTTTTACTTTAAAAATATTCAACATTATGCTTTTTTAACTTGGCTAAATTACTGCAAGGTCTTGTTTATTGATGAATTGGTTGACACTGAAAAATATTGCAGACTTGTGAAGCAAGCATGTCATTAAGTTTCAATTTCAGTGATGTAATAGTTGGCTCACAACTGTATAATCATTGCCAATTAGAAATAAAGGATAACTGTTTGCCAAATATTTTTATATTTCCTTAACAGTGTTTATATCAGCTGTGTGCTTTCTTTGTGAATTTATTATTTTTAGGACAAGCATTTACTATAATGATTGTGTATGTATGGTCTAGAAGAAACGTCTTTGTGAGGATGAACTTCTTTGGTCTCATGAACTTTCAGGTACTGTTTATGTTTACTAGACCATTCATTTATTTTGGTGTACCAAAATAGAACTACCTATCTTTTATTCTTAGTGTTTTTTTTTTTATTGGTAACACTTTATCTGTCTACTTCTACTACACAGAGTGTTAATAACTTCATAATTATTCCTTGCTAATTTGTCTACAAGTTATTAATTCAAATGTAAACAATTTTCTTTTTAGGCTCCATACCTTCCCTGGGTGTTACTAGGTTTCTCCGTACTACTTGGTAATGCAATATCAGTGGACTTAGTAGGTATGGCTATTGGCCATATATATTTCTTTATGGAGGATGTACTACCAAGACAGAATGGGGGTCAAAAAATACTGAAGACACCAAAGTTCTTGTAAGTGGTAATTTTATACCAAAACTATATCTCATAATTTTTGAAATACCAATATATTAACAGATGCATGCCTACTGCTTTCAGGAAAAAGTTATTTGATCCCGCCCCAGAGCCAGACTATGGCCCACTCCCGGAGCTGGATAACATGCGACCAGGAGGTTACGATTGGCGCCGTCGTGCTAATGAAGACGAGGATGCTAGATAAGCTACCTTATGGTTACTGAGATAAGATGCAATTTCGAAGCCAAAATATTTATTTAAGAATGTCTAATGATTTCTACTGTCTTTAGATGCATTGCTCTTTATAAAAAAAAAGATATTTTCCATATAAATACAAACAACTCCATATTAGTTTCTATGGTCATTTTTCAATAATATTTTGTATAAAACCTAACATTCTTTCAAGTTCTTAGTGCTATTGATATTTAATTTGAAAGACCAAACAATATGTTTTTTCATGGGTTAAGGATTATTGTTTATCATACAGTAAAAAAAACATTGTATGAATTTGTACAAAACTAATGCCGACGTGGTTACGATTTCGTCGTTAGCATTAAATCAATAATAAGGTATTTTGTGTAAAAAGTTTATTGATAAGGGTCTGTTAATTGTGAATACAAATGATTGATAAATATTAAATCGTTTTATTGTAGTATTAAATAAACTGGTTTAACATGAAAATCCATAACTTCTATCTCACTGCTGGGCAACAGACAGGATTTTCATACAGACTTCTTGTCATGATATCTATCGTGAAATCAGCGATTTTGTTGGTTCGTTTTCTCTTACTAACCTGATTGTACTTACATGAACTTCCTTGAATTGCTCTAAAAAAACAGTATACCTAGTTAGCTAGTTTACCTTTTACCTCTTGTACCACTATGATGTAAAACTAGCTGTCGTCCGCGATTTCGTTTGCGTGAAAGTTTTTCAGACTAATAATTTATCTTGGTGCCAAAATTCACCCAGATCCCTTCAGCCGTTTTGGCGTTAGACAAAGATCATACTACTTAAGCGTCTGTTGATTACAAGAGAACTTAAATCGTGTTCTCTTGTAATCAACAGCCGCTTTTATCGTTGAATTATCGCAGCAAAATGTACAGTCATTCATGTTAATGAGACCCTGGTGTGGTGTTTCCTACTAGGTACCCAATAAAACATTTTGTCAGATGCTATACTCATTATCACAGGGATGGTTTTACATCGGGTGATGTATTCAAAGATTAGATCGTAATCAGAATTGTTTATTCTACATTCACGCAATCTCATGGTGAACTTTAAAAACACAATTACAGTTGATAAGTCCAAGTCAATAAGTAATGATAAGCGTTTGATCAATGACTACTTACAGCCAATACCTTGACATACTTGTTAATCTACTGTCAAGGTAGCTCTCTGCTACTGAATTGTATTTACAAATTGTAAGCCACGTCTAACCTGGCTGACCAATTTGGTATCTCACGACTCTAGAACTCACTCGATTGGACATTAAGATCACGATAAAACGAAACTTATAAAGCCCACCTTACAAGTCAATGGGATAAAGCTACTTTTTTACGTAAACTTTGTGATTCGAGCGGTATTTAGAAATATTACAGCTCGCGATGAACTAATTACAGAGCAATGCGTGAGAGCTCCATTTGTTTCGTTTTAACCCGCAAACTCATAACTTAATTTAATACTTCAAATACACTTTACATCAAATGATTTCCGCTAAGGATTAACTATGATTTCAAATTAAGCAAGTTATTATGACACGAAATACACTTCCAGAGTGTGTGTAGTGAGAGTGTGTATTTCGTGTCATAATAAATTATAAAAGCTGCGTCGATGTTTAAATAAAGGTTCGAAGAAAAAAAACATAAAATCATTACACATATAATTTACATAAAAATTTATAAAAGAACTTAAATATGTGTCTTAGAATAGAACCGTTAGTTGTGATCGTTTCAAACATAGTTTCGTAACATTATTAAAACTATTAATAACAACAAGAAAAGTAACTAGTTGTATCAGTCTTCATTCAAACTTCTCACACTCAATTCCAAAACACAGTTGATTGTGAAATCAAATATTCAAGGATATACTCATCAACTTTGTAATCACACAATAAAAAATTAATATTCTACTATTTTACAATTGGGCCAACAAAGTCAAAATTATATTGGCGAGATGATATTTTTCACGTTAAATACAGTTTGTTCTTTAATTACATCTTCAGGAAAAACATCACAGTTATCTAGTAAACAATGCGTTGACCCGTACGCGTGCTGACTAACATTCAGTGTTCTTACAATGTGTATTATCAATTTCTATAATACCTCTCGTTTTTTACAACTAGCAACACCTGAACAAACAAAGTTTAATGCGCTGTGTGCATTTCAACATTTAGCCCTCCGCCAAGGGTTGAAAAGACAGCGCCTTTATTTGCACACACATTTTAGGTGTCGCCTATTTGTAGTGAAGTTGTTTTCAATCAATACTCATTATGATAATTGATTTTTCACTCACATCAAATTACGATTTAATTGACTTTGTTTGAGACGACTAATAAGTCAACAGTACAAACAGTCCAAGCAAAATACGACCTTAAGGCTACGAGGATAAAGGTCACTGAGATTTTGACAGTGGTTTAGTCAGGTAAAAATCTGAAAAAAAAAATATCTGAAAAAGAACTGAAGGTCTTCTTCACGTACAGTTCTTTTTCTGATAATTTTATTTTATTATTTGACAATTTGATGGAATTATTAAATTGTAGTGAGATTGTGTTGTAAAATAAAAGATAGTAGAAGTAGGTTTGTTGTTGTCTTTTTTAAACTTTCACGATCAGAACACACCATAAAACATATAAAAACGGGTATTTATCGCGAATTTACCTTTAATTTAAGCCCGACGTTTCACTAAGTGTACTCGTCAGGTGAAATCGCCTCAGTATACTGACACGGTTAGTGTAGTGTGCTGTCCTAGTGTGAACCGGCCCTAATTAACATTTATGAAGATCAAGTGAGGGTAGTTGAATAAACACCTTCACTTTGCTGTGGCGGTACCTCCACACTTCAGTATCCCCGCGACCACGGCTGGTGCAATCCGGTCGAAACGTCGGGCTTAAATTAAAGGTAAATTCGCGATAAATACCCGTTTTTATATGTTTTATGATAGGTTTGTTGTTTTAAAGATTACTAATGTCGGTCACGGATAACTTTCGATGACCCAAGTAGGTACACTCAGAATTCTCTCAAATCTTTCACCAAATAAACGGCACTTTGCTGTTTTCAGCATTACAACAACATCAATATGAAACACCTTCATGTAAATAAGTAAATCACAATAATTTAGAAGTAAAACAGTCAGATCATAGCGTCACAGCGTAATATCTCGGAATAAACAATTCTATTTGACAACTAACAAGACAAAATCAAGCTTAGGAGGTGACCTATCGATGTCTCTACATGGCCTGGCCTGTACCTTACAACAAAGCATACAACAACTTTTGAGATCATACAGAAATATCTAGTATAGCGAAAACTGAAGTTATTATAGTACAAAAAGTATTTACACACTACCACACACAATGTAATAATTAAATCACAAATATACATACAAAACAGATATTCAGAAACACATCTGTCTCATAATTTATCGCAATGAATCAAATGAAGTAGGCACCTCCTTCACTTTTAACCAAATACATTCAAAAATAATTGCAGATCAATTACGAAAAAAGTGTCGAATCTTCAATTTTTTTGGCTTCGTTTGTTTATCACTATTATTTAATTTTAACTAAATTTTGTAGTAATCTTGAACAAAAATGTACCTAGAATCTAGCTACATAAATCACATGGGGACATTTTCATAGCGCTACAATAGCAAGTAGCACCGTTATGTCGTCCGGTTTTCCCCCTGCGAACAAAATATAGAATTAGTTATGACGCGGCATTCGTGTTATTGAAATTTCTCTCATTCACTTCGATTTTATTTTATCAAATAATATTTAGGCGCGGGAGAAATACAAGAAGCGTCGGGCGGTGGTGTGGCGCGGACGCAGCACGGTCGCCACGCCAGCCACTTCTTTGATATTTCATACAAAATGCATAGAAGATGTGCGGCGCGAGACATACTGAGCCGGCGGCGTGGCACGGGCGTGGCGAGGGCGCCGCTTCCTCGCCCTTGGCGCACCCGCAGTAAGCAGTGGGATGCACAGGGCAGGAACAAGACGGCTAAAATGCGTGAAAATGTAGACTAACCGCCTTTCCGACACCGTTAGTTCGCGCACCTGTTCTGCGCTGCGCCGGCGCCATGCCTTCAGCTCGCCCGCGAAGCGCCACCGCCATACGCCGCTTGTATTTCTCCGCACCTTAAGCAACTACTCTGACATGTATTTAAAACTACGATTCTTTGTTGTTACTCACCAATGGCATCGATGCCATTCTGTCGTGCGCTCTTGGCGAAGGGCGACATGTAGCAGCCATCAAAGGACAGGTTGCGCGCCATCCACGCGATGGAGTTGGCGACGGCCTGCAGCCTTTTGGCCTCGCCTTCGAGGCCCTCCGCGCGTCTCATCTCCGCCACCAGCACTGGCTCGGGGACGTTGTCGAACACGCCGTCCGTCGCCACCAGGATCACGTCACCGCACTCCACTGTGAACTCTGACGTCTCCGCTGATTCTGGCCTATAAAATGGAGAAGTTCTGGATCAATAGCACATCTCAAAATAATGATGCGGGAATATTATAGATGGACCATTCGGTGCTAAATATTAACCGCTTATGGGTGTAAAAAACCACATAACGAAACAGAAAGGCACTTGTTCTTCCCGTCATTGCGATCATTTTTTTTGTTCTTCACCATAATTGCACATATTTTTGAGTAAAGTTATTTAGTTTGATGTACAGAATGCTTGGTTGACGGCTCCGTGATAAGGTTGTTTAGACCCTGTGTTTAACCCTACATGTTTATTTAAAAAATAAAATAAAAAATTGTGTAAGTACTGGAATAATCATATTGGCAGATATTTTAATGGCAGAGAAATTATACATTAGCCAAATCTTGTTTTCGTCGCCTGTTAATTAACTTTGGAGTCAGGATCAGCCAGTTCATTTTCCTTATTGTCAACTTATAAATAGTGATAGTTACTAATTACAAAAACCCCTAATGAGAGCGACTGGCAAACAGGTAAACATAATTGAATTAAATTATGTTTTCCTCCTATCCTTGCTGGCTTGCTTGAGTTTGCATGGTATTTTGGCATGACACTAGTGATACTCAATGATGACCGACACCATTAACAGATATCTCCGAGCTAAGTGGCGCCCTCATTGAATAAAAAATCGTAGCATAGCATAGAAAACAAAAATAAAAAAATGAACGACGACTTTTTTATTCAATGAGGGCGTCACTTAGCTCGGGGTAGCGCCTTAACCCTCAATAAATAAGAGTAAAAGTGGTCTGATCCATCCACGCAGTAATGTAATCATGATCACTATGTAAACAACACGCTCTGAATGCAGTGATAAAGAGTATGATGTTGATTGTACACTATTTTACTTGGACAGTCTGAATGTTTATGCTTATTATGACGGACCCAGTTTCAAGTGCTACCGTCGCAACTCGCAGCATGACTGCGTGACAGACAGACCGTCCTGATTATTATCAGCAGCTCCATAACTAGAGAGAACTAATCATAGCTGTGGACCCATTGTAAAATATTAGCATGGGTCAAGCAATAACTGCAGATATGTTTAGTTCAGTACTGGGTCATGCATAATGTAGTTATGAAGAAACTTGTCAATCTAGCAAACTTAACTCTGCAATAGAGCGTCACTTTACGATGAGGAAACTATTCAATAGTATTCATAGATAAGAACTACCACAGCTACACTACCCGTTCTTGTTACTAAATAATGCTTCAAAAAACGACGCACTTTAGAATAAATACATGTCATAACTAACTAATAACGAGAAGGACATGAGAGCACCTTGCCAGAGTAAAAAAAAACATTGGACTTCATTCTTGTTCACTTATCTACATATCATAGCATAACGTAGCACATTTGGGGCGCTAAAGACGTAACCACTCAATTCGAAGATGTATCATGTAGATAGGTGTCAATTAATACCTACACACAATGTACAATAAATTAATGTAATCAAAATAACTAATGACGACAGTGTGTCGTTTATTTGATGTCAATGACGTAATTAAATAATAGTGTCAACAACCTCACAGCTATTCCATTCTTACGGTGTGACGTCATTAGAATCATCTTGTGATTAGGGTTACACGTCGAGATTTATTTTTAAAGTGTTAATCAAATTCTTTCGTTTATTCTGCCAATAATAAACAGGTAAACACAATTCCATAAATTTTAAGAGAACGCGCAACTTTAAAGACCTGGCAAATATCCAATGAGCTAAAAATTCTAATATTAGTGCATACAGAAATACAACAGCTGTATGTGGAATGAGCACATGACTACTAGTCTCGTGGTTGAAGCATAATGAGTCTTATGACTGCGCAAACTAAATCCGGATCAGATTAGATGTAACGTATATTTCATGTACACTAACTGCTAATTATATTAATAAGGAAAACCACACTTTTAGCCAACTAATTATGAAGATTTTTAATGCGGTGTTATTCGACATTTTAATCACTTCTGCCGCAAACGTGATTGTACAAGGTCATAAAAGTTCATTAATGTGCTCCTCATTTATAATGAGTCTATTAAAACTGTTACGTTATGTTGACAGTGTTTGTAAATAGAATTTGTTTGGAAACTTTTACTTCGGTTCTTCAATACGAGTAGAAGCTTGAGTTCGATTGGAAATTGTATGCTAAAAATAGAGACTTATAATCTGTTAATAAAGCACAGTATCACTTAATATAGCTCAAGTATTGTTACTTAATATCATCTTCATCTGCTTTTCCCAACATATTCGGACAGTCTAACCGGACGCAGCTAAATATCAGAATTTTAATGGAAAAATTATAAGAAAAAGACATTGGTAATGTGACACGATACATCACGATTTATAGGAGTAACTCTCATCGTTGTATGTATCATATTGTACTGAGCTGAGCTAAACTATGAGCTCACAATGTAACTCAATTACTTATACCGCTCGGTACCAGCTACCCAGCTACCTAATAGCCGTTTATACTGCTCCATAGCAGTAATTCGGACGGACAAAATGATAATGTAAATTAGCCTGGAAGGTGAACAAATACAGCAAAACGAAATTAGGTACAGAGTTGCAGCATTTTTAAAACATAACGGCACACTTTCGAAAATTGATTTGGCACGACACCAAATGAAAACTGTCAACAATACGCAGCGACGAGTTTTCTCCCAAACTTTCGTAGAATGCCCGACATTCTTATGGCAAAAATAAGCATAGTGCAGTTTAATTTCTTATCGTGAGGAAAGATAAACTTAATTTAGTTACCCATAGGACACATTATTCCTTCAGTAGTATTTACACTACTATCGGTATTGAAGTAACCTTTCGCTCTAATTCTGTTTTATCATCAAGAAATTATGACGCACTATACTTCTTTTATCAAATAAGTAGACGCGAGATAAACATATAAATAACAATCCCTGGGTATTCAGTACAATGTCGTTTTAAAATAATCTTGATCTTATATAAATATCTCCATTTCGCGTAGTTTACTTGTACTTTAAGAACATTCAATATCACTTTCGTCCGTCTACTACCGACCATGCATCTGGTTTGTTGTTCCCATGTCAGGCAAGTGTTATTGAGTTTTTCTATCACTTCCATTAGGGATTTCTCAGTAGCAGCTCGCATTCAGGATCTGCGCCCGATGCCAATAGGCTCGCATTCAAGATCTGCGCCCGATGCCAATAGGCTCGCATTCAGGATCTGCGCCCGATGCCAATAGGCTCGCATTCAAGATCTGCGCCCGATGCCAATAGGCTCGCATTCAGGTTCTGCGCCCGATGCCAATAGGCTCGCATTCAGGATCTGCGCCCGATGCCAATAGGCTCGCATTCAGGATCTGCGCCCGATGCCAATAGGCTCGCATTCAGGATCTGCGCCCGATGCCAATAGGCTCGGCACCTATTACATGGGGATGGGACTTGATATAATTGGCAAAATGTGGATGTAATTGTGATTCGAAGAATACAATCTTATGTTATTTGATTTTTTTGTTTTCTTTTCCAATGGTAAGTTCATGTGAACTTGTACGGAGAGTCTCGCCGACTACTAGTCTCGTGGTTGAAGCATAATGAGTCTTATGACTGCGCAAACTAAATCCGGATCAGATTAGATGTAACGTATATTTCATGTACACTAACTGCTAATTATATTAATAAGGAAAACCACACTTTTAGCCAACTAATTAAGAAGAATTTTAATGCGGTGTTATTCGACATTTTAATCACTTCTGCCGCAAACGTGATTGTACAAGGTCATAAAAGTTCATTAATGTGCTCCTCATTTATAATGAGTCTATTAAAACTGTTACGTTATGTTGACAGTGTTTGTAAATAGAATTTGTTTGGAAACTTTTACTTCGGTTCTTCAATACGAGTAGAAGCTTGAGTTCGATTGGAAATTGTATGCTAAAAATAGAGACTTATAATCTGTTAATAAAGCACAGTATCACTTAATATAGCTCAAGTATTGTTACTTAATATCATCTTCATCTGCTTATCCCAACATATTCGGACAGTCTAACCGGACGCAGCTAAATATCAGAATTTTAATGGAAAAATTATAAGAAAAAGACATTGGTAATGTGACACGATACATCACGATTTATAGGAGTAACTGATGCTGGGATCTTTAAAAGGTGAAGATCCACACATGGTACAGATCCTAGTGTTTTCTTTCTGCAAACTCATCGCGAAATTAAACAAAATGAAACCAAGAGTCACTGTCTCAACACTAAATTTCACCAAAACAAAGACACGAAGGAGCAAGCACGACTTCACTCACGTTGACAATGTATGTCATAAGTAGAATTAAATGGAACTTGTTTATTTATTAGAAGTTGGCCTTAGGTATTGTGTCTGACAGCTGTCAATCGCCCCTCGCGATTACGTCATCGCCGATAACGCCGGCCGTCTCGCACATGTTGTAAACAAACACGATTTATGACTTTATTTCTAAGAGGGCGGCGAGCGGTTGTTGTTTTTTACAATGCTGATGAATAGGCCCTTGTATTTTGTTAGAGTGTATGATTTCAATGGTTTGTTTCATTTGTATAATCGGTTGTAAATGTGAACATTGAGAATGTTTAGCTTGTTTCTCAAATAAATGGCTATTGAATTAAAAAACAAGTGATGACCTAATGTTGTAAGGTTTAAAATGCATGGTGTGTATATGCTTAATGTAAAAAAGACATAAAACCACTTAGTCTAGTACAATATTTTTTATTAACTTACCTTCACAAAACTTCGTAAAAGTTGTTGGGCGCACGCAGATTTTACGACCACACTAAATATTTTTTTTCTAAGTACATCTGCCAGATGGAATAAAAATATTGGTACCACTTTGTAGCTGATTTAATACTCGAAATAATCAAATTTCGATGTTTTTATAAGATTCCCAGATGATATTAACGTAATTACACCGAAAAACACATAAAAACCGTTAGAACTATTTTTTTCGAACCATACCGGTTTCGGAATTTTACGAAAGTAAGTAAAAAAGTTACTACCACACTTGAAATTTTCACTGAATCCTTTACTCTAATAACTGATTATCACACACAAATAGAATTTAAGGTGTATTTAAGTTTAAAAAACCATTAAAATACGATACAAACTAAAAACTCAGTCAAGAGCCCACCGCGCACGCGTCAAACAATAAACTGACAGTTTTTTGTTTTTTTTCAAGAGTTGAGTGAATGTATATGGTGTTGCCATACCTTGAAATGAGCGGTGATTAATAAAGAACGAAACGAAATTATTGCCAGGCCGAACCAACTCTTACTTTAGGAGCAAAAAGGCTATATTTCAAAAAAAATCGTTTGGGTACTATAGTACCCAGTGGTCGTTCAACTACAAAAAATTTTTTGGGTAAGATCATACCCAAGGCCAAACAAACGGTTATGTACAAGTTAAAATAGTTATTTTACGGCGGTTTTTTTTTTATTTTTTCTTGCGACATGAAATTAATGTCAACGTCAAAATTACAAAGAAAACGGTGTGCGGACGTTAGTGTTGCCAAGTATTATTCTCTTTGTTTTGTGTATTTGCCAATTAAATGTGATATATTTCAAAATACATT
Source organism: Xestia ashworthii (assembly GCA_950022955.1). Lineage (NCBI taxonomy): Eukaryota > Metazoa > Arthropoda > Insecta > Lepidoptera > Noctuidae > Xestia > Xestia ashworthii. The sequence continues at coordinate 10,719,392 of OX465562.1, read as the reverse complement.
TTATTTAACATCAGAATATTAGTAAAAGGTATTTTTAAAGATAGTTTACTTTAAAAATCAATTAATAAACTCATTATTTTGGAGAATATTAAATTGTATTTTTGGTGGCAACATTATGTAACTCATCTCTTTTTCTCTGATGTTGTTGTCTCGCTCTTGTTTTCAAGCCCACCTACATTTTGTTCGTAGAACAAAGCTGACAGACCCTGCTGGGTAGTCTGATAAAGATAGCTGTCAAACACAAACTGACGCAGCAAGTTCAAATTTTGACAGGAGTCAACTGACAGATGCCTGCTGACAGGAGTAGTGTTGCTTTTACAGTAAAGAGGTCAGAAATTCAAAAACACGGCTGTGACAGCTTTAGTTCCAAAGGGTCCGTTTTGGCGCTGGCGTAGCATCGCCGGCGCCATGCGGCCATCTTGGTTTTGTAATGTCAGTGTGTGTGTAATCAAATGACACTTGAGTATATAATGCGCTCATTGTCAAAAATCTTCAGAGAATTCTAACCTCTGAATGTATTTTCCTTAATTTTCCTCGTATTTTACTGAGTTGAGATACACAATTTCCTCTGTAGTTTGAGACAATACTGATTGTGCATGTTAAATGTGCGATTATTCGTCATGGGAATCCGAAAGTGGTGTGTAGGTGGTTGCAATGCAACAGTGAGTTTTCCCAAGAACAATGAACTTAGAAATCTGTGGATGCCTTCCTAGTGCCAACAAATTCCCTCCTCATTGGACTCAGGAAACGTGTCTATGAAAAACAGAAGAAGTTGCATAAGGTGTTCCGCTTAGTGTAGCTGGTGAGTTTCGTTAAACTTCCTAGGTTATGTAAAAGTCGTTTTGTTATAAGTACTCAGATCAAGTAAAAAGAGGACTATTTTTTGATTACTTGATTTGAGATGTTATAAGTTTTTTATTAAAACTTCAACTATAAACCAACAGAACGTAAAGAACATATAGCGGACTTATACAAAAAACATAATTATACATAATGTACCTATAAGGAAAACATAAAATCAACTTCGAAATACTAAAAATTACTGTATTAACTGAATCAAATATGTTTCCAGGGTGGGATGTAATAACTTGATGGATGGGATGACTTGAACATAATTATTTCAAGGAACAAGATGAGGAGGATGTACATGTACTACAACTGGTGTGTATGGTTATCTAAATATAGTCCCATTTATCAGTATTATTTTACTATAAGTATGAGTACAACTCGCCAACCCGTCTTGAGCAAGCATGGTAATCAATGCTCGTGCCTTCTCTGTTGAGAAGAGGCCTTTGCCCAGCAGTGGGTCAGTTATAGGCTGGTTTTATTAAAATGAGTACAACTTATATATCGGTATTTGTTGTAATGTGTTCATTATTCTTATTTTCAGATAAATTACATGGTCTAGATTCTGGAGCTACAATAGCCACAACAGCTGAAGTTGTTGAATTTTTTGATGAACTGTTTGACAGTGTTAATGGCTATCCTGGTGGTGGAAAAAGGAGAAAATTAAGACGAGCTGTAAAGAAGACTCACTACATCATTCTTTTTGGATTGACGCCAACAAAAAAATTTAATCAGTTAGTTTAAAAATGTTTATACAAATATAAACCTATAAATTATCATTTTTATTTTATTATGATTACCTGAACCTCAAAAATAAATCAACTAATAATATGAAGGCCCCATTAAAGTATCGATATCGATGAAAAAGTCGATATTAAAGAACATCACTAGTTATCGATAACAAGATTCCTGCAATCACTATTACACCTACATACATAAATATTATTATATATACTTCTGTCAAAACCCCGATGGCTACAACAGCGCCAAAACGGACCCTTTGGAAACTACCAAAAAGTCACTGTCGTATCTGTAGCTAGCTACTAATATAGTAATCTGTGTTCAAAAAGTCACGGACATATTGACCCGCTCTCGTATATCTCGTGACACAAAACAAAATCCTAAAATACAGTGGTTTCTGTCACATGAAATTCGTGTTGAACCGAACGTTGTGCACCTTGAATGTTTTCAGAAGTGATACTTTCAGATGTAGAAGACACGATTTCTCAAAGCAAGGTGCTGTTATGTAATGCTGAAATGTTTGGAAATGGAAGTATACCTGTCACTTAGCACATTCCGGTCGTGCCCGGGCGGCGGCAAGCTGAGCTGGTAGGGCGTGTTGAAGTAATGCTGCTGCTCATGCGATCGGTGGACCACTCGGCCGCCGCGCACTACCATGTACCCGCTGTCGCCAATGTTGGCCGCACGCATCACGCTCTCCGAGCGGTCTAGGATCATCACACATGCCGTACTGCTTCCTATAACAAACAATGTGCCAATGCGAAACTAATTTATTAAAATATATAGAAAAAATGAATGTCTTTAGGTACCTAGGTGTATTTTTTTTATGTTACATTATTACCCAGTCTTAACATCGTGTCTTAATCATTGACAAATAGTCATTTGTTTCATGCTGTTTTCACCAGTAGGGAGTGGTTCTCGAGGAAGGTTTTAGTAAACAGGGTGATTGGTAATTGGGTGCAGGCCTTGAAATGGGGGATACTAGACCTTATTTGCAACAATTTTGACCCCGAAAACTTGCTGTCCAAAGTGGATAGTTTTTGAGAAAAGTGTTCCTTAAAATGTTCCACCTTTACACCATAATGTGCCGATTGTGAGAAATCTATGCCATTCAGGATATTAAACTGATACTTGTCCGATAGCTCATGAACGAATGTATCATCCGAAAACTAATTTATCAAAACAGTACATCTGCCTTTGGACAATAGGCGCCATAAAGGTCATCTTCTGAAAATTTCTTTAGTTTCCTTGTTTTTCGAGGCCGGTTTCTCAAAATAAATGTATGATACTTGTCGTGCAAATTACAGAACCAAATTTATTCCCTCATTAGCTTTCCCAAATGGTACCACAATACCCTCTTTTAGTATGTGAATGACCAGAAAACAACGATTGGTCATGAGAAGGTAGCATTTTAATAAAAGTGGGTAGTACAGGTTTTCCGATGTACGTCTTCCTTGTTACAGATTTTCTTGTTACCACTATGTGATATTTGACTTAATGCGCCGGAACCTGGTCGATCAGATCATGTTAGATCTGTCTCTATCAAGTGTATAACCTACCTTTTCGGACAGGCAAAGCAATCAATTTCTTCTGTTGGAACGTCATTTAAGCAGGATCAGGGCCGGCAGAGTAACTGAGTGTCTTTTTGCTTTGGTTCCAAGAGCAAATGACCACAGAGAATTCCGAGGCACGGAGAAAACTAGGTATGTAAGGGTGGTCACCCACTTACAGACCAACCTAGGCAAGCACGGCTTAACCTAAAGATTGACCCCAGCGGCTGTTATTGTTAAGCCACGAGCTCCTCACTCTGTCGGCCGGCGCATTAAGTCAAACAGCTAACACCACAGCAGTAATAAGTAAATCTGCAACAAGGAAGACGTACTTACATCTAAAAACCTGAACTACTCAGTTTTATAAAATACTACCTTCTCATGAACAATCGTTACAATCGTTGTTTTCTGGTCATTCACTTACTAAAAAGGGGAATTTCGGTACCATTTTGGAAAGCTTATGACACAACAAAGTCAGTTCTGTAATTTGCACGACAAGTGTCATAGGTACATTTATTTAGAGAAACCTGCCTCGAACAACAAGAAAACTTTTAAGAAATTTTCATAAGATGACCTATAAGGCGCCTATTATTTTCCAAAGGCAGATGTACTGTTTTGACGAATTGGTTTTCGGAGGATACATTCGTTCATGAGCTATCAGAAACATATCAGTTTAATATCCTGAATGGCGTAGATTTCTCCCAATCGGCACATTATGGTGTAAAGGTGGAACATTTTAAGGAACACTTTTCTCAAAAACTACCCAGTTTGGACCGCAAGTTTTCGGGGTCAAAATTGTTGCAAATAAGGTCTAGTATCCCCCATTTCAAGGCCTGCACCCAATTACCAATCACCCTGTTTACTAACTAAAACCTTCCTCGAGAACCACTCCCTACTGGTGAAAACAGCATGAAACAAATGACAATTTGTTTCATGCTGTTTTCACCCTGTATCACCCTGTATAATGTGTACGCGGGCAAAGCCGCGGGCATCAGCTAGTGAATTATAAAACTTTATTTTTATAAAAAATATAAAATAAGAAAATGAACAAGTAAATAACAAGATACATGAAGTCTAAGAACAAATAAAAATACATGAATGTGTGTGTAGGTACAGCATTTATCAGTAATTTATTTTCTTGAGCACAGCTACAGATCTTTGTTTGCTAGTTAACCCAGGGAAATAAAAGAGGACTTTGTATTGTTCAATTGAGACAGTTGTGTGCATTAAGTATAAATATTATTTAACTAGTCTTGAATTCATCTGTCATTAAATTCTACATACATACCGCAATAGCACAGTCTATCAGTATCTAATTTGGTCAAGGTGAGCCTTTTCTCAGGCCAGTTACGCATGGCTAGAAGAGATAACCAAGAACTCGTAGAAGAAAACTAGGTAGATAGATGTCTGCATCGATTGATAAGGTTGTTAATGAGCCTGCATTTGATATGACTATTCACTATGGTTTTCTAATCAGTCAGTGTTTGACTCTAAAGACCATATTGATCATATTGATTTTGTTTTTTATTGAGAAGTTACTTGTTTATGTAATGACAAAAAACGGGCCAAGTGCGAGTCGGACTCGCCCATGAAGGGTTCCGTAGCAGACTGAATGAAAGGTAAATTGCTGTTTATGATTTAAGACGTATAAAAAAAACTACTTACTAGATCTCGTTCAAACCAATTTTCGGTGGAAGTTTACATGGTACATCATATATTTTTTTTAGTTTAATCATTCTCTTATTTTAGAAGTTACAGGGCCCCCCCCTGTAACTTCTAAAATAAGTACCTACACACATTTTACCACTTTGGAAGTGTCTCTTGCGCAAACTATGCAGTTTAGAAAAAAAATGATGTTAGAAACCTCAATATCATTTTTGAAGACCTATCGATAGATACCCTACACGTATGACTTTGACGAAAAAAAAGTTTTTGACCTTCAGTTCTAAGTATGGGGAACCCCCAAAATTTATTATTTTTCTTTCTATTTTTGTGTGAAAATCAGAATGCGGTTCACAGAATACATCTACTTACCAAGTTTCAACAGCATAGTTCTTATAGTTTCGGAAAAAAGTGGCTGTGACATACGGACGGACGGACGGACGGACGGACAGACAGACCGACAGACATGACGAATCTATAAGGGTTCCGTTTTTGCCATTTGGCTACGGAACCCTAAAAAAGAGTATCTTATTTGTGAATGACAGTAAACATTTGAAACTTTCCAGCCGCTAAGAAATCAATATTTATTTACAATTATCCCTGTGCCGCTGCTTCGCCCGCATAAAAATTATACATATACTAAAACCTTCCTCAAGTACTACTCTATCCATTGGTGAAAACAGCATGAAAATCGGTGCAGTCGTTTTTGAGTTTATCGAGAACAGCCAGACAGGACAGACTTGGTGGAGGACTTTGTTCTACTTATAATTTATGTAGTGATCATTGCCTCATACTAAACTTTTAAGACCTAAGAAACATATCACTACCAGAATACCTAGCACATTCACAAAATATTTATTGTTGCTTTTCTGTTTCTGAATATTAAGGGCCAGTTTCACCGGTTACGGATAAAGTGTCGGTTAGTTATCTGATAGTTAATATTAGCTACCACTTAAATGCTGGTTATAACTTTTTTGTGTTTCACCGTCCAACTTCCTGATAATTTATCCGGTAGATAAAATACCGGCCACTTAATAACAAGCGGAACGGCAACGTCGCTTCTTTACGTTTCGATACTACTAAGTAAAATATTTTCATTTGAAAACAATTTTGAAAACTTAATTACTTACTGCAATATTTTTTGTTCAAAATAAAACTTTTTTTACATTTCGAAGTATAATTTTATCATTATAGACCGAAATTAGTAAGATTCCTATGATTAACGACATGTTTTAATTCCAAATGTGCGTATAGGAACGAAACGCAAGTGTCAATTGTTTTTCATTACTCATACTCGGAAAGTAGGTCTGAAGTTGCCTGAGGAGCGGGCTGAAAGTAATACTTTTCAGCCCTAGGGAGAATCACTTTCTACTGACAGCTGTCACATTATTAAAAAAAAATCTAGTTCTATTTTCACATTTCTATGGAACCATGTTCCGACTTCTATACAGCCTGTAAATTACAGCGCGATGTAAAATTGAAATAACATAAAATTCAGTATTAATTAAAGAATACAATTATTTTAAATAACTTGGTTATAATTTAGTTACAAATATTTCTTTAGAATAACAAAAATTTGGGCACAATATTTACTATTTTTTCAGTCACGATAGAGAAAATAAAGGCTGAATAGCCGGCCACAGAAAAAAAACAAAATAGGCGGGAATGCGGCAATCCGATCTTCATTTTTTTTTCGAGTGGTTTCGTGTTTTTGTTTTTATTTTCCTTGTATTCGTAATGAAAAGCACAGTGTTTAGCTCGGGTTAAAGACTTATTTAGTCCCTCGAGCTATTAGCGCCCGCGCTACGCTTGGGCGCCAAACCCCGTCTCGGGACTAAATAAGTTACTTTCACCCCTTGGATAACAATGTACTATTGTGTTTGATAGAGTTTGTTTTGGACGCTTTTGTTTGTTCCGAACTGCGAAAGTTTATTAGTTTCGTTTTTTAACCGACTTCAAAAAGGAGGAGGTTCTCAATTCGCCGGAACCTTAATTTTTTATTTTTTTTATTTTAATTTTTTAAGTATGTTCCCCGATTACTCGAAGATGGCTGGAGCGATTTGAATTATTCTTTTTTTGTTTGAAAGGGTATACTTCCCAGGTGGTCCCATAGTCATCAAGTCGTGATCTGATGATGGGATCCTGGAGAAATTGAGAGAACTCTTCAAATTTTATAGGCACACTTGATGTGATTTTGGTAGTTTTTGGAAGAGTACACTGACTTCTGAAGCTAAAGTTATTTTTCACTTTTGTGTGTATTTTATATTTTTACCTTTTTAAAATGGAAAACCAAAAGCAGGTCAGTGGGTCATCTAAGCGCGAAAGAAGTACTAATTTTACTTCAGAACCTCCTACGAGGTCGCATAAAACGTTCGAAATATTCATGAAATCGTCTTCTAAAAATTCAAATAAGTCCATGTTTGAATATTTGTAACACTAGTAACTGCAATCGATGCAAAGCACGCAATAACGCTTTAAAACTATTTTCGTTCCCGCCACTTGAAACTTTTTTATCAATAACATTGAAAACTGGCACTTATCGCACTATGATTAAGATACACGTTTTTTTTTAACGTGGTAAACTAATCAGAGGCCTGTACTAAAATCCACGGTGTTACTTCAATACCCCTTTACGCCCTGGGGTCCCGGTTACCTGGTAGATGACCCCGCGATCCCGGCAGGGTTCGATACACGTGGGCATTTGATATTGCTGTGCTTGGTTCCTTACCGCTGGTACCGCCTCAAATGCAAAAACGAACTTTTCCCACTTGAAATGTACTATAATGTAGATGATAACTTCCTTAACAGCCACTTGATTCGGCTGATAACTTAACCAATACTTTATCTACCAGATATCGCTATCCAACACCTGTGAAACCAAAAGTGTTAGTTTATCTGGCAGATAAGTTCCTAATAGGCTAACCGACACTTTATCCGTAACCGGTGAAACTGGCCCTAAGTTTTTACAAACCTAGTATTGGTTTCTTATGTTCCAATAATTCGTAATAGGACTTTGCCAGCAGGTCCCCTGGCTCTGACATCTTGAAGTGCCCCATCTGGACGAGCCTCTCGCACGTCCTCATGAGGTACGAGGAGAACTCGCCAGGGTCGATGCCGTAAGCACGCCATCCTCCTACACCATCTGCTACACCTATTCAACATAATATGTTAGTGTTATCAACATTGCTATCAAACAAAAAACCTAAAAAATATAGAAGTAAACAACATTTCTGTTTTACCTGAGTTACCACAAAACAAACCTAAAAAGAGGATTAAAATGTATTAAGTAGGTACAAACAATATGTGAGGTCATCACATATTTAATGTTCAGAACACCTTCAAAATGGTTTTAAGATACAATACTTGTGTGGTAAATACACAAATAAATAAAATAGTTTCCTCTTGAGGTGAGCTCAGCAGGGTTTTACCAATACTCAATACTCAATACTCAAATCTTTATTGCATTCCATATGTATTACATAGATGGTGTTATCTAAATAATATAAAACCAATATGGACCCTGTCGGGCACAGCAACATTAGGAGAGAGGAAGAGGGCTAAGTATCAATTCAATAATATTGCTATAAGTTATTAAATGTATTTAAATTATGAATAATTATGTATATATATATTTAAATTGTTATGTCTGTGTATTAGGTATAATAAATTATCTAATTTCAATTTTGTATTATGATTAGAATAATCTATATAATTATTAAGTCAGTGTATTTAAGACCAGAGCATAAAAGTTGCTATCTCATGCACATGTTTTTGGTAGAAATAGGTAACTAAACTAGCCAGCAAATAACCACAGTTATGACTAACATGCAATTGACAAAAATCTATGCTTATAACAATATGCTATAGAAATACTATTCAATTCATACACATCAACAAAGAAATGGAATTGATTATTTCATTTGCTTGTTGATGTGTATGGATTTGTAGATAATGCTAATTGTCTCCTGTATTTTGTGTCTTAAATTATGAGTAACATAATGAGGTAGGTCAGGTCCTCATATATGGATAGGATGATGGTAGAAGATCTTCAGCCACAGAGGATCTCTGGGGTGAACTTCCTCCTACATATTTAGAATATCAGGGTCTCCACAGGACTTAATGTTTTACATATCAACATACTATAATATTCACTCTTTTATTTGGAATGAACTTCTGGCAAAATCCAGATTTGTGAAAATGATCAAACAAAATATGGTGAATCTGTCTCTCGAATGTCTCTCTGAAAACCAGACTTGTTGAAATGAGCTCACTTTCTTTTGGTATAGGTACTATAATGTCTTGTGAAAAACACCAAATAGGAACATTATAAGCAACTTTGGCATTACACCTCCTAATTTTTTCACTTAATTACTTACTTAGCTTAGATATGATTGTATTATATGAAATTTCATTATAAAGTACCTTTATTCTTCTCTATTTTGATTGAACACAAAATTAATCCTAAATTCATAAAAAATTGTCTTTCAAACCACACTAAACACTAATAGATTCTAATTTTTCACTGCCAAAATTAAATGTACTAAGTATGCTCAGATTTAATATATTTTTGTTTTGTAATTTCATATTTTTTGGAATGAATTGAAACAGTAAAAGCCATTTTTATTCTATTATTTTGTTAATCAAAATAATGAAAATCTTCACTCACAAAATGTCTTTTCTGTGAGACACACATGTCTAAGAATTAAGGGGCAAAAGATATGGACAGAAATTGCAATGATATAGCGTGTAGGTATTTATATAATGGGGAGATTAACTCAGAATTGGGTTTTCTTACAGCAACTTACTTGAATTGTGAGATTTGGAAAAGAGGATGTACCTGAGTATATTTTAGCCCATTCGGTAGATGACTTTCTGATAAACATTATTATATATTTGTATACCATGATCACTGAACTGTCTACTTCGTAAAGTAGAACACAATTTGTCACAAACACTAAGAAAAAATAACTTGAGACAAAACACAAATACATCTCACTACCGCAACAAATTTAATGATTTATTGTTCAAGTGATTATTTATATGTTTATGGTATAATAAATTAAAATCAGGCATGTTACATTCTTAATTAGTAATAAACAAGAAAAAACAACAAAATGTAGATGTTAAGAATTAAATAATTATTCACAAAAATAATAACAAGCAATGTATGAATGTAGTGTTTTTATTTAAATTACCAAAATTTGTTTACATAAATTTATATATAATACAGGAAATCAATTTTGAATTTTATTGTTTGATGCTTAAAAAGCCACAAATGGAACGTAATAAGTTTCTCTAACATGACAAAGCTTCGTAATAATGAAATTTAACGCAAATAGTTGATCGATGATAGTACGTTCACAAAATAAGCTTAATCGTCTTACCAATAACATCCGCGTTGCTGGAATTGGCGGAGAACCATGCGTCGTCACCGAACTGTCCTTTGCGTGTTCTTCCATTAGCAATGTCTTTGGGAAAACCACACACAACAGATACTAAATATGGGTGTTTTGTCGTCGAAACATTTAATTCAGTAGCACTTGAGAAATTCGAAAGTCCATTTCGTAAAGCACGTGATAGCAGTCTCCCTGTCCAGAAAATAGACTGCATCATTCATTAGTTGAATCGTACTTTGACACCAGCCTTTCACAAAAGATCAGATGAAACTAACGAAACCATTTTTAGAGAACAACAACACTTGAGAGTCATATTTATCTACAACATTAATTTAAAATGAAGTTTTGTAAATTAGACGTATTTCCAATTTTTGTATTACATTTGTCTCGTGACTGAGGATCACAGATTACTATATTAGCCACAGAGTACTATAATATATTAGCTGAGGATGAGGAACGATCATGAACACACCACAGAGTATATAATCACTACATGAACATTGGACAGACAGCCATAGATACGCCATAGAGTATGAATGATAGAAAGAATACGGAAAAAAAGCATTTCGACACATTTTCTGCTATGGCAAGTATGTTTTTGTTTTTGTTGTTTTGGTCATTTTTAAGTCTTCGTAGGCTTTACAGCTTCAACTTCCAGACTAATATGAACGAAGAATAGGCATTACCATGAATTAAATAACATACAGATAAGGTATTTTTCAGTTGAAGAACAAGCCGTCGATGTATTACTTGCCTTACTTCTTACGTCAAAAGCCAACCAGAATCAATTTCAATTTTAGTGCAATAGATATAACGTCTATAAACGCGTGAACGCCCTTTGATTGGCGTACAATATTGATCCATAAACAATAAGCTTAGTCTGACGTTTCAAACGGATCTATGGAAAAGGAAGGCGTTGTAGAACCATCAGAAGAAATCTCATCTTTTCCGAATAATTGTAATGACGGCCGCTAATTGATTAGTTGTAATTCAACGCCGATTTACAATTTTATCATCTTATACGTTAGTGATAGTATTTTGGAGACAGTATTTCGATCAAAAGTGTAAAGAAAAGGCATAAAACTGGTGTTCGATAAGTCACTTGGCAATATGCCTGCCGTCAGGGGAGATGGAATGCGAGGGCTTGCGGTCTTCATATCAGACATAAGAAATTGTAAAAGCAAAGAAGCGGAAATTAAGAGGATCAATAAAGAACTGGCCAATATAAGGAGTAAGTTCAAAGGTGACAAAACCCTCGATGGCTATCAAAAAAAGAAATATGTATGTAAACTTTTATTTATCTTTTTGCTGGGTCATGATATCGACTTTGGTCATATGGAAGCAGTCAACTTACTTTCATCCAACAAATATTCCGAAAAACAAATAGGGTATTTGTTCATATCAGTACTGGTCAACACCAACAGTGATCTAATTAAGCTTATCATCCAGAGCATTAAAAATGACCTGCAATCACGTAATCCTATACACGTAAACTTGGCTCTGCAATGTATCGCCAACATTGGCAGCAAAGACATGGCAGAAGCATTTGGCACAGAAATTCCAAAGCTTCTTGTCTCAGGAGATACAATGGATGTGGTGAAGCAATCTGCTGCTCTTTGCTTGTTAAGACTGTTCAGGAAGTCACCTGAAATTATTCCTGGAGGAGAGTGGACTTCACGCATCATCCACCTTTTGAATGACCCACACATGGGTGTTGTAACAGCAGCAACATCTCTTATTGATGCCCTTGTAAAAAAAAATCCAGAAGAGTACAAAGGTTGCGTAACACTAGCTGTTGCTAGACTGAGTAGGATTGTTACTGCCAGCTACACAGATCTTCAAGATTATACTTATTACTTTGTGCCAGCCCCTTGGCTTTCAGTCAAACTCTTGCGCCTGCTGCAGAACTATACTCCACCATCTGAAGAGCCTGGTGTCAGAGGTCGCCTATCGGAATGTTTGGAAACCATTTTTAACAAGGCCCAAGAACCTCCTAAATCTAAAAAAGTACAGCATTCAAATGCTAAGAACGCAGTATTGTTTGAGGCCATAAGCCTGATTATACATAATGACAGTGAACCTAATTTGCTTGTTCGAGCATGCAACCAACTTGGCCAATTCCTTAGCAACCGTGAGACTAATCTAAGATACTTGGCTCTTGAGTCTATGTGCCATCTTGCTACATCAGAATTTTCTCATGAGGCTGTCAAAAAACATCAAGAAGTTGTAATCCTATCTATGAAAATGGAAAAAGACGTCTCAGTTCGACAGCAAGCTGTGGACTTGCTATATGCAATGTGTGATAAAACAAATGCTGAAGAAATCGTCCAGGAGATGTTAGCTTATTTAGAAACTGCTGACTATTCAATAAGGGAAGAGATGGTTTTGAAAGTAGCCATTTTGGCTGAAAGATATGCTACAGATTTCACCTGGTATGTTGATGTGATTCTCAATCTTATAAGAATTGCTGGAGATTATGTTTCTGAAGAAGTTTGGTACAGAGTCATTCAGATTGTAATCAACAGAGAAGAAGTTCAGGGCTATGCTGCAAAAACGGTATTTGAAGCACTACAAGCACCAACTTGTCATGAAAATATGGTTAAGGTTGGAGGATACATACTAGGAGAGTTTGGCAATTTGATTGCTGGAGATACAAGATCCTCACCTCAAGTTCAATTTGAGTTGCTACACTCAAAATACCATTTATGCTCAGCAGCAACTAGAGCACTTCTGTTGTCTACATACATCAAACTTGTTAATCTCTTCCCAGAAATTAAAAATCGTGTTCAAGAAGTATTTCGTGCTGACTCCAACTTACGTTCCTCTGATGTTGAATTGCAACAAAGGGCTTCTGAGTATCTACAGTTGAGTATTGTAGCTAGTGCTGATGTTTTAGCAACAGTACTGGAAGAAATGCCTGCTTTCCCAGAAAGGGAATCTTCTATTCTGGCTGTTTTGAAAAAGAAGAAACCTGGGCGTATACCAGATGATGTAAGAGAGTCAAAGAGTCCCCAGCCTACAGCAGTACCCACTGCAGTGATTAATTCTACGAATAATACAAACAATTCAAGTGCTGATTTGCTAGGACTGTCTACACCTCCAGGAACTACAGCTCCAGCAACTGGAAATGGCTTGCTTGATGTACTTGGAGATCTGTATACAGCCCCAAAAATCAGTCCAAGCACTGTACAACAAAACAACATAAAAAAATTCTTATTCAAGAATAATGGAGTCCTTTTTGAAAATGACCTAATCCAGATTGGAGTCAAAAGCGAATTCAGGCAGAATTTGGGACGGATTGGTTTATTCTATGGCAACAAAACTCAGTTCCCCATTCAGACTGTGCGTCCTGAACTGCACTGGACTGATTTGCACAAGCTGAATGTGCAGATGAAGCCCATGGAACCAATATTAGAAGCAGGTGCTCAAATCCAGCAAATGCTTACTGCTGAATGCATTGAAGATTTCATTGATGCTCCAAGTATGTCTGTTTCATTTGTGTACAATAATGTACCCCAAAAAATTACTATGAAACTACCACTCACATTGAACAAATTCTTTGAACCAACCGAAATGAATGGTGAGTCATTCTTTGCCAGATGGAAAAACTTAGGAGGTGAACAACAGCGAGCACAAAAGATATTCAAAGCTTCAGGTTCTATTGACATACCCGCGACGCGCACCAAATTAGCTGGGTTTGGTATGCAGCTGCTAGATGGAATCGATCCAAATCCTGATAACTTTGTGTGTGCTGGTATTGTTCACACCAGAGTGCAGCAAGTAGGATGTCTTATGAGATTGGAACCCAACAAACAAGCTCAAATGTTTAGACTGACTGTAAGATCTAGCAAGGAAACAGTCTCACATGAAATTTGCAATCTGCTAGCAGATCAATTTTAAGTTTAGTTTAAAAAAAACATGAAATATGAACAACATTGTTAGACAATGAAGTTGGTGTAATAGTCGCCTAGAAGTTCACAGTCACTTTACATGTAGAGTTGATAATATAATAATGCGTACAATTCGGAAAATATTTGAAGCAAAACACTTGTGAACTTTGCACTGAACTTAAAATGAAATGAAATCTCGTGTACAATTTTGAATTTATTTTATTGCTAATATAGAGTTAGGTGTTTTGTAAACCCAGATTTAATTTAGTTAACATTTAAACTGCGATTTATAAGATTTGATAAGATGTTCAAAAGACAAGGAATACTTACTTTCATGTTATTACAATAATATATTCAATATTATAATATGCTAAGAATTTACCTAATTCGTCGCGTTTTGTAAAGCAATACACTTCCATTCGTAAAACCTAATTTGATATTAGTAGTAGTATAATAAAAGATAATGTATTAATTTTATCATCTGTAAAAACGTATCATGATCTGCAGCATACTGTATGATGAATTTTACAATATGTTTATGATATTTTATGTGTGTTTTAACAACATCTGCACCAAATACTGCTTGTTTTGTATATATAGAGGATAAACGAGATTCTCATGCATTACTTCATGGTTGATAGTGTCTTGTTTGGGCGATGAATAGGTAGCTATTTAGTGTCACACATTACTGTTGTCTCGCGTATTTCTAGGTATATTCAAATGTATTTATGGTATAATATAATAATATAGCAAATTATAATTCATACCAAAGTAACTATTTGGCTGTTAATGTCAACATGTATCAAAATTTCGATTGGTTCACTTAGTATTATACTCATCAGTAGCTTTGCTGGTTGGTGTAAAAAAAAGGTGTGTGTTACCCTGGCAAAATGTTGTGCATTTGAGATCTGAGACCTTAACAAATCATTAGAGTATCATGAGGAGCAATTTGCTTACTAATAGCAAAATTTGCTTGAATTATAGTTTTAAAGTTATTTGAGAAAAACACTTTTTGCTGGGGTAACGCTTGAAACGTTATCCTGGCAAAATCGATTTTCAAAAATTCGTTTAGCCCGGAACCAAATACATGCATAGATAGAGCTTTTGTTGCGTAGTAAATGTTAGCACATCTCAAATGCACAACATTTTGCCAGGGTAACACACACAAAAAAAAGTTACAACCAAACATAACAGAAATTGCTTATTCAACGAATATTAACTAATACTGGTGGGTGTAATATTTTTGTCTGTTTAAAATTATCGAATGTAACTCTATCAAATATTATGAAATATAATATTGTTTCCAGTTAGCCTTGTATGTAGTATTTTACATTCATTGTTACACTATTATATTCATTGCAATTGTAATACAGACCCCTTTATTTTTCCTATAATGTTCCTGTTAACTCATAGTAAATTAGATAAATGCCAATAGTAAATATCTCCAAATGGAAGCTGATATATAGTATTAACTTTGGTTATAAAATCCTTTTTATTTAATCATCATCAGTATCCTATGTTTTTCATAATATAACCAGGTAGAGGGTCATAAGTCTGAGTTTCCTCACTCACCTCTAATACATACTCCATGCATTAGTCTCTTTTTTTTGTAAGTACATAAAATAGAATATCAAAAACCCCAAAAGTATTTTTTTCTTTTCTGCTCTAAACTACAACATTTGAACTTTTAAGAACTTATGTAGCGAATACAAGTCATCTGTAATCAACGTTGCCATCATGACTGGTGCTTCTTATTATTGAAAGAATATTATAATTTACCTACTTCACAAACATTCCTATATGATAGGCCTATTTTTATTGTTTTTAAAGTATTTGAGTATTTTTTGAGTCATTGTGTTAATGGCTTTGTACTACATTGTAACTTATTTTTGAAATATTATCCCAATGAATATTTAAAGGTACCAGTTACTCATTTGACAACCAATGCTGCAAATTATACTTATGGGTTAGTATATCAGCTTCATACTCATGACATCGTAAATGTACTTGTTTGTTAGAGATAAATTAAAATGTGTTGGTGTGTGTCTTGAGTAAGTATACATGTTTTGAGTCGATAGTAGGAATCTCACAAACCTAGAAGATTTTATTTTCATATGTACCACAAAATAGAGTTTAGTTATAGGGACTAGTATTATGGACATAAAATGTTGTTATAAATTTATTAGTAGCAAGCATGCTAAGTTTTCTTTGCATGGTAGGTTTGTTAAGAGAACATTAATAATAAATTAATATATCATTAAACGTTTTTATTAATCTTGTTAAGAATGTGGTACCCATAACATTGTATGTATATTATGAAAATTAAAAGAATGTAATCATGTACACTTCGTATATGTGTGTTACATGTACACTTCGTATATTTGTGTGTTTATCAAAAATGTAATATCACAAAGTGGGTGTGATTCTGTAACAGATAGATGTTTGTTCTTGCGCTTCAAAACCCATTATTGTAACTCTTAAATAAAATATTTATCCAATACGTATTTTGTGCGTTTTTATTTAAAGAAGTATATTTTTAATGAAAATCTATAATAATAAGTAAATAATATGAACTTTTTTTCTAATCAAACCATTCTTCAACATTTGGCGAATTCTCCAATACATCATTCGATTCACTGTAACAAATGAGAAAAGCATGGATTATATTATCGGCTAGGTATAGGTACAGCCCTTTCACAATTTTTATTTTACACCTGACTGATTACTGTGAAAATCGCAATGAAGATTCTCGAGCAAACACAGTCCCCAAAGGGCTTGGAACATTTTTGTATGGAGCGTGGCCGGTTTTTCTTCCGCCATTTTGTTTTTTTTTTTCAAAGTAGCGACCACGCATACAACATTTTGTCTCAGACTTAACTTATTTGTGTCGATGCCCATGTCTGATCAAATCCAAATGTGCTGAAAATGCCATCAGTGAATGGACTTAAACCTTGATAGCTCATATTTCGGAAACGTGACACTTAGGAACATTTTGCACCTTACAAAATTAGTTTGTATTGATACCAGCTATCGATTAATATAGGTCTTATGCATGGCCGCTAAATCCGGCCAAAAAGTTCAAACCCCTTTAGGCCGTTACTGATAAATTCTTAGTGGAAAATTCCAATACCACTGCCAGACCTGGGAATCGAACCCAGGATCCCACGCTCAACAGTCGCGCTTGCAACCACGAGACCAATATGGCAATTCTAGACGAAAAGTATCATGCACCTTCGACCAATCGCTACTAGCTCGTTCGCGCAATGTTCGGAAATCATCCCAAGGGATCGTATTTATTAAAATTTTCAGAATCTAATCAGTAATTCCGACAATAACCCAACCTTCTTTTATAACATTAAGCCCGCCGCTGCGGTTGCAGAGAACCTCAAGCGGCGTAAATATTTTTGTGGAAACTATTTTCGTATTGTTTGGGGTTGAAACTCTAGGGCCGTGGTCCGAGTGCTCACAGACTTTAAGGAAATTTCGAAATGCCTAGTTGATGCTTCCCATGACCCAAGGCAAGGGCTGGCATTTACCTTGTGTTCCCATACAATGTCGCAACGCCGCCAGTCCATTGGACTCTTACCTTATTTACTTTAGTTTACTTAATATTTTTTTATTAATATGTAATTGCATTTAGTTACTTTACTGTACTTAATAAATTCGCTTCTCTATTTTCAATTGTAATGTAATGAGTTTGTTTATAGCACAGATTCCGCTGGTTACGTGAGTTAGGGGTTTGTTTATAGTTTCTTAGGGTTTAAATTATGTATTAGTATATTTGATATTGCTGTTATATGTTATTTTGTGTATTTTGTCTATGGGCCATAGTTGCCTGATAATAAAATGATTATTATTATTATTATATTTGTAAGTCTGGGCTACCTAACCGCCATTTTATTTTATTTTCAAAATAGTAGCTATGCATAGAGCCTGTACACTATATTGGTTATTTTCACTACAATTGAAATTAAATGATTCATCATCATTTCAGCCGAAAGACGTCCACTGCTGGACATAGGCCTTCCCCAAGTGTCGCCACATTGACCGGTCCCGTGCGACTCGGATAATAAATGATTGCTTGTCATTATCGGTCTCGCCGCGAACTTGTGAAATGATAACAGACCTAATTATCATTTCACAAGTTCGCGGCGAGACCGTTTTCGATAAAATAATTTGGTACACAGATGGGTCATGACCTGGGCTGGCTTAGGATATAGGATACTTTTCATCCCACCCGTATGGTCCTGTGGGATAATTTTCGACCTTCATTTAGGCGAAGTCACGTTCAACAGTTAGTCATTTTATACCAATCAATCTCAGATTCTCAAGTTTTTCAATAATTTTCGAATTGAAAGAATGGTGTTTCGAATTACCTGTCAAGTGATGGATCATTGCTAAACATCTCAGTTGGCACAGTAGGGGGCGCGCGCTCTGGTAACAGTTCCATGTACGACTGCCGAGACTGTAGGTGGCGCTCCACTTCCTCGGGAGTCATGTGACCGTCACCAGCTGACAGGCCGAAACCCAGTGCCGGTGAAACTTTGGACAGCATTGAACCACCAGACTGGTGCTGGAAAAAATAACAAGGATTTCGACATAAATATTTATTCACATTGTATTTTTGTTAATGTCTACACTTTTTTTTAAGAAGTCGATTATTAATACTGTTCTTCTTTACTGCTGACTGTGTCAAGGTTATTTTATGTTTCGGAAGTTGACTCGATCTCATTGAATTGTCCATAAATGTAATCCTTTGACAACTGTATGAAATTAATTTTACTGAAGCAGTGAGTAAAGCTGATTAACAACTATTTTTTCTAACTGTTCCTCATGGTTACGAGTATCTTGTCAGATTGAATCATTTTTTATCAATAATTTCTTGTTAAATATCGGTACAGCACTTACAAGATGACTAGCGTTGGGCGGCTTCTTTGGAACTGTTGCCCTTTTTCTTTTTACTGCACTAGAACCCTTAACTGAAGAGCTTGCTGACATATTCTGGTTGGCAGCATTGGCTTCCATTTTCTTTCTGTAAATACAATAAAATAATAATATATAACACTCCGTGTTTATTTAACCTTAACTATCCATACTAGTATACCTACTTCATTACTTATTAAAAAAATATCTAATATTAGGTATAGGGTTACTGGTTAAGTCGACCTAGATCCGGTAAGCGGTTGTCGTGTGCATCATTTCTGACTGATTTGACTATCAAACACCATACACCAAACTGAACTGTTTTTCATGAAAGAACTTAAGTTTTTTCATAAAAATTGACGAATTTTTTGTCTATTGTCCAATTATTTTGTAATTTGTTTAACAAATTTATTTGATTTATCACTTTTTGTGAAGCAGATAAGTTGTTTTAGTAGTCTAAACACGAAAATCGCAAGTAACTAAACACTGGGTCGTCCTCGTAGATTAAAGGTAAGAAAAAGGATTCAATTCGTAAAAAGTATTATATTCTCTCAGGAATATAAAAAAAAGCCTACAGCAGGTCTGCTGCAGATGTGCTTGTAAATATCTACGTTTCTTCAGCTATCCAACAAGGTATTATAACGAATAGAAAATAAATTAGATAAAAGGCTCCTAGGTAACAAATAACGATGCTTCGTTAGGTTCCTTGTTACGTCTATTTTCCTTCGTGGGAATACGGATCGTGCGAGCAAGATATCATATGTTGTTCATAAAGTGAGAGCGAGACAAAAAAAAAACACCTTAAACGCCATTTTGTTTTTGTTGTTTGGCTCCGTTCCCACCACGTCGTCGTGACGACAAACAATCGTGCAGCTATGAGTGTAGTGGCTTGTGCATTTAAATGTAGGTGTTCACATAGAAGAACGACACGATTACCGGTGAGTGGACTACTTTTGACACGCTCAAAGCGAGCCGTGTACACCTGCGAAGGGTGCGCAGGTGCGAATGGAAAAGATAGTCGTGGCCACGACAGATAGTCGCACAACGAAACATGATTTGCCGTCACGATTTAGTCGTGACAAGTTTTATCGTTTTACGACTGTCGTGCTAGCCGGTCCCACTGTCATGCATGATGTTGTCGCCACAAAAAAATCGTAGACGACAGTCGTGTCGTCTTAAGTGAACAACTTTTTATATAAATAGGTACACAAAATACGACACTCAAACTCAAATCATTTAAAATTTCAATTAGATCATTACGGCACTATTGAATGTCAATAAAACGAGAAAAAAAGCGGCTACAGCTACAGTCACAGACACAAGGAATAATAACTTGAGAAAGTACTGTAGTTGCCCACTTAAACCTACACGATTATCTGTCGTAACGACATAGTGGGAACGGGGCCAAACCAAACAACGTAAAAACAAAATGGCGTTTAAGCGGTTTTTTTGTCTCGCTCACACCTTATGTACATCATATGATATCCCGCTCTCACGAACCGTAATCCCATGAAGGAAAATAGACGCAACAAGGTACCTAACGAAGCATCGTTATTTGTTACCTGGGAGCCTTTGATCCATTTTTTTTTTCTAATAATTATAAAACACCCATAAGTGTTATTTCTTGTTGGATAGCTGAAGAAACGTAGATATACAAGCACATCTGCAGCATACCTGCCATAGACTTCTTTTTTAATATTCCTGAAAGAAGAAAATACTTTTTATGAATTGATTTCTTTTTAGGTTTCCGTAGCCAAATGGCAAAAGACGGAACCCTTATAGATTCGTCATGTCTGTCTGTCTGTATGTACGTCCTTATGTCACAGCCACTTTTTTCCGAAACTATAATAACTATGCAGTTCAAACTTGGTCTGTGAACCGCATTAAGATTTTCACACAAAAATAGAAAAAAAAAACAATAATTTTGGGGGTTCCCCATACTTAGAACTAAAACACAATTTTTCATCCCATACGTGTGATGTATCTATGGATAGGTCTTCAAAAATGATATTGAGGTTTATAATTTCATTTTTTTCTAAACTGAATAGTTTGCGCTAGAGACCCGCCCCTGAGAGAATGATAATTATAAAACTAATAAAAATATATGATTTACACTACCATGTAAACTTCCACCGAAAATTGGTTTAAACGAGATCAGTAAGCAGTTTTTTTTTAAACCGTCATAAATCGTAACCGCAATTTACCTTTCATTCAATCAACTCAACTTTTTTATATTATGTTACTTGCTGCTACGGTACCCTTCATGGGCGGAGTACGACTCGCACTAGGGCGTTTTTTCTAACTTTCAATCTACGAGTACGACCCAGTTTGTTTTGTTAGGTACTTGCGATTTTGGTTAGGGAATGAAAAAATATATCGATCTTTTTAAACAGTATCAATAATTATCGAGTGAAAAATATCGATATATCGTCAGTTTTAGCATGATTATTCATACATATTCCCAAAGCATTCAAACTTCTTTAAAAAGAATAGACGAAAACCGAAGAAAATAGTATTTCTTATTATTGCTCGAGCCTAAACACAATACAACAACACAGTATGACTTGCCACGACATGTTCAAAATCCAATGGTGCTTTTTGCCGATGACAGCACACCGTGGTAATAAAACGTAAACATCCAGATAGCTATGCACAGGACATAAACAAGACCCTGGAAGAGATGGCTTGAAAGAAACAACTTGTTGATAAACTTGCAAAAAATTAACATAATGCACTTCCATCAACGCACAATTTTAAAAGAAGTATCGGTAGACTGCAATAAAAAAAAAATTGACCAAGTTAACGAAGCAAAATTCTTAGGGATTTACATTGACAGACAACTAAATTGGAAATCACAAGCAGAGGAAATTTGGCCTGTGGACGGTTAGCTATGGGCTAGCTAGCCGTCCGTCCGTCTAGTGACGACAGGCCGTGTCGACGGCGCGTTCGTGTTCCACGCGCGCCTCAAAGAGATGTCAGCAAATGAGAGGGGCCCGCAAGGGCCGAAGCCTGCCGGGGTTGCGGGACTGTTCGAAAGAGATACCGCGGCCCCGGAACGTAAAGGGCGAGGAAGGAACATGGATGGGTTTTAGTCAGTAAGAGTCTGACACTCCCTCCCGCTCCGCCCAGAGTGGGAGAAGTCATTTGATGATTTCCCATCCTAAAAAAAAAAAAAAAAAAAAAGCAGAGGAAATTTGCAAAAGGATGAATACAGCGACATAATTATGCCTTTCAAAGTTGATACATAAATGCCTTTCAAAGTTGTCCAGGAAAGTTGACATTCAAACAACATTGGTAGCTTATCAAGGTGTGGTTGCATCAGTTCTAAGATTTGGTATTATTTTCTGGGGCAATTGCAGCTCACGGGAGTACATATTCAAGGCGCAAAAACGTTGCATTAGAGCGATGTGTGGTTTGAAGACCACAGACAGTTGCGAACCAAAGTTAAAGTCCCTCAAATTTCTCACATTTCCGTCATTGTATATTTTTGAAATGGCCATGTTTGTAAAGACCAATAAAAACCTATTTCCCACGATGACCGAAACGACTACTAGAAAACGACCTGTCAGAAACCAGTACAAAAAATTATTACAAATCGAGTCCTGTAACACAGCACTATTGAAGAAAAGTGTTATTTGTATGGGTCCTACTATAATACAACAAATTGCCATATGATAAGAAAAATGATACCATTAAAAACTTTAAAAAGAAATTAGTGACAGACAAATGTTATTTTATCCTATTAAATTTTTTAATGGACAAAACTTTTTAATCATCAATGTGTATAATAAATATTATTAATATTATCTTGAACATGTGTACCTACTAAAACACCTAATATAACAGTTATACTTAATGTAATTTATTATGGTGTAACATTTTAATTTTAATTTGACATTTTTTCAAACTTATTTAATGTATACGTATAATTGCATTAATTTGTAACTCTATTTTTATTTATTTTTTTGTTTTTAGATTCTTAACAATTTTTAGAATTTTTTGCGTGCCTATTTTCAGGCAGAATGTAATGGCTCACTCCTTTCTATTCCACCTGTATTTTAATGTAACCTACATTAATCTATACATATAATAAAAGAGTAAAAAAGCTGTGTCTGTACATTGAATATATTTAAAAAATAATTATTGAAGCGGGTTTAGAAACAGTAATAGAGCACGAATCCAAAAAAAAAAGTCTGTCTGTTTGTTTGTACACGCTAATCTTCGGAACTACTGGACGGATTTGAATGATTATTTTTTTGTTGTATAGATATTAAGTCTGTGCAACATATAGGCTATAATTTATCTTCGAAACTGGAACACCTGATGCAGAACCGCAACAGACCAGCTAAACTATAAGAGATACAAAAATGACACCATAGCAAAAATTGTTCCACGTGATGAGCATTTTCTGCTGAGAGAATAAATTTGAAGATCTGGAACACCTGATGTGGAACTCCAAGAGCCCAGCTACACTGTAACACATATAGGAATGACGTCTTAGCAAAAATAGTTCAATCTGATGAGCACTCTCTGTTGACTTATAAAAATCGAAAATCTGGGACACCTGTTGTGGAACTCCAGTAGCCCAGCTGCACCATAACACATATGGGAATAATGTCTTAGCAGAAGTTGTTCAATTTGATGAGCACTCTCTGCTGACTTATAAAAATCGAAGATTCGAAGATTTGGAACACCTGTTGTGGAACTCTAAGAGCCCAGCTACACCATAACACATATAGGAATAACGTCTTAGCAAAAGTTATTCAATCTGATGAGCACTCTCTGTTGACTTATAAAAATCGAAGATCTGGGACACCTGTTGTGGAACTCCAATAGCCCAGCTACACCATAACACATAAGTATAGGAATGACGTCTTAGCAAAAGTTGTTCGGTCTGATGGGCATTTCCTGTTGACTTATAAAAAATCGAAGATCAGAAACATCTGATGTGAAAATTATTGCAAAGCAATCACTAATTTCACTGTAAGCTGGGAGTACATCCACGCAGTGAAGGCGGTTACAGCTTTTCGATGAAGATGGTATATCATTGAAAATTTGACTCTACTGGCCAAAACTCCCATTTATTATTTTATTTTATCGAATTAATATGTCTTCGGGCTTATGTTATTTCAGTGTTTAATTTCCTTTTCCATGTATCTTCGTGACTCGGGAGCCTACCCGGTAACGCAGGGTAGCAGTCACTTAGATTTTAATTGATCAGGTATCTTCACAACAAAACTATAACCATGTCTAGAAAGAGGTCAAATCTTTCAGATATCATCTGAAGAATTGGATGTGTCTCAAGATATAGCCTTAGGTCATGGCGACCTTCCTTGGATTGATAAGGAACGGAGTGCATTTACGTATACTCCTATGATTGAATACGCCACATATTCCGCCATCGGAGGTATGGTTCAAAATTGTACTTTTTGTGAAGCTGTTAAATGGCAAAAAGAAACAAACGGTATCTGTTGCCCAGGTGGGAAAGATCCGTTATTTTCCCATCCCCAGGCTCTTAGAATTCCACATCAGACGTTTCAGATCTTCGATTTTGACGACCCCGTTGTCGCTGACATAAGCAACAGGATCCGCGTACGAAGTCGCGGGCAGAAGCTAGTTGCAAATAAATGATTTGATTTGACAATTTTATTAACCGACTTCCAAAAAGGAGGAGGTTCCCTATTCGACTGTATGTATAATTTTTTTTTTTTTTTTTTTATGTATGTTCACCGATTACTCGAAGACGCCTGAACCGATTTGAAAAATTCTTTTTTTGTTTGAAAGGGTATACTTCCAAGTTGGTCCCATAGCCAACAAGTCGGGATCTGATGATGGAATCTTGGCGAAACCGAGGGAACTCTTCAAATTTTATAGGATAACGTACAGCGATTTTGGTATTTTCTGCAACAAATGAAGCACTTGCGTTTGATGAGAACCATTCTACCATCAGATCGGATGATGAAGCCAAGAGTCACGGAACTCCATAATGAGACAATGTATCCTAGTCGTGTTTGGGCTTGTTGTAATTGTAACGGTATGCACTTTCCATGTGTACCAAGCACATGTGAACCACGAAAAAAATTGAAAAATAAAAACTTTTTTTGCAAAAAATAAAACCGACTTCAAAAAAAAAAACAAAAAGTTAAAAATAACTTTAGCTTCTGAAGTCGGTGACAAAAAAATTAAATCAATCAAACAAAGGTCACCGACTTCAGAAGCTAAAGTTATTTTTAACTTTTTGTTTTTTTTTTTTATCAAACCAGTAGTCATCAGATATGGACATTAGATCCACCCTTTTTTTTTTTTTCGGATGGGAAATCATCAAATGACTTCTCCCACTCTGGGCGGAGCGGGAGGGAGTGTCAGACTTTTACTGACTAAAACCCATCCATGTTCCTTCCTCGCCCTTTATGTTCCGGGGCCGCGGTATCTCTTTCGAACAGGCCCGCAACCCCGGCAGGACATTAGATTCATCCTCTGTTTGATGTGCTCGCCTGTCTAATAGCTTGTATTGTCGGGTGCTGTCAGATTCACGGCTGAAGCAACCCTTTCAGAAGACACCGAAGAAGCCTGGCTGGAATGCCATTAAATACGAAACCAAAAATGCGTTAAAAAATATTGAAATTGATACGAATTCGATACTTGAAAATAAATATAAATGAATATCGATATTTTTTGCCCATGCCCAATTTTCGTGTTGAGACTAATAAAACAACTTATCTACTACACAAAAATTGATAGATCAAATAAATTCAAGGCACAAATTACAAAATAATTGGACAATAGACAAAAAAAAAAACTAGGTCGGCTTAACCAGTAACCCTGTATATTATTGTAACCCTATTACAGGGGTGTAGGGTAAATAGCCTCCTCCATCTTTTTCCATATTTGTTTGTCTTGGGTGGTAACACTATCTTGTGTTGGCCTAGAGGTTAAAGCCTCGCCTTTCATGTATCAGCAATTGCAGATTGCGGGCAAGTACCAATGTGACTATTTCAATTCATATGTACTTTCTTTGTTTATCTTAGACAAAGCAGACATAGGTAAAGGGGAACATAGTGAGGAAACCTGAACTTATACCTGGACCAATTGAACAAGAGAGAGTAGGTAAATAAAGGTTCACAAAGAAAGTTGTCTAGATCTACCTTTTAACATCCATACGATAGTATTCAGGATCGTCAGAAGATTCTGTGTCATCACTCTCTGATGTGGTACTTTCAGGTTTCTCATACTGCAACAGGCGGTCAAGAAGAAAACTACGGTCTCTTGATACCTTCAATAACCTTTTTTGACTACACCTCAGGGCATCTTGAAAACATTCATTCTCCTGAAAAAAGATAAAAGCCAGTGATAAATCTATACTAATACAGGGTGTAAACCACCTCATCACAAAGCCGTTAACCAAGCATTCTGTACATCAAACTAAGTAACTTTACGCAAAAATTATTGCTGGGAAACAACTTTTTTTTTTTGAGGTTATAAATCATGTTTTGTGGTAGAACTCAATGTAACGCACTTAAAACATTGTAAAGATGGATGGATTGAATAGTAGGTACGGGGGTCGTGGAGGTGTTAAAAGTCAAAATCTTACAATAAAAACTTGTATTTAAAAAAAAACTTGTCAGAAAGTTGTAACTTTGACCCCCCATATCTCCGTAACTAGAAGGTTCCCAGGTATGGTGTAGAACAAAAAAATGATCACAATGATGGGGAGAACAAGTGCCTTTCGGCTTCGTGAAGAGGTGTTTTACACCCTTTATAATAAAGCTGAAGAGTTTGTGTTGGATAGGTCATTTATTGAGGAAGGTAGGCTATAATAATATAACATCACGCTACAACCATTACGAGCAGAGCATGAATGAAAAATGATGCAAAAACGGGATTTTTTCATTCCTTTAGTTTTTCTCTCTTATGTGACGCAGACGAAGTTACGTGGGTCAGCTAGTTATAACATAAAATACAATAATAAGTATCAGAAATACTTATAGTCTAGCAATAATTAATAGTCAAGCAGATAACATGGTTGCCATTGGGGCAAAACTTTGATGAGGCTTGCACTTAAGTGGGGAATGGCACAAGAAGACAGAGACCTATACCAAGCGGTGTGTGAATTCAGGCAGTGGATGATGATGATCAATTATTTATAAAAATTTAGCAGATTCTTCATCTAGTGTGTTGAAGAAGGTACTAGATGAGTGTATATGAAAAGATGAAAGGTATTCATTGTTAAGTGTGTATTTTGCCTATGGCTAGTCTATGTCTACGAGTCTATGGAATATGACTGATTGTCAAGTGTGAAGTGAATCTGGTGCAGGATGACCGTTATAAAAATAAATATGTGATCCTAGAAATATAATCTTTCTCTAATAGTAATACCCTCAATATTATCATAAAAGGTTATGGGCTATATTTGTGATAATTTATAATATGGAAATATGGCAAAATAAATTAAAATAGAAAAATACGAAGAAAATTTTGAACTGTCAAAGAAAACAAAAGAAAAGAAAAAAATGGACATGAGAAAATACGAAGCTATGCCATTTCTGAAAGAGGGAGTGAATTTTCAAACATGGAAATTTCGACTGAATTTATTATTAGAAGAAAAAGGTGTCGTAGAGGCTATAAAATCTTCGGAAGTACAGAGTACACTGGATGTCAAGGTGAGATCGATTATCGTACAATGTGTATCAGTTAAGTACATTGCTTATATTAAAAAATGTGAAAAATCATTAGATATGATGAAGTGCTTGGAAGCAATTTTTGAGAGAAAATCAGTTTTTAACAAATTGCAACTAAAGAAAAAATTGCTAAATTTAAAATGTCAAAAAGATACTACTACTCCAAGACCACTATCTAAGGTTCGATGAGATAATAGCAGAAATTGAGATCGGCGAAAAAATGTCTGAGTCCGATAAAGTGTGTCATTTATTATTAACACTACCAGATGATTACGAAAATGTAATAACGTCGTTGGAAACTATGTCAACAGAAAAGGAAATAACAATTGATTTTGTAAAAGCGAGATTATTAGATGCTGAGATGAAACAAAAAAGTGTAAATGAAAATAACAATACAAACACAGAAACAAGTTTTACAACTGAAAATAATGTAGTATGTTATAAATGTAAGAAAAGAGGCCATAAAGCATATCAATGCAGAAGTAACCACCAAAGAGGTAGGTACATTAGGGGTAATTTTAATAGAAGAGGAAGAAGAGATGAGAGAGAACATGCAAATATGTCTAAGTATATGTTCACTGCATATGATGAAACCAATTTAACAAATGAGTACAATGAGTTAGAGTCAAACGTAATAGAGTTCATAGTAGACTCGGGAGCCTCGGATAATATGATAAAAGAAAAATACAGAGAATTTATGACTGAAATAACTACACTGACCAAACCAGTAAAAATAAAAGTTGCGAATGGCGAATATTTGGAAGCCAAGGAGAGAGGAATTATAGAAACAGAAGGAAAAGCCAGAAGCTCAAGTATTGAAGCCTTAATTGTGTCAAATCTCTCACAGAACTTACTGTCGGTAAGTAAACTGGTTGAAAGGAATTGTAATGTGATATTTCAAGGCAATGTGGTAAAGATTATACAAAACAACATGAGATTATATGGACAAAAAGATGGAAAATTATATAAAATACAATTTAAAATTAAAACTGAGAATGAATGTTATATGACAAGAAAAGAAACCAATTTATGGCATCGACGACTAGGGCATTTGAATAGAAATGGGTTGATCACTTTAAATTTACCGAATAGTGATAAGAGATGCGATGTGTGCATAAAAGCAAAGTCAACTAGATTACCGTTTCTTAGAGTTGAAATGCCACGATCAGAAAAAATGTGCGAACTTTTACACACTGATGTTTCAGGTCCTGTAAACATACCAAGCCTGAATGACGAAAGATACTACCAAGTAATAATAGATGATTATACTCATTTTGGAGTCGTATATCTGTTAAAGTATAAACACGAAGCAACACAAAACTTAATAGATTATGTAAGATATTTGGAAAGACAGAAAGAAAACAAAGTAAAGAGAATTAGATGTGATAACGGTGGAGAATTTAAGAACAGAATAATGAACGAATTTGCAATAAATAATGGGATAAAAATGGTTTACACAAACCCATACAGTCCACAGATGAACGGAGTATCAGAAAGGATGAACCGGACAGTATATAATAAAGCAAGAGCATTAATGATGGAATCCAACCTTCCTAGAGAGTTATGGGGAGAAGCAGTGAAATGTGCAATGTATCAAATAAATAGATGTCCATCAGCAGCTATCAAATTTAAAACCCCAGCAGAGTTGTATTATGGTAAAAATCATATAGCTAATATGAAAGTATTTGGATCGAAAGCATGGATGGTTATATTACCAAGAAAATCAAAATTTGAAGAAAGAGCGAGAGCTATGAGATTTATTGGATATAGTCCAAATGGATACAGATTGTGGGATCCAGAGAAGAATGAAATTAAAATCTCGAGAGATGTACATTTTGATGAAACAAATGTAAGATATGATAGAATTAGAGAAATAGAAAGAGACAATGAAAGATCAGTGGTTTATAGAGAAATAGATGAAGAAGGAAATATACCAAGTACATCAGGACTAAGAGTTAGAGAAAGTCCTATTATGTCTGAAAATACTCAAGACAGTGATGACGATGATGATAAATTTGATGATGCAACTGAACAATTGAAAGAAAAAGTACAAGAAAAGTTACCACAAGAAATATATACAAGAAGTGGAAGAAAAGTAGTTAAACCGAAAGAACTACAAGAATATGAGACACAGTATGCTTATAGCGCAGATATGGAAAATGTTCCTAAAAGTTACAACGAAGCTATAAAATTGGGCTGGAGTGAAGCAATTGATAAAGAGCTGAAAGTGTTAGAAGATATGAAAACATGGTCAATAACTGATTTACCAAATGGAAAAGAAGCAATAGATGCTAAATGGATTTTTGTGAAGAAAGACAATAACCTGAAAAAAGCGAGACTGGTTGTGAGAGGTTTTCTACAAAGAGATGATGGTTTTACTGTGAACTATTCCCCTGTCGCAAGAATGAGCACAGTCCGTACTGTCTTATCACATGCAGTACAAAATGATTTTGAAATCCATCAATTGGACATCCCAACAGCATTCCTAAATGGGATATTAGAAACAGATGTATACCTAAAGATACCAAAAGGAGTAAAATGTAAAGAGAAAGGTAAAGTTCTAAAGCTGAATAGAAGCTTGTATGGATTAAAAGGGAGTCCGAAATGCTGGAATGATAGATTAAATCAATTTATTCTCAGAATTGGACTAAATAGATCAAAACACGATTTTTGCATGTATTATAATGACACATGTTGGATGATAGTATTTGTAGATGATATTTTGGTAACAGGATGTAAAAAAGAGATAGAGTACGTAAAAGAAGAGCTAAAGAAAGAATTTAGTGCAAAAGATTTTGGTGAAGTTAAAAAGTTTCTTGGAATGGAAATACAGAGAAATGGAAATACTCTAAAGATAACTCAGGAAAGACAAATAGATAAAATGTTGAAAAAGTTTAATATGACTGAGGCAAACGGAACAAAGTGTCCTATGACGAAAGGTTTTCAAGCAGATACTGATAGTAAGAGTGTTGATGCACCTTACAGAGAGTTGATTGGAGGTTTAATGTATTTAGCGACGGTATCAAGACCGGATATAGCTTTTAGTACAACATTTCTGAGTCAGTACCTAGATAAACAAACTTTAAATCTTTGGGCGCAAGCAAAACGAGTGCTACGATATTTAAAAGAAACAAAGACAAGTGGATTGACCTATATCAAGAACAATAAGAAAAATGTGATTGAAACCTACTCTGATTCTGATTGGGCAGGTAATCACGTAGATCGAAAAAGTATCAGCGGTTCTGTTACTTTATACAATGGTCATGTTGTAGCATGGTTTTCAAGAAAACAAAACTGCGTAGCGTTGTCGACAGCAGAGGCGGAGTATGTCGCTGGAGCCACAAGTGCGTGCGATAATATCAATATAAAGGGACTAAGCACGAGTTTCAATAGAAACAAAGATGTGCAGTGTGTTCTCTACATGGACAATAAAGGAGCTATTGACATATCGAAAACATTTGAGAATAGCAAGAGAACCAAACATATCGACATAAAATGTCATTTTATAAAAGATTTGATATTCAAAAAGGAGCTAAGAATTGAATATGTTAATACAGAAAAGAATTTAGCTGATATTTTTACAAAAACATTAGCAGTTGATAGATTTAGACAAATTTGTGAATGGTTTAATATTTATTGTAAAGAATAGGTGACTGCGGTACCTATATCGTAAATATTAAACTATGGTAATATTACTTAACATAGGTAGACAAGCACCATGTGTGAGGGTGTTAAGTGTATGATTGTATTCTTGAAAGCAGGTTAGTAAATGGTTTCTATCCTGTAAAATGTTTCATGATAATTATTGATTGATAAAGTAGGGGGTGACCATGATTTTGTTTTTCCTGGATAATATTAGTGTCACCATACTATATTTTTTTGTTTTGACAATGTAAGCGGAATGTTAATTTGATTTCAAGTTTTAATGTGAATATTTGTGAGCGATTAACAGTGTTTGATTTTTTAATAAAAGCACTATTAATCGAGGTGGGGTGTTAAGTGTGTATTTTGCCTATGGCTAGTCTATGTCTACGAGTCTATGGAATATGACTGATTGTCAAGTGTGAAGTGAATCTGGCGCAGGATGACCGTTATAAAAATAAATATGTGATCCTAGAAATATAATCTTTCTCTAATAGTAATACCCTCAATATTATCATAAAATTCATAAGGTGGGTGTGTTTATGATTTGGGTTAGATTACAAATTACTAGGAATGTATCACTGGGCTTACATATATGAGATACTTGAGTTTCTTTTTTAATGCCATGTACTGCACCCTGTAATTGGGTTCTGGTTCAGGCTCACTGCTGCTGTCACTCGAATATTCCTTGTGAGAGTCACGCGCCTGCGGGGGCTCCGCTGGAGCGTTATTGCTCACACTTGCCTCGTTTGCTTGCATGTTTGCTATAGAGCGGCAATACCACCCGTCTAGCATTTTCTGTAATAAAATATACCAACAAACGTTTACACAAACAATTTCAGAAATTATAGGATTATGTTTCATTCACCTAAATGATGAATTTCGGTTGGAAATTATTCATAATCAGGCGGGTCTGTTGCTTTCTCTTCGGACAACAAACAAAAATATATCCAATATAAATGACTGATTGTTTTAAAACAGCCCAGTAATACAACCTTAGAATAATTTTCCGACGCCAGTATAAAAACTGTGGTAAACACCTAAGAAAATAGTTTTATTTTTCTTACAAAATTGCTTTTTCAATGGAATATTTTGGTTAAGTTTGCGTTCGGATGTTGCTTTGTTTGACATTTTCATCGAGGTTGCCAGTATTCGAGAATGTCGAAGAAAAACTAGAAAACTACCTATGATGTTTGAAACATTTGACGTCTACACTCACAATCGGATGGTTTTAGAGCGCATGCGTTTAAAAAAAGAGTGAAATATCAAGGATCAAATCGAAGATTTTTGAGAAAACGAAAGTGAGCTCAAACATTGAAGCATGCTGAATCGGATAGGTTAGATTTCTGTGTAGTTTTATTGAATGAATTCAAGAGCGACAGCCAGTATCTTAAAAGTAATCTATTTAGAATTCGACATTTCAGATCTTCGATTTAGACGAACCCGGTATCGCTTGCAAAAGCAACAGGATCCGCGTACGAAGTCGCGGGCAGAAGCTAGTAAACTAGTAATAAATAAGCCTTTGTATTTAGTAAGGCTGCTACTCCAAGGTAGCCCGCGAAATTCAAATTTTCTTACGTTTTTTGCAATTTGAAGGGCAGTGTTAAGTTGTATGTTGATAAACATATCGGTCGCGGCTGTAAGACGTTTGTAGTTACAGAATTATAATCATTTAAATCATCAATACGACCCTCCCAATTCATAAGAGCCGAGGAAAGAATTTTTAATGGTCAAAGTTGTTCCTCGATTTTGATGTTTATCAACATACAACTTAGCACTGCCCTGCAAATTGCAGAAAACGTAAGAAAATTTGAATTTCGTAGGCCACCCTGAAGCTTTCACCTTAATAAAGGTGGACGCACACTTATCCGCGCCGAAGGAATCGACCGCGCCGAACGCGCCGAATTTTAGAATTACTTGTATGAAATCCTATGAAACCTCGCACACCTATCCGCGCCGAATCGTCCGAATCGAGCAGAACCCCAGAAATCCTAGAAAAATTCAGATGACGTCATCAGATTCGACCAATCACTACGTTTAGATTCGACCGACCGATGCGGTCGCATTCGATCTATTAGAGTTTGGTCAACGAAAGCTGTCCACGAATTGTTTTCAGAAGTTTTAATATGTCATATGGCAATAATTTAAGACTGCCAAAATTGACACGTTTTGTGGTAGAGTCATCTTGATCTTGTGTTTACGTGTATCACATTTACATTGGTTTTGTTTAAGCAGTGTCTCGCCTTTTTTCTTGGACAGCTTTCGTTGGCCAACTCTACTTCTTCAAAAATGAGTGATTCCAATCTTTCGGCGCGTTCGGCTTGGTTATGTGTGCGAGGCCTCCTTGACTTCGATTCGTTCGGCGCGTTCGGCGCGGATAGGTGTGCGTCCACCTTAAGTACACCTTTACTTTTGAGATGTTGCCAGCAAGCTCTATCACTAGGCTAGTAGTGTTAACTTCTGTTAGTCGATTTGTTTAGTCAACGGTGATCCAAGTCGCTATGCGAGGACTGCCCAAGAGCCATCGAGTTAGGTGCCAAGCAGTAGCAAGATGTATATAAGATGGGTCACGCACGATGGGCAAGATCCTCAACAACTAGCACCGAGCACTGGCAGGCCGAGATTGAATTACTCGGTAAAACCTTTAGGGACCTCCGAATTATTGTTTCTTATTTTAGAACGCTTCGCAAATGCCATCAAATAGACGTCATTGATTTAAAAATTGTATGTGTTGCCGCCAGATGTCTCTCATGTAGAAGAGACGACTTATTACTACGTACAAAATACAAGTTTAATATAGCTTGCTGCGTATTCATGAAAACGTCAAACACGGTTTTTAACAGAGACAGCAACGTATGATGAATTCCAGTTGAACTTCTTGTGTTGGAAATGACGTTTTTTTTCTAGTACAACTACACTATAAACCTATAATATTATGTAGGCACAACACTATCTGAAGCTATGATAAGAAGTTGTGGACTTTAAATTTTGACGGGTTATACTGAATTTCGAAATCTTTTTAGTCCAAATTGAACCTTAAGTCTACCACATGTGTTCTTTCAGCTGAGTGGAGCCGTGTTCGTTGCGGTCAATCTGAACCGGATTGATTCCTCGTGTTGTGATGGCTCTCGGTAGTGAAGTGAATGATAACTCCACAAAAAATGCTCCCCAAAAAGTGAAAAAATGTCCAGCGAACAATACCGTGAGCGACAAGAGTGGCAGTGGTAATGGTAACAATGGTAAGTATTAAATGGTCATGCCCTCAGTTATGTAACATTGAGAACGGTTTTAAAGCTACTATCAGTTTTCCATGTTAAAATAATTGCTTGCTCCTAATATGTGCATTTTGGTCATGTGACTTCATTGGAGAAATCATGTGATCCATTGATTTTTACGAAAACGCTATGCATTTTCATGACATGCGTACTACTGTAATTTCATTTATTTGTATGCATCTTATTTATCATTAAATCTATGACATTCGTTTTGGCCGTAGGAATTTTAGTACATGAGACCTTGGTGCACATTGTTTGAAATGTAAATTATTACACAACTTCTCAATAGGTTACATATTCTTAAATTCATACAAACTATGTTTTTTAGTGGCATTGTCCACTTACCCTGTTCAATATTGTCATTCTTAGTGTCTTGCTCAGTTAATTCTTAGTGGAAAGGCAAATAAATTAATGTTTCTTTTTGCTTTGATAATATTAATAGTAGTATCATGGACATTACTTGCTATGCTTAATTATGAATTCAGGCTTAAACCACATTTAATGGCATTATTCTCAACAATACAATCTTAGTGACCTAATAATGACCTCCAATACATTTTATTGATTAACATTTCTAGTGAGTGTTGTGTTGACTCTACATAATGTATTGTTCAGGAATAAATTATACTTTTTACTTGCCATACTCATTAAGTTTTACTGGCATTCATACAAGTATGAATGTGGAAACATTATTCAGAATTTGTAAGAAAATAAATTACTTTGAATGCTTTCTTAGTTACTACTTATTCAATTAAATTGATTAACTGCCTTTATTAGAAACATGGTACTTTTATGAGGCCTGTGGTTCAAGAAAAACAAATTTAACCTGAGAATATCAGGACTAAAAAATACCTTGGTCTTAAAACGCTAGGCTATTAAAAAAATGTTTTATTTGTACTTTATTTTATCACTTTTGAATAGAAGTTTAATGTAAAAAATATATCTGATAATGATATTTTTCAACCACTACAGAGATAATGTTATACAGTTATACATACATGTAGTTTCAGTTACTGACCTCACCTAGTTCTCTGAAGATGCTGGGTTATCACATTGTGTTATATTCATTGCTATAAGGGCAAATCTGTTACACATGCATTGATTTATTTATTCTTGGTGGTTGAAACATGCTGTTTGATTGAGTATAAAGTTCATTTTTATTTACAGGGATGATATATAAATCATTCCCTTTCCTTTTTCCCTTAATGTAAAAAAATATATTTAAACAAGATAATTGCTTCTGCTGTTGATGAGGTAGATTTTCATTAAAAAAATCCGGCCAAGAGCGTGTCGGGCCACACTCAGTGTAGGGTTCCGTAGTTTCCCGTCCATCACAATAAGTGTTCAATCCAATCCGATACTAATAATTATTTTTTTGTTTGAAAAAAGATACATTCAGGATAATAAAATATGTAAACGAAGTTAAAAAAAATGCTTGCATATACGATTATACTACAACCTTAGTCCAGAGATTATTTTGTACAACTTTTTGTCTTTTTTGTACA
The DNA here is from genome assembly GCA_950022955.1 of Xestia ashworthii. NCBI lineage: Eukaryota > Metazoa > Arthropoda > Insecta > Lepidoptera > Noctuidae > Xestia > Xestia ashworthii. The sequence goes on along the minus strand of OX465562.1, from coordinate 10,683,284 downwards.
AAAACTTGTTTCCATCCAAGTTCAAAATAATTTTCCTAGAAAGTCCTTTTAAAGTTCTACTTTTCAGATTTTTTTCATATTTTCTAAACTTATGGTTCAAAAGTTAGAGGGGGGGGGGACACATTGTTTTTTACTTTTGGAGCGATTATTTCCGAAATTATTGACATTATCAAAAAATTAACCCCTATTCATTTTTAAATACCTTTCCAACGATATATCACACGTTAGGGTTGAAATTAAAAAAAAATCACTTCCCACTTTACATATAGGGGGGCTACCCTAATAAAACATTTTTTTCCAATTTGTCGGCGTGATTGATACACATATTGGTACCAAATTTCAGCTTTCTAGTGCTAATGGTCACAGAGATTAAGCGAGGACGGACGGACAGACAGACATGGCGAAACTAGAAGGGTTCCTAGTTGACTACGGAACCCTAAAAAAACCTGTTGTTAAATTATAGATTTTATTGCAATCTGCAGGTAGATTACCATAGTGACTTGCACTTATTTATTTCTATATGTCTGATACATATACTTATTGTGTACTGCACGTAGTGTACAACAATCTTCATCTAAAATCTAAATTGACCTAGTTTCTTGACAAGTAGGTACAAATATTTTGTTTAGTGTAAACAGATAGATGTAGCTCAGGCATGAATAATTATTATTTTTGTTATTGATATTCATTTTAGTACTCAATGATCTAGTTACAGTATTGTAAATTATTTTTTGAAAGAATCTAAAAAAAATGAAGATTCCTTATTATCACAATGGCTGTGCTTGTGTTTTTTTTTCTTTTGGATGCTTAGTGCTCAATGTGCTCTTTTAGTTTTTTTTTCTTAGCCTGTTCAGTCCCACTGCTGGGCAAAGGCCTCCCCCATGGCTTTCCAATCCTGTTTGCAATATGTATGCCCTTTCCGACCAACCCGTCAAGAACAAGTCCAGATCGTCACGCCAGCGTTTTTTGGGCCTGCCTCGGTTACAACCGCCATCTTCAGGCAATTTTATAATAATATTTCATTTTTATTCCTAGCAACCCAATCCATTCTAACAGGCATTACTTATTTGAATGGTACCTAATGAAAAAATCGGTAGTCTCAAAACCCCATCTTTATTTAAAGTGTTTTTGTTAAAGTATTAAAAACACATCATCACTAAAACCGATAACTTAGTCTTTTTGCACAAGTTACCACATCCCTATTTCCTTCCCGTCTCTATTTCCGTATCCTGCGCAAGGCTCACTAGCGCCCCACAGGCAGATCAACGCGCGCTTTCCGTTCAAAACTTCGAATCAAAACTACGGCTTGCGAGCCGGTTCCGTGAAAACCTCAAGAAACCTCAAGATAGTGTTAAATAACCATCAAGGGACGTCCCAGACTATCAATTAACGTAGTGCACTGCGAAATAACCATAAAGGCGGAATAAAGTGAATAAGTGCAACTCTCCACGGCCACACGTGAGTACCCATGCATCATTTCCTTCGTTCCCCTTGTTTTTAGACTATTTTTACCGGTGGGTTTACAGTCATTTCGAAGGGATAAAACGATAACATTAATTGGGCCTTCAGCCGGATTTCATACATGTTCCTATTAAAATAGTCTTAGTTTTCGTTTGTACTACGACTGGCGTCCATCTTTTTTCCAAAAAATAGGTATCTTATTTCACTAAGTATCTCATTTACTGTCTCATCATATTTATCTATCACTAATCATTACATCATACATTCATACAAGTGTTTTCGGAGTAAAAGTATTCTCATTTCAAAGTATTTCAAACTTTCCTAACCAGTTTCGACTAGTTCAGTCCGCGTCGTCGTCTCGTACCGCGGATTCATAATTCGAACGGATTGTCATTAACTATTTGAATGTAACATGCAACATTTGGATAGTTAAATCATTTAAAGCGACCTATAAATGTAACATATAACGTTTTAGGTTCATAATCTAGGTGATCTAAACGTAACATACAGCGTTTAGGTTCATATTCATTGTTAACGTAACATATAACGTTTTTAACTTTTTATTTAATATCAATATTGTTTATTATTAATAATTCTCAGAAATACTTTAATCCTTAATTCGTATTTCATCATAACTAAGGTCCTTCGATATTCTAACTTCTCAGAATAGGTGTGAGGTCTCATAATCTCCTTGTGTACCTACCCTACCTGTTCTGATAGAGTGATACCAGCTCTAAAAGCATACTATAATCATTATTCAAAAATTCTTCCATAGATTTTATGGTAGTTTCAGGAAAAATATTATCTACTGTTTGTAAACAAATGTCAAATTGTTTGAAACTTTGAAATAATTTATAGATTAAATACCGGTCTCAGAATAAAATAGTAGCTTATATCTATACTCAAATAATTTAAAAAGTAAATAGGAATTTAATTTAAATTAACTTTTCTGAATTTCAATTTCAATCATGAGTGAAGCAATGGCGGCTCACCATGCGTCTAGACGCAATATAGCCTTCAAAAGATTATCAGATGCTGTTACCTGTGCTCGCAATTGTCTAAGCGACTCCAGTATTCTACCACGTTTTGAAACATGGTGTTCACGGTTAGAATCCGTTATGGATGCGTTTAATGATGCTCACATCAAACTCATAAGTGAGTATAGCGGCCTTGGAAAAGAGGACTGTATTCAGAAACAAACCACCTATCAGGAACAGGCAGATGATATGTACTTTCAAATTCTTGAAGCTAAACGGACACTTCTTCCTGAAAACTTAATTGAGGTTAAACCTTCAACATCATCATGTAACCACAAAACTGAAAACAAAAACCTGGCTAAATTGCCACCAATAAAGCTTCCTACTTTCTCTGGTCAATTAAAAGACTTTCCGGGTTACATTGACTTATTTAATACTTTAGTCCATAGTCGGACAGATTTGACAGATGTTGAAAAGTTTCAATATCTTGTCACTTCCCTTTCTGGGGAACCAATAAATTTAATTAGAGCATATCCTATTTCAGATGCTAATTATACAAGTGCTTATGAAGCACTGAGCAAGCGTTATACCAACAAGAGGTTTTTGGCTTTCTTATGTTGGGAACAAATTTGTAATTTGAAATCTATTAGTACAGCATCAGTGCAGAGTTTACGTACTCTCTTAGATAGTTATGCTGAGAATCTTTCAATGTTAGACTCTTTAGGGTTGCCCACTTCTAAATGGGATTTTGTTTTATTTCATTCTCTTTTAACTAAAATTGACAAACAATCTCGTGAAGCTTTTGAGCTTTCTTGTACAGGCAGTGATATCCCACAATTTAGTCAGCTTCAAACATTTTTAGGAGATAGATGCAGTGCATTAGAACGTTCATGCCTAACAAATGTACCAATGTTATCATCAGCTCCCAATAGTCAAAGAAGCAACAATCAAACCAAATCATATTCTACTAATAAAACCTCTTCGCTGGTAGCTCAAACGCCTAACATAGAATGCATAATTTGTAAAGAAAACCATTCTCTTATTAATTGTAATAATTTCATGTCTAAAACGCCTCAAGAAAGGGCTCAACTTGCTAGACAACATAATCTTTGCTTGAATTGTTTACGTGCCAACCATAGCACTTCTAAATGCTTTTCAACCCGTTCATGCAAAAGTTGTAATCAACGTCATAATACTTTATTGCATTTTCCTAAGGAATCATTGACTAATCTTAATCAACAAATTTCCTCACAAGTCCATATGACTACAACAAATCAGACTAATGCAGATAGCACTGAAAAGCAGGTTGTTACCCCTGTTACTACATTATCCAATATATCACGAGGCTTGACTCCCACCTTTGTTTTACTTGCCACAGCTCAAGTCAAAGTCAAGGATTGTAACAACACTTATCAGAAGGTTCGTGCTTTGCTAGATCCTGGTAGTCAGAGTCATATCATGAGCAGTGCTTGCGCTCGTCGCCTTGGGCTGACACGTTATAAATGCAACACACCGATGTCTGGTATTGGTGATGTTCCTACTAATTCAAGTAGTCGAGTTTTCTTTGAACTCTGCCCATTAGGCGATTCAGAAATATCCTTTAGTATGGATGCAGTAGTCTTGGATAAAATTTGTGGTAATATGCCCACACATTCAATCAATCTCAATGATTTTCAACATATAGGAAATCTTAAGCTGGCAGATCCAGATTTTCATCAGTCTCTTCCCATCGAGCTCTTGATCGGTGGAGAGATATTTCCCCAGATTGTGTTGCCAGGCAAAGTTGATGGTGGCAGTCATTTGGCAACAGCCGTTAACACAGTGTTTGGATTTATTCTAATGGGTAGGACCAAAGCAGCTGATCCCAGTGTTGAATCTCCTCCAGCATCAGTCAATCATGTATCACTGGATGCTAACTTGGACATTGCTGTCCAGAAGTTTTGGGACATAGATCATGTACCTACAGAATCAAAAGTTAATCAAGCAGCCTCCGCAGACGATGTTCGGTGTGAGGACATTTATAAGGCAACGCATACACGTGATGCTGACGGTCGTTATGTCGTTCAGTTGCCATTTCGAGATCAATCTCTTCCAATTTTTAGCGATTCATATAATATAGCGCTTCGGCGTTTTAAGCAGCTTGAAAAGCGCCTGCTTCAAAACCCTTCGTTTGGGAACGAATATAAAGCACATATCATGGAATATTTAACAAGTAATCAGATGGAACGCGTTTCATCTGACGAGTGTCAGTCTCCTACCGCGTACTATATTCCACATCATGCGGTAGTAAAACCTAGCAGTGTTTCCACTCGGTTGAGGGTTGTATACGATGCCTCGGCCAAGGATAAACTTGGAAAATCACTCAATGACACTCTGTTAACTGGTTGTAAGTTGCAAGCAGATATTACAAATATTATTTTACGGTTTCGTCTTCACGCCATCGTCTTATCAGCGGATGTACGTCAAATGTACCGCCAAATTATCGTTACCCAAGAGCATAGGGATTATCAGCGTATTCTCTTCAGGTTTTCACCTGAAGAACCTATTCAAGAGTTTAGGATCAATCGCGTGACCTTCGGAGTCTCGTCGGCACCATTTCTGGCCATTCGCACTATGCATCAACTGGCTCAAGACGAACAAGAGTCTTATCCAACCGCAGCTAAAGTTCTGAAAAAGGATCTCTACGTGGATGATGTAGTCACTGGCTGTAACACCGTAGAGCAGGCAATTCAGCTACAGCAAGAATTGACCGAAATTATGGCTGCTGGTGGTTTTGAGCTCAGAAAGTGGTCCAGCAATCATGTGGCTGTACTGCAAAATATACCAGAAGAACATAAATTGGTTCCAGATTTGACGTTTGACAGTGACACTCTCTTTGTCAAGGTTCTCGGGCTTGCCTGGAACGCTCATGAAGACGTTTTTAATTATCAAGTTAATCAAATTCCACGCGATTGTACCAAACGAACAATGCTATCAGAGCTTGCTCGCATCTATGACCCCATTGGGCTTCTCACACCGTTAACCTTTTTAGCTAAATTTCTTATTCAACGTTTGTGGTTATTAGGAACGTCATGGGATGAACCAGTACCCGAAGATATTCATCTAACTTGGACGAAGTACACTAATCAGTTATCCAATTTACAAAACCTTCACATTCCGAGACGTATCACTCACGCTCACGCATCAAGCTATCAAATTCATGGTTTCTGTGATGCCAGTGAGGCTGGCTATGCGGCAGTAGTATATCTTCGTTCCAACGTAAATCAAAATCATCATCAAGTCTGTCTTGTAAGTGCACGATCGCGGGTGGCACCAATAAAGCGTAGAACGCTGCCAAGACTGGAATTGTGTGGCGCTTCTTTGTTAGCAGACCTTATGCATTACATTATTAACTTATTTTCTAACATACTAAACATAGACGGCATATATGCATGGTCTGATTCCATGATCGTGTTGGCATGGATCAAATCTAATTCTAAAAATTTTAAAGTATACGTAGGCAATCGTATTGCTAACATACAGCGAAAATTACCTACTGCTGTCTGGAAACATGTACCAGGCAAGCAAAATCCAGCTGATTGTGCGAGTCGTGGCTTGCTACCTGACGAGCTCATCAGTCATGCCCTCTGGTGGTCAGGACCGGAGTGGTTATCATTATCTGAAAATCATTGGCCTAACGATACAATTCAATCATCATGCGTCACAAGCAATGATGTATTATGCGAAAAGCGTACAACAGTTTTAAGCAACATAATCGATCTTGATCCCATAGATAATCTTCTTCAAAAATTTTCATCACTTCGTAAAATTCAACGTATTTTAGCATATTGTAACAGATTTATCAGTGCCTTACGCAAAACCAAATATTCAAATAACTTAACTCAAGCTGAACTTCATTGTGCTCTTATGAATCTTGTTAAACATGTTCAACATTCCGAATTCCAAAATGAAATTAAAATTTTATCAGCAGGGAAAACTTTACCTAAATCATTTAGAAAACTTAATCCATTTTTAGACCATTCCGGTGTTTTGCGGGTGGGGGGAAGGCTCTCTCGATCTGAACTCGATTATGAAACAAAACACCCAGCTCTACTTCCACGCAAACATCGCTTAACTAAATTAATTATACAATCAGTACATAATGATAATCTTCATCCTGGTTTACAAGCATTACAGTTTTTATTATTGCAAAATTTTTGGATATTGTCTCCTCGTCGAGCAATTCATCAAGTCATAGCGGATTGCTATAAATGTTTTCGCACAAGGCCAATTGCATTTGAGCCTAAAATGGCAGATTTACCAAAAGCACGTATTACTCAATTAAAAGCATTCCAAGCCGTCGGTTGCGATTACGCAGGTCCATTTAATATAACCTTGCATAGATATCGTGGCACACGTACTAGAAAAGCATATTTGTGTCTCTTTGTATGCTTTGCTACAAAAGCACTGCATTTAGAGTTAGCATCCGATATGTCCACCGACGCATTTTTAGCAGCATTACGCAGATTTATCGCCCGCCGTGGCAGGTGCAACGTAATTCATTCTGATTGTGGTACGAACTTTAAAGGTGCGGAGTCACAATTGGCCACTGTGATGAAATCAGCCTGTGAGTCTGAATACATTGAATTTAAATTCAACCCTCCCGGGTCACCACATTTCGGTGGACTTTGGGAGGCCGGTGTCAAGTCCGTAAAGACACATTTGTATAGAGTCATAGGTACTCAAATTCTCACATATGAGGAATTAAACACCTTACTTACACAGGTTGAAGCAGTACTCAATTCAAGGCCGTTATGCTTACTGAGCACTGATCCTAATGATGTATCAGTTCTAACACCAGGACATTTTTTAACGCAAGCACCCTTAACAGCGTTGCCAACGCCAGATTATTCAAACATTAAACTTAACAGACTCAAGCGTTGGCAACTCGTTCAACGAATGCATCAGGACTTCTGGGCCAGATGGCATACAGAATATTTAACTAGTCTTTCACAAAGACTGAAGTGGACTAGGTCAACTGATCAAGCTCGCCTTGGTCAAGTCGTTATAATAAAAGACGAACAACAACCTCCGTTGCGTTGGCGTTTCGGAAAAATTATCAATCTTTATCACGGTCGTGATGGTATACCGCGTTCTGCAACTGTCGAAACTGGACAAGGCGTAATTAATAGACCTCTTGTTAAATTGTGCCCCATCCCGGATGGTGGTAACTAATTTCAAAATTTTTCATTTAAGTAAATTTTCATTATCATTTCGTCTTTGTATTTTTGTAACATGTATGTATAACATAATCTTTATCTATTCCATCACACTCTTACATATCAACTATTAACATATGTGGACTTAGTCATAGTATTTTTTCTTCAGTCTCAATAAATTTCGCCAGCGGGGGGGAATAATGTTAAAGTATTAAAAACACATCATCACTAAAACCGATAACTTAGTCTTTTTGCACAAGTTACCACATCCCTATTTCCTTCCCGTCTCTATTTCCGTATCCTGCGCAAGGCTCACTAGCGCCCCACAGGCAGATCAACGCGCGCTTTCCGTTCAAAACTTCGAATCAAAACTACGGCTTGCGAGCCGGTTCCGTGAAAACCTCAAGAAACCTCAAGATAGTGTTAAATAACCATCAAGGGACGTCCCAGACTATCAATTAACGTAGTGCACTGCGAAATAACCATAAAGGCGGAATAAAGTGAATAAGTGCAACTCTCCACGGCCACACGTGAGTACCCATGCATCATTTCCTTCGTTCCCCTTGTTTTTAGACTATTTTTACCGGTGGGTTTACAGTCATTTCGAAGGGATAAAACGATAACAGTTTTAGAGAAGGTTATAATTACGAAACATCCCATGCAGCGCAAGTTTTTATACAGTCACATGATTTTAACAGAATATTAAAATGAGCAGAGCAAAGATATATCATTTCAAAACAAAATACCAATGAGAATTCTATTTGCATTAGGTACAACAATGGACTTGTTCATCAATCAACATTCAATTGGGGAAGCCCTATGTTGGCGTGATCTTGATTGCCCTACTTAAAGTGATGTAAGGAATAGTAGGTACCTACGTAAAAAAGAATAAGGGTGTGGTGTTCACGTATTACAGATTAAATGCATTATCGTCATGTCGATGACGGAAGTACACATTTTGGACATCAGTATCGACCTGTTTTTCGATCCAGTATTTTTTTGTATGTAAAAGTTATCTACATTAGATAACTTTTATCACAAATATTGACAGAGAACATTGGAAAGATACATTAGTAGTAAGCATACGTAATATGTATAATTATCTTATTACCAGTGATAGGAATAGGTAGAGCTATTTAGGTTCATTGACCGCAAACATTGATGTTAATATGGATATACCTACCACGGGATTCCAACAGATACCTACTACGGGATTTTATTACCTATTTGTGTAAATAAGTTAATTATTGTTAAAGTGTATTGATTATTTTAATTAAGATTTTATTATAAATACAAATTGTTCTATTTGAAAATGTTTTGATTTTCTGAGGAATGAATAATTTGTATGTTAATATGTTTTTGTACCTAGGTACAACATCAGAATAAAAATGTTTAAATGATTGTTGATTCTTGATTAAGAAATTGTTACGTAAAAAACATTTTTGTGGTTTAATGAATCAAGTTTATCTATTTATTAATCCCTTCCTTTTTATATTTACCCATCAGAAAGGAAGTGTAATCTTTAATTAGTCCCGAAGGCGAGAATAGTTTTTATGATTTTACTACTTACTTTAAAACCAAATCCTGGGACTCGGGGAGTATCCATATTATTCCTATGGCAAGTACCTACATAAACAGCTCTCAATAATGAATAGGTTGAAACTTTTTACAGAAGTGGATTTTGCTGAAACGCTTAACTTGAAGTTATTAAATGGCGTTGGCGCCAGCAATTTTCTATAAATAAATAACACAATTGTTAGCTTCAAATCCAAAAAGTTTGCTTGTACCACAATGAAATTGAATAATTTTGCACTTGGCGCCCATTTCTATTGGTGTAACTGTAAAGCAACCTATACCAAACTAGTGCCGAGTTCGTATATGGAAAATATCAGCTTGATCTAAGAAAAAACATTTCCTCCAGCTGTTTTTGTTGCGTCCGACGCACTTTGAGAAGCGAACAACCAAGCAACAGTCGTTTAAAAGTCACGTTGTCAGTTACTTATTTTACCGGATCGTTTCACGTTTGCTTCGAAGAAGTTGAACCTCAATGGGGGCCTGTAAATGCCTATGAATATAGGTACTACTAACCCGGAACACAATCGACTTCGACAAGGAATTCCGTTCTTCAGGTAGGTAGGTACCTGTAATACGCACGTCATTATATGTCCCAAATATTTTGTGCGTAGGGTAAACATACCGGTTATCGGCCGTTTAAGCGGCTTGTCGACTTCAGAGGCGATTTCTATTATTATGCTGCACTCCAAGACTATTCATTTTTTTTTCCTGTTATCCTACAATAGTCTAGTTTCATAAAACCTAACGGTTACAGACGTATCAGTAATCCATAATTAAAAACAAAATATTATTCGCAAAATTAGCAAATATACCGGCTATCGGCCTTTTGACTCGGCTATCGTCCACCCGGTGTACTGGTTATCGGCCACCTAATTCACGGTAGAAAAACGACTCATATTCTCATAACTCATAGGGTTTAAAATAGTGTGACAGTAAAAAAAAAACACAAAAGCGACTTATCTCTACTCTCTTTTACGACTTACGAATACAATTAAGTAACAGATTAAAATCTCTAATCAAACAAATAGCTACTTTTGGCTTGAGCATCAATAAAAATCACTTAGACAATCATATAACGGCCGGAGATAGGTTTTGTTTTTACTGGTTATCGGCCGCTAAACGTAAGGTTCGGAAACAGGTTTTGTTTTTACTACTTATCGGCCGCTAAACGTTTGGTATTTTTGAAGGCCATATCTTTGAAATTATGAGGTATACTGGTGGCCGGAATCTAGTTCTAAATTCCCAAAATTCTAGCTGTTCACAAATATTATGGAATCTGTGTTGGTGAATATAAGGTTACCGCAATAAAGGCAAAGAGAAATGACGTGAATAAACCGGTTTTGCGACCACCCGGTCGGAAAGTAGTTTTTGATATTAATCGTTGACGTATTATCCGACCATCAAAAATATCACAAATTATGAAAAGTTTGAAGAGTTTGGGCACTTGAATATTGAAATTAAACATGCTAAATACACACAAACCAAATCAATCACCAATAAACCAACAGTAACATTTAAAAACCTTCCTTTGAAAATCAAGACACATGCAAATTTTTTCCCTAAATTTGGCCCGTTCACACACACTAAATTTTAAAATGGCGAATGACGGCTCAATTCGCAAATTGAGAGGACATGCCGTTGAATTATGAACCATGAAGTTCGTCAGGATCACATGACGCGATATTAGAAAGGGGAAGTCTATTAGACTGTCTATTATGCAAAATAAAGTGCGAAGTGGCCGAAAAGGGATAGTGGCCGGTAAACCGGTATGTTTACCCTAATAGGTTAGGTGGGTAGTTGCAGCCTAAAACAACTAGCCACCACTCTTTACAACAGATCCGATAGGCACAACGCGTGTGAAAACGTTTTTCCCAGATTCAATAAAAATGACGACAGTTATGTTACGCCCGAAATACGGTAACCGAACTACCGCTTCACGCAAAATTATTGTCTATAGAAAGAGATCATAAAAGAGTAACGGACGTGCAGCATTTGGTATAGTAGGTATTTGGCAGAGTTTTATCATCTACAGGTCCCCATGACCTTTCATGAATTAAAAGTAGAGACTGCAGCCTGCAGCGTCGATATTTGGAGTCAGTTCACTGAGCTAACTATGCAGCTCTGAAGCGAAAAAGGCAACGCGGGCAATAAATGTAATGAGTAGCCGTTGGAACAATAAGAGACCCCCACCTACACCTCTCTAGCACTAATAAATAATTGAATGGAACCTTCTATTGGTGCAAAACAATAAGGATAATCGAGATAGCGATAAATATCGATAGAAGAAAAGTAAATCTTGAGGCGAAAGAATCTTTGATTGCGAACCAGCAACTGGCAAACTAAGGTTTAATGTACTGAAAAAAATGTTTGGTTGGATTTAACAGATTTTGCGTAAATTTAACCAAAGTTTGCGGTTGATTTCGGTCCTATCACGAATTTTGGTTGATTTTACCAAACACATTAGGTTGGTGTTGTACCAAATTGATTTGGTAGATTACACCTATATTTTGTACATTTTTTACCAAAGTAATTTAGTAACATTTCTCACCAAAGTACTTTAGTATAATTTTTACCAAAATACTTTAGTAACATTTTTCACCAAAGTACTTTAGTAATTTTTTTTACCAAAGTAATTTAGTAACATTTCTCACCAAAGTACTTTAGTATAATTTTTACCACAATACTTTAGTAACATTTTTCACCAAAGTACTCTAGTAACATTTTTTACCATAGTACTTTAGTAACGTTTCTCACTAAAGAACTTTAGTAGATTTTTAACCAAAGTACTTTTGTAACCTTTTATCAAAGTACTTTAGTAAAAAGTACAATGTAGTTTGCTGCAATCTACCAAAGAGATATTGTATATTTTATTACCCAACATACTTGTTTTTTTTTTACCAAATACATTTTGTATGTTTTACTGTTACATCTTTGACACCAATTACCGAAGGTAATTTTAATAGAAAATACAAAGGTATTTGGTAAAATCTTCAACTAGACGTGAGGCATAAATATTGGAACAGGTATGTGGATTAGGTATTTTTCGATGCGAGTCCGTACCTAATCCAAAGCGTCGAGGATTAGGTATGGCACGAAATATTCGTACACAGTCTACATAGAAGATATTCCGTACCTTAAAATGTGGAGGTTAAGGTTCAAGTTTAATTAGCACTGCCGCCAGCGCCATCTACGTAGAATACCACTGGACTAGATATTGCTCTAGCGATTTAAGTCTTATGGAATGATACTCTCAAAGAAAATAACAAAACTTTCACGTCTTTTAATGAAAATAAATGTGTAAAAATCAGAAACTCATGTGATATTAGGGTGAAATGCATTTGAATATGCATTTAATGCTGTAGTTTCTATACATAGTAGGTACACCAGTTTTAATTTTAAGCTATTTTTCGGTAAAAATGATAAAAAAATATGTTTTTTGAGTTGTTTTATAAAAGTGAACTTTAACCTAACCTAACCTAACTATATTACGTTAAAAACAAAAACAAAAGTTTTACGTTGACTTTTAGTTTAAAGTACCGTTTCCCATAGAAAACGATCAGAAATATTAGAAAATATTCCACACTACATCAGAAACGGAACGTCCATACTCCATGCCGAATATTTCTTACCAAATCCACATACGATACCTAATATCGTAACAGGCCAGTGGCTTTACTGAATAAATATTCGGATTAGGTAAATGGATTAGGTATTTTTAAATACTAGGATTAGGTGGATTAGGTATCGTTTTTACCTAATCCGACCCATGTCTATCTTCAACAAAAATTTGGTAGAAAGTCGTTCTGCTTCGTACTACCACAGTCCGCCTCACGTTTCATCAACGTGACTTGTGAGGACTCACATAGTGTGAAAGTCTCTAGAAGAGCTTACTATTGAAATGATCAAGGAAGATCTTGATTCGATTTGCAAAATCAAGGAGGGTGATTCACGCGCGGAGAATCTTAACACCGCGATTCAGAAAGACGCGTCATCGGCACAACGCCATCTAGCGGCATGTTCATGTTTTTTCACTATGATTGTTACTTTGAATACCATAGACTTCTTATAAAGGGTGTAAAACACCTCTTCACGAAGCCGAAAGGCACTTGTTCTCCCCATCACTGCGATCATTTTTTTGTTCTACACCATAACTGGGAACCTTCTAGTTACGGAGATATGGGGGGTCAAAGTTACAACTTTTTGATAAGTTTTTTTTTTTAATACAAGTTCTTTTTCTAAGATTTTGACTTTTAACACCTCCGCGACCCCCGATTTTGATCGCAACCTATGTAGTTTTGTAAGTTCAACCGCGAGGTCTTGTTATATTTATCATATTTTTATGATAAAATCAACCAGACTAAATTGTTGAGATTAGTTTGGTAAAAATTAAAATACTCTTTGTTAATTTACACCATGAACTCTGGTAGGGACTATATTTCGATCGCAACCTATGTAGTTTTGTAAGTTCAACTGCGAGGTCTTGTTTTATTTATCATATTTTTATGATAAAATCAACCAGACTAAATTGTTGAGATTTGTTTGGTAAAATGTACAATATTATTTGTTAATTTACACCATGAACTCTGGTAGGGACTATATTTCGATCGCAACCTATGTAGTTTTGTAAGTTCAGCCGCGAGGTTTTGTTATATTTGTCATATTTTTATGATAAAATCAACCATACTAAATTGTTGAGATTTGTTTGGTAAAATGTACAATATTATTTGTTAATTCACACCACGAACTCTGGTAGGGTCTATATTTTGATCGCAACCTATGTAGTTTTGTAAGTTCAACTGCGAGGTCTTGTTATATTTATCATATTTTTTATGATAAAATCAACCAGACTAAATTGTTGAGATTTGTTTGGTAAAATGTACAATACTCTTTGTTAATTTACACCATGAACTCTGGTAGGGACTATATTTCGATCGCAACCTATGTAGTTTTGTAAGTTCAACTGCGAGGTCTTGTTATATTTATTATATTTTTATTATAAAATCAATCAGACTAAATTGTTTACATTTGTTTGGTAAAATGGACAATACTCTTTGTTGATTTACATCAAAACTCTGGTACCAACTTCAACCTTTTTAGTTTTGTAAGTTCAATAGCGAGGTTTTGTTATATTCATCGTAGTTTCCTTGTAATTCAGCCAACCTTTGCTTATTTGGTAAATCCAACAAACCTTTTTTTTTCAGTGTATTTGACCATGAGTGGTGACTCGAAGGTAGCTGCTGTGGTCGAGTGATTTTCATTGTTCTCATTTCAGTTTAAGTTAGTGTCCGGTAAATGGTGATAGGTTTAATAACCTGTGTTATCAATATGCTGAGTACAAATTGAAAATGGATCTCTTCGTAATTCATTCGGATCACTTTGTATAAAAAAATATAAATATCGCTGGACATTAACACACAGCTCCATCTAGTGCCACACTAATAATAAATAAATAATAATAAATATAAAAAAAATAGTAAAAGCATACAAATTCATTGGACCACCTTTCAGAAACTCCTGAAAGATGGTCGTATCTATTCTGGCTGGTCGAGATCAATGGTTAGAGCAAGAATAGGTAGATGCCTATTTCTTGTGAACACGAGGAAGACTGCTTGAATTTAAGAAGAGAAAATTTCACGTAAAGGGTTTCTCTTAAGCAATGACACCACATTTTCTAAGTTCTGATTTGGGTCTGCATCCTAAAACAATGCTAAAGTCATCAGTAGGTTCCTAACTCTTTCAGTGTTTCTTTTTCATCACTACGGCAAAAAGTTGCTGATTGATGTCTTTACGAAATACAGATTTTTTTAGTTACAGCAAATAAGATGAATATCTAAACGACCTCCACTGGGGCCGTCTGTCATTATGTCATTTTTTGTCCGTAGAAAACGGGGAACAGTTCACTTGGTAGTTGGTAGTTCGAAAGCATGAAACATGTGTATGTCATGTGCTGTCTGTTACCGTCGTGGCAGGTTATTCCAAGTATAATTATCTATCTACCCTTCAAGCTAACGTATACTCATGATATGTTGGTAGGTACTTGTCTGCATATCTGATGATAGACGTACACCGTTATATCGATCAGTGAATTTATGAACAGCATGCTCGCCAACGATTTATTCTTGCGTAGTCTTTTGTAGGGTTAAGAGGTCAAAAAGGCATCATGTCATAATACGAGTACCTATAACCTTATCATCACAATGTATTGCTTTATTTTGAGCCGTTACGATGGAAATAATACGTGAGTGAGTGTGGATATGATTGATCCTGATCCATTAGTACACAAACGTAGGTCTTGATAACGTTTTATGTGATGTGATTTTTGCTCCAAGATAAGAATGACTATTGAGTATCGGCTGATAGATAAATCCTAAGCTAATGCCCGCTCTCACAAACACTAGGCGTCACTTAAGAATGCCTGAAAGCGCACTGGCGGATTTTTAACACTGCACAACAGCGCCGAAAGCAATTACAACAACACAATAATATAAATTACGCACTCATTTAGGTTTCGCCTTGTGCTAAGTGCATGCACCATTTTACGTTTATACTCATTACACGATAGTTATTTAGTTACGCACTGTAGTTAGCCTTAACTGTAATGTTGAGAACTTAGGTTCGAGAAGTTGCAACGATGTTAAACCATAATAACACGCAGGTACGGATGAGATTTAAAAAGCTCCTTCCTTACCGTTTAGTGATAATTCGTGTCCGGTTACGGAATTTGTATGTTGCCTCAAACGTCGCGTTGTCGTGAGCTCCTAATTTGAAGTAACACGTTGCTCAATAACAGCACCTTCTTGCAGTATTGTTGACTCGAAATTCATTCGTATTTGTTGAAAATATTACCTCGAAGTCTTAAAATAGGTATTTGGAAACTTCTGGGATAAACTCGGGCACTAGTTCCCGCCCTGTTGCGAAATAGGTATAACTAGCGGACGTCACGATAAAATATAGCCTAGGTACCTATGTTACTCGCAGATAATGAAGCTATCATGGCTGAGAGAATTTTTCAAAGTTTATTCGATAAATAGAAAAAAGTATAAAAAAAAAACTTTCCTCTTTATAATATAGGTACCTACCTACCTACTAGCGGACGTCACGCGGTTTCACTCGCGTAGGTAGTTCCCGTTCCCGTGGGAGTACCTACTGGGATAAAATATAGCCTATGTTACTCAGGGTGAATATAGCTTTCCAATGGTGAAAGAATTTAAAAAACTGGCACAGTAGTTTTTGACTTTATTCATTACAAACATACACAAAAAAATATATTTTTTTCTTCTTTATAATATTAGTGTAGAAGTGTAGATGTAGAAATATAGCCTAGCGGACGTCATGCGGTTTCACCTGCGTAGTGCCAGTAATATATTGCCTTAGTTAGATGTTACTCACTGATAATGTACTATCTTATTCTTATTCTTTAATGCACAAACAAACACACACTACCACCACCACTATCCATTGCTGAAAGATTTTTTCAAATCGGTCCAATAGTTTTTAAGTTTATTCGTTAAGTACATACAAAAATACAAATCTTTATAAAATTTGTATATATGTCACCGTAAAATTGTCAAACACGTTATATTGAAATCTCTCTAGCGATATTATAAACTCATTATTTTTCGTGAAATGCATGCTATGGTAGTCAACTCACGCGGTGTGGAGGGAAGGAGGGGTCCCCCTTGCCCAGTGGTACCACTCTACATATATGTCACCGTACAATTTTCAATTACGTTATATTGTAATATCTCTAGCGATATTGTAAAATCTCGAAATACTGTCAAGTGAACATACTGCTTACAACAAAACGCATTATTTTTCGTGATATGCATGCGATGGTAGTCAACTCACGCGGTGTGGAGGGAAGGAGGGGTCCCCCTTGCCCAGTGGTACAACTCTCATGAAAAGATATTGTATCATTCCTGAGAAATACCGATTATTATAACCTAACCTTAAAACACTTTATATTCCCCTAAAAAGCGTAGTCGACGGAGCCCCGCTTCGCGGGGCCCCTATTTCCGAGTGCAGAGTTTAAAGGAACCTAACGGGGGGGTGCCCCAAGTCCCGATTATGGGGGCAGAGATACATCCGTATGTTCATTTGACAATAATTCGAGAGTTTACAATATCGCTAGAGAGAAACACGTTATATTGTAATATAACGTGTTTGACAATTTTACGGTGACATTATAAGATATACGCAATACGCATAGCACTATATACAAGGATATTATACGTTATCAATGTAGTGTCCCAAGCTGTGCTGCGTTCCAAGCAAATGAACGTCTACTTGGCAGTTTGTTTAATAAGCCTTTAATGAACACGTCAGGCGTTTACGTTAGTTATAATATTAAACTGTTCCGTCAATTTAATTCAGGATTGCCGGAAATACTTTAGTGCTAACGAAATAGAGCAAGAGGGTCGACTAAAAAAGTTAATTCAAGTCCACATTTTACGGCGAGTCCTTTTCGACGAAGATATCCTGCCAGTCAAAAATTTATCGACAAAACAATTGTCGTTTTTGTCATTTATATTCATGAGTTACGGGTAGGACGTATAATGAAGGAGACGACGGAAACTGTCCCTATGCATTACCTACCTATACCCAACCCATTTATTGATCCTGTATTACAGCATAATTTCATCATTCGCACGTGTTGTTCCTTACTTCAGAACGGACAAAGGAAATAATTATAAATTCATAATAATGCCAAGTCAACTTCTACTTTCTATTCTTGACACCACCGCGGCACCGTTTGCACTTTGTAAAATAATAGGAGGACTGTAAAAATGGATCGCTTTACAACGTATTCTTGTTTCCTTCACTATTTGTGGAAGACAAAATTTATTTCTATTTATACTTTTATTCACATGGTAACGAAGTTCAACCACCTTTCAGAATCCAAAAGGGTTAGTGATTTCGTAATGTTAGCATAGATAACGTAATATTGATTAGGATTACATTATGTACCTTCTTTGTTGAAAAAAACTTGGCCGTTATTTAAAAACTACTATAATGTCAAGGCATATGCACTGCAACTGTATGTCAAATTATTTTTTGTAGGAGATTCTGAAAATAAATAAAATGTTCGCATTATCTACTGAAGATTTTTTCAAAATTCATACTGCGGTACATATGCATATTTGAACGTAGCTGTGCGATTATGTTATGAGATTGCGTCGTAAGTATACCATAGAGGATACAAAGGTAAGGTGAAGGCACAAAATACTCGATGATCTGAGGTTAAATATTCAGCGATCGTCGCCGGCGCTGACGAGCTTGTTTCTGTTTGCATAATTCATTGATCGATTCAGTTCAGTAGCTGCTCGAACCGTGGCCAACAGACGCGGTGTTTATCTGAATTTGAAATCAACATTTCCGCCGATGCGCCTTGACGTCAATCTTTCAATAAAATATTCTACATTATTGGCATTTTTATAAGTCCTGGACAATTGTTAACCGTATTCAACTCATATTCTTATATGGTGGTATGAAATCGCTGTAACACGGCAAATTAACGAGTGGCATCAATTTCTTCGATGGTACATTTAGCTAGATAATTTTGCAAACCGTGAGCTTATAATTACATATAATTACCTACTGCTATTATTGTTTTAAGTATTTTTTTTTTGTATTTACTTAGTAGGTAGTATATTGGTACTTTGTGTAAGGATGGAGACTTATCAGACATCAGTATCATAGTTTACTACCTATACAGTCGTGTCAACTGTGCAAGATATTTGCGAATCTATTTTGAACCTTTCTAGTCGGTGGAATTCAAGATATTATTCGTACAGACAATTCCAAAGCCTATAATATAGGCTGTAGACAGTAAATAAATAAATCTATGGTTAGAAGGACTGGTAGCTAGGACCCCTTTCCGTTGCAAATGCATTGGTATTTGCGCAGAATGTGTCTTCTTTTTCCATACGCCTTTATCATTAAATGTCATCTCATGAGTCACCCCCTTTCTAGCCATATCATCTTTCACACAATTAATCCATTGTTTTGTTTAATCTTCCCGTACTCTTAAACTCGTAGCTATCCACATTCATAATCAAAACTTGCCTCCTGACATTTTCCTCATTCCTCAGCCTCACATGCCTATAATTGTGATGTATCTCTATGATTATAGTACCTAGTACCGAATGATAATTTTGACGCGAGTTTATGGACGCTGAAACTGAAACGTACTACGTTCAGCACTTGTTCGAAATATTCAAATGTTTTCGCATTCGGGATAGCCGAGACACTTGATCACCACATGACAGGCATAGGATGTGAGACACATGTTGTTGAACGATAGCAAACGAAAGAAATGGTGTCAACGGCAGTAATCAAGAATTTTGATTTTCCACTTATCTTGAGTCCCCAGGCGCTATGTTGTTATCTTGTTTGGTAAAGGTATGGAAGATAACATCATTTCGGTGATAAAATTTATCTTCCCGTTCTCGTATAAGAATAATATTTTACTACTCTACAACATTTTCTGTTTAAAGCCTTTAAAAGATTAACAAAAGTGAGCAGGTCTTATTAATAGTGCGATAAGGTTTATGCAAGTGCATATCCACATCTTTTACTACACGCACAGAATTTTGAAATTCATCTTTTTAATTTTGGCGTTGTTATCAGCATAATGACAATTATATGTTATCACTGCCTTTAATGAATAACTGTGTCACAAAATAAAGTGTTAATGGGTCAAGCTAGTTTATATTAACTATGTGAGATTGTGTGAGAATAGTATACTGTTCTCATGAGGATGTTGTTGAATTAAATGCAAATCATATTCACCGCCGTAAACCTGTGTCGTAAAGCAACAATTTATCCACCATAAATCATGTTTCTAAGCGCATCGTTTTACTTAACTATTTGCTCAATACTTGGCTCTGTAGCATTTATTCTTGCAACGCATTTATAGGAACTTACGAGTTACTGGAATAAATCGGTCTCGTTCAAGAGATAGATAAAAACAAATACGCGGTCTGAGTTTGCGCGTAAGTTGGTGTTGCGTATGGACAACATCGATGGCGTCTATTGTTGGCGGCATCCCGTTGCCATCTATTATTGACTCGACGCTGGAGATAGTTGGCGGTGCGCCAGCGCAGACCACGTGTGTGCCCGTCACGGGACGAGACATGCGCGTTTGAGTCCAACCAGTGCGCTCGCCCCTTGCGCGCACGTCTCGCTCCCGTGTGCGCTTACTACCGCTGTTAGCCTAAAAACCTGTTTCGATGCCTGTTTTACACAAGTGATCCACGGCAGCTACCGTTATACATAGAAATAAAGAGTACATACTCAATATTTTACTCTACTTAAGAGCACTTAGTGCTATTATAAACCCGGCTTACCTATACACCCAATGATAATAATTATGATCAGATGAAAGAAAGAAACTGAAACTATAAGATGCTAAATAACTTTCAAGTTGATTTTGCCAAGGTAACAATATTTCCTTGTTGTAGCTGAAAAACAAGATAAACAATCGGCAAAAATGAAGAATGATAAGAAGGAAGTTTGCATAAAACCGGTGGTTTGTAGTAATGGGCACGCGAGTTCGCCTAACGGGCGAACGGAAGACGAGGGCGATGGCGGCAGCGCGCCGGCACCACGTGTGTCGTATGCGGCTGCGGCGCGCAAACCACCCTCGCCACAAACCAACAACACACCCGCGCCCTTCCCCCCTAGTACAGGTTACTATAACACTTGACAATTCATTCCCGTTCGATGTGTCATTTAATATCTGAGGGCATTGCATGATTCTATTGTAGCATATGCAGCTCTTTCATCTTGACTTGTTATTCTAATAAATGTAATAACACTTTACAGATTCACAGAAGATAAAGACTAATGGTGAGAAGTTGTCACAACCAAAATCCGGACTTTGTACAATGAAAGTAAATGGAGAAGGTCTTACACAGATGTGCTTAGGCAGTAATGATAGTAAAGATGATAAAATAGGTACCAAAGAACCAATAGTAAACGGCACAGACAAAACTGATACCATTGTCAATGGTGAACCACAAAAAGAATTAGATTGTGATATTAGTAGTAGTGATAATACTAAAGTAGTTTCTAATGGAATTAACAGTGACTCCGATGATCCTAAAACTAATAAGTCTGAAGAAAAACCAGAAGTAATAAAACTGGTTTGTCCCAATAAGCCAGAAGGAAAACAAGCATCAGAAAACAAGAAAGATAAAAAGACAAGAATGGCGGATAAATCTGGTGATTCTGAAAAGAAAAAGGAATCGGCAAAAGACAAAAATACTGACAAGAAAAAAGATACAAAAGATGATGCCACTGTATGTAAAATTGACGGCGCAGATAAAGTAAATGGAGAAAGTAGTAATAAAGCATTGAATGGCGAAGGAGACAGAGAGTCTTCTCCAAGTGAAGATGGAGATGAGAAGAAGAGGGATGCTGAAGTTGTGTTCATTCAGGACATGGGTTTTACTGTGAAGATTGTAAGCCCTGGAGCCGAGCCATTAGACATTCAGGTGAGGGCTTCCCTAGTGTGAAGGAAATTAGTCATTTAGAATGCTTGGTTGACGGCTTCGTGATGAGATGATTTACACCCTGGATACTTTTAGTATCATTGGAAGATATTGATTTATTATAATTCTATTTTATAGGTTTCTAGTATGGAACTCGTACAAGAAATCCATCAAGTATTGATGGATCGCGAAGACTCGTGTCACAGGACTTGCTTCTCTTTACAATTAGATGGCGTCACTCTGGACAACTTTGCTGAGCTCAAGAACATCGAAGGATTGAAAGAAGGATCGGTCATTAAAGTACGTAGTCATCTTATTTTATTTTACAAAAACTTTCCATACATGATTATAGGAAATCTAAAAGTCTTATATTTTACGATAAAAGTTTTAGGTGTAAAACAAAAGACAATTTAAATGTTTTTTGTAGGTGGTTGAAGAACCATACACAATGCGTGAGGCTCGCATCCACGTTCGTCATGTCCGCGATCTTCTCAAGTCCATAGACTACACAGATGCTTACGCTGGTCAAGAATGCAGTTCCTTAGCCTTCCTCAACGTCATCACACAAGGAGACATTTTAGGTAAACTTATAACTAGTTTTGTTTTATACGAATCTATTTGCATATCTAAATGTATTTTTAATGAATAATTTAACCGAGTCCCTGAATGGATGTATGGGCAAGATAGTATTAGTACATAATACAACATCTTATTATTCGTCGGTATTACATATACGAACGTATGATTTAATATTGCTAACAGCGCATTTGTCACGGCACATAAACAAACCTTGCATATAAAATAAATGCATTGTCTATTGATGTTAAGCAAACTATTATGTCAGAAGATAATTATTAAGTTTAATGCTGATGTTATTGTTTTATAGAAAAGAAAAAGTCCCGCCCTGAGAGTGTAGATTGCACTCCACCAGACTACATTATGCCGGGTAGCACCGAGCGACCACTGTTGCCACTGCATCCAGGTCTCACTAAAGAGAATAAGGCTCCACAATGCTTGAAGGTAAATTTGTGAAATGGGAATGAGCCTTGGCACAGCTTATAGAGAATTTTTCAAAATAACAATAAACTTGAAAGAGCAATCCGTTTCGCAATTGTCAACCGGAAGTTCCGTTACTGTGTGTTACTAACTACAGACATACATAGTACTAACAGTTATTAATATTATGATAGAAGATTAACTCGATGACGTTTGATGCCAGGTCCTGACAACATCGGGCTGGAACCCGCCGCCAGGTCCGCGCAAGATGTGCGGAGACCTGCTCTACCTGCACGTGGTCACGCTCGAAGACCGCCACTTTCACATCACGGCGTGTCCTAGAGGATTCTACCTTAACCAGTAAGTATTAAATAATTTTAACTAATAAACACGTGGTTTTCCTTACCATGAGTAGAGGCTGTATTGCCGCAGTCTCAATTGGATGGCAACACAAATTGTTATTCATTTTTGGAGTTTGTTTTCATTCCGCATTTTAGATCGTATTGGCGGCCAAAATATACGTGCCTGAAATATGTTCAGATAATGAATAAGCTGTCTGGCTGTGACTGGAAGCCTTATAGTGCAACTCTCACCGAATTAACTCATATGAAACACGTTTGGATCTCGATATCTGTCAGATGTATTGCTGAAGATAACACACGTCGCTGGTCAAATTCCAAGTAGATGTTATAATTTGTCTGTAGTTATCTAAATAATCCCATGAGGTGACTGATTAAATTGAAGTAGAATGATACGTTATATGGCTGCGTCATGATATTGCGGTATTCGTAAGTTACGATGTTTACATTCCAGTTTAAATATGGTACTCATTGCTATATTAACATTTGTTAAATTTATGCTCTTTTGGCCATAGCAAACAAGTTACTTTTAGGATCGGCGATTTAGCGATGCATCATGCTTTATGGTGTGTGTGGCCCTTATTAACAAGTAACAATAACACTTTACGAACACACGGAGGGTCTTCCTTGCATATTACAGGATTACTTAAAACTTAACGCTGAAACATTGTTTAGCGCCCGATATCAACGTAAATCCTCTTGGTCATTAGGCTTCTATTCAAATGTAAGCCCTTGGGTCGACGGCTGCCAAAATTGTCGTGAGGCTATGTCGTCTTTAACGACAACACGGTATGGCTGAGCTAATTCTGGGGTAATTTAAATGTACAGGTCTACAGAAGAAGTGTTCACCCCCCGGCCAGCGACGCCGTCGTTGCTATGTCACTCGTTGATCGAGCTGCTGAGCATAGTGTCGCCGGCGTTCAAGCGCAACTTCGCGATGGTGCAGAAGAAGCGCATGCAGAAGCATCCCTTCGAGAGGGTGGCTACGCCCTACCAGGTGTATCAATGGGCTTCCCCCATTCTCGACCACACCGTTGATGCCATTCGCGCAGAGGACAGTAAGTTTTATTAAGCTACTATCATTTGCAATCCAAGGATTGACTCCCCTTTGAAGCGTATAACTTTGTAGTCATACACCAGGATAAAAAGTACCTTACGAGTATGTATTAATTCAGCTCATGGTTTATCCGCTTGCCGAATCACGTCTAAATTCGTTGTGCCAAGTTTGACTGATAGAAGTTTCAAACTTGCACTTTTTTTCAAAGCGGGATTTTGCTATTTTTGTTTTTAATGATTAGGTGCTCAATTATCCCAGGTACCTAATATTGTTTTCGCACGCATAAGGAAAATTATATAATGATGTTCTACGGCTGTATTTTCCTTCCCTAAGTCCCGTTAAATTTTGAATGGAGCAATAATAATACTTAGATTTACTCACTTGCTTTATCCTATACCTACTGGGAGTTTCCCTATCGCAAAAATATCCTTGTTACTCAGCAAATTAATTCCAAGCTGTGTTATCTATGGGGATATTTCAGCGACTGGGAAATTCTCGGGAACAGTAAGGGCGCGTTCCCACTTTGTCTTGACGAATTTGTAGTTGGTTTTTAGTTGGCCAAATTCATGGACGACAGTAATCGCGTTGTCCTGTATGTGAACACCTTTTAAATACACAAGCCACGACACTTAAAACGATTATCTGTCGACACGACAAAGTTAGAATGCGGCCTAATACATACACACATGTCATTACAACACACGAATGTAGAAAACTCACATAATTCAGGTTGACATGACTTGGCACACCCAGGCTGCATAACAGAATAAAATTATGTTAATGTAAGTTTTGGAAAAAAAAGTCGTTCTCTTTATCCTGAATTCTAAACTATCTTAGATATTTATCAAAATTATTCTTTCTATAGTCGTTAAGTCCCAAAACGTATAATTTTACATAATCACAAAACATTGGGAAAATCATTTGAAAGCCAAATAAACCGTCATGTATAAACGGACGCAACTAATTTCCGTAATGAAAATGACATTGTAATGCGCGAGGATAGAATAGCTGAACATATTTACATGAACTTTGTTCGACAGCGTCTATGCATTATTATTTGTATGCAGCCTAATTGCATGTTGCTCCGTTCAAAATGCGGTGTTCCAATTAGGAACACAACAGCTTTCATTCAACATGTCGTGAACAAAAGCAGTTAATAAGTCCCTTATTGTATCTTTTTCAATGGTTTGTCATTACATTTTTCCACTTCTCATACACAAAAGTTGACAACCTTCGTCAATCTTATAACTAAACCGGTGATTAAGTCTAATAACGTCTTACTTGGTTTGCACGAAAATTAATACGATGGACAGAATTTATAAAGCTTACAAAATATATGTATAAAGTTTCTGATTTCAAATAATCTACAATTAAGTCTATTATGAATAATACTTAGGTGTCTATGAAATGTTTCTTTATTGAAGTCTACAAAGTCATAGAAGTTTTGACTCGTCCTACTACTGGGAATGACTTCCATCTACCATTAATTTGAACCAGTATTTAATATTTTTGTCCAGCTAAACCTACCAATAACGTGCCTTGTTTTATTAATTTAACATTGTCCCTCAGCATTCTCGTCAAAGCTGGGTTACGAGGAGCACATCCCAGGTCAGACCCGCGACTGGAACGAGGAATTGCAGACAACGCGCGAGCTGCCTCGCTCCACGCTGCCGGAACGATTGCTGCGCGAGCGCGCCATCTTCAAGGTTAGTGGCACACTTGTAATATACTCATTACACATGCGAGCAACGCACGCTACTTGTTAAGTAACTTTCATTGACAGATTCATTATTAATGACGTTCACGGGTGTGCTGTTTAGTTTACAGTTGCTTTTATAACCATTGAACATGCGAAGATGTATGCTTACTGGTGACTTTTTGACCTTTCAGACTTTTCAGTATTTGTATTTCTAGGAAAAATGAAGTTTAACCTCGGGATCATTCCGCACTGTTTTGGCGCTGTGTGTTAATGTTTAGCAATATTTATTTATTTTATGTCATAAATTATATACTTACATAATGGACAAAAACAAACAGTAAACTTAAATGTATCATACAAGAATAGACCCAAAATATGTCATATACATGGAATTGCGTCAATAAACGTAAATGAAATAGCCATTTACTCAACGGTACTAAACTTGTTCTGAGTACGTAAACAGTCAACATGGGTCGGTTAATGTGTAATAATGGTGACTGAAAAGTGTTGGTCAGTTTTTATTCAAAATGGAGATATATACAAATATCAAATCTTTTTGGCAACAAAACTCGGGAGGTTTTAAATGAGACGTGTCGTCCTGGACTTGCTTATCATTATCATCGTCATTCTAACACAGGTGCACAGTGACTTCGTAGCGGCTGCGACCCGCGGCGCGATGGCCGTGGTGGACGGTAACGTGATGGCCATCAACCCCGGCGAAGAGCCCAAGATGCAGATGTTCATATGGAACAACATATTCTTCTCTCTTGGCTTCGATGTTCGCGACCACTACAAAGATCTTGGCGGCGATGCAGCGGCCTTCGTTGCACCGGTAAGTTCTAATTATCATACAAATTTTCTTTCAGAATCATCTCGCAAAATACGAGTATTAGCAAGTTGGTATAATGGAACACATTATGTTACTCGCAGAAGCTATTCGAATGCAATTTCACAAGAAACACATTAAGCAGTTTAACAATGTTGTCAGACATAACTGCATTGAATGTAAAACATAGTCGAGTCTTAATTTGACATTTAGTAGCATAAAATCTAATTTGCAATTATAATGTACAAGAAATAACAGTTGTAGGACAAAAAAGTTCCATGTAACTTCTTTATCATATCTAACGCGAAACAAAGGTGACCCTAAAGGTGAGCTACCAATTTGAATTTTAATGCAAGATTCTGAATACGAGAATGTGTCTGCGCAAATACTGACGACATTATTGAGAACTCGGTCGGTACGGGTTACCCTCATAATATCGACAGTAACTACATCGACAGTCGCTGTATCGACAACGTTCCATCGACGGGTTAATGAATCGACAGTACACTAAATCGACGGTACGCTACATCGACAGTACAACAAATCGATGGTACGCTGTATCGACAGTATACCATATCGATAATACGTTGTATCGACAGTGCCCCATTTCGATGGTACCCTGCATCGACTGCCCGACCCGAACCAGATTTAATTTAAAACATAAGTTTCTATTAAGATCCATGTTCACCGAAAAGAAAACCGTCTGATTATCTATTAACAGCTGTCACTGTGACATGTTCCCATACAAAAATGCGCTTTAAACAGCTGTTTTAGATAATCAGACTGTCATCTTTTTGGTGAACATGGACCTCAGTACCCTTAGGGTAACCTGTCGTTGCAGGTAGTCAGTAGGCCAAAAAGTCTGATAACCAGTCTTTCGACGGGGTATTCCCCAGTATTAACTGGGTTGTGTAAGTCAGGTAGGCAGTCGCTCCATGTAAAATACTGGTATTCAGCTGCATATGTGGTTAGACTGGAAGCCGACCCCAACATAGTAGGGAAAAAGCTATACAGATGACGACTATCGAGTACTCTGTATGGATTTTAAGGGTTTTGAACCTTAACCCTTCATGCATGATCCATGATCTTTCTGCCTTTGTCCCTTATGTAACACATTTTACTTCCATTCTCCCTTGTCAGCCCTTACATCATTTAATCGTTTTTCTTATACTTTATTGCACACAAAGATTAACAAAGAAAAATATACACAAAATTAAAATACAACGCAATGATTATGTACAGCAAACCATACTTGAGTTGCGAGATTTGCAGGAGAGGATAAACTTATGTGCACAAACAATACAGTTAAGACTTAAATTAACTTATTTTATACACTAAACTAATACATACAATATAATATACGTAATACGAGTACATACAACATAAATACTTCTAATATAGATGCACTTACATATAAAACACTATTTACAAACTAAAATCATGCCAACAACAAATGTTCCTTTATTCTTTTCTTGTTTTTCTTTTATATCTGTAGAGTTTGTAGAGTGGATGTGTAAAAGGAAACAGCCAGTTTTTGTAAGGAGTAGTATTCTCACCAAATCAACAAGGTGTTCCGGTCCGATGGGGGACCTGGCTTGTAAGGAAGTGAAAGAGACCCGAAATAAAATGTGGCGACCAAAGCGGACACGCTAGTGTTGTTCGTACTACTACAAGTGTTGGGATATCAACAATATCATTAATGTTTTTTTTTATATAACACAGCGCAACGATCTCCAAGGGGTTCGTGTATACAGCGCAGTGGACACGGCGGGGCTGCACACGCTGGGCACGGTGGTGGTGGACTACCGCGGCTACCGCGTCACTGCGCAGTCCATCATCCCCGGCATCCTGGAGAAGGAACAGGAGCAGAGCGTCGTGTATGGCAGCATCGACTTCGGTACCACGGTGCTCTCGCACCCCAAGTATATGGAGCTCGTGAGTTATATGTTTACCTTAGTATTGAGACCCTTACATACCGAGTTTCCTTTGACAGTCGTTACAGGTAGTCAGTGGCCCAACCTGAAAGTCTGACTACCAATCTTCCAAGTGGTATTGTTTTACCCAGTATTGTATTGTATTGTATTGTATAACGGGCTGATGTCCGCAATTCCACGGCAAGGCGCGTATTTTGCGTACGGGTGGGAACTTCACTCGATCCATCCCAACTCCCCAAAGAAGGCCAGCAGCGCCCCGATGTTGCCGACAATCTCGCGGAGAGTACCTGGACGACCGAAGTACTTTGCCCTATATGTTGCAACCACTGGGCAGTGTAGAAGCACGTGGGCTGCTGTCGTCTTCCTCCATGCATGCGCGGCACAGGGGGCTGTCCGTGACTCCTATGACAAAGAGGTGTTTGTTAAAAGAGCCGTGTCCAGTGATGGCGGCTGTAATTGTGCGCAGCTGCGGCTTGGTTAGCCTGAGCGCGCGTTTGGTGAAGCGGCCGTCGATGGCAGGAAGTGCCTCCTTGGCTTGCCTACACTCGCAGTGGTCAAGCCACAGCCTGTGGTGTATTTCACTAGTTCGTTTCCTTACCAGTGTGCGTAGGTATCCGAAAGGGAGTGGTGCGATGGGTTCTGGACCCACCGCTGCCATGCTTGCGATGTCTATGAAGGTGCCCAGGCAGCTGCCCTTCTGGTGAATCGCCTCTTCTATCCGACTGACCACTAGATGGAGCGCGGATTCCGTGGACTTACCCGAGCTGTATGCGTGTTGATTAGTATGGAGTGGGATAGTTTTCAAAGCGCCGTCCCTCAGCTCTCTCTCGCACATTTTCTCCATAGTTTTTAGTAGGAAAGAGGTTAGGCTGATCGCTCGGTGGGATTTCGCATCAGTATAGTCACTCTTACCCGGCTTTGGAATGAATATGACCTTCACTTCTCTCCATCCCTTTGGAACGTATCTGAAGGCCAGACACGCTCTCAGTATCGGGACCAGCCTGCGGGCGACTGAGATTCCACCCCACTGGAGTAGGGCAGGAAAGATCCCTCCGGACCAGCCGCCTTGAAAGGATGGAAGCCTTGGATCGCCCACTGGATTTTCTCCAGCGTTACGACTTTTTGTGCATAGCGCCAGTCATTTTCTGACGGTGTTTGGGTTACCTCAGTCCAGTCGATAGCTTCTGTGAATGCGCAACCTGGGAAGTGAGTTTCAGTGAGGACGCGCATTGCTTCTCCTGGTGAGGTGGTAAGCGTATTGTCGGGTTTGCGGAGAACAGCAGGCCCAGTCGGGTTCTGCCGTGCTAAAATCTTCCTTACCCTGTTTGCCTGTTGGCAGGATTCGATGCTGCTGCAGTATTTACGCCATCCAGTTGAGCTCCTGTATCTGATGCATTTTTTATATAGTTTTTTGGCCGCGTAGTACGCGTCCCAGTCTCTATCAGCACGGGTGTTCATGGCTCTGTTTAGGGCAGACCTTACCTTCCCACGCTTACGTTCCAGCTCCGGTCCCCACCATGGTTGATTCCCTGGTGTTGCGGGCGGAGTGGTCTCCGGGCAGGTTGAGTGGAAGCTGTCTACCATAGATTTCGTGAGATGACTTACACACTCGTCGATCCGCGCCGTGTCCTCGTAGGCCATCTCGTAGTTTTTTGACGCAAGTTTGGTTTCGAGGGTGCGTGTGTAGGCAGCACGGTCTGTGTTCCGTGGGTTTCGCCGTGGCAGTGTTGGTGTCACACAGACCTGTATATCGAACCGGATCCACCTGTGGTCCGAGCAGGAGGCCTCCTTTGAGACCTGCCAGCCGGTGGTGATGGCCGCCGCACCCTCCGATGCCAGGGTGAGGTCTATGATTGTTCGGCTGCGTCTGTTGGCTGAAGGTTGGTTCGGAACCTGTATTTAGTAGGGTTAGGTTAGTTGTAAACAAGTATTCCACACCAGTCTTACCAAGTGGTATCGTATTACCCAGTACTCATTGGGTTGTGGAGGTCAGATAGGCAGTCGCTCCATATAAAATATTGGTATTCAGCTGCATCCGGTTAGACTGAAAGCCGAACCCAACATAGTTGGGAAAAGGCTAGGCATATGATGATGATGACATATTGAGACAGGCATACGAACTAAAAACAGTAGTGATTTAATCACATTGCTTATAAAAACACACTTCTGAAACTGACTTCCAGGTTATATGTATTTACTTCTGGATGTAATCCTCCTAATAAAGGCAAAGTAACAAATGATTCGCTGGTGAGTTACAGTAACAGGCGACAGGCGACAAGTGCGTGAGAATTGTAAAAAAATGTTGCTCATCCAGAAAGAGGTGTCGAGACGACATGGACGCATACCGCGAGGCCTGTTTAGTGGTTGCGCGAGACAAGAGATTCTGGAAAGACTTGAGCCTACTCAGGTCTTTCCAAGATCTCTTGTCTTTTGCCCAGCAGTGAGACAGAATACTAGAAAAAGACAAAAATAAATAATCATAAGACGCGACAAAAGTGGTTACCGGAAGATGGACGGCGTTGCCAAGGCCGGCCCAGAAAGAGGTAGCGAGACGATCTGAACGCGTACTGTGAGGGCTGGTCCGAGGAGGCCAGGGATAAGAGCAAATGAATGGAATTGGGAGGGAAAACCTTTGCCCAGTAGTGGGGCGGTATAGGCTAAATAAAAAAGGCGCGACAATCGGACAAAGAATCTATTTTTTTTCTAAATTTCCTTTTTTTTTTGTATAGCTTAGCAAAGCGGGTCAGCAGTTGAAGATAATGCCGCACTCAGTGATCAGCGCCAATGGAGACACTGTTGAGTTATGTTCCAGCGTCGAGTGCAAGGGCATCATCGGCAACGATGGCCGACACTACATCCTGGACCTGCTGCGCACCTTTCCGCCTGATGTCAACTTCCTACAGCGTGAGTAGGATTTACAGTTCACCTATGAATCATTTGCCAAACTTGGAACTTACTGGCTAAATCAAAAGGAGTATGTAAGAAGTGTGGCAGATGATGTTGAGTAATTTCTGCCTAACCCATGTGAAAAAGGTGTAAGTTTATGTACTTACATATAACTTTGTCATTTTGCTCGATGCAAAGTGGGCAGCCAACAATAAACCGACGTAAGTCTAGCGACTCAATAATTCATGACGGAAATATTCAATAATGCGAGTTATGCCACGTAATTTCGGCCTGAAATGTAACATGTAATTTAAAATGAATTGCTGACGTTAACATCACGGACTTTCCGTATTGTTCTGTTGATTCGTCACAAGTAGACCAGATAACTAAGGGTCCTCGCTTTATTTATAGAAATGTAGATCGTCGTAACGTATTTCATTTGTTTCAGTGGAAGACGATGAACTGAGGGAAGACATCAAAACAATGGGCTTCCCAATCATCCACAAGCACAAATTATGTTGCCTTAGACAGGAATTAGTAGATAGTTTTGTCGAGTAAGTTATGTTATTAAAACATCCGAAATTGTAAATATTATTATCTACAAACAAACTTTAACAATACAAGTGTTTCAGGGCACGTTATTTCATGTTCATCCGCTATGCCGCCTTCCACTTACAACAGTTGAGTGCGAAGCGTCAGCGCGACAATGCCGCACAAAAATCTATAGAAGGCACGGAGAGCGATACCAAGGAGGCTGCCAATGAGACTGAACCTAAAGAAGCAAAGCAAGACACCAAGAGCCAGGAAAAAGAGGTTAAGGACAAAAAACAAAAGAATGAAGATAAGAAAGAGAAGGAAAGTGACAAAAAGGAACCAACAAAAGAGACAAAAGATGCCGAAGATGATAAAGCTGTGCCGAAAATTGAAAAGAAAGAGGATGATTTGCTTCTGAATGAGAATTATTCTGAAATTGACACTGATGTCGCTCAGAAGATTGTAGAGAGCATAACAGATTCTATCTGCAGCGGAGGAGATAAACAAGAAACTGACTGTAAGTACCTACATATATTCATTGCTACCTGATTCCGACGTTTATTAAAATTATTAAGTGTTATTTATAGTGGGCATAAAAATAATTAAATTCAGTCGACTCGGTATCCATGTAAGGTCTTGCCCATCAGCAGGCGAACGTTCCCGCGCAGTGGTGGCGGCGGCGGCGCGTGCAGTGGCGTCCCTCAAGGAGTCCGAGTTCGACGTGCGCTTCAACCCCGACGTGTACTCCGCCGGCATCAAGCACGCCGCCGAGCCCGAGCAGCTCGCCAAGCAGAGGCACCTTGTCAAGGAGGCTGCGGCTTTCTTGCTCACCACGCAGATACCGGCCTTTGTGAGTACCTGTAACCAAAAGCGGCCGAGCTCTAGTTTTTTTTTTATTAACAGATGTATCTTAGTTAGGAAAATAGATTTGATTAGATTTCATATAATAATCCAAAAATTATCTGGGTATATTTTGTAAGTTTAATGTTGAGAAATTTTAAAACTTCAACTTTATTATTTTGAGCTCCCGATATTTCGTCGCTGTTGCAAGCGCCATAGTCACGGAAGATATCCCGTAAGTGACCATATAAGTTTAGTTTTAAACCGTGAAAGCTTAAAATAGTGTTTATATCAATAAAGTCAGTCCATTGTTGTGATATTTTTCCAATGTGTGAAGTAGTGAAAAATGATTCCCCAGGTCCGCGAGTGCCTGGAGCACACGTCGGCGCCGATGGACGGGTTGGGACTGACGGAGGCGCTGCACGCGCGCGGCGTGAACGTGCGGTACCTGGGCCGCGTGGCCGCCGCGCTACGTCCGCACGCGCAGCTCGCCTACCTGCACGCCATCGCCGTCGGCGAGCTGCTGCTGCGGGCCGCCAAGCACATCTACACGGCTTATCTTCAGGTCAGTACCAGTCTGTGGTGACGCTTTACTTGCTGTCTTTATACACCGTGTTTCAGGACGATATCCATAAACTTCGACCGGTACTCCACTTATGAACAACTTTTACTATGATACCAAACCCTGAATCGAAAAAAAATCAGCTGTTCCATACATTTTCACGAGTTATGCGAACATAATTGTGGGGAACAGCTAATTGTTTTTTACCATTGCCACTCCAAAAAGGGCATTTTATTCATCGATAACAGTGGATAAAACGCTCTTGGAGTCACTGAGTGGATAAAGACATTTTGAATTTGGAACAAGGACTAATTGTGAACAAATAAGACGTGCCGACAAAAATATAACAATGAATTTCGGAGATTGTTCATATTTCAAACAGTATTTTACATGGGGCGACTGCCTATCTGACCTTCACATCCCAGTTAGTACTGGGTGTGTAATACGGTACCCCTTGGTAATACTGGTTGTCAGACTCGCACCACGGGCTTCCTGTTAAGACTGTCAAAGAACTACAAATTACCGCTGGGCCCAAGGGCTTTACGTTCTTTCTGACGCATGGAGGAAACTCGGTATGTAATAAATTTGTTATCACCCATCTACAGACCGACCTTGGTAAGTGTAGACCTTGAAGATCGACCCGAGTGTCTGTTATTATTAACCCATCAGAAAATATAAATACTAAAAAATCTTCTTTATATTTTCTTGCAGCCAATGAAAAACGTCACAACTCACAACTCGTCTATCTTTTCCACTACAGAGTAGAGTAGAGTCACAACTCGTGAGAAAAAAAATCATCTCGGTTCTTATCTCTTCCCTCGCTCCGCTCAGGATTCTACTCTAGTCTCTCAAACTAAATTTCCTTTTTTTTTCACTTGTTGTATAATCTACTATTTTAGCGATTCAGGGTTTGGTCGCTAGGAATAAAACTTGCCGCTGGGCAAATCAAATCATTTTTTTGAAAGCTGGGTAAGTTTGATACACGTACTTCACCGTCTAATGTTGTCTTTTTTTCAGTAGCCTAAAATGGTGTCGTATGATTGTTGTGGTTGCAGGGCTGCGAGGCGATGTGCATAGGCGCGGGCGTGGCGCACTTCCTGAACTGTCTGGTGGGCGCGTGCGGCAGCCCCGCGGTGAGCGCGGCGGAGGGCCCGGGGGCGGCGCGGGGCGGCGCGCGGGGGGGGCGGGGGCGTCGCGCGCGCAGGCACGCCCCGCCCCCCGACCCGCACCCCGACTGGCACAACCTCACGCCGAAGACCCTCTTCACGCAGATCAAGCAGGAGCTTAAGGTCAGTCAAATGGCATTTACTTCATTTTACTTTGGAAATATGAAGGTTCTCATCGAAAACTTGAATTAAATATGAAAGATTGCTCATTGTGTTCTCAGTAACTGGTTGTATCTGGCTGAACTAGAAACCAACCTCAAAGATATTAAAAGACAGCTCATATCGCATGTTACACGTACCTATGTGGGGCAATACTTGATTTAACAATCTTTTTACAGGCGTACTGGGGTTACGAACTTAACGCTGACAGTATGGATTCTGTTATAGAGAAACATGGTTTACAGAAAATTTCACTTCTCAGGTAAATTATTTCTTTCCGATTTTGTTACCCCTGCTACATAGTTCAAAATTAAATAACCCTCAATTTTATTACAGATCTTTCGCGCTCAAAGCAGGCCTACAGTTGATGTTACGTGAATATGACTTTGACAGCAAGAACAAGGCCCCATTCACTGCAAACGATATCATGAATATTTTCCCAGTCGTCAAACATATCAATCCACGAGTAAGTAAAAATAAAATACCGAATTCAAAGGACTAAAAACTGTTAGAAATCTTATCAATCTCAGATTTTCTTAGGGTAAGATGTTTTTCAACAAAAAGTATTTTGCAGGCCTCCGATGCATACAACTTCTACACGACCGGTCAGAACAAGATTCAGGCAGGCGCGGTATCCGAAGGTCACGAGTTAATAGCTGAAGCGCTGAATCTACTCAACAATGTGTACGGAGCGATGCACAGCGAGATTGCGCAGTGTCTCCGAATGGTGGCACGACTGTGCTACGTCACCGGAGAACATAGGGATGCAATGGCATACCAGCAGAAAGCTGTGCTAATGTCCGAGCGGGTGAATGGAATTGATCATCCCTATACAATTACTGAATATGTGAGTAGTGCTTGATACGAGTATTTACTTTTATTTTTTCCGCCCCTATTGACATATTGAATAAATAATAATAATAAATATCGCTGGACATTACACACAGCACCATCTAGTACCACACTAAGCAAGGCTTGTGTTGTGGTCACCAGACAGTTGATATACTTATACATTTTGTTTGTAAATACATACTTATTATACATACATGACTCGGAAACAAATGTCCATGCTCATCACACAAACATTTGCTCCTACCGGGATTCGAACCCGGGACCCTAAGAACGTAAGGCAGCCTCACTACCGCTGCGCCATTCGGTTCGTCAAAAAAAAAATCAAATGAATTCGTGAACCTACTCTTCTTCTGATGTATCTCAATCTCTTACTTACATTTATGTACCGAACTACAGTATTGTAATTCGGGCAATAATGGTACACTGCTATAAGTATTTTTTATTTCCAGTCACATTTGGCGTTGTACTGCTTCGCTAACGGCCAAGTGAGCACAGCGCTCAAGCTGCTGTACCGCGCGCGTTATCTAGCACTACTAGTCTGCGGCGAGAATCATCCGGAAATGGCGTTACTTGATGTAAGTTTGTCAAAATGTCACCAGCAGTGGGTAAAGAAGGTCGGCCAAAGCGTACCTGGTGACGAAACGATAGCGTCCCTATATGCCAGATATATGAAAAATACCCTTATTTTATAAGGTCATAAAAAACGTAAGAAATATATTTTTAAGTGGCCACAAAAAAAAGTTATCCTTGTTTTAGTTTTTGTAATTTTATCGGAATTATTTTCGTATAGTAGATTCAGAACGCACCTTCTGACGATTCATTTCGCGTATGAAAAGACTTGTGACTCAAAGACTATTAAATATTCTAGTTTTTCTGAATAGTTGTGAACTGTTATTCAAATAAATTAGTATTTAGGCATCACATGTCAACTATTGCTATTTATTATGCATTGAATCCTTGTGATAAAAAATAATTATGTGAAAGCGTTTTGTTCAATTACTTACAACGGAACGTCATTTGTCATTGACAAGTTACATCATCTGTGGTCATCGACCCGCGCCATCGATTGACACCCGGCAATCATACGCACATGTTACGTATTTGCTGCACAAGACTTGTTGTTGTGAATATTGTGATACGCGCTGTATTATTTGGGATTTCCTTCTGTTATTTTGACTGGCATTGTTTTACGGACTGATAACTACTCTGTTGTTGATTCTAACCTCAAAAGTAAATTGCCGCTTTTATAAAAAAATGTGGCCATTTAGACATGATTTTCAAACGGGATGATGTTTACAACATTAAAACAAACCGATCTATGTATAACTTATTTTGGGACATGAAAAATAAAATTGAGGTCCAGCTCCTATAGTTTTTTGGCCATTGTTCTTTATAAACTATAACATATTGCGCCGCCCTCGAGTAATATGGGATCATACCAGGGTAGGAAAAAGAAACCGTCTGTATAGCTTCCGGTGACCGATTCTTTAAGGGCATATTATTTACTCATTTCTATCGACAAATACACATTCATAAATATGCCTAAAGGTCGTGGCTCACTTGACAAGCACCGCACCAGCACAGCTCCTGAGCGGCGCGGCGTCGCCTCGAATATAGGCTACGGCGCGCGGTCCCCTCGCTTGCGGCGCGCGAGCCGCGCGTGGTCCCCTCGCTTGCGGCGCGCGAGCCGCGCGTGGTCCCCTCGCTTGCGGCGCGCGGGCCACGCGACGGCCACTCGCCGTCCGTAAGGCGCAAGCTCGCAGTCCGCACGCTGGTAGTAATAGTCCGGGAGGTAGCATTGTATTTTAGGGATTATCTCTAGTAATTATATTTTGTTAACGAGGATCCGTGGTTTAATTCACCTACCCCGCGAACACCCTTTCCATTACAGTTCTGAGATTTTTTTAAGTTCAGTATATGTAAACTATTTATAAAAAAGTTTCAGCCGGTGTACTGTAACGATTGATTCAGTTATTGTAACATAAGATCAACCTTCGATTACAACAATATCAGTCGGTTTATTAGGGCTTTTTTATTTTCTTTTTTATTTCTAACCGAACTAGGTCTAGTGTCGTGGGCTCTCTAACTAAATTTGTAACTGGCCATACATTAAACAAAGAGTACCCACGACGTGGAGAAGCACGACGGCGCAATGACGTTGTTTCGCGGGCCACTCGGCGTCCGCGCGCGGTCCCCTCGCTTGCGGCGCGCGGACCGCGCGCGGACGCCGAGCCGCCCGCGAGGCGAGTCGTATGGTAGCGGCAAGCGCGTTGACCACCCGCCGTAAGCTTTTTCATATGGACATTAAAAAATATGTTATGCGACACACGATTTAATGCTCTAATTTGAATGGCAAGTAAATTGCTGGGTTGGAGCGGTGCTGGTGCGGTGCTTGTCAAGTGAGCCACGACCTTTACTCCACACACCCCGCGAATGGCAGTCATTCTGTTTTTCTAATCGGCTGATTAGGTTGAATCAAATACTTCTCATCACATAAAAATATACCCAACATTCCAAGGCTAATTTTGCATAAGAGTAGAAAATGTAAAAAGAATAAGTAATATTCATGTAATTTCGTAATTTCTTTTTTCTTTGGGTCTTTTTGATTTTTTTCAGGAAAACTTATTTAATAATTTGATAGCCTCGTCATTTACCCTTGCAATAAGATCATTTGCACGTCTCTAGGGCCCGTATTAATAAACGTAACTCAGCCCAAGATACCGCACTTGATATGAATGTTGAGATCCTGATCGTATTAATAAACGTGATTATACATGTTCTCAAGATGCGGATTAGGTTTACGTCATCAACTGAGTGATGGACTGATTAATAAACGAAACTCGACCCTCAAGTACGCATTGAGCGCGGGTCCCTGAGATGCAATATCGTGAGTGCAGATCGTCCATGATTTGAGGAGTGATTAGCGTGGCGCGAAACATGGAATTGAAAATATTTTGAGTGATATAATATTAATTATTACGATGAAATAGGTTACTATGACGATATTTTGTGGCCTTTGGGATTACGTTTTTCAAAAGTTTATCTATGCGATGCTTTTGTTACCTACCTAAAATTTAAGGAAAAACGATCTAGATTTGTTCAAATTGCAGAGTTATCATTAATCAAAAACTCATTCGTAATATCAGAGGTCTTCTAATTTCTCCAGAAATAGCCGTACTTTTTACTTTTATGTTTTATGCAACAGCATCATTTTAGGTTAGTATGTAATATCGTAAGTAATAATTAACTACATACATAGTACAATTTTACAAATGCTTATATTTTTTGCAAAAAAGGTTTTTACTTATTCTTCCATTTTCAGTTTTTCCCAAACAAATATTTCCCATGAATTTATTTTAAGTACATTGTGAACAATACATGTCATAAATTTCGAAATCTGGGTGTATTGTACACATCTGCGTACCCCCGTCAAAGCATACAGGCGTTATATTACGTCATGATGTTGTCTAAACATCCAAGCGATTACACCAATCACGACAGGTTTGCCGTCTATTTCTGAAGAGTATTATAGAAACCGAGAAGTATCATTCAAAACTTCGGTCAATTTGACGACATCGTTCACGAGATCAAGCCCTCAAGTACAGCTAGTTGAGGAGCTGTCTTGGTAACTGAGATACTGTACTTATGCGTCTATTAATTAGCATCAATCTTGAGGTGCTGATGATGTCATAATGGCGTATCAAATGATAACGTACTTGAGTACGGTGTTGAGGGACGTTTATTAATACGGGCCTAGGTCTCTTACATTTAAAGATATTAGCCTAGATCGACTAGAAAAACAAAATGGCTGCCATTCGCGAGGTGTGGGGTTAGGATTATTTATGAAGGTGTATAATGTGTCGATAAAAAGTAGTAAATATTATGCCCTTAAAGTATCGGTAGCCGGAAACCAAACGCCCTATAAAACATCAATGTATGCACAATAGCATCTAAAGGCCTCCATAGCCCACGAGGCCGCCTCGCGATGCAAATGTCTCGATCGGTGGGATACATAGATGATAGGTGTTTTTCGTTTGGGCAGAGCAACATCGCGCTGATCCTGCACGCGGTGGGCGAGTACGAGCTGTCGCTGCGGTTCGCGGAGCGCGCGCTGGCGGTGACGTGCGGCACACACGGCGCGCGCTCGCTGAAGGCGGCCGTGGCGCGACATCTGCTGGCGCGCACGCTGTCCTGTCTGGGCGACTTCCGCGCCGCGCTGCAGCACGAGAAGGAGACCTACTCCATCTATAAGCAACTGGTATGTGCCCGTTAAGCGCCATCATTTTATGTCTCAGCCTTGAATCCTACCTCAACACACAAACCATACTGAGATACCACAATGGGCACTGCCCAATTTTCTTTTTTTTAAGTTCCTATACAATAAATCCTTTTTTTTCTTCCTTCCAAACAACCTTTTGTTCTAAATCCGACCTGTTCT
Organism: Xestia ashworthii; assembly: GCA_950022955.1. NCBI lineage: Eukaryota > Metazoa > Arthropoda > Insecta > Lepidoptera > Noctuidae > Xestia > Xestia ashworthii. The sequence goes on along the minus strand of OX465562.1, from coordinate 10,643,271 downwards.
GAATCTGACCTTTTGTTCTTGATGTGACCGTAGCTGGGCGAGAAGCACGAGAAGACCCGCGAGTCGTCGGAGTGCCTGCGGCACCTGACGCAGCAGGCAGTGGTGCTACAGAAGCGTCTGGCGGAGGCGTACGCGCGCGCCCCGCACGCCGCGCCCGCGCCGCCGCCGCTACACATCCAGCCGCCCGGCATGGCCTCCGTCATCGACATGCTCAACCTCATCAACGGCATCCTCTTTGTGCAGATCAGGTACAGACATTCTTTACTATTCTGAAGATATCGGAACGCAACGTGGAGCTTTGTGGAGCGATTACCTGGTGAAAAGATCACGGGAATCCTCCAGTTATTAGACTGGCGGATATTGGGATTGAGACGCCATGCATAGCGCACTATGTCTATCTATCTCATAGGAGACTCGCCAAAGTAGCAAATACTTTAACATTACAACACATTACATTACATTTTCAATATTTCCCAGTCCGCAAGACATCGAGCAGTTTAAGGCAGAAATAGAGAAAAGACAGCTAAAGGAGCTGCCTATCCCCGGCGTGCTGGGCGAGCTGGCCAAGGCGTCGCCGTCGGACGAGAAGGCGCAGGAGACGCGCGACGCAGAGAGTTGAGCTCGAGCCCCACGCAACGCCACGATATGTTCCACTCATATTGGACATTTAACTATATACATTGTTACTTTAATATAATTATTGATTGATGATATTGTTCCTTATCTATGAATGTATGCGGTAGTGAATAGTGTGCTAAGGTTTGATGTAGATTTTTTTGTTAGTAAATTTTGAGGATATTATTTTGATCAAATAATTAAGTGTTATTTGGAATGAATTCTCGCGGAGTGCGGTAGTTGATGCATGTGCGTACATTTCGCTCAAATCACGCAGATCTAGTTTTAATTTTACGCTTCCGTTTGGAATTCACAATTTTATTCTACACCCAAAGTAGTGCAATTTCAAGTAGTGATAATAGCAATAAGTTTTGGTTGTGAACCTGAGACCGTGTGCGTCGCTATGTTATGGTAACTGGTGCTACTGCCAATTTGTCCTTCGTATATATTTTAATGGTTTTATGAATTGTTATTGTCGAGTATTATTATTATTTTTTAACTAGTACGGGAGTATATTGCTGAAACACCTGTAGCAGTAGACATTCAGTTATATTGTGATTGAAATGTAACAGGACTGTCAGTCGATGTTCATTAACAAACTGCATGCAAAATTGGATTAGTTTTTAAAGAACAACTCGAATGCGCTTCGCTCGATTGTTACAAACACTGCCTTAAATGTTTACATTTTAGTTTCAGGTGTAGTTGTTAGTGCCATAATAAGAATGTAGTGCATGTAAGTTTGTGTAATTGTTTTTCTTTAGTCTGTGATATAGCATGTTTATCATCGAGTGACTTGCCTTTTTATGCAATAAATAAATTGTAACTGGACTATATAGTTTCGGCTTCCATGTCTGTTTGGTACGTAAAGTAAGATCTAATCAAAAAAGTGTAATATAATGAATTATGATACTAATAATAAATTGTCGTCGTTTTAATATTAATATACGAGCCTTGTGGAAGAAACACGTAACTACGGTGTATTCATGTTATACTTCTATAATATAAATCAACTATTCTTATAATGGTATTGATATGTTGTCAGTGACGCCAAATGAACAAGTGTTTATGAATGAGTGTTTTGGGAAAAATGTATTTTGTGACTTCATCCTTTCGAAATCAGCAGTACTATTGTCAAACAGTGTCCGCTACATATCCAAATAGGCTTTTTTGAGTTGTTAAACTTCACTTAAACCATCGAAACATTAGCTTTCAATTATTTATTATTAGATGTGTCAAAAATTACGATATATTTACTGTAACTTATAAAAGATGTCAATAACTGTTGGCAATAATTGTGGTTAATTTTTAACTGTTCATGTCGTAATAACCTAATCTAACAGCGTAACTTATGGGTTTGCAAAGATTGTGCTTGAGTCAATTCTGTCAATTAGGCTACATTTGTATTCTAAATATTTGAGCCATACATTGTGTATGTCAAATGTACTACTGATACTGTTACCACTCACTTTTATAGTAATAGATTGCACGTTACTGCGTATCTATAGAGTCGTTTCACAAACCAGCCTATCGTCAAAGCCTATTTTAAATGTGTAATTATGTCGTTTCACATCTCTAACATATGTATTTTATCAATATGTGTGCAATATCGATATTACTTGTCGATAGAATGATGTGTTTTCAAACAAGAAGTGACGATAAATGACTTAGCCCACATAAACGACTCCGCTCCCACCCAGCAAAAAGAATATAATTCAATTAAGGCCTTTGTAGATTGCGGCTAGATATACTTTAGATTGGCAACATAAATTAACAGACAGAACCGCTGTCAATGCCAATGTAAAGTATATTTAAGGATAAATACTTAAAGCCCATATTTGAATTATATCTTTTTGCTGGGTGGGAGCGGAGTCGTGTAACTGGGGTAAAACCTTTAGTCTGCACAATTATTTAACCTCTGTCAAAATCAGTAATTTTTATTCTCGCTACAAGAAGGTAGGTTTTTGGTTGGTTCTGTCAGAGGTAAAATTACTGAAAGGACTGTATATTCGATACGCACATCGTACTGTGCTCGTTAGCTAAATATATAAAAATGTTGTTCGATGAAGTACGTGCCTAAGCAAACAATAATCAATCGTTGTTGTTACATTTCTTTAACAATATGATGACCATGTAAATACGGCGCTGTTCGTAGTATGATAAATAAAAAATCGTTTTTAAAAAAAGCTTCGTTTTATTTATTTATTCTTATTTAACTTTAATAAACGCGGCAACAGGGTCTTAATTCTGCTATATTAATTAATTTGTCACTCCAACATGATTCCATTCTCATCCCATTGTCATTTTAAAATTTGATAAATTCGTCTTAATAAAATTGTGTTTTTAACATATTTTTACACATTTTTTATTTATGTACGAAATTACAATTCTATGGACATTTCTTTCAATGGAGTGTCCGTGGTTGACCATTGGAAAGTCATAATGGCGCCATTATATTAGTAGATTACCAAACTTGACAGAACTTGACCATTATGAAATCAATAATCGGCTATTCTGACACTATTGTAATAGCAGACTTGAGGCTACTTGGGCCCCAATTCTGCTAGCGCAATAGTGTCACAATAGTCATTCATTGATCTCATAATTGTTGTTTTGACAAGTTTGGTGATCTACCAATATAAAGGCGTCATTATGACTTTCCAATGGTCAACCACTGATACTCAATTGAAAGAAATGGCTTAAGGGGGAAGCGTCAGGGTAGCCCGCGAAATTCAAATTTTCTTACGTTTTTTTGCAATTTGCAGGCCAGGGGAAGGTTGTATGAAGTTGAAAATATCGTTCGCGACTATAAAACGTATGTAGTTACAGAATAATGATCATTGAAATCATCAATACAACCATCCAAGCTCACATAAGTATAGGAACGACTTTGACCTTTCAAAAATCGTCTATCGACTTACAGGAACTTTTAGGGTTGTACTGATGATTTTGATGGTTATAATAAATTTCTGTAACTACATACGTTTTACGCAACTACAGACGCTTTCACTTTAAAATATAATCGCGTACATAATGACAAATGAATACCATGATTGTTTTTATCACAAATAAATAAATGTAAATGAAATCTGGCATGAGTATATTTTCAAAAATCATTTCTATTAACAGGTTTTATAATAATGGCAATACAACAATGTCATTCTAACACAATGGAGTTGGCAACTGTGGAACTAATGGCGCTAGCACCGCTTGTACCAAACATAGTCATTGGTTGAAAATCTGTCAATGCCATTATATTTCAAAATAGTCATACCTCATTGGTCAGATTGGGTCTATGCGGTGGACGCGCCATCTACAATCAGCTTTGACCGGCTTTCCCCATTGCGAGACCATTGATCGAACCACTACGATGAATTGAGTAGATTACTTTTAGCAAAATGACAATGGAGATCCCATTGTCATTCATCAACAATTATGAAATCAATGATAGACCATTGTGACACTATTGTAATAGCAGAATGTCGGCAGTCGTGAGTTGGTTCACCGATTTGGCCACTGCACTTTGCACTTTCTGTCACAGCGATGCTAGTGTGAATGTATGGATTTTTTTTTATCTCCACAGTTCTGATCTGCCGTCTGCTGCGCAATTTTCCGAAGTGATCGTGTGTCTAGTAGCGAAAGGAGAAAGAGAGAGAGAGACGAAGAAGGGCAGAAAGGCCCAGTAAATGAGATAGTTGTACAGATTTCCTCTTTTCAATACGACTGGCTGCATCGTGGTGAGCGACTGGTAGAGCTATGGTCGTAAAGCTGGGTTCAGGCGTGTGTACCGGCACTAAGAGCGTTACGGTAATACTCGTAGTGCTGTCCATTTACTCACGTGGTCCATACACAGAATTCGTGTTACATTTCACGATAAATTACATTACGCGTTACACAGGGGTAGGTTTTTAGCATACAGTAACGATGCGACACGTTTCGTTTAGTAGACTCTAAACGAAAAGTGGTCAAAACAACGACCATACAGCCTCTAGACTCCTAATAACAGGCGACCGATGTCTGTCAACACATAAGGGGTATAAATCTTATAGCCGTCGTCACTCACCGAGTTCGAATTAGTTTCGACCACTCCTGTGAGCCGCAAACACTTCCGCATTACTCCTTTAAAAAATCGAGAAAATAGACATAATATGGCCCCGTGTATAATACGTTGGTGTGATAAAGAAAGCCGGACTTCAATTTTCCTGAAAGACGGTATCTCATTTCATCGGTAATTTAAAAGTTCCATAATCTAAATTAGATTAAATTTCTGACAATATTTATCGGAGTTCATCTTATACTGGTCATAGTGGATGTCTTTTATGATTGCGTCCCTTTCTTTTGAAAGTACTTTTTTCTCTATCTCTTTTCCTCGATGTTACGTTAACATAATTAGTGATGTTCCAAATCGTACGACCACCTCTGTTGTCGATAAAGCAAGAAATAAAACCCATAACTATTTATTTATGCAAAAAACATATTTTTAATAATTAAAAATTACAACATTTATTTATTTATTAATATGTTCACGGTATTTTACCGAAGATTGTTTTATCCCTATGAAAAACCGTCGCCGCCTACTAAGTTCATATAAGTTCAGATATTTTACCTACATGATTCAATCGTAATTAGAATAAAGAAGGTAATTTAATGCAAGTAAAGTATGTAAAACATATTTTATTATGCCTACAGTTAAAAAATATCGATACTTTCTTGTTTGATTTAAAACTGTCCCATCCCTAGTGAAATGCAATGACCTTGAATTGGCCAATCAGAACGCGGTACCCCGTCCCCCTCGCGTACCTCGTACCTCAGCGAGTTGACAGAATAGTTTTCGTGCGTTAGATCGTGTATTAGGCGTCTATAGGCTGTATGGTCGTTGGGTCAAAAGTTCTAAACTAGAGCTATGTCGACCTATTTAGCACGGGCAGAATGTCACAGTAAACGAGTGAATTGCCAGGCAGAACTAAGAAGACAGGCCAGTAGTAAGAGCCTGCATTGAGGTTGGAATGGAATGAGCTTTGTGACGTCACATTTACTTATCCATCTTCCACATGTTGGAAACTTTATAAACGAACTTATTACAAGTAGACGCCCTGTTATAGATAATTAAAACTACTAAAATACTGCAAGATAACACTTATATATATTTGATGTTAAAGTAGTCCTGCTACATGCATGTAACTTAATAAATTAACATAGTGTTCTGGTAAGCTGTAAATGATTACCAATATAAATAAAAAAAGATTGTACTTATATGAGTACTTAATTTATCCCAACTGGGACAAATCTGCACATATAGCTATAGATCAGAAGATTGCCTTCTCGGTTTTGAGGCCAATGTCGGGCAGAAATAGTTTTTGATTACAGGCAGACTCGTTTCTTCAAGCAAAATTATTCATGACACACTAGTAAGTACTAGTAACTCCTCTAACTAAGCTAAAAAATGCTTTCGTTAGAAGTGGATGTACCACAACAGCGCAACGGGTGTCGATCTGACATGAGCACTAGTTGCCATTTTAAGTATTGCCAACATACTCTAAATCCCTATGCTTTATAGCTGCCCTATATTTTAAACATTCGGGCATCTTCGGTTTATTTCGGCAGAGTGCGTTACTTCCGCGCGCGAGGCCTAGGTCGGGGCCGCGCCCGGGGGCGGGGTCGCGGCCGGCGGCGACGTGCCCGCGACGAGCGGCCGCGCTCCAGCTGCGCCGCCACCAGTTCCCCCAGGGCTCCACGCTCCGCCAACATAGATAGGAACGTGCAGATGAATTCGTCGTAGTTGTGTGTGCGACGGCAGTCGTCCACCTAGAAACACAGTAATATAAAGAGTTGGTTGATTTCACATAGATTCAAAATGTGTCTTAGCTAGAAAAGAAATGAAGCGACAGTGAACGATATTGTTGTAAGAGGAAGGCTGGATGCAAAGACCTCCGTTTGTTTTTTAGAAGTTGGAGTGCTCATCATTTTAGTATCCAGAACCATATTTGACTGGCAATATTTTCATGTGAATATACATAATATTGATAATAACTTACCTTATACATATCCCTTTTATCATTCTCATCATTGAGTGCCTGCTGACACAGCTGCACCTCGTTAACAATGCTGCTCATCAAAGCGTTCAGTTCAGAGTGCGTTAGCAATAGCTTCCTTAGTTTGATTGGCTGATCTGGCTCGGTCTCACAACAGACTAGTATGGGAGAATCATTGCTCTTTACTAGGGCTGTGATGGATGTGGGGTAAAGCTGAAACATATCATAAAAAACTTTATGATGATGGAACTTGAGACTGAACTAGAAGATGTGAAAAAGAGGTAATCTACTGGATGAAACGGAGAGTTAAAGGGGTCTACGACATTACCAGTGGACTGAGCAGACCCTCTAGTCATCAGCAACCAATGGACGGATAAATCTGGCGCGAAGCCAGGACAACACATCAACAGTATAGATCTTGATCCTCAGTATTGAGGGACTGAACATAAAGATAGACTAGTGGTTTTCTCTCTATAATAGCATACTTACATCTCCAACTATTTGATTGTCTCTATTGATCGTTATGAACTTCACAATTACGCCCTGCTCTACAGGATCAACTGAAATCATGAAGGATACATTTTATTGCGTATTTTAATTATGATTCCAAAAGAAAAATAAATCATATCTAAACGGCGTTTCGTTTCGTAATCATGTTTTTAATGACGTTTAATGGAATTGTTTGATTATTCAGTTCAGATAATCACCTAAAATAATACTGCTGTCTTGGTGTGGACGATCATTAGCTCCAATCTCTATGGTAATAGGACGAGTGTAGTCTACATCGTACAACTGCAATTGTGACGATTCTAAAGCAGTCAGTATTGTCTCCTCACTGATCTGCACTATGTTTTCGTTGAGGGAGTTTTCATTGCTGCCTTCTGACAACAATTCACCATGTTCTGTGGAAAATTAGATGAGTTTTGTTGATATTGAATTAGATTATAGGCGGAGTGACTTGACGCAAAAATCATGTTTTGTAGCAGAATTCAATGTAAAGCACTCAAAACAATGTGCTGGTGGATGGATTGAATAGTACAGGGGTTGTTGAGGTGGTAAAAGTTAAAATCTTACAAAAAAAAACTTGTATTTAAAAAAATACTTGTTTTACTCTGAAAGATCAATAGAGTAGTTGTGCTGTGTGGTGTGGTTCAGACCTGGGATCAGACCATCAAACTGGAAAAGAACATGGGCAAAATATAAACTGAGTCTTCATACCATTTGCACCAGCTGATGGGACATTTTGTTTGCCCAATTTTTTTTCCATGTATAAAAAGCATTAGGAATACTTTTACCATATGATACTTTGCCATTTATCAATAATAGAATATAGAGCATTTATCTAGATTTATGTTTATGAAAGGCGAAGGGAGGTTTTAGAAACACTTTTTTTATTATGATGGGTCTGATTTACCAATCTTCTGTAGTCATGACCTTTCATTCGTTTTGGGGCATCATACTAATAAACAACATTAAGCAAATGTGCAATAAAGAAGATGATTAATTATACCATTAATTTCTCTGCGTTTTGATAGCAAATGTCGCATATGTTTGCCAATCTTTGAGATTGCTTCCTTTAGCCTCTTCTGATTCAGTTCAAGTGCATTTAGCCTCTGTGTCAGTGCTAACCTTCTGTCAGGCACAACTGCCATCAGGTTGAACCTGTAATGGTAAAGAAAGACACTAGTAAGAAGGACCATGACTTAACATCTCCCTACCCTTATATCATGTTACTTGGGGTTGGCGTAACACTTTTTTTCTACCATTGTCCCTTTTCACGTATTTTTTTTTACTAGCCTAGGTTGTGCCTAGGGCCTCTCTTTTCTCCTTCCTCTGCATCTAGTGTGATCTCTGGCCATGTTTCATCTCACATAGAGCCAGTTGAACCTTGCTGGAACTGATGGGATGAACCGAGTCAGGGCAATCATAAAAATTATGTACGTAACAAGTAATATTACATCTCTACCTGTTAAATTCTTAAGGATTCAATACTTGGAAGCACTCACAATGGAATAACTTTGCTGGACTTCAGTTGTTGTTGTTATTTTCAAATTGGAATTAGTGTTTTTCATTGGAAGGCTATCTTAAAAAAAAAACTAAGACTATGCACATGACATGTGACATGAGAACTATAATGAATAAATAGATTTTCCAATCATATCATACCTTATATCATGGACTTGTTCACCAGCGTCTCTGCCGAGCCTCACAGCCATGACTCTCCTAAACTTATCAGTCCAGTCCTCATCAGATGCCCATGGCCCATGATCAGTAGGATATGGTTTCAGGCCATCCAGCTCAAACAAATGCCCATTGATAGGCACAAAACATACAAAGTGGTAAGCTTCACCTGGAATAAAGACAAAATCAAAGATTTTGCTGCAGTCAATAATTAAAAGTAGTCTCAAAGTTTGCTGCATTTAAAATTGGCTATGTAGTGTAAAGTGCAAAGATTTGTTTTTGCCTATCTTCTTACTAATCTCTTTTATTTACTGTTGCTGCTCAATCAATAACAAATTTAAATAATCACTGTTTCTACATCTTATTTTACACACCTGTAAAACGTCCAGTGGGAACTCCTGCATTTTTATCAGCCTTCTTCCTAGCTTGTGGTATGGCATGTGAGTTGTGAGCACAGGCCAACTCTGGGGTGTTCCCAATGGCCCAGCCTTTGTTCTCAGGGTTCATTCCAAGAGTGTGGTGCTGTTCAGTCAATGGATAACAATAGAGATTAAGTATACAACAATGAAACATTTGCATTGTTTGAGAAAACAAAGATTATTTACCTTTAATCTGCTCAGTGTTTCTCCTAAATGTAGATTAGGGTAGTTCAATAATATGGATAGCAAAGCATGAGTGGCACAACTGTTTGGAACCATTTGCTGTGCAAAAAATATATTGTTTATAGTCTCCTCATCGCGTACGAAACTTTCAATCTGTTCTACGAATTTCCTGCGGGAACGTCTCTCTTCAATCCATCGAAATAAGAAGATAAAACCGTAGACTGGGCTTTCGAAGGGTTTGTGTAAGTCATAAATCTCTTCTACCTGAACCCCTTTTACTCCGAAGTCCTCCAACAATAGGGTAAATAAGCCCGGGTCGCTCTCTAACTCGAGCCATCCCTCTATCAGACTGTTTATTTCTACCGGCATATTTTTCATAGATGATGATTTTTTGGACGTAGTGTAGCCAGAATTGTTTGCTTATTAGGTTTTAATAATCCAATCGACGTTAAAATGAATATTCAATTCCCTGGATCCTCGCATCAAGGTGTTCAAAACTGTTCATTGTTGTCGTTTGTCAAGTGTCAGTGTCACTGTCACTGTCACAAAACTGTCATGGTTAGGGCGCGACTACACGAAAAGGAATAGATAATACTAATTAGAATAATAGTCACATTCTTCCGACATTATACGAGCATTATACATAGGTGTAGTCGAACAGAAATAACTGTGAACTGGCTGCGGAGTCCGGAATTTGACAGATATTCCAGTTTCAGTTTTTGCGCTGAGCATTAATCAATATTCCTGGCAGATTGAGATTTTTGTGTCCAGTGCTCTAGGGTAGTCCGCGAAATTCAAATTTTCTTCCGTTTTTGTAGGCCAGTGTTGAGTAACGGGTAGTAAACATATTTTAATCAACATACCTGGGTTAAGTTGATTAAATATGATTCGCGGCTGTAAGACGTATGCAATAGCACAGTTATACAACAATGACAAAATATACATAGTTATAGAATTATAATCATCAAATCATCAGTACAACCCTCCAAGTTCATAAAGGTCGATTGAATGAAAGAAAGAAAGAAGAAAGAAAAGATATTTATTTGGCTTATGCCGCAAGTGAACACAATATAACAAAAATAAGAATTAAGTAAAGTAAAAACTTAAAACTAAACAATAAAAAGTAAATAAAGAAACTTAAAACTGTACAAAAGAGATAATATTGTGAGTCTCACGGCTGCGCCAAAAAGGCCCAGTTCAGCATATTGCCGAGCAGCTAGTGCCCGACGCTGGTTTTCAACTGGACCTGAGATGGTGATGTCACGGACATAAAACAGTTTTGTGGTGTGAGTGTTCAAATTAGATTTGTGTACCTATGCGTGAATAGATACTAAAATAAAATGACAGATAAACTACTTATGAATAAAACATTAAGAAAAGTGCAAGACAAAACAAACAGCCCAAAGTAGGTACTACTGAATGACTTTTTCATGAAAAGACAATGAGCAATTGGTACACCCTCCAATAGCAATGAGATATACGTCGTTGGATAGGTCTTTTTAAATGGAACAACATTTACTATGACGGCTTTGTTAAAATGTTTGTCCATTCTGAGTTATACTCAGGTTAAAAACACAGGTAAAAACGAATAGGTAATAATATTTTAATAACTTAGTGTCTGAGAAAAAATAACACCAAAGACGTTGTTAATTAATGTAGGTATTTAATAATTAGCTGTTTATATCACCATCATCATCAATATTATTACATACAACATACGCACAAGACAAACAAGTTCAGTGGTGTTGTACCTACTACGTTGTTGCTGCCCACAATGTAGTTATTATTTATAAAAATTTAGCAATAATATAGCCGTGCTCTGACGTGTCGGGACTGTATACGCCCACATAAAAGGATCAAAACAAGTCTAACAACTTTTAGGGAGGATGGTTTAGTGTTCAGAAGGTAGAAGAAATACTCTTGATGACTGTTACTGAATGCATGATTTATTTGGCAAAAGGCGCGTCTTATATACAATTTCAAAACTTACTTACTAACTTCTGCTAACCAATAAAAACACGTACCTACATAATAAAAATATATAGAGTTTACTAGAGTTTAGTTGGAGGTCGAAAACTCTTTAACACTTTGTCTTGTTAGACTTGTTTTGATCCTTTACACAGGAACTATTTGATGGACTTTAGGCAAAGTCAAAATTCAAGACCAAGTAGTAGACTGAAGAGCAAGCCAAGCGAACTGGAAATTTTTAACACCCGTAGTCATTATCTGCCTGGCCTTTTCCCAACTATGTTGGGGTCGGCTTCCAGACTAACCGGATGCAGCTATAGTAAATACGATATACGGTATACTGATATACCTACTGATAATATATAGGAAATACGATAACCCTTTTTTTTCGGATGTGTAATCATCAAATGATCCCTAACACTGTGGGCGGGGCGGGAGGGAAGGTCAGACTTTTACCGACTTAAAATCGTCCATGTTCCTTCTTCGCCCTTTACGTTCCGGGGCCGCGGTATCTCTTTCGAACAGTCCCGCAGCCCCCGGCAGGCTTCGGCCCTTGCGGGCCCCTCCCTTTATGCTGACACCTCTTTGAGGCGCGCGTGGAACACGAACGCGCCGTCGACACGGCCTGTCGTCATTAGACGGACGGACGGCTAGCTAGCCCATAGCTCACCGTCCACAGGCCCGCGTTTACGGTGGCCGGTAGCCACCACGTGGCCCCCGACGCACGGTGCGTCTCCCGCGGCGGCTAGGGTGGCTCTCCCTCTCGCGTTCCGCCACCTCCTTCGCTAGCATGACTGCTTCGCAGAAGGAGGTGTCGACGGCTTCCCATTCCGTCTCGCTCCGGACCATGGATTGAACCAGGGCCGGACGCGAGAGGCAGGGGTGTCTGGTGATGTCTCCCAGGCCTGCACGATCAAGGCTTCCAGGAAGAGCTCCCGGTCCAGCTGCTTCAGCGCCCAACGCGGACCACTCGGGGCCTGTTGGACCGGCGCGCTTGAGGCCTGGGTGGAGACGTCGAACCGGATGTAATGGTCGGAATAGGTCTCCACCCCTTCCATGACACGCCAGTCAATGACACGCGGCGAAAGAGCGGAGCTAGCGAACGAAATGTCCACCACCGACTCGCCCCGCATCCGCACGCACATGGGAACAGAACCCCGATTTAGGACAACCAGGCCTGTCTCCAGAGCTCAGTCCTCCACCATCCTGCCCCGCACATCTGTGCAACGAGAGCCAAGTTCTTGGCATTGAAGTCCCCGAGGTCAAGCACGGGAAGGGAATGGCTTCCAACGACGACACTCAACTCTTCAAGAGAGTTGTGGAAATACGATACCCTGGAACCGTGGTAATCGTGGTAATCCTTTTAAGTGTAGGGCTCATTTTTAGACTTAAAAAATATTATAGTTTGAGAGTGATTCTACCGTACGCTTCAATTTTTTACGTAATTACAAATTCTGCGGCACCAGGCACGCAAAGTTATATTATTAACAAAATAACATAACATCACGCGTGTAATTCACCCAAGGTGCCTGCCGCGGCGTACCATAGTACACTGGGAACACCCACATTTTGTCAGTTATGTTTGTCTCATGTAATAAGGATAAGGAGTGTGCCTATTGCCATCCATCGAGTATAAATAACATTGCTCGACCTGGGAATCGAATCCCGCACCTCACGGTCAGCACTTGCGACCTATTATAAAATATATAATATATAGGTATTTCCTATTCACCGTTACCCGCGCTTTAGTACTCACTTTCCATTCATTCGGAGTCGGTATATACTCGTAAAAAATCTTTTACCCAATTCCTATGAATTAAAACAAATAATGATCTAAAGGCTACGAGTATTATTTAGCCTGTAGATCATTATTTATTTATCGCTGACGCGATTCCAATTTCCACCGCTGCTGTTCGCGAACTCAGATTAGTAATCTAGGAGATCGGATTTGGCTGCGTTACGTTCCCGGTAGGAGCAAATGTTTGTGATGAGCATGGACATGATGTGATGTGGCACTAGATGGCGCTGTGTGTAATGTCCAGCGATATTTATTTATTATTTATTTATTTATTGACCCCTAAAAAAAGAATAAACGGACGAGGCAAACAATTATTCATGGACTGTCGTACTAACATGTTAGTGCGAACTAAACAAAAGTTACGAACGTATTTTCCGGTGGAAACGGATCTGTAGCTCAGTACGCAAACATTTTGTGCTGCACAATTACACTTTTGTAGAAAACAGCTGACCGGAACATTTTTCCGATGAAAAATTTATATGGCAATGAGAAACCGTGGTAATCGTCAGTGAGAGAGTGTCAGAGTAGCTGAGTGATTATGTTATGCATGGTCACTAGTTCGATGCTCGTTAGAATTTTCGTTATAACTGCAGATCTACATTACAAAATGTGGATGAGACCTACGCACTTTTTTGGGTGTTTAAGATATGCAGCTAATTTGTGTCTGTGTAATTATTTCGGTCATTCTCCAATTTGGCGTTCTGTGCCTAATTACCGTAACCTTTTTTATTTTTCACTAATTTGACTTAAACACATTAAAATATGAAAGAACTCAAAGATACGAATTCAATAATTAATGTGGCATGCAACAATTAATAGTGGTTTTCTAGTTAAAGAGACTTTAAAATTTTATGAGTATGGTAACTAGAAAAAAATATATATTTAATGCAATGGTAGTTAGAAAATATCATCAAGTCTATATAAAATATGATATAATGAAATGATAATAACATATTACAACGTACGGAGGCCAAATTATTGTCTCCATTTACATGATCAACTTGGGTGTAACTTAACAAATCAAGTATTAAAATAAGAACAACGGTAATTAGAAAAGTTTTTTACCAAGGCTACGGTAATTATAATCTGCTTAAAATACACCTCCCGTTCCAGTAGAACAAATAAGGTATTGGCACAGGTAATGTCCGTGCCCTCGTTGCAGAGGTAGGAGGAGACCTGTCGCTGCCGGCCGTCGTCGTGCCCTCGTTGTAGAGGTAGGAGGAGATCTGTCCAAAGTCCATGGGTCGCAGTGATGTCCTTCTGCGAAACCGTCATGTCGCAGAAGGAAGCTACGGAAAGGAAGAGGGAGATGATGAACTCCCGCTGATCCCGCAGCAGACGCGACGGGTGTCAGTAGAGGGCTGACAACGCCCTCTTCCGGCCCCCCTAAATAGGTCCAGAGGCGAGGGACATCCATCGCCCCCCATCACATTGGACCCGAGACGGCGGCGCGTTGTGAGTCCACGCGCGCCTCTAGACGTAGCGGGGGGAGTTTCACACCTCACTCCCCGCGGGACGAGGCCCGCAGGTCAAGCGGGCTGGCACTAGTCCGGAGCAGCGGAAGTCGCATCAGATCCCGCTGCCCCCCGACGCAGGTGTGCGAAGGAACACCCGGTGTGGTTTAAGCCAGTACGAGTCCGACAGACCCCTCCGCTCTCCCTAGGGCGGAGGACATCCATTGAGGATTTCCACATGGTGAAAAAAAAAGGTAACGTATACGTATATTATAGGAAATATCACAAATAAAACATTTTTTCTCTCAACAACATTTATTTTTTTGTTTAAATACACTATTGTCTTCCGAACTTTGTACAATGTACAAATAATAAATGCACAACTTCAGCATTGTAAAATCCTCATAAAGACTTGCAGGCACGCGCTATTTCAATTAATTTATTATTAGCACACGATTTAATTTTAAGTTATTTATAAACAGTATTGGTCCCATTTTATAATCATTCGAAAGCACTCGGCTATTTATAACGTCAATGATGATTTTATTAATGTATTTTGCTTTTAATGCAATTCTATTCCTATAGTTGTTTAGGCCACGAGATCCAGTATGAAAAATATTCTCGAGTCTTTTAAAATCTATATTCCCAATCGACTATAAACTCGTTAGTATCCGATCAAATTGGTTTCGATTTCGTATCTTGACTGCATTATCAACTTCAAATCAACTGCAATTAACATGCCAATCGTTAATATAAATTCAGTATATTTTGTGAGAAGTTTGCATTATGTATATTGACTAGCACATACTCTAATGTAAGAGCTTGATTATGCATGTTCTATTTCAATTTAATAAGCACTTTTAATGAGCGTCACTTCGTTCGAAATCTTTAAGTTGTGCAATCAGAATATGTACAAATTACAAATTATTATGCATGACTGGATAATCTAACAGAATATTTAAGTAAATATGCTTTAATTTGAAGACTAGAATAGACAAATCGGAACAGGAAACTATAATACCTTCACTAAGATTATAAACGCGATAGTCAACTAAAACGATGATACTAACGGTCATATCACAACGACAAGCTAACAATCAGTTGGAAATATCAAATCTACTCATTTATTATTCAAACATCATTGTTCCAACAACATTTCTAATTCGTCAGATGCTGTAAGGTTCATCTATCCGATGACTGTGTTTGTGTACATTCTTTAGCGTCAAGCAAAGTGATAGTAGTGTGTCTTATATCTACAGGCTCGTGAGCAAACTATAAGCTAAAGAACACCTGTATTTGATAACAACTGATGTGCAGTCACACCAGTGGGAGCATTCAGAACTCTTCAATAAATGGCACAGTGACGTAGGACACTACTACTGCTTGTATACTAATAATTGATCATGAACAGATATGTACGACGCCTCTCGTCAGCTGGAGCGCGGGACGACCCGCTCCACGCAGGCGTTCCAGTGACTTATCCTACTTTACAATTATTTGGAACACAGAGGTGCTCTGTTTGGAACACAATTCATAACATAATTATTGGAAGAGTTTTTACTTAACTGCCTAACTATAGGTACATATTTAACAAAAGGCTATTTTACAAAATTTCATAATTATGTACAGAGCAGGAAATAAGTAACTAATAATAACTTCCCTATTATCACATAAGTACGCAACGCTCTTACTCGACCACCTACATTCAATAAAAACGATAGTTTCATGTTAGGATATGTACGTACAATATAAATATAATACCATGACATTGTTGGGACATCAACAATGTGGACTAATTGCTATATACGAGTCTCATCACATGAAACAGCAGTCGATTTAAAGTAACAAAGTTATCCGGCCGGGCTTTCATCTGATGGCGTGCGTGGGGTTGTAGGGCGGCGGCGGCGTCTTGGGGATCTGCGACCGGTGGATGGGGGCGATGGCGGACAGCGGGGTGGGCGGCAGCTCGTCGGGCTGGCCGGGGATGATGGCCACGTCCGTGAGCAGCGGCGGCGGCAGCTCGTGCCGTGCGCTGCTGGTGGCGGGCAGCAGCCGCGCGGGGTTCAGCTTGATGGCGTCGTCGTAGGTCGGTGGGGCTCCCGCCACGGTGTCGTAGTCTGGAGGCTTTTGCTGCATTGTTTCCTCATCCGGCATCGATATTACGTGGATAGGATCGTCAATCTGAAATTGTTAAAAATAATGTTAAATACTGTTACAAATATTATAACTTACTGGGCAATGGTCATTCAGTTTCATGATTTACCAAAATCGGATTAAACTTGTTTGTAATTATAATTTTACATTATAGCTACATCATGGTAAGCAACGCTACACGTTGCTACGCATTGCTACACGCTTCATTGCTACGTGATGCTACACGGTGCTACGCGACGCTACGCTAGGCTACGCGATTTGCTACGGCGATTTTTCCCAGGATTTGGATTTATGTTTTTCAAAGGTGTAAGAAATTGTAAAAGAATACTCACTTGGTGTGTGTCAGGTGACGCGCGGTCAGTCTGCGGCTGCCTCGCGGGCGACTGCAGCCAGCAACACATGGCGGCGCAGATGAGCAGCGCTCCTGCCACGATGCAGGCCACGCCCACGTAGCGCACGGGCTCCGCGTAGTCCTCGGCCAGGCCCAGCCAGTTGATCAGCGCGCCGGCGCACAGCAACACCATGCCGTACCTGTACGGCCTCTGTGATTGTCTGCCTTCGTCTAGGGACATGCCTGGAAAAAAGAAATAAAAATCTGTTAATTATTTTGTATTGTTATACAATAAGATGGGTGCTATGACTGCACGCTGTTAAGTCATCATGCCGATACCCCCTTCAGGTAGACCTCAACAGCGTGATTGGACTTTGGACTCGAAGAGGCTACTAATTTTGCTGATAAAGATGGTCTCTTAATACATTGTTCTGAGGCATTGGTAAGTGAATTACTTTCGCTTTTGTTTCATTTAGCGACATTTTGCTGTCGGTCACAGGAAGTAAATAGTTCCGGAAGCTCGAAACTGTTAACTCATCAAATGGTGGAAAGTGTATAGCATGTAGTTTACTGGGGCAATGACACGGCGTAATAACGGGATTCTACGAGTATATTCACGAACCGGTGATCGAAACGAAAGTTGGGAAAGTTCACAATTAGATGACACGAAAGATGGATTGTTCGAAAAGTGGGTTGTTCAAAGATCCGTGATTATGGAAAGGTCATGGAAGAAACAATTGTTTTCGCGAGGTGGCGTTGAGGAATACTTTATGCGAGATAATTTCGAGGTGCTCGAGCGTCGATGATCGAGGTTAGCGTGAAGACAATGGTCTCTCGGGAGAAGTGGGTCAAGTTCGCGACGTGCGCTGGAGTGGCGCCGAGCGGTCACGCACGCGGGGGTAGGGGGGCGGGGGGGCACCGGACCAGTCGGATGACAGGCGTACCAACACATCAATTCATTTATATGCCCATAAATCACTATTGGTAAATGGGATCTTTATTGCACAAAACGATTTACACATAAACAACGCCTACATTCGAGTTGAGATGAAGATGTAACTAGAGCACAAACAACAAAACTACAAACTTTTACTTGATTTCGTCAAATTGCTATCTTATATTCCGCGTTAGGCCTTGCTTTCTTTGCTTAAATTGTTTGTCTTTTATGCTCATTATACGGAAACATGACATTATTTCATTAGAGTTGCCCACGAGGCGACGAGGCGGAAACAAGTTTCCTTCTAGTTACAAAACAGATGTTGTGTACAAAATAATCATGTGAAGGTATAATATAAAGCCAGCCGAATGAGCGGATCAATTGACACTTTGTAAAAAACATACCGATAACATTCACACGCAAGGAATGTTTTATGGGTTTTGACAACCTGATAATAATGTAGCAATACGAGCAGTAATAGTCCCCTAATCGTGTGTACGATTGTACTGGAGTGTTGCAGTCATGCGAACTGCAGGTGATAAGGTTTGATTGCTTTATGTTATTGCGTTCTCAATTATCAAAACCGTACCTAACGGTGTAACGATCGGTTAAAAACGGTCGAATGCACCCACTGAATCATGTCTCTAAACGTGCGTTTGATAAGTGATAATAACCTTTTAAAGGGATATTCCTTAGATAGATTTTCGATGAAATAGGTGAACGTACCTATCTTATGAATTGAAATAATTACTGATTAAAGGTCACCGGAGTTTATCACGTAATAGAGTTAGTTTTAGTACCTAATTACATTTTCTTATTACTAGGATTAGGGCGAGTACCTTTTTCTAGATCATGAAGGTGGCTTATAAGTTAATGGCATTACTCACAAAAGGCTGATTGTCCTCTTCCTCGTAAATCGGTTTCGTAGGGGCCGTACGGATATATTGTACCCAAAGCCATACTTCTTTAATTAGTTAATTATAGCTAGGTAATATGATTTGATTCGTAAACTACTGAATTACACCAATAGAACGCAAAATTCTTTCTTGTTCTATCAATACGACGTCACAATTGTTTTTCAAGCACAAAGTTATTTTTATTTACTTAGATATGTAAATGTGCACTTCATCTCGATTATCAGATATAACTGAGCAAAAATCACTAAGAGCAAGTAATCTTATCGGTTATTCATCGTCAGACCATTTTGATATGATTGTGGGTCAACATCATGACAGCGAATTTTTTAGTGCAATGGCCTTTTAACAACTGCACGGCGCGATACCATAACACTTTTAAAGGACCCATTCGATGAGGGGCTAAACCAGTTTAATACCTTTGGCAATTTCGAAGTTAGGATAATGATGATGGTTGATGGGTTTCGGATTATGATAATTATTGTCAGATTTAAAGTATCGGGCCACTGCAGCCCGGTAACACTTGTAAGCGGTCTTTCGCCCACTCGCGCGGAGTAGGGCTTCGGCGTCGCGGTCGCGCCGTTTCGTTAAAGCGATAATATTCGTTAAATGGATTAAACCTACACAATAGTTGAATAACGGTGTTCCTACTATTGTTATTTTTTAATTATAGAAATGTCACCATTGAAAGAGCATTCTGTTATTGCGGCTATCTATCTATTTCATACTTTACAAAGATAGTAAAGAAAAAAACAATGTTTCAATTTTATCATTGAACGCATTCGTGAAATTTTTGTTTGATAGACAGTGGCGTGGTTTTTACATTTCTACATAAATCATCGTCAATCCTTGGGTTATCTTATCAATGAAATGCTGTGCGTTTCATGCACAAACTAAATATGTAAAATATGTCAGACTAGTTGAAGGTAACATAAATAGACGCAAAAAATAATTATATGCATGGCGTCTAATTTTACACATTCGTACGTTCGCAGTTTAGCAAGGTCTCAGCATTTTTTCAATAGCACACGCAATACAATCCGTTTCTGGTTTGCTTTGAGTTTTTTCGTTAGCTGTTATAGTTGCAAATACTTGAACTAATCAAGTGTTCTATGTGATTGATGAATAAAAATTTAAATAGCCTGCTAAAAAACTTGGGCAGTCAGCTTGAATAATTTTATTAATGAGAGGAATTGGGGGGTCAAAATCACTGGCTCAGTGTACATAGTTATTTGTTTGAAAACGGTAAAAACTTAGATGCGGCAATCCATTTATTTTGGCCTTGCACTAATGTTTGTTCCACCGACTCGTAATGAAATAAGTATTATTATCATCTACTGATATAAATAACACGTGTAACTTGTAAGTAGAAGTAAACCATCTACATTATGTTGTTTGTCATTATCATCTTAAACAAAATATTAGTCTTAATGTTTTCTTTGGGAAAACCCAACATTTCTTTGTGTATGTTCCTTTTTACGTTCGAATATTCCACTCGAAGATTGGGTTTGATTTCTGTCTGCATGTCTAGAGATTAGAGATTAGTTTATGTATAAGACACATTTGAAATTGTTTTGTTATTCATTGTAAAACAATGAGTAATTCAGCAACTCGTCCCACATGTCCACGGCCCATTTGGGACGAGTTGATGAAAATCAAAATAAATAATATTTTCATCCTGCAACTCGTCCCACGTTTCTTCTTGTGTGGAACTTTAAACTTTATCAAATACTTAAATCATCCACTAGCTAATTTGTACTTAAATGGAGAAACCATAAGAAACACCAGGCCCGTTTCCGATAGACAGCTGAAAGCTAAAACCTTATTCCCCGTTTAAGCCAATTCAATTAAATCCTTTTTAACCCCCGACGCATAAACGATGGTGTGTTATAAGTTTGACGTGTCTGTGTGTGTGTGTGTGTGTGTGTGTGTGTGTGTGTGTGTCTGTCTGTGGTATCGTAACGGCCGAACGGATGAACTGATTTGGATTTTGTTTTTTTTTGTTTCAAAGGTGAATTGGTCGGGAGTGTTCTTAGGTATGTTTGATAAAAATCAGTCCAAGATGGCCGCCGCGCGCCGCCACGAAATGGCGGATTACATATTTATTCAACAACTCCCTCAATATGGTTATCAAACAAAAGGGCTTGACTAGTAGAAAGAATACTATACACTATGATAAATTAAAAATCCAAGATGGCCGCCACCACAAAATGGCGAATTATTTTCTCTTTAACTTTTATGGTACATTGTGTCGGAGGTTTTTTTTAAATTTTAAATTTAATTTTACTTGTTCAATTGATTTGATGGCTGTTTTGATTTCTGTCAACGCATAACCTACACGTTACATCAGTTAATGCGAAGACAGATTTTTAGTTAATTAATAAACCCGTTTAGAAAAGTCGTCAGTCCACCACACAAATACCTACCTAAAAGTGATGTTTAGGTAGGTATTGAGTATGCAAAGTAAGGCTATCTAGCTGATTGTGATTTTTTAATTCCCACGACTGCCTATCCAATGACATGACATAGTTATCGACCGATGCATAGTTTCGCGAAATGCTTGGTCATCTATTTAAACATGCGCTGCAAAATTACCTACTCGAAATAGATATGAGGGTTTCTAGCTAGCCCGGTTTGTTTTTGTAGGTTGTTGTGGGTACTCATTATACTTATAGAATATTTTTTTTTTAAATACTTAACTTAATTATAATTTAGTTTCAATATTTCTTTAAAATAACATAGATTTGAGCAATATATTTACTATTTTTTCAGTGATGAAAGTGAAAAATAATGGCGGAATAGCCGGCCACAGAAAAAAAACAAAATAGGCGGGCAAGCGGCAATCCGATCTTCATTTTTTTTTCGAGTTGTTTCGTGTTTTTATTTTTATTTTCCTTGTATTCGTAATGAAAAGCACAGTGTTTACCTCGGGCTGAAGACTTATTTAGCCCCTCGACCTATTAGCGCCCACGCTACGCTTGGGCGCGAAACCCCGTCTCGGGACTGAATAAGTCACTTTCACCCCTAGGGTAACAATGTACTATTTTGGTTCACGAAACCCATACATAAGACTTTTAGCTTTACAGTCAATCTTCGTGTTGTCTGTATGTGAACAGACAAGGCAACACCGTTAGTCTGTATGTCGTATCTATTTTACTTAATAAAACGCACTAAATGTCTCGTTAATTTATTGATAGAAAACGCTTTCAAGTGGATCGGTAATTTTGTTGGGCCAAATAAAACCTGTTGTAGTAGTTGATTATTTCTAGTTCCTTTCAGGTTAATGCTATTTTTAGCGTCTAGTTTCTTTATTGGAATAGTTAGCATTTTGTTATCATTCGTCTTTCAGATTTGTAATAAACTGACGTGCAGACTTCTTGTTACCGGGCCGGAGAACTTCAAAATATAACGTGGAATTGACATTTTTGATTTAAATTTTAAATAAAACCAACAGGATTTAAGTCCACCTTCCATTCACCTCAAACGGCTGCATCATAAGAAACTTTATGAAGATAAAACAGATTCTTGTTCGAATATAATATTACGAGTATATACTGCCCGTAATCAAGCATAACATCATATGCAGAAATAGCGGTGTTAGAAATAACCAAGAATCATGACAGTGACACTTCACGGTCAAAACAGCTGACTCTAGGATTTGAGATAACTTTCTCAATGCCAAAAACATTTTATTTACATTATAAATACTTTACTAACTTTTGTTTCTCGACTAGATTTCGATATTTAGTTTCGAGTTTTGGCGGCATTCAATCGAATTTGGAGGCAAAAAGTTTTTATTGAATGTAGCCACGCAACGACATTGGCCAGTGAGAAGAACCATAATGACGTCATTGATGTATGAAAAATATTTTAAACAATGTTAGTATTATAGTGCATTTGTGACAATTGTCTGCAAACCATGTCGGTGATCGGCAGTGACCGACAAGTTCAGTGAACCAACACGAAAAAAGTGGACTATTTTAAAACTCCACCAAGATACCTAGTTATTTACTTCACTTTTGGCTCAGCGTTCAAAAAAAACGTTCTTGAAATATCTTCGTTTGCTTTGTTTTGATAACACTCAGCTTTGTAATTTCAGGAAAACAAAGGTGGAGTATCTAACAGTTTAGGTATTTTTCGTCTCAGTAGGCAAGTCTATTCATCCGGTTTTCGCCAATTTAAAATAAGAAGTAGGAATGCGGGAATGCCCAGTACCTAACTAATTAAAGACGTCTGGATAAACAATAAACTGTACGGTACGAACGCGTCAGTGGAAACTTTAGTGAGTATTTTCATTATTTCGGGTTTATCACGATATGTGGAAATATTATATTAGGTATTTATTTTAAATATCTGACGTAGGTATTTGTGAAGCGCACTTTTAGGTAGATACTCGTATGTATGCTAAAGATCGGTATTAATAGTAGTGACTAAATCTGTCTGAGATGTCTTATTTACATAATAAGTAGATAATTATGTTTATCAGTATTGTGTCTAATACTTATACTTATTCATAATTCTTTTCACTTATCATTCTTACCACAAGTACCTATTTATGTTTGCGTTGGGTAAGTTTAGTTCAAAAGTCGCTGAACTACGGTTCATTGTTACAGAAGTTAATTTTGAGTCGAGTCTGGCGTGTTTTACGGTAAAAATTTACATTTTCTCCTCTACGTTGATATTTAAATTAGAATTGGAAAACTTAGCACTGTATTTCTTATCGCTGAAATCAATTTATATAATTGTGTTATCTGAGAGAAGCTAGGAACATCATCTTTTTAAAACTTAAGTAAATCCTGACCAGACGGATATATCCACCGTATCAGAAGGTATAAGAGTAGTCATTAGTCATGCCTATGTACATGACTAGTGGACAAGGCTTCCACAACCCCTGGCATACCACAGCATATCGCATTACCGCCGGCGCGGCGACATGTGGTCTCCACTCATTACGTATATTGTATACCGCGGTTGCTCGCCACCGCAGCTGGATAATATACTGTGTACTACGACGATATACCGGACTCAGGTATATGAGGGCATGGACGTGCAATGTAGTAGCGTTGTTGACTGTAATTGTTGTTGGGTTTTTGTAATTGTTTACCTTCTATTGTTTTATGGCGCAGCAGACCGCAAAAGCAAAAAGTTTTCATAAGTATTTGTAATTAAAGTTATTCATACAAATGATAATTCCATTATTAAAATCATCATCTTTCTGCCGTTGTCCCATTCTATTTGGGGTCGGCGCAACACGTTTTCCTCTTTGATTCTCCCCTGTCAGCGGCATCATTTACTTCTTTCTCCTTCATTATTAAAATTCCATTATGAAAATATGATGTGAACAAGACATTTTTAATTAGTAACTAAGAATTGTTTTATTTTTTAGTTTTAACGAAACTGTACAAAACAATCAATTTGTTGATTAATTCAACACAATCGTAAGCGCCAAATCATCTGCCTAGCCTTGATGCTAATTACGAGAAAACGACGTAGAAAAATAAGATTTTTTTACGGCATGATTTGAGATAATAATGTTACCTATCTATTGGGATTTTTTTTTCAAGTTGACATTTTTCACGTTTGAATTGAAAATGATTCATGTGAAGTTTTATTATAGACTAGCAGACGTCACGCGGTTTCTCTTACTCTTACTCGCGTAGTTCCCGTTCCCGTGGGAGTACGGGGATAAAATATAGCATATGTTACCCAGTAAAGATGTGGCTTTTTCACGGTGAACGAATTTTTAAAATTGGTTGAGTAGTTTTAGACTTAAATCGTAACAAACACATAAACAAACAAAAATCTAATAGTAGTATAGCTACATTTTTGTGATTTGTTGTTAGGTATTTCGTATCAAGATAATTATCATTTCAAGCCCTGTTCCTACGACCCCTTTCGAATTATACTAGGTTACTACCGCTCGTGTAAGTACCATTTGTTCCTTGATATGGGTCTAGGTCTTTCCAGAAATATGACCAATAAACATAATAAACGTCCTTCCTTATAAAGAGTTTTGTTTAAATTATGATAAACAAATCAAATTTACATAATTATACAATTCATTTACGTATTACATAATGTTACAGCGTTGCGTATCTTACATAATTTGTTTACATCGGGTTTTTGTTATTGTTCAATACAAACAATTATACGCATTGACACAAAGAACTATACTTAATTGTATGTGTACCTACAATAAAGATAAATGCTAAAATTGCGTCAATGTAATCTGGAAACTGAGTGTGTAAAGGTAATCTAGTTAGGTAGGTATATTATCATCGTGAGTTTTCATTAGTGAGATAAACTTAACATACTTCTAAATACGCACATTTAACCGCATGCTGCTCAAAATATACATACAAAGTACAGCATGTTTAAAAAGGTCATATTAAGGGGTACGGAATAGAGCATCAAACTGATTTAAAATGAACAACTGTTTGTATATGAATAGACCGACAACCAACATCGAAATAACGGAAAAATAATCTTTGTCCCATAATACTCATACTCCTACAAGTAATTTTTCTGGCGGTTTGTGTTTACGCACGATACAGGAGAAAACCCTAGAAAGGGGCAACGTTTAAAAAAATACACCCCCACCATGCACTCGAATGCCAAAAAAAAAAAAAAAAAACATACTGTATAAATACCATGGTTATTCAAAGCATCGATTCCTAAATGTATACAATAAATATCCTGAATTAGTTACAATTACACCTACGATATTAGCTGTTATTACCACAATACCGAACAACGTCTAAATTCAGAAGCGCGGTGATAACGAAAGGCTTGCCACTTGACACCGTTACATTGTTTTGCTGTCGATAACCTTTTATTCACGTTTTCAATGAACCTGTTTAAGAGGGGCCTCCCCTAACCATAGACGGGGCTTTGGCCGCTCTGGTTTAGGGAGCCGGTTCGCGAGGCCTCCAAAATTTCAACTCTACACGGGTTGGTGTTGGTGTGAACCTTTCTTTTGTTTGTGTTATGGGACCAGCTAGGAGTTGGATGGAGCCCTTAATTATCATAGACAAAGCATTTTGTCTTAGTGTTCTGTTTTATAACTTTATAGATGGAAGACATTTAAAATGGCAGCTGTGATTTATAGTTCGTTTACGGATGTCAGTTTTATGAATGATAACTAACTACCCAGCCCCTACAGGGTTAGATAATAATCGTTAACGTACATTTGCCAAGCCTATTCCTATTCTATTCACGATGGCATTCAATAATTTGTAGCTTTCTTACTTTCTAAATCTTTTTTGTTCGTAGGTTCTGTCATTTTTCATGCAAGAAACGCTAATGTAGTCGATTAATTATAATTTCTGTCATTTTTAAGAAAGTTTTTTTTTGTACTAAGTGTATTGGATGCAATCAAACGTTGACAAGTTACTCGTCGGTCGTAACTAAGTAATCACCCGGAACCATATTCTCGTAGCACGGTCTACGAAATAGGACAGCGTAGGCGCCGTCTGGTCTACGAAAAATAGGACACTTATCTTTTAACGTGGGCGGTCTACGAGAAAAGATACCATATCAATGCTACGTAGTTTGCCACGTGGGATAGATATTGACCTAATTTGGAAGTTTAGGGATTAATGTGGATATCGTTTATTGTTTTATCAATATTAATAACGCCTACTACAGTGTATCGGCGCTTTTAGCTCTAGCGATCATTTCTGTATATCTGCTATACAACTTGTATTTACTTATCAAAGGTACTTGATGGAGATGTTTGTCTAACTCGACATATAAAATGTCCAAGCGACACAAGATATCAATGTGGGTGTACGTCTACTGGTTAAGGAACATAGATCATTTGCGTATGAATGCGTGCGTTTGAGCAAATGTCAGATCGACATTTATGTGCGTGGCTATGAACACGGAAGTTAATCTATTCTGAGATGTGGCTGAATTATTCCATCCGAGATTGTTTAAAATTATTTGGATACTTTATGTGACAGGCAGTATTTATAGCAAAGTATGTGACTATACTAGTTTAGTTTTTAAATACATACATATTATGTATTTGCGCATGTAGTGTTCCTTATTTGTCTCTAATGTGACTATGAACCTGTTATTAAAGGTTGATGATCTAAAAGACCAGCATGTGGTTGGCCGAAGCGATTGGCAAAATGACATTTAAAATGCCACTTCAAATAAATACTGTCAGAATTCTGTCTGACTTGGGACAGGAAAATCATTTAAAATATCTAGTGTAGTCTCATCCAAACGTACCTACTTTAAAATATTCTGTTACACGTGGCATTGCATTTGTGTGCATTTTCACTAACCAGAAAGCTTTTTGTAGATTGATCTATTTAAATAGTGATCCCAATGTCCATTAGAGCTGTTGCGAGCTTTCAGACATTCTCCAACACCAGTAGCCGTACCTACATTAAACGAGTGATGTAATGATATGAGCGATATGGAAAGACCTTTGTTTCTTCCATGCCCGGTCCACACTTCATTGCACAGTTTAGGCATATCTTACCTGAAACAAAAGAACAGACACATTAGTATTTCGTCAGGTTGCACATGAGGTTTTGTAACAAAAGAGGTGGTTTTACTATTAAAACGGTGGTTACGCCATCTTGCTCCGTACAATGGCGGTAGGGCAATTTGTGTGGGCTGTGGGGTCGCAAGGGATTGTGCGCGGCCAGCCGGCGCACGCGCCGCGCCGTGAAACTATAGCGGTGCACTGCGCCTGCGCATCCTCCGTGACTATATTATTGTGATTTTAAAAGCTTCTGATGCCTATCAGCAAAACTAAACATTTTCTTTTTTAGCTGTGCATTGAAAGATTGTAGACTACACTGTATTAGGTACTTAAATAAAATTTTACATAAAATCTTGATGATTAAATAACGTATTGTTAACAAAAATTTCGCGCTTTGTTGCGGTCTTGTAGAAGCACAATTACCTTCCACTTAGAGTTGAGTGATTCTTGGAATATAATTGGTGCTACAGGTATCATTACTGTAAGTCGGTAAGGTTTTTTTCTATTATTATTAAGGTAAAGGTAGGAAATTGTAAAAGGCTGTTTTGCCCACGAAGCACCCAACGAATATAATTTTGTCCTGGGATTTGTGTTAAGTTAATACCTATAAGTTCATTCAAATCAAACAATACAAATACAGCATACCTACATTTAAATTGCAAATTTTTTTTTTGGATACAACAAAAGAAAAGAGTTTATTTTGAATAAGATTTATAATTATGGTCATAGTTATTTCCTTACTTTCAGTAACTAGGTTATAAGGTATATTATATATACAAATAAAAAAATAGAAGTGACTGTGTCTGATTTTGAAAATAACACCTTTTTAATGCATATACAAACAATACGATATTTTTCTAAATATTTGTCTGTCTGTCTTTCTGTTTGTTCCGGCTAATCTAATCTCCGAAACAGCTGGACCAATTCTGGCCTGACTAAGGAGTAACATAACGGTTTACGTCCAAAAAATCATAACCGTTGAAATTGTTACTAAAATCCGATTCAATTGGACTAAATATGTTTATAATTATTTCACACGGATGAAAGTCGCAGGCAACAGCTGGTATACATAGAATAAGTCATAGTGATAGAATAATCTGTCGTGTACACTACTCAAGACAAGTTTCATCATAATTCGAGTAGTTTCTTCATATAAGATATGAGATAAGTGCCACCTATACTTAGATTTGCTACGATAACAGATGAGCAAAGGTAAATCGCAAATTCTTTTGTGAAAACAAACATGATATGGCCGCTATTCATGTTCATGGCGATACGGACGTACCCATAGAGCGTAAACAAAGAATAATAAATTAAAGTCTTTCTTGTAAGATTCTTGTTTGTGTAGCTTGTGCTGTGACCTTCTACTTTTGCGGTGATGTCGCAATGCAATGATTTTCTGCCGACACCCGCCTTCATGTCGTATCATCGTATGTTGCTGAATAGAAACTAATATATTAACAAATCTGAAACATTTAACAACCTTAGTCGCATAATGTATTATGCGACAGATGAAATATTTGCGTAGCTAACAATAGAGTGGAGTGATCAGAAATGTCAAGTGTAAGTACGTGAGTGTACTATTTGTGTGCTATTGTATTGTTTTATAGAATTAAAATTCGATAAAAGCGGTACTTTATTGAAGGGGACGGAAACTACGTATACAACTCCTTTAAGGTAAAAAAAGTATTAATCGCTGACGTATGGCGTGTTTAACCACTCAAATAGCTTGAAGGCGTACGCAGAGCCGTTGACCTTTCGACCCGGAAACGATAATTATGTTGCCTTAACCTTCGCTGTGGTCACAAGCCCCGAGCCCCGACTGCTTGTGAACCTTTTACTGCAGCGCACAGCTACACGCCGCGCACGCGCAGCTGTGCTTAACGCGCATAACTTCGACGTAGACGCAAAACAGAACGTGCTTCCGAGCTGACTGATACGTAAACATTCTTACACGTAGGTACCTAAATATCACATTATTTTGACTGGAGCCAGCTCTGGCTATTCGCTATAAGTTTACATTGTGGACCAAGTTCACAAGTTGACTCTGTAAAAACCAGTGGTGGAGTTACTTTCTACACCGGGAGCACATTGCGTCGGTGAGTACTACATCATCTAAGGAGTCGGGAAACTTTGCACTCAAGTGCGGTAACGCGACCATTTATCTCATAATGGCCAGGGGCACTCCGCTTTCAGCAACCGCTGAGAATATCAATGGCATCATAAGCATAATGGATTTAGTCTTCACGCGTCTCGCTGCCCATTAACGGGGTCTACCACTTTCACTTTAATTATGATGTCCTCGTTTTAAGGATGCGTTGTCACGACAAAGTTACAAATAAATTACTTAAATATTCTAGACTAAACGCGAAGTTCATATGTTTTTAGGTTAGTGGGAACAAGAAACATAACAATATGGTTGTCCAAACAGCATCTTTAAATTTAGCGATTCTAAATATTTTAATGGCAGTAGAAATCTCTTTTAACTGGCAAAGTTGTATTGAACCTTGAAAACTGAACTCTTTTCTTAAAAGTTGAATTCGTTCGTTTTTTGTTCCCAATCGTAAGTAAACTACTTATAGCTTACGCGAGTATTTCATTTAATGATTTCGTTGTCAGCACAAAAAATGTGATCACAGCGAGCGATCATAATAAAAAAAACACTGCTTTTCAGTATTCGATGCTGTAAAAATAGATTAAATCTGCTGTGCGGCAGTTTTTGCCGCTGATCCGATTAGATTGAAGGTAAACTACAGCACCTTGATAGAAAGAGAGGCGGCGGTGAAAAATTAACTTTGAATACACCAACAAAACACGAACTCGAACATTTATTAGTTATGTAAATCTTTGGGATTGTTGTGCGCACCTACCGGTATTGTTTTTCCTCCAGTAAAAACCTTATAAAGATGGATGGAATCAAACTAAGGAAAAGAATGAGTAGGTGTTATATCTAAGTTCATTAGTTGTATGAGTGCAAGTATGTACTTATTCATGGGAATCTTATTTTATAATTCTATTATCCGCAAGTTTTTCCTGAAGCATATTCATCTTAATATTCAAAACATACACCTACGTGTGAGAAAATAGGCAATAAAACATGTAATCTGAAATAATAAATAAAAAATGGCTTATATAAATATACAAATTGTACATTTATAGTCAGAACTCAGAATGTCTGATAAATACTCGTAAAACTAACATTCCGATTTGTTTTTCTAAACTCCTTTCTATAAGTTAAAAGATTGACTGGATCTACTTTGAGTTTTTAAATTACCCTGTGATTCACGAAATATTGCGTAATTTTGCTTCAACTTTTGGTGACTAATGCTAAGTAACAACTTAATAGTTTTTATACCTGTGTAATCCAAACCGTTCCGGTAAGAATATGATTGATTATTTAGCTGATATGCTGCTGAAAAACTTAGTTGTCGTTACCTCGAATTAACTATGTATGAAAATGCATGCTGATGTTTGGCTTATACAGCTCGTTGCATTAGGACGAAACAGGCGCAAGCGCCGCACGCCTGGCACATCCGGCTGCGGTCCAAGGAGAACTTTCCATCAACCATATGTCGACATTAATGCTCGTAGTCCATTCTAACAGTAATATAATGGTAGTATCCTTCAAATACATGATAGGAACTGATAAAATGTAAAATAAATCGGACTCTTTCCAGATCACGCAGGTTTGGATGTCTGCCAAAATGCTTGTTGTATGTGGTTTTAAAATCCGTTTTCATACGAGAAATCCCGAGACCAGTCATCTGTTTGCCTAACTCTTAATCGGCGTTTTATTCGACCACAACAACTCTCTTGTAAATTCTATCATCCTGAAAATCTCTGACATGCATATTCAGTTCGCGGATTTAAGGTATGTGAATCTTATGATCTGCAGTTAGGTAATACGCTACACATTTCCCAGGATTGTATACTACGCAAAAAGTTGATAAAACTAAGCAATATCGGTACCCAATTGCGATTATTTAGTATTACAGGTTCTACCTATGATTTAAATAGTAAACTTTTGTACTGTGTGGTACTTACATATGCGTACATAGAAAATACAATTTAGGTTTGATTCGATACATAAGCATGTAACAATAAATGGTAAGCATGTATTGCGTAACGAGTGACTTTGTTTTGGTCTCGGCAACGGTTGAAGCGAGCGTCCATAGTTACCGATAACGCGTGCAAAGTTTCAAATTGATTGTAATTGTGATTTGTCTTGGAAGGTTATTAACAGAAGCTGTGTGAATATTTGTACAACCTTCTGTTTTTCTTTGTTGACAAAGACAATTAAGGTATCGTGTCCTGGTAAATACGGGTGACAAAATTGGCAGGTGGCTATAATAAAACATCTGTCGTATAGATGTTAACTATGAAGTTTGTCGCAAATATTCGTATCTTAGGCATATGCATCTAAGGTCAAATACATCCTATCCTCTTTGCTTGTTTCAGTTGTATTCTAAAGAAAATTACAGTCACGACATGCGAAAGTTAAACCAAAGTAGAAAGTGTTTGTCTTAGTCATACACATCGCGGTCTACAAAATTTTCTCATGACACCAAAAGAATGGATTACAATAATAACTGTACGTAAATTGAAAAGGCTCAATAGTTCACACGACAAGAACTGAAAATATTCTTCAATTCGTCGCAGGTAGTACGGTCTACGAATCTAAAGATGAGTTTTATCATCATCATCAAGCAGGTAATCAAAGAGAAAATGCGTAATATCACCCAGTGTGAGGTCAAACTGCTATAATGACACATTGCACAACTCGTAAAATGTCTGGCGTAACCTTAATCCACAGGTAATGTTCTCTAAAGTGTCCGTTATTTGAACAGCATCCGTAACCGTCGTTTTTAGGGTTCCGTAGCCAAATGGCAAAAAACGGAACCCTTATAGTTTCGCCATGTCTGTCTGTCTGTCTGTCTGTCCGCGGATAATCTCAGTGACCGTTAGCACCAGAAAGCTGAAATTTGGTACCAATATGTATATCAATCATGCCGACAAAGTGCAAAAATAAAAATTTAAAAAAACATTTTTATTGGGGTACCTCCCCCAGACGTAAAGTGGGGAGCGATTTTTTTTTTAATTTTGACCCTGACGTGTGATATATTGTTGGATAGGTATTTAAAAATGAATAGGGGTTTTCTAAAATCATTTTTTGATAATATTAATAT
Source organism: Xestia ashworthii (assembly GCA_950022955.1). Taxonomy (NCBI): domain Eukaryota; kingdom Metazoa; phylum Arthropoda; class Insecta; order Lepidoptera; family Noctuidae; genus Xestia; species Xestia ashworthii. The sequence continues at coordinate 10,610,602 of OX465562.1, read as the reverse complement.
TTTAGGAAATAATCGCTCCGAAAGTCAAAAACAATGTGTCCCCCCCCCTCTAACTTTTGAACCATAAGTTTAAAAAATATGAAAAAAATCACAGAAGTAGACCTTTATATGAACTTTCTAGGAAAATTATTTTCAACTTGATGAGTTGAATAGTTTTTGAGTTATATAGCACTTTTTCAAAAAAACGCAAATGATAACTTTGTTTTTCATACAAATACTATGAAAAACAAAGTTATTTTTGCTGACGAAAAATGTTGGTATTTTTAATGGTCTGGGAAGCTACGGAACCCTACAGTGAGCGTGGCCCGACACGCTCTTGGCCGGTTTTTTATAATGTCTGTACGGTGATTCACGTCTAATAAGTATATTCGGGGAATTAAGAGGAGAGTAGCCGGAAAACTTGTAGCATGAGTGTATTATATGTACATATTGTATTGTAACTCTTTGAAATGAATATCTGTAAGTTTCAATAATCAATTTCCTGGTATCTATATGTATGAGGAAAATCTGTTCGATTATTATGTTTAAACTTTTAAAATGTCGTATAGTCGTTATAATATACTAAATTTACGAAAACCTGATCTAATTTTATAACATTCAAGTAAAAATTATCGAATCTAGGTACCTGTTGAGTTTCCGAAGGCTGTATAAATATGCTGGTTAATTCTTATTTCGTCTCACTATCACAATAAATAGCACTTATAAAGACAGCAGTAAAGAAAGACACTTCTCTAAAATAACGTAACAATTAAAAACTTAGTATTGTGACGTCAGAGAACACTTATGTATTGCCAGATATCAGTTAATTGTGTTGATAAGGAGCACTAGACATTAGCGGCGACCGGTTGTGACGGTGGGCGAGGTACGTGTGGAGGTGTGTGGCGGAGCTCCACACATTTGTACCGCATGAGGCTAGCCAGCTGACAGCCGGCACCGGCGCCGGCTTCGTGACGTCATGCGTGACGCGTACACTAAACACCCCCCAAAGTTTCACCGAATTACGTCACACCGCACAGCACGTTGGGGATATCACCGTGCCTTAGACTTAATCTATCACTTCTGGGTCAACTGACCTTTACATATAATTTATGTATAGGTATTTATGTATATTTTCCTAAACGATTAATATTTTGCTGTTTAATTATACCGGCTTTCAATATTCTGTGGTTTTTTTTTGTCGCGAGAGGCCGCAGACAGCCCAGACTGGTAGTAACAATGATATCGTCGCCTTATAATAATAATAATATAATATATCATTTACTGAGGGCCTGTGCTAGGATTGTGTATTTTGCACAAGATCACGAGTAAATAAATACATTCATTTCAGGCTTTTACAGAAATAATAAACCTGCAAGTATAGTGAGTTGCACGTAACTATTATAGGTATGTTGTATGACTGATTTACAATGAGAACACTGTAATTGGTGTTTGAGCATTAATTCTAATGCGCTTAGGTACAGGGTATGACATAAACACTATTATTTTGTTTGTACCTATTAAGAAGAATTATGATTAACCGTTATTTCCTTTGAGCAGTTAATGTCTTCCTTCATGCACTTCGTCACGCAGGTACATACCTATTGGCGTTGCTGTACATACTTGCATATATTTCTATACAAGACCGTTCAGTTTTTACTTGATTCTTCGAGTTCTCATATTTCAGAAATAATTTGGTCTTCTTTACCCAAACAATATGGTTATAAAGGGTTTAAAAAACCTCTTAACGAAGCCAAGAGGCACTCCTTCTCCCCGTCATTGCGATCATTTTTTTTTTGTACTACAGAATTAGAACGTTACGGAGATAATGTGATATGTGTGAAACTTGTTTTTAATGTAGACACCTCCACGACCTTCGTACTATTCAATCCACCCATCAGCACAATGTTTTGAGTGCGTAACGTTGAGTTCTACGACAAAACATGATTTTTCGAGAACTCAACGTTACGCACTCAAAACATTGTGCTATGTTTTGAGTGCGTAACGTTGAGTTCTACGACAAAACGTGATTTTTCACCCCAAAAAAAAAGTCGTTTCCCAGCAATAATTTTTGCGTAAAGGTACTCAGTTTGATGTACAGAATGCCTGGTTGACGGTTTCGTGACGAGTCTGTTTACAGCCTATATATCCACATTAGGCTGATTTTATTAATAATCGCTAAACTCAATATAGAATGTTTTGATAACTGAGAACTAGGACTTAGTAGTGGGTAATTAAGACAAGTTGTGTTGTTTTTGTAATTGAAACATGTACTTAATGTTGTTTTCCTGTGCAAGTTGTTTATAAGCTGTGGGTTTTCACGTCTTTTATTGCCTGTATTATCTTAACAATTTCCGTACTCTTTGAACAGCAAACACATGGGATTTTCTATGATAGAGATATGCACTAATTCGAAACGTAACACGAAGATATAATTCAAAGTTGTTTTCACAGTTTTTCTCTCAACTTCTTTTAGTACCTCTAGATATCTAATATCGTGAATGCGGCGTCATTTTACGAGATCCAACTATGTCCACAGCCACACAACTCACAAGTTTTATCATATCATATGAAACCGGTGAACATTTAATAGAGGGTATTCCATTCTAATCCCTACAAAATTGTTGACTTATCGATCGATGTTTATGTACGCCAGGAATAGAAACAATTAGCTAAGTAACGTTTGAATCCAAACACGTAAGAAAATGGATTCAAAACAAGTTGTTATGATGGCACTAAAGGATAATCTCAGGTAAATATATCAACCACTTATTATACGATATAATTATACTTACTTTGACTCAGAATGGAAATTTTGCGACAATTCTATTTTGGGACAAAATGTGCTAATTTTCAGGCGCCTAAACCTCACTTTTTACCTGACATACGCTAATAACGCAAATAATAAACAAAAATATGCTTGATAATTTGCATAATTTTTATACCACTTTCGTTCCAAAAATAAGATCTTGGATTTTTTTGTTATTTACTGAAAGTCTCGTTATAATTTGCTTTGCACGAGTATCCAGACCCAGCACGCTGGCTCGAGTCACTGACAAAAAAAAATGGTATTAGAAATTGAGATGGAATCATCATCTGCCTAGCCTTTTCCCAACTATGTTGGGGTCGGCTTCCAGTCTAACTGGATGCAGCTGAATACCAGTATTTTACATGGAGCGCGACTGCCTATCTGACCTCCACAACCCAGTTAATACTGGGATATACGATACCACTTGGTAAGACTGGTTGGCAGACTTTTTGGGCCACTGACTACCGTACCTGTAACGACTGTCAAAGATGGACAAATGACAGCCGGGAGCAGAAATTGAGATGAAATAATAAAAATAAAATGCTACACACACAAAATTGAAATACATATACGAAAACGACTTCCCACCACAATATACTTGTTTTTGTTTATCGAACTCTCTTGTCCGTCGACATGATTAGCGTAAATAGAAATATATATAATTAGTTGGCTAATGGAGTCTCCGCGCGCCCCACCGACGGGAATGGCAGGCGCGCTGTGGATGCGTGCACCTCGTACGTGGCAGACACTACGGAGCGCGGTGCGTGGACTGCGCTGCACAACACTATTCGGGCTCAGCTCTATTTCTGCTCGTGTTAATGACTTCATACAAATACACTCGCCTGTTGACATTTAGGTCATTCTATTACGGTTTTTATTATGTTTTCTATATTTTTCACGTATTGGAGATAAAGAGGTTAAAGCCCCGCGCCAATTAGCGTCTGCGTCGTTTTCAAAGTCAATGTAAACAAAACCTAAATGTATGTTTTACCTCGGCTGTCCTACGAGTAAATTGCGTTTCGTTTGAGTTGCAGTGTCACTTTGCTTTGAATCGGTGTTAATGGAAATACGTATAGAATAGAGACAGGTGGGCATTTCGCGAATGAATACAGTACATTGTTAGTTTATAGCAGTTTATAGCCTGTTCCGGTGACCCAGTTCTTCAATGTATGTATAAAACCGTGTTCGTTCTTACTATACAGCTAAGCTTTTAAAAAGTTTGCTAGTTATTTTGTAGAAACTATTGTTACCTGTATATTTGATTAACAGAACTGACGTTGCCATAAGTTGCCTGACCGGAGGCCTGTCTGTCAGAGCTGTCTCTCTTTAGATGCTGTTTTAAAACTCGATTATACCGCATGCTGTATTTCGACACGATAAATCGCATAGTTTAGTCATAAATGAAGTACCTACACACACACGTGCGATGTGTGTAGTACTGTAAACGAACGTAACTGAAACAAAAGTGATAAAATAAGATCTAGAATAGGTACCTACTTAGGGTGAATCTTAAACCATGGCTGCAACGTTAGTAAAACTCTGCAGGTAATGCGGTCTCAGTAATAAGGTTATTAAGGAGATCGAGCACTTAACTTTCGGTAATTACCGATGGAAAGAGTGTGACCGACTCCATTGAGATTTGTTGAATGTTAAGCAACATTGACCATAACTGCCAGATTTGATTTCGCTGAAGGTGAGTTTTTCTTCAAAGTGAATGAGAGGATCATACCCTCAATCTGGGTATTGGATGGTTTGTTCGTACTTACAAAATATGTCATGGCAGGGAAAAAATAACTTAAGGGTGCTTACATAAAGAAACAGGTTTCCGGTACAGACAAATCGGTACGGGTCGGTACCGATCGATCGGTACAGGCATAATATTTCAATATAATTCTATTGACTCACTTATAAAGAAACAGGTTGTAACTTGTCGGTGCCGACTACCTGGACCGAGCCATACGGGTTTAAGCATTTACTGGTGTAGGGTGTGTGTGTTAATAATATTGAAAATGGATAAATTGGATAACGAAGTTTTGATAGCCTTGGTATTTGATAAACAATGTTTATGGGACAAAACAAGTTCCACAGCAACATAAATGTTACTGACATGTGTTGAAAAGAGATCAGTTTGGAAATGAAAAATTGGTTGAACATGCCAGTTACACCATTTCTTAATTAAGCGATGTTCGATTTTATTTAATACTAGCGGACCTCGCGCGGTTTCTCCCGCATAGTTCCCGTTCCCGTGCGAGTATGGGGATAAAATGTAGCCTATGTTATTCGTGGATAATGTAGCTTTCGAATGGTGAAAGAATTTTTAAAAACGGTCCAGTAGTTTTTAAGCCTATTCATTACAACCAAACAAACAAAGTTTTCCTCTTTATAATGTTATATTTAATATTATATTTAATATGTAGTAAAACGTTTCTTGAGTCATCCTTGTATAATCATAAAATTCCTTTTCATCGTCCTTTATATCTTTTAAGAATAAATGATAATATGTTCCATATTTAGTTCTTTTTCTGTTAATATCAGATACACTAATATGTACTGTTCTTCTCTTTCTATATATTTTGACGTAAGTACTTTCTAAAAGTAAAAAATCTTCGCCCGACGAACTGGAGGCCATGATTGTCACTAAGGACCGATTCACCTGTTTCTTTATGCGAGTCAACACTGTACCGATCGGTACCGACCCGTACAGATTTGTCGGTACCGGAAACCTGTTTCTTTACGTAAGCACCCTAACCCTAGACAAAAAAAAAGGAAAATCAATATTTTAAAACACACATGTAGGTAATACAAGGCATATAATAGTTCATTGTCCCCCAAAACAAAAAAGTTTGGATGACCTCAACATATGGGAAATATTAACAGTCGCGATTTGCAGTCCGAGAATTCGCAACCTCTTAGTTAGGTCATTTACCAGCACATAAGTACGCACAATTTTTCTGGATCTATTTTATTATTTAAAGATACAGCATTATCTCATAAATACGAGACTGAAAACTTTATGAACTAATGACAACCATTTTATTGAATTGTCGAATGAAAGTTGCCTCTTTCGCTGGCTATTACTGAAGATTATTATTTTATTCCCCCACTTTTGTGTGAAAGGGCAGGTCAATCGATAACGTGTCTCATTAAAAATGTATTCCATAGAATGGAGTAGGTAATCCATCGATCACTTGTTCGAGTCAGTGACATTAGACATGAGCATTAGCACATAATGGAGAGTTTCGCAGTGACAACTATCAATCAGAAAATTCAGAAGCAAAACACACTGTATTCGAGAATTCAACGAGAGTAATAACTATCAAAATTGGATTTGAATATATTTGCGCTTATACACTACGATAAAAGTTAATTAGCTACTATATTATAGTTTGGTAATTATGTATGTAAAGGCTGTTTGATTTTATGGTTTGATAAATTAGTTATCACTACATATTATAATTAAAAAAAAAAAAAAAAAACTGGAGTTGGGGCACCCCCCCGTTAGGTTAGTTAGGTTCCTTTAAACCCTGCACTCGGAAATAGTCGACTACGCTTTTTAGGGGAATATAAAGTGTTTTAAGGTTAGGTTATAAGGTGGAGTTGCGGACACCAGCCCATTGAACAATACAATACAATACAAGGTTAGGTTATGTTAATCGATATTTCTCAGGAAGGGTACAGTATCTTTTCATGAGAGTGTACCACTGGGCAAGGGGGACCCCTCCTTCCCTCCACACCGCATGAGTTGACTACCATCGCATGCAGTTCAAAAACAATGCGTTTTATTGTAAGCAGTATGTTCATTTGACAATAATTCGAGAGTTTACAATATCGCCAGACAGATTACAATATAACGTGTTTGACAATTTTACGGTGACATATACATTTATGTAATCAAAGCTACTGAACTGATTTTCATATTGTTTTCATCGATAGATGGAGTGGTTCTCGAGGAAGGTTTTAGTACATAATTTGAACGCAGAAAAAGTAACTTAAACCAAAACTACGAAAATATCTATGTGAGTTGGTCTAGTAGGTAGATATTCTGGATTTTAGTTTTTCCCAAGGACTCCTTGTGATACCCTATCTGATCAGACACGCACGTAAATAATAATTGTTCATTGTTTCAAGTAAACGAGCGTGTGCAGTAATCAGTGTACATCAGAACTACTTCAGCGGTCACATTTTGTAACGCAAAGGTATTTAGAGCGGTCGTGGTCGATATACAGTGAATTATGAAAACCTTATTAGCAGGTTTTGTTTTTGGTGTTGTATTAATATTGTTAAACGGTACGTATCGCACGGAGCTCGTGGCTAATTAATAACAGCCGCTCGGGTCAATCTTTATGTGAATGGGTGACCACATACCGAGTATCCTCCGCGCTTTGGAAAGCACGTTAAGCAGTTGGTCCCGGCTATCATATGTAGATCTTTGTCAGCCGTAACGTTTGGGCCGCTGCACGCGCTGTTGACTACCTAGTCAGCGGCCCAAAAAGTCTGACAACCAGTCTTACCAAGGGGTATTGCATTGCCCAGTACTGACTGGGTTGTGGAGGTCAGATAGGCAGTCGCTCCATTTAAAATACTTTATTTAGCTGTATCCGGTTAGACTAGAAGCCGACCCCAACATAGTTGGGAAAAGGCTAAGCAGATGATAATGGTACATGTCGCACCATGCATTGTCTGTAAATTAAGTCGCATAATTGTTGTAATTGCATTCCTTGGCTCTCACTGTACATTTAAACTGACGTTCAAATAGTGCTGTTTCTCAGCCTAGTTGGAATAAATGTCTTGATTTGATGGGCTATCATACGAATTTCTTATGGTTCCGTACCCGAACGGTACCCGACGCAACTCTGTCCGTCTGTCTGTCAGCGGGCTGTATCTCATGAAGTCATGATCCGTAAGGCTGAGGCCAAAAGAACGTATTTTTTGAGCTGTGAGTCACGTAAAATGAGTCGCGGAATTTACTGTGTATTCAATTTCCTACTTATCCTTTCTGTACCGCAGGGTAAATGCGTTGCCGTGTGGTACAACTCATTTGGCATCACCATGTGGTAAAAAAAACAAAAAGGTTAAATGAAGTCAGTTAGTTAGTAGTATAGTTAGCGTTGCCATAACTTCTGGGAACCCATACGGGACGTTATATCTTCCGATACCCAAAACTCATAATCGTACATAACACATTCAACACCGACACGGGGCTTTCCAACTAGGTACACCATACCTACATAACATAGCACGCATGTGTACCTTTGTTTGTACATAGCGAGAAGAAACAAACTAATGTCTAACAGATTCCCTTTGATCTCAAACTTATCAAAAGTGTAAAATAAATTAAGTAAACAAAAATTATTGAATCATACTTTTTATTCAAAGTCTTAAGTCCGCCCGCGCCATTCACCTCTATTTTCGTATTTTGTCAAAATACGGGACAAATACGGGACAAGTAGTAATACGGGACGGGATGATCAAATACGGTGACAGTCCCGTATATACGGGACGTATGGCAACCCTAAGTATAGTCCCGTTTTTAGGGTTCCGTAGTCAATTAAGAACCCTTATAGTTTCGCCATGTCTGTCTGTCCGTCTGTCCGTCCTCGCTTAATCTCTGTGACCGTTAGCACTAGAAAGCTGAAATTTGGTACCAATATGACATATCGGCGTGATTGATACACACTGTGTATCAATCACGCCAAAGATCGACAAAGTGGTAAAATAAAACCCCTTAAGGTGATGCGCTCTCTTCCACGCAGGTATCCCACTCTGCAGCTCTATGCCGATTACAAGGTTCTCACAGTTAGGCAACTTTATGTGCTCCTGTCGACCTTGCGCAAACACTCTGCCCGCCCTCCAAAAGAACCGACTGGCAGGCTCAAGCACAACGTTTTTCCCCACGAACGCCATAGAACTGCATTTGCCAAACGTCAATTCTACGTTAATAGCATTAATATGTACAACCTACTAAACAAAAAATTTAAAATTTACTCGTGCCTTAAATATAAATGCAAAAACTTACTTAGAGATTATCTCCAAACACTAAGTTATGACGACACTGAGGATCTTCTGCAGGGTATTTTACAATAAAAAAAAAAAAGTCTAAATTTAGCCATAAACGGATGAGTATACTGGGTACACCTCATTCTTTATCACTACACACACCCTACACCTACACACCACATACGCACTCACACACATCCTACTCCCATTCACTACTCACACACACACACAAACACACACACACTCGGACCCTACATTTTATTCAACCCACCACATAGTTAAACGTTTTCATTTGTGTTTTCTTAAATAGATTATATCCTGTTTTCTTTTACACCATTTGCTTACTGTTTGTAATGTCCTGTTTTTTCTTATATTATGGCTTTGTCTTGTCTATAACGGAGAATCACTGACTCCTAAGACACAGGCACATACACCTAGTTTAGGAGTCAGAGAATTAAAATTATTGTGAACTAGTTATAAGCCTTATTATGCTCTTTGTTTTTGATGATTGTACTGTGATGGCTTTTGGTGCAATAAAAGAATTTATTATTATTTATTATTTTTTATTATTATTAAAAATTGGAAAAAAATGTTTTATTAGGGTAGCCCCCCTATAAGTAAAGTGGGAAGTGATTTTTTTTAACTTCGTTTACATATTTTATTATCCTGAACGTATCTTTTTTCAAACAAAAAAATAATTATTAAAATCGGATTGGATTGAACACTTATTGTGACGGACGGGAAACTACGGAACCCTACACTGAGCGTGGCCCGACACGCTCTTGGCCGGTTTTTACCCTTTGGGTCCTTCTTCTTCTTCTTCAACCCTTGGCCACCTAATGCTGAGTGTAGGTCTCTTCCAAATCTCTCCATTGTTGGCTGTTTTGTGTTTTGGGTAAGGAACCCTAAATAAAAATACTCGTTGGGCCTCAGCCTATTAGGTAGACAGTTGTTTCAGACTGGACTCGGCAGTAAAGCATTTAAATATAGGTAAACTTTACCTCGCGTTCCTTACGGTAGAATTTCCAAGGATATGTTAAGTGTACGACGCGTCATCACGCATACTGTGTGAGACGAGTCTTGTGTCAGGTGCGAAGACCTTTATCCTATTTTTGATAGTCTTATGTCATCTGAGAGCAAGGTGCTGGGATACTTAGTATGGTTTTATTAAAAACATTGATATAGTTGGTGCCAGTTAAAATCACAACAGCGGTCATTAATCTTTCCCTAATATCTCTTCGCACGAACCAAAACAAAATGAACCATGTATCGTTTTTCATTAGCAAAAATGTTCAAGATCGCGATTAATGACGATTCAAGACTTGAACAGGCTTAGTTTTGATTTTCAAAGTTAAGAACTGTAATAAATGTGGGTGGGTCAACGACCGATATTGTCATCGATAACTTCAGTTTCAGAATACCATGTGACCCAAGGCCAGTCTTTTGAAGATGTAAACGAATTTTTTGTACCAGTTGAAATGGATCCAGTAATACGTGGACAATGGAACAACACAGATTGCTTATCCGATTTACTGAATTGCTGGGAACTTACCAAGTTGATTTCTTTTACTATTTGAACTTATTACTAATAATACATAAAATGAATTTTATGGGTGTCTTATGTTCTTGCAGAACTGACATGCTATGCCAATACGAAAAATTTAAGAGTACAATATGTGATTTCTGGAGAGACAATTGTGTAGACAAATCTGGACAACTAGACTGTGAGTTAATTTCGTTTTTTCTCCAAACAGTTATAGCACTCCGCCCGTGACTTTTATGGAATATCAATTCGATCTTATTCTTTATTCATTACCATTATTTCCCTAACAAAGTATTGTTCCAAGATTAAAGTTTCTAAACCGAACGTATAAGATCTCGTATAAGACCAAACGTTCCAAAATATACCATATCATTTAAACAAAATGTGTTCGCATTTTTCACCACGACAGGGGTTGATTTTTGATAAACCTAATACGCCATTTGCTCGTTACGGGCGCATACGGGTCCGCATTTTGTGTGAAATAAACACGTTACAGGCAGGAGTGCCTTTGACGTGTTTGATTCTTTTGTTTTGTGCATTTTAAAAATGATTTCATTGTGTTTTAATTCAGAATTAAATATCTATGTAGTATATCAACTATCTGGTGTTCACGACAGAAGCCTCGTTGCTTAGTGTGGCACTAGATGGCGCTGTGTGTAATGTCCAGTGAGATTTATTTACTTATTTATTTACTGCAACCTGGTCAGATAATCATGAAGTTACATAAAAGTGAGTGTTTGACATGTTGGTGTTGTTTCAGATACGCGCGGAGGAAAATTTACCTTGTTTCAAAATGCTTGTGAGACTGGTAACTGGTATGAGACTTAGAATGAATTATGTAACCGGTATAGGTATTTATTTATTGAAATCATCTTTGTTTATAATATGTAAGCTTTTAATTTAACGATGAATTTTATACGAAATGTGGTTTTGATTTAATGAAAAACGTCACCAATTTGTTAATGAGAAACAGGCTTATCATTACATAATAATATGTATTATGCAGTTGGTTTTATTTAACCCTTTTTAGGGTTCCGTAGCCAAATGGCAAAAAACGGAACCCTTATAGTTTCGCCATGTCTGTCTGTCTGTCTGTCCGCGGATAATCTCAGTGACCGTTAGCACCAGAAAGCTGAAATTTGGTACCAATATGTATATCAATCATGCCGACAAAGTGCAAAAATAAAAATTTAAAAAAACATTTTTATTAGGGTACCTCCCCCAGACGTAAAGTGGGGAGCGATTTTTTTTTTAATTTTGACCCTGACGTGTGATATATTGTTGGATAGGTATTTAAAAATGAATAGGGGTTTTCTAAAATCATTTTTTGATAATATTAATATTTTAGGAAATAATCGCTCCGAAAGTCAAAAACAATGTGTCCCCCCCCCTCTAACTTTTGAACCATAAGTTTAAAAAATATGAAAAAAATCACAGAAGTAGACCTTTATATGAACTTTCTAGGAAAATTATTTTCAACTTGATGAGTTGAATAGTTTTTGAGTTATATAGCACTTTTTCAAAAAAACGCAAATGATAACTTTGTTTTTCATACAAATACTATGAAAAACAAAGTTATTTTTGCTGACGAAAAATGTTGGTATTTTTAATGGTCTGGGAAGCTACGGAACCCTACAGTGAGCGTGGCCCGACACGCTCTTGTTTTATAAGTTATAGCTAGATGAATATTTTTATTTAGCCTATACTGTGTCACTGCTGGGCAAAGACCTCTCCCAATTCCTTCCATAGGCTCTTACTGTGATACCCGTCTAAATCGTCTCGCCACCTCTTTCTGGGCCGGCCTCGGCAGCGCCGCCCGTCTTCCGGTAACCATTTTATGGAGACTTTTGCCCAGCGGTCATCGGTGATTCGGCTGCGTGACCCGCCCAATCCCATTTTAGACTAGCAGCCTTTTTGCCAACTACCACTACGCATGCAGCGTGGTGTTTCGAATTCTTCTTGTCTTTTAACATCCAAAATGTTGGAACATGTTGTTGGAACTTCTGAGACTCGGTGAGTGACCAGCCCTCTTATTCACAAACGCTCGGAATGAATTTCAATTCGCCAAGTTGTATGTCTAGTCTATCCTTTTTTGGCATAACGAAAACGAGCGAGATAGAAATATGACTTCCCGAATCGTTTCTATCTAAGTTTTATAAAACAACAACTACGCGCAGAATATAACAAAGCATCGGTATACTTTCGTCACTTCTACACGAAAGTCAGCGTTATTAGTGATTCATTTATTGAGGAATCTCATCACCATTCGTGTCCGTATTCACGAAATTGAGCAGTTTATGCCCGAAAAGTTATAAATATACCAGTTTTAGGGACGAGATTGACCCTTCCGATACAGACCGCAATAACCAGCAAGCGTCACAAATAAATGTACCTTCTGTTCACCCAGGCAGGAGTATATCCTCACTTGGGCACAAATGGAGAGACACTCGAATGAAATATGGAGAGTACATGAAGCGACTGCCTATCCGACGTCCACAACCCATTTAGCACTGGGTAGTATGATACCCCTTGGTAAGACTAGTTGTCAGACTTTTGGGCAACCTGTAACGCCTGTCAAAGATCTAGAAAATGACACAGAACTCCGTCAATTATCTAACTTATTGACCTGTTTAACTGTATTTTTTAGATAATTCTCTTTCTCCTTCTTTTTTTCCGATTAGTCCGGAAGCCAACCCCACCATAGTTGGAGAAAGGCTAGGCAGGTGGTGATGGTGTCTCTTTGGTATTGACAAGACTGGTGCCAGAAAATATACCTAACGTTCTGGTAAAGACATAATGAAACCTTAACGATACAACATTTCATGCTGTTGTAGGTTTTCCTGTTACTTATTGCCTGAAAGATTTTAAAGGCTCGGGAGCAATTTATGGAAATTTTAAATCCTTGGTAATAGAGCTGCCAAATTTTGAAATGTTTCGTGGCTAGGTGGCGTGGGCAGGACTCAGGAGGCTAATGCTGCTGCAGTTACGACGACTACTATGGGACAGTTGGCAACTACATAACTAAAGCTGGAGTTTCATGTAATGTAGATATTATAAATTAACATACATCGAAAGCAAAGTGGTTGGAAAGATACTAGGCTTCAGAGTGCAAAGCGGATTATACGAGTACATAAATCAAATTGTACGTTACAATTAGCGGGACCTTGTGAAAAGAAGTAACTATTTTTAGTTCGTACTAATGAAGAGGTGTCGAAAAGCAAATTGTAAAGAGTAATTTTAGATTTTGAAACATGTTGTGTAAATAAAGTAAGTTAGTATATTTAGCTAATAGACTGTATTCATCAAAACTGCTAACCAGTACACATGAAAATACACTGACGGTCCGCAATCAGTGTTACATATTGGTTTAGTCGACGGCGACGTGTCTCACCGTGGTAGGTAGGATATAATCACATAATGGAGGAATCGATCGGACGAGCTCGTCCATCACCGAACGTCGTGGCTTCGCGTCATTAGAAATCAGGACATACGTTTGTAAAACAGGTACACGTGACATGCCCTTTTATAAATGAATTTTAATTATAATATTTTATAATTATATTCTATTATTTTCTTTTTATTTCTGAATGAACAATCACTATTCTCATAATGAATTATAACTTGTGTCTTGCTGTGCTGTGTCATACTCAACTTTCAAATTCAATCTGCCTTTACCGCTGATATTGGGCCACCAAGATACAGGCTGTGCCTAGTTTGGGGCCCACGGGTACTTCAAGATACAGGCTGTGCCTAGTTTGGGGCCCATGAGTACTTCAAGATACAGGTTGTGCCTATTATAGTTTGGGGCCCACGGGTACTTCAAGATACAGGCTGTGCCTAGTTTGGGGCCCACGGCTACTTCAAGATACAGGCTGTGCCTAGTTTGGGGCCCACGGCTACTGCAACTTTTCTTCTCTTTTAGTTGAATTTCTTAAAGTGGTAGCCCGCGAAGTTTTCTTGCTTTTTTACGATTTGCAAGTCAGTGTAATTTGGTATGTTGATGAAAATATGAATCGCGCAAGTAACACGTATGTAATTACAGAATTGTATTCATCAAAATCATCAATTTTATATGTAGGGTAAACTTGCCTAATTCGTATTTACGCCAAATTCGTACTCCACTTAAAACTCGGCTTTGGTAACAGCTATCAGCGCCTCTAGTGTCAAAAATAGAAATAACAGTCGGCCATTTTACCACCTGACAGAATACCTGTGAAGCTGCTCTCGACAAAAATATTGAAAAATTAAGTTTTTTTCAATTATTGCTGTAATATTTTTACACATTTCGTAAGAGTTTTATTCAAATAAGGTCGTGTATAACCTATTTTACGATTTGATACGTATTAATGTGTATCTTTGCGATTTCATCTGACGTGATACTCGTAACTGTTGCCATTTTTTTTGCCGGTAAATTTAAAATTTGATTGGCTTTTGCCCCTATTTCGTACTCGAGTTAAGTTCTTAAAACAGCTTAAAACGTACTGGTACGATTTAGCGATGATTGCCGAGAATTGGCGAAGACCATCCGTCGAATTTGTTTAGAATTACTACTTGTTTTAATAACACATTGTTGATTATGATGCTGATTCTCAATACTGTATACCAAAGAATAGATCTCAAAGTACGAATTAAGGATATAGCAGTACGATTTGGGATGAATGGTCTTAAATCGTACTTTGTTTAGTTTTTTTAAATTGTTTATTTTTGAGAAGTTTATAAGGTTTATGTTTTTGATTAAATACAATAAAGCATTTAGCAAACAAAAATTACTTTTAATTAAAACTAATTTATCTTTCCTAATTTTCTAAATATGACGGTTTTCTCTTAAGGGGTACGAATTATGCAAGTTTACCCTATTATTAATAATTTATACATGTCACCGTAAAATTGAAAAACCCGTAAGATTGTAATCTATCTAGCTCTAACTCTCGAAAGATTGTCAAACGATACTGCTTACAATATAGGTAACGTATTCTTTTTGAAGTGAAACCGTAATATTGTGAAATGCATGTGACGGAAGCCCCCATAATCGGGACTTGGGACACCCCGACATTAGGTAAGTTAGGTTCCTTTAAATCCAGCAGACCGAAATACGTCAGCTACGCTTTTTAGGAGAATGTGAAGTGTTTTGAGGTTAGGTTATATTAATCGGTTTTTCTCAGGAATGGTGCACTATCTTTTCATGAGAGCGGTACCATGGGGCAAGGAGGACACCCCCTTCCCGCGCGAGTTGACTTCTGTCGCATACATTTCATAATATTACGGTTTCACTTGGACAAATTATAATGCACCGAAAATTTTTGCGACATATGACAATCTTTCGACAGTTTACAATCTAGCTAGTTATATTACAAAAGTGTTTACAATGTGACGCTGACATACCTACATATTACATTCAAATAAATTTTCTTCCACCTGATGAAATTCAACCAATCAGATTAAACATAGGTAAGCAATGTAGCCCAAACCGTTAACTACTTATTTACCACCGTTAATATAGGTATTCTTGCGATATTTACCTAGTACACTTAAGTGCAAATTTTATAAATTTTCGAGCCGTTTGGGGTTGAAACTCTAGGCCCGTGGGGTCCGAGTGCTCACAGCCTTTTTAAAGAAATTTCTAAACGCTTAATTGACACTTCCCGTGACCCCAGGGCTGGCTTTTACCTTGGCCAAAGGCTTAGCGTTGCCATACAGAGCGTGGTAACGCCGCCAGTCTCCTGGGGACTTTACCAGTTGACAGCGCCGGAGCGTTGAGGAGGAGTTTTTTGACGCCATTTTTTAAGTTTATAGTTTAAGTTAGTTTAGTTTATTTTAATTTATAATTGTATGTAGCATTTTTACAAATAAAAAAAGGTGCAAATCCTACTTCCTACTATAATAATATGTAAATACGAAAGTTTGTGAGTATGGATGTATCGATGTTTATTAGTCTTTCACGCAAAAACGACTCAGTGGATTTGGATGAAATTTTGCACACAGATATGTAGTTTATAAACTAGATTAACATTAACATTTTTTTTATCCCCGTACCTACTAAGCTCCCTTGGGAAAGGCGAAGCCGCTGGCAGAAGCTAGTTTTATTTGAAGTGTAGTTGAAACCGGGTTTCTAAACTGTGTTATAATAATAAAATCTAGAGATTATGATAAAAAACCGTTGCAAGATAATGACGTTGTATTTTAATTAGGCCTCAATCAATCAGCTTTTAGCCATGACCTATATATTTTGAGAATGGCTTAATTCAGAATACATTAATAACAGGGAACACTTAAATTGGACTAATAATAATTTATTTAAATATACAAAGAAGCTCAAAAAAGGCTTGCAAAGAATACAACACTGTTGTAGCTAAGTACAAACACCAGCACATGAAATACCCGAAACTGACAAATTTTCCCCATCAACCTTGAACCTAATTCTATGGCGATAAAGTTGAAAATCTATTAAAGAAATCTGACAGATTGTAGTAACTTCATGTACAGTCTGTACCTTCTTAAAATAAGACGGACAATGTAACCGCAATATCAGCAATTAATTTGTTAATTTAAATAGTTTTCTTAATCCGTCAAAAAGTTTTTGCAAACCGTTGTTCTATTTAAAAATCGAATGAAAGTTGCTGTCCTTGATTGGTCGAATGAAAGTCGTTGGTGGTCTGATACCTCCAGCCTATTAGAGCAATTTACCTACTGCAGTTTAGTAGAACGGGTCATAGGCCAGACAGATGCAACGAGATCACAATTGTACGGACAAGCAACGTATTCTGTGAATTAAGACAATTAATTAGATTTACGTTGGTTTATCTATTTATTTACATAAAATGTTTAAATATTGAACTGTGACGGATCTGACATGAAGTATGTGATTTTTTAAGAAAACCGTTTAATTTACTAACTTTTGCCCGCGGCTCTACTCACGTTTATTTAGAAATTTAAAAAGAAATTGGGTTGCACTCGAAAGACACCTGGCGCCATCTATAATCTTAAGAACGTTATTTTTGTTTTCCTCGGGAACAGAACTTTTTATGGGATGATAGTCTAGTCTAGAAGACGAGAGTTTCTAAGTTCGTTTCCGTGCACCCGGCGACGTATTTATGGAATTGCAGCATAATCGATTCAGTGTTTTAGGCGTGAAAACGTAACAAACAAACTTACTTTCGCATTTACATTATTAGTTAGAGTTAGTTGTTATTTTATTCCATCTTAAATAATATTGATTAAATGACTTATGTACCTACGTAATTTTTCACAGATTGAGTTTTAAAAAAATATTACAAAAAGAAAACATCAAAAATATGTGAAATGGCGGCCCTGAATCTTTAGTCAGATCCGTCACTGTTATACGATTTTTTTGAATATAAAATGGCCCTACTCTTGACCTCAATCTTGTCTTGAGGACAGTGATGAGGTCGACTATATGGAACGACCCAAAAGAAGCCTATTAACTCACTACTTTAATAGATTGGGGTCATATGAACTTGGGAACACCGACACTGGCATGCAGGGAATTTCACTTCTTATGACGATATGTTTTACGTTTGGGGCTACACTTATTGACATATTATAGCCGAACGTATCGTCTCGTTGTGTCCACAAGTCGCGGAACTAGACACGTCGCAAGAGCCGTCGCGCGTCGCGTCGCTCACCTTCACCCGGTCGTGTCATTTACAAACTTGATTTCATACAGCTCATCAAAATTGCTAACCTAAGTGCCTCCTCAGGTTGTCCCAACGCGCCAATCGATAATATCTTCTTTATTTTGTAAATAACAAGCGAAATGTTTCGTCGCCAATGCAAACGGTGTGAAGAGCCATTACTATATATTTCGCACCAATATTGCACCCACACTTGTACCGCGTGTACTGAGCTCTCAATTACGAACCACGTGACATTGACATAAATCAGATAGTTATGTAACAATCAAAATGCTCCATTAACTATGATTACTTAGAGCGCTCCAACCGTCCAACAGCCTCAGACATTCACCGAGCGTCCACTAGTACGAGTACAAACAAGATATTGTTTTGTCTTATGAATGAGACATCATTTTATTATAATCAATATCAACCATTTGAATGATCGCTGCTTCATATGGGTACAATTTATTTATTAGTGTGATCGGTCATTCGAAATTTTCCTTTATGTTGCTCTGTGTAAAACGTCCAAGAAGTACCTAGTTGTGCTTTAAACATTTGACTGGGCTCTTGTCTTGTAAACAGAATCTTCAGCGTAGCTTTTATTGAATGTTTAAAATATCTGTGCACGTTATTATATAAAATAAGTGTCTTGGCCGTTTCGTTACTACAAGAACTATTGTGTTTAACAGAAAAGTAATGAACAGTGGATAAATCTAACCTAACCTAACACAGCTATGTGAATGTAGCGAAAAGGTGTAGAGTTTGGGAAGTTAGACCTTGTAGAGACATGAGATCTGATAATTTTTTGACAGTGCGTGTCATATGGTCTCGTCTTGGCAACCTTTTACATGAAAATGTTAGCCCCTTCGTACACAAGGCTACGCAAATCTTCGATACTAATGTTGTATACCACATTAGTATCAAATCGCGAGTATCGAGTAGGTACTTAGCGCACGCGACGGTCCGTACACACGACATTGAATCGCAAGATGCGAATTGCCTATTCAGTCGCTAAGCAGATCACACTTTTCCCAAAATGTCAAAAATCTAAATGCCATCTTGGAAATCGCTGCGACTTATGTAGCGATGATCTCGTCCGGCAAGTAGTGCGCGACTAGCACGACGCGAGTCGCGGGACGAATGTCGGCGACGCGACTCGTGTACGAACTTCAATGTATTTGTATGGCGGCAGTCGCTTGAAGACTAAAACCGTTGAGTATCTAAGATTTGAGTAGCCTTGTGTACGAAGGGGCTTTATTGGTGGCATACCTTTTTTCAGTCTCCCTTTATCATACCTACGACTTACAGAAACAGAAATATCTCTGTTTGAATTCGAACTAACGGCGATAACTTTTTAATAGGTACCTGTATTAAAATTTTCTTTCTTGCAACAAAATATAGATGTAGTTAGTTGATTTAAAATATTCTAATTTGCTAAACAAATTGAATGGAATGAAGGAGTGACAATCAATCAATACATTAATAAAAATTTGCATTTAACACATCGATCTAAACCTTGAAATGTGCTTCCTGAGACGTGGTCGGCTCGTAGAGTCGTCGTTCATTTTATGGTCATCTTAAAATTCTATTGCAGCCACATTGTCTCGATACTGACGTCACTGCAGAACTGGTTTAGCAAGTTTTTATGAGATTATCTGAGATTAGGTTCTTTTTTTGGCATTAATCATCTAGGTAACTCTAAGGTGGATTGTCAACCAAAATCTAGATTTAGAAAGCTTAGTTCACATAGCTGTGGGCATTTTACATTGTTAATGACCTAGAACTAACGCATCATCATTAAAAAATGTCTAGCTAAGGTTAAGTCTTGGTCGTCAACCTGCTTTAGTATCAAAACGCATAGAGCTAAGTTTGAGACGATTGACCGGCTCAGCCGGTGCGCGGCGGCGCAGGCGCAGTCACGAGCGCGCAGTGTGACCAATGAATTCGTCGTGGTGACGATTTCGAACGAACCGATCGCCTGTGACTGATTGCACCTGATCAGAAATAATAACTCTGATGACGACATTGTTTGAAGTGCTGAAAGCGATATAATCAGCGGTGCAACTCGAATGTAAGCTTTTAATTACAACTGACACGACAGGTTACTTTGCACTGTAAGGGTATAGATACAGAGTGCCTCGTCATATAGTCGGTCGTGAACCCACTGGCTGGATAAATAACGTTAATGCTAATTTATGGTGGTATGTCATTTATAGCACACCACGTTTTTCAACCGACTTCCAAAACGAGGAGGTTCTCAATTCGACCGTATTTTTTAAACAAAAGATCGAACGAATCCCGATCGAGCAACAAATACAGAGTTAGCTTGTTACTCATTGCTCCATGAAAAACTTTCTTAGAAAAACTTTTCCGACAAGCGTCATAAGTTTTTTATTGGACTTTATCTTTCATATCTCCCATGGTTGTAATTGTAATAAAGATGATGCTAAAAACAGAAAGAGTTGCAATAAATGACTAATTTCTGCCTATTGCGTATCATCGTGACAACATACCTACATAAAATACTCGTCGAGTATTATTATGATACTAACATAATTATGATAAGTGAAAAGAAAACCCATGTGTACTATTGCTAATGATATAATTTTATGGTACACGGGGTTTTTTAATCCAGATTACAACTGTAATTAAGAAAATAAGCTTTTCCAAACATAGCTCGTGACTCTCAAAAAATACTAAAGAACATTAGTTTTATAAAGCAGTCTATTCTCTGACGCGTTGAAATGAATATTGCATAGCGCGGATATTATTCCTACAGGAATTCATTTGAAAGGCTTCCGTCCGTGTCAACGTGGGATTGACATCTACGTGACATATACCTACTTTTTAAAGTATTTCCAGTACCTACTTATTTCAAAAGCATTTTCTTAATGTCATTGTCTTGTCTTGTATCTGTGTTGATGTGAATTTGAATTAGTATTATTGATTTATCTTATTTGTATGCGTTGATAGTGTTTTTATTGGTGTGTATGATGTTATTTGTAATATGGGTAACCTGAATTACATGAATTTTATTTCAGGTTATTAAACCTAAAGAAAGAAAAATGAAATCTCTATCGATACATGCAACATTTCAAATATTTTATAGTCTTGGAATTTTAAGAGCAGCGGTGGCCCAGTGGTGGCGGCCCGACTTACGAACAGTAAGTCGTGGGTTCGAACCCAGACAGGCGCATTACTTTGTGAAATTTATTTCATCACCGCTGCTCTAAAAACGGTGAAGAAAAACATCGTGAGGAAACCGGCATGTCCTATGAACCAAAAATTCGAAGACATGTGACATCTACCAATCCGCACTGGGCCCGCGTGGTAGATTATAGCCCATTCCCTCTCATTGAGAGGAGGCCGTGTCCCAGCAGTGGGAACATTATAGGCTGATGATGATGATGATAGTCTTGGAAAAGGAAAAAACATTAAATTAAATATACTAGGTACTTCTCTAATCTTATTTCTTCATTTCAATGGAAAGCATTGTTATGTTACACGTCATAGATAAAAGGGGATCCCTAAACCCAATGTAATTTTGTATTCTGTATCGGATAAGGTGCTCAATGTCAAGTAAAGCAAATTAGTGAACACTAACGGCTGTTTTCTATACTTACTTACGTATAACTGTCAGTTAATATGGCCCATGTCTCGCAGCTATCGGTGTTTCTATAAACAAAGTTAGCTTGAAATATTCTATTCGCGTCACCTACTTGTCACTTGATTCATAGAAAAATCAAAGAAAGCTTTACTGGGACGTTTTGTTTCTAACGGTCAAACAGACAGATAGCAACCTTCCGTTACCTGTAAGTAAGTTATTGAAAATGGCCGTAGTAAAGATTCACCACGGATAGACAACCGCCCGCCCCAGTGGTAAAAAAATGACATTGAGTTGACCCAGGCGAGGTACGCAGTTTCTATATAGGATAAGTAGCATATAGGCCAATAAGTTACGCTGGAGTGCACATTTACATTCTTCTGTACATATCTGGCTAGGACAGTCTGGATGAGGAAAACGAGGTTCAGGGTGTCATGACTCGTTGCGGGACTGTTCGAAAGAGATACCGCGGCCCCGGAACGTAAAGGGCGAGGAAGGAACATGGATGGGTTTTAGTCAGTAAGAGTCTGACACTCCCTCCCGCTCCGCCCAGAGTGGGAGAAGTCATTTGATGATTTCCCATCCTAAAAAAATAAATAAAAAATAAATAAAAAATGGGTGGCATGACTCAGCCTAGAAGTCAGCCTAAGCCCAGCAGTGGGACTGTAATAGGCTGATTAAATGCGGACATTTGACAACGCCATTAAATTAAGATAGGTAGGTCACCAAAAAAAAACAAAAAATCGGCCAAGTGCGAGTCGGATTCGCGCATGAAGGGTTACGTACCATCGTAGTAGGGAAGCCCAAACTTTGTTTTTTTTTTAAATTTGTTGTTACAGCAGCAACTTACAGAAATACACATTCTGTGAAAAAATTCAACCTATCAATGTATGTGTAGATGTAGAACCTATGTATTACGGATCGGAGATACAGCCTGTTGACAGACAGACGGACGGACAGCGAAGGCTTAGTAATAGAGTTGGGTTGGTTTATTGGCTTAGTATAACAGAGTTCCCTTGGTTATCGTTTGGGTACGGAACCCTATAAAGGAAAAACACCTACTATAAAATGGTGTACGAGTCGACGCATTAGAAAGAAAAAAAGAAAGAAAAAATAAAGAAAGAAAGAAAGAAAGCAAAAGCATTTATTAGCCAGCACAGGACAAAACACATTATCAGTATTTAAAACTTACTAATAAAAATTAAACAGATAAATAAAATATGAACATTAAAAGAAACGAAACTCGTCCTGTACAAAGCCAAAAGGCTCCCATCTCAGCATTACAGGTACACATACACATACATGCACATTTCATTTTTCAAACAAATGTTGATGAGATTATTGATAACATAAAATCATACATTTTAATAACCTCAGCTAACACTACAACATCAGAAAACATTCATAGCTAAGTTGTTTGCGATAACAATGACGATATTTTATTTACGCAACCGTGAATCATTTCAGATTAATATAATGAAAAATACTTGTTAGTAATGAAAACTATTAGATGTAAAAGGTATAGGGGTACGA
The DNA here is from genome assembly GCA_950022955.1 of Xestia ashworthii. NCBI lineage: Eukaryota > Metazoa > Arthropoda > Insecta > Lepidoptera > Noctuidae > Xestia > Xestia ashworthii. Next base: position 10,587,506 of record OX465562.1, on the reverse strand, counting down.
GGTTTCTATATACCATTCTCATATTTTTTTTATTTGAACAGCGCAGAGTTTGTATCGAAAATAGGACGGTTTACTGAAAACTACCTACATACATTCTCTATCAAAAAATAAATATCTTTTATCTATCACTTATCATGGTTTCATGGAAGAACAATATTATTAAGATCAACATGACGAAAAGCCGTCACTACCAACTATCTTGTATTTGTGTTGTGCATAACGAGCAAAATAGATTGAATAACAATGAGATTATTATTTATTCAACAATTTACTGCAGTTAAGATTACCACGATACACAATCAAGATGAAAAGAACAATGCTTTGGTATGTCGATTAGTAATTACAGTAGAGAAGCGTGGTTGACTTGGTTGATATAGATTTTTTGCGTCCTGCCTCGAACTAGTAGGGTTCACCTAAGAAATATGCATACGAGCCAATACTAATACACATTTTAGCAGTTTTTATGAGCTCACGCACTGCACAGCCACTCACACACAAAATACTTTATCTTTTATAGCTTTTCCGTGGTATTTTAATCGAAAAATGTCTTCTAATTCGATAACTCGGGAGTTAAACATGATATAAATGAAGACAGAGTTATTTACAATACAATGTCACAAATGTTTGGAAGTGTTGGCACGTTATCAAAGTAGGAGAAATCGTAGGGATCGACACGCACCTCTGCCGTTGACGAAACAGTGGGTAGGTATGCACAATTTCCCGCTACTTATTCCGCTAGGTAAAAACAAAAAGGTCGCTGTGAAGTAATTAACGATTAGTAGGTTATCGACGCCTTGAATGCTGCTCAATTTCAATAACCTTCTGTTTTTGTCACAATCGCCACATATCGATGATATTGGTAGGTTTTTCTTGCACCACGACACGCCGTGTCATTAACTTACCAAAATAATTATGAATTAGGTATGTTGGGTGAAGATTTGACAAGAGGTATTGATCCCAAATACTTGCAGCACAAATGTGACTAAAGTTGATTTGTAAACTCATTGAATAATCTAATGAGAAGCTAGCAAAGTTAATTGATTCTCAGCACGTCCTGTGCCGGCTGGCATTGTACCACAACATGCCAAACATGCTTCAATGTTACCGCGCAACATAAAGAACGCTCCTTCTACACGGAGATTAGCTCCGGGAAATAATTGCTCGCGTTACGTCAACGACCCACTTTCTGACAGGGAAAAGTCGGCCCACCTTGCGAACTGTTGATAAATTGTGTTGCATTAGCGCATCATCAACAGGACTTGTATTTCTGTGTGAGTTATATAAAAGCATCGTTTTAAGGCGAAAGCTGAGTCGTCCAAATAAGTTATTTGCCAAGATTTTGTTGGAAATCTCAGTAATCTTCCACCAGTAATTTCCTATGATTCTGTTATTACAAAGTTTTAAAGTGTGGTTGGGTTGTTTTTATTCTATGATGAGAAAAAGAGAACAGAGGTTCCTATATCTGTTCTTCATTCATTATTCTGCTATTAATTTAACAAAAACATTTGCCATTAAATAAAACTGCCATTCCGTTAAATGTCATTTTAATTAAAGCATAGGTAGGTATAGTAAAACTGTCTGTGCAAGTCGGTAACTCGGTTCATGTCAGACTATCTTGTTCAATGCCAAGGAGTGACAATGGCAGCAGTAAAGTAACCGTATCGTAAAATAATTACTAAAAGGGTAAATGTGAGGGAATCTTACTTCAAGATTAAGTATAGGTTACTCGTATTGAAGGAAGAAAACATGATAAGTGGTATATGAATCATGTTCATGATAATAAGAGACAGCCTATCCGTGAACAGTTGGATCAAGTACGTGAAAAGTTTGCGCTGAACACAATGGCTTCATTAATGTAGATTTTAATTTATATATCAAAGTTTTTTTCTTATCTCATTTTACATAAATAAGTTTTCTGACAATAACACCCATACAGTTTGACGTAGTGTGAATTTTCAAACTAAATTATGAAACTTACAGGCTAACGTGTGTTCCCAGTTTCTAGCAAGTACATATGCGAATTCAAACGAGGCACGACTCGGCACGAGACACGTCTATCACCCTGTGACAATCAACTGTGTTTTATATTGTTTGCAGGTTACAGGTTAGCAAACTGTCGTTTAGCACTAATTAACATATAATCTGGCTAATTCGCAGCTGCATCAGGCTCGGACATGATTTATTCTAATGATTAGCAATATCTGCGGCTGTGGTTAATACGAAAAGTGCCAATGGTAGTTTTATTCGTTTTTGCACAATATTTTGCAGAGATCAAGGGTATTATTTTTCCACCCAATAAATTACTTTACAGCCGTTCTTCCTCAATCGAATTTCTGCGAGTAAGGATAGAATAAAAATAATTTATTGTTTAAGAAATTACATTCAATGCACTATCTTGAAACTCGCACTAGGATTTCCCGTGTCGCCAGTTCCAGGGTCCAACGTCTCGTTTACCTTTTTATTGTCATACAAATAATTCTCTTCCACCCCTTTCTTTATTTAAAAAAAACCTGTGGTGCTGTCTTTGGGGACTGCCGAAGTGCCGATAGCAGTGAAAACTCGTAGCGGACGTCGTCGTCTCTACGGCGTAGCGGATCGGCTACGAGTGCTACGAAAAGCGTACGCGTCACGCGAGTTCCATGTTTTTATTACCACTCAAAAAGTTCTCAACGTGTCTTAAGGGGCCGGCGGAGCATGCGTATTTCATACAAACGCAATACCAAAATTATTTGTAAATCAAACATATTTTTATGGTAGTGTGTATTTATTTCGATTGGATTACAGAATATCTATGTTCCCAAATATATTTTTTGAGAGGACAATGATACAAAGACGACATATGAGGAATTTAAAATTTCTATAGAAAACTTATTTTTCTTATAACTCTTGTTAAAATCAGTGTCCAATCAAAATATATATTTGGGAACCTAGATATTCTGTAATTCAATCGAAATAAATACACACTACCTTAGGAATATGTTTAATTTACAAATTATTTTGGTATTACGTTTGTATGAAATACGCATGCTCCGCAGGCGTCTTAAGAAGTTTTACTTTAAAAAAAAATCTACTGTTTTCTACAAAATTGCATATTTGACCTATACGGTCAAAGTACAGCTGTGCCCCCCGGCTCAGAATGATGTACTGAATACGTGGTAATTATAGTGCCCACCCCGTATATCCTAATTATAAATATGACGTTTCGCTCATTGCTCTAAAAATACTAATTACTGTCTGTCTTATTAAGGTCGAGAACTCGAGATTGAGTGATGAGCCTGTTACTTGTAACACTAACACTAAATTGAAACAATCGTGGGGAAAAGAGCTATTGTTTTTAGAATTAATCGAGTTTATGAGAACTGACCGCGGCTGCAATGTAATATTTGAAGGTCACTAGTGTTCTTATTATAACGCTAACCGTTATATCTAAATGTGTTAGTAGCATGCGAGTTTCTTCATTACTGTATCTACTGTAAATCTGTTAACATGTTGTGTATAAATCATGGATTCGCATCCACGGAAACCAGTGAAAAACTACGTCATCTCTTTATTAAATTAATGAGCCAATTCAATAATATGTAATGAAATCTCGGATTCAAGAATATTGGGACCATTCTTATATGTCATCCTTATATTTATTCTTAGGAAATTTCCGAAATATTGCTTTTATGTACCGAACACACAGTAATTATGACATAAATGGTAATTAAATCTTACCCTAACTTTAAAAGGCCATGCCTCATTCCTTAACCGTGATAGCCGGAAACGAGAGCATTTGCTCTCGTTTCCGTTGAGCGGCCAAGCGAAACCGCGGCCAAATCTAGTCTACGGCAGACCGTTCAACTTATTTTGACCTTACTATCGTGACATGAAAGAAACAAAATTTACATACATTTCTATGGCAACGAAGAACCCAACACTATTACAAGTAATGGTTCGACACATAATAAAGAAATAAAAAATGGGATATTTGATTGAATAACGTTCTATTTTAGTCCGACTAACGATGTTTATACGGCATACATTAATGATTCCCACGCGTAAAACGTCTTGAATAAATTAGAAAAGTGGATTTACAGTTTTGTCTATGGTATAATAACGTAAATGTCAGCCAAAGTGTTATAGGATAACCGCATACAATCAAGGTCAAACTAAAAAATTAAGGCAAAACCAGTAGCAAGCTAGTCGGCCAAAACAACATCGAATCTCATCTATTTTAATATTCTTATTTAGTAGGTAAATCTTTGCATATTATACTTTTAAGATTCAAAATCTTGTATAGAACACTCTGCGCACACAATGGCGCCACGTGCATCGATAGGTTACATGGCATTTACAAACTTGATGCATTTTATAAAAGAAAAGCTTGCAATAAAAGGTAAAAGGTTGGTAAAAGGTTAGATACCTTTGTGATAGTACACGAAACTGAGCTAAACATGAATGAAATAGGTCGGCAACATTTTATAAAACATTCAACAACATCGTTTAAGAAAATCGAATACCTTCTTTTATAGGTAGAAACGAGATTTAATTTTTAGCTGCTTCAATGCCTTGTAACCTTATTGTTTGTATAATAAAACATACTGTCGGTGTGGGAAATAGAATATTGCATTCATATTGGATTACTCTGGCAACAGTGTCAAGGTGTAACATGATGCTTCTGGTCATATCTGCTGGTAAACCCGTTCAGTACGCGGTGGTTGCTACGTCAACGCAGAAGTTCAGCACAGCCAGAAACGCGTGACGTCAGAAACCTTGAGAGTATCAGAGTACATTCACTAAACTAAATCCTTCCGAAGCCAGGCATACCCGGACGTACATACACATAGTTGTATTATAATAATGGCGATAGTGATCAATCGTGACGTGACTGTAGTTCGTGTTGTGAAATGTATGTGAATGTACTTTTTGGTTCACGATTTGACATTAAAACGGTTTGCTGTTATCTTTTTATCGAATAATTATATGTATGTAGCTTGCTACCACATGTGGCTGGCAGGGACTTAAAAACACCTCCATATAGGTTACAGAATTATAAGTGTTACATGTTGAATTGGTAACAGAATCAAATATGTAACACTTATAAGTGTGTTTTCAATGTGTTAACCCAAAACACTTACAAAAGTGTAACCGTAACATATCTGTAACAGATATAAAAGGTTTAACAGTGTTAATAAGTGTTTAACAGGTAACCTCAGTATTGCCAAATTTACAATGCACCTATTTATGGTTAATAAGCATTAGATAGCCGCAGTCTGTTGTGAAACTGGTTATTTCAGTTACACATATTAATACTTAATAAAATACTTAGTGACACATATAAAAGGTTACAGTTTGATTCGGTAACATTATTGTATCTGTTACATCTAAAAGTGTTTTTCTGTTGAAACTGTTTAAAAACAGTGTTAAAAACACATTATTACGGTTACAGTTTGAGTCCCTGGTGGCTGGGTGGTTGAAAGCGTAGCAATCATTCGTGAGGTTCCACGTTCGATGCTCGCAAAGGGGGCGCAATAGCATCCCCTGTGCTCGAACGTGGAACCTTACCCTTAGCTTATCTACTGTCAAGAACTTTTCAGAACCAATAATTGATGAAGTTTGGAATATAATGAAGAGAGCCGTAACATCCAAATCTGTTTTTTTAAACCCTGAAAAGTTTTGGACGAAGACATTTACTTAGCGATTACTAATTACAAGGTTGTACACAATAATAAATACCAAATGTCATTTAAGCCTTCATATCTGAGAGACATGATCACATTATCATTCATAACGAGTTCCTCTTTGTTATTGTTTAGTTAGGCGCTAGTGGCTAGTCAAACTACTGATGCTCTCATCGCTTATTACCTTGGCAACTTTGCTTGTTTACATTTTTCGATAGCATTAGTATTGGAAAAGTTTTAGACGCAAATTCGTTCAAAATAGTATTAATTTCCATGTTCCGTTGGTAAGCTGAATGTAACCGCATCAGCTGTATGACTGCTGATGCTGTAAATATGCGGGTACACAAGTTCAGTAAACAACTGATCATTAACTTTGAATATAAAACCACCGATAAACATGTAAGCTGCTAATTATTTCCTTTATTAGGTGCATAGTTTACATTGTTTCCTTAAAGTCAATCATGCAATACTACTGTAGGTAATCAAGTCAATTTATTTACGGGCACCCAATTAGTTTCTGATACACTAAGGACGTTGACGCGCCTCATCTTTAAGATTCAATCGGTTTGATCGTCTCTTTTTGAAATAACGTCCGAGCATTGTTCGTGGACACGATTTCACTTTACATTGTCAAACAAGTTTAGTAAAGTTTTTGACAACAGTGGCGGTTTAGAAAGGAATAGGGCGCTTGTACACCAGCGGCAGGCATTAGAAAGTAGGCGAGGATCTCACCTGCTCCGCATGAGTTCTTCCAGAAGTCGCAAAACTTGCTGCACGCACACATCTCGATGTACGTCACTTCGCACTAGTGCCAATGTATTTTTAAACTTCACTTGTACAGTTTCGCAATCCTTCAGCCGGTGCGCATTCACACGATCGCGTTAATGTGGACAGCTGAGAAAAACTTTATTCATGTTATAGTAAACAGCGGCGGCGTAAACATGTCAGCTAGCGGCTCAGATGCTCGCTTGTGTACCGTTGGAGCATAGAAAGCGAGCGCGCGTGGTCGGGGCCGTGGCGGCGCGCATCGTCCGAGCGAGCGAGCGGGGCAGAGCGCGACGTGCGATCGGTGCGGGCGCCCTCGTGCGACTGCCGCTGCCGCTGCCGAGTACAGCCGACCGGAGCCCCCAGCCTCGCGCCGGCAACCACTTCACTCGGATATAATAAAACCGAGGAAATGCACAGATTTCGCGAGCAACGATGTGATTACTAGCGCTGATTGACAGAATCGCTTCTAAGAAACCAAAGGCGCTGAAAAACGCGGAAATGTATACGTCCACAGATGCTTTACATAAGTAATTTCGGTGCGTAAGCAAGTAGTTACTAATTTGTCGTACAAATTGTTTCTTTAGCAGTTTACCCACGCTCCACCGCCGTTTCGTGCGCTTATCAAAAGAAGTTGAAGTAAAATAATTTTACCGCGATTTATTTGGATGGCGCTAAATTAGATATAGTGAATGTAAACAAGTAATAACATAAATTACGAGACAATAAAATCTTGTCCGAATATTGTGGTACAAAAGAGTTCAACGCTCTACGTATGTCTACGGTCGTACGTGAGTCCGGAAGCGTGATCACAATGCCTAATATAGGCACCGGCAATGCATAATATTATTGTATATTGGGCTTTTATTTAAACATTCTTTACATATTTACCTACAGCATTTAAATATAAAATGCCGCCAAATAATGGTACCCCATTATTTGGCGGCATTTGAACGTTTTTATTATTAAATATGTACCGAACTTTCATCGCGTTACTTTCATAGGAAACCTTTCCTATAGGCGTAGGAGTGAATTTTTAAAACTAATATGCAGTTTTAACCTATGTCGTATTTGTGTTTGTCTGATCGTCAGATCTCTTATAAATGGTGGATAGGGAAGAACATAATTTTTACTTCAATAACCAGGTTTCTTAACCTCCAGATCCACTTTTCATAGACACATGGATCCATACATCGAGGTCTGTACAGGTTTTTGTGTCTCGGCCGATAAATGCTCGTGCCGCGCACTTCTGCGGACTACTGCCTCAAAAGGAGTTAATTAGGCAATTTATTAATAGGTTTAGTCAATACTTTCGGTTAGATCTCATGTGAATATTCTATTCGAAAGTAACATAATATTATTATAAACTTTTCTAATCGTTTAAAAACATGTGTCCATTGTGTTTTTCTCTCACGAATACACGTGTTATTTGTGGCGAACTTTTGCAACTTGCGTAGTAGATCCCTGGAACAATACGCGTAGCAGGTCCGTAGCGTACTACGCGTAGCCAATTTATGGCCTGTAACGCGTAGCAGACCGTAGCACTCTACGCGTAGACGACGTATTGCCTGTAACGCGTAGGAGGCCGTAGCACACAACGCGTAGCCGACCAATAACTTGTAACGTAGCAGACCGTAGCGTGTAACGCGTAGCAAACCGTAGCGCGTATATGTCACCGTAAAATTGTCAAATACGTTATATTACAATATAACGTGTATCTCTCTAGCGATATTGTAAAGTCTCGAATTATTGTCAACTGAACATACGGAAGTATCTCTTGCCCCCATAAACGGGACTTGGGGCACCCCCCCGTTAGGTTAGTTAGGTTCCTTTAAACCCTGCACTCGGAAATAGGGGCCCCGCGAAGCGGGGCTCCGTCGACTACGCTTTTTAGGGGAATATGAAGTGTTTTAAGGTTAGGTTATATTAATCGATATTTCTCAGGAATGATACAGTATCTTTTCATGAGAGTGGTACCATTGGGCAAGGAGGACCCCTCCTTCTCTCCACACCGCGTGAGTTGACTACCATCGCATGCATTTCACGAAAAATAATGCGTTTTATTGTAAGCAGTATGTTCATTTGACAATAATTCGAGACTTTACAATATCGCTAGTGATATTACAATATAACGAATTTGACAATTTTACGGTGACATATACATACGTAGCAGATCCCTAGCACGTATATTCCCATGCGTGTAGATTCTACTAGGTGTTGCTGTGATTAGCTACGGTCATAACACCCATCACCGAACAAGGAACAGTACCGGCCTACAATTGTCTTTGTTTTGCAACGATACCAGCAACCCGTTATACAGAACCAACACTACGCCACCATGCAATGCCATCACGTCTGCTATAAACGGTTAACCAATCAGGTGGCATCAGCTTGTGTATGTTTACCAACACTGCGATGGTGACTGTTTTCATCGTGGGTGACTGTTCTATGCGTGGTAGGAAAACAGATGATACATAGGTTTTCAAGTGATATTGATTCACGGTATTATAAACGTCCGTGCATGACAGTGTTATTGTTCTATTGGCTATTCGCATTAGTATAATAGGAGTGAGCGGGGCTCATGACGTCATCACGCTCTAAAAAGGATGCCCAGGCGTGACGTATTGAGAATTTTAAATGCGTCGTATCTTTGTCACTTTTGATTTACGTAACAAAAAAAAAACAAGAAACTTGTATTTTTCGAAAACAAGTGAAAAAGCTAAAAATAGTGGTTTAAGAAAAAGAAGAGAAAGTTTATTTGACGCCAGCAGAATTGACTGAAACTGTTAATAATGCGAAAATATTTTTTTGCCTTTATTCATTTCCTCGCTGAGGTGGGATGAAAAGTTACGTGTCGCACTCAACTGCAAAGACTTTTCACCTCGTGCTCTTTTTGTCATGGGACTACCGCGTAAGCTTCTTCTACCAAAATAAGAAATAGTCACGGAGAAACCGCTGTATATCATTTAAAAAAGGTGGAATAACATAACGTTCTCCTTTTTTAGAAGTCGGTTAAAAAGAGATGCTCAATTAGACTATCAAATAGTGGATTTCCTTAAAGGCATTGGGGATAATCCAAAATTCAGCATGAAAGAAGTCAGTTAAAAAAAGCCTTTTCAGTTCTCATGCTCTAAAAGTACGCCAATATAGCCCTACGAAGCGGGACTAAAGTTACCACTTTACTCCCTAGGGAGTAAAAGTAATTAGTTTTTTAATTTCCTTCATGTGACATAGACAAACTCAAACAGCCAGTAATTATATACTATTATCTGTGTAGTGTGGACCATACATCTTCATTGCGAAAATGTTGAGAGTTTTAGTTCCATAGTTTTTCCGCAAAGAAGGCGGCGCCATGTGTTTTAAATTGTTATCGGTTTAGAAGAAAAAACTGACCGCGAAATTGCAGAGGATTTTTGTCGAGTGTATTTGTTTGGTATTAATAAAATTAGTAGGTTTTTTCAGAGACAGTGAAGAGTTTGGCGCCGAGGAAAGAGCAAAATACATAATAGATAATCTTTTTCCGCCAAAATCGCGGAAGAATTACTTAAAAACTTGACAGTTTTATGCACTGGAGGAATACCAAACAAAATGTTTGTACTAAATTGACTATTTTTCTCGCACTCACAGTGAAAAGTATAGTTTCCATCTCGAGACTAAACGCCAACTTAATATACCCTCGGTTTCATTGACTCCCTCGCACGCTCGGAGTCAAACCAGCTCTGGTATATTATAGCTTCGTTTCGTCCCTCGATATAAACAATACTATTGTGACGTTTTTATCAAAAATAATATCACGCAATCCGCATCACGGTAGATCCAAACATCACTAATTTGTTAACAGACTTCCAAAAGGAGGAGATCAATTCGTATGAATGTTTTTTTTAATAGCATCACATATAAAGTCAAATCAAAAGACTTCCGTATTTTTTACAATAAATTACTGAGTTTGACATAGTAGACAAATTAATCGCACGTGAATGAATAACCAAAAAAGATAAATACCTACTTAGTACACGACTTGGCGACAATATGAGTCAGTTTGCACTGTGTTAGTAATTTAGTCGAGCTGTAATGTAGGTAATTATATGTTACAACATGACCTCTGTTTAAGTTGAAATAACAAGCATTTAGTTAAACTAAGGTGAAACTGACAATTAACCCTAGTCAGCGGTCAAGCCTCTGATTCGATAATCTGCTGGCAGAATGTCATATATTTTAACAAGAAACTTGACCTTTAAAGAAAAGAAAAAACATGACAGTTAATAATTTTGGAAAAATTTCGCGATAGACTTTGAAATAAGAGTCGTAATAATAAAGGTTTTCTTAAAAACTCTTTCATAGACCGAGTACAGATTATTATAAAGTAAGTATTATAGATTCACGTGTCGGTAGGTAGTTGCACGGCTTCGCGGGTATTAAATGTCTTCTATGCTAAACGATTTTCTTCTAAATTAACTTAGGCGAACCCGGTGCACGTTTCTTTAGGAAAAACTTTTATATTGGTCATAATTATTTGGACCGATTAAAGTCTTTAAAGACGGTAATATACAGTGGGTAGCAAAAAATATTCGAAAATTATTTCAGCGTTTTTAAACCATTCCGCATAAGAGTAGAATTTACTTCCTGAAAAAATATTTTTAAAGAGATACAAATTACACCCCTGGTACTAAATGTATATAATTAAAAATGTGAATCATGTAGGACAGTAATAAATCAACACGTGAAGAAAGAAAATCGTATATGAATCGTGTGAAATGCCCATTTGTCACCGCTAAACATTTTTATTTGACTAATCGGATGACCCAAGGCAACAATATCGCTTGGGAAATAATAATTATTTAATTAACAGATAGTAGATACTAACCAGACGTCTACTAATCTATATTAACAAGTTATAGAATACGCAAAACATAGCGAGTAAGCCTACGTGTATGTGTATTGTATCGATCGAAGGCCATTCCGTCTCTTATAGAAATCGGGAAGTGTTCTCTGATGACGTAGTGGCTTACGGCTGCCTCGCAACAGACGGCTTTAAAACTGTTAATAAGCTTGATAAATATCGCTAATGAATGATTGAGTTTACATCCTTAGATTATCCTTACTTATTCTCAGTGCTTACTCCGATAGTGTATGTGTGGATATTTACGAGTACTGTGTACTTGATTGTCTCGCTTTGCCTCTATATCTTGGCTAATTCAGGATTCATATTGGTATCGGCATGTGATAAATACAGGGTCTAGCAACTTATTATACTTTATTTTAATTTAGAATAGTGGTTTTAATTTAATATTCAACATTTAAATGTCAATTGCCGTTAATACTATAATTTTAATCTATTTATTTTATTTATGAATTAAGCTCTTGCTCTAATGGCAAGAAAACCAATATAAAGTTGGAATAGAAAAAAACTACGATAAAAATCCCCCCACTGATCTTTCAAAGCAAGATAACGCAGTGCGATTAATTTTAATTAAATTCATACAATTATCAATTCAACAACCTAATTAAGTTGTTTGCATTGATACTATGTTGAATCTTCAGAGACTGTTATACCTACATAGATAGATTGTAGGTATGTTTTATTCATATTTATTTTTATCGGTCGAATGTCGTGAATGAAACCAGTTTCTCACTGTTCCTTGAGTATAAAACTGTAATTGGAATAACACACCGTCCTACGTCCGTGCAACAGCACAACATAATTAACTAAAAGAAAAAAATCGCTCGCCCTACCAAGGTCAGGTAATGACGACCATCATTTAATAAAAAAAATATCTGACACGTAATTTGTAAGATTTGGCCTGATTGCAAACCGATTATTTATAAACTATTGTTTAAGAAAACCTTTCAACAACAGTTTACTTCAATAAAAGTTTATAAACGATCATATACAAAAATAAGGCTTTTTACCTTTTTCATATTAAATGCAGATCATATTAACCCAAATGTCTTCACAAAAGGTATTTTGGCAAAGAAATTTCAAGAGCTCAGCGACCACCTTGGTCTTGGTTAACGATAACCTCTTGATACAGAGGTTCAATGTCGCCACATTAAATGTTGTGTACTACAATCGTACTGATATCTAGAAAGCCGAAGACAACCCCGACTGCGGAGATAAACTCGAGTATAAGGAATGTGGGAAGAGACAATAATAGTTGATTTTTATAGATATTTCTGAAGGTCATTTGCCTCCATTAATGTAGTAGCTGCCAGTGCCCGCTGATAGTACACTGTTTTAATGTTTGATTTCCCAGGTTAATAATTTTGCGATTAGAATATGCATAAGAAAATCTCTGTTAAAAGTCTTTTCTCAATAGCAAGTGGCCTGAAAATATCGTTATTGATTCTTGGATTGAGGACACCAAAACCGCCAGCGAACACCACACTATAAGAATAGTACGGTCGAACAAGCTATTTCGTTTACAGTTTAACGAACAAATTACATTATAAAGTGTAAACCAAATAGCTTGTTCGACCCTACCTTTTATATATTTTTTTTCATCGGATCGTGCATCGAATATACGGAAAACTGAGACTGCAGGAAGCATGATACTATATGTAGAGAGTGGGTGTCCTAGCGGTCAAATTCGCTTTCTGCATCAAATGAATGATAATAGCAGAAAACACCAAGGCGGCATAAAACAGTGTGTTACGTCAAGGGCGGTATTTTGAATCACGAACGCAACAACAGATTCTATAGGGCTCCCGAACGGAGTGAGTTAACTTTGTGTTGACTCCTGAGCGAATCGAGGGATTTAAGAGTTTAGACCATATTTGACATTAACGAACAAATGTTGTGAAATTTTTTACCAAAGTTTATATGCTTGTGGTGGCGAATTGTGGGTGCACTATTTGGTACACCTGTGCCTAACCCTTTGCGGATTACAGGCTTGACGTTACGTAAAGTTTGTATAAAACCTCGTCACCTCGTCACGCGACTCACAACGAGTACGATGGTATTAATAATATCTGAGCTACGAGCAATGCATCGTGAGCAACTGAGCATGTTTGAGTGCTGTAACGGCGCGTACGCACGTACAATCACCAACAAAAATTGCTGGTCGTTTTGGAATGTTAATAATTCATATTTTTTAATCTTCATTATTGAAATATATATTATAATATTGTTACAAGTCTATACCTAGTAATATTGTAAAGAGGTTATAAAGTTTGTGAGTTTAGATGTTGGGGACAATCTTCGGAACTGCTCTTCCGATTACGGAAATTCTTTCACTAATGGGAGGCTACATTTTCCCCGACTGTAGGCTATATTTAAAACGTACCTAAGGGTTCCTATTTCCCTGCCGGGGTTGCGGGCCTGTTCGAAAGAGATACCGCGGCCCCGGAACATAAAGGGCGAGGAAGGAACATGGATGGGTTTTAGTCAGTAAAAGTCTGACATTCCAAAAAAAAGGGTTCCTATTGTTTTGCAATATGCCAGTATTTTTTTTTTGGATAAACGTTGCCCCACACTAGCAATTTCTCCCGTATCGTGGGCGATTACAAACATTGAAACTCACATACACAAACAGCCAGACCCACCACAACAGCTACCTGTATGCCATACAAATATTTGTTCCATACGGGAATCGAACCTGCGACACGCAGCCCAGCAGGCAATCGCGCAGCCACTGCGCCCACCGCGCCGTCGAAGTATACAATACATATACATTATACATTCATAAAGCTTGCACACTTACTTCCAAACTAGCTGTGGACAGATGAACTGTTGTTACACTCGCGTTTTTTAAGACAGAGCTTTATAATTTAGTGAAAAGAGTATCTGTGTATATTTTTTGAAGATCCAATGAAACGAACATTGTAAACAGGATATACATTTTATAGCAACGAAAATAAATAACAAGTTATTTAGCTATTTTAGGCGGACTTTGATGAAACATTTATTTAGCATCTTTGTTATTGAAGCTGTTTCATTTAGTCTGTACCTAAACGTAAAGCAACGCTTCGATATTCCACTGTATCGATGCTTTAAACTTTGATTAATAAAACATAAAATCACGCTTTGTAATTCCCGAAGGATGGGGCAGAGAGCACTTAAGGGGACTACAGGAGCTAAATTAGCAACTCTATTTGTGGTGGTTCAAGTTTCGTTTGAAATACTATTAGAATAAAGTTCTAATCAGCTTGCACTACAAAGTGGTTGTTACGTCAATCACTGCGAACAAATAGTGCGAAATGAGTGGTTTCGATCAATTTTACAAAAAATCTATTGATTGGACTAAAAAAATAAAAAACTACGTGCTAATATGTTGCATATACTATTCTTGCCAAAAAATGAGACTGATCGCATGTATTTTAGTAGGGTTTTTACTCGTTGTAAGATTTTTTTAGAGATAAGTTCGTGATTATTTTTATCGAGTAAAATTAATTGTATTATGTTTTCAAAACACTTTTCTGTGGTATCATTTCCGTACATAATAAACGGATCCGCGAGCAAAAGCTAGTAAGTTAAACATACTTTGTGTAATTTCTAATTACTAAAAAACAATTAAGAAATCACGGATTGAAGTCACTACGAGTATAAGGAACATTTCCGATTACTTTAATATATTTTGCATGTTTTGAAATTAAATTATAAGATTGTAAATTGTTATGCTGCGTATACCAAGCAATTCAATCAACTTTGCTGATAGTGGAGGAAAATATTAGAAAAAAAAAATGTTTTTTACACGTCAATTTTATTCATAATAATAAGTTATTTTTCTATTTTATCGGTAGAAAATAAGCAGCGCTACTTAATATGTAGGTATGGTAGTTTTTTATTAATGGAATGAGACTCCTTAAAACTAGAAATACTGACCAATAAACGACCACAATAACATTAATCAAAAACCCGTATTTGTCAAAAAGAACTATGTATACTTATATATTTACTTTTTTAAACTGGCATGGTAACTTACCTTATCAAACGCAATACTTATTTAAATAAACGGAACTGACAACGGGTTTTTTTTTGGGAACTCAAAACAAATAGTAAACATGGTAAATATCTCGTTTTTAACTTTATCTGCCGTGTATATGTCACCGTAAAATTGTTAAACACGTTATATTACAATATAACGTGTTTCTCTATAGCGATATTGTAATATCTCGAATTATTGTCAACTGAACATACGGAAGTATCTCTGCCCCCATAATCGGGACTTGGGGCACCCCCCCGTTAGGTTAGTTAGGTTCCTTTTAACCCTGAACCCGGAAATAGGGGCCCCGCGAAGCGGGGCTCCGTCGACTACGCTTTTTAGGGGAATATGCAGTGTTTTAAGGTTAGGTTATATTAATCGATATTTCTCAGGAATGGTACAATATCTTTTCATGAGAGTGGTACCACTGGGCAAGGGGGACCCCGCCTTCTCTCCACACCGTGTGAGTTGACTACCATCGCATGCATTTCACGAAAAATAATGCGTTTTATTCTAAGCAGTATGTTCATTTGACAATAATTCGAGACTTTACAATATCGCTAGAGATATTACAATATTACGTATTTGACAATTTTACGGTGACATATATACAATTTTGTTCAGTAGGTTTACTTATATAAACCAGCCAGATACTTATTAATTTAACACACCTACTTATAGTCAATTAGTCATGCATATGACGTCATAGATAATAGCCTGTTAATTGAGTGGCAATTACTTGTTAATATTGGAATAGAAAATTGATACGTAAGGCCGACTGTCTACTTGAATAATGTAGGTTCTGTTTTAAACACACAGTAAACTATACCGTAAATTTTCCCAAAGAGGTCGTTGACTGGAACAACTTGATAAAGGGAGTGAAACACCTCTGAGGCGACTACATGAGCTAAATTAGCAACTCTATTTGTCGTGGTTCAAACTTCGTTTGAAATGCTGGATAATAGAATAAAGTTCAAATCTGCTTGCGTAGTGCAAGCAGATTTGAACTTTTAACTTAAGTGGTTGTTACGTCAGTCACTGCGGGCCAAATAGTGCGACATGAGTGGTTTCGATCGATTTACAAAAAATCTATTGATTGGACTAAAAAACTAAACACTATTATAATGCTAATATATTGCTTGTAGAATTATTTGCCAAAAAATCAGAATGATCGCATGTATTTTAGTATGTTTTTTTTTGGTCGAAAGAAATTTTTAGAGAAAAGTTCGTGATTTTTTTTTTATCGAGTCAAATTATTTGTATTATGTTTTCAAAACACTATCATACTATCATATATCCTGAAGACCGTCATATATTTTTCTGGTTTTTTTTATTGCCGTGAATCATATACTTTTAAGCATTATAAAACACGTGTTTAGCTCATGTAGTCGCCTTAACGAAGCCGAAAAGCAGTTGTTCTCCCCGTCATTGCGATAATTTTTTTGTCCTACACCATACCTGGGAACGCTTCTAGTTACGGAGATATTGGGGGTCAAAATTACAACAAAATGACAGGTTTTTTAGGTAGATTTCCTTTAAAAAAAAAAAAACTACCTATTGGTCTGGTATTGGTTTGGATACGTATGTACATGGGTGACAAGCAAAATTTAGCCACACTCTACAGGTCGCCATTATGAATCGATTGCTTTCAAACTTTGCCAAAAAATCGAAAAGGTCAAAACTTAGGCTACGTTTGTGAATGGGCGGAATTCGTCCATGGGGGGCGGCGGGGGGGCGGTTTTCCTAAAATCAGTTTTTTGGCCATGAACCGTTTTTCATTTCTATCATTCTGAGTAAGAATACGGACAACTTTAAATTAAAACTTTTTTGATGCAACCCCTAAATTGGGGAGGGGGTTGAAATTTCCAAAATTTTTGCAAAAAAAAAATCATATCTCCGAAACAGTAAACATTTTGAGCGTCGTAATACATTTTTTTTTGAAAGCAAATTGTTTACTGTACAAGTGTTACCTTTGAAGTTTAGCGATAAAACTTATAGTTTTCGAAATAAAAAATTATAACTAAAAATTTGAGGGCGTTTCCATGCTAAACTCTTATTTAGACAGGATTTAAAAACCGGCCAAGAGCGTGTCGGGCCACGCTCAGTGTAGGGTTCCGTAGTTTCCCGTCCGTCACAGTAAGTGTTCAATCCAATCCGATTTTAATAATTCTTTTTTTGTTTGAAAAAAGATACGTTCAGGACAATAAAATATGTTAACGAAGTTAAAAAAAATGCTTGCATATACGATTATACTACAAACTTAGTCCAGAGATTATTTTGTACAACTTTTTGTCTTTTTCGTACAAAACTTGTTTCCATCCAAGTTCAAAATAATTTTCCTAGAAAGTCCTTATAAAGTTCTACTTTTCAGATTTTTTTCATATTTTCTAAACTTATGGTTCAAAAGTTAGAGGGGGGGACACATTGTTTTTTACTTTTGGAGCGATCATTTCCGAAATTATTGACATTATCAAAAAATGATTTTAGTAAACCCCTATTCATTTATAAATATCTTTCCAACAATATATCACACGTTAGGGTTGAAATTAAAAAAAAAAACACTTCCCACTTTACATATAGGACAGGAAAGTCGTGTTAGTTACACTATTTATAACTCAAGAACGGCTGAACTGATTTGGCTGAAAATTGGTGGAGAGGTAGCTTAGAACCGGGAGACTGACATAGGATACTTTTTTGTTTTTTTTTTAATTTTTTCGTCGGTAGGTAGTTGGTAGGTAGGTAGTGGGTAGGTGGTAGGGGTGGGTAATGGGTAGGTGGTAGGTAGGTAGTGGGTAGTTAGTATGTTGGTATTGGGTAGGTCGTAGGTAGGTAGTGGGTAGGTGGTAGGTAGGTAGTGGGTAGGTGGTAGATAGTAGGTCAATTCGAATTAAAAATTCATAGTTGACAGGACAACGTCTGTCGGGACCTACCCTAATAAAACAATTTTTTCAATTTTTTTTTTTCACTTTGTCGCCGTGATTGATAAGTACACATATTGGTACCAAATTTCAGCTTTCTAGTGCTAACGGTCACAGAGATTAAGCGAGGACGGACAGATGGACAGACAGACCTGTCGAAACTATAAGGGTTCTTAATTGACTACGGAACCCTAAAAACGGTAAACTTTCCATTACAGGACAACGATTTTGAAATCATTTTTTTTTGTAGATTGTACACATAAGTACAACTCTTTATGCAAATTTTCAATAGTCGGACGCTCCAGCACCTTCTCCGAAATCTACCTCCTCCTGCGGCTTGCCGGAGGGATTTTTTTTTTAATACAAGTTTTTATTGTAAGATTTTTACTTTAAACACCTCTACGACTCCCGTACAATCCATCCAACAGCACAATGTTTTAAGTGCGTTACATTGAGTTCTACTACAAAACATGATTTTTCACCCCAAAAATATGGTCGTTTACCAGCAATAATATTTGTGTAAAATTACTTAATTTGATGAACAGAATGCTTGGTTGACGGCTTCGTGATGGGGTTGTGTACACCCTGTATAGCTTTCTCATTAGGTAGATCGCATGAAATTGTCAAAGTACAATAATTCAGCAAATAAATAATGTTTAGTGCACTAAAGAGCGATATTTCATAATTGCAATAAGTAGGTACATTGATCAAAACAATAATCACTGTACCGGTCAATGAGGCGACACTTGGGAGGCCATGTCCAGAGTCTCGGCTGTAATGATGATGAATATGAATGGATGAACAATATAGCAAAATGGCTGACAACTATTTTCGACGTTGTCAAATACGAGTACCTATATGCACAGTGTAATAATAGTTATATCGAAAGACAAGTTTAGACAGGACTCTGACATTATGTAGATATTTTATAAAGCTAGTTAAAAAACCTTTAAACCGGTTGACTAGCTATTCTACGTCATCAAAAACCAAGGTAGTAAAAAAACATAAAAAATACATCAACCATTTTTCTGCCATAGATCAGGGAAGTAAAAGGCAGAAATAGATAGATTTAGATGTTGATTTTCCGCAAATAAATGAGAATGATATCATCTTTCTACTGACGTTATCATTAGGTTATTTCTAACAAAAGACCAGGAGGTTTTTCCTAAGTATTGATTTTGCTTCGCGCTGATTACGTTTCTAATTTTCCTGATATTTAAACCTCATTAATTCATAATCACGGAGTCTGACGTTTAAACGTTTCTCAACGTCTCTCATAGATAAATATGTCAAGCAACCCAACCAGCAATTCAGTCCTATTATTTCAGCTCATAACTCTAAAAAGCTCTATAAACGAGTTGTTAAGGTTTTAGCGGTGCCCGAGTGTTGTATAAAGGCGTTCAACAGTACATTATTGCTCTAAATGCTTATTGAGCCAAAAATACCTATAAACAAAGGATGTAAACGTTTACTACGCCATTTTATGCAACCGTTATAGTCAAGTACTATAGCAAGTTCTAATATAACTAGTACATAATAATATTGCTCTATAAAATTGTTAACAGGTGCCTTTATTTATCTGATTAGCGTAATAAGGGTTCCAAACGAACTGCAATAGTAGTTTCGTTACAGCAGTGATGAACACTCAACTACAGGGCGATATTGTGATATTGTGGACATTCAGATCACTGCTATAGTACGTGTGCGTTAGGAGTCACAAAGACTTTACAATAGAGTGTTTTTGTGATGTATTCTAATTTCAGATCACGCTTATAAAACGTAAGTGTACTATAATAGTTTTTAGATGCATATTATAATTTTATCGATAAGCATATGACACAGACACTTTAATAGAGCAGAATGATTGTATAACAACATTTTTGGTGCCTAGCAATGCGCTTGTTAGTTTTATAAATGGGTATCTATCACTATAATGACGCAAAAGGGGCACATACATGTAGATAAATGTTTCTATTAAATGGCAGTTAAGTTCCAAAAAGGATTATTGGGTCGCTTTTACAACAATACTCAGACATTTTGAAACAGAATTAATTTTGAACGTGCATTGTGTACGGTTCCGTATACAAAATGTGTCTTTTACAGATCTTATTTCTGAAAAGAGTCCATACTCCAGCGATCTTTCTGAATCTTCAAGCAAAGATTCAACATTCGAAAAAAAAACAACATTTCGTGATGAATTTTATTTAATTACAAAGCCGACATTCATCGGAAGGATGATGGTCATAAATAGCCATAAAATCACAACCCCAACATCAGAAAAATAATTCATTTAACAAGTATATAATCCACAGTTAACACAGTTTGCACTTAATATAAAATGTGTGATTTTCCACGGCCATTCCGCTGCTGTAAGCAGCATGAAATCGTCTCGACTAAGAAATTTTTCGATATCCATATTGGCGTCGTCCATTGGTACCCTGAAAAACCACAATGTTAACTGCAGTTTATATTTATAAAGGTATTGCTTCTAAAGTTCAGTGAGGCTACTAATACGTAGGCACTTCATAAAAATAAATATAAACACTAGATACGTAAAACTTGATATAAGTAACTACGTAAGTTCTTCCCGAAGAAAAAAAAACTGGTTACATGATTAATTCACACTATTCGTCAGTAAACAGTGTATAATTAAGATTTTTTTTTCATTACCTATGGTCTTCAAAAAAAAAGTAAAAAAAAAACACTGTATTAAATATTCAGTCATGCTCACACAGAACCCCAATTTTAGGTTGAATTCACGATGACTGACAGTGAAAACATTATCACGGCAAGTACTATAATGGCTCTTAGAATATCGAAACCACTTTATATGATAAATATTTTAGTAAAAGCTCAACATTTCGCGGGGGCACTTTAAATTCATGGTAAACCTATCCCTAGTTTATCAGTAAAGCTGCAGTCGCACATCATTTCCACCGCACTAGACTAATATTATGATAACAAAATAAAAACTTACTCACCTCAGATTGCTAGTGTCCTTTTTTAAACTTATTTTAATTATTTTTTGCACTCTGCACTATCACGAATGTAAAATAATGAATGGTGAATGAAAAATGTGAGGTAAAGGAAACTAAACTCTTGTATAGTATGAAAAAGTACTATAAAAGGTACTACATTAGCCAGTACATCATTATTTTGAAACCTGCGTCACTGTTACATAGATTTTATTGGACTGTTTCGTCATTTGGAACACTGCAATATAATTATTTTGTCACTGAACAGAGATATAAATGCGCCACTTCCGAACAAAAGATACGTTCTTTGGGGTTTTATAGGACCAAGGACAGTTTTTTACAAAACGTTCTATGGTCTTTTAGAGTACTAGTTTTTGCTGCTTGGGAATTAGTCATAGTTTTATTGAAATATAAGGTAAACACTGTCGGTTTTACGAAGGCTGGTCCGAGGTGGCGCAGGAGTAGAGTTCCTGGAAGGATATGAGGGAGGCCTTTGCCCAGCAGTGGGACATTCAGGGATAATAAAAAATGAATAAAAATAATGTAAAAGACCTATGCACTATTATATGCACTGATAGTGTATTTTGTAGTAACAGCAAATACCAAGTCTTTACTAATTGTGGATGTCGTTAAAATTACGGCTCACGTTGAAGAAATTATTGATCAATGCGTAGGTATGTCATGCATGAAAAGACCATCTATAAGTATCAATACTTAAGTCACAGATTTGTTTAGCCCACGACTTTGGGTTGAAGAAAAAAATCTTAATCTATCGTCTACGTAACTGTTCCATAATGTGACAAAACAGACAAAAAATGGCCTTCACGTTCACAACTCGACTTATTAACTCGATACGTTGTTTTCCGGTTAAGATCTAGTCGTAATCAATTAACGTCATAGTTCTAATTTTTTAATAGGACAACCCCAGACTGTCGCATAGTTTGCAACCACTCAATTCCAGCCATTGGCGGGATTCAGAAGAGTCGTAATGTCGCGGCGAAACGATTCAACGGTGAATGTTCTAGATGCTAGTACATACATACCTAGCTGGCAGACGTGGAAGTGTGGTGTAGCAGCCATGGCACCACCATGTATACTGTCCTGACTATCCGACCTGCGTCGCCAAGTTTCATCACTTACCTGAAACAATATCAATAGAACATTAAGTATAGTAAATAAAGGACGCAAGGAGGAAGAAGAATACGTTTCAAGTCTAAGCACTGAGCCCAACGTTGATAATCCAATTGTGAGGTTTTATTTAGGCGTTCATTTAGGTGTCGACTGGTGTTAGTGAAAACAGACGTTACAAAATGAAATTAACTGTAAATGTTACACATCTGTCGGAATTAATTACTTGGTTTAGCGCGGCTTTTAGATTGATATTAAAATTGAAAACAGTAATTTTCATAAAAGATGAAGCACTAGAAGATTAGTTTTCCGTCACGTAAGCTTCAGCTTGATGTCCTAGTCGGTATACCGCCGTTTGCCGAGAATTTTATTTGCCCTAATATAATTTTCCATAATAGTCGACAGCCATTATTATTATATGACGTAATATTCATTTGCCCTACTCTTATTTGCAATATTATTGACGTGCTAGAAGCTTTGTTTCCCATGAAGTCACTTACCATAACATCTTTTGTCATAATCATTGTAAGCCCGAATTATCACGTGCCCTAATTATTACATGCCCTAATTATCACATGCCCTAATTATCACATGCCATAATTATTACATGCCCTAATTATCACGTGCCCTAATTATTACATTGCCTAATTATCACCTGCCCTAATTATCACATGCCCTAATTATCACATGCCCTAATTATCGCATGCCATAATTATCATATGCCATAACATCATTAGCCATCGACATTGGGTGTGTAACGGTTGTTATATTAAGAGAAACTGGATGCAATCGGGACTTTAAGGCACCCCGACTCGGATAGGTTAGGTTAGGTTAGGTTATTAAATATTATGTGTAATAATCATTATGGCGTTTAAATATTTGTCTAATAATTATAATGGCATTTAAATATTATGTCTAATAATCATTATGGCGTTTAAATATTATGTTTAATCATTATTATGGCAATTAAAAATATGAAAAACAATACTTATGGCACTCGTATCTTATGGTATCTAATGGTATATCGGGTAATTAAAAGTATGTCATATGTCTTTTAGGGCAAACAAAACATTCGGGCAAATGAAATTCGGGTGAATGAAATTCGGGAATATGATGATTATGGTATATAATCTTCGGGTAAACAATAGACAACCCTCCAAACTAATCTTATATATGCAAAACTTTGTTACCTTTTCACGCATATAACACTAAACCGATTATCACGAAATTTCGCATAGGTGTAGTTGTCGTAGGCGTGTGTAGGCGTCGAAATACCGGCAGCTCAATAGACGGATCTCTAAATCGTTAAAAAGCGACCTCCGCCGCTTTAATACCGAGCGTAATAAAGACGCAATCGAGCGGAACAAAGGCTCCAAAGTATTTTCAAGAGATCTGGCTATTGGGCAGAGCCAGCTCACGAAACTGAAGACCGACGATGGCAGGATCTTATCCGCCAAACCGGAGCTACTGAGGGAGATCGAGAGCTTCTATGGACAGTTGTACACGTCAACCAGCAAACCCATTGTCGATTGAAATTTATGAAACCGAAGACCAAAACAAAGTGTCATTTTATCAGCGATAACGGTAATGGAATAGTCCAAAAATCGCTTGAAATGAGTTACCAAAAAGTTTTATCCTGTTGAAAGTCTCCTGAAAAAGTTGAAAGTTATCCGGTCTTCAGAAATGAGTTTAATGTTGTCCCTCATACATTCACGCACGAGAGGATGGCTCTGCTGATCCTCTTGACAATATCCTTAATTCACCTTTTTTTTTCTGGGAGTGTCAGATTCTACTGACTTAAACCCAGCCATGTTCCTTCCTCCCCTTTATGTTCTGGGGCCACGGTATCTCTTTAAAAAATATTCAGCTCGGTCCCGAGATGGTGCGAGTGCGATCGCGCTCACCCAGGTGCATGAAGGGTGCTTAATTTTGATATGGTTGTTAAAACAAAAATATTAAATATCCATGGGATAATATACATATATTATTATTTTATTTATTTATATTTTTAATCTAATTTATATGCCGCTTTTCGATTACGTGTTGCAAAATATAATTTTATTGAATTTTGCCTACTTGAAAAACGTGTTATGAATTTTAATGCAAGAAATAAATGACAACCTTTTTGAGCAATTCAAAAGAGTTTTTACAAGGATTAAATATCCGACCTATTTTGTAGACCACAAGTCACAGTGTTGAGCTTCTAAATATGTCACTCCTGGGCGATCCGGGCAGTATCAAGGACCTCTTAAGAGGAAATTAAGGCTAGCAGTGTTTAACCCATTCAAACGTATTACCGTTTTCTCCCTGGAAATAAAACTAGACCACATGGATTTTAATGTAGGATCTACACTTTCAGTTTCGGTTGTAAATACACAATATTTTTTTTTTTTAAATGTATTCGTTTATGGCTTTTTCTTAAATTCTTGGTTGTGGTCCATCGCCGTCGAAAAGTACTCCTTCACCTCAAAATATTACATGTCCGCTATCAATTAACGCCTGTTTTATATTGTCACGGTATACTTTGAGATAAAATATAATTATAAACTTAGTGTAGTGAATCATCAGATCTCTTAGATAGAGTAACATTCTTCCAGCAAAACTAAAAACTTGTTTTGCCCGCGGCTTTGCTCGCATTAAGGCGATTACATGAGCTAAACGCGAGTTTTATAATGACTAAAAGTATATGATTCACTGCTCTAAACAAAACCAGAAAAATATATGATATTCTTCAGGATATATGATAGTATGATAGTGTTTTGAAAACATAATACAATTAATTTGACTCGATAAAAATAAATCACGAACTTATCTCTAAAAATTTTCTTTCAACCAAAAAAAACATACTAATATACATTCAATCATTCTGATTTTTTGGTAAATAATTATACAAGCAATGTATTATAGTGTTTTAGGTTTTTAGTCCAATCAATAGATTTTTGTAAATCGATCGAAACCACTCATTTCGCACTATTTGGGCCGCAGTGACTGACGTAACAACCACTTTGTAGTGCAAGCTGATTAGAACTTTATTCTAACAGCATTTCAAACGAAGGTTGAACCCCCACAAATAGAGTTGCTAATTTAGCTCATCTAGTCGCCTTAAGTAGAATCAATGCGGGTTGTAGAGTACAGCTTGTTTTAATATAATCAAAAGACACGTGCCGCCATCTATTATCAAACTAAACTTAAAAGAATGTTATACTTTGTTGTTTTATTTAGTAGTTTTATTCGGGATGAAAGGTACCCTACGTCCGTTTCTGTGCGCCGGACAACGTACATCATCATCATCATCATCTCAGCCGAATGACGTCCACTGCTGGACATAGGCCTCCCCCAAGTGTCGCCACATTGACCGGTCCCTTGCGACTCGCATCCACCGGCTTCCCGCAACCTTCACCAGGTTATTGGTCCACCTAGTGGGAGGTCTTCCAACGCATCGTCTTCCGGTTCGCGGTCGCTACTCCAGAACTTTTCAGCCCCATCGGCCATCCGTTCTGCGAGCAATGTGCCCTGCCCACTGCCACTTAAGTTTAGCAATTCTTCGGGCTACGTCGGTGACCTTGGTTCTCTTGCGGATGTCTTCATTTCTGATTCGATCACGCAAGGAAACTCCGAGCATAGCCCTCTCCATTGCACTTTAAGCCTTTTGATAAGGCCCATTGTGAGCGACCACGTTTCGGTCCCGTATGTGATCACTGGCAACACACACTGGTCATAGTAATTATGACCAGTGTGTGTATAAAGAAGGTCTAACATCAAATGTCACCGTAAAATTGTCAAACACGTTATATTACAATATAACGTGTTTCTCTGTAGCGATATTGTAAACTCTCGAAATATTGTCAACTGAACATACGGAAGTATCTCTGCCCCCATAATCGGGACTTGGGGCACCCCCCCCCCCCCCCGTTAGCTTAGTTAGGTTCCTTTAAACCCTGCACCCGGAAATACCACCCCGCGAAGCGGGGCTCCGTCGACTACGCTTTTTAGGGGAATATAAAGCGTTTTAAGGTTAGGTTATAATAATCGGTATTTCTCAGGAATGGTACCTACCATATCTTATCATAAGAGTTGTATCACTGGGCAAGGGGGACCCCTCCTTCCCTCCACACCGCGTACCATCGCATGCAAAATAATGCGTTTTATTGTAAGCAGTATGTTCGTTTGACAATATTTCGAGAGTTTACAATATCGCTAGAGAGATTATACAATATAACGTGTTTGACAATTTTACGGTGACATATACAACCTACAACTTCTAGTTACGGCAATATATTAAAAAGAAAACTAGCTTGTCATTGTCATTGTCTGACATGGGGTGACATGGGGTGTTATAGGTTTACATACTCTTTGGTGTTAGGTTTTTTTCGTTAGGTTATTTTCGTTACGGAAGTTCTGGATTCGGTCTCCACACTCAAGGCCCGCGATAGAAGCTATGCAATAGCTTAAAAATATAAAACAATATCGTACTTCTGATTCTCGGGGATCGGTACCTAAAGAGACACAACGTGTATACTCGATGGTAATAATTACCTTCTTCTGAAGAATCCATTATTTAGTTGAGGAATCCGATTTTGTCAAACAAACACACTCACAATTTCTCCACATTGCACAGCACAATGCACGCTACCACTACTACCCACTAAATGCGAACTAGTGTATTTGTGAGCAGTAGATATTAAAACCTGTATTCGTGATTCAAGATTTTGACCTTCCTTATCGAACGAAATGTTATTGGTTTAAAATTTTGGCCTCTAATTATTAAACACGCTGATTTTTTTTTTAATTTGCCAAATTCATTCAATTGTCATGATTTTTGCAATTTGGAGCACAGATTGAAGTTGAATAGCAATAAAAAAACGATGCGCTTCTATCAAATATCAATTCTGCTCAGACGCTACGGAGAATTTGTCACAATTGATTGAGTTTTTTTTTACCTTTCCTTGCCAGGCGTTCAAAAGTTTGGAAATTACCCTGCCCACACCCATATTCGATTTAATCTGTACTTCCAAAGACACCTGTATAAAGGGTGTAAAAAAACTCTTAAAAAGCCAATGTTTTGACTGCGGTACATTGAGTTTTACCGTTAAATGTATCACCCCAAAAAAAAGTCGTTTGCCAGCAAAAATGTTTGCGTAAACTTACATGTACGGAATGCTACGAGCAGGTTGACAGCTTCGTGATGAGTCTGTTTATACCCTGTATATTTGTAGATAGATACTTTATGTAAGTAAATCAATGAGTGCATCTCCCACTCAAATACCTACCAGGTTAACATGAATAGCGAGGACAAATAATACAACACCTGTGGCCGCTGCAGTTCGATAACAATTACTAGTAATGTGTAATGAGAGCATGCTCCTCAGTACTACAATGGTGGCGTAATTACTTAACGGTTACCTTTTGTTTTTACAGCATTCAATCTGCATGTAATAAATAAACTGTGCTAGTATATGGAAGACGCAGTTTTCTTTGAATTGTGATATAATAATCTTTTCCAATAATTTCTCATGACGTGTCGGTCATAAAAAGAACCCACTGATAAGAAAAGCACGTCATAGATCATGGTGCGACTTCAGGATTTTTCATTAATGAAGTAGGTATGTACGTCACATGATGACATAATGACGAATTTAGTTTTTTTTTAATCTTTTCGGATCGTTACTATTTATAAGGCACTAACTAAATCAAACATTTTTTTTAAAGAAATATTAGTAATGTTCTCTTAAATCTTATTTTCAATTGACGCTCTTCTCAAACATGAACCAAATTGTATTAAATGCGCACATTCAATACAACATTCATGTCTTTATCGTAATTTATTTTGAATCTGAGTAAGTACAGCACTACGCAACTTTTTTCAACTAAAACCTGCTCCAAACATAACTGTCAACGGTTTCAACTATAAATGGTAGACCGCGCTCAGTCAAAGATATATTTTAGTCTCTCTAAGAAACTGACTACCTTTTGTTTCTATCAGATACATACATATCTATCAAAAAATTAAATAGTATACGGAAATCCTTTTCTGCATAGCAATTATCGTTTATTTGTATTGATTTGCCTGTATCTGTTTTATTAGGTAAACAAGTGCTACCGATTCTCCATACAAATTAATTCTCATTTTATCGTCCTGAATAATGCCTCTAGAGTATTTTTTTTTAAACTTATATTGTCACTTACGGGATATCTTCCGTGATTATTTATTGTTTTGAGCTCCCGATATTTCGACGCTGTTGCAAGCGCCATGATAGCGGGTTGACTGGAGACTGCGGGTGGATGGAAAATAAAATTGTTACGAGCAGACAAATCTGTCTACCCTCTTTCTTTGTCTTTTGCTACGCGCACTATTGGAACTCGAAACTAAAAAATAACAGCCGCTCGGGCCGATCTTTAAGTTAAGCCGTGCTTGCCTAGGTTGGTCTGTGATGAGTGACCACCCTTACATACCGAGTTTCCTCCCTGCCTCGGAAAGCATGTTAAGCAGTTGGTCCCGGCTGTCATTTGTCCATCTTTGGCATTCGTAACAGGTAGTCAGTGGCCCAAAAAGTCTGACAACCAGTCTTACCAAGTGCTATCGTATTCCCAGTATTAACTAGGTTGTGAAGGTCAGACATGCTGTCGCGCCATGTAAAATACTGGTATTCAGCTGCATCCGGTTAGACTGGAAGCCGATCCCAACTATGTTGGGAACAGGCTAGGCAGATAATGAAGGTTTGCTGTAGACACGTCTCTGTCATTTTCTTTTTTCAGCAACAAATAAAATAAAGAAAATATGACCCTCCAAAAATCATCAAAATGACCCATTTTTCGGCTGTGATTAGAGGAACACCAGACAAATTCGAATTTCAACATAAAATAAATTAATAGGAACCTAGACATACTCTTTCTTAAAATGTTTATGTCAAAAGTAATTGATCCGCTCTGTTTTCGAGAAGAAAAAAGGGGAATACCTACCACATGTCCTCTTACGGCCATTTTCAATAACTTACTGTTCAGTTTCGCTAGGTTGCTATCTCTGTCTGTTTAAAAATTTTGCTACCAGGACGGTCAGAAACAAAACGTCACAGAAAATCTTTCTTGAATTTTCTATGAATCAATTTATAGAAACACCAATAGCAGCGAGCA
This sequence comes from Xestia ashworthii, assembly GCA_950022955.1. Taxonomy (NCBI): domain Eukaryota; kingdom Metazoa; phylum Arthropoda; class Insecta; order Lepidoptera; family Noctuidae; genus Xestia; species Xestia ashworthii. The sequence goes on along the minus strand of OX465562.1, from coordinate 10,558,005 downwards.
GGCACTTATACAGAGGGGGGGATAGTTGAGATTTATCCCCCCCCCCTCGAAAAATAAATGGGATCATAACCACTGCGAAGTACGTAAATGCAGTACAGTTATTAAAGCGATTTTTACACAGTTACACAAGAAAATACATAGAAAAACCAACCATCCGAGCCAGAATACAAAAAATCAAATTTGAATTGGATGCAAAAATTTTCAATCTCGCTACGCTCGCTTTTCGAATCCTACTTTTTTTTAATTGATGGGCCTTTCTGAACAGATCGGCCAAGTTACCCCTTGAATCTATACTAATATTATAATATTATAATTATAATATTATAATATTATAATCTATACTTCTATACTAATATTATAAAGCAGAAGAGTTTGTTTGTTTGTTTGTTTGGTTGAACGCGCTAATCTCCGGAACTACTGGCTCGAATTGAAAAATTCTTTTTGCGTTGGATAGTCCATGTATCGAGGAAGGCTATAGGCTATATAACATCACGCTATGACCAATAGGAGCGGAGCAGCAATAAGAAATGTTGCAAGCGGGAACAAAGCAGTTTAAACTTCCGTTGAGTAGGCGATGCGTTGCGATATCAAAACTTCATGCGAATGAAGTCGCGGGCAAAAGCTATGAGGCTATAATTTATCTTGGAAACTTGAACACCTGATGCAGAACCGCAACAGACCAGCTAAATTATAAGAGATACAAAAATGCCACCATAGCAAAAATTGTTCTACATGAAGAGCATTTTCTGCTGAGAGTATAAGTTTGAAGATCTGGAACATCTGATGTGGAACTCCAAGAGCCCAGCTACACCATAAGACATAATAATATATAAATGACGTCTTAGCAAAAGTTGTTCAATCTGATGAGCACTCTCTGTTGACTTATAAAAATCGAAGATCTCGGACACCTGTTGTAGAATTAATTTCCTTTTCCAGTTATCTTCGTGACTCGGTAGCCTACCCGGTAACGCAGGGGAGCAGTTACTTAGATTTCAATTGATCAGGTATCTTCACAACAAAACTATAACCATGCCTAGAAAGAGGTCAAATCTTTCCCAATGTTCCAAAGGAGCTAAAAGATGGAGGATCATAAGATCCCAAGAATCTATCGAAGAGCGTCAGGAGAGACTTGATGCTGTTCGAGAACATCAGGCTGCAACTTGCTCCGTGGAAACCTCTTCGGATCGCGAAGCACGCCTGCGTTCTCAGCATATTTCTACATCCAGGTCTCTAGAGACCAGTGAAGAATAGATGCGCGACTGACCGCTAATCGTGAACGTCATGCATTGTCTTGCGAGTCGGAGCCGTTCACGGATAGAGAATTGCGCTTGAGTTTCAAGCGTATCTACGCATCGACTACTAGATCTCTAGAGACAAGTAGGGAACGTGACGCGCGACTGACCGCTGATCGTGAACGTCACGCATTGTCTCGCGAGTCGGAGACGTTCACGGATAGAGAATTGCGCTCGAGTTCTCAGCGTATGTACGCATAGCTTCTTCTAGGTCTTTAGAGACAAGTGCGGAACGTGATGCGCGACTGTCCGCTGATCGTGAGCGAATCCAAAATGTTTACCGATACAGAATCAGGGCCGGCAGTCTCGACAGAGATAACGACAAAATCGTTAACTTTCAATCGCCGAATACTAACGAATAAATTCGGTTGCAATAATTATGCTTACGAGAAACGCGTCTTGGATGCAGAGACTTTCATTATTCGCAAGCATCATTATTGTAACCGAATTTATTCTTTTGTTATCAGCAGGGCCTGCAGTCTCGACATAGATAACGATCGCAAATCTAACGAATTCGGTCGCAAAGACTCTCCGATCCAGATTTAACGATATTTGGTAGTCTCTACACTCAAAGGTAACGAGTGTCCTTGGTTTACTAACAACCTTTGTAGCTAACTCAACGAATTTCGTAAAGTTTACGAATATATTTTGCGAGCATTTCTGACAGCCCGCAAAGTGAATCGTTACCAATGTAAATTAATTTATTGGTGGTTTTCACGGAATTACTGACCAAAAACTGTGCCGGACGGGCTTATTACTCGAAGGTCTATTGTCTGTACCAAAGTATGCTGTGCTTACGGCCTTTAATGGCCGTAAGCCGAACCTAACCTATAAATAAGTAGGTTCCGGACATGAATTAGTGTGAAAAGGCGTCGCTAATATTCATTTCATTGGAAGGAAGAGGATTCATTTAAATAAATATAACACTCAATATTGTAATCTATTACTATTATCAACTTTATTAATATCAAAGTTATTCAAGTATAATTCTACTAATAAATAAGGTCGCTCACACATTTTAAATCTTATAATGTACTGTCTAAAAGCAAATGTATAAAACATGTAATGAAGGTGTACGTATGTTTATTATTTGTATAAAATGTGAAGTAAAAAGGACACATTTCATCAAACTCATAATACGGCAAAAAAATTACAAATCGCAGTATATCCTCTATACTTATCCTATGTCAAAATTTTAAACAAGACATAATAACTTCACATCATCTTTACAGTCTACTAAAAAATAGGTACCTACATACAATCTTATCATTACCACCAAAACATTTTACACTTTTATTTCAACTGAACACGGCGTAGAAACAAATATCTGCATCAATACAAACAATAATACACACAAATACTTTCTTAAAACAATGCAAAATTATCAATTTTTGAAATACTAACATGAAAATCAACGTTAAAATTAAATTACACAATGCATTTTTAATATGGGAAGAATGAGATGAATATTTTTGAGGAACTTGTCATGGTTTTAATACATTTTCCTTAAGGCACAAAAAATATATAGGATAGGTTAACTACTTTCTGAGGTACTTAGAGCTTTATAAATTAATGGTAATGGTACAACTTCTAAATATTAAGATTCTGTATACGGGTAATTCTGCGAGTGACTTCACTCATGTTTGAGTTATTTCTATTTGAAAGTTTCATTGTACACTTAACAGGTTTGGATAGTTACAAAATGTAATGGAAAACCACTTCTTTTCCTTTAAGTTAAATGATTCTGTGATTTGCAGATCGGTTGACAAGATTCAAACCTTTGTAATTGAATATTTTGGAATTGTCTTGCACACAAGCATTTATTTTGTGTCATTTACTCTGCTGTGAATCCCTAACTACTATAATATGGTAATATCGAATATTGGAACACTGCGATTACACACAAATAAAGTTTTGGAAATATCTGATCAATACACAAACACTACACAAATTCACTGTTTGTTTTTTTGATTGTTCTTCGTCATTTGTCTACCATAGTCTCCAGCCGGCTCGGAGGCCTTCTGTGGTGTGACACAACGGCTCAACAGCTCGCTACGTGCTGCTTCCGATAGCTTCGGCATGCTTCGACACATCACACGACATCAGCGTGAAAATGTAAAATTCCTTGAATTTGCTTATTTCTGTATCCGGACGGAATAACAACAGAATTGTTCATGGAGCTCCTTTATGAATTTCAGCCATCTCTTCAAACACAACGACCTTACGAACTTTAGGTCGAGTTCCAGTATAACTTCACGACATTTATAATAAGTGAATGTAGAAGTATGTCCGGTGGGGTCGCAGCTTTAGCCAGAAAAAAGTTAGTAGAGGTACTGTACTGTTGGCTATCAATGAAAAATGCTTCAGAAAATACCATTGAAAACATAAACACAACAAATATTGGATTCCAATGACAATGAAAACAATACAAAACCAATTGACAAGTTTGACATTGACATTAAGCCAATGTTGCAAGGAGGCAAATTCTAATTTCCATAAATATTTAACGATTTATTTATTTATTTTAAACGTTTTTGGCTCTACTTACAAGTTTTCATGAAAAATAGTGCCATCAAAATAAGGCTTTTATAGTCTCAGTTTAAGATACAAAACAAACAATGATTTTTATTGAATCATGTTTTCTGCTTTTCCCCATATTCAAGGAGATTTTGTGAAAGCATAAAATTGTCTTTGAAATAGGCGAACTATGAATACGTTTTTCGCTAGCCTACCGACATCAATATGTCAAGATAATGTACGACTTTGCACGTTAACTTGAATGTAGAGACTTGCGTTTCTCCCAAGCGTTGTTATTGCAACCGAATTTTTTCGTTATTATTTATGTTACGTTAGCTTCCGACAGCGTCGTTACTAATGTCGAGACTGCAGGCCCAGGGCCTGCAGTCTCGACATAGATAACGATCGCAAATCTAACGAATTCGGTCGCAAAGACTCTCCGATCCAGATTTAACGATATTTGGTAGTCTCTACACTCAAAGGTAACGAGTGTCCTTGGTTTACTAACAACCTTTGTAGCTAACTCAACGAATTTCGTAAAGTTTACGAATATATTTTGCGAGCATTTCTGACAGCCCGCAAAGTGAATCGTTACCAATGTAAATTAATTTATTGGTGGTTTTCACGGAATTACTGACCAAAAACTGTGCCGGACGGGCTTATTACTCGAAGGTCTATTGTCTGTACCAAAGTATGCTGTGCTTACGGCCTTTAATGGCCGTAAGCCGAACCTAACCTATAAATAAGTAGGTTCCGGACATGAATTAGTGTGAAAAGGCGTCGCTAATATTCATTTCATTGGAAGGAAGAGGATTCATTTAAATAAATATAACACTCAATATTGTAATCTATTACTATTATCAACTTTATTAATATCAAAGTTATTCAAGTATAATTCTACTAATAAATAAGGTCGCTCACACATTTTAAATCTTATAATGTACTGTCTAAAAGCAAATGTATAAAACATGTAATGAAGGTGTACGTATGTTTATTATTTGTATAAAATGTGAAGTAAAAAGGACACATTTCATCAAACTCATAATACGGCAAAAAAATTACAAATCGCAGTATATCCTCTATACTTATCCTATGTCAAAATTTTAAACAAGACATAATAACTTCACATCATCTTTACAGTCTACTAAAAAATAGGTACCTACATACAATCTTATCATTACCACCAAAACATTTTACACTTTTATTTCAACTGAACACGGCGTAGAAACAAATATCTGCATCAATACAAACAATAATACACACAAATACTTTCTTAAAACAATGCAAAATTATCAATTTTTGAAATACTAACATGAAAATCAACGTTAAAATTAAATTACACAATGCATTTTTAATATGGGAAGAATGAGATGAATATTTTTGAGGAACTTGTCATGGTTTTAATACATTTTCCTTAAGGCACAAAAAATATATAGGATAGGTTAACTACTTTCTGAGGTACTTAGAGCTTTATAAATTAATGGTAATGGTACAACTTCTAAATATTAAGATTCTGTATACGGGTAATTCTGCGAGTGACTTCACTCATGTTTGAGTTATTTCTATTTGAAAGTTTCATTGTACACTTAACAGGTTTGGATAGTTACAAAATGTAATGGAAAACCACTTCTTTTCCTTTAAGTTAAATGATTCTGTGATTTGCAGATCGGTTGACAAGATTCAAACCTTTGTAATTGAATATTTTGGAATTGTCTTGCACACAAGCATTTATTTTGTGTCATTTACTCTGCTGTGAATCCCTAACTACTATAATATGGTAATATCGAATATTGGAACACTGCGATTACACACAAATAAAGTTTTGGAAATATCTGATCAATACACAAACACTACACAAATTCACTGTTTGTTTTTTTGATTGTTCTTCGTCATTTGTCTACCATAGTCTCCAGCCGGCTCGGAGGCCTTCTGTGGTGTGACACAACGGCTCAACAGCTCGCTACGTGCTGCTTCCGATAGCTTCGGCATGCTTCGACACATCACACGACATCAGCGTGAAAATGTAAAATTCCTTGAATTTGCTTATTTCTGTATCCGGACGGAATAACAACAGAATTGTTCATGGAGCTCCTTTATGAATTTCAGCCATCTCTTCAAACACAACGACCTTACGAACTTTAGGTCGAGTTCCAGTATAACTTCACGACATTTATAATAAGTGAATGTAGAAGTATGTCCGGTGGGGTCGCAGCTTTAGCCAGAAAAAAGTTAGTAGAGGTACTGTACTGTTGGCTATCAATGAAAAATGCTTCAGAAAATACCATTGAAAACATAAACACAACAAATATTGGATTCCAATGACAATGAAAACAATACAAAACCAATTGACAAGTTTGACATTGACATTAAGCCAATGTTGCAAGGAGGCAAATTCTAATTTCCATAAATATTTAACGATTTATTTATTTATTTTAAACGTTTTTGGCTCTACTTACAAGTTTTCATGAAAAATAGTGCCATCAAAATAAGGCTTTTATAGTCTCAGTTTAAGATACAAAACAAACAATGATTTTTATTGAATCATGTTTTCTGCTTTTCCCCATATTCAAGGAGATTTTGTGAAAGCATAAAATTGTCTTTGAAATAGGCGAACTATGAATACGTTTTTCGCTAGCCTACCGACATCAATATGTCAAGATAATGTACGACTTTGCACGTTAACTTGAATGTAGAGACTTGCGTTTCTCCCAAGCGTTGTTATTGCAACCGAATTTTTTCGTTATTATTTATGTTACGTTAGCTTCCGACAGCGTCGTTACTAATGTCGAGACTGCAGGCCCAGCAATCGAAAGTTAACGATTTAGTCGTTATCTCTGTCGAGACTGCCGGGCCTGGCTTGAGTTTTCAGCGTATTCGCACATCTACTAACAGGTCTTTTGAAACGAGTGATGAACGTGATGCGTGATGCGCGATGCACGTTCATTGAACGAACGTTTGAATTCTGATCGACGTCGACATTCTCTGAACAGAATGTCGATATCATCTGAAAAATCGGATGTGTCTCAAGATATAGCCGTAGGGCATGGCGACCTGCCTTGGGTTGATAAGGCACGGAGTGCATTTACGTCTCCTATGATTGAATACGCCACATATTCCGCCATGTATGGCTATTAATTGTACTTTTTGTGAAGCTGTTAAATGGCAAAAAGAAACAAATGGTATGTGTTGCTCAGGTGGGAAAGATCCGTTATTTTCCCGTCCCTGCGTTCTTAGAATTCGACATCAGACGTTTCAGATCTTCGACGACCCCGTTGTCGCTGGCATAAGCAACAGGATCCGCGTACGAAGTCGCGGGCAGAAGCTAGTCTAACATAATTATGCGAGTCGGAGTGCAAAAAAATTTTAGCTGTTTTCATGGAAAAAATTGTGTCGGCGCCCATCATGCACAGTTCCCATGGTTGTTTCAATGTTTATCCCCCCCCCAACCAAAAGTTTGGATACGTGCTTGGCTGCGAGAAGTGGCATTTTAACTGACTGTTATACTTAAGTAAGTTATACAGTACGGGCCTTAATCAAAGTTTATCTACCCATGGGAGCGCTTTTTGTTTGATATTCCGACAAGTTGCGCTATTGGAATCAGTAAATTAAATAAACGTGTGATATTTTTGAACGCGTTGCGGACCGGTCGCGTCAGTCACAAAGAGACAACGAAGTAAGTTTGTTATTGAATTATCATAATGCGAGTTAATCGGAGGCCCTCTGTAACCGAACAGTAGTAATGGAAAATGACAGAAATTAATTAGAAACTATTATAAACAATACTTTCCTTCTACTAATTAAATTCATAAAGACAGTTTGCTGACCGAGTTAATTAACACGTTAAACGCCGTGGGGGACAACATATGGGCCTCATTTATTTAGTAAAAGGAGCCAGGTCAAAAATGCCCGATTGTTAAATTTTACGTTTATGTTTTTATTGCTTTAGGGGCTAGAAAATGTGCCAAATCACATGAAATAAATCGAAGAAAAGTAATTAGTGACTTTATTTTACCAAAATACTACTGTCACTCAACAGTGGCCCCCCATGGCCCACGCGGAAATAAATCGCGTTGTTCGTTGGCGGGGGCCGCGGGGGTCGGGGTGTCGGTCATCCCCGCTCATGTCCTGCATGAACAAACAAGACGAAAAAACAAGACGAAAAACGATGTAACTTTTTGTGAAACCTGCCCTAACAAACCATTTCTTTGTTTTAATTGTTTCCATAAAATTCATTAAATAATAGGTGTAGTAACGTTGATATTGATCTCAATAAGTCTGATTTAATTTTGTTTCATTTAAAAACTGTAATAAATAATTATTATATTTCTGATTTACAAACATGTAGTTTAATTAATCTATATATATATAATAATAATCAAACTATCCCCGAAAAATTAAACCCTAACTGCTTAGAGTACCACTTTAACCAGATTTTAACTACTTCAGTAAATAGTAACAGTATACAGTATTTTACAACACATTTTAAATAGTAATTTTATCGAAAAATAGAAAATAACACATTATCATACACACTTTTTCCTTTAGAACTTTCAAACAAGTCGTGTCCCGAAATGATTTGTCATATTTTTCTAAGTCATATTTTTTACTAAAAACCAAATACAATCTAGTTGTCTGCAGGGCCGTGGGGGTCACGTCAAATACATATTAGCTTCATATCTGTGCCCGACGGCCCAATAGAGACGCTTAAAATCGCCTCTGACTCGCGGTCATATGTTGTCCCCCGCGGCCCCAACGGAACTATTGTATGTCGACCATACGGTGTCCCCCACGGCCCAAACAGAAAGACTGAAAAATGAAAGCGGCGTTCAACGTGTTAATTTTGCATTAGAGTACCTACCTTTTATATAATTAAAAACAATCAGTCAAACAAGGTTTTTCTAGTTAGTGATTAAGGATAAACAGCATTGTGAAACTGATGGTGAGTCTATGATTTAATATAATGAGGTAAGCACCCATAAACACGAAACTAATCACTTCGTGTACCTATGAAACAGTTTTGTAACTGACTGGCAGACAGAAAATACACATTGCAGACCCATTTTTTTCCCCGGGATGGGAGTGTCAGACTTTTACTGACTAAAACGAACGAACAGACGAAAAAAATATGTTTAGGTACAAGCCTAGGTGTAACATAGGCTTAACCGTGCAACCTCTCGTGTCGTGTCTCGGACCATGAACCTGGTTATGAACACAAAGAATGTAAATGTCATTTTTTTTTTAAAAAAAAGGAGGCCCCTTCCTTGTGGAGGCCCGGGGCAAGTGCCCCAGTTGCCCTGCCCTAAATCCGGCGCTGCCTAAGCCACTGAGGATAGAAATTTTTTTGAAGAAAGTTTTTCACCTGAACGGGGTGAGCACACGATTGACACGGTCAAACGGTCTTTGGTGTTTTATCATAATTAACTCTTTTAAGAAGACGTTAAAAGGCTTATGAGACGCCATAAGAGCTATAAGCTATGGGCTCTATGACTTATTCTTACAACAGGATGCGTAAATAAATAAAATAGACTCCCCATAATCCCCATTATGACGTAATTGCCACTGTTCGAAGAAATCACAAAAATCGTAGAAGGAAAAACCAAGCTATAAAGTATCCAACGTAACTATCTAGTATCTACGAGTATCTCCACATGGTGTTTTTGCGTAGGTTCCTAGTAACAGTCCGAATACCTACCCACCAGCTATCAGGGAATGTTGTTTATTTATAAACTCGGGTTAGAGCGATGCGTTCAACTGGTCGACTGCAAACGAAAACCTTGACTCACTCTCTAAATAGATAGCTTGTGGATAGTTTGAACTCATAAACTTATAGGAGTATCGTATCTGGTCGGAATTGGTGTCGAGTTCAATAATATCTAAGGTCGAAACTTTGAAGTGATTTTCTTGTAAAAAACACAACAGCTAATTTTATCTTAATAGGTCCTTTAAAGTGCTCGTTGCTACTAGGTCAAGAATAGCCCGATATAGATTGATAAAATTAGTACTCATTATAGAAATAGATTGCATTATAAGGTGTGCTAGAAATAAAATTTTCTCGGCGACTTCAAACAGAATGAAGATTCGAGTTTCCCGAAACGTAATGGGAAAATACAACGACTATGGATGTTGGAAAACGCTCGTGAGTGTGAGGCCTAATTTCTATCACCGTATCGTACTTTAATAGAAACTATTATTGAGATTAATTGCTATTTCTTGTAGGCAATAAAATAAAAATTAAAACGTAATCAAGTGCCATTAAGATAAGCGTGGTCATGGCACGTCGATGCTACAGTAATGATCATAATTTTATCTACGATACGGTGTGAGTACACGGATGTCCAGTTGTCCACTGATCAAATGCACTTAAAACATTATATAATAATGATAACCCCTTTGTATGTGCATCGGAGTTAAATAAACATCGAACATTTTCAATTGAACTACGTCTATACTTGCATAAAGTGTAATAGGTTAAGAAACACTTTGTTGTGGGGTTCAAATAATACAATCTATTATACATATAATAAAATCGTAGGAAAGTCAAAACTGTACATTGAAAATTTTTTAAAAAGAATACTTGGGGCGTGATCTACAATCGATATCGAAGCCAAAAATAAAGTTTTTAGAATTTTTGTCTGTTTGTCTGTATGTATGTCCGGGCTAAACTCAAAAAGTACTGAATGGATTTACTTCAAATTTTGCATGAATATTACTAAGAGGTCGGGTCAACATATAGGCTACATATTATCACGCTATCACCTACGGGGGAGGAGCTGTGAATCTTTATGACTGACTGGGTGATATATCAACGCGCAGCCCAAACCGCTGGGTCTACAGATTCCAAATTTGGCAAGAAGGTTCCTTATGTGGTCTAGGGGTGCATTAAGAAAGCATTTTTCAAAATTCACCCTCTAAGGGGGTGAAACGGGGCTCCAAAGTTTGTATGGGGAAACCAGATTAGTTAGACTATTTCATTCAAAACTACACAGGAGTATTCCTATTGATAAATGAGGAGAAACCGTTTCAGGTATTTTCAAAATTCAAACCCTAAGAGGGGGAAATGGGGCAAACCGCTGGGTCTACAGATTCCAAAATTGGCAAATAGGTTTCCTATGTACTCTTGGGGTGCAGTTAGAAATAATTTACAAAATTCGTCCTCCAAAGGGGTGAAACGGGGCTCCAAACTTTGAATAGGGAAACAAGATTAGTTAGTCTATTTTATTTGAAACTTAACAGGAGTACTCCTATCGATAAATGAACATTTGTTTCAGTTTTGTTCAGAATTCAACCCCTAATATGGAGAAATGGCGTGACAAAGTCTGAAAATAAACGTGGGTGTTGTTTGTATTGTGTATCGGGTTGGGCTTATTACAAAAACAATGATTTTAAGATTTAATGTGGCGGACCTGAAATTCCATCATCCCCATTTGGGTTGCAATGCGGTTGGAATGAAAAATTAAAAATCATTACGGGTGTCGCTTCCGAGATTATCAGGGGTGCTGATTACGAATATGGTATTTATTATGACATCCAGAAGATGGCGGATTCGACTTCTGTACAGGTTTATTGGGGTATCAGGAGAAATGCGCGACTTAATGGCAACTAAGGTTTACCCTGTAGTCAACATAACATCATCATAGTTGAATAAATAAATAAATCACCATCATCATCATCTTTAAAAATAAAAAAAAATAAAAAATTGTGTCTATTCGGTAGGTTAGAAAACAAATCGTAGGCTACTTCTATACCCCTAGGTGACAAAGGTGGTTTGACGCAGACGAAGTCGCGGGCAACAGCTAGTTATTTATAAAAACTTACTTGAGCACATAACCACATAGCTGTAAGCACATGGCTGCTTGTTACACTGAAATTATAATCAATTTGAATACATATGCATTTACTTAAAACCAATCCGAACTGTCAGAAAAAACATTGCAAATTAAATTAGAAAACCGGTTTTGTGAATCATCATCTATTTACGAAAATTTCCTCTGTGCATGAATGTATGGTAGAGGTAGATCCTAAAGCTACACGTATATTCTGCGTTAAATCAATAGTCCAACTGGTAAATTAAAAGGGAAATTAAACTGTGCCCGCATTTCTCAGGCCATCTGAAACGTATATTACCTGCAATGTATATGTCACCGTAAAATTGTCAAACACGTTAGTTAGATTGTAAAATAACTAGAGAGATTGTAAACTCTCGAAATATTGTCAAACGAACATACTGCTTACAATAAAACGCATTATTTTTCGTGAAATGCATGCGATGGTAGTCAACTCACGCGGTGTGGAGGGAAGGAGGGGTCCCCCTTGCACAATGGTATCACTCTCATGAAAAGATAAAGTACCATTCCTGAGAAATACCAATTAATATAACCTAACCTTAAAACACTTTAAATTCCCCTAAAAAGCATAGTCGACGGAGCAGGTTTTAAAGGAACCTAACTAACCTAACGTGGGGGTGCCCCAAGTCCCGATTATGGAGGCAGAGATACTTCCGTATGTTCAGTTGACAATATTTCGAGAGATTATAACCTCGCTAGAGAGATTACAATCTAACGTGTTTGACAATTTTACGGTGACATATACTAACAAGAATGGCCCAATCAGTAAAACTGAAACCCAGACACTCACTGTTACATTGAATTACAATAATAACCGAGTCTTTAAGAAAAGTATTTTCAACCAGACAGTATTCTGCTTTTGTAAAAAGACATACATAACAATTTTCATCAGCCCATACTGCAGATGTAGGTATGATGTAACGAATAAGCAAACATTAGTACAATCTATTTACTTGATAAGCACTGTACCTTTTATTTTCGAAAGCAAACTTCGCTGGCGAGTGAGATACGAATTCAATCGGCTTTGTTTGAACAGACATTTTTCAATTAAAAGCACTGCACTACTCCGATGGATATTGCTTGACCCGCCATCACCGGTATGGCTGGCATCGCCCGCTCCACAAAGGAATAAATTAAATAGCCTCGCTAGGGAACTGTCTACTGACAATAACTTATATTGAAACCAAACTATTACCTCGTAATTTTCTAAAAATTTTGTCAGTCATTGAACCGAAACTGTGACTCGCTTGCGGTCAAAAATATCCAAAGAAAACAGAGCGGTCTTTGTTCTTTACTATTGCATTTGATTTAACGTCCACAACAAAGGAAATGATTGGTTGATTTGAAATCTATGGCTTGAATAATATATTGTTAATGCGCGACAAATGACAGGCAGTGATATTTGAATGTGAACCATCGATGCAGCTTACTGTTGCAAATTACTTACTTTAGTATATTGTTTGTTATGTGTACTAAGTCTGGTGTTATTGCTATTTTCTCCATGATGACTAAACCGTTATGGCTGTGATTGAGGAATCTTGTGCATTATTGATTTTTTATGCAGGGAAATGGAAAAAAAACAATACGCACGAATCTAGAATGAAAATTATGTGTGGATAATTTTATTAATTTCTATAAAAATCTGCAAAACTCGTATTTCTACATTATACTAACGGTTCTATTGATTTTCCGGAACCTACATAAATGGGACGTAACCGAAAAAAGTACTAAAATTTATTTTGGCCATTTTGTGAAAACGTGTGTAGGCAATAGAAGAAAATTGATTGGGAAATTCAGTGTAATAAGAAATAAAAGGTAATTTTAGTACGACATAGGAAGAAACTCGTTAGTTCCGGCGAGGATTGATTGGAGTCAACCCTCACTACTCAACCCTACCGCGTCGGGGGTAACGTACTGACCTGAATAGATTTTCCTCGACTGTCAGAGGGTTCACTACGGCCTTTAGCCCTTCAATACTAGAGCGATAACTTTTGAAATTGAGTGAGATCAATATCTGTTATTATTAATTGAAAATAGATATATAACACGGAATAAAAAGAAAAACTCACCTTCAAAGTTACCTAAAGGAAACTTACTTCGACTTACATAAGATTGTAAGTACTTCTCACACGTGATTAATAAGGTATGAAAATATTTCCATGTGGAAAATTGAAAATGCATATTATTGGAAGATTTATTTAAAATAAAAGTAAGGAAGTATAAGGGCTTGTTATGGGCAGTATCTAACCGAGAATATAAATAATATTCAGCTACAGATAGTGTGAAAAAACTTTGAAAAAGGATTGAAAATTCTGTGAAACTGAAAAAATCAGTTAGGCTAGGTTAGTTACGACATTATATTTAACTTTCCCAGTATTTAGAATTGAATGCTAAGTACGTACCATTACAACAGACACAAAGTACTCAATTTAGCACTTTATTATGTTTTTAAGGCAACATTCACAGATAACATCAAAAAACCAACAGATTTTTCATTAGAAACAGATGAAAATGAAGATGGCGGCACGGAAATGAAAGATACCTACCCAAACACGTTTTACCAACTGACTTTACGAACGACTAATGACGAACTTGATGTTCTGAAGTGTTCATGACGAAAGAGATAGAAACACACATGATTATCTACGTATATTCATTTCAACAAATTTGTCTTGTTTTTAAGAGCTGTTCTTCCTTAGACATATCAGAATTAGTCGTAAATTATTATTATTATTTACTTTGATTGAAGTTCATGGCATTTTCAGACTTCCTATTAGATATTGATTAGTTATTACAAGGCATAACATTCAACTAGTTCTAAACAGACATTTCCATAACACAAGTTTATTTTCAAAATCGGCCAAGTGCGACTAACAAGCCCCCACTCATGATCTTTGACGCTTTCTATCTTCGTCAGTTTTTTATGAACGACAGTCGCCATTTAAAAACTTCTTAAGAAGCCAAGTGCTTCATACCACTTAGAAGCCCGGTGGTTCCCTAATAGGTAATAGATTTGTTCATTTTTGACTACTAATAATATGCTTCAAAGAAGTAGTACCTGAGTAGTAATTTATGTAACAACTTGTTTAATCTAATGATAAAATGACGCGTGCGCTCCGCACTCTCAATCTCATTGACGTTGACTTATTCTGAAATTGTTCTCTGAGTGAGTTAACAAAAAATGTATTGTTTACACTATCGCATGTATCCCTGTGATGATAAAACGCAAATTACGTATATTTACGGATGTTTTACAGACCAAAACACCTTAGTAATTAAGATAAAGTATCCCATTTCAATTAAGAGCGAATGGAGATGCCTGGTGCCTCTCTTTATTGAGGCTCTATACAGGGTGGAGCGGTAGACTGATCAATGTGAGTTCGTGCACATGGCTGCGGTTTTCACCAAACTTCCCGAGACAGGACCTTTTCTAAAATTATCCCGGCGCCCAATCGATATACCCACACTTCCCTTTGCCGTCTAGACAGACCTATGCACACCTACCCTAATATTATACTTTTTACGCCACCTGCAAGTAATCGTGTGAAATTAACGCAACAGACTGTATACGCGTTCCGTGCAAACATACGTTACCCGAACAATATTCTCTCGTGCGATAATGTGATATATAGCCTAATTGTGCTCCAATTTTGGAGAGATAAGAGACGGTAAACAAAACACGTTCCATACGCTAGTATTAACTACGATTAACTTTTAATTACTGAACTGTGTTGGGTTTACTTGTTTAAGTGTAAAGAGGCGTAAATTGCAGCTGTTTCTATACGAATAACAGTTAGTCGGCGGGCTCTTACCGTTAATTCTGCGGTCAGACAGTGTATCCTCCTCGTCCCACCAGGGCTGGTCTAGAATCCTGCGCGTCGGCGGACGGTCGAAGTTCCCGTAATATTGAAACTCCATTTTAAGCACTTATCGTCTATATAAACACTACTTTCTTCTGCAGAATTTAATTACACAGACACTGTAGGCATACACAAACACCACGCCACTTTAAACGCTTATGCGATACTGATTTGTTATTAAGTCTTCGCGACCAGACACAAATGAGATAAACGATTGACGCTGAATAATGACAACATATAGGGTCATTATTATTGACAATAGTACGGTAAGTCGCTCGTTTGTCAACGCGTCGTCGCGCGACGTGATAACACCCGCCTCGCCGTTGTTCTCTCTCACCTTCTGTGTAAGGTGTCTGTGTGTTTGTCGAATGTCGTGTGAACAACCGCCAGCAAACACTATGCCAGCCACTTGCACAAATATAAGGAAAGGAGATCTGTGAGATTGCCTCTATCGTCGCTATGTGTTATTGAACGTGAATACTTATTGCGTTTTTATTGGATTCTATGAGGAAATGATTCTCAATGTTTTTATAATTTGTGTGAAAGCTAGATGTTTTAAGACCTGACTGACGGTGTTACACTTTTTAATTGGGTGAGTATAGTTATCTTGTGTGCATAGCTCACTCGACCTTAATTGTCACATGAAAATCGGCCACGCTTGAAGAAAAATGATAAGTAAATGCTCCTCAAATTTAGAAATTCTTACTACAATTGGGTCAATATCACGCTCTACATAGGTAATCTAGTCTCTAATTAAAGTATTTACGAGGCTTTCTTCTAATTTTTTTCAAATCATATGTCCCAACATCTGTATAGTGTGCTATCATCATGTCCTCACTAGCTTACCTACAACTATAAAAATTAATTTGGATTCGCAAGTTCTTTGACCATTACAGTCAGATCGGGTGAGCGCATTTCTAAAATCTGTTTGTTCTACGATCAAAAATGTTTTTTTTTCCCGACCGACCTGACCAGTCCCGTGCGACTCGCATCCAAAGGACTCCCGCAACCTTCACGAGGTCATCGGTGCACCTAGTGGGAGGTCTTCCAACGCATCGTCTTCTGGTTCGTGGTCGCCACTCCAGAACTTTTCAGCCCCATCGGGCATCCGTTCTGCGAGTAATGCGCCTTGCCTACTACCACTTAAGTTTGGCAATTCTTCGGGCTACGTCGGTGACCTTGGTTCTCTTGCGGATGTCTTCATTTCTGATTCGATCACGCAAGGAAACTCCGAGCATACCCCTCTCCATTGCCCTTTGGGTGACTTTAAGCCTTTTTTTGATAAGGCCCATTGTGAGCGACCACGTTTCGGTCCCGTATCATGTAATCACCGGCAACACACACTGGTCATAGACTTTCGTCTTCACTTGATACGTTAACGTATATTGGAATCTGTGTCTATGAATGCTACAATTTTTTTTTTGTATTTGATCGCACTGTATATTTTAAACGTACATTTGTTTAGGCGCAGGCATGAAGTTTAATATCAATATAGATAATGTGTTATTTTCACTGAAGGATTTTCGCTTATTCTGTTAACCCCTTCGTATAAAACGCAGAATAAAGTTATGCTTTGTCATAAGCTTATTCCGCCATATTCTTCGAAAAATATGGTTAATCTGAAGTTTATTCTGATTGTTCCTGAACTTAGCGTCATTATCTAATACTATGGGGGTAAAAGATCAAGAACCTAATGTCCTGAAAGTAAAGTGGAACAAAGGTCAGAACTACATCCTGTAATTGACGATAGTTTTACAGAAACGTCGGTTCTTTTCATTCCATTTGTGAAGCTATTGTGACGGGACACGCCACTTAACACTTCATTGCAGACGCATATATCGGCACTATTGGCGGCAATATGCTAACTACGCGAACGTGTGCAACTTGTAATAATATATGTTGACATACTTAATTTTATACTTGAACGATATCAGACGCTTCACTTTAGTCTATCATTCTAAGTACATCTTCCACTTGAAATTCACATAAACTTACAAATACAATTAAAGTGAGTAAGTGTTTATTCAAAAGAGCCTGTAACAGGTTTATTTATACAATTGTGATAGCTCGGCCAATTTGCATGATATCAATATAATTTACAGCCTTTGTTACTCGGTAAAGATGTAGTTTTTTATGGTGAAAGAATTTTTAAAATTTTTTGAGTAGTTCTTGAGTTAAATCGTAACAAAAAAAAATCAAATCTTTCGTCTTTATTGCATTAGTTTAGATAAATGGTTTTGAGTTTGGGTTTGAGTGAAAAGTGAATAATAATAGGATATCTTTCTATATCCCCCCATAAACGTGAGACTTAAACATAACTGGCTAAATGTGGGTGTACTTGATAAATACACCCCCGCTTTACCCTTCGGGGATTACAAGACGTGATGTGTTGTTATGAAAAGTGAATTAATTAGTGAACCGATCAAATGGTATTGATCAAAGAAAATTATAAAAGAAGCAGATGAACGTCCATGCCTATGTGATTCATGGTCTCAGTCGAGTGAACCATTCACTCGAGTGAGGCGTCTGATACCGGCTTTACTATCGACTGTGAACGCCAACGCAGTTAAAACTACTAGAATACGTCAGTTTACTAAAACAATTGCTACAAAAATAACTCTACAATCGAAATTGCTTTTTCAGCACTAATTAGAACGTGTTTAGATTGTACAGCTCTTGTTGGTATTCTATTTACTATGCATTGAATACAAGGCAAAGTAAGAGTTAGGTACCCAGACTATGTTTATTTGAATTCGTATCTAAGTTAGATTATTTTCATATTTTTAACTTGAAATCAATTAAGACTTTAAAAAAATACTGCGGGGCGGTCTTTGGGGACTGCCGATAGTTGTGCGCACGCCTAAGTGGTGCTACACCGTAGCGAATCGGCTACGAGTGCTACAAAGCGTTATGTGACGGTCACACGAGTTTCATGATTTTTATTCACCCAAAATGTGCACAACGCGCTTAAGTACGTTTTCACTTCAAAAAACTGACTTCGATGAAAATAAAACTAAGCAGAGAGATATTGATTGCATTGAAGAGGAGTGTTACCTAGTCATTGTTTTCATTCATCTTCGGGGTGACATTGTTATGTGAAAATTTTCATGGAAATATCAATGTTTTCTGATTATTACTAATATGGTTGTTCAGGTTGGTCACCTTTATCAACCTTTCTTTGTTTATTAAAGAGGTTCGTTCAACCGAGTAACTGAGAAGGAAATCTTGTAATTAACTGACGAATAAAAATGTACCTTCATAAATGGTGTAAGTTTATCTTAATGCAGTTTTACAACTATTTGCAACCTTAAGTACTTGATTCATTGTCTGTTTATGTACATAATGTGCAACGATTGTTAACAGTCATAATTAAGCTACGATAGCAAGTATTTAAGTTACTGTTATCAATAGATAATGCAATGACGTTTTTATGGTTGTATTTAATTAATTAATTCCTCGATAATAAATCACAACGGGCTTTCACGTCATTGTGATATGTTCTCGTCGGATCGTCACATGTTTACTGGTGTTTTTAATTTGTAAATAATCTCTATAAGTTTATTTTTACAATCTGAACTCTGACAGCAAACGTTGTTAATACGCGATTACTGTCGTACCATCCATCCCACGGAGATGTACCTACCTCATTAAATAAGTTAATGGCACATAAATTAAAAATAATGAATTATATTAATACTTATATTCATTTTAATTACCCAGGGGATTGAGTTGAAAAGATTGCGCCTTTAGTGTTGCTATAGTGCCGCGCAGCTATCTAGTATAGGTGAAGTTTAAATTGTTGTAAATAATATTGGAATAATTTATTAAGTTGTTTAATTTGAAAGGGCTATAAAGCTCTACTCTTTAAGACAACAGAGCTTAAGTTACTATCGAAACGAATTCCTTTTCAAGGAGTTTAATATCTTAAGCTCGATCCATGTTCTCCTCCGGCCTTGTGATAAGAGCCTATACGCTTTAAAATAATTATAATAATCCCAATATTTTGACGTACGAGTAAGTAGACGAATGATCGATTGATGGAATTTTAATGACAGCGATTATTATATTCAACAATCAAAGAAAAACTTGTTTCACTTTGAATCTATAGGCTTCGTTAATATTGTATCAGCTACTAGATACTTTAGTCAAGTTGATCTACCTTTAAGGTTAAACTCGGTTGGTTAAATTATACGTGGCTAAGGGCAACCAGTCCCACAAACCTCAATAGCTTAATGGTGTCAAACAATTTACAGCACATGTATGTTAAAGTAAGTAGTCGAGGTCTTATATGATAGTGATACGTATACCGTATACGAGAATTATAGGGGCTCCTATCGTTGGACTCGTTTACTTTAAACGCATTTTTTGCAATTAAAGTATCTAATTATTGGTAAACTATTTGCAAAAACATTGTGAATATGAATTTCTGTTTTGTAAGTTAATTGGTAAAGTTGAAAACGATAATTGTTACCAAGAAGAATAGAAAACTAAAATAGGTTAGTTACGAGTAGATTAGATAATAATAATTAAAAGAATTATTAGAAACTGTTCAGCAAATATCGTACGGATATTTTTTTTGTAATTAAAATGATTGATTCAATAATGAGCCAGAAAAATACTCGAAACAGATTACAAATATTAAAAGAAGAAAACGATGATTTGATAAAAGTAGGGAATAAAGTATGGACCTGCATTTAATTTCTTGAATTAAAAAAAAACTGAAGATGACAGCAACTTCTACCTATTTATTGAAGTAAGTACAAATTTAAAAGTTTTTTTTAAGTTTTTAAGGTTTACAGAAACTGTGTTAAATTTTTTCGCGGATTATTTACGAAAACGAAAATTAGTGACACTTATTTCCATGCGCTCATATCATGCATTATTTGAAGCATCGTAAAACATAGTACTCACGATAGCATTTCTACAACCTCCGTACATAATATTGAAGACGCGGTACACTATCACACCGTTTTATTATTTGTCGGTATCAGCCTAGCGTTTGTTCTGCGCGTGTTTGGCGACTATAGACTAAAGAGGTCCTGCCATTATAAGTAACTTCGTAAAGTTAGTATCTCGCTCCGGTCTCGCGACGGACTTGCGACCGTGTTCCGTTTCGCACAACTGACGAATTTTCGCGGACAGCGAACGCGTTAAGTGCCTAATTCTATATTGATAAGCAATATAAACTGAAATTCGTGACAAAGACGAATGTTTTGTTTTAAAGTAGATGCGACCGGTTTGTCTTGTTTCATACATGTTTCTTTCTAATTCAACAAATTTTTGAATTTCATTCATGTTTGTGCTACGATACGTTTTTCTTGAAGGAAAATGTGTGGCAAAATCATAATTTTCATATTATATCACACGTTTATAGCTGTTTACTAGCCGTAGGTGAGAAAAAGGTATCGACAGCCAGAAAGTATCCTAGAAAATAGTAAGCGAACACGGTGTGAAGTATTTAACTTGCTTACATCTGAAATAACAATCTATGCCTGCAATGCAACCTACATGGTGAAGAAATTCTTTTCATTTCACATGTGTGTTAAACTAACACAAATAATAATATTTGACAAGACATAATGACACAATATCACTAATAAAAATCTGCTACGCCACTACTACGCCTCTAATAAACGAGATTGATTGTAACGTTAAATCGCAAATTGGACAAGTGACGCTAGTTTACCGATATAATTACGAATGTGTGCACAAAGTGTAATCAAACACCTAATATTTAATAAAAACACCCTTATTGACTGCTCGTGACAAGCGTCATACAGGTGTGAAGCGAGTTCCGTATGCAATGTGCGAATTTTATCAGATTAAAACACACAAGTAACTGACTAAAATCTAACAAACTTGTCGTCATTATTATTATTGATAATGCAAATATTATTACACTACTATATAACCGCAAATTTGCGCATTAAATGTATAATTTATGAATCTTAAACACGTTGGCATTTAAATTACTAATGCAACATTGATTACTTGGCAAAACTGTTGTTATTTGAAACTCTTGGTTCATGCAATTCTGATTTTGATTATTCATTATGTGTTATTTTATTAGTGCATATTTTATGATATTCGATAAAGAAGTCTCCACGAGTTGGTAAGTAGGTACATCACGTAGTGATATATATGTCACCGTAAAATTGTCAAACACGTTATATTGTAAATTGTAATCTCCCTAGCGATATTGTAAACTCTCGAAATATTGTCAAACGAACATACTGCTTACAATAAAACGCATTATTTTTCGTGAAATGCATGCGATGGTAGTCAACTCACACGGTGTGGAGGGAAGGAGGGGTCCCCCTTGCCCAGTGGTACCATTCTCATGAAAAGATATTGTACCATTCCTGAGAAATACCGATTAATATAACCTAACCATAAAACACTTTATATTCCCCTAAAAAGCGTAGTCGACGGAGCCCCGCTTCGCGGGACCCCTATTTCCGAGCGCAGGCTTTAAAGGAACCTAACTAAACTAACGGGGGGGTACCCCAAGTCCCGATTATGGAGGCTGAGATACTTCCGTATGTTCAGTTGACAATATTTCGAGAGTTTACAATATCGCTAGAGAGAAACACGTTATATTGTAATATAACGTGTTTGACAATTTTACGGTGACATATATACTATTATAATTTACATCCGGTGCATGTCTACTAACAAAGCTTTCACTTCTTGCTGATGTCGAAATAGAATTTTGTAAAAAACACGCAGTAAACAAGATCATATGACTATCAACAGGTGACACAGTGTGTGCCATGTGTCTACAACGTATACATATATGTACTCGTAGGTATCATAAAAAAGTCATACCTAACTAAACTAGATTTCAGCAACCTCATTAAATCTAAGACAGGTAATTGTTTTACATATTTACTTTACACTTTATCAGGGTACGCAAAGCGCAGTGGAATTATTTTTACGTCACATTATATACGTACGACTTAGAAAATATATAGCGGAATCTCTGTATAATAAGTATTTGATCTTAAATTCAACAAGGTGCACGATAACTGAACAATTGTGTAGATAACTTATCTATTAACGTTTTATTGTTAACAAGGAAAATAGAGAAGAAAGAGTAGGTACATTATAGGTACCTATGCACTTGTGGGTACTTTCTCCGCCATTTACGTTAAGTTCAAGTCTAGTGCGATGACGTAATACACACGTGTACACTAGAGTCTTGTCGACTTTAAGAAAGTTTCCTATGAAAATATTTGGAATTTTCCTTGAACGAGTAATTACATACCACACACTCTTTCTTTACGTGGAAATGTATAGTTTGAGAACCTATTGATAAGTAACTTTATAAGTAAACAACATTATGACGTTTGATTTTTTAAGAGGTTTCGCACGAAACGTAATAGTGTTGAAACTTTACCACGAAACGTAACGATTGTACTGCTGAGTTCACTGACGGTCTGCCACTTTTCACCCCTATGTAATAAGGTTGAAAGAAAAGTAATCGACAGTCAGTGAACTCTGTAGTGCCTACAGTCAGTGAACACTGTAGTACCTATAGTCAGTGAACTCTGTTGTACCTACAGTCAGTGCCCGCTTTATTTTACCCCTTTGTCCTACGGAAGGGACGGATACGGATAAAGGAGAGTTGAGAAAAGCCTATACATACATACATGCCTACACTTTCTACAATTAATAATAGCCTTTGAAACACGACCTAACCATTGTCTAAAGGAAAAACACCTATATAAACGTAAGAATAAGGCCGAGTACACATTATGATACTGGTCACGCATGGTTGACCAATTGATGTTAAGGTTTCTATCCAATCACGCGAGATTGGCCCGTTCACACCTGAACCATTGTATGTGGACCCGAGATACTGCGAGAGAGTGACATATGGGCATTGACATCTTGTTTGCAAGATACTTTACTTTTTCATCATCAATATATATAAAAATCAATGCCACTTTTCGTTGTAGTTTTATAACTCAAGAACGGGCTCACCATAACCAAACCAAATGTTTAGGCTTTGTTCGGACTATTTAGTAGATGGTTTATGTGAAGTTGCGCGGTTCAGCTAGTAACATAATATATATCACGGCTGTAATGAAGGGTTAGGCAGAGGACCCAAGGTACACCCACATTTCGTCAAATACATTTTGAGTTTATAAAGGCAACAATAGGGGCGACTATATATTACCATCAACTGGGCAAAAATCCAGACTCCTGATAGAAAAACCCTATAATACTAATCTCGTCCTAGACTTCCTTATGCTAGTCGTTATTTTTTAATATCTTTCGGAATCGTCAGGCTCAAGCGGACATTGGAGGATGAGCTGGACTACTTCAATAAACACCGGTCCCAACTAGAGCTACACAAAAGGATAGTGGAATGGGAGTATAGAAACTCTTGCCCTGCAGAGGAAAAACCAAGGTTAACAATACATAATCAGAAAAATTAAATTAAGCTTTGTTACTATTCGTAGCTGTTGGGTTCAGAGTTCTACAAACCCTCAGAGAAAAACTATGTCAGTTTATGGATCTGGCTTTCATCTTCTTCTAGAATCGAAGACTTGCAGTACGACCATCAGTACGTAGCGACCTCTTTTTGTCGTTTGCCTCATCCTAGTCCTGAAGGGCGTAGTTACGGGCAGGACAGAAGATGTGGTAGTTGAGAAGCCATCTTAAATATCTTAAATAAAGCACGGACAGGAAAACGAGAGGTCGTGGCATCGACCCCAACCCGTTGCAATAAGCAGCATTAGACACCAGCGTGAGACAACTCAGCAAAGGATACGAACAAAACATTGGTGTCGATTCTGTTGTGCACCAACTAAACTTGATTTAGGCTATTGCTATCTTTTTCTCTCTGATAAAACGAGAAAGAGACGGACGTAGAGCTGTCAAATTTAATTAATTTGACAGCTCTAAGTTTTTAATTTCTCATCTACTGTACTGTTTGTTACTACAACGCGTTGCACTGCACGCGCGGTGTACACTAGTAACCGACGCAATGGAAAAACGCCTGATACATTTTATAAGCTGTAGCTGACCAAAAGGGGTGTGAAAAATCAAAGGTAAATATTTTTTTCAGTTGAGTTGAAGCCTAACTAAGTTGCTGAAAGTCAAAAATTTCCACAGAAACACAGTTCACCGACCTTTATCATGATGGCATTCAGATTTGTTATTTACTTTTACATGATTGTACTTATCTATAGAAACTTAAAACTTCTCATTGCGTTGAACACCTACATCGGAATAGTTATAAGTATAAATGTTGTATATTTAGCTAGGACTTGGTTTTTATTAACGCTCATAGAGTCATAGTTGAAAATACCGAGATGACACTTTTAACGCACATAAACTGTTTAAATAACTTGGGGTCACTAATTTTGGTATTGACATCAACCTGCTCAACGAAAGGATGGTCGATCTTCGTTATTGCCCCATAAACGGGGCACTGAGGGAAACTACGTTAATAAGAGGACACTCATTTTATTTATTTAAGACAAAATCAGTGATAATGACAATATGATGTTTTTTAGACATAATATTATCTCAGGTATAGTTATAGTAATAAGTATGTAACCGTTTGTCGTAAAAACGATGTGGAAGGGATCCATAGGTTAGGTTAGTTTAGAACCACGCGCGAGCCGAGCGAGCGTAGCGAACGGTGCCGCGGCAGCGGTCGGCGAGCGCTACCTCGAAATTGGTCGCGTTTTTCTAAGTATTTTTTTCATAGTGCCCCCAAGACGATGTTTAGGGATACCTAAAAGCGTTATGCTAAAAAACAGTAGGAGTTTAAATATATTTACATTAATGATATTATTAATTACAATTATCGGACATGAGTGTTATGAACATCGCCGGTAGCACTACAAATAGTATGAATGAAAACTTTAGGATGAAAAATTTTAGGAAGAGTGATCATGATGAGTGGTAAAGAACTTTAGGTGACCCCTGGGGAATGCCGATAGAAGTGAAAACTAAGTAACTTGTGAATATCGTCGAGCTGTGTGTGCATTGTTTTTTAGGGTTCCGTAGCCAAATGGCAAAAACGGAACCCTTATAGATTCGTCATGTCTGTCTGTCTGTCGGTCTGTCTGTCTGTCTGTCCGTCCGTATGTCACAGCCACTTTTTCCGAAACTATAAGAACTATGCTTGTTGAAACTTAGTATGTAGATGTATTCTGTGAACCGCATTAAGATTTTTACACAAAAATAGAAAAAAACAAAAATGGGGGCTCCCCATACGTGTGGGGTATCTATGGATAGGTCTTCAAAAATGATATTGAGGTTAATAATATATTTTTTTCTAAACTGAATAGTTTGCGCTAGAGACACTTCCAAAGTGGTAAAATGTGTGTGTGTCCCCCCCTGTAACTTCTAAAGTAAGAGAATGATAAAACTAAAAAAAATATATGATGTACATTGCTATGTAAACTTCCAACGAAAATTGGTTTGAACGAGATCTAGTTAGTAGTTTTTTTTTAATACGTCATAAATCGTAAACAGCAATTAACCTTTCATTCAATCTGCTACGGAACCCTTCATGGGCGAGTCCGACTCGCACTTGGCCGCTTTTTTAATTTATGGTTTCATTTTCTATTTGCCCCCTCCCTCACCCCCTCCAGCTCACCCCTCCCCCCGCAGTCCCCACCCCAATCGAAGCACTGCTACGGCTGTGGCTACGGGTTGTGCCCTGCACACGCCTATGTTGTGCTACGCCCGTAGCGGGTCGGCTACGAGTGCTAAGAAAAGTGTGACGGCCACGCGAGTTCCAAGATTTTTGTTCAAAAAAGTGCTCAACGCGCTTATAGAATTTTTCACTTCATAAATAAAACCGATTCACCACAATATTTTTGCGTAAAGTTACTTAGTTTGATGTACAGAATGCTTGGTTGACGACTACGCAAAAGGTCCGTTTACGTCTTTTATAACTCAACAAAATCGTGACACGTGCTGTCTTTGCTAGCAGAGTTCTGTCCAGTCTTATCCCAAATAGTCGAACGCAAGATATAATGTGAGTGTGACGCGCATTCATCAAATCTCCAAACCAATCATGACGCATGCTTTCTTTGTCCGCAAGCAAGGTCTGCAAAAGACCCTATTATTGATCTTAATCTGATAAACGGTCAGTGTCGTGGCCATGAGAACGAAAGTGCTAAATTAGTGGCCATTAAATTCACCTGACCTTCACCTCGGGCTGTACTGAGATTGGAGTTTACGATACGAATAAAAGTAACTAACCAAGTCCAAGTAATTGTGCTCACGCGGGGGCCACTGAAAATATACTTTAACTAACAATTTTAGGTCTTACACTATAATTCTAACATTATACACATGGTGTTAGAGTATCGATGCGCAAGTATTAGCAAGAGTTCAGTTCATTAAAAAGCAGCTGTTTCATTTTGCCTGTGAAAGTTTTGAACTTTTGTATGAAACGCATATTGTTTTTACGCCTTAGTATAATGTTTGGGATCATTAACTGATTTCAGGGTAACAACTTAAACGCTTATTTACATTCTCATTAGTGACAGTTATGCTAGCAGTTTCTTTTAGTTAGTACGAGAGACACGAAGATTGTACACAAAGGTAAAATCATTAAAATGAGATACCTACGCCTACCAACCTATACCTACTGTTCTGCCGTCGACATGGAGCAGAAATGTTGGGATCATACGTGAATGTCCTTGTCCATGCCGTTAAAACAATTAGGTCATTCATTATGACTGTCGGGTGATCCCAACATTATAATTACAATCAGTTCCTATCACGGTGCTCAAGAGCATGTAAGCGAGAGCATAAACACCTCACTTGATACCTAACTGCATATAATGTAGGATTGTAGGTACAATAATACACTTAGCAAAACCAACGATTTCAACTTCGAGATAAGACCTATTTCGTAATAGTATGGCTTCCAAGAACTATGTTCGTGGAAACGTAAAAGATTAATCAATATACCAGTACGAGAAAATCAATTTTAAGGACGCGTTCGCAAAATTGATAGGTACAGAATCGAACTACTACATTGACACGGCTCATACACACAAGTGTAGTGCACGACTACTATTCTCGCTACCGAGAAAAGTAAACTTGTGTGTATTGACTCGTGTCAATGTAGTGGTTCGATTGATTCAAGTGAACTCATTTTGATACTTAGAAAGATTCATTTTTTTACGTATTTATTTGGAATAAAATTTTGGCACCAACATAAATATTTACGTTTTATATTTTTACGTTTTACCTCGGACTTGATGGAACGACCTGAAGGTGTACTTCGGTGACTGCTACTGGAACTCCTCGACGTGTTGGACTAGGTGAGCCGAGTTTGGGCTTGTTTTGTTAGTTATGATGAGACCTTACCTCCGGACTTGATGGAGCGACCTGAAGGTGTACTTCGGGAACTGCTACTGGAACTCCCTAGACGTGTTGGACTAGGTGAGCCGAGTTTGGGCTTGTTTTGTTAGTTATGATGAGACCTTACCTCCGGACTTGATGGAGCGACCTGAAGGTGTACTTCGGGAACTGCTACTGGAACTCCCTAGACGTGTTGGACTAGGTGAGCCGAGTTTGGGCTTGTTTTGTTAGTTATGATGAGACCTTACCTCCGGACTTGATGGAGCAACCTAAAGGTGTACTTCGGGAACTGCTACTGGAACTCCTAGACGTGTTGGACTAGGTGAGCCGAGTTTGGGCTTGTTTTGTTAGTTATGATGAGACCTTACCTCCGCACTTGATGGAGCGACCTGAAGGTGTACTTCGGGAACTGCTACTGGAACTCCTCGACGTTTGGACTAGGTGAGCCGAGTTTGGACTTGTTTTGTTAGTTATGATGTGAACTTACCTCCGGACTTGATGGAGCGACCTGAAGGTGTACTTCGGGAACTGCTACTGGAACTCCTAGACGTGTTGGACTAGGTGAGCCGAGTTTGGGCTTGTTTTGTTAGTTATGATGAGACCTTACCTCCGGACTTGATGGAGCGACCTGAAGGTGTACTTCGGGAACTGCTACTGGAACTCCCTAGACGTGTTGGACTAGGTGAGCCGAGTTTGGGCTTGTTTTGTTAGTTATGATGAGACCTTACCTCCGGACTTGATGGAGCGACCTGAAGGTGTACTTCGGGAACTGCTACTGGAACTCCCTAGACGTGTTGGACTAGGTGAGCCGAGTTTGGGCTTGTTTTGTTAGTTATGATGAGACCTTACCTCCGGACTTGATGGAGCAACCTGAAGGTGTACTTCGGGAACTGCTACTGGAACTCCTAGACGTGTTGGACTAGGTGAGCCGAGTTTGGGCTTGTTTTGTTAGTTATGATGAGACCTTACCTCCGCACTTGATGGAGCGACCTGAAGGTGTACTTTGGGAACTGCTACTGGAACTCCTCGACGTTTGGACTAGGTGAGCCGAGTTTGGACTTGTTTTGTTAGTTATGATGTGAACTTACCTCCGGACTAGATGGAGCGACCTGAAGGTGTACTTCGGGGACTGCTACTGGAACTCCTCGACGTGTTGGACTAGGTGAGCCGAGTTTGGGCTTGTTTTGTTAGTTATGATGAGACCTTACCTCCGGACTTGATGGAGCGACCTGAAGGTGTACTTCGGGAACTGCTACTGGAACTCCCTAGACGTGTTGGACTAGGTGAGCCGAGTTTGGGCTTGTTTTGTTAGTTATGATGAGACCTTACCTCCGGACTTGATGGAGCGACCTGAAGGTGTACTTCGGGAACTGCTACTGGAACTCCCTAGACGTGTTGGACTAGGTGAGCCGAGTTTGGGCTTGTTTTGTTAGTTATGATGAGACCTTACCTCCGGACTTGATGGAGCGACCTGAAGGTGTACTTCGGGAACTGCTACTGGAACTCCTAGACGTGTTGGACTAGGTGAGCCGAGTTTGGGCTTGTTTTGTTAGTTATGATGAGACCTTACCTCCGCACTTGATGGAGCGACCTGAAGGTGTACTTCGGGAACTGCTACTGGAACTCCTAGACGTGTTGGACTAGGTGAGCTGAGTTTGGGCTTGTTTTGTTAGTTATGATGAGACCTTACCTCCGGACTTGATGGAGCGAACTGAAGGTGTACTTCGGGAACTGCTACTGGAACTCCTAGACGTGTTGGACTAGGTGAGCCGAGTTTGGGCTTGTTTTGTTAGTTATGATGAGACCTTACCTCCGCACTTGATGGAGCGACCTGAAGGTGTACTTCGGGAACTGTTACTGGAACTCCTAGACGTGTTGGACTAGGTGAGCCGAGTTTGGAATTGTTTTGTTAGTTATGATGAGACCTTACCTCCGGACTTGATGGAGCGACCTGAAGGTGTACTTTGGGAACTGCTACTGGAACTCCTCGACGTTTGGACTAGGTGAGCCGAGTTTGGACTTGTTTTGTTAGTTATGATGTGAACTTACCTCCGGACTAGATGGAGCGACCTGAAGGTGTACTTCGGGGACTGCTACTGGAACTCCTCGACATGTTGGGCCTAGGTGAGCCGAATTTGGGTTCGTTTTGTTAGTTATGATGAGACTTTACCTCCGGACTTGATGTAGCGACCTGAAGGTGTACTTCGGGGACTGCTACTGGAACTCCTCGACATGTTGGGACTAGGTGAGCCGAGTTTGGGTTCGTTTTGTTAGTTATGATGAGACCTTACCTCCGGACTTGATGGAGCGACCTGAAGGTGTACTTCGGGAACTGCTACTGGAACTCCTAGACGTGTTGGACTAGGTGAGCCGTGTTTGGGCTTGTTTTGTTAGTTATGATGAGACCTTACCTCCGCACTTGATGGAGCGACCTGAAGGTGTACTTCGGGAACTGTTACTGGAACTCCTAGACGTGTTGGACTAGGTGAGCCGAGTTTGGAATTGTTTTGTTAGTTATGATGAGACCTTACCTCCGGACTTGATGGAGCGACCTGAAGGTGTACTTTGGGAACTGCTACTGGAACTCCTCGACATGTTGGGACTAGGTGAGCCGAGTTTGGGTTCGTTTTGTTAGTTATGATGAGACTTTACCTCCGGACTTGATGTAGCGACCTGAAGGTGTACTTCGGGGACTGCTACTGGAACTCCTCGACATGTTGGGACTAGGTGACCCGAGTTTGGGTTCGTTTTGTTAGTTATGATGAGACCTTACCTCCGGACTTGATGGAGCGACCTGAAGGTGTACTTCGGGAACTGCTACTGGAACTCCTAGACGTGTTGGACTAGGTGAGCTGAGTTTGGGCTTGTTTTGTTAGTTATGATGAGACCTTACCTCCGGACTTGATGGAGCGACCTGAAGGTGTACTTCGGGAACTGCTACTGGAACTCCTAGACGTGTTGGACTAGGTGAGCCGAGTTTGGGCTTGTTTTGTTAGTTATGATGAGACCTTACCTCCGCACTTGATGGAGCGACCTGAAGGTGTACTTCGGGAACTGCTACTGGAACTCCTAGACGTGTTGGACTAGGTGAGCCGAGTTTGGAATTGTTTTGTTAGTTATGATGAGACCTTACCTCCGGACTTGATGGAGCGACCTGAAGGTGTACTTTGGGAACTGCTACTGGAACTCCTCGACGTTTGGACCAGGTGAGCCGAGTTTGGACTTGTTTTGTTAGTTATGATGTGAACTTACCTCCGGACTAGATGGAGCGACCTGAAGGTGTACTTCGGGGACTGCTACTGGAACTCCTCGACATGTTGGGACTAGGTGAGCCGAGTTTGGGTTCGTTTTGTTAGTTATGATGAGACTTTACCTCCGGACTTGATGTAGCGACCTGAAGGTGTACTTCGGGGACTGCTACTGGAACTCCTCGACGTTTGGACTAGGTGAGCCGAGTTTGGACTTGTTTTGTTAGTTATGCTCATGTAGTCCAATACGTCTAGGAGTTCCAGTAGCAGTCACCGAAGTACACCTTCAGGTCGCTCCATCAAGTCCGGAGGTAAGGTCTCATCATAACTAACAAAACAAGCCCCAACTCGGCTCATCTGGTCCAACACGTCGAGGAGTTCGAGTAGCAGTTCCCGAAGTACACCTTCAGGTCGCTCCATGAAATCCGGAGGTAAGGTCTCATCATAACTAACAAAACAAGCCCAAACTCGGCTCATCTAGTCCAACACATCGAGGAGTTCCAGTAGCCGTTCCCGAAGTACACCTTCAGGTCGCTCCATGAAATCCGGAGGTAAGGTCTCATCATAACTAACAAAACAAGCCCAAACTCGGCTCATCTAGTCCAACACGTCTAGGAGTTCCAGTAGCAGTCACCGAAGTACACCTTCAGGTCGCTCCATCAAGTCCGGAGGTAAGGTCTCATCATAACTAACAAAACAAGCCCAAACTCGGCTCATCTAGTCCAACACGTCTAGGAGTTCCAGTAGCAGTCACCGAAGTACACCTTCAGGTCGCTCCATCAATTCCGGAGGTAAGGTCTCATTATAACTAACAAAACAAGCCCAAACTCGGCTCATCTAGTCCAACACGTCTAGGAGTTCCAGTAGCAGTCACCGAAGTACACCTTCAGGTCGCTCCATCAAGTCCGGAGGTAAGGTCTCATCATAACTAACAAAACAAGCCCAAACTCGGCTCATCTAGTCCAACACGTCTAGGAGTTCCAGTAGCAGTCACCGAAGTACACCTTCAGGTCGCTCCATCAAGTCCGGAGGTAAGGTCTCATCATAACTAACAAAACAAGCCCAAACTCGGCTCATCTAGTCCAACACGTCTAGGAGTTCCAGTAGCAGTCACCGAAGTACACCTTCAGGTCGCTCCATCAAGTCCGGAGGTAAGGTCTCATCATAACTAACAAAACAAGCCCAAACTCGGCTCATCTGGTCCAACACGTCTAGGAGTTCCAGTAGCAGTTCCCGAAGTACACCTTCAGGTCACTCCATAAAATCCGGAGGTAAGGTCTCATCATAACTAACAAAACAAGCCCAAACTCGGCTCATCTAGTCCAACACGTCTAGGAGTTCCAGTAGCAGTCACCGAAGTACACCTTCAGGTCACTCCATCAAGTCCGGAGGTAAGGTCTCATCATAACTAACAAAACAAGCCCAAACTCGGCTCATCTAGTCCAACACGTCTAGGAGTTCCAGTAGCAGTCACCGAAGTACACCTTCAGGTCGCTCCATCAAGTCCGGAGGTAAGGTCTCATCATAACTAACAAAACAAGCCCAAACTCGGCTCATCTAGTCCAACACGTCTAGGAGTTCCAGTAGCAGTCACCGAAGTACACCTTCATCAGGTCGCTCCATCGAGTCCAGGACGATTAGGCATATAATTATAAACCCTACTTACATACTTTTTTATAGCAAAATGAAATAGAATGAAAATCTTACGAGTACCTTGTCAAGTATCAAATTCGGTTTGTCGAATATTTTGTGTTTTTACAGCGATCTTTTTCAACTCGAGCCGCTCTAAACAGGCGATACATGTCCACTCTCGACGGGGGCCGCGCTCGGACTAAAGTTTCATTCCAAGTGCTTGTGCAATAAATCAAGACGGGTATAGAAATAAAATAACCCTTAATGCAATCGATTAAGATTCATCCAGAATAGCAAAATATGTGAAAAAATAAGTTTCGGTTTTCATTTTTTCTGCGACTATTTAAAGCATTTAGATGAAAAAAAAAACTAACATTAAACATTGAATATGTTAGCCTACATATAGTATTTTTAAAAGTAGTCAAATATGATAATAATAGCACAAAAAATGTACCTAAACTCAACCCGGTATCGTTAAATTTGTGGAAAATGGCAACGAAAGATCGATTTTACATTGTAAAAAAGTAAAATTTTCAATAATAAAGTACCGTTAATTTGAAGATGAAGAACTAATCTATACGATGTAGTTATTGGTTATATTGAATTTTGTTTTATTATGCTATAAAATGTACCGAAAAACAGCATAATTTTGCCTGATATGCAAACGCGCCCATTAAAAGTTACGAGTATTTCGTATGTAAATATTAATACTTGTGACTGACACCTGACACCTGTATCTACCCCTCGAGAACACTGGTGTGAAGTCATTTAAGTGTATAATCGAACACAGCTAAATAGAATCAGGCGTGAGTTCTGCACTTAACCGACACCATGTATTTTTAGGGACCATGAGCGGTGTGACATGACACGTCACTCTTCGGTCGAGGCAGCATGTGCTATTTCCGGAGATAACAGCTGTGAAATTAGGACTGACAGGTTGATGCCGAAACTGAAGCCTTTCCAAAACTGTTCGTGTATATGCTTGGTATGACGACATATTGCACTCATGGTGCAAGAGATACCTACGAGTTTTTGTGGATCCTCATGACAGTCATCATCTGCCTAGCCTTTTCCCATCTATGGTGGGGTCAGCTTCTAGTCTAACCGGATGCAGCTGAATACCAGTATGTTACATGGAGCGACTGCCTATATGACCTCCACAACCCAGCTATTACTGGGTAATACGATACCACTTGGTAAGACTGGTTGTCAGACATTTTGGGCCACTGACTGTGTCCTTATGACGATGAAGAACGTAGTACATATAAACTAACGAACCCATTACATAAAACGTTTAACTCTATCGATCAACCACTAACCACACGACCACTATAAACACACAGACACATCAAATTGAGCACCACTAAGCACAGCTACGATAATTACTTGGGAACACAGTAACATAAGGAGCTGTATGTTTATATCTACCTGAAATACTTTAAAATAATTTCAAAATGCTTACCGTCATCATCTTTCCCCATTCCCAGCACGTACGCACTTCTCAGGAGGTGACCCATTCTTGAAGATTAAGCTTACAATGCTGACTTTGTGCAAATTGTAGAGTGTGCAAAAATAAATGAATTTTTACATCTAATATACTAACAACACTATAAACACGATTATGAACTTTTAAAAGGATAATTAAAATACAAATCTAGAATCTAGGCAGAAAGATTACCGCGCGAGTCGGTGAAAACGATAAAGGGCTACATCTCTGTAGATAAAATAGATTAATTCGCTTTCGTAATAGAAGAAAGCCAATGAATGTAGTTAGTAGCGTCACCACTCCACAAATGCTGTAAACTGAGCGCTAACCGAAATTATAGGTTGAGCTAAGAAAACGAACAGAGGACGTAATGGAGTAGCAACCGTGACATCTATTTTGTAACAGCTTGGTATAGGAACATCTTTGTTATGTTACTTGCCGAGTCTTTCGAATTGTTAAAAAACAAAACAAAAAGGTAAAAGCTGTCAAAATGTGTTGTAATACTTATCCTCAGTTAAACTTATCGTTTATTTCATGTCTGAAAAGCAAAGGTATATACCTAATGCCGAGATATATTGTCCACTTTTATTCGTTCCTTTTATGTTAATTCCAGATAAATTAGCGGTCAACCCACATCCAAAAGCATCCCAAACCTCCTAACTACTTAAATTACCCAAAAGTTAAATAAATCTTTTAAAACATCCGACACTTCTGTCATCATCAAATAAATAACAAGATCAAAACATTTAAATGTCTGTTGAGAATACCATCATAAAAATTAAAATCAACATGGCCGATTCCACAGTAGCCGTCGTTCCGTCGTCAGATGTTGACATAAGCAAGAGAACAATGAAGCTATCTGGCATGCGCGCGCGCAGCCGAGCCGCGCACGCAAACACTGCTACTCCGAGACATGCAGTGCGAGCTATAGCGGAATTTGCTACTGAAATTCGGCAGCTGCTAACACCTGTAAGCCGTAAGGTGATCTAACCTTTGAAATGAATAAGCAAGTTCTTGGCTAAAATACTTCAGACTTATTTTATAATACAAGAGTACGGTACAAAAGTAAGGGGGATAGACAGTAGAATCTCAATCTCATCGTGCACAGGCTTGCATACCTAACAGTAGGTCTCTGTCTGAGTCGATCTCTTGATTCCCGGTACTTGTGTGATTTCCGATGTTTCACAAAACTCCTCTGTCAAAAATTGTGGAGACATAAATTGAGTTTTCTTGTAACTGGCACTACTAACAACGAACGTCTTTTCATGATAAATCTTTATTACTTACTTTTAATCGATTTCTGAATTACCTACTTTAAATGTATATTTTGCAGTTGAAACATGTTCTACTTATTTCTATTTCATCAGCATTCCTTTGAAGAATTTGTCAAACTAAATTAGAGTTTTACAGGTTAGAGTTTTACCTTCGAATACTCATGTTAGGTAGTTTTTAAGTTATCAAAAGAATACCTTCGGTTTCGTATTGTTTTGTCAATCAATATAGAACAGAGATACTTAGGTACAACACGTACGTAATCGCATAATTCTATACCAAATAGGAAGAACGGTACCCTCAACGTTGAAATCGCTCAGCTTGTCACTTGCACTGGCGACTTATGCACACACTACTATGTCTCTAACATTTATAACCGGCAATATACTTATATTTCTTAGGACTCCCCCAAGGTCGCCATCTTTAAATAAAAGGTTACTTTGAAAAAATATTTATGCCCTCTACTAAAGCCCCTAGATACCTACCTATTATAAGATTGATAACTACGTAACTATTTTTATCTAAGTACTTGTTATATAGACTGAAGATGGTTCTCCACTAGTATGGAGTTGGATCACTAATGCCCGTTTTCACAAACACTAAAAGCCACCTCAACGTAATGCTTATTTTTTGCTATAAGTAATTACTATCAGATTTTCAAGTCTTTGCGCTGTGCTGATTGTTGAAAATGATCAGTGCGCATTTATTTGCCTGCCACTACGTTGAGGTGCTGTCTTGTGTTACTCATAACGAGCATTAGTTTAATTTCCAGGACAAAATCCAACCCCGTTTTGTTTCTATTCTGGAAAACATCAAAATCAGTATCGCGTACGTAACTAAGTAGGCTCCTAGCTGTTGAACAGAGAAACCTTTCGTTCCCTATGTGATGCGTCTGAAAATAAAGATTTCACAACATACAGTTAAATTACGTGATAAATTCACCCGAATAACCTTGTGGTACCTATGTTAATAAATATTGAGATACCCACTCTCAACATGCGCAATGTATAAAGAATATTCAACTAGACCTTCTAGCATGTTCGCTACAATTAAGACACTCAGTTTTGCATCAGGAAACCTATCGTGGTCGAGGACTTTTACTTAACTTCTGAACTCGTGGTTCTAAGTTCGATTACCAAAAAACCAACTACTATGGTGAATACTACACCACCAAGGCAGTATATAGGCATTGTGTTACGTAATGAAGGCATAAAGTTCACCTCGCCTTCGAGGCACTTAGGTATATATCGTAAACTGATGACCAGCACCGCAGCCGTCTGTATGTAGGTACCTACCCCTGCTCATAAGCAAAGTTTTTTATTGCTTTTATTCCCGATTGGGTAGGTATGTACTACTAATGAAATAACAGTTTACTCGTCAGAAATACCACAGTTTTTATTCACATTGTAGTGGAGGAATTTGCTCTTTGCAGACCCTTAGAAGACCTTTTACTAACTTCTAGCAAGGCGGTAGAAAATGCCCACCTACTTTATATAAGCACAAATGGATAAATTTACGAATATATCGTTTCGGAAATATGCTTAGCAGAAAGTAAATTGAGCGTGAAATGACAGCCGGGAGCACGCGGCGCCTTGCTTCACAAATTTGGGTCAATTTTCGTCAGAAGCAGGGATACGGCACCCGGGCCCTTCCTTCCGTGTTCTATTTATATCTGTTAGCCGTAAACCGAAATAGGTGTTATAATAATAAATATGCACGTCAATATAGCATGACAGGTTGTTGCGTTAAAGTTATAACGTGCATATTTCAGGATGACATAAAGATTTTATTGTGTTTAACGCGTAATATCCGTATCCTTGTTTACCAACTCTACTCCGGTGTTGAAGATTGCAGATTCAATGAGAGATTTCATGAGAGATTTCTCAGGTAAGGCTCTCTTATTCCACCGCAGCTTGAATATTGCTGATCATAGCATTAGGTACATCGGGTTATCTACCTGCCTAAAGTTAGTGGGGTGATTACTACTTAACTGAAAACTGAAGAGAATGAGAGCCTAGCTTTTAACAGCACATTATACGTAAGTTTAATTATTTATTAAACATGTTAAATTTTTCTTAGGTTGGTAGTCGGTACAATATCTGGTAGGTATAGAGTACCAACGTGGTAGATCTAGGTACATAACTTGATAGGTGATGTTTTCACTAACTCTAGGCAGCACCTAAACTGACCTACGCCTAAACCCTAAATATTGCACTGTCGGAGTTTCGACGGTAGCGCTCGCGCATTTTCTCACAGTTCTAACCTAACTCTTTTAGTCGGGGTGCTATCTACCTAATACAGTGCGTCCATCTCGACTCGCACATAGTCTACTCGGTAGGTCATGGTTCTAACCTACCTATAACCTTTTTGGACGCTGAGTTTAGCCCGTCTCTTCTTTGGAAACCCTTATATTTACTGACGCATATTGGTGAATCCTAATATTGACTGGTCAAAATCGAGCATTTACTTTAGCAATACTTGGGCTTTTACAGTAACATAATAATACACTCTTTTTGATACACGTTGTTCGTTGTATAGACGTAGATAGGTGTTTAATACTAGGCTGGTAATCCAAGCTAGGTTACACTTATCGGGCTTCAAAGAATATTCAGCTAACAATTCGTGAAGCCCAAATAAATGTCAGCGACATCTTTGTCTCGTGCTAAGTGGATATTATAGAGTGTAAGGGACGGACGAACACGGCGCAAGCTGTTATTTTGAAGTGAAAACTTCTTTAGGCGCTTTGAGAACTCTTTGGGTGAGGTATTTATTTATTTTTGGCCAATCGATGCAACTACACTCCCAGACTGAATGACCGCCACCCTCTGTACGTATGTACAATCAGCTTCTCGATGTGGTTCCCCCCTTAAAAAGATCTACAACCGAACCGGGGGTACTGGGGTCGGTACCCAATTGTTGCAGCCCACCGTACATCAACTACCTACCACCTTCACGCATGGAAACCCGCACGTAAAAACTTCTTCAGACATACGATTTGCACTTCCACAGAACACAGTGCATCAGATGAAAGACGTGAATTGTGGATTAACAAACATCGCATCCCTTCTTACTTAACCAATCCAACCGAACATCTTCCTACTGGACTGGAAAAGATTGCATTTCCAGTCCAGTAGAACATGTAGAAGATGTTCG
Source organism: Xestia ashworthii (assembly GCA_950022955.1). Taxonomy (NCBI): domain Eukaryota; kingdom Metazoa; phylum Arthropoda; class Insecta; order Lepidoptera; family Noctuidae; genus Xestia; species Xestia ashworthii. The sequence goes on along the minus strand of OX465562.1, from coordinate 10,519,356 downwards.
TGGGGACAACGGATAAAAGACCGTTAACCGTTTTTTATCCGTATCAAAACATAGGTAGTCGAACAATGGTATACAATGCCATTGTTGAGCAGCTCCCCTGCAGGATATGCCCCAACTCCTGTCCTGCCCATCGTGCACCTTCCAAGATTTAAACGAAGCCAACGAAAGAGCTGTGCAGGTGGCCACATACTGGTCGGGTATTCGAAACCATCGACACTCAAATAAATAAACGTATGAATAGGCTAGTTTCCACCATCAATAAATTGCAAAACTAATTAGTCCGTCAGTTAGAGTATTGGAAAATAATGGACACGTTTTTTTGTTTTTGTAAATCACTGAGTACTGACAAAGATAAAACGCATCAAAACTCGGGAGTGGGGGCTCGTGACGTCACAACGCACTAAAAACTATAGCACGGCGTGACGTATTGCGAATTTTAAAAGCGTCGTATCTTCGTCAATTTTGGTTTATGTAACAAAAGAAAAAATACGGGTCAAATATTTTTTTATAATCTAACTGAGTGAGATTTTTTTAGGACACAAGCCTATTGTCCCGGAAGATAAATATAGCTAGGTATTTGCACTAGTTGCTGGTTGCTGATGCATTCAAAGAAAACTTTTCATCATCATCACCTGCCTAGCTTTATCTCAAAAATGTTGGGTCAACTTCCAGTCTAACCGGATGAAGCTGAATACCAGTCTTTTACATGAAAAGACTGCCTACCTATCGGACCTCCACAACCCAGCAACTGAGTAAAACGATACCCCTTGGTAAGGCTTTCGGGTCACTGACTACCCGTAACTAACGACTGTCAAGGATCGAAATATGTGCAGTTGGAGGAGGAGATATGTGCGGTGAATAGTCAACCATCCACGGACAGAACTCGGTAAGCGTAGCCGAACGGTTTGACCGAAGGTTAAATAAATCTTCGGTCAAACCGTGCGGCTGTTAGGATATACCAAATTCGCCTGATAACGTGAAATTCAATTCAAATGTCTGTCTGTCTGTCCGTCCGTACCTATGTCACAGCCACTTTTTTCCGAAATTAAGAACTATGCTGTTGAAACTTGGTAAGTAGATGTTTTCTGTGAACCGCATTAAGATTTTCACACAAAAATAGAAAAAAAACAATAAATTTAGGTGGTTCCCCATACATAGAACTGGAACTCATTTTTTTTTTCATCAAACCCATACGTGTCTCTATGGTAGGTCTTCAAAAATGATATTGAGGTTTCTAATATCATTTTTTTCTAAACTGAATAGTTTGCGCGAGAGACACTTCCAAAGTGGTAAAATGTGTGTCCCTGTAACTTCTAAAATAAGAGAATGATAAAACTAAAAAAAAATATATGATGTACATTACTATGTAAACTACCACCGAAAATTGGTTTGAACGAGATCTAGTAAGTAGTTTTTTTTTAATACGTCATAAATCGTAAACCGCATTTTACCTTTCATTTACAACGAACTTCAAGAACTTTTATACTATGTTACTATGTTACTTGCTGTTACGAAACCCTTCACGGGCGAGTCCGACTCGAACTTGGCCGCTTTTTCGAATTTCGCGGGCTATCCTGACGCTTTCACCATAAAGTTAGACGCACACTTATCCGCGCCGAAAGAACCGACCGCGCCGAAAGAATTTTTTCTCACCCGTATAACGTTATTTATTCGTCCGATTCGACGCAGATAAGCGTGCGAGGTATTATAGGATTTCTAAAATTCGATTCTTTCGGGTCTTTCGCTTCTTTCGGCTCTGATAAGTGTGCGTTCACCTTTAATAACATAATAATTATGATTACTTTTGTTATCTGCAATACTGTTCCTAGGTACATCCTGATTGCAAGTAAGAAAGAAGGGCATAATAAGATCGATGAGAAACAAGGCTCATGAGCTTTTAATAAGTTGATAGCTAGCATATCCTGATCAGGAAATTCAGAACTATTTCTGTCACCATAATAAAAACCGGCATTTTCCGGTCGTTCCCACTGTACCTACCGGTTCAGCGGTTCTGTATGCCCTAGTCCTGATATAAAAAAGCGGCCAAGTGCGAGTCGGAATCGCCCATGAAGGGTTCCGTAACAGCAAGCAACATAGTATAAAAGTTCTTGAAATTCGTTGTAAATGAAAGGTAAAATGCGGTTTACGATTTATGACGTATTAAAAAAAAACTACTTACTAGATCTCGTTCAAACCAATTTTCGGTGGTAGTTTACATAGTAATGTACATTATATTTTTTTTAGTTTTATCATTCTCTTATTTTAGAAGTTACAGGGGGGGGGGACACATTTTACCACTTTGGAAGTGTCTCTCGCGCAAACTATTCAGTTTAGAAAAACATGACATTAGAAACATCAATATCATTTTTGAAGACCTATTCATAGATACCCCACACGGGTTTGATGAAAAAAAAATTTTTGAGTTTCAGTTCTATGTATGGGGAACCCCCTAAATTTGTTGTTTTTTTTTTTCTATTTTTCTGTGAAAATCTTAATGCGGTTCACAGAATACATCTACTTACCAAGTTTCAACAGCATAGTTCTTATAGTTTCGGAAAAAAGTGGCTGTGACTTACGGACGGACAGACAGACAGACAGACATTACGAATCTGTAAGTACTAGCTGACCCACGCAACTTCGTCTGCGTCACATAAGAGAAAAAAACGAAAAGAAAAAAATGGCCCGTTTTTGCAACATTTTCCATTCCTGCTCCGCTCCTAATGGTTGTAGCGTGATGTTATGTAGCCTAAAGCCTTCCTCGATAAATGGACTATCCAACACAAAAATAATTTTTCAATTTGAACCAGTAGTTCCTGAGGTTAGCGCGTTCAACCAAACAAACAAACAAACAATCAAACAAACAAACAAACAAACTTTTCTGCTTTATAATATTATAAATAAATAAATAAAAAATAAAAATAATAAAAATAATATAGTATAGATAGTATAGATTATAGCGAATATAAATATGTATTGTATATATGTAAATGGTACACCACAGGCTACCTGCAGTATTGTCTCTCCTTTCCCCTTTAAATCCATCCAAAGATTCTCTTTAAAAGATCGCTTTTAGCGATAAGACCGCCCATTGTGTCACCCCTTGTAAAATGTTTAAAATTTTTGTATTTTTATTTTTTATGGTGTACATAATAAAGAGTATTCTATTCTATTCTATAAGGGTTCCGTTTTTTGCCATTTGGCAACGGAACCCTAAAAATACCCATACCTACTTTTATGTGGGTTAGTAAGTTTTATAAGTACCTAACAACAGCATGGTTAATTGTGTTTGGCTTTCATTATACCATTGTTTGTTTGTTAGTAGGCGCCATGACAACGGAACTCATCGCCCTATCACATCTCAAGACAAATAGCCCTATGGAAATTAATGGTAATGCCGAGGTCATCTGATATTTAATAACATAGATTAGCCAATATGTAGCTAGGGACTTCGTTTTCGAAAGGGTTTTATAAAATGGTAAGATTCGATCAAAATAATATTCGAATTGGATAAATAAATAATTGCTCGGCTAAGCGCATAACTAATGAGTCATCGAAAATTCTCGTGTCTGATTGGCTGAATAACTTTCAGTGACTGTTATGTCCACTACTTGAGTAATTAACACTGACTATAAATACAAAGACATTCATGAAATCCATCTAGTCAGCTAGTTATGTCCCCTCTAAAATATCCAAGATTCGCCGTCCTAGGTCCACCCTCCTCCAACCCGATGACACCACCACCGTCTTGCAGGATGTTGTAGGGAAACCAGTACTCTTCGCAAGAACAGAAAACACACATCATATACCTAACCGCGAATCCGCTCTCGCCGCAGAGGCCCCCCGCGACCCCCCTGTAAAATCACTACTCCCCGACCCTTGCTCGACGAGCCAGCCCGCGACGCTGAGCATGTCATTGTTAAACTCCCTAATTCCTAAATCATATTCCGACCCAGCCTGTCCCTTGCTGCCCTCCCCTCAATGACGCACTAAGTCGAGGCCCGAGCCCCACAGGGGGTGCCCTTAGTGACTGTTCATTTTAAATGTAAATTTTAGTTTGTAAGCCCTGGCTGGGGGCCTTAAAGTAATTTTTGGCCACCACAGGTTAGTCCGGTTAAGCAGTTAAGCAACCTTAGCGAGTTGCAAATACGAGTACGAGAACGAGTCACGAACGAGTCGAGTACGAGTTCATACCTAAAAAAAAAATAGTTTCGCTCTTGTCGCTTATTTGTGAACATGTTTTATATTTACATTAGAACTATGGCTGGATTTTGTACCAACCTAGATCTTTTTGTGAGGTGATCTGAAAAATTATATGTTTCTGTAAGAAAGTATAATTTCTGTCTTGAATACCGAAGTTTCTGAAGAAGACAAGAACCTAATCGAAGGAGTTCTATCGACTTTTTGTGTAAATCTAAATAAAAAGTGGATAGAGTCAAGTAGAAAAACTTTTATGAAGTAAGCGCAAATGGTTGGAAAAAAACATCACCTGGGGCCTAATTCTGCTATTTTAATAAATTCGTCACTCCAACACGATTCCATTCTCATCCCATTGTCATTTTGCTTAAAGTTCGTAATCTGCTAAATTCACAATGGTCGGTCAATGGTCTCGTAATAAAATTGTGTTTTAATGGCATTTTCGTATTGTCATTATTATAAAACCCTTAGTACAAATGATTTTCGAAATCTACTACTAAATACGAACATTTATTCATGCCAGATTTCATGTACGAGACATTTCTTTCAATGGAGTGTCAGTGGTTGTTCATTGAGAAGTCATAATGGCGCCATTATGATAGTAGAATTAACAAACTTGTCAAAATTTGACAGAACTTGGTCATTATGAAATCAATGATCGAATACTCTGACACTATTGTAATAGCAGAATCGAGGCCCTGGCCTGTTAGTGACAGTGTTGACCTGAGAAGTGAGATGGGCTTTACGAATCTAGCAAAAGTAGTCGAATACCTTTCCAGTAACCCAGAATCGCAATGCAGGTGCTACCGATAACATGCAGTAGGTAATACTTCCAGAATGACTAGTTGTAAGTACCTATTTGCTATTAAAACTATATATGTAACTCAAAACAGCCAAATAAGACAAAACATATCCTTTAAATTTATTTTAAATGGCAAAAAATGTCATACAAAATATTTTATTTTTTTTACCGAATGCATACTCGCGCTGCCGCGGATGGCCGGCGCTGATTTTTTTCCGTGGATAGAGAATGACCCTAGCTATCATATACTCACGCCACACACCCAACATATTAGTACAATTGAAGAAAAAAATTAAACGTGATTCGCTCCATACAAAAAAATCTAATATTTTTTTTTTCAGACAACCTATCAACTTTAGACGAAATTTTATTTAAGAGTAAAAGTTGTCAGGAATATTATAACACGTCATATAAAAAAAATCGCATCGATATTGGAACTTTGTTGCCGATACTCGACGATTTTAGTTTCCAAGCGACTGCCGCCATACAAATCCATTGAAGTACGAGCACGAGTCGCGTCGCCGACATTATGGATTTGTATGACGGCAGTCGCTCGGAGTCTACCGTCGAGTACCTATCGAAGATTTTTGTTGCCTTGTGTACGAAGGGGCTAAGTCCACTAATTTTCAGTAAGGGCCCACAGTGCGCTGCGCGAAATCACTGGCTTCTTACAGTACCGTACCGGTCGGGGTTACCGAAGTGTAATAAGCGCTTCAGGTTTATCGGGCCCTGACTGCAGGGAAAGGGAAGTGTACCTAATAAGAAATCGGGTGGTCGAGTGGTCCCGACCTTGACTTCCCTGCCGCACTGCCGATCGTGCCCTGCAAATCGGGCCCTGCAAATCGTGTAATGTAATAAAGCGCTTAAGGGCTTATTACTTTACACAATTTGCAGGGTTTTTAATAAGCTCTTAAAGCGCTTATTACACTACACGATTTGCAGGGAAAGGGAAGTGTAATAAGAAATCGGGAGTTAGGGTCCCTAAATCGAGTGGTCGAGTGGTCCCGACCGCCCTTCTTCCCTACCGCGCTGCCGATCGTGTAGTGTAATAAGCGACAGGGAGGCAGGGAGCTCAGTTGCGCCGCCGCAAGCCAACAAGTCAACAGCAAAATGACAATGGGATGAGAATGGGATCGTTGGTATGACGAAATTATAAAAATAGCAGACTTAGACCCCTGGTCGATCTACTTTATTGCTAAGTAAGCAAGTATGTCGAGTAAGTATGTCGTGCGCCAAAGAAAGAAAAGTACTTAAAATAAATGTCATAGATGTTCTATATACCGAGAAATGCCTATATCTGGAGGAAGGAGCACAAGGACTATTCAAAAGGCATGAAATGAGAAGCGAAGGCTTCAAAGTTAGAAATTTATAAATGCACGGTACCGATACCGACAGCCAAAGTTAGCAGTAAAGCAATTTTTTGACGTTTAGATAAAGTCAGCGCCATAGATAATACACTATATTATAATACAAGATAGATGCGCAACTCTGGTTTTCGTCTTCAAAACTGTGTACCTCAACTGTTAGATGGCACTGTAAGTTTCTGTTCAACCAAATAAATACAAAAAGTAATTCTTGACTACGGATTCGAACTTGGGACCTATTATTCACAAGGCAACCGCTGTCACCGCTAGGCTATCTACTTCACTGACAAGCTGTCTAAAATAGCTGTTCTATTTATCACAGTTGTAAAACAGTCAAGCAGTTGAAAAGTTTGTGTCCTTAAACACACAGATGGCAGCACTATCTATGAAAATTGTGTTTGACGCCAATGTATGGAAGTTTCACCCCCCTGGCACAGATATTGCCCCTGGTCAGCGCCTTCATCATATACGTGCAACCGTTTCCACGTTCGAGTTAGGACTGAGGTAGGACGCGATTTCTAGTGTACCTAAGTGTAATAAGCGCCGCCCTGCCTGATGTAATAAGTAAATCGTGTAATGTAATAAGCCCCTAAGCCCTTTATTACACTACACGATTCGTCGGGCACGATTTGCAGGGAAAGGGAAGTGTAATAAGAAATCGGGAGTTAGGGTCCCTCAATCGGGTGGTCAAGTGGTCCTGTAGCGGCACTACAAAAAGTATAACTATAACAAGTATATACTTCAGCTACATTCAACAAAAAGTACTACAGCGACATCTATGACGAAGGTGATGAACTATCAAGCGAAATACGTCAGAATTCCTACATCGCGCAAGCAACATTCTCCGCGACTTAAGAGAATGTACGAGAACCCAACACAACCGGCGCACATACGGGTATTTGATACTAAAATATGGCTAATAATCAGTTTTTTGAAGTTTGCAGGTTAAGCGACAGGGAGGCAGGGAACTCTGCGTGGCCGCAAGCGCAGCGTCAACACGTGGGATGAGAATGGAATCGTGTTGGTATGACTAATTTATAAAAATAGCAGACTTAGACCCCCGGTCGAGCTACTTTATTGCTCGTAAGTATGTCGTGCGCCAAAGAAATCGTACTTATAAAATTAATGTTCTATACACCGAGAAATGCCTATAACTGGCGGAAGGAGCGCAAGGACTATTCAAATAAAGACATGAAATTAGAAGCGAAGGCTTCAAATTTTTTCTAGAAATTTATAAATGCGCGGTACCGATACCGACAGCCAAAGTTAGCAGAAAATCAATTTTTTGACGTTTAGATAAAGTCAGCGCCTTCATCATATACGTGCTTGACCGTTTTCACGTTCGAGTAAGGACCACAGAGTACATTATGTAAGGACTGAAGTTGGACGTCATTTCTAGTGTAATAAGCGCCGCCCTGCCTGATAGGCAGGGCACACGATCGGCAGGGCCCGATAAATCGTGTAATGTAATAAGCTCCTTACTTGTGGATAGGTGAGGGACGAGGGTTTATGTATTTATTTTATAGCTGGCTGCCAAACCTGTATTTTGCAAAATGACGGACTCCTTACTCGTGTCCGAACCTCTTTCTACTATGATAAGTACTTTTATTCGTTCCTAATAAAAATACATGCAGAAAACTATGTGATCCTATATCAGAGGACTGCAGGAGAAAGATTAAAAGCAAGCTGCTGTAAGAGATCATAGGTAGGCCATGATCCCCAAAAATAATAAGGCACCTTTTTTATGTTTTATTATTTATTAAGACTAACCGCTCAGTCTACAGATAAGTTCTAGACTGTGCTAGTAGCCATGCGCTATTCTACGCTAATTGTTACACTTAGATTCGCAAGTAATTACTTATGTGAATAACCCTTTTGGCTTTGCCGTAGTCGGGAAAAAAACAGTTTCTAATAAAATGTGTATTGTGTACAGTCAGCAAAACAGTAAGGTTTACAGGATAGCAATCTTCTTACTACTATTATAAATGGAAAAAGGTTATAATCAATCTGTTTGCAATTTCATCCAAATCGTTTCAGTTGTTTCTGCGTGAAAGTATAACAAAAATCGATCTTTACAGACTTTTACATTTATAAGGGTCCGTTTCCACAGAAGCTGAGCTGCGCAGAGCTGAGCAGAGACTTATAAAAATTGACCAATCACATTGCTCAAAATACACATCTCATCTCCGCTCCGATTCAGTGTAAACAGTGTTAGCGGAGTTCAGAAGAATTACATAAAAATGTATGGTGCGCGGAGATAAGCGAGGCACAGCGGTGTCGAGCTTAGTGGAGCTGTGCCGGGTGAAGCGGGGCTGTGCGGTGTAGAACGGGGCTGTGCGGTGTAGAGCAGGGATGCGCGCGGTAGAGCGGGGTTGCGCGGGGTGGAGCAGGGCTGAGAGGGGTAACGTGACGTCAGGCGCGGGAGTTTGCTTGTTGCAGTTTGACCTGTACCGTCATCTGAAAACCAAATGTATTCACAGCCCCGTTCAGCTTATCTCCACTTCACAGCTCCGCTCCGCTAGTCTCAGCTCTGGTCCGCTCCGGTCGTCTCAGCTCCGCTCGGCTCAACTTCACCCAGCTATACAGCTCAGCCCTGCACCGCTCATCTCTGCGCAGCTTTAGTGGAAACACATACCTATTTACACGGCTCTGCTCCGCTGAACTCCGCGCAGCTCCACTTCTGTGGAAACGCACCCTTATAGTCGTAAGAAGATTGCTGGCCTGCGTACCTAACTGTTTTGCTGACTGTACATCCAACAAAGGATTAAATATTCTTTTTATTCATGTATCAGCGCCTAAACAATCATGATTGATTATTACATACACATATTTTGAGTTTCATATACTTAGTAACACACAGAAAAAAAAATACAAAATACACATAAAAAAGACCATCAAGAACAACAAGTCTTCCTTGAAATCAATTTGTGTGACTATCCTCAGACAACAGTGTCGGTAATTTATTGTACTCTATTACACACAATTGCCCCAAAGGTTGACTGGTAGAGAATGCCTTGTGGCATTAAGTCCGCCCATGTACCGTCAACTGCCCTGATTTTGCCTCGCGTCCTGTGTTTGCCTAAAATGAAGAGATGGTAATATCTTTCTCAATTTATTAGTCTGGCAATCGAAACATTTGTCAGTTTTTAACCGACTTCCAAAAAGGAGGAGGTTCTCTATTCGACTGTATGTATTTTTTTTTTTTTTTTTTTTTATGTATGTTACCCGATTACTCGAAGACGCCTAAACCGATTTGAAAAATTCTTTTTATGTTTGAAAGGGTATACTTCCAAGTTGGTCCCATAGTCGCCAAGTCGGGATCTGATGATGGAATCTTGGCGAAATCGAGGGAACTCTTCAAATTTTATAGGATAACGTACAGCAATTTTTATATTTTCTACAACAAGTGAAGCATTTGCGTTTGATAAGAACCATTCTACCATCAGATCTGATGATGAAGCCAAGAGTCACGGAACTCCATAATGAGACAATGTATCCTAGTCGTGTTTGGGCTTGTTGTAATTGTAACGGTATGCACTTTCCATGTGAACCACTAAAAAGTGAAAAATAAAAACTTTTTTGCAAAAAATAAAACCGACTTCAAAAAGAAAAAGTGAAAAATAACTTTAGCTTCTGAAGTCGGTGACAAAAAAATTAAATCAATCATACAAACGTCACCGACTTCAGAAGCTAAAGTTATTTTTCACTTTTTCTTTTTGAAGTCGGTTTTATTTTTAGAATTATCATCTGACAAATTGGTGACGTTATGTTGGTAACGTGCATCATTTTTGACAAATTGACAGTTGTGAGTCAAAAAAAGAGTGCAACGAGACTGTTAATGCTAGTTTTGGAAAAACTTTTCAAGTAAGTCATTAAAATAATGTAGGTATATTTGTAGCTTGTTTTTAACCTGTTCTATGAAATGTTGATAGCTTTATCGTTTGTCATTGATATTGGTTAAAAAGCATGGTATTTAGCGAGAAATGTTGGAATAGGCAAAGTCAGGCATTTTTTTTGAACAAGTGATCGTAACTTTGCCTAGGCTAGGGTTGACACCTTTGTTATTTACCGACATTAAAAATTGAAGAGATAGGTATTGTGTTTATGTTACGCGGTAGGTAACTCAAACAGTTTTTCGTGTTAGTTTTTTTATTTGAAAGTGTAGGTACTGCTTTTTTACAACTCAATTAATTTCTGGTTTTATGTTTTTGATGATAAAAAAGGAAAGGTTTTAAAGAATTGAAAAAAAAACTAGACTTCTGGGTACTTATTCTGGTGTTCTTTTTGTTTAAAGGACGATCAAAATGGACAATACTCGACGAAGAAGATAATTATAAAGACTATGATGAGAGCATTCTGAACATCGCCGTAGGTCTCGTTCAAAACAAAAACATTTCGTCATACGATGCCGAAAAACAATTTGGTATTCCTCGCCGCACGATTTTAAATAAAGTCAAACAAAAAATTATGAAAAATATTGGAGGTCCCACTAAACTGTCACCAGCTGATGAACAAAAAATTGCTAGTTGTTTGATACTTTGTGGAGAATATGGGTGTCCCCTAACTTCTCTGGAATTGAGGTCAATAGTGCATGATTATTTAGTCAAAAATGGACCGAGTGGAATTTTTAACCACAAAATGCCAGGACAGAAGTGGGTTAGAAACTTTTTAAAACACCACAGAAATATTTTGACGGTACGTTCTACAACTAATATAAAAGAATCTCGAGCCAGTAAAAACGTACAGGACTATACTACATATTTTGAAAATTTGAAGATTTCACTGCATAATGTCAAACCAGAGAACATAATAAACTACGATGAAACAAATTTTTCTGATAACCCATCCTGGGTTATCAGAAAATGCATATTTAGGGCAGGCATTAATACCCAAATAAAACATTAAATAATACCAAAACGGCAGTATCCGTTATGTTCTCAGCTACGGCCAGTGGAGAAATTTTTCCACCATATGTGGTTTACAAAGTTGATAATCTATGGACAAATTGGTGTGCCAATGGTCCTGATGCAACTAGATATAATAGAACCAAATCCGGTTGGTTTGATGCGGATACATTTGAAGATTGGTTTAATTCCATAATTATCCCATGGGCTGCTAAAACTACGGATCCGAACGTCTTGATCGGAGACAATTTATCGTCTCATATGAATATAGGTAAGTATAATATCTAAGTGTCAAGAGCTCAATATAAGGTTTTTATATAATTATAAGGTTCTTGCCACCCAATTCCACGCATCACACTCAGCGACTTGACGTGGCCTTCTTCGGCCCATTGAAAAGAGAATGGAGAAGAATTTTAATGGACTATAAAGTTCGACATCCAAGCGCAAATACATTAAATAAACAGATTTTCCCTGAATTATTGAAGATGTTATTAGATGCATCAAAACTTACGCAAAGTAAGAATATAATAAGTGGATTTCGTGCGGCTGGCATACACCCCATCAATCCAGAAGCTGTATTAAATAAATTGCCAGATTATCGCAGGCCCCAAACAAACGTCAGTTTTGACGAAACCTTTGTCAATTATTTGAAAAATTTGAGAACTCCGGCTAACAAGCAAAACAGAAATGCAAATCAAAAGCTATTCATAGAGCCTGGGAAATCTGTTACTGTTAATGATATTTTGTTGGATAAAAAAGCAAAAAACGAAAAGCACCAGATAATACGGTTAGTAGGGTAAAAAAACCTAATCTCCTACAGGAACGTACTATCACCGAAGAAATTCAATTACATCAGGATGTAGAAGACAGTTCTACAGATATTGAAGATTGTAATTTTGACAATGTCCTATCAAGTATCAGACGCGATTAATCTTGCGATACAGACGAAAACGAACATGTGACTAATGTAATAGTTAGCGCCGAAGTAGGTACATCATACAAATGCGAATGAGAACACGGTTTCATATGACCAGACACATACCAACAGTACTATTTCGAAGCTTCCATCGAATGTTGTTGTAAATGTCGATAAAAATTTACGTCTTTCAAAAAACGAGAGTTTATTCAGAGATTTTTCTAACTCTAACGCAAATACACCAACTGAAGGCATGTTGACGAAAAACCTGATTCTATCTAATATTCGTATCAAATCTCCAGATGTAATTACATTTGACGATAGCTCTTCACAGAGCCATGTTAAGCAAGAAAATGTCTTTCCAAAAAAAAAAAGGAACAATAAAGGGTCGAGTTCAGAAAGTTCAGGGATGTACACTGTTCATGATTCGTCTTGTGATGAACCCTTTCTTCCATCTAATAGTGACTCGGAAACTTATTTGGAAGAATTTAATGAAGAAATGGAACAAGATAATGAAAAAAAGAATAATGATTGTGAAATTGGTGTTGATAGATATGTTCTTGTTAAATTTGCTACATCACAGTTGGTTAAATTCTATATTGGTCTAGTAACCAAGTACGACGATTTGGAGCGCGTATATACTATAAAATACCTAAGAAAGAATTCAAAAAGTACATTTTACTGGCCAGCAGTAGATATCTCAGAGGTAAATTTACTAGATATAGAAAAAAACGTTGCCAAATCCACAAGTTGGTCGTCGAGGAAAATTGAAGTTTGATTTAGATAGTTTAAGCATTCCATTGCCAAAAATTTATTGAAACATTTAGAATTTAAAACTTTTACAAGATATTTTGTTTTTAAAATAATATGTTCTGTTTTTCAAGGTTTTTTATAATTATTTGCTTTAATTTTGATATTCGGCAATATAATTACCAAGTGAATCTGTGATTTATTGCTTAGTTTTCGATAATTTTAATCATACATTAGTTGCTGAACATTTTATCTAAGTTGTCGTGTTTAATTTATTGCTAAATGGAAGCTTACGATAGGGTTAGTGAACTATCTACGACTATCTTATGTTTTATTGTCAATAGATTATTTAATTGTTAGCTACCTACCAAAAGATTTTTGTTTTTGTACCTTATTAGGAAATACCTACATAGTTCATAAAAACAAAAAAAAATGTTTCATTTTCTTATGACACAACCCTACCCATTTTTTGTCAATGTATAAAAGGTGTCCAGACATTACCTAAGTGATTTTACCTACTAAAATGCTCCCAAAATCTGTCATTCAAAATTAGATTGTATTCTCTATGTATCAAATAACAATTTAGACTGTGCAAACATAAAAATCGAATTGTTTATTATGGAGTTTATTTTTAGTTTAGCATTAGGCAATTTCAGAGACATGAGACAGAACTTTGCCTAATTTCAAAATACCTCAAAAACTTTATTTACATACGAATATTGACTAAAATAAATTAAAATTACGGAATCCTTGGATTTTATATACCATTAAATTAATGGTGTATTCAACATGGAAACCGAGCATATTTTAAATGTTATTTTATGTTAAAGGCCAAAAATATCAAAATCCGGGCAAGTCAGGGCAGTTGATGGTACCACTCTTGTACATGAAGTTTAAATAAATAAATAAACAGTCAAATTAAAAAAAGTTATAACTATTTATCCATTATTCTTAGAATAAACCAAATAGCAACTTACACCTAGTGTTTAAAGAACAAATTAATACCAGTTAAACGGTTAGTTCTCAATCCATTACTATCCTAAATGCAAAACTCCAAAACCGAAAAACCTAAGTATTTCAATTTTTCGAATACGAAATGGCTATTTTTGATTAATTATGGTTTCTTAGATCACAATTTTATCTTATTCAAAAGAAAGGTTGTTGGTAAACTGTTTGAGAATGCTTTGTGGCATTAAGTCCACCTATCAGTCACAAGCAATAATATCCTTATTTATTATATTTTAATTTTCAAAAGTGATTTACTTCTATGATATTGATTGATTGTAGCTTTATTGCTCACTTAGTATTCCTATACTCATCATCGGCCTATTAATGTCCCACTGCTGGAACACAGGCCTCCTCTTTAAGAGACGAAATGGGCTATAGTCCACCACGCGGGCCCAGTGATTGGTAGATGTCACATGTGTTCGAATTTTTTGGTTCTAGCACATGCCAGTTTCCGCACAATGTTTTCCTTCACCGTTTTGAGAGGATTGTTCGTAAGATAAATTACACAAAGCAATGCGCCTGTCTGGATTTAAATCCACGACTCTGGGCAGTCGATCATTGATTTCATAATGATCAAGTTCTGTAAAATGTTGACAAGTTTGTTAATTCTATTAACATAATGGCGCCATTATGACTTTTCACTGACACTCCATTGAAAGAAGTGTCATAGAATGATAATCTCGTACATGAAATCTGGCATGGATAAATGTTCGTATTTAGTAGTAGATTTCGAAAACCATTTGTAGGTACTAATAATGACAATACGACAATGCCATTAAAACACAATTTTATTACGAGACCATTGACGGCCAATGATCGACCATTGTGAATTTAGCAGATTACGAACTTTAAGCAAAATGACAACGGGATGAGAATGGAATCGTGTTGGAGTGACGAATTTATTAAAATAGCAGAATTAGGCCCCTGTGTTCGTAAGTCGGTGCCGCCACCACTGGGCCACCGCTGCTCTTTACTCTTCTTAGAACTCATACTATTATGATAAATATCTTTTTTTCGAAAACCATTTGTACTAATAATGACAATACGACAATGCCATTAAAACACAATTTTATTACGAGACCATTGACGGCCAATGATCGACCATTGTGAATTTAGCAGATTACGAACTTTAAGCAAAATGACAACGGGATGAGAATGGAATCGTGTTGGAGTGACGAATTTATTAAAATAGCAGAATTAGGCCCCTGTGTTCGTAAGTCGGTGCCGCCACCACTGGGCCACCGCTGCTCTTTACTCTTCTTAGAACTCATACTATTATGATAAATATCTTTTTTTTTTAAGTTTTAAGTGATATTTCAAGAGAAATACGATTTTCAATTTTGACGGTTGTCTATTATGGCTAAAAGACTTCATGTTTAGCAGTCGTGCTTGACCACTAAATATCATTGCTCATGACTGAAATACAACTGTACTTGAAGTTTAAATTAATTAATAACTAAAATTAAACATCACATTCAACTTATAACTATACAAAGGGTAAACCAGCTTCGGAAAATAAGAATGCAGTTTCAGTTGCGAGGAAAGGAGTAGGCGACAATGACGCCCCGTAAATAAGTCTATTTCGTGCGTCTCTGTCGTGCGCAACGTTTTCTGAAATGAAATATTCACTTTAATTACTTTTGTATAAATAATAAAATATAGATATTGATATAATACACTAACACTATCACTCGACACCTGCATGGATTCGTAAATATTATGGCACACTACATATATTGAATTTTTAACCCATTATTCAACACTGAGAGTTGAAAATCCACCAGTTTATTATTTATTTATTTAACAATTTATGTACACACTTATTACAGAAAAGAAGAAAGGAACAGCAAATAGTACAAAGGTGATGCTTATTTCTAATGAAATCTCTTCCAGCATACCTGCGAAAGGAGATACTAAATAAAGAGATGTAGACAATGTAGACATAGTGTGTAAACGAAGGAGAGAAAATGGAATACATAAAACAGATTAAATATCTTAAATATATACAAAATAAGAATACAAACATACTCAAACATACTAAATAAAAAAATACTATAAAACAATAAAAAAACTAAAAATAAATACAGCAATTATGACGAAATGGATAGGTAAGGTTTTTTCACTCTTCTCTTGAAAACTGCAACCGTTTGGCAGTCCCTAATGTCATCATCATCATCATCATCTCAGCCGAAAGACGCCCACTGCTGGACATAGGCCTCCCCCAAGTGTCGCCACATTGACCGGTCCCTTGCGACTCGCATCCACCGGATTCCCGCAACCTTCACCAGGTCATCGGTTCACCTAGTGGGAGGTCTTCCAAAGCATCGTCTTCCGGTTCGCGGTCGCCACTCCAGAACTTTTCGGCCCCAACGGCCATCCGTTCTGCGAGCAATGTGCCCTGCCCACTGCCACTTAAGATTAGCAATTCTTCGGGCTACGTCGCGTCGGTGACCTTGGTTCTCTTGCGGATGTCTTCATTTCTGATTCGATCACGCAAGGAAACTCCGAGCATAGCCCTCTCCATTGCCCTTTGGGTGACTTTAAGCCTTTTGATAAGGCCCATTGTGAGCGACCACGTTTCGGTCCCGTATGTTATCACTGGCAACACACACTTTTTTTTTTTTTTTTAGGATGGGAAATCATCAAATGACTTCTCCCACTCTGGGCGGAGCGGGAGGGAGTGTCAGACTCTTACTGACTAAAACCCATCCATGTTCCTTCCTCGCCCTTTACGTTCCGGGGCCGCGGTATCTCTTTCGAACAGTCCCGCAACCCCGGCAGGCTTCGGCCCTTGCGGGCCCCTCTCTGGCAACACACACTGGACTTTCGTCTTGAGACACTACGGTAAGTTGGACGAGAAGATACCGCGCAGTTTCCCGAACGCTGCCCAGCCGAGTCGGATTCGACGATTGATCTCTTTCTCGAAATTAGACCTACCTAACTGGACCGTTTGTCCTAGGTATACATAATCGTCTACAATTTCGAGTGTAGAGTCTCCGATCTTGATAGGAATGGGTGTGACATGAGCATTCAACATGACCTTCGTCTTGTCCATGTTCATTTTTAGACCCACTCTTTCGGAAGCTCTACTGAGGTCGAGCATTGTACTGAGGTCCTCCATGGTCTCAGCCATGACCACAATATCGTCGGCAAACCGAAGGTGAGTGATGTACTCGCCATTGACGTTGATGCCTAGCCCTCTCCAGTCCAGAACCTTGAAGTCTCCCTGTCTTACACCTCGCTGCAGAAGGATAGGTTCCGAGGCTTGGTTCTGAAGTCGGACTGACATGGTGGCGTTTTTGTACAAACACTTCAACACCTCGATGTACCGATAGTCAATTTGGCACCGTTGGAGAGACTGCAGTACAGCCCAGGTTTCGATCGAATCAAAGGCTTTTACGTAGTCCACAAACGCTAAGCAATGAGGCAAGTTATACTCTTCGGTCTTCTGTATAACCTGCCGAAGCGTATGTATGTGGTCCACGGTGCTAAAGCTTTTTCGGAAATCGGCTTGTTCGGGTGGCTGGAAATCGTCAAACCTGCGCGCGAGACGATTCGTGATGACTTGAAAAACAACTTGTAGACATGGCTTAGAAGTGAGATGGGCCCTATAATTCTTTAACCGGGCATTGTCACCCTTCTTGAAGAAGAGTACCACCACACCCCTGCACCATGCCTGTGGCGTTTTCCCCTCGAGTATGACGGAATTAAACAGCTTCTGAAGGGCCTTAAGGACCGGTTTTCCACCCGCCTTCAGGAGTTCGGCCGTAATTCCGTCATCACCTGGTGCCTTGTTGTTTTTGAGCTGTTTCAGAGCCATCCTAATCTCGTATATGCTGACGTCCGGGATGTCTTCGGTATAGTGTCGGGTTAGTCTAGCTCTTGGGTCGTTCGCTAGGTCGACAATGGGTTTGCTGGTTGACGTGTACAACTGTCCATAGAAGCTCTCGATCTCCCTCAGTAGCTCCGGTTTGGCGGATAAGATCCTGCCATCGTCGGTCTTCAGTTTCGTGAGCTGGCTCTGCCCAATAGCCAGATCTCTTGAAAATGCTTTGGAGCCTTTGTTCCGCTCGATCGCGTCTTTAATACGCTCGGTATTAAAGCGGCGGAGGTCGCTGTTTAAGGATTGAGAGATCCGTCTATTGAGCTGCCGGTATTTCGACGCCTCATCTGAAGACTGCAGGATCATCTCACGCCGCTCCTTCATAAGCTCGAGAGTTTGATCGGAGAACCTCTTTTTTTTCTTATTTGTACGTCGTGTCTTGAAGAACTTAGACCCGGTCGTATGGATAGTTTCCACGAACCCATCTTTGTATTCGTCCACTGAGCTGCCTAGGCACTCGAAACGATTCTGGAGTTCGAGCTGAAAGCTCTCGGGGTTTTGGATTTGGATCTGTGCTGGATAGAGCGTGGACAACATCAGTCGAGACCTTTCTAGCTTGATATTGATGTTCAATGTGCCTCTGACCATGCGGTGATCGCTCCCGGTTTTTACCGAATTGATCACAGAGACATCATTGAACATTTGCTTCTTGGTTGACATGATGAAGTCAATCTCATTTTTTGTTGCACCATCCGGGCTCTGCCAGGTAAACTTCCTGTGCTCACGCTTTTTGAAGAAGGAGTTCATCATATAGAGACCCTCCTTCTTCATAAAACTAGCCAGTTGGTGGCCCCGATGTTTCCGACGTCCAACTCCAAATTGCCCCACCTGCAGCTCATCCCCGTCTCGTTTGCCCAGTTTTGCGTTGAAGTCCCCCATGACAACGGTGAAGTGAGTTTTGAAACCATGCATGGCTTTAGAGATATCCTCATACATGGTCTCCACTTCGTCGTCGGGGTGTGCCGAGGTCGGGGCGTAGACCTGTATGACCTTCAGCGAATATCTTGAGGATATTCTGAGTATAAGGTACGCCACCCTGGTCGACACACTCTCGATCTTCACCACGTTGTTCACGAGGGGGACTTGTGGACGATAAACCCAACACCACCCTGGGACTGGCGGTCACCCCTCTCGGAAATAAAGCAGGTTGCCGGATTTTAGGATTATCGGGTCCTTCCCCTCTCTTCGGACTTCAGATAATCCCACAATACTCCACCGCAGCCTGCTCAACTCCTCTTCGAATTCCGCTATCTTCTCGTCGGTCCGGAGTGTGCGCGTGTTATACGTTGCCAGGTCCAGTCGTTGGTATAGGCATCCGAATCCCATGGATTGTTAGCACCCCTTGCCACGCCATCACCTCGACCGCTGCCGTAGTCGAGGGTAGACGGGCTGCCGGGCACTAGGGGCCATTTATTGAATGCGGTGTTCAATTTGGGGGGGTTTTGCCATAATCGCCACGCTTGGCAGGCGGGTTGGCGATCGGTATCAGTACGGTACAAAAGCACAGAGAACGCTGCTGCCCATTCTCTGGTAAGTCCCTTAGTCGCCTCTTACGACACCCACGGGAAGATATGGGATGGTGCTATCCTTTACTTCCGACACCATGCGGACATAATGTCAGGCGGAAGTGAATCCCACAACCGAATGGCGTGGACAGTGAATGATAAATGATATTTATTCAGTAAGTAGGTTTTCTCAAACACTTTTACACGTCATTTTTTTTGAACTAGAAAGGAAGGAGGAGGAGGAGGAGGAGAAGGAGAAGGAGAAAGAGAAGGAGGAGGAGGAGAAGGAGTAGGAGTAGAAGTCGGTAGAGTGTGGAGGGGATTTGAGGAGGTTCCTAAGATGCGACCTGCAAGGTGCATCAGAGAGACGAGAGTAGGAAAACCGTTCCCGAAGATAGGATGGGGTTTTAGGGTTGTGTAGGATGTTAAATAGCAGACACAATATCCGAGAGTTCCTGCGAAGTCGAATTGGGAGCCACTTGAGCTTTTTTTTTTTGCTTGTTTTTTTTTTTGATTTTTTTTTTTTTTTTTGAAGGGCATATGTCCCATAGGGAATTTGGGTTGCACAATCAATCCGGATCGATATGAGATCATCATACTTAGGGATGTGCAGGTATCGAACTTATCATTGGTCATCCAGATATTTTGTACTGATCCAAGGATTTATCCAAGTTGTTCGTATCAAAAAAAAATACAGAGTATTGCATGCTACTTTAAAAACTGATATGTCATATATCAGATTTGATTGAGCATCACTAGTACCTGCTCTGGAAGAGAGTAATCCATTGAAACAAAAACATTGGAAGAAATTATGATACAAAGATAAATTTTTCCTATCCTCAACTTATGGATACATAAAACATATATTGCCGTAAGCTCAAAATTCTGACATTAATTCTAAAAAAAAGAAGTTCTTGAGGAAAAAATAATACTAACCTATTACATTCTCCAATAATTTATATTCTGCTTTTAACAGTTTACCCAAATCTTCTATTTTTGCTGCTACCATTTTGACTGACCATGTTGTCAGTACTGGGTCATCACTGGGATTTAATTTTGCTAGTGCCTGTAGCCGATTTCCCAACTCTGTCACTTCTGTAACAATATGTAATGATGTGTTGTAAACCCTGTTGAGCTCCCATTTGAAACAACATTTAAATAGCCTTAAGTAATTTTTTAATTTTTGTTTTCAGTCTTTACATACATTTAAATTTTGTTATTTTATTTTGGTCTTTAATTAATACTTTATTATTTTAAGTGTGTTATTGTTAGTCTGTTATTTGATCTCTTTTTTAGTTTTAAGTCATAGTTGCTTTAATTTGTTATGAATGTTGTGTACACCTATAATTGGTACGTACATTAGAACCATACCAAATGGACCTTTAATTATAAATGTTTTATGTATGTACTGTTGGTGCACCTATTTTAAATAAATAAATGTGTTTTATATAAGGCAGATATATTGAAAACTAGCTTCTGCCCATGACTTGCTCTGCATGGACTTGATTACAGGGCAGGGATAAAAGTATCCTATAATTATGTTATTGTAGGCTTAGCCAAAGGAGATCATTCACGGCTGTCAACAGCTTCACTGCAATGACACTGATGCGGAGTAACACATGGTCCGCAGGCATACATTCGTAACATTGACATTTTAATATGAGCATCTATAATACTAGTAGGATATCAAATTTAAAAGGAAAGGTTACACCAAATCAAGAACCTCCACAGTAATTTTTTGTTTCCACAAAATCAAAGACTTCTAAAGTTGGACTCTTCCTGAAAGAAAACATCTTATTGTGAGGTATGACTAAAGAATGTAATGAAAACTTACCCTCGAAGATGTCCCCCATATCACCCAAAATCTCCATTAAAGTTTCCATTAATGGTTGCAGCTCGCGCGGAAAGTAGTCCACCTCGTACTGGGGCAAATTTATGGCATAGATCGCTTTACAGACGTTGTAACTTCTCTCTCGATTTTTTTTCCAGCGCATTATTAGAAGGTGGAATCTCGCGATGTGGGAGTACACTGTCCTCGTTAATTCATGTTGCTGAGCCGTTTTTGGTGTTTCTGAAATGATAAATTAAGTTAAATTTTATATTAGTTGGTTGTTTTCATCACTGGTGTTATAATTAATCCTGATAATACATACCTCTAGGTGTAAAACTAGTTGTTGTTGTTGTTGACGTCCCCGGTAAGGGTTCGGGAAGTTCTGCTTCTGGTTCAAGACCTTTGTGTTCATGATTGCCGGGTTTAAAAATTGATTTAAAAATAGAAGGCTGAACCGCAGACATTATTTTGTTCACAGAACTTAGGGAAAACAAACCCAATGCTGTTCACAAGATTCTCAACAGTTTCTAGCTACTAATATAGTAATCTGTGAACAGTTTTTTCAAAGCTCAGTATAATTAAAATCACTACGTTTAGCTCAGACCACAGATTACTATATTAGTAGCTAGCTAGCTCAGACGACAGCGACAGCGTCGCGTTTGGACCATAAACTAATATATATCACAGATTAGATATTAGTATGTGTGAAGTATGATCTACTTATTGTACCTTCTTGTTCTTTAGAAGAATAATCCTCTATGGCAATCGTTGCCATGGTAATATACTTCATATGAGAAAAACTTGTGTGTCATACATATTAATTTATTGTACTAAGATTTATTAAAAGCTAATATAAAATGCTTCAGTTTTGTTCCTTCGAGCACTTGGATTGTGGACAGCGGCTGTACCTCACACATGACTTTCCAACGAGACCTGTTTAAGAACATTGAGAAAACATCCAGACAACTCAACTTCGCAACTGAAGACTACACTGCAGAGATTGAAGGGAAAGGTACAGTCTCTTTTACTACAAAAAATGGCAGCGGTGATGCACTCACACACCTGAAAGACACACTATACGTACCTTGCCTATGCACCAATCTACTATCTGTCAGCAAAATAACGGACGCTGGATGTACAGTTCTATTCACAAAAAATAAGGCGATAGTAAACAACCCAAAGGATAAGATTACTCTCACTGCCTACAAAGAAAATGGTCTCTATTATCTAAAACCTAGCAAGCATAAGTGCTACAACCTGACCACTGATGATGATGAAACACTTCCAATCACCACAAAAACGGAATCATCTAACATCAAAGATTGTCATAAGAAATTGGGGCACATGAACCCTAAAGACTTGAAATTAGCACTTCAGAATCAAAACATAATTGGCTTGCATTTTAATCCTAAAGAAACATTACCGGAATGTGAAGCGTGCATTCAAGCGAAAATGCATCGTGTACCAGCTCCTCGCGAGAAAACAACTCAAAGAACGACAGAACGCATACAAATTGTTCACTCTGACGTTTGTGGACCTATCCGAACGCCCACAATAAGCGGAAATAAGTACTTCGTCACATTTATCGACGATTACTCCCGATATAGTCGAGTTTACCTGCTGAAATGCAAGAGCGAAGTCTTAGAAAAATTCAAAGAGTTCAAAGAGTTAGCAGAAACGTACACGGGGAACAAACTCAAGGTACTACAATCCGATAATGGCACCGAATATATCAACAGGGACTTCGACGCTTATCTGAAACGCTGCGGGATACAAAGACGACTTAGTGCCCCGCACACAGCGCACCAAAATGGATTAGCAGAGAGGAAAAATCGTACCCTGGTTGAAAAAGCAAGAGCCCTAATGATTGACGCAAACGCGCCACTAAAGTGCTGGGGAGAAGCAATCATGACAGCAAACTACTTGTCTAACAGGAACTTAAACAGTGCTATAGAAAACAAAACACCATTTGAACTATGGGTTGGTAGAAAACCTATCATTCACCACCTGTATATATTTGGCTCCAAAACTTTTGTTCTCATCAAAGGCACTAATGGTCACAAATTTGCACCAAAAGCTATTCCTGGGATGTTTGTTGGCTACTCTGAAACATCAAAAGCATTCAAGATTCTTCTACCATCCAAAAACAAAGTGGTAATATCGAAGGATATCCGTGTGATGAAATCCATGTTTTACAACAACACAAACAAAAACAACATCACCGATATTTTCAACAATGACAGTTTCTTCGAATCTCCAGAACCTTCAAAACCGTCAAGACTACCACGTAAGCAAGTAACAATACAGCTTGACGACAATGAAGATGGATACGTCACACCACTAGACGACATTGGCGACACGGATGACGAAGATTTCGACGATACGTTGCAACCAAACTCGGTCAACAGCACTGAAGATGTTCAACAATCGGAACCACAAAACTTTAATGAAAGCGAGTACGAATCTCTTTCCGGTTCCCACAACTTTGTCGATGATGACGAAGATCTAAATGAAACAATTCATCCACATGCCTCAACTCCGATTCCACCTCGAACTTTGAGAGACAGGTCTACCATCGCAGCTCCAAAAAGGTATGACGATTTTATTTTGGCTGCAGCTGAAGAAGTCGAAAATCTTCATAAACCGAAGGAACCTGAAACTTTCAAAGAGGCTATGGAATCCCCAGACAGTGAAAAATGGCAAGAAGCAATGAAAAGTGAAATACGCTCACTGAAGGACAACCAAACATGGGATCTGGTCGAGCTACCCAAAGGACGTAAAGCCCTACCATGCAAATGGGTATATAAATTAAAAATGAACCCTGATGGTTCCGTCGAGAGGTACAAGGCCAGAATGGTCATCAAAGGCTATTCCCAGATACCTGGAGTGGACTACGACAGAACATTCAGCCCAGTGGTTCGTCTGAGCACCGTACGTTCACTGCTTGCTGTCGCTACTCGTGAAAACCTGAAACTGACACAGTTCGACGTGACGACCGCCTTCCTAAACGGTAAAGTTAAGGAAGAACTATTTATGAAACAGCCCGAAGGTTATCGTGACGGAACTAAAAGAGTCTGTAAATTAAAACGCAGCCTTTATGGATTGAAGCAAGCGCCACGCTGCTGGAATCACTGCATAGCAGAGTTTTTACTGAAAACTGGATTCAAGCAGAGTGAAGCAGATCCATGCCTATTCGTGCGAACCAAAGGTCAATCAAAGGTCGCTATAGCTCTTTACGTGGACGATGGACTTGTAGCGCACAACTCAACGACAGCAGGTGACGAGTTTTTGAAGGAACTAAAAGCCAGATTCAAAATAACAACCAAACCTGCGTCGTACTTCCTCGGAATGGAAATAAACGTGCAAAAAGACTCCATATCTCTATGCCAAAAGTCATATATCAAGAAAATCCTAGAAAAATATGGAATGTCTCAGTGCAAGTCAGCACCATCACCCATGATCAAAGATAATGATGCGGGAGCGGATGAAAACATGAAGTCGAATTTTCCTTATAGGCAAGCCGTAGGCGCTTTGGCCTATCTGTCTGTAGGTACGAGGCCTGATATTTCCTACGCTGTTGGAGTCGCCTCAAGACATCTAGAAGCACCTACAAAGGATGATGTGATGCTAGTTAAGCGCATCTTCAGATATCTAAAAGGGACCCAAGATAAGGGCCTAATATTTACGAAAACGTCAACGCCGCACTTGGTCTGCTACAGCGATGCAGATCACGGAGGAGACCAGTCAACTGGGCGATCGACTTCTGGTGTGGTATGCCTATTCTCTGGCGCCGCTATAAGCTGGAGAAGCCAAAAGCAAACTACAGTTTCCATTTCATCAACGGAGGCTGAAGTTATAGCGGCGAGCGAAGCGGCTCAAGAAATACTATGGCTGAATCAATTGTTTAACGATCTAACAAAAACAGAAAAGCCAGTCCTAAACATAGACAACAAGTCGGCAGTGTTCTTAGCGCACAATCCAAAATACGAATACCACAAGCGCACCAAACATATCAAAATAAAACACTTCTTTGTTAGAGAATGTGTAAGCAATGAAGAGTTCAGTGTCAATCAAGTTCCTGGCGAAGTCCAACTCGCTGACTTATTTACCAAGCCGCTATTTGGGCCCAGACTAAAGGAATTAAGTTCCAGAATGGGACTTAAGAATTTAACCAAAAATTCTTAAAACTTTCGAGGGTGTGAAGTATGATCTACTTATTGTACCTTCTTGTTCTTTAGAAGAATAATCCTCTATGGCAATCGTTGCCATGGTAATATACTTCATATGAGAAAAACTTGTGTGTCATACATATTAATTTATTGTACTAAGATTTATTAAAAGCTAATATAAAATGCTTCAGTTTTGTTCCTTCACAGTATGATTTAAATGGTTTGGACGTGTTTATTTATAAATGGTCTGTGGTAGCGATGTTACGAGTCGAGTTGTTTGATTCTGTTTATACATGGTCTAAACGAGCTGATTCGAATGAGGGATTTTCTTTTTTAGTTCAAGTTTAGTTTGATATTTGATAATAACATGTACCTACATATAATTTTATTTTTAAGTTACTTTTTTTATTACTTTCTACATATATTTTTTTAAGTTTTAGCCGTAAGCCTGTTGATTTCTATTTATCGGTTGTGTTTGAAAACCACTATTGTATTGGGGTCATCCTGTAAAGATAGTGTGTAAGTTTAATGTCCAAACTCAGAATATCAAAATACCTTATTTTTAGAGCCTTATCACACTAGCGGATTGCCAGCGGATTCAAAGCGGAGCGGTGGCGCAGCGAATTCGCCGCGGAGGCGCAACGGATTCGTCGCGGAGGCGCAGCGAATTCGCCGCGGATGCGCAACGGATTCGTCGCGAATAGCAGCGTGGACTCCATTTGTACTGTCTCGTACAAACGCCACTCGCCAGTCAAAAGTTCGAAGAACATTAATTTTAAGTAAATTTAAGCAAATATTCAAATTGTGCGTATAAATTCAATATCATAGGTAAACATGATTATTTAAAACTAATATTTACTTTTATAAACAAATTTTTCAACCTTATAGAAATTACGAGCCTTTCTTCAGCTGATGACACTGATAATCTCAAATGTGTGTCTTCGCGTCTTAGGTCAGTTTGTATCAGATACAATAACTCATAAAATGTAGGCCTTGACATTCGTAGGTAGGATCGAAATTGTTGTGGATTATTCTTTATTCGTTTGCAAAACAACACAAAGTAGTCGCTCTCTTCCATTAGATTGATTGATAATGGATCTTCCCAAATTCTTCAATGCTTTCGCTTTCGTCTCCGGCGTCTTCGAAGTAAAAAATCCAACAGCAGTGTTTCTTCTTTGGAATCCATTTTGATACCGAGTGTATTGTACGTTGTCACTTCGCGACGAATCCGTTGCGCATCCGCGGCGAATTCGCTGCGCCCCCGCGTCGAATTCGCTGCGCCACCGCTCCGCTTTGAATCCGCTGGCAATCCGCTAGTGTGATAAGGCCCTTAGAGGTATTTTTCTTAAAAACAACAAAAACATTTTGAACAAGCAACCACAGAGTACTTTCAGTACAATAAATGGCGCCCGGTCACGCGAAGGCATGATTTTGACGTCACACAAAAGTGTTGCCGAATTTTGTCTTAGACAAACATTTAGACGTCTCTCTTTCCATATGCAACTCTTGGTAAGTTAAAAAGAGACAAAACGAATATTGACAAGTGTGCGTCGATATGATAGATATTTGTATAGCTATCCTTCTCATAGCAAAATGTGCCATCTCCATATATTTCCTATCTTAGGGGCCGCCTCCACGAGCGAGAGAATCGCGGCGATATTATCGTCTGAGATGATATTCTCATTGCATCGAATGCAATCTCTGTGGTCTGCAAACATAGAGGTGTCTTGCCTTTGACATTTCTGTCAGATCAATGTCACGTCGGTGTATTATCTATAACCATTGCTCCTGTAAAATATCGCTTTGTTTTTATGTTTATTAAAGCCTATAAATACGAGGTTCATGCTATATCTATTTCAATTTAATAAACATAAATATGGACAAGTACCTAAGACCGGAAAGGTTTGATGCCGACTCGACATCGAACTCCAGTTCAAAGGAATGGCAGCACTGGAAGATGACTTTTGAAAACTTCTTAACTGCACAGCGATATAGTCCAAGTGCTAAAGATTCACCGGATGCCGCAGCTCAGAAGGAAGCTATGTGGAACTCAACCAAGCTACAACTCCTTATAAACCATATCACTCCGAGGGTGTACGCAACTGTAAGTGAGTGCACAACTTATACCGCAATGTTGGCCGCGCTGGACAAACTCTACGTGAAAGCAAAGAATGTCATTCATGCTCGACATTTGCTCGCAACAAGACGCCAGCAAGCGGACGAATCGATCGATGCGTACCTCCAGGCCTTAAAGCAACTAGCCAAGGACTGCGAGTTCACTGCTGTCGACGCTGAAACGAATAAGAACGACAGCATCCGAGGTGCGTTCATAGCGGGCATTTCGTCAAACAAAATCCGTGAGCGTCTTCTTGAGAATCTGACACTTACATTAGAACAATCTTACAATAAAGCCCAATCGATGGAGATGGCAGAGCGGAACAGTCATCATTTCACCATGGCAGAAGTCTATTCGGTTTCAAATGTTGATAATGCTGGGAACGGAGATTCTAACACTTCTGCTGCTACTGCCGCTGCTGTACCCAAACGAAAATGCTTTTTTTGTGGAGCATCAGCTATACACCCTCGCAAGGACTGTCCTGCTCGAGATGCTACATGCGTAAAGTGTAATAGAAAGGGCCACTATGGAAAAGTCTGTCGTAGCAGGACTCCGGCAGCTGCTTCAACAACGGCAACAGACGACTGCGGCCACTGCAGTTGTATAATATCTGCTGCGGCACCGACTTCACTGCGCAAGGCAATGGTGACAGCTTTCATTAAGGGTGTTCGAGCAGAAGCCTTGATTGACACCGGGAGCTCCTTGAGCTTCGTCAATGAGGACTTCGCCAATCTCTGTCAACTCAAGAAGAGACATTGTGACCAAACTATTTCTATGGCTTCCTTATCTCACAAGTCACAGGTTAACGGCTCGACTCTCCAGAATGTTAGGATCGGAGACAACATCTATAACAACGTCAATCTCTTGATTGTGAAAAACTTATGTGCCGACGTTATAATTGGCCATGACGTCTTAGAATCACACTCGACTCTAGAATTCAAATTTGGTGGACCTAAAGATACGTTAAAAGTATGCAGTGTAGCTGCAGCCTCTGTCCCTGCTGTACCCCTATTTACTAATGTCACGGCAGACTGCAAACCAATCGCTGTGAAGTCAAGGAAACACAGCATAGAGAATAATGCTTTTATAAAAGCAGAAGTGGAGAAACTTTTAAAAGAAGGAATCATAGAAGAAAGTCTTTCGCCTTGGCGAGCGCAGGTTTTAATCACAAAAAATGCGAATCACAAGAAGCGCATGGTAATAGATTACTCGCAAACCATCAACAAATACACAGAACTGGATGCCTACCCGTTACCCAACATTGAAGAGATGATAACAAAGGTAGCTAAATACGCGATTTTTAGCGCTATAGACTTACAGAGCGCATACCACCAAGTGCCCATCCTGCCTGACGAAAAAACCTTCACAGCTTTCGAGGCATGTGGTAACCTTTACCAGTTTCGCAGAATTCCGTTTGGTGTAACCAACGGTGTGTCTAGTTTTCAAAGAACTGTCGACTGGCTCATCAGAACTGAAAACCTAAACGGTACTTTTGCCTACATTGATGATATTACTGTATGCGGAAAGACACAGGAAGAGCACGACAAAAATCTTAGACTATTTCTCAAAGCTGCGGAGAAGTACAACCTTAACCCTAAACAAAGAAAAGAGCAAGTTCACACAGTCCACTATAAACATTCTTGGCTATACAATTGAAAATCATGTTATCAAGCCGGATAGTGAGCGACTAAAACCGCTTCTAAATATGCCTCCACCCAATGACGTAGCCTCTCTTCGAAGGACTCTCGGTATGTTCGCACACTATTCGAAGTGGATTCCTAGTTTTTCACAGAGAATCCATCCTATGGCGCATACCAAAAGTTTCCCCTTAAGCTCAGATGCAGTGAAATGTTTCGAGGACCTGAAATCTGTTATAGCAAAGTCATCAGTACACGCCATAAACGATAAGGTACCCTTTACTGTCGAGACTGACGCTTCCGAGCATTCCATTGCCGCTACATTATCGCAGGATTCGAGGCCCGTCGCCTTTTACTCAAGGACCCTCAATCAGAGCGAGCGAAATCACTCAGCGGTAGAGAAAGAAGCCTATGCCATCGTAGAAGCTCTGAAGAAATGGCGCCATTTTCTTATAGGCAGACCGTTCAAGCTCATCACAGACCAACGATCGGTTTCCTTCATGTTTGATGCAAAACATACAAGTAAAATTAAAAATGAGAAGATCCAGAGATGGCGACTGGAACTTGCACCATACAGATATGATATTGTGTACAGACCTGGAAAAGAGAACCATGTTGCTGATACCCTTTCCAGGGTTTGTGCCTCCATCGAATCTCGAAAAAGCAGACTCTTATTTCTACATGAAACTATGTGTCACCCTGGCGTTACTCGCATGTACCACTGGTTAAAGATAAAGAACCTACCCTATACTGTCGACGAAGTAAGGGCGATGACTGCAAACTGCCGTATATGTGCTGAGATCAAGCCAAGGTATTTCAAGAATCCTGACCCACTTCCTAAGCTGATAAAGGCTACCTCACCCATGGAACGCCTTAGCATTGACTTCAAGGGTCCTATTCCATCAAAAACGAATAACCGCTTCATCCTGACGGTAATAGACGAGTACTCAAGATTTCCTTTCGCATTTCCCTGTTCGGATATTAGTGCCAAGACAGTAATAAAACACCTGAATAGCATTTTTATGATATTTGGATTCCCGTCATACATACACTCAGATCGGGGGACATCGTTCTTGTCGTCAGAAGTGAGAGAGTTTCTACATTCGCGTGGCATCGCGACAAGCAGAACTACAGCCTACAATCCTCAAGGCAACGGCCAAGTAGAGAAATTGAATTCCACGCTATGGAGAACAGTACAGCTCTCTCTGCGTTCGCACAACATGCCTGTAGAAAATTGGGAGCATGTACTTAATGTGGCTCTCCACTCGATTAGATCGCTCTTATGCACAGCTACTAACTGCACGCCACATGAGCGCATGTTCACACATCCGCGAAGATCGATGAATGGACACAGTATTCCAACATGGCTAACCAATTCGGGGCAAGTCCTCATGCGCCGTTTTGACCGTACTAATAAGTACCAGCCAGTGGTGGAAGAAGTGGAGCTGCTTCAAGCGAATCCAGATTACTCTTATGTGAGACTCAGAGATGGAAGAGAAACCACCGTCTCGAATCGACACCTTGCGCCTGTCGACGGGCAAGGAGAAATTATTTTGGATCGACCGGATGACCCGATACAGACTGAAATAAACGCGGACTCCGAAAGCCAAGATGATAGTAGTGAATCAGTCACATCTCCAGAACCAGAAGCTACAACTAGCTATGAGCCACGTCCTCCCAATGATGATCTTGAGCCAACGCCTCCACGTGAGGAACTTAGAAGATCTGCCCGGAGCAGAAGGCCGCCGCGACGTCTGGAAGACTATGAGCTGTAATACATAAATATAGTGTGGGAGAATGAGATGATATTCTCATTGCATCGAATGCAATCTCTGTGGTCTGCAAACATAGAGGTGTCTTGCCTTTGACATTTCTGTCAGATCAATGTCACGTCGGTGTATTATCTATAACCATTGCTCCTGTAAAATATCGCTTTGTTTTTATGTTTATTAAAGCCTATAAATACGAGGTTCATGCTATATCTATTTCATCGTCCTTGCCACGTTTTTCTATACTCTCTCTTTTGGGCCGCCTCCAAGAGCGAGAGAATCGCTGCGAAATTTTCGTATAGAAATACGTCAAATCTTGTGTGAGAAATTATGTGACGTTCTGTTCCTTGCAGTAACGTAGTCAGACCTACGCCATCTATCCAGCGACTAGGGCAAGTTGAAAAAGAAAATCCCTCATAGTTTTATTCAGCTTGCAATACAAAGTGGTTGTTACGTCAGCCACTGCGGGCCTAAAAGCGCGAAATGAGTGGTTTCGATCGATTTACAAAAAAACTATTGATTGGATTAGAAAACTAAAACACTATCATGCTAATATATTGCTTGTAGAATTATTTGCCAAAAAATCAGAATGATCGCATGCATATTAGTATGTTTTTTATTGTTTGAAAGATATTTTTAGAGGTAAGTTGGTGATTTCTTTCTATCGAGCCAAATTAATTGTATTATGTTTACAAAACAGTATCATGTTAGCATATATCCTGAAGAATATCATATATTTTTCTGGTCTTGTTTATAGCAGTGAATCATATACTTTTAGTAATTATAAAACTTGCGTTTAGCTCGTGTACCTAATCGCCTTAAGAAGGATATGGTAAGAAAAGAAGTGTCTGATGAGATGACGAAAAATAGAGGAGTATGGAAGAAGAAGACATGCTGCGCCGACCCCAAATAAATTGGGAAAAGGGCAAGAGAATGATGATGATGGACGCTCAAATCGTTTACAGCTTATTTTGAAACGCGGCCTTCATCCAAACGCAAAATAATTATTTGAGCGCTGTGAGTGATTATTAACTAAAACGGAATGCACCCGAGTCAACTGTCAACCCGAACGTTGACGTTTCGCACTTTCGCCGATGGCGATGCCAATCGGTGTGAAGGGATTTTCTATCTCTTACTCTTTCACCATTAACCTAAGAGTTGAGTTGAGTTAGGATTTTCTATACCTAATTAATCTGCAATTCACAAGATTTCTTGGATAAACATATGCCTGTGATAAGCCGTAAAGATTTTACTTGTATTGATTTCCCTATAAACACAACTTGGTATGAAATTTGAGTGCGCTTTTTGAAAACTTGAATAGGTTTTTTCAGCTTCATCTGCAAGCCTATGCTTCCTTTTTTTCATAATGGCTGGACCTATACAAGACGTTGTAGAGGAAGATGCAGCAGATTTACAGTTTCCCAAAGGTAAGGCCCGTTGTTAGCGGTAAAACATTCTCCCTCACACATATTACTCTTCATAGCACCCTTACACTCCTCATCACAGACATCATTGATTCACACCCTTGTAAAATCAAAACAAAGCATTAACAGTGACAGCCACTTACTTTTGCACAGTCTAAATTATGCTACCTACAGTCTAGCCACAGGCTTATTATTACTGTGAAATTCCAAAAACGTAAATCTCATGGAGAAGAATTGGCAAGAAACTCCATGGACATTCTTTTCAAATCAAGATATATAGAACAATATTATTAATTCTTTAGTGTGAGCACAGTGTAGAAGTAGGAAATCGAAAAAGACAAAATAAAATCTTAAGATTAGCCCTACTCACAGTAATCTTCTTTATCATGTGGTTAACGACAGTGGGCCTCTGACTTGGCTTTACGTGCTGTCAAGAAATATCTCTCAGGGCTGCTGGTTTCCTCACGATGTACTAACCATAATTGAAAGTCCATGTGCTACTCAGATTTACAAAAAAATAAATAATGTTTCTAATTATGAAAAACAATACACTCAGTTAAGTTTTTTTTTCCATGTTATCAATATTATGTTTTTATTGATTGTTTACTTTATTTTAATCTTGATTGTTAAACGTCCACATCCTGTTCTTTTATTTGTAGTTTAGAGAATTTATTTTAATTTTCAGCCACCAAATATGTTTTAATTTGGCTACATGATAGTAAAACCTCAATCTGTAATGGTGCCCAAGACATAGGCTTCCCTAGTTTTGGGCAAATGTTAAACCTTTTGGCAATAAAGTATTTGTACATATTTGTAAAACCTTGAGGCCTGTGCTAATTAAAAAAAAAACTCCTTTATCAGCTATTTAAATCAGCTATTATTGGAGTGAAAAATGGAAATGATAATGAATACATATTCAAGAGTATGTTCCATAAAATAAAACAACTCCTCATTTCAGAGTTTGAAAATGCAGAAACATTGTTGATATCAGAAGTTGATATGTTGCTGGAACATAGAAAGGCACAGAATGAATCTGCTGAGGAAGAACAAGAATTCTCAGAGGTTTTTATGAAGACGCTCACTTACACCAACATGTTCAAGAAGTTTAAAAACAAAGAAACAATAGCCGCTGTTAGAAAGTAAGTATTTGATAAACAGGGTCAAGTTTCATATAAAATGCTATTTGATTTCTTAACAATAAGAATCATAAATAAATAAATAACTTTTAATATGGGTGTAAAACCCGTTGTAAAAGTTTACAATCTCTAAGTTTACGCCAGGGTACCCTATGTCCTGATTATGAGGCAGAGATACTTCCATCACATGCATTTCACAATATTACGGTTTCACTTCAACAGATTATAATCTACCGAAAAGCAATGCGTCATATTGTGTTCAGTTGACAATAATTCGACAGTTTACAATCTCGCTGGTTATGTTACAATCTAACGGTTTTTACAATGTAACGCTGACATGGGCATGGTCTCTTGACCTCGATCATGCCTGATGGGGTCTATGATGGATCTTGACTTGCATATTTGTTGCTAGCTTAATTGCCAAGTGCCTCTACCTACCTGAGGAGGCTCTCATTAGCCAGCTGGATCAAGGGCTTAATTCTGAAAGTGGTACTTCTGGGAGTTTCCCTTCAAGCCAAGACAGCCGGTAGTTTGGTTCCTGTTCCTGACTGGCTTTGACTTTTTTTATATATAAAAAGGCAATTCACGAAAAATCATAAAATTTTTGTTCCAGTCTCCTTCAATCCAAAAAACTACATAAATTTGAAGTGGCAAGCTTAGCAAATCTTTGCCCAGAGACACCTGAAGAAGCCAAAGCTCTTATACCATCTCTAGAAGGAAGGTTTGAGGATGAGGAACTCAGAATATTGTTGGATGATATACAAACCAAGAGAAGTTTGCAGTACTAGTATTTAAGAAATATTAATATTCCATTATGAACTTGATCTACTATTTTATTACACTAAGACTGAATTAAAACAATTTCAGGTTGGTATCCCTGTGTTTTACTTCTATGTATTAATCATAAACTAGCATTTCGTTCGCGACTTCGGCCGCGAAAATGGTGATAAATGGGCTAATTTGCATGATATCAATGTAATTTATAGCCCTGTGTTACTTGGTAAAGATGTAGCTTTCCAATGGTGAAAGAATTTTTCAATTCGGTTGAGAAGTTCTTGAGTTAAATCGTAACAAATACACAAACAAAAAATCAAATCTTTCCTTTTTCAACCGACTTTCAAAAAGAGGAGGTTTTCAATTCGACTGTTTTTTTTTTGTTTCGACTCGACTGGGTGAAACGATTTTGATGGATATCTTTTTTTATTTGAAAGCTGGTGCTTCCCGTGTGGTCCCGTTTTTTTTTGGTTAAGATCTGACTGATCTTCGGAGATATAAATGGAACTCTTCAAAAATAGACGGCAAATCTGCAATGATTGCTGCAATCGCTTGGATGTTTATTGTTTATACAACATCATGACAGAACATCACGCCTGTATGCTCTGAGGGGGTACGCAGATGTGTACAATACTCCCAGATTTCGACAGTTAGGTGTATTAAGTTCCATTTTTTGGGGATAAGCCTATTACCGTGACGTGTATTGTTTTTTTTTTAATTTTATTGGAAAGGATGTACCTACTTCAAGGGTAGTTTGATGAAAATTTGGTTAGGTTCTAATAGGCTTGTTAACTGAAAAAATCTAATTAGTCCGTCACTTAGATTATCAAAAAATATTTGACCCGTATTTTTTCTTTTGTCACATAAACCAAAACTGACGAAGATACGACGCTTTTAAAATTCCCAATACGTCACTGTTCGGTATCATTCTTAGTGAGTTGATACCGAACAGTGACGTCACGAGCCCCCACTCCGAGTTTTGATGCGTTTTATCTTTGTCAATATTCGTTGATTTACAAAAACAAAAAATACGTGTCCATTATTTTCCAATACTCTAATTGACGGACTAAATAGATTTGCAATTTATTGATGGTGGAAACAAGCCTATTACTTCTGATGACAAAGGAACGGAACTCTTAAATTCTTAGGAGCAAATTAACGATACTAGGCCGAATCTTATATAGGCTATCCCGGATATTTGAGTGACCTACCATAACGTCGTTATTAACCGACTTCAAAAAAGGGGGAGGTTCTCAATTCAATGTTCCCCGATTACTCGATGATGGTTGGACCAATTCTGTTTTTTTTAGTGCTTAAAAGGGTATACTTCCCAGGTGGTCCCATAATCATCAAGTCAGGATCTGATGATGAGATCCTGGAGAAATAGAGAGAACTCATCAAATTTTATAGGCACACCACAGCGATTTGGGTAGTTTTAAGAAGCGTACTTTCTCGAAGTGATCCCATTTGAATTTCGTGAAGATCTGATGAAGAACTTCGGAGATACGCAACGGAACTCCTCAATAAATGATAGCAAATGTCCTGGGATTGCTGAAATCTCATGTCTGTCTATTGTTTACACTAGTTCATAACAGAAAATCACGCCGGTACGCTGTGAAGGGTAAGCACATGTGAACCACTAAAAAGTGAAAAATATAATAAACTTCACAACTTAACGTTTTTGGAAACAAAATTTTTATTATCTATTTATTTCTAAAAAAACGCAATGCAACGCTGGGAGGGGACTAGGACATAATGGGAACTGTTATTGGTACTAGTGGCAATGAAGGTTTGGCGCTCGCAACCGGCGTGATTGTATCGGTGTATGATCAGATGTATGAACGAAGCAAAAGGAGTATGATTGCAGGGATCGTAGCACAGAGCATCAGTAAATACGGGATAGATCGTAGGAGGTGGCGTTCTGTGTTGCTATGTACTCCCATGGCGAAAAAAATCTGTGGTAAAAACGTGTACTTATCTAAAAACAAACCTGTCATTGTGCGAATGTGACCCTGTATCCTAATCAAAGTGGCAGTCGCGAATACGCGCATCTGCAGAATCAGCCCCTATAAAATCATATTCACGGCATATTTGATACGCGCAGACTTCGCGCGTTCTCGGCGCCGCAAATGCAGATTGTTGCGTTCGTATCGATTCAAATGCGTCACGTACGAAACTAAAACGAACATACGCGAAAAGAGCGTACATTGCGCGTTATTGAGCCCACTAAATGCAATAGGACCTTAACCCCTTACCGCATGAGTTTTTATTTTTTTCTGGACAAAATATATTTGATAGTTCTTGACATGTACTATTAAGTTACTTCAAGCAGTTTTCCAAAATCCGATTACTTTTCGAAATATGATAAAAAACTTATTTTTCCCATATATGGCATATTATGCAGTAAAAGCAACTAAAACCAATTGGACATAAATGGCATAGTATGCATTGCAGTAAAGGCATCTGAAACTAATTGCCATATTTGGCAATGCATGCTATAAAGGTAATTTTAAGTCAATCCTCAGTTCGTAAATTAGAAGGTTTAAAAAATAAAAGTCATTATTTAATGAAAATATAAGATAAATTTAATGAGATCTGTTGCACTTGGAACTTCACATTTTACACAAAACTTAGTAAATAATTATAGCGACTTACAAGCTAACTACCCGTGCCGCAGCGTAGATTCGCCTCGTCTCGTCTCTTCATTCCGTAAGATGAAACGATCCATTTTTCTGAAAAATTATCAAATAATGCTTCACTGCATACATTCCCAAATCTGGCCGAATGACAAAATAGCTACTAATGCATACAATGCCAAATATGGAAAACTAACTTTCACGTTACTTCATAGTATTCCACATTTGTCATGCTAAGGTTTGGCATGATTTTCGCTAAACTTTAACTTTTTACTTACATGTTTTCCGTGTTTTCAGTCCTTTGATAGGTCTTCTTAGCACCACGATATGAAGCTCGAACGAAAACTCGACACACGATCACAAAATGAATTTTAAAAACATGCAAATACCAACGACAAATTTCAACTGCCACCGACTGACTTTGACAGGTTATAGTTTCGTTACGCGGTACACTAGATGGCAGCACATATATGTTTATTGAAGCTTAGTAGTTGCCTGATCTGTCCTAATATGCCGTTAAGGGTAAAATAACATATTTTTTTATTTCTGAACGTTTGAAAATAAGTACCCACATTTGGGTAGCTATGCGGTAAGGGGTTAATCTACCACGTCTGCGACACAGGCGTCCTCTCTTATTAGAGGGAGAGGTCTGCAAGATGTCACATTTTTCTTCGATTTTTTTAATCCACGACATGCCGGTTAGGTACCAGTCTGGCCGGTTTTGAGAGCGGTTGTGATTGAATTCATTTCATCACACTGAAGGAATAAAAAAACGCTAGTTTAAATCAGTCTGTATATTGGATATGTCTGCAATACAGCAAGATACATTACAGTGAAAACAGATAAAAGTGATAAAATATTGGAAACAAAAATAGTAATTAGAATTTCTTCTCTGAAACAAAACTATAATAAAACCATTCTTATTATTACTTAAAAGTAGATACTATTAATATTGATGTTAATTAATGCCTCTAACTAAACAAGCCCCTTGTTGAACATTATTTGTAAAAAAACTAAAAGATTTTTTTTATCAATAAACCTCAACAATTTTAGATAACTTAAAACTCAACAATCCTTCGATAATTTTTCTTAATTTCTAATTTTGTTGCCTAAACATTATTTTTAACAAAATGCCGAACAAAAGGCTTGCTTGAATTATAAACTTATCTCAATGGGCACTTTTGGTTTAGTTTAAATGTTAGTATTTAATCTAATATTGTATTAATAAAAATTACAAACTTATCATTCATCTAAAAGCAAACATTAAAATAATATTAACCATCTATAAAAGAACTATCAAATCTAAGGTCCTAGCCAAGTTACTTTTATGGTACAACTCATCCTTCTCCTACCCTGAACATATAAAAATATCTTTATGTACTTTAAAAACATTTCAAGTCCTTAAATAAAGATGTCCTTCGGAATACTGTGCTACAGCAAACTAAACAATAATGGTGGCAATACAAACATTTTTATTTAGGAACCTCTGTCCACATCCGAGTGGTTACTTTAAATTAAACAGTAAGGGGACCGTTTTATAGCACACATTTATTAACAGCTAATAATTTTTCGGGTCCTTTACTTTAAAACTTACTAAACCTTAAATTAGGTAACGACATTGGGAGAGGCTTATATAAATCCTAAATTACAACCTGGACCTGTGACATAAGTCTATTTATTAGTAAAGCATAATATTGTTTTGGATTCCAAGTGTAGGGAGTCTAGAAGCGACATGGAAGCTGTTAGGAAGCAATGCAAACATAATCATAAAGCTTACTTTACAGAGAATGTGTTTCCACAACAACGATCGAGCAACTGAAAATGTGGTCAATGAAGGCATGAAGACAAAAGAAATAAAATATACATACAACCCTCTTAAATTTAAATCGTAAAATTGTTTGCTTGTATATTTATTCGAATTACAGCTATATATTGCACTTATTTCAGAAACATTTTACACAGAAATCCGGATTTTAAATATTGGCTCGGCTCTTCTTCCATGTGTTGGATGTTTTTGCACAATTCACTATTAAAATGTTAAATCATTAACAACTGTAGTGGCATTTTATACAACATACTAAATCCTTAACGTACACACAGTCGTTATTGTGTTAAAATGAATGATGATAATACTTTTTATACATTTCCCAAATGTTTATATTCATAGCGTCAGATACTGGTTTTGTTTGTCACATTCGCAGTCAATTCGAAAATGATCTCTACCGTCAAGTGTGATTGCTTACACAATTGAATCGCATCCCAAACACCCTGCTCCTTTGTCACAAGTCGGTTAGTCTGTACACTTATAGTCACTACGCAGCACCTTCGATATTCTTCACAACTTATGGATACTGTTCATTTTGTGCAACATTTTAAAACATGATCATAGGTAGCACTTGTACACACCAGTATCGAAAGTTGTCAAGCCACGATCAACATTCAGATTCGACCGTTTCTCTTACATTATCACATTTGTTTATTGAATAACCAATATAATCAATAGGTACTAATTTACATCAGCAACTGGAAATATTATAATCACTAAGTTACATTTTCAAATTCGGCGTGTGGCTCTTAATAAAAATTTTGTTTGAGCAATGATAAGATTTAAAATACTATATCCCCAAAGGTGAGCCATCCAAAATATATATTTGCCGTCGAATTTTAAAAAAGGTTAAAAAATAATCGCGTATGTCCAAAAGCAGATCTAACTATGTTTATGTGTAAGTTGTCAACATTCTACATTATCAGTCTCGATGATAAAAATGCATTTTGGCCAAAATGAGAAATCCAACGAGTGCGGTCCAAACTTCCCTAAACGAATGTTACACAAACAAATGCCTCATGTACCTGATACAGATACTGACGAAACATATCAAAGATCAAAGTTCAGAAACAAAATAAGGTACTAATCAGTTACAAAGTTATTAATTGGAGAGTAAATCAACAAGTAAGCATGTCCATAATAGGCACTTTATAGTACACTACTCTACGTAACAAATAAAGTCAAGTTACCTGTATCAAAGTATGAGTAAAGTTTAAAAATTCAGTCTATTTTCTTACTTAGATTTTCTTTTATCAAATCCCACAAGTTAAAGCTCTTTTGCATTAGAAAATCGTTCTAGCAACCGATATATCCATTACCACAAATAAGACAATCTGGCCCTTTCAGAAATTTGGTCCGAAGTAATTTCGTAATATCTTCAATTATTAAATTAACAAAACTTATGTATGTTGAAAATAAAAAAATGACTTATCATACTATAACACTTTAAAATTCTATGCTTGCAACATGTAGTGTTATGTACATAATTTTAAAATAATACATAAAATGAGATCAAATATATATCCAGTCATGTAAACAAATTAAGCTGGAGCAGTGAGTGCTAAAATACTTAAACATTTTAGAAAAATAGCTCCCTCATTACCTAATGTATTCATTAAAATAATATCAGGACAAACTAACACATAATATATAGGTACTTGTAATTAATATGAAATATTTTTGCCACTTGTTTGGCTTCGTACTAATGCTGCGGTTAAATTGCTTTGGTTGCTCTGTTTGTCAAAGTAGTAATTTGTGCAAAGTAATTGCAAGTCTAAAACGTATTTAATTCATTGGAACATTCCTATTTCTTACTCTCACTCGAAATTTGATGGATGACAAACATTCAATACTTCGTGTTTCAATAAGGACATTGTTATTACATCACAATTAATTTAAAGAGTGTTTATTATTGTCACAACAGATTAATTAAAGACATGTATTATGTATTAGGTGATTAAACTTTGGATGCCACTAACATGTTTAATTTCTGTAATAAAGTAATTGGTTATAGCATTTATGCAGTGCTATGCTATGGGTAAAATATTGTTATCGTACAAATGAACCACTAGCTCCACAACTTCAACATACTGTCATATCATGTGTGATTGATTTGTACGCCACAAAATACAATAGCAGGGTCAAACTAACGTGAAATTGAAAATACTTTGTAATTTTCAACTTCAACTAAACTAGGACGTTTAATAAGAGGGTTAGTTGAACGCAATGTTAATAAAATGTCGAGTTTGGTGGATGAGGAACCCTCTAGTCAGTGGAGTGGGCACACGTGGGGTGCGAGTGCCGGTCGGAGTGCGATCAGTGCGAGGAGGACGCGGGCGGGGACGGCGGGGACGACGGTGGCGCGGGCTGCAGCGGCTGGAACGCGGAGCCCAGCGACGGCCGCAGCGTGAAGCCCGGTATCGTCGGCTTCATTACAGACACTGATTCTGAGAAAGCTCCTTCGCCCGCTTTCAGATTCACCTGTAACATCAATGTTAGGCTCCATGAGTTTCAAACTAAAAGTAACCTTCATGAAAATTAACTTTGAACACTCCGAGCAAGAGAAGTCTGTACAGTCTACTAGTGCTGTAGCAGTGTATGTACTTAACCATAACATAAATAAGCTGATTATTATTGTTTTTTTTTTTATTATTGTACCATGTTTACCTTTTCACAACCATCTGGAGGTTCACGAGCTAAGAAGCGATTTATTTGCGGCGATGTACCCAGTTTAGAGCCGTCAAGATCCGGAGACGAGCACACACTGCCGCCTGAAACGCAGAACAGTTATTTGAAACAGAAACTCTTGACACTATAAAGTCATTGGAACTAATCATTCAATATTCTGAAAAGCAAATTCAAGAAATTCAATAGTTACTACTTTCAGTTTTATTCTGTCTACTGCTATTGTATCTTCTACAAAACTGAATGATTCCTATAAAAGCAAAATAAATAAGCAAAGAATTATACAAAAAAAAAAACATGCCTGGGCTATCAAACCATTCTCATGTTTAGTGCATTTCAACTATTAATTGTGAGGAGTTGTCTAAAAGCTATAGTTAGTTATAGACCTGCGGCCAGTAGCTCTGAGGACCCACCGCTTGAGAGAGACCCCCGGGATGGTGGATCTATGCCCACAATGTATTGTTTAGATACATTCATCTTTAACCACATATTTGAAACAGAGTACTGAAGTAGTAAAAGTAGAAGTTGAGCTAAAACTTGTAAACCCACTAAAATGCAGAAATTGTTATGACTGCAACTGGTTTTATTTATTTATTTAAAATAGGTGCACCAACAGTACATACATAAAACATTTATAATTAAGGGTCCATTTGGTATGGTTCTAATGTACATACCAATTATAGGTTCACAACATTCATAAGAAAAAAAGTATAAGACAGTTATCAAGCTGTATGTAAATAAGAGAATTTTGAAAACGTTTTCGTTGCACTCAGAGAAATGACAATATTCAGAACTATGGCAACAATAGTAAGTATTGGTTAAGGAAATTACCAGAAGAATGAGCAGTGTGACAGAGATCGTGCGGTGTCTGTGTGTTGACGGAACGCCGGAGAAGTTCTGCAAGAGGCGCGCGATGTCCTTCTGGTGTTACCTGTCAATAGAAAATGTCTTTACAGCAGTATTTACCACTACAGTTCTTTTTTACATTGGTACAAGTTGAAGGTGCCTTTTTTTAGACAAGCTCGCTACTCTATTTGCAACTCCTGAAAGCCTGAATCCACAGTGGCAACCTCCAGAATCGGAAACAGACAAAGGATATCATATCAAACAGGAGAGAACTATGCACACCTGTAAAGGGTTATACATTTTTCAAATAGCAAAATATGTTAAAATGTTGTTGTCCTACCAACATCAATACACATATTATTGTGTTGAATTACTAACTGTTAAAACTGTACTTATTAACTGTCAAAAGGGGAAAACTAAAAATAAATGTATGGTCTTATCATACAAATACTCAAATAGGCACAGAAATGAAGCCACAAACTTGAAAGTTAGCATACATTTTTAGCATACATACATTTTTATTTATGTTCATAAAATGAGGTAGACACATCAGCGAATACATACTTTATCTCTTAGCCGGTCTAGATGATGAGTTTGTGTGCCACTGGCTGGATACAGCACAAGTCTCTCTATCTCCTGATTGAGACCTTCCACTGATGACCGCGCTGCTCTTAGCGGGACACTACTGCCTCCAAAACGGTTCCCTGAAGTTTAATTACATACTTCACTTTAGTTACTTCCGATTGGTTAGTCTGCTGGAAGAAATTTCTTTCGAAATAAGCAGAAATTTTGTGCTCTTCTATGTTAATCATTATATTGTCCTTTTAAGTATTTTGTGTGTTCATAAATATACTACCAATACGTTTTTCGCCGGAGAGTCGGAGAGCGATATATTTTTAAATAATAGTTCCGAGTTTAATGGACTGGCTTTCTGGTATAACAAAAAAAAAACATGTATGTTTAATACTTACAAAGACTAGTGTTCATAGTTTGGCTCGAATAGTCCCCAGAAGCAGATGGTTTGTGTTGTGTTCTTTGATAGCGATTGCGCAGGAAACGATCAAATTTGTCATCTTCAGAACTACGGGAGGAACGGCCTGACATTGTTCCACCTCCTTCTTCAGTCTGTTCAGAATAGGGTTAAATAATTTAAATGTAAAATTATTGTTTATCTTGCTTATTATAACCATTATTTCTAGTTCAAAAAAGTGCACAAATAAATAGAAATTTCTAGCTGATGCCCGCAGCTTTGCCTGCATACAAATTATATACTAAAACCATCACCGAGAACCACGCTATCCGTTGGTGAAAACAGCATGAAAATCGGTGCAGTAGTTTTTAAGTTTATCACAAAAAGACAGACAAACGCGGCGGAGGACTTGTTTTATTATAGTGTAGTGATTAAGAGTGATTGTGATTTTAAATTAAAATAAAATTATAAAACATTTCTAACTACAACCACATACTTCATCATCAAGCTATTGATAATTTCAATATAAAATTAGCAACATACTTGTGTGGACTTATCAACTTGCAAGTGGCCAGCGTGTAGATAGTAGTCCCTGGACCACTGTCCTTTGTGATACAGTGTGTCAAGTGATGCTGTGCGCCTGATCACACTGGCACCGAATCTGCCCTTGCCTGAAATGCATCAATTTTATGAATATTCCTTATTTTTCTT
Source organism: Xestia ashworthii (assembly GCA_950022955.1). Classification (NCBI taxonomy): domain Eukaryota; kingdom Metazoa; phylum Arthropoda; class Insecta; order Lepidoptera; family Noctuidae; genus Xestia; species Xestia ashworthii. The sequence goes on along the minus strand of OX465562.1, from coordinate 10,475,501 downwards.
TTCAGAAGACCTTCATATTGTAATGACACTTCATATAAATAAATAATGCATGGATTTTATGAAAGATGATATATCAAAACAAGAAAAAAAAATTGAGATCTGTTATGTTGCTGATTAAAATATGGAGGATGTGCTCAGGGACTTAAAAACACCTTCATAAAGGTTACAGAATTATAAGTGTTACATGTTGAATTGGTAACAGAATCAAAATGAAACACTTATAAATGTGTTTTCAATGTGTTAACCAAAAACAGTGTTAATAAGTGTTTAACAGGTAAACTCAGCGTTGCCAAATTTACAATGTACTTATTTATGGTTAATAAGCATTAGATAGTCAAAATCTAGTCACAGTCTGTTGTAAAACTGATTATTTCAGTTACACTTATTAACACATATAAAAGGTTACAGTTTGATTCAGTAACATTTTTGTATCTGTTACATCAAAAAGTGTTTTTCTGTTGAAATTGTTTTAAAAACAGTGTTAAAAAAACATTATTACGGTTACAGTTTGAGTCCCTGGATGTGCTGCGGCAACTTTAAATAAACTAACAGCAGGAGGATGAAGATTAATCATTACAATTTATTATGTACGTATGTATTTCAATCGAGAGAGAGAATGAGAAGAGGAATGGAATAAAGTAGTAACATTCTGGTACCCAAGAGAGGGAAAAAGAAAAAAGGGGAAACCATTCAGAAGAAGAGTAGATGATTTTGTTAAAATAACTAGAAAACCCTGGACTAGACTGGCACAGGACATAGAAGGTTGGAAAGTGTATAGTGTGTAGTGTGCAGAATAAAAACAGACCTATAAAAATTATTATATAGAAAAAAAAATATATAAAAAACGTATGCTTATGTCTGAAAAAAAACTATAAATTAAATAAATAAATGTATTTCAATCATAGCCTGGTTGGTAGATTTATCATGGTGGAGGCCTATGTCCAGCAGTGGACGTCTTTTGGCTGAAATGATAATGATGATACTCTAGGTGACTATGACAGTCTAATTTACATGAAGTCACAGAGATCAGAAATTGTTGTTCTACCGAGCCTAGGGCTGACCTACCTAAATCTTGTCCATTTGTGGTCTTCAATCAAAAAAAAAATTCATGCCTGGTGGGAAATTATAACCTCCTGAGTCCGCCATATTTTTTTCTCATCATGTCTAAAAGGCCGACTGTCCTTTATAAAGAACAAAATGGAAGAATGCCTTAAGTCCTGAGACTTTATTTTGTAATTACAGTGTTACCACTGCATATCATGATTTTTGCCAGAACATAAGTTTTTTGCAAGATTTTTTTATTTTTTTTAGTATGTGTTACTTCGACCAGCCATTTGTTCTTTAAAAAGTACTTCCGGTCATAATACACAAAAGTAGGAATTGAAAATTGTTCGTCTTAAAGGACTTTCGGATGTGATAGGATATAGACTATCATAATAAATATAGTAAAACGCGGTTCTGTTTATGCTCAAAAATCAAATTATATTTTACTTTTAATAAGTTTTTCACAATTGTGATAAATTATTACACATTGGCTTATAATATTAAAAAATAAAATGGAGTACACTTTGGCAAAAGTTACTTAAAATCAAAATTAAATAAAGAAGAATCAGATGATCTTCATAAAAAATAAACAAAATTAAGTACTCAAATTATTAACAAAATGTTTTAAAATAAGAGAACATTATTGATACATGACTGCTACTTTTACAATTTCTAACATCAACATGAACACAATAACAGCACCTTCCTATACTAATCACAATAATTGGTAACAAAAAATCAGACAGCTTGCTCAGCAAGTTATAAGTTATGGATACTTCTAATTAACAAATATGTTTCCTTATGAAAAGAGATCACGATTTTAAACAATCAACTCATCAACAATAAAAAAATATCTCATGGAAGATTTTAAAACAGTTTCTTTTTGTTGTCAGACATAAATTTAATTTGCACCCAATACATTTAACTGAGGTCTTCTTGGTACAGCCTTGATTCCTGCAGCGATGTTTAACACTAGACATATCGGGCAAATGGTCGATTCCATGCTTTCTTGTTGCTTTTGAGGGTAGTGGTACAATAGGCGGTCGCCCAACGGTCACATTTGTTTGAGTTTCTGGAATACCGTCATCATCAAATGATGAATCTCTGTAAACATTATCATCAATGAGCTTTTCAGCAGTTCGCATATTTTGCATTCCTCCTTGGTCAAATTAAGACTTCTTCCTGGCCTTTCTATAGCTGTTTGGTTTGATTTTGCCACTATATGTTCTATTATGTCGTCATCAACATACTCTTTAAAATAATAAAATATGTTGTCCGATTTACATCTTGCGGCAAATATGACATCTCCTGGAGTTGGGGTATAGGTGCGGTAAGGTTACCCCTGTTCCTGTAACGTGCTGTCGCCACGGGTACACCACGACGAAATTCTCCCTCTTACTCGAACACCTCTTGTTCGAACTCCTGTAGTCACTACTTCCGTGTCAGAATTGCTACTTTCATCGGATGAAGAGTTAATATGTATTAGTTTATTTCATCTTATCTATAATATATGTGTATTTTTATGTATACTATTTATGTATTTCGATTTGTTAACAAAATGGTATTTTTCTCATTGATTTTTGTACTCTATCACAATGCTGTCTTATTTGACCCAAAGGTTGACTGGTAGAGAATGTCTTGTGGTACTAAGTCCGCCTATGTACCACTCTTGTACATGAAGTTTAAATAAATAAATAAATGTATCGCTAATTTGGTTTTCTGTCAAATCTGAAATTATAAAATAAACGGGTGTTAATATATTAATTAAAAAAAATGTAATTTTCCTACTATTTATGAATTTTAAAACAGTAATAATATTAATATTTGAATTTACCCCGAAATGGTATTAACCTTACGTGAGTGGCAACAAAAAAATGTGAATTAGGAGGTAGCATTAAACTATTGCTATAAAAGCCGAAAGTACTTTCAAAAGAACACAAAATGGCAGACTATTATTATAGCAAAGACCGAAATACCTTTTAAAAGAACATTTTTTCAAAAGCATAATAAACACGAGATCTTGCCACTTTTTCGTAAAAATTAGTGAGAACAACAAAATATGACATATTAGCAATTTAAAAACGTATCTCAATACAAAATTGAACAATAGATTATTAAGATATTCAAAGATTAACTTACCTCTACTCCGTCGGCCTTACATTTTCAACCACGCACACCGGTAAAGTGAATGATTGTTCATTTTGTTATTGGATCATTTGATTCTCGAACATTTGAGCATCTGAATTTTGATTGGTCAATGAAATCAAATACAGCTGGGCCAACACTACAAGCGAAAAACTCAAATGTGTGTTAAAAAGGTCATTCGGTTTTTAAACTAGCGACCAGGAAAAAATGTCAGGACTTAGTGACGTATAATAATTTGTCCTTTATAAAGACCACGGGGACTCAGGAGGATATGACAATGTGAATGGAAAGGTGACGATAAATTCCACATCTAAAGGAGATCTAATAAGCTATAGCTTACCCAAGCAAGAGGGAATGAGAAGGTAGTTCTTTTTTTAAATCTTACAATTTCTACTGACAAGACTAACAACACCATGCCTGATTCCCAGAAGGGTTGTACCTAATAATAAACCCACATTTTGTCAGCTTTGTTTAAGTTCCATGTAAAAGGGTACTAGCCTAGTACAACTGGATAAAAAACTTGACTGGTTTAAGAACTTTAGTAATCCTCATCAAGAATTAACAATAATTCACTTACTGAGAAACTAAATTTAACAATGCTTATGAGCGTACAGAATCTACCTTCATGGTAAAAAATAACAAAATATGAGGGTAGACTGTGGCTGCTACTGAGTATTTCCTCACTGAAAATCTCAATAATGCATTGCTAAACTGGCGATTGATCCCAGAACCTTATGCTTAGCAGTTTTAAAATATGAGTGGATGTATAGTTAAATGGTTAATGAGATTATAATTTCCAGTCTCAAACCCATTACAGGACAATTACTCCTTGTTAAGTATCTAGCTATTTAGGTTGTAACCAACCTCTGATGTAATAATAGAGACTGTACTTGCTTTCATAGCTTTGAAAATCACATTAACATTGATTCATGGGTTGAATTTAACAACATGAGCATTTTAGGTTTCATTATTTACTTATAAGTTACCTTTGTCTCCTCTAGTGATAGCTGCACTTTTTATTTGAATTATATTAGTAATTTAGAGTATTTTTTTAAGAAAATATGTTATTAGGTAATCTGTGGGTCTTACCTTTGTAATTAACAGCTCCAGGGCTTCGCTGTCCAGATAGGGCGTGATCTGGTGATATCCGGCGCCACGCATTCGTGGGCGACAACGTCGGGCTGTTGCTGGCGTTCTTCTTGAGCCCGCCGCTCTTCATGACCGACGACACCGGCAGCGTCGCCCGCATCGGGCCCTGCTTGCCCACGGGACAGTCCGACTGCTTCCTTACCCGGCCCGACATCCTCACTTCCTCTCACACTTCACTACTTTACAAACACCCCTATTACTTCATCAAACGACACACTCAACTTCTCACTGTGCAAGAAAATATGTATTTCATTCGCCGACGCCGCACCAAGCTCTTTGTACAGGGAATAATCTTGGGCACAATAAACCAGGTCCTGTTGTGGTAATACGACTGTTCTAATTATGCAATACGGTAATCAACACTTTCGTTAATGTAATGGGATGTAATAATGGGTGGATCTAATATTCAACTAGTACTTATTACATAAAAACAAAATTACAAAGCGAGCAAGTCACATTTTTTCTGCACAATGGATGAATGAATGAAGCTGACAGATGACAAGGGACATCGCGCCATTCCTTTTTTCTTACAATAAATTTTAAATTAGTATAACAAAGCTATGTATAAGTTGCATCGTTAGAATCTAGAATGAGTTAAAACTCAAAAAAATACTAATCTAATTATTACCTACTAGAATTATTCCACTTAATCGTTAGCATTGCAATTAACAGCTGATTATTCCGCCATGTCAACTAACTTGTCTATGCTCGTTGTGGGAGATTGTTATGGCCTCCTCCCCGTTTCACGAAATACGTTCTAAGTGGAAAAACAATAAAAACGCGGTATTATTTTTAATCTAAAATAAAATCTTTTGATTCATGAAGAAATTATATAGCAGCAATGTTGATGGTATTGGGTTTAATACTTTATATTTCGGTACCATAAAAATATTTAAATCAAGGTCAAGGTTGAACACCCGTTGGCCCAACCCATCCACACAGAAATATTTGAGTGTGGAATTTTGTAGGTAGGTTCAAGTCTAGAACTCACAATGAACGAACTATATAGAATCTCTCTGCGCCATAGTGGCGCGAATTATGATTTCATAATATTAAGTGAGAACTTATTGCTGTGTGACATACACATTTGTTCATATGTTTTAAGTCAGTGTTTTTTTTCTAGATTACATGGTTTTGCTAAAAGGCAAAGAAAGAAAGAAAGTTTTGTAGTAGCCTCAGTAGTAGCTATGGAAAAGACATCCTGCCCTCGCTGGAAGAACGAAATTTAGATTCGTAGCAGAAAACGAACTACATGCTCGCCGTAAAGGTTGGCCTGTGCTACTGTGCACATTATTATCTTGATGGAGCCATTCATCTATGTCCGTGACTACCGCCGGACCACCAACGCCAACCGCTTCCATATTTGGTCAATAATTTGTACTCAATGGGTCCCAATTAGTACCTGAACAACAAAATTGGTACCTTAGCAGTTTTCGAGAAAATCGACTTTGAAGGTGGTCCGGCGGTAGTCACGATCCCTTCAGCAGGACCACCATGAGCACCGAAAAATGGGGCATTCTACAGCTATTCTAAGTATACAAATAATTTGTACCCATAAATGTGACTCATTTCGTAAAAAAAAACAGAACTGAAACATTTGTATTTACCGATAAATCAACGATGATAACTTCGTGCGCTCGTTCAACAGGACCACTTTGAATGTTAATTCCAAGTTTCAGGCACTTGTCGCTTTCCTCACACCTACATAGAAAATTTGTACCCAGGAACATAAAATTAGTGTCCAAAATTCAAAATGCGTTCCTTAGTAGTTTACGAGATATACCATGCCATTGGTGGGGTGGCGGCAGTCACGGTGTTAAATTTTCATTTCAAGATTTCCCTATTAAAAACTCTGTGATTTCTTCCCAAATTGATACAAGAATTTGTACCCATAAAGAAGTTATAGTGACCAAAAATTCAGATTCCCAAGTGTTGTATTTTAAGAGAAATTAGCTTTCATTACTTTTCCATACTAAATCTCCGCGTAAAACCCGACCAAATTAAGTTGTGTCAATGGTATTGAGCTGAGCTGTTTGTTACGGGTAAGCCTCAATCTATATAAATAAAAATGAAACCCCCAGGACAAGGTTTGAATGTCAGAAAATTTAAGGAAAAAAAATCCACCGGGAAGGTCTAAAATTTAAACCCGTACGAAGCCGGAGCGGGATGTGACTCAGGTTGGCTGGACAAATCTTCAAAATAGCTCGCATTTTACTAGGTCAATAGGCACTTTATGTGACGGCTAAACACCCTTATTTCAGAATTTGTGACGCTACAGAATCTTAGATAATCGATCGAATACGGGTCCAGCCATCTTGAAAAACCACTTTTCGCTGGTCTCTCAATCTCGGTAACGGAAGTGATTTTGACGACTTTTTGCATATCAACGGGCGTCACATAAGTTTGTGACAGGCATCGAGCTAAAAGTTTTGTGATACGTACAGTGGTTTAGTAGAGAAATGCAAAAATCTGTGCCAGCCATCTTGAATTTACGTAAAAAACTTTTGGCTGGCACTTCGGAATCTCAATAACGGTAGCATTTTCGAGTATGGTTCCTTTACTAAAACTTGGTGACGCAATGTGTGACAGTAATAACGTTTGATTTATGGCGTCACATGCAAGGGTTTACGAGAAATCAATAAAAACCTAATGTCCAGCCAACCTGAGTTCAAGCTGGCTGGACACCTGTATCTCCGCTGCCTGGTGATCCATGACCTTCAAAATGTGTTCAAAATGTTGTGACGGGGACGATAATGATAACCTGAATTTGTGACGGAGCAACTTTGCGTAGCTTCAAAGATATTGATCATTTAAATTTTCCCATACAAACACTGCAGTAGGGTTACCAATATTAAAGGTTTTATGTAGGACTAAGTACATTTTATGGTGTTTTCTTTAATGGACGAAAATCCGTGTACTGGTGGTACTAATAAGAACAACTGTAGATATTTAAATCAATAGAAGACAAAAGTGTAGAAGTGAGGAATGGGGGTAATTTTTTAATGTTATCGATTATTTACGTGCAGATATCTACTCTTTTTAGTAGGTAGGTATTGGTGTTTTTCATGGTAAGTACATAGGTAGTTAATGTATCAGGATAACGAATGCCATAAGGTATTAAAATGAAAAAATAATGTTTGCTGTAAATAAAATCACATTTATTTATACTTATACAGCGTTTCAAATGACGACGATCTCGACGACGAACTCCATTTGCACTTCAGTAACCCTCGCCTTGTACCACAACGTTGTTTTTACCACCGCCCTAAGTGTTTGAAGCGCAAATGAAGTCAGTGGTCGTCATTTGTAATATAGCTGAATATACTAAAATATTCTTCAATACCTATTTATAAAAGACAATTATTACACAAAATCAATCACAGCATCAGTCTTCATTTTTGGTTTTAATACGTACTACCTAGTTAGCTAGGTGATTTTGAATCAATAAGTTGCGTAAAAATTGTACAAAATATCTGTGAACGGAATGTAATACTTCCATGATAGCTGATGTTGGTGTCGCCATCTATTGCTTAAAGTTGGTACTACTAGGACAACTGGTCGAATCTTCTCTTATTAATTTGTTGTCTTACCGCAGATGAATTAAAAGTTGTCTTACTCTGATTAGTGATAACACTTCGAAAAGTACATACACTGCAGACTGTCGAGTTTAGTTCTCATTTTCAGTTACCTAAGATAATGAACTAAACGCGAAATACAAGTGGGCTCTCTTTTGCGACGCTGGTAGTCAATTATTATTTTGAATTAACACATACTTACGCTTTTTATTGCAGGAAAACCTTTTATTCCCACGGATATTAATCAAATACAAAGGCGTGGCTGCTCCCGGCCGATTAGTATATTAAAAAGAAATCCTTTTTTATGTAAAAAATATGGTCACCTCACAATATCAATGGATGTTTGTATGGGAAAATTTAAATGATCAATATCTTTGAAACTACGCAAAGTTTCTCCGTCACAAATTCAGGTTATCATTATCGTCCCCGTCACAACATTTTGAACACATTTTGAAGGTCGTAGATCATCAGGCAGCGGAGATACAGGTGTCCAGCCAGCTTGAACTCAGGTTGGCTGGACATTAGGTTTTTATTGATTTCTCGTAAACCCTTGCATGTGACGCCATAAATCACGTTATTACTGTCACACATTGCGTCACCAAGTTTTAGTAAAGGAACCATATTCGAAAACGCTACCGTTATTGAGATTCGGAAGTGCCAGCCAAAAGTTTTATACGTAAATTCAAGATGGCTGGCACAGATTTTTTGCATTTTTCTACTAAACCACTGTACGTATCACAAAACTTTTAGCTCGATGCCTGTCACAAACTTATGTGACGCCCGTTGATATGCAAAAAGTCGTCAAAATCACTTCCGTTACCGAGATTGAGAGACCAGCGAAAAGTGGTTTTTCAAGATGGCTGGACCCGTTTTCGATCGATTATCTAAGATTCTGTAGCGTCACAAATTCTGAAATAAAGGTGTTTAGCCGTCACATAAAGTGCCCTATTGACCTACTAAAATGCGAGCTATTTTGAAGATTTGTCCAGCCAACCTGAGTCACATCCCGCTCCGGCTTCGTACGGGTTTAAATTTTAGACCTTCCCGGTGGATTTTTTTTCCTTAAATTTTCTGACATTCAAACCTTGTCCTGGGGGTTTCATTTTTATTTATATAGATTGAGGCTTACCCGTAACAAACAGCTCAGCTCAATACCATTGACAATGACAACTTAATTTGGTCGGGTTTTACGCGGAGATTTAGTATGGAAAAGTAATGAAAGCTAATTTCTCTTAAAATACAACACTTGGGAATCTGAATTTTTGGTCACTATAACTTCTTTATGGGTACAAATTCTTGTATCAATTTGGGAAGAAATCACAGAGTTTTTAATAGGGGAATCTTGAAATGAAAATTTAACACCGTGACTGCCCCCACCCCACCAATGGCATGGTATATCTCGTAAACTACTAAGGAACGCATTTTGAATTTTGGACACTCATTTTATGTTCCTGGGTAAAAATTTTCTATATAGGTGTGAGGAAAGCGACAAGTGCCTGAAACTTGGAATTAACATTCAAATTTGTGGTCCTGCTGAACGAGCGCACGAAGTTATCATCGTTGATTTATCGGTAAATAAAAATGTTTCAGTTCTGTTTTTTTTTTTACGAAATGAATCACATTTATGGGTACAAATTATTTGTATACTTAGGGCCGGCGCCCACTGCCGGCACGGCACGGTGTGTCATGGCAAAGGATTTTAATACTGATTAAGTTATTTTGAATCTTGTTTCAATGAGTTTAGAAATTATGTTACTTTATTTTGATACCATGATGCCGCGACGTGCCGCAGGATGCTGCGGCATGACGCGACACGTCGCAGGATGCGGCGGCATGACGTGTCTTGCTGTTTCATTCTACGGGATGCCGCAGCGCGCCATTGCATCCCGCGAGACGTATGGGTCCCTTTGGGGTCGAGGAATTATGATTGCTAGCTAGTTGAAATAAGGTTGAAACTTGTGCAGCATTTCGGTGGGGCGCAGTCCGGTCGGTGCGCGGGGGCGCGCGCGCACAACCAACTTCGAATACGCGCGGTGCAAAACTGATGAATGCCAGAGTGGCTGGGCTTTCAGCAGGATGCCACGGAACGCCGCGGGATGCCGCAGCACGCCGCGGGATGCCATAGCACGCCGCGGGATGCCACTGCACAACCTGCCGTGCCATGCCGTGCCGTGCCGGCAGTGGGCGCCGGCCCTTAGAATAGCTGTAGAATGCCCCGTTTTTCGGCGCTCATGGTGGTCCTGCTGAAGGGATCGTGACTACCGCCGGACCACCTTCAAAGTCGATTTTCTCGAAAACTGCTAGGGTACCAATTTTGTTGTTCGGGTACTAATTGGTACCCATTGAGTACAAATTATTGACCAAATATGGAAGCGGTTGGCGTTGGTGGTCCGGCGGTAGTCACGGACATCATTCATCTGCAGTTGGTAAAGAATAGTAATTATGAAAAGTAGGGTATATTTTCGCGGAATAAGATGTTTTCACGTGCAAGACTTGTGAATCGACGACGTCTCGTATAGTGTTGTGAGACATTAGATGATGTGGATAGTTTGAGAAAATATTAAAGCAGACGGAGTTCAAGAAATATATTAATTACATCTAATTATTTTTATTACATTAAAATAGACACAGAAAATAGTAATTTATCACAATATAAAAGGATGGTACAAACTTTATTTGTAAATCAGTACCTACCCAGAAATAAAATGCACCCAATTAAATCATTCGAATATTAACATCGATAAATCGATAAAATTAAATTGAACTTTTTAGAGGAAACAAACAATGAAAATAAATATAAAATAAACAATAGAATATATCACTGCAACTGATATGTACCAGAACTTGGATAACTAACTAAAATTTACAACAATTGGAAGATAACTAATAAAAATATAATACAAATTTAATAACACTTGACATAAAACACACAAACATCCCATTTATAAAGCGCCCTTACATAATATCCGTCAATACGAAATCTACTGTCTAACTAAACTAACCTACATTATTATACTAGCTTGCCTAGTAAAATATACAAAAACCTATATTTATATATTTGTCTTCTATTCGCTACTGGTCGGGTTTTGAGCAATGTGCTTCTGCTGAGCAATCCACGCTTGGATCCTCTCTTTGAGTTCCGTGTTGGACTTTACTTGATCCATGGACAGCGGCGAGCGGTTGAACGGATCTGATTGATCACTCAAGAGATGTCTGAAACAAGAGTTAGCTACAATGCTTTTTGTATTCTGATATTATAGAGAGAGTCGTGGGAGGATACCCGAGGGTATTAACAAAATACTGTACAGTTTGCTGCGAAAAGTGAAAAAACAATTTTGTTTCTTTGAAATCGCAATTTTTTTTTAGAGGCATTAGAAAATTCTAAATTGTTTTTTTTTACTTTTCACAGCAAACTGTACAATATTTTGTTTATTAAATACGTGTTTCTGCAGGTACACAAGAGGTATCAAATCTACATAAACAGTGCCCTGAACTACAACTACAAATACTGGTTAGCGGTACACCCCCGGTTCTGACATCAGTTTCGCGGGTGTACTTAATTTTTAAAATATCATTGTACGGGTATAAGTACACAGATTTTCAGGAGAGGTATGTAAAGGTACACAGAAGGTACCAAATAACTGCAATAAATTTAGGCTGATCTGAAAAATTCACCCGCGAATCTGACGTATATATATATGTCACCGTAAAATTGTCAAAAACGTTATATTGTAAATCTCTAGCGATATTGTAAACTCTCGAATTATTGTCAAACGAACATACTGCTTACAATAAAACGCATTGTTTTTCGTGAAATGCATGCGATGGTGGTCAACACACGCGGTGTGGAGGGAAGGAGGGGTCGCCCTTGCCCAGTGGTACCACTCTCATGAAAAGATACTGTACCATTCCTGAGAAATATCGATTAGTATAACCTAATCTTAAAACACTTTATATTTCCCTAAAAAGCGTAGTCGACGGAGCCCCGCTTCGCGGGGCCCCTATTTCCGAGTGCAGGGTATAAAGGAACCTAACTAACCTAACGGGGGGGTGCCTCAAGTCCCAAATATGGGGCCAGAGATACTTCCGTATGCTCAGTTGACAATAATTCGAGACTTTACAATATCGCTAGGGAGACACACGTTATATTGTAATATAACATGTTTGACAATTTTACGGTGACATATACAAAAATAGACGAAATAGCCATCGTAGGCGACCGACGTTGAATCCATAACAATCAGTACGATTTTAATCGAATCGGACAATTAATGTGAAGTTAGAAATGATTATGTAGAGTATAAAATCAGTAGTACCTTGCGATGGTTGTCCTATCAACAGTGGTGCGTGAGCTGGGTAATATGACGGGGTCCATCATGAGGGTACTCATGATGGGGTCAAGGAACTCTTCGGGCGCATTCGCGAGGATCTCTTCTTCTCGTTGTCGCTGCACTGCGAACCTTTCCACGCGAGTTGCCACTTCTCGTAGCGAACCTATTAGGCCTCCGCCCCCGATGCGCGCTGAGGAATAATTGTGTAATTAGAACCTTCATAAATTATGTTCGCAAGTCTCAGATCATATTGGTACAAGCATAGCTAAGAGGCTAGCATTGTTACACTAAAGGTCGCGGGATGCTGGTAATCTTGAATTGGCATTTTTTTTAAAGTGAAAACTGCTTTAGGCGCGTAGCACTCGTAGCCGATCCGCTACGGCGTAAGCGTGCGCGGGGTACAACCCGTAACAGATATAATGTAGATTACTCAGTTTTCTCTTCTGTCGGCTGCCGTGTTTTTATGTTATAAATCAGCTCCTTATCGTCACAAGCAGTTAGGAGAGTAGCAGTAGCTATCTGGCACCCAGCAAGGCCCTACCATTCTCATCCAGTCTTATGACAGTAATCCAATCAAGGCTTAGCTTATAGGATCAGACTTATTCAATGTAGTGACTTACCTAACACGGCCTCAGCCAGTGTGAATAGTTGCGGCGAGTACGAGCGCCCGTCGTCCGACACGGCAGCACAGAAGCGCTCGTTGTTGCCCAGCTCCACGTACATGCGGCAAATGTCCAGCACTGTACTGGCTGGTTCAAATTCGTACTCCTTCATGTCTTTTACCTGGAAAGATAAAAAAAGAGGTTGTGAGTGTAATAGACAAGTCAAAAGGATTTATTTATATTAAGTTGTTGCTATATAGTCATCAGTAGAGATTTTTGTGGTTCTTTGGTTTTTGGTTAGTATTCATAATAATATGATGAATATTGATTCGTTGATTGATTGACAGCTTGTGCCCGCCGCGGGCACACTCGCGTTATGATCCGAAATTATTCCACGGCTACAGGCCATGACATAGCCTATGACACTTGGATAATTAGCTTCTTATTAGTGAAAGAATAATCGGAATCGGATCAGCAGTTCTGAAGATTACACTTGCATCCAAACTTTACCTAATATTAATATAGATAATACGGTGAGAAACCAAGGGCTAAAAACTAAGACTCACCTTAAAATTCTTCTTATTAGGGCCGACAAGATGCAGCAGGAAGTAGTTGAGCATGGAGGCGATGCGCTCGACGAGCGTGGGGTGACAGAAGACGTAGGGCGCGTGCGCACACAGTCGCACCAGTGTGCGCACAGTGTCGCGCCCGAGGATGTTGTCGAAGCGCGCCAGCATGCCCACGTGCGCCAGCGACGACAGCGCCGCCGACCTCTCGCCGCCCGGCAGACGCGCCCACGCGCCTGACTCTCTGTCAACGTTTCATCTCATTACTTACTACGAGTAACTTACGCCCACGTGGACTTCACTTAAATTAATCAAACAAAGTACTATAAACCAAAGAAAAGTATTGAAGATAACTTTTACTACTGCTTGTCGCTCTAAATAATAATACGGCCATATAAAAGATGTAGTTTGCATCCTAGTCAAATTTCGGGACCCTGTCACAAAAGTGATAAATAACCAATTTAAATTACGGTACCTGGTCAAATCATTGTAGCCATTCGTATCATTTCACCGTTGTTTACAACAATCGTTGGAATTACAAAATCGTTGACTTTTCAAATAAAATAACATAACAAGTTTTTATGTAATGAAGTACGTACTGTGCAGCTTGCATGGTGCGTATCTGCGCCATGTTCCCGAGCGCTTCATCCAGTAAGAAGATGGCGTCGTTCATGAGAAGGTTCACGAATCGCAGGTATATCGGAGGGTGTACCGCCTCCATATTGGATTCAGCTTCCTTCGCCAGTAGCCTGAAAATTATAAAATATAGAAATTTAAAAATCTTTAACTAATTGCAAATCAAATACATTATTTACAGAATTGCAATTTGGTTTTCAAAAATAAAGATTTTAGTCCTAAGTTCCAAACGCATCAGCAACCAACGTGAAAAGTAAGAGAAATCTACATGATGTGGCATTGAGGTCGCTGCCACAAATCTTTCGTTGATACGCAGAGATTCGCCCTGTGACCTGAAAAATGATAATGAAAAGATATCTACATAGTGACTCACGTAAATGCATCTCTATGTTCCTCCATCTCCCACAAGAAGTCCATGACGAGGTACATGGGGCGCCTGTAGTTGAACTTCTGCTCAAACTGCACGCTCTGGCCGGTCATCTCTATCCCGACAAACACGTCCAATAGACAGGGAACTAACTATAAGTAGAAAAGAGAAAAAAAAAAACGCGACATGAATTTGTTTTACTGTGCTGGGAAGTCTCTGCCTACTGATCGGGGTTACAGGTGCGATGGTGTTAAGATAAGATTTTCGTATAGATAGGGTAAAGATATCTTCAGTGAAAGTCTAGATTTCATTATTGGCATCTTGATCGATTTTAAACTTGCTTCAAAAATGTATCACAAGTCACAACAGTTGTTATTTTCTTTCCAAAAAACCCAGTGTGTAGACACTGGGTTTTTATACAATCATATTTTCACGCTCGATCGGAATTGAACGGATCAGCTATTTCGTGTATTTCTATCTAATTTTGTCTTCACTGCTATTATCATTCGCAGCGGAAACCCGTTTAACGTGCAGCTGAATCTCTCTCTAGTGAGTTACAATTTTAAGTGACAAAATGAAAGGATTGTTCGAAAGAGATACCGCGGCCCCGGAACATAAAGGGCGAGGAAGGAACATGGACGGGTTTTAGTCAGTAAAAGTCTGACACTCCCATTCCGCTCAGCCCAGAGTGTGAGAAGTTATTTGAAGATTTCCAATCCGAATAAAATAAAAAAGGGGGTATCGTATTACCCAGTATTAACTGGGTTGTGGAGGTCAGATAGGCAGTCGCTCTATGTAAAATGGTATTCGGCTGCATCCGGTTATACAGGAAACCGAGAGTAACTTGGGAGAGGCCTATGTCAAGCATTGAACTGTGTGACCCAGCCGTGTTGAACCATCGTCTAAACTGCAAGTACCTGCAGCCGATGTGGATGCTCTTTGAACAACTGTTCCCTATAGAAGGACGCCAAGCTGCTCAGTGGTTGCTGGTCATCCGGGTGATTCGGTAGCATCGCCTCGAGACATTCTGCTAGTCGAGCCCTGGAATAGAAATAGTTATTATATTTTAACTCACGTATAATGGTGTTGGTAGTACAATAAGTGCTAATAATTTTAGTTTATATAGGGTGAATGGCAATTAGTGTACCTACGATACTTTAACACGCGATTGTGCTCATTATAACAAACAACTTTTACTATGGCACCAAAGCCGAAATAGCGAAAAAAATATCAGCTGTTCGGTACATTAAGCGAACGTAAATGTACTGAACAGCTTTTTTTCGCGATTTCATGTTTGGTCCCATAATAAAAGTTGTTTGTTATCATGAATTCATGAGTACAATCACGTGTTAAAGTATCGTACACTAATTACCAGTCACCCTAGTGTATAGTTTTTTATCCCTAAATAAATAAACACAAGACTATCTCGACAAACACTGCTCGTATAATTTTCCATTAAAATGTAAAAAGAAACGTTTGCCAAAGACGTCAGTAACCAAGTCCCACCGTGTTCTATGTCCCTACATACATCGACTTACCAAATAACTTAACACTATGCATGTATATGTCACCGTAAAATTGTCAA
The DNA here is from genome assembly GCA_950022955.1 of Xestia ashworthii. Lineage (NCBI taxonomy): Eukaryota > Metazoa > Arthropoda > Insecta > Lepidoptera > Noctuidae > Xestia > Xestia ashworthii. The sequence continues at coordinate 10,459,501 of OX465562.1, read as the reverse complement.
ACACGTTAGATTGTAATCTCTCTAGCGAGATTCTAAACTCTCGAAATATTGTCAACTGAACATACTGCTTACAATATAACGCATTATTTTTCGGTCGATTGTAATACATATATCGAAGTGAAACCGTAATATTGTGAAATGCATGCGACGGAAGTATCTCTGCACCCATAATCGGGACTTGGGGCACGCCCACGTTAAGTTAGTTAGGTTCCTTTAAACCCTGCAGACAGAAATAGGGGCCCCGCGTAGCGGGGCTCCGTCGACTATGCTTTTTAGGGGAATATAAAGTGTTTTGAGGTTAGGTTATATTAATCGGTATTTCTCAGGAATGGTACATTATCTTTTCATGAGAGGGTACCATTGGGCAAGGGGGACCCCTCCTTCCCTCCCCCTCCTCCACACCGCGCGAGTTGACTTCCATTGCATACATTTTACAAAATTACGGTTTCACTTCGATAGATTACAATCTACCGAAAAATAATGCGTTATATTGTAAGCAGTATGTTCTTTTGACAATCTTTCGAGAGTTAACAATCTCTCTAGTTATTTTACAATCTAATGTGTTTGACAATTTTACGGTGACCCGTGACATATAAGTACATACATAAACTCACGCGTTTTTCCCATGGGGGCAGGCAGAAACCATAGAACGCTAAATGCTACAATCTTTACATACCTACTCCACTTACCTCGTGAACATTATTGGAAAAGTGCTGAATTAAATGTTCCACATGGACGTTGATGTTTCTAATGACTGGCGCAAAGTAGACAATGTGATCCAATTCAATCATTATCATCAGCCTATTAATGTTCCCACTGCTGGGATGGGCTATATTCCACCATGCAGGCCCAGTGATTGGTAGATGTCACGTCTTCGATTTTTTTGGTTCTAGGACATGCCGGTTTCCTCACGATGTTTTCCTTCACCGTTTTGAGAGCAGTGGTGATGAGATAAATTACACGAAGTAATGCGCGTGTCTGGGTTCGAATCCAAGACTTACTGTTCGTAAGTCGGGGCCGCCACCACTGCTCTGTGGCTAGATTAACTCACTGAATTTCTGACTCAAAGAATAATGTGAACCAGACATAAAGCTAGCTAACAATCTAAAGGTACCTGAGATGTGGATTATAAGTGCGTGAAGAATCCCCCATAAAGGTGAGCACAAGCGTGAGCGCGGGCCGCAGTACGCTGGCGATGTCAGCCTCCTCGGTGATGGCGCCCGGCGTGCGACGCGCCATCGTGATCAGTACCACTACGTTCTCCAACACGAACTCGGGGACACATCTGAGGATCATTGAGTACAAGTGGTTAGCTTCTACAATACACGGTGTAAACCGACTCATCACGAAGTCGTCAACCAAACATTATGTACATCAAACTAAGTAAAAATGTATTGATTGTGGTAGAACTCAATGTAATGCACTCAAAACATTGTGCTGATGGATGGTACGGGGCTCGTGGAGTAAAAATCTTACATTAAAAACTTGTATTTAAAAAAAACTAATGAAACAGTTGGAACTTTGGCCCCCTGGTATGGAGTAGAACCAAAAATGTTCGCAAAGACGGGAAGAATAGTGCTTTCGGCTTAGCCAAGAGTAATTTTCCAATTACACAAAAATCCAAATAAATTAAAAATGTTGACTTCAACGCCATCTCGCGGGAAAATGGCTGGGAGCAGCCTGTATACGTATCTCCTTAAAAGTTTTTTTTCGCTAGCCTGCGAGGTGTCTCACTGTTGGGCAAAGGCCTCCCCTTTTCCTTTCAAACTTGAGAGCATAACATATACAAATAAGACAGTTCAGTGATTCTTATTGCCACGGACATAAGTCCTCAAAGTACATACGAAAATAATCAATACGTTTTTTTAACTGGGCAAATGATTGTGGTTGCTATGCCAAACGGTAATAGGACTAGATTTTTTTTTCGTGTTGTTCAAACAATCCAAACAGCACCTACCAAACCACATAATCTACCATAACATCCAATAGCGACAAACATTTTTGAAGAATATATCTTTAAAAAGGAATTGTACTTAAATGGAAACTTCATACATTCGAAATACAAACCTCAAAGTATCCGGCGGCGGCGTAGTAATAGGCATCTGTAGGGGCACCATATTTGTAGGCGCGTAGCATGCCTGAGACATTTCCGGATCCGGTCTGACAGCCACCTGCACTAGCCAGGTACAAGTGGTTGCTTGAAGTCGGTTCAGGTTCGTAAGCATCTCCTTCTCCAGTAACGCACAACGGAGACTCACGAATCTGTGGAGGACGTGGTTAGAAGTTGGTTAAAATGTTGGTGTATATTTCATAGATGTCAGAACAGCAACTTTATTGTAACGAGCATAAGAACCACTGTTATTTTGAAAGTAGTGCAAAATTAGAGACTACAATGAAAGGGCTGAAATTGGACGTTACAATCGTGATTGATACCTGCATACTTATACATAGTTGGGGCAGGACAGAGTTGAATGTGCAAAAGAAAAGATCCAGAAACAGGTTATGAGAGATGAATTTTACAAAGAGGACTTCTCTTACTATTAGTGCCCTTCAGAAATATGCATGCGTGATATATTATGTTTTAGTTACTTGGCCATAAGATGGTGTGCGCGCTGCCTCATGGGCTCCACAAGGTGGTGCGCGCCGGCCGACACATCCGCCAGTGCGCGCTGAGCCTGCCCCAGTTCCTGCCCACACCGCCAGAGCTTCTCAGCACACACGCGGACACCTGGGGATACGAAAACAGTAGTTTAGTTACAAAGATAACTATAAAGGGTGTAAAAAGACCCATAACTAAGTCGAAAGGAACTTGTTCTCCCCGCCTTTGCGATCCTTTTTTAGGGTTCCGTAGGAGACTCGCACTTGGCCGCTTTTTGTTCTAGACCATATCTGGGAACCTTCCAGTTACGGAGATATTGGGGTCAAAGTTCCAACTTTTCCATGTTGGAACTTTGACCCCAATATTTTTTTTAAATACATCCCTGTTTTTATTTTTTTTTACTTTAAATACCACCACGACCCCCGTACTATTGAATACATCCATCAGCACAATGTTTTGAGTGCGGTACATTGAGTTTTACTATAAAACGTGATTTAACACCACAAATAAAGCTGTTTTTCAGCAAAAATTTTTGCGTTTACAATATGGTGTACAGAATGCTTGGTTGACGGCTTTGTGAAAAGTCTGTTTGCACCCTGCATATGTATAATTTTCTGTCAGGTAAAGTATTACTATCGCAACATAGTCCAATCAATGAGTAATCTAGCTAGGCACAACCTATTGAAATGGAATGCAATGTTTAGCTCTTCAGCAATTCAGTTCTTGCAGCGGCTTACCTTGGTCTGCAGTTGATTGATTTATTTTCCTAATAAGCCTAGGCATATTTTTGTAAACGGTTAATACACTCACCCAAATCAATACACTTCTGAGTCATGAAGAAGCACTCAGTAACAAAGTTGTAAGTTTCAGCAGTAGGCCGCTTCACTGGCTGGTCATCCTCTGTCACCCTCAGTGGCAGGAGACAAGTCTCACTGTGCAGACAGTCTAAATGCACAGATTTGCCTGCACATTCTTCAGGCTGGAATATAAAAAATTAAGATATTTGCAAACATATTTAGCAACCAAACAGGTATTGGCCTTACTTATGAAAGAGATTCATAAATTGATATTTTAGTGCCAGTTTTCATAAATTTTAAGTTACACATAACTGAATGTTCTAATATTATTGTACACTCAGAGCTAATCATAGCCTTGAAAATCCATTTATATTACTCAAATACGTGTCGCAAATGAACATTTTTTATTATTCTAACTCTGCATTTTGTAATTGCAGGTTATGACCCAATTTTTAAAATAAAACTAAAACTTTTTCCATTGTGTAAATGCTTACCAATACAGCTCCATACGTAGGATCTATTTTGAGTGCCTTAACATCATCAGCTGAGTTACAAAATGGCTGACACAGATGCAGCAGCACAGCACCCAGGTTTAACATAAAGCCATCCGGCACAGAACTTAAAGATGCCGCACTAACCTCGCCATGCTGAAATTGTAACAAAGAAATTTTGTGATTTCTGCAAGTAATGTACAGATGAGTTTGTTGGATTACTGCCAAGAAAGATGAGGTTGAGTTTAACCAGGACCAGCTAAAAAGGAATGACACTCAAATATTATAAATCCCCTTTGAATTAATCTTTATTTCTGACATTTTCCGGTAGAGTTAGTAATAACACTAGTTTCTAAGTTGTGCGTATACAAAAAGTTTTTCACAAACAGTCAAAAAGATTTTTATATATTTAAGAAATATTTACCTGCACATTCCAGAGTTTTCCTCTGCCAACATTTGATTTTAAACACTTTCCAATCCAAGATAGTAACCGGTTCCTCAAATGTGGTCCGCCCTTAAGGATAGTTAGGAATATTTTATGCAAGTTGTTTGTTAGATGAGACGATGCATTCCAAACCGATGTCTCTATCATTGACGTAGCTGTCTGTAATATTCAAGTTATTATTCTGTTAGGTTATTTGTGTATTTACACAAGTAAATTATAGTAGGTACTGAAAATGTATAAATTTTTAGTAAATATTTAATTTGTTGTTTAAATTTGTAATTAATGTTAATTCAACTGGTACTCATAAGTTGGACACTATTGACTGGAATTAAACAAATTATAAATGTTTAACTTTACCTGATCCATGGGGTTATCAAAAAAGTCATGAGGTAATGAGGAATTTCTAGGAAGAACTGAGAGACTCAGTAATGCACCAATGACTGAATCCTGGTAGACTCTCCCATTGGTTTCATTCTTAGGTTCACATGCCTCCAATAAAATTGGGGCTAACCATTGGTTGGCTAAAATAATTAGAAATGGTGTATGTTTTAATGATAAATAACTTAATTATTTAGTATCAACCACTCATAATAATAACAATTTTTCATATTTTGATGTTCCAATGTACAAATGTTTGATAGGTACTAATTACATTAAAAAAAATCTAAGTACTAAAATGTAACACAAATCAGTCGCTTACCAGCAAAATGTTGTAAACATGGCAGCACATAGATAGGCAAATTAATTAGGTTTGCTTTGTGGACATCCATGTGCATCCTCTGCAAAACAGGAATCATTGTGTCTCGCAACTGTTCCTGGGAACTGGGATCACCTAACAACAAAAAACAATGTATTTTATCAAATAACCGCATAATTCTACACATTAGAAATAATTATATTCGTAAGTAAGCAAAAATAATTTACCATCAGACATAAATGCTCTCACTATATCTATAAAAAATGAATGACATTGTGGGTCTACATGTTTCAAAAGTTCCACAAGTTGTATAGAAAAGTCTTGTCCTTCAAATAATGCAGGCTGTTTCAGAGCAGTTACTGAATTTCGGAATATAAGCTCCTTCATTCTTTGTACAGCAGCCTTCACAACAGGGGATGATGCCTGCTCATAACTTTGTAAATTCTGTATACAACTGAATAAGTATGGAAAGATTTGCTTTTGAACGACATGTTCCCTGTAAACTCTACTTGTTTTCGGTATAACACATTTTTCAATATCTATAAGAAGTAACCGTTCAAACAAAGCTTGCTCTAATGCTTCTAAATCTAAGAATACTTGAGGCTTAGTGGCTTCAGCCAATTCCTCTAAGAAGACCAGTTGCCTATCTCCGACTGGGTAGCCTTCTCCAGCGTTGGGATTAATTGTAAAGTAGAAAACGTTTTCCACTATATTATTTATTGTTTCGATGTCTTCGGTGCCTGGCGATATTTTGGAGGTAGTTTGAAACGTTGCACTGTCGTCAATACGAGCTGATTCAACTACAGATGATACTTCAGATGCTCCTAACAGTCCAGCAAATGGATTATTTGGTTCCGACATTCTAAAAATTTCTTCGAAACTTGACGAGCACTAACAATACTCAAGTTATTTATTAAAATTTGCTTATACACAGTCACAATGTCACATTCAGCGTCTAATCACATTTTGTTAATGAAGAGCGTTTTGTATGTATTAATGAAATAATTCGAAAGGAAAGCAACTGTGCGAAATATAAAATTTTGTATTTTCGTGAAATGCTGACTTATCACAAAATTGATAATAAAAATGACATTACGATTTCAATGGTCATGATGACATTTACGTCTCGTTTTGAAACACAGTAAAAATTTCAGATGCTTTAAAAATATGTTCTATTATTTTATTTAATAAGTTTTTTGTGAATAAAAATTAATATGTTTATTGCACCATATTTTTTTTCTTAAGAAAAAAAAGAAGTAAAATCTAATTTTAACTTTATATTTTTTTGCTTGCAAGTAATTATACCCAACGTTTTTGTAATATTGCAACATTTTGATTGACAATTTAGTTACTTTTTACTGTTTATTCGTAATTAAGACATTTATTGGAAAACAAAAAAAATGTGTTATAATGATAAATTTCATTATAAATTTTACGTAGTCTAGTAAAGGGATATAATGCATCAAATTCGTGATTGATTGAAAGAAATTATTTCTGAGCGGAAATGTTAAACTTGTTCTAGGCACCACAGAGGGCGCGTTACTGCCGCACCACTAGCGCTTCCATATCCTAAGTGTTGAAATTTGAAACTAAATAAATTTTGGTCGCCGCTTTGTGCTGCTACAGTCGTCGTTCGATATCAATCTAACGTACTCGAATTGTTACGTCTTTATGCAGGACATGACCGAGAAATTTACATTTTATATGGCGTTTAGTAGTCGCTTATAGTGATTCGTTCATTAATGTAAGATTGGTAACAATTAATATTATTTACTCGATAGGCCATTTTATGAATGCGTGTCCCCTTTTACTAAGTGCTTGGTCAGCTAAAGGAATAGTATACCATACACGTGCAACATCCATCTACGTTACACATTTTTGTTTAAGACGCGTTTGAAGGAAAAATGCATAGTATTTTGCAAATCGGTAATCGTATCATTCGTTATTGATCAATCTAATACCTACTTATTATTGCTACCCAGGCCAATATGGCGGCTGTAACAGCTATACATTTACTGTTTTGCTTGGCAGCCATGGCCGACCGTACACAAGTACAATTATGAAATTATTATACCTATTTTATTCCTGAAACTTATAATTTTGTGCATGATATTACTTATTACTTGCGGTTATATCGTACCATAGCATCATATTTTTAATTATTGTCAATGTCTTAATGTGTACGTAAATTATTATTTACGCCTTGAAGGGGTTATTTGGTGTCGGTAATGTGAATATTTTCTTAATTTCTTTTAATTTCTTGAGCAGAACATGTTATTTTTTCATGTACGATAATAAATTCTGCGTTCTACGTTCAAAATTTGCATTATTATAATGCTACTAAATTAAGATGGTCTCGGTAGGTGTATGTAGGTTACACGCCATATTTACACGTAGGTATCTACCACTACAATATTGTGCTAGTGTGTGTGAGCGTTATACGACTCGTGACCTCGATGAAAGGAAGGACAGATACCTTGCCGTTCTAGAAGGCTGACGTCACCGTCGTCAAATCGTAGCGAGAGCGCACAGCGCAGCTAGATATTGTGAAATGTGAACGGCCACCCACTGCTTGCTTGGCTTGGCTGTATCTACCTAAATTACTCTTGAAAGTAGTGGTTAAGAACAGTAATGGTACTGACTTCTGCCATACATGTTGAATTTCGAACTGCGCAACACCTAAGTAATATTGTGATTCCTGGAGAAACATTCCCAATGCTAATTGTTCCAACGAATATTAGGTATAGTATTTGAAAGAAAATCGAGATTTATTCTCGTCGACTAGAAGCTTATTACGCTTAATACCTATCCAGCAACTATGTATTACTCAACATTTTTATATTTGCTCGGTCACAAAGGGCGTGTTCTGCATTTGTACGTGGAATGTGAATGTTTTAGTGTGAGTTCCCTCTGTCAGGTTTTTTCTTGCTTCTAATGTCTGTATTTTTCTGAGAGCTAAGGGTAGAATTTTGTTCACTCTAATTATATCCCTGTGACGTGTTCTATCCCTTATGTTGCTATCATGTTCTAGCAGAATATCTCTCTAATTTGGCCGCGTAATACCTACGGTAAAAATGGCGAGTATGACATCGTAGATTTTCTTTGCATGACGTACAATATTTGCTGTTTCACTCGGACTTGTTAGTATTTTTAACACTATTGCTATCTCTTTCTCATGAGCTAGAATTCCGTAAGCTGTCATGCTAAGAATACGACGTAGTTGAGACAAGAACGCAGGTTACAGATTTGACCGTGACTCTAAAAGCTTTTATTATTACAGAGAATTTGGATTTGCTAGTAACATCCACAGTTCAGTTGGGTAGTTGATAACACTAATTGCTCAAAAACTACTTGGTGATACACATTTATCACTTGGTGACGCGTGCCGTAAACAAATCTCATTTAATACGTTGATTCAATGTGTTAGGTACGATGTATAATGTTATACACATTTAAATAACATTTTCAAAATTGGTAGTTAAAACTATTAACTAAAATAATTTGAGCTCCCGGGATAAGGTTTTAAGTTTCGTTAGAGTTTTCGGACTTTTCGGTTTCGGTTTTTTTTTTTAACTTATTATTCCACTTTTCATTTTTCTATTATTGACCAACAAAATGGTAAAGTCGAATAAATCAAGACATTACATTACACGACACCTGTAATTTACATTACATACCTAGTTAATTTAAATTAGCTTGATTTTTTCTTTTCTTTGTTTTTTTTTTTTACTTTTGTATGCTGTTATGTAGATATTTATTGAATGTAGGAAAAGTAGATGTGCGATAGAAGACCCCTGTTTACCCATTTTGATATTACTAGCGCGACGGACATGTAAGTGATTTAAAATGCGTACAAGCGCCATCTATTTTCTTCTCGGTGCAACTATCAGAGTATTGGGAACTAGGTAGACTGTCTACCTGTAGATAGCATATCTAGACTTCTAGACTCAATAAGGTGATAAATAAAACAATGGTATTACTAATAATATGTTTATAATACGAAAATGAGACTCGCAATCACTTAACCAATACAAAAGTTTTTTTTTGTATGTATTGTTACCTTTTCAGCATACCACTAGAATGTTAAACATCAATCATCGATATATTTATCGCAGAAATATTTTAAGTAGGTACTTGTTAGATTTTACAATGGGTTATGTTTCTACAAATCAAATAAAAACCCCCCTTTTAGAAGATTGACTAGAATCATAATAATTGACATAGCAATTTTATTTAATTTCAGTGACAATTTTATGATGACTGAAGCAGTGGTGAACGCAGAAGTAGAAGATTTGGAGGATGGGGAGATAGAGAGCGAAGGTGAAGAAACAACTGAAGTAACAACTGAGGAGAAAGGTATAGAAACTGTGCCGACTCTCGACGATAAAGTACCACTAGAAAAATCTGAATCCCAAGATTTTTACTATTCAAAATCAGGTAAGAAAAAGAAATCAAAGTCTAATAAGGAACAAAAATACAAGGATAAAAGTAAAAAGAATCGCAAATATTCTAGTCCAACAGAAGATGATTTTGCTGGTAACATCGAAAAAGCTATCCGAAAGGCTTTGAGCAAAAATGACGGTGGAGAAGGCTACAACGAAGATGACGTTGATGAACGTCGTAAACCTAAAAAACGGAAGAAATATGAAAGTAAAGATGGTCCTGGTAAAAAACGTAAAAAGCAAGAATTTTCAGATGAGATGGATGAAAGTGAAATGATGTGTGTAAGGGGCGCTTCTCCCGTTCATAGGCAGTCACCTGTGGATGGTTATGCTGACGACGATAGAGATTCATACGCGTCTGACAGTAGCCAGGAGTCTCGGGGTCAGCAACAGCACCATCGGCAGCAGAGGAATAAAAACAGACAGCGTGATCGAAACAAACAGAATAAAAACGACAGGAGAAGAGGTAATCATCCAATGCAAGATCCTGATGGTGTTTGTTTGTATTATATGCAAGGTAAATGCCATAAAGGTGATGACTGCATTTACTCACATGATGCCCAACCTCCTAGAAAAATGGAGCTGTGCAAGTTTTATTTAATGGATTGTTGTGCAAAGAGAGATAAATGTTTATACATGCATGCTGATTTTCCATGTAAGTATTATCATACTGGGCTTCCGTGTATATACAAAGATGAATGTAAATTCGCACATGGTAAACCACTAAATGATGCTTTGAAGAACATACTTTTAAAACATATAGAATCGGCTCCTAAAGAAATTTTAGGTGATTTTCCACGACTCAACAGAGAAGGGGCATTAAAAATGTTACAAACGACTCAAGGAAAATTAATACAATTATATTCCGAAGATCCAGACAGTAATGAGAAAAACATTCCATCTCTTTTTGAATTAACTATACCGAACCCTCAAACCCCAGGAGACTCATTACAAGGAAATCAATACAATATGAATGAGAGGCAAAGTAAAGTATCACCAAAAGTGCGGCAATCCAGGTGGCAAAACGATTTATCAAATAATCAGAACTTTAACGCTACTTTATCGCCAAATAGTAATACTACTTCAAGTAATGTACTTAGTATCAAGAATCTTACTGGAGTTCTGACACCTCGGCAAATTGTGGATCTGGGAAAAATGGGTATAGAAAATTTAGACCAACTGGGTCAATTGACGGTATTACAACTAAATAGCATTGGATTGTCCTTAAAACAAATTACTGAAATCCAGTTAAATACAATGAACATACAAAAGTTAGGTCTCATAAACTCAAACAATGAACAGTTCATGACTCAAACGACCGGTAGTAAAGATTTGGATTTGAGGGTGCCGCCTGTACCCATACCTGTATCTAGCAATGCACCATCTGATTTACCAGGTCAAGACATAGACATGCGTTTCCAGCCATCGGTAATGCTTCCAGTACCTGAAGATACCTCGGCAAGTAAGGGCATTCAAAGAGAATCACACACGACTAAGGATATGATAGATATAGATCAGTATACAAAAGATGCTTTGAAATTCGCATCAAAAGATAAGGAAAATATTGATATATCTAACGAGTCGTTTGACGCTGAAAAACCTATCGTGACTAACGAGGCAAAAGACGTAGATCACAGAGTTCTTCCCTTTTCGGATGATGGTCCCAGGATTTTACATTCGACGGTTGAAGACATTCACGGGACGAAAGAATGTGATACTGATATTAGATTTCTTCAGCCAGAACCATTGTTTAAAAATCCCGAAAAGAGACATCGTCGCTCGACTACGGATGACGAAGACAACAATTTATTAATAGATGAAAAATGGTATTCTAGTGATGAAGAAAAAGGAACGAAAAAAAAGTCACCAACTTCATCACCGATACAAAAATCGCCCTCTCCACAGGCTTCTACACCACAGATCATAGAACCGTCTGCTGTTTTGAGTAGACTTGGCGATCTTTCTAAAATAGATATCAGTGAAGAGGTAACAAAATTGCTGAACACAATGAAAAATAATCTTCAAGAAAATAAAGTTGAAAATAGCTCCGAAGGTGCGGCATCACCACAGAATAGGCTAAGGGATCCCCGAGCTAGAAGATCTCCTGAAAAAGTAAGCGATTCTAATAAGGCTACTGTTAAAAAATCTAGAGTATCTATTTATGAGTGTATAGACGGTGAGCCCACTGACGGTAGGCGAAGAACTGATGTCGATTTGCGGAAATCTGATTTTACTCTTCCTACTTTTGGCGATACCGATTTACGTCAAACTAGCGGAGATATTGATTTTCGTTTAGGTTTGCCTTTTAAACCTCTACCTAATTACACACCTGCATCGGAGATAAACGGGTCAATCAATAGCCATCCTCCTATTCCATATAAAGTAGTTCTAATTGACATACCCCGGCCAGACTACACAGATATTAGAAATAGTACTGCTAAGTCACAGGCATTAGTCGATCCTAGACTTAGAAAAGTTTTTCGACTATCTGTCGATGAGTCTAACAGTGATAGTGAAAAGTCCACTAAGACATCGACCACCTCTACACCCACCGGCCCTAGAGTCGACCCTCGAAGAAAACCCAAAGACGCTGTTGAAACTATTGTTCAGGATCAAAAGTCCAGTTCATTGGATTTGCAAACTATACTCCAAAATTCCAATTGGTACAAGGAAATGAGTTCGACGCAAAAAATATTTGTAAATCAAAATTTGGCACCAGTGACGCAAATGATTAAACAGTATCATCAAGAAAGGATGCCCGGAAAGAAATTCGATCTAGCTCCTATTCAAGGTAATAGTGTGTTGTGCAATATATTTAACAACTTGGGAATCTCTTTGGGTGAAAATGGTGAGTATTCCTATTTACCAAAACCCAAAGAAGCTTTACTCAAAACACCAATCAATTTTAATCAAACTGCGTTTGGTATGAACAGCAATATGGGTGGGCCTCCGGGTGCAATGGATGGCGGTAACATGAATATGATGAATATTCCGCCAATGGGGATGGCAGGTATGAATAATATGAATTTAGGTAACATGCATGCATTCAACCAATCGATGCAAGATCCGCGGGGTGGTCCGACGCCTGGACTACTAGGAATAGCTCCAAATATTCCACACAACTTTAATAAGTTTGGTGGACCTAATAACTTTGGTAATATGTCATTTAATGGTCCGGGCCCCGGGAATGATTTTACCTTCATGGATGGCGATCAAAATTTTCCAAGGTTCCCAAATCGGGGAGGTCATCGAGGACGCGGCAACGATCGGTGGAATCGAGGAGGTTCTGGTAGAGGGCATAGAGATAGAAAAAACTTTAATGATCGTGGAAATTGGAAGAATGATAGAAATTAGGTTTTGTATTATAGCTTAAATGCTTTATTTACCATAGAATTAACGTAATAAATTATTTTAGCTAAACTAGAGGAACTCCTTCCACATGCAGCAAAATGTGATCAAGGTGATAATATTATTTATGAAATAATGATTAATGACGAACTTGTAGGTACGTTGTATTTTAATAATATAGGTCAAGTTATGTTACGTGTAAAGTTTAATGTACAAGGTCCCTTTATATATTGTAAATACGTTCAATGTAGCAGGTAATTCATCAATTTCAGTATCGTTATCTATGTAAATTAATTTTATGAATACTGAATTAAGTTTAATAAAAAATAACTCATTATAAGAGCCAAATGTTTTAAGACTGAGTGCGTGCGTCAATATTTGTTTTTTTTATCATTAATTTGTTCCGATTCTTAAATAACAATCAACAAAAACTGTTAGTTTTGCATTAAACAAGTGTGATGGAAGAAGCTATGCTCGGTCATAGTGGTAAAGCAATATGAAAATACCTCTAGATTGTTGAACTGATAATGTTGTGTGTTAGGTAAATATATTGTAATAAAATCATACAGACGGGCCTACTCAACTTTAAAATAAATTCATGTTTATATTTTATCAATGTCTTGATTTTCATACCTTTTCTTTAATATTTTATTTATTTGTGTATTATACTTTCGCACACAGATATATAAAAATGGTACTAGTGAGTCGAAACTTAGGTCTTGTCTTTTGAAAAGGTGAGCACGCTCCGTTGTTGAAAAACTTGATGTGTTAAAAAGTTCAGCTAGGGATAGGTATTCTAGCATTTCTAGATAATAAAATTTAATTTTCGTGATGTTTAATGTACCTACTTATTTAACAAAACGACTGATATTTTTTGTCACTTTGCATGATAGGTATCGAGTGCTTACCTAAACTACCTATTATTATTAAAAATCAAGGTCAACTCGAATAGTTTAGAGTCTAACTATTCGTGTTGACCTTGATTTTTTAAGTTAGTCTAACTGTTAGACTAACTTAAATAACAATTGTGAAAATTGTCTTTGATAAAGTAATCTTGTTGACACTTAACTGACGATAATGACGTGCTTACAAATTAGTATCGGTTAAGCTGAAGTGCTATCGACCGTATATAATATGTATTTTGCTTATCATTTCATATCAAATTAGATACGCATAAAACATCTTATGTATTTGCTTCTTTTTTACGGAACCAACTAAACTTGTTCTAATAATATTTACCTATTCTTAAACTCCATTTTTCGGAAGCGTCAGCAAGTCCTACTGATCTGTTGTCAAATCTCATGATAAATGTTGTTCATGTCAACATCAACCTACTTAAGTAATAATCTAATTCCCACCGCAACTATCGGACGCGTCGTGGATGCTGAGCGAGCGGTCTTGAGTTCGATCCGTTCGAACCGTTGAACTAAGTTAAACTGCTCAGAGCACAAGCTTGCAAGATAAGTTACACTATAAATTAAAGTTTTGTGTAACTCTCATTGTCAATAATCTTAGGAAATAAAAACTTTTTTTGCAAAAAAATAAAACCGACTTCAAAAAAAAAACCAAAAACGTGAAAAATAACTTTAGCTTCTGAAGTCGGTGACGTTTGTTTGATTGATTTAATTTTTTTGTCACCGACTTCAGAAGCTAAAGTTATTTTTCACGTTTTTTTTTGAAGTCGGTTTTATTTTTTTGCAAAAAAGTTTTTATTTTTCACTTTTTAGTGGTTCACATATGTGCTTGGTACACATGGAAAGTGCATACCGTTACAATTACAACAAGCCCAAACACGACTAGGATACATTGTCTGATTATGGAGTTCCGTGACTCTTGGCGTCATCATCAGATCTGATGGTAGAATGGTTCTTATCAAATGCAAATGCTTCACTTGTTGTAGAAAATAAAACCGACTTCAAAAAGAAAAAGTGAAAAATAACTTTAGCTTCTGAAGTCGGTGACGTTTGTATGATTGATTTAATTTTTTTGTCACCGACTTCAGAAGCTAAAGTTATTTTTCACTTTTTCTTTTTGAAGTCGGTTTTATTTTTTGCAAAAAAGTTTTTATTTTTCACTTTTTAGTGGTTCACATGGAAAGTGCATACCGTTACAATTACAACAAGCCCAAACACGACTAGGATACATTGTCTCATTATGGAGTTCCGTGACTCTTGGCTTCATCATCAGATCTGATGGTAAAATGGTTCTTATCAAACGCAAATGCTTCACTTGTTGTAGAAAATATAAAAATTGCTGTACGTTATCCTATAAAATTTGAAGAGTTCCCTCGATTTCGCCAAGATTCCATCATCAGATCCCGACTTGGCGACTATGGGACCAACTTGGAAGTATACCCTTTCAAACAAAAAAAGAATTTTTCAAATCGGTTTAGGCGTCTTCGAGTAATCGGGTAACATACATAAAAAAAAAAAAAAAAAAAAAAAAAAATACATACAGTCGAATAGAGAACCTCCTCCTTTTTGGAAGTCGGTTAAAAATACCAAAATTGCTGTACGTTATCCTATTTAACATACCTAACTGTCGAAATATGGGTATACTGTACACATCTGCGTACCCCCTCAGAGCATACAGGCGTGATGTTATGTTATGATGTTGTGTAAACAATAAACATCCAAGCGATTGCAACAATCACGACAGATTTGCTGTCTATTATTGAAGAGTTCCGTTCCATATCTCCGAAGTTCGTGATCAGATCATGACAATATTTCTATGGGACCAACTTGGAAGTATACCCTTTCAAACAAAAAAATAATTTTTCAAATCGGTTCAGGCGTCTTCGAGTAATCGGTGTACATACATAAAAAAAAAAAAATACATACAGTCGAATAGAGAACCTCCTCCTTTTTGGAAGTCGGTTAAAAACAATAATGTTTTCTGATTCTATAATATTTGACAACGGTATAAAAACAGCCTTTCAGAAATGAAAGGCTTGTCTGAATGTTTCCTCAGGTGTTTATGCATTTTTTAGAGAAGCTGGTATGTCATATGTGAAAGTCGTCCGTCAATGATGAATTTAATGTATTCTAGTTTACTATCATCGCATCGGCGAGTGTTGGGGTGACGTAAGTATGCATGGAGTGGAGAGAAATCAAAGTACGAGGAGATAAGATTATGAACTATCTTTATTTATTGATTGAACAACTGAAGTTATATAGCTGGCAAAGTCTATTTTCAAACGGCTGCCACCAGATTTTAAATTAATTATAACTTGAGAGACCTTCGAAAATGTAGGAGCTGAAAAAAAATTAGGTTAGGTAAGTTACACCAAAGAAAAGGCTTGTAGGAAAACTGACAAATTATTTAAAACTTACAAAGGCTCAAAGAATCCATTTCTTCTTGATCATCATCAGTGCAGTTATAAAACAAAACGCACTGTTTTGCTGATAACTTAGGCTGCGAGACGAAATAGTTATAAAGAAGTTCCATTTCTCTTGTTGCTGCTTGGGCCGTGTTAGGAGAACATACCAATATGACTCCTTGAACTCCAAGCCTTAGCGCGGGCCAACATGATTCAAACCTGAAAATAACATGAGCAGCTACAACTTGATGAACTTTTAATTTAAATACACACCTGGTAACATGGCAGCAGCCTAGGCATTCAATTTTTTTTTACTGTTGTAGTTAGGAACTTATCAGGACAGCCACCTACTTGTTATGATAATTTGAATTAAGTAAGTTAGCACACAGGACGATGCTAGAGCTATTCTTGTTTGATACTGATATTTGGTTTCGATTTTGATGCAAGTAATCCAAGCGAAAATAAAGTGCAAGGATACGATGCTCGGTCGACTGCCATCTCATTTATTTAGTTCGTTACGTAGGTATATAACGTAATGAACGTATACCTTATTAGGTATGATAATTAATTTATTACCAACTTGTTGATCCAATGAACAGTTGAAACGTTCCTTCGATGGATGGCGCTTTTTGTAAGATCTTTTGGATGCTGAATTTAATAAGTTTAGGGTTTAGGTATAATAACACGGTAATGATGCATGCATGATGTCATACCTATGGTCACCACTGCAGTCCCAGAGTTCTATATCAATGCTTGTTGATTTCCCATTGATGTTCAGGTTGGGAAGTTCAAACTCCACTATTCTGACGCCTTGCGTGGGCCGAGGTGGTTCAGCTTCTTCGACATTTATTGAATCTGATATGAAGTTAGCTATTCTTGTTTTACCACTCTAAAAAAAACTATTTTATTCATTTTGCTTACCTACATACATACTTAGAAGTATGAAGAATACTTAGGTGAGTTTCACCTAATTGGAAGGTACGTAGTTTAGAGAATACACAGTTTGATAACATTATTGATTACCTCTGACGGTCCAATCATTAAAATCTTCAATTTGTTTGGCTGCATTTTTCTAAGAGACACGGTCTAGGGTTTCTTTGAATTCTACTATTTGTACACATATACATACAAGTTCACTTATTATAAACCACACTCGCAAAGCTTTGCACTGACATTGTTGTGTTTACCAATCATTACCCAGGCAACGCGGCAACGTGAACGAGCGTATGGACATCCTCTATGATTTTGTTTTCATTCGAAACTATTTTGCAGTTTCGCTGTTAAAATATGATGTAAACTCTAAAAATTAATATTAGGGACTTAGGTAATTCAATTATAATTTATTAAGCTTCTTCGGTTGCCTACTATGGTTCTGAAATGACTTTAACTGAAACGTGAATCATAATTAATAATGCCTTTGCCTGACCTCTACTATATTTAATGGGTTCGTGATGTGTGAAAAGAATTATTAACTTTAATAATCTTATAATACCTGCCTGGGAACTCCGCTAAGTAGGTAGTAGGTACGGATGTGAAAAACAGACCACTCCTGTCAAGTCAATCCGGCTTTATGAAAATTATTATTAAATAAGCAGGTAGGGCTATGACCGATGACCTGGTGAAGGTTGCAGGAATCCGCTGGATGCGAGGCGCACGAGACCGGTCCACTTGGCGGCACTTGGTGGAGGCCTATGTCCAGCAGTAGACGTCTTTCAGCTGAAATGATGAAGCAGGGCTACCTAGTTGAGTAGGACGAGTAGGTAGGGGACGAGCATTTCTGTAAATGAAAACAACTATTTTTAAATAATACATACGGTATGACCATAAATATAGTTATAGGGATAACTTAAGCATAAAACAGGTATGATTTGACATCTATTAATAGGAAATAATGCATTGGTTCCACTAAACCTGGTATACAGCAGTAAAAATGTAGGTCCCACCGAGATTTGAACTCGGATCGCTGGATTCAGAGTCCAGAGTGCTAACCATTACACCATGGAACCACTGGGAACGGCGCTGAAATTAGGATGCACTATCGTCAACACAGAATTTGGCAGTGTAATAATACTGCAGCTACACCTTGATTTCTAAAATTAACTAGGCCGAATGTATGTGTATGTGTGAGACACTTGGCATTTATTTTTAATTTCTATTTCTGTCTCAATCATGTGCAATTGGCACGAGAATATAGAATTATTTCTCTACCTACTAGGTTATAACAATAACAGAGCACTTTAGTCTGTAATTATGCGTACAGCTCTCCAATACCCCTAATGTCTGGTAGAGAATGCCTAAGGCATTAGGTCCGCCTTTGCACCACTTTCGTGGATTTCGTTTTATTAAATTAAATGTTTGCAATGATAATTGAAAAGAGAGGGTAGTCAGTTCTTTTTACCTTGAAAGTTAAATACTTAATGGACCTAATTATATTGATTAAAAACAAAATCCATATATTGGAAGAAACAAACATATTATGTTATTTAATTTTGGGTAAAGTTTTGTAAAGGATTTTTGGCACATCGTTTACACGTGATACAGCAATTTCAAGCCTTATTTAGTAACTTGCACCAAGTTGTTAAAGTAACTTTTCAACACACTTGCTCATAAAGTGGCTCTAATTTCACCGCAATTAGGCACATAATGACACCTGTACTCAAACTGTGACTTTTTCATTGCTATTATTCACAAGTGAGTTATAGGGTTTTTTTTTTATTGGTTGAATTGCTTTGTTCTTAAAAAAGTTTCGATACAAAAAAGATCGTGTTCAATAGTACAAATAAATTCATGTACCTATTGCTTGCTCACAACTTCGTATCTACATAGATAATTTCAACTTATAAGTTTTTAATAAATAAAACTTTCACACAAATGCAACTTTTGTTTTCTTTTTTTTTTTACTTTTTTTTAATAATAAAACTTTGAATTCCCCATTTCGTACGTTGCTAAAACGCTATCCGCGAAAATCCAAAAAAAAGAAACCTCATTCTTTTAGTCTATGGGCGATCGCCATTGTTAGATGCGCGCGCATAGGAAAACTGATGAATTATTCCCGCCATTGCGAAAAAAAAATCACAACTCGTTTTCACTGTTGAAATTATAGTTATTTTTAGTGTTATTTTATTCTCAAGTGTGTTGAAAAACGTCGCATGATACACGTGTGTGTTGATGATTACAATCCTCGGCTCTCTTAAGAACCTCGCCTAACGGCTCGGTTCTCAATGGCGCCTCGGCGGTAATCACCAACATTACACACTTGTACCATAATGTACTATTATATCGTCTTCCATAAAGGAAATCTATTAGTAAGGACGAGTGATGGCACAAACAAAAACCTGTGGGGTGGGATGTCTAACGGTAGCGACCAGAGTCTAGAGAGGTTCTTGACTGATACCTCCTTAGTAACTGTTCTTAACAATCCTAACCACCGGGTCCAGGCAATGAAATAAAAAGTGCTACAACCTAGCTAAGGCATTCGTTCATTAGGGAGTGAAGTAGAACCGTTACGTAGGATTAGATATGGAGTATGCCTCATGGTATGCGCCTCCATAACTGATCACCACGTGCTAATTGACCTTTACTTTTTATCCTCTTTCTAAGTTGATTGGTACGTTTTTTTCAAAAAAAATAGATTCCGGTTCACAGTAATTATTCGTGTTCTTGTGGGTGTACTGATAGATGCAGCTTTGTCTAACCCTTGGGGATTACAGGCGTGATGTTGTTCGTGTTAGTTTGTTGTTTATTTATGGTGGTTCTAGTGCACCTTACTATGTACTACCGAAGTAACCAACGGTCTGCCAGTTTTCACCTTTATTGTCTAAGGGAGAAGGTTGAAAGTGTTCAACCGTCAGTGAACTCGTTACTTTAAGTAGGGTACTACCTACGGTGATAATGATATTAAGACATTAGGTAAGTATAATAGATCTAAGTTCAGTTTTTTGTAGCTGGATAGACCATTGGCGTGCTTATGGGCTAATAAAACGGCAAACCCATAAGGCAAGCAGACTGTTCAGAAACCTTAACATCATGAAGAATAGTAGGTTATTAGGGCTAGCTAAGCTTTTAAGCTTGTATGAAAGTACTACCACTAGGATACACAAGTCCCTAAAAGCCCTTCAGAATTGTCAGTCTAGAATGTCCTAGAAAATACAAAAGGTAACCTACAAAAAAAGAATGGTTCGATTTACAGTTGGACATCTTTAGTAAAATACTAACAGTAGGCGCATCGAGTGCTTGGCTTGCACAGCATGTACCTAGTGTAGATATAACAGCACTTGAAACCTTTTCAACCAAACAGGTGGTCAAAGGTACTATGCTTCCGGACTCCGAACCTCCGCAACAATAAACATTGAACAGAAGTGAAACTGATGGAAAAAGGCATCTTATAAAATAGACACCCTGTGTGTAGGTACTCACTCACAGGAAACCAACGTCCTCAAACTGTCTAATTAGTAACATTAGATAACGGGGAGCGACCTTGCGGTCTACTGTGACTCCCCACTGCCCACAGCCTCCAGTGCTTTGCATAATCCTGGTGCATACTCCATAGTACGCATAGAACAGCTGTCATTACCAACCCGTTATAATGTCTGCGATGTATAAGTTTCTTGCTGTCATATTTAGTAACGGAATTCTCGAGATGTGGTGTGTTATCGTTAATGTGGATCATAATGTAAATGCGCTTGCGTCGTTGACATGCAGGTTACGTGTTCCGACTTTGAATTTATTTTAGTAGTGGGTTGGAGGGTTACAGTTTAGAGACTTTTTCATTTTTGAGGGTTCCGTAGTCAACTAGGAACCCTTATAGTTTCCCCATGTCTGTCTGTCCGTCCGTCTGTCCGTCCTCGCTTAATCTCTGTGACCGTTAGCACTAGAAAACTGAAATTTGGTACCAATATGTGTATCAATCACGCCGTCAAAGTGGTAAAATAAAAATTCGAAAAAAATGTTTTATGGTAGCCCCCCTATATGTAAAGTGGGAAGTGATTTTTTTTTTAATTTCAACCCTAACGTGTGATATATTGTTGGAAAGGTATTTAAAAATGAATAGGGGTTTACAAGAATCATTTTTTGATAATGTCAATAATTTCGGAAATAATCGCTCCAAAAGTAAAAAACAACCCTCTAACTTTTGAACCATAAGTTTAGAAAATATGAAAAAATCTGAAAAGTAGAACTTTATAAGGACTTTCTAGGAAAATAATTTTGAACTTGGATGGAAACAATAAATCTGTCTGTCCATCGTCTGGCTAAGCCTTAGAGTGTGTAGGAAGGGCCGTGCATAAACATGGAGCCTAATGAAATAAAATACTAACGCCGACGTTCGGAGGCGTCAACTACTATTTCACTTAGCGCAGTCCGCCCACTCGCTGGAGAGATACATTGTGCAGTTGTGCTCACACCATACCGAATATAAGTGGATATAATACCTTGATGTATTGTGTTGATGTGTAGGGTTAACTTGAAATTGAAATGCTGCACACAATACAAGTTTAATACTGTGAATTTGCCTCTTAGAAGGCTCAAGTTTGTTATATTGTGCAGGGAGATCTACTACAAATAGTTTTGCAACAATTCCGAAGATGTGTTAACATAACCCATATAGGAGAAAAAAACTGAGAACTTTAAATCCTCATCCAGTTGATTTGTTGCAGACATAAATAAACAAATGAAAAGTGGGGTTGATTCATAAAAGATGCTCCCTCCTCTCTTGCTACAGATACGATGAGTTTTCTGTCAGGAAGCTGTCAGCCCGTCAGTGTTGAACATGAACCTCCTAGATCGCGTGTGTGTATTTATCTATGATAGGCCCGATACATGAGCTTATAGCTAGCTACCAACTTTGTCCTGTTAGTTAGATAGAATAGGCTTCTTCTCATGCATAAAGGGTGTAAAGACTCTTAAAGAAGCCAAAAGGTATATTTTCTCCCCGTCATTGCAAGCGGATTTTTGTTTAGGTACCTGGGAACCTATTCGTCGAGTACTAATTACGGAGATGTTGGAGGTCAAAGTCCCAACTTTTAAAAGTATTTTTTTTCCAAATACCTACTAGTTTTTAAGGACATAACGTGATTTTCCACCAAAAAAAAGGTAATTTCTCAACAGTAATTTTGGCGTAGTGTTCCAAGGTTCTGAATGCTTGGTTGACGGTTTCGTGAAGGATCTGTATCCCTGCTGGATTTGTATTGTTCCGGAAAACAAAAATCTCCAAGATGTCTTTTACAAAACTCAGAAGGTTAGAACAGTAATTTCAGTTTCTATATTATTATTATACTTACAGAGAACTTATAAGGCCTCATTCGGTTGTATCAACAGTTTCGGGAGAATTTCCAACTCATTGCTCACAAGAAACACAATGGTATTGTAACTAATACAAATATCGGATTGAAGTGATGAGAATTAGCTCGACAAACACTTCACGTTTAATTTAATCGGCTCCATTCCCAGATCAAGAAATCAATCACGCTTAAATAATGAAAGCTTAGCACTTCAATAGACATAGAACAAGAACTAACCATAGATGGTGGGATGAAGCCAACCAATGAATCGAATACAATCGTGATGTAGTTTTAATGTAATTTTATTACTTTTCCCTTATAGCGGGCTAAAGAATGGACGTAATATTTATGTAGGTAGGTACTTTTTCGCTTTGTGCGTCTGCTTATTTCCAATTGTAATTTTAGCCTGGCATTATAATATATAATAGCGGGCAATCGCTATTTGCAAATTGAATTTAGTAAGATTTACATATTTTTCTTCTTCCCCTTGAGAAGTTACAAGAGAGATGTAATTTCGTGATGCTTGTTTTGACAGATGAGTGTTTTTATATGTTTAGTATTCACTAAACATTAAATGGCTGTAAAAATGCATTACCCAGACTCATTATGGTAAGTCTTAACTCTTGAGTCATATCGGGGGTACTTTGCCATGTTATGTAAAAGAGAAGCATTACTTTCTCGTGTACTTTTAGCACAAATGTTGTAATGTCCGCCATGATGTATCCGCTGTGCAGTGTAATAAAACAATTTTCAGTTATTATCAAGAGAGAGCCAAATGGATACCATTATGACGTGAAACGAGAGCTTGTTCCTAAATGCGGCGTTTATGGAAATGTTCCGTATAAGAACATTAACTATTGATGCATTAAGGTGGGCTCCGTCCATTATAGAGATAATATTATAGAAACAGATTATTTACAAAGTATAATGAGTGGTTGAATAAAATCATACAATGTATTTGTTTTGAAATGAACAATTTGCAATGGCGTTGTTTCTGCATAAATGTTTTATTTATATTAGAGTGAAATTAATGAAAGTACAATTAATTTAACAGTGAGGTTTCGTACAGGGTTTTATTGCGAATAGGAAACCAAAGCTCTGTATGAATCCCAAAGGTAACGTCTATACTGATTAGCTCATTCATACCAAAGATAATTCTATGATGATTGAAGGATTTTATATAAAGGTGCTATGTCTAACTAACATCAGCAAAAACAATGATTATAAATCGTCTTGTCTGACCAATGTGAAAAAGCGAAGCCGCCGTGTGTTTCAAAAAGGTAAAAAAGTCAGTTATTTCGTAAGTTTAAGACCTAGCTGGTCGAAAATGTTGAAATGAGAGAACGTAAGATTTAAATTTTAAATGTACGGACGACGTCCGCGTCAGCATATCAAGCTACTACAATCTGTCAAACTTCAATAGATTTTCAACTTTGTCGCTAAAGCGTTAGGTTTTAGTTTGATTGGGAAAACTTGAAAGATTCGGGGTTCTTTCTTTCTTTCTTGGTAAAAGTCATGGACGGCAGTTATCGTGTCGTCCTATATGTGAGCACCTCCATTTAACACACAAGCCACGACACTTAAAACTATACGATTATCTGTCGTCACGACATAGTGGGAAGGAGGCCTTATACGACATTAACGACACTTTACTTACCGCTCTGTATGAACTAGGGCATACTATCCGGATATCTGAATTATTTATTTATTTATTTATTTAAACTTCATGTACAAGAGTGGTACATAGGCGCATACTATCCGGATATCTGAGTTTTAAAATATCCGGATATCAATTGCATTACTATTCGGATAGTACGAATAAAACGGATATTTTTTGGTTTATAAATTTTTCGCATTTTTACATGTTCATAAAGATCGATTGAATGACTTTTTCATGAAATAGTCATTCAATTGACCTTTATAAACTTGAAGGGCTGTATTGATGATCATAATTCTGTAATTACATACGTTATACAGTCGCGAATCATATTTAATTCAACATGCAACCTAACACTTGCCTGCAAATTGCAAAATAAAAATAACTTTGCGATCTACCCTTTTTTTTTGTATGGGATCATCAAATGACCCGTCCCACTCTGGGCGGAGCGGGAGGGATTGTCAGACTTTTACTGACTAAAAACCATCCATGTTCCTTTCTCGCCCTTTACGTTCCGGGGCCGCGGTATTTCTTTCGAACAGTCCAGCAGCCCCGTCAGGCTTCGGCCCTTGTTGGCCCCTCCCTTTATGCTGACATCTCTTTGAGGAAAGAAAGAAGAAATATCGCGTTCCGCCACATCCTTCGCTAGCATGACTGCTTCGCAGCAGGGGTGCATCCAAGTTACTACCAGGTTTTGGTTTCCACATTTAACCCCTAAAGTGGACCATTGTGCGTACTTCTTCCTGTTCTTCTACCCGTTCTACCCGGTCATCTTTCCGCTCTTCCTGGTCTTCTTCCCGTTCTTCTTCCCGGTCTTCTTGCCATTCTTCCCGGTCTTCTTCTTGTTCTGCCCGGTCTTCCTCCCGTTTGTCCCGGTCTTTTTCCTGTTCTTCCCGGTCTTCGTCCCGTTCTTCCCGGTCTTCCTCCTGTTTTTTCCGGTCTTCTTCCATTTCTTTCCGGTCTTCTTCCCGTTCTTCCCAGTCTTCTTCCCGATCCTTAGCTATTTTGGACCTGAGTCAATCAATCAATCAATCAAAGTTATTTCAAGTAGGCCAATTACAGGCACTTTTGAAATTTCGAAACAAAGATGAAAATTAAATGTAGCTATAGTCCCAGTCACAAGACATAAAAACTGTGAAAGTACTGTAGTTGCCCATTCCCTAGCGTAGATCTCTATGGAGAAGAACGGGCAAGAAACTCCATGGACACTCTTTTAAATCAAATTGTTGTTATAAAATCTTGGTTACATCATTCATGTTGAGATGTTATATTATGTGAGAACAATGTAGCAAGATGTGCACGTTAAAAGTGTGTCCATAGTGAAAACAAAATAATTCATTCAAATAAGCCATGGCAACTAAGAGATGACCAGTCACAACTGATAGCACCCGTTCACGAACATGACGCATGGATCAGCACCATTCAGCTCAACCATTTTGAAGGAACTAAATGGTCCGACACACGCGCCACCATCAGCGAGACATTTGAGTGAGTATGACATACTCTCAACCGCCAGGGCACATTCAAGTCAAGAACTGCCGTAGGTTTCCAGTGAATGATAGCTTTCTAGTACATAGTATACACAATACACAATATGGGCTATGCGATTATATAATACTAAAGAGATTGAATCTATACAATGCAAAGATAGTTGTACAATCTTCTGCAGCTCCAACCATACCATTAATGCTATCAATTTTTGCGCCCTGTCCTTGTGGAGCAGGACCAGTATTGAGCCAAGCATTTTTATTAGCGATATAATCGCTCAACTTGTAATATGCTTGCTTACATAGTGTGCGTTTAATGCATGTTTTAAATGTCGTCTCATTCAGTTCAAGAATACTTTGTGGAATTTTAATATAGCATCTCAAACAATACCCCATGAAAGATTAGTCTACTTTATCGAGTCTAAAGCCTGGCTGAACTAGTTGGTCCCTATTTCTAGTACTGTAATCGCACGTCTCCTCTATGAGCTATGCCCTCTATGTTGTAGTGTTTTTGAAAGCAGTGGGTATTCAGTGTTCTGTCACTGGGTGATGCCAACATGGGCTGTTGTTTCATAGCATCTCCTTTTATGCGTGCATGTTTGATTTTGAATATTTACTTTTTTTAGTGCCGGATACTTGGAGCCTAATAGTCGCCAGCGACGCCTCCTCTCTTACGAGGTGAAGAGGTGCTAAAGTTGATTCTGGGGCCACCATATGTGATGACTGTAGTGTATGGTCAGTAGGTGATTTTAGATCTTATGCCCAAATTCCTTCCGAGCAGTCTTTTGCATTGCCATAGTGCTATGCTGGCTTTTGTAGTGATGTAATCGGTGTGTTTTGCCCAGTTCATCTGTTTATCCAAATAGATGCCCACTTGCCCAAGTATTTGGTTTCAATCGATAGGCTATGGGATTAGATTAGGGTGGTCCCAAAGAAATTTGGTAATTGTAGGGTTGCCAACTTTCTTTTCTTTGTGAAAAGTACGATTTCGATTTTGGTAGGGTTTACTTCCAGTTTGTATTCCTTGCACCAGTCCATTCTACGTTTATAAAAAAATATTAAAAGATGTCACTTATGTTTGCTATTTTATGACTTATTTTGTTGCTTACTTAGCTTCGATTATTTTACTTTTGCCGTGGTTCGTTTTACTGATTACTAAATACCAATGATTGACGATATTGTGGTTAAATTTTATTTCTGTCTCCCATCCGAATTATCCGTATTATCCGGATTTATCCAGATAACGCTAGCCAAGTATCCGAATTATCCGCTCATTTTAGTATCCGGATAATTCGGATTGGATTTCGGATTTGGATTTTCATGTAAGCTTGTGTTCATACTAGGGTATGCTAGTATGAACACAAGCTTACATGTAAAAATCGTTACATTGAATTTCTTTGGACGCAGCTGGCCATTTTATGGTCTAACGCGGAATTACCATCATTACATTAATGCCCCATGCTCCGTGATATATTGTTATGGTATATTGACTTTCAAGAACTTTAATTAACTTCCTATTGAATAGTGCAATGGCCCATGCAGGAAGACAATAAATGGGATCCGTGAAATTATAATGAGCCAATGAGGAAGAGAGATAAAATTATGACTTGGACCCGGACTCCTGTGACCCCCTCGGACTTCTGTTAAGTCAGTAAAAGCCTCGTCAAAATCTGTCCTGCCGGTTCGGGGATTAGTCGGAACCAACAGACTGACAGACGAAAATGTAAGTATTTTTTATAAGTAGGTACTTAAGTACCCGTACCGACCGTATTTACTTTCAAATGAATTCAGTAAAAAGCTTTTCCTTTTAAATTACAAAAATACACTTCAATTGTATTTATTAGTGCAGATTGGACGTAGAGGAGTGTTCTAGGAAACTTTTAAATGTTGTGTTGGGCAACCAATCACAATAAGTAATATGCAAGATAACCAGTATTATAAATAAATATGCGCCATCTAGTGCCACACTAAGCAAGGCTTGTGTCGTGGACACCACATTTTTAAATTTAAATTTAATTTGTTTGTATATACATACTTATTATACATATAAGACCGTCTCACACAGCTAGGAATGCCAGGAATAGGCTCACTAATAATTTATGTGACACTATAACGGTAGTGAGCCACTCCTGTATTTCAATAGCGATAACCCAGAGTAGTACTTACTTACAATACATTGTACCGGTGTCCAGGCTACTGATACCAAATTATTCAATCACGAAAACCCGGTCACTCAGGACTGTAACGTTTTCTTGGCAAAATTGCACCCGCATTGACATTATGTAGATAATAGTGTCTATTCTTTAGACCTAGACTTTCACAATGAGACGGTTATCGCTCAAAGTAAACCCAGTTTGCAACAGACGAAGAAGGAACTGCAAGGCACTCGGTTGAGTGAGTCGTGCGTGTCCTAATGAGTGTATTCGTACGTGTATCGTATATTTTCACGCATATTACCAGTTGTTCGGCTGAGAGGAAATCAATTATAATGATGCTTGAGTCCGCGTCACTAGTCTGCTAGACTTCGTACGCGCTTTTAAACGCTAAATAATATATTATCCAGTGGAACAATAGCTATTTGTTATACAACAGTGCAAAGTTTATTTTTAACCGCGTGCTCAATTTTGATGACCGAGCAAGCGAAAGATTCTAAAATTGAGTCACAAGCGCAGCGAGTGATTTAAAACTTAGAATCTTGAGCGTTAGCGAGGGAATCAAAAGAGCACGAGGTGTAAAATCTTTGCACTCGAGTGCAACACGTAACTTTTCCTCCCACCTCAGCGAGGAAATGACTAAACGCAAACGAAAAAAATTGCGCATTATTAATAAATTCAGTTAATTGCGTCAAATAAACTTCTTCGTCGCTAGATAATAAATGGTAGTTTTAGGTTTTTCACTTGTTTTCAAGTTACTTGTGGTCACAAACATGGATAGTGGGGATAAGGTTATGGCCATATTCCTAGATCTTGCCAAGGCTTTCGACACGGTTTCTGTCCAAATTCTTGTACGTAAGATGGAAAGCTTGGGAATCAGAGGACTTCCACTGGACCTCTTTAAAGACTATTTGAGTGAGCGTACCCAGAGAGTAAAGATAGATGAATTCATCAGTGAAGAGCAATTAATTAACTACGGCACGCCTCAAGGTAGTGTCCTCGGACCTTCATTATTCCTCATTTATATTAACGATCTGGGTATGCTCAATGTCCCCAATGGCAAAATTATTAGTTTTGCTGATGACACTGCCCTCTTGTTCAGCGCGAGCTCGTGGGTAGATGTCTATGAGCGTGCACAACTAGGCTTTAACACGGTATCTAACTGGTTACGCGACAATCTGTTGACCCTTAATACAACCAAAACCAATTACATAGCGTTCTCTATGAAAAACAGTGGATCCTCCGAAACATTACCGAATACTATTGTAGCTCACTCTTGCACAAACCCACTCACCCGTAGTTGTAACTGCGAACCACTCACCAAGGCTGAGAATGTAAAATACCTAGGAATAACAATCGATAAGAACCTAAGATTCCAAGATCACATAACCACTCTTAGTAACAGATTGCGGAAACTAATATATGTGTTCAAGACGCTGAGACATGTACTCGATAAAAATGTTATGAAATTAGTGTACTATACTCTTGCTCAATCTATAATATGTTACTGCATCACCTCTTGGGGTGGAGCTCCAAAAACTACCCAAATAGAAATCGAAAGAACCCAAAGAGCTATACTGAAAGTGTCGTCTTTCCGACCGTATCGCTATCCCACTGAACAGTTATACAAAGAGTATGAAGTCCTGACAGTGCGTCAACTGTTTATACTGCACATTCTGCTAAAACAGCATTCACTCCTGGTTTATAATCCAACGGTGTCTAGGGGAAAAAGACGATATGACCCAGTGGAGCGCCATCACCTACGTCACAAAACTATTTTTGCAAGGCGTTTCTTTTGCTATCTGGGTGGCTACTTATACAATAAAACTCATAAGATGCTACAAATCTTTAGCCTCACAAAAGATAAATGCAAAAAGAAATTAACCGACTGGCTGCAAAAATTAAACTATAATGATACTGAAGACATCCTTAAAATGACCTAAACACACAATAACACTCTCACACACCCCCACACTCACACATCTACACACTCACACACCCACACAATCACCCACACTACGCATCTACTAACATTCGTTTCGCATACTTTTCCTAGTTTTCTAAGCATACTAAATAAACTATAAAAATGTTATATGATTCCATACATTCTGTCAGCGCGCCTAATACATAATTTATGAAATGAAAATGTGAAGGGGTGGGACCCTGGTGTCCTGAAATACAGGCCACGAGCCTAGCTTAGGCACCAGTCTCCCACAATATATTATTATACTTATATGAATTGTGAATATTTTGTCGAATCTGGCCGACCAATGTAAAATTATGAATGTATATTGTGGTGAGAAAAATAAAGTTATTATTATTATTACTTGTTTTAACCAAAAGTTTTAACAATATGACGTGAAAATAAAATGGCGCGCGCAAAGCAAATGAAAAAAATCCCTCCGGCAAGCCGCAGGAGGAGGTAGATTTCGGAGAAGGTGCTGGAGCGTCCGACTATTGAAAATTTGAATATGACTGTAATAAAGTTTAAAAGGGCTCTGAACCAAATTTTAATTGAAAAATGTTATTACACCATTGACGATTTCCTTAATGCCCACCTACGGGTGTGCTAAGTGGAATACTTTAGGTGTGCTTCGTCTGGGTGTGCTTCGTTTGGGTGTGCTTCGTGGAATACCTCGATTTATCGAGGTACTGATTGACAAACTATTATTATGATTGACATACATTTAACTATCCTGACATTTTATTTATCCTTCTTATTGACATACACATGATTCTGTTTGACATTACTGATGAATTTTTACTGCTGACATTTAATTTTTTTAATTCTAAATTTGTTCGGTATCAATACAATTCATTGATTTTAGAATTGAATATTATTTGCATGCCTATACGATGGTAGAATATGGAGGACTAACATTATATCAGAAAACATCTATGTACCAATTACCCATGTTTGCAAAGAAATAAATGATTTGATTTGATTTGATTTGTATACAGAGTTGTACTTATGTGTACAATCTACAAAAAAAAAATATGATTTCAAAATTGTTGTCCTGTAATGGAAAGTTTACCCTTTTTAAATCCTCTCTTATGAGTTTAGCATAGAAACGCCCTCAAATTTTTAGTTATAATTTTTTATTTGGAAAACCATAAGTTTTATCGCTAAACATCAAAGGTAACAATTGTAGAGTAAACAATTTGCTTTCAAACAAAAATATTTGCGACGCTCAAAATGTTTACTGTTTCGGAGATATGATTTTTTTTCGCAAAAATTTTGGAAATTTCAACCCCCTCCCCAATTTAGGGGTTGCATCAAAAAAGTTTTAATTTAAAGTTGTCCGTATTCTTACTCAAAATGATAAAAACGAAAAACGGTTCAAAAATTTTCCATAAAAAAGAAAAAAGTTATGGCCAAAAAACTGATTTTAGAAAACCCGCCCCCCCGCCGCCCCCCTTGAACGAATTCCGCCCATTCACGAACTTAGCCTAAGTTTTGACCTTTTCGATTTTTTGGCCAAGTTTGAAAGCAATCGGTTCATAATTGCGACCTGTAGAGTGTGGCTAAATTTGGCTTGTCACCCATATACATACGTAAACATATTATCCCCGTAGGTGAGAGACCAATAGGTAGTTTTTTTTTTTAAAAAAAAGGAAATCAACCTAATAGTACACCAAGAAGGTTCCGAGTCAGAGTTATTAACAAATTAAAAAATGTTGTATGATAAAGTCGGCACCATGGAGGTAGAAGTGAATAGGTTTAATGATGTTTTGAATTCACAAACTTAGTGCATGCACACGATGTTCTAAATTCAATTTCCTTTATTCCTCTAGAGGATAAAAACAGCTTTTGCACTCAGATATCGAAGAGAAAAATACTATTTACTAAAAAGCAGGAGTTTCTATTTCTTTCTTTTTTGTGCTCCCCGATTACTCGAAGATGGCTTAACCGATTTGAATTTTTTTTTTTGTCTAAAAGGGTATACTTCCCACGTGGTCCCATAATCATCAAATCAGGATTTGATGATGGGATCCTGGAGAAATAGAGGAAGGACTCTTCAAATTTCACACTTGATGCGATTTGGGTAGTTTTTGGAATAGTACTTTCTTAAAGTGCACCACTATTTTAATTTTCATCAAAGTAAACTAATAAAATAAGATTAGAGCATCTCTTAATTTGTGATAGCAAATCAACAAACACTATTAACAAGCCTCTCATTTTGTTTACGAACGCTAATGTGGTTCGCTCCGTTCAGTAGTAAATGTTGTAGTATAATAAATGCAAGGCATCCGGGTTCGTCGTGCTATCCAGCCCGCGCACCTAAACTGTACCTACCGACCTAGGTATCCTAACGCCGTTCCTAGGTCGACGACCCTTCCTAGCCTCGGAGGCGGTAGATTCGCAGGATACGATAAATTTCAATAGTGCATTGACTGCATGTACCCGGTCCAGTCTGGATAGACAGCCACTGCAACGCAAAATCATATTCATTAATGTCTAATCCGAATGTCCAAGCTACTTGATGGTTGAGAAAGTGTACTTTTTATTTGAAATTGAAATTAAATTAGTAAGAAGAGTATCCTGTAAAATCTCAAAAAGCTCTTACTTTTTATTAGCCTTTCTCAACCGTTGAAACAATTCGCCATACGTAAAAACTTTTCCTTTTATTATTTCGACCGGGAGGTCCGAAGATGACATTGTAAATACTACCTGGCTAAACCAAGATCGCAATTCTCAACCCGTGGAACGCAATCAAGCATGACTTGACCATTAGCGCCGTGTCATTGGAACTTTGATGTGTTTATTCAGTCATTGCAAATGTCCTATAAGGTTGTATAAGAGCTGTACTGCAAAGAGAGAAGCAAATGTTAGTACAAAGTTACAAAATCATACTTCGTTCGCTCAAACGCGCAATGTTAACTGAGATGCTGAGAGCTAATTGTTTAAAGATCCTTAAATTTCATTTAAAAGGTGCTTGTCCGATCCTGTATGAGTTGTGAAACCAACTAGCCTGGTTTTATGATGACCAATAGGCTCATGTCAAGTTGTAAACTGGCTGTTTCGTAATTTTAATGTCCTATGGCTAGGCTTGAAGGGCATCTCTCCAGGGTGTCTGCCACTTATGTGCCCACATACCGTCTGCATCATTATAGTGATTGTTAGAGCACTATTGTAAATTAGGCTGGTTTTTTGTGGCGTGTAGTTAAAAGCGTTGTCTAACAACGACATTTACGGCGGTTGTCTACTATAATAAAATTCAGTTTAATGCCGACTGTGAATGCAAGGGCTAATATAACTCGACGCCAATTCTTTATTATTATAATAAGAGAAGAAGACTTTTATTTAATTTTATTTTTGATGATTTTATGATCTTTAATAGCATGACAAATTGGAAATGCATGTAGCTAAGGTTGCTGTTTTTATTTTACGTTCAATAAAAGTATAACTTTTTATGCTTTTCAAACTAACTTTTTTTGAGATGCACTAAGGTTGGCAATTATTATTATTGTTCTTTGTTCTTTATGCAAATTGCTATAAAATATAAAGCTGCAAAAGTACGCTCATGTTTTGAAGGGCCCTTGGTAATTATGACGAATTTAATTTGCATTTTACACAAAACTTGTTAAATGTTCAAGGAACTGCCGACAACAATGTAATTATGTTATTATGTGAAATTACGAAGCTGTGAGGGTAAACTTCTGAGTAATATCTGGAGACGTGCGAGTTGCGACGCGGGCGCACGTCTCGTCGTTGCGCAGGAGTCGGGACGTGCCACATCGCTCATTAGCGTTTTTGCCCTAATTAACTATAACATGACGCGTTCAGTACTTCAGCCAAATTAAATCTAAATTACTATGCAAATAAATGTTCCTGTTCTTATTAAAGCTTGAAGCAATGTTATTTTCAAATTTACTTTAACGACAGGTTTAAGATTTTATTGTCTCGGGACATTCGAAAAGTGCATAATCATTACGTAGTTATTAACACACACACATAGAAATTTATCTTCCATTATATCCAAATATCTACGTAAATATAGGTAGCCAACCATCTTAACAGTTGAACCATTAGATTGATTGTCCCATTGTGACTTTGCAGGCATGAATCCATTCGTTCATCATCCATGATGTATGGTAGATTCGGTTTCAACTCAGTTCAATATGGAATATCCGTTTTATCATGCATTTAATCTTCTTAGGAGCTGAGATTGCATCCAGTCAGCCTGCTGTTGTCTCTGCTACTTGGAAGATTTAAAGTGCGACTTCGAAGTTTGTCATGCTGAAACTTCATCACAAGTGTCTCAACTTTATCCCGTCAAACGAACGAAGGGTCAAATTAGTATGGATGGTTCCTTCTCAAAATATCGTCCTAAGAAATATTAATAGGGATCTGTCAATGTACGTAAGAAAGATAATTTAGTACTTGTAGCGGGAGACACTTGGTATTCAGCGCGAAAGCCTGACTCATGTCTGAGTCGTAAATCATTGATTGGATGTGAATGATGCGATAGCACCTACTCACTTTTGTACTGTTACTTGCATACATAATACAGGATATATGAATGTGACGTGCAATAGTGAAAGCGTCCTATTAAAATGTTGATGATAAAATATTACGAGCACCGTCTATCACTCGTTTTACGCAACTACGGCAAGCCAAAAAGAAGGATTGTGATTTTAGCAGTTTATGTATGTTTGCATTTTCGTTTGTTCCTCCGTAGCACCCAAACTATTGAAGTGTCAATTTATAACACTGAATTCAACAATAGGAGGAGTCGATTTTCCCTTGTACGAGTAAACCCTGAATTTAATTAGAGCACTCGGGTTTTTTAGTTGTTGTATGCCGCAAACATTCTTGTTATCACAAAGTAATTCTTCAACTAAACACGCACGTGCTTTCAGTGCAAGATTTTTTATAATTTTCAGTTTGGTATACTCAGTGTTGTCTTATGATTCACAAAGGCAATTTAGTCTATATCACTTACATAAGTCGCATTATTAGAAACATCCACACGCTCTAGAATAGTCGTTAATGCCAAAGCAATTAGGCCAAGTATTCTTAAATGAGTCCTAAGCTTTTACCCAAATTTTAGGAAAGTCATGTTGGTTCATACTTTATCTTTTGCAGGCAGGACTTAACAACACGGTCTTCATCACAAATATCTTTAGGCCATCTATGAATGTACTTAGCTATACAAATCTAATAGAAAAATAGCTCTTGGCAATAGACAGGCCACCTATATCGCAGCACGTCGATACATAGATTATGAAGCATTCATCACGGATGACTGACACACCATTAATGATCCAACCCCAAGCTTTCCCCGCTCAGCTACAACTATTTTAATGATGCCCAGATGAAACTTCATGAATGATTAGCTTGTTAATAATGCTAGAACGTAGGACCATACATTTTCTAATACCATTTTAGATGTCATAGCTATTAGAAGGTCTGTGGATTGCTTGTTATCAACAAATAAGGCAGAAAGGGGCTATACGTCTTGTTAGTCAACATTAATCCCTCTTTAATGTTTTATTGAAAGCAGAGTTTGTTTTTGTGCTTATATCTCCAGTTTTTATGTGTCAATGTAGTCTCATTATACCTTGGTTGCGTCGCGAAATGGTGCTTATTGCCACTACTCGAGTAAAGGCGATTGTATCTGTAAGTTGATTGTGAATCACTACTACTTGTACCCTGCCCTAAGTGGCTGCATGCGTCGGCGCACAAGAGCCCTTGCCCATGCTAATGCACCGAAATGACATCACTAAAATGCAAAGTATCGTAATTGTAATGGCCACAACTGACACCGCACTATCTCCCATCGCGCGCAGTAAGTGGACTGATCCTATCGCCTGCTGGACAATGAGCCACACCACTACCGGCTCTTTCACTATCGATGTATTGCTAGTATTGTTTCACATATCGATCTTATCATTTATTTATATGTGTTTCTGAACATCGACAGGTTCACATTCTTATTCATCATTAACTGACACAAAGGAAATGAATAGTCCTTCAAATGATAGCCTCACTTAAAGTACTTGAATGCTATTTTCGTAATACCAAATGATAGTCTATCGACTGCGTTCATCTCTGACATCTAATTTGTGTAAGATCTCAACGTCTAACCAACCATTTGAGTCGCATGATTGACGGGTCTCCAATGAAACACGTTTCAATTCCATAAATACCGTTGGGATGTAGTTTGATGATGGCTGTGATGCTGATTACACCAGTTGTACCTCGATGATTGATAACTTCCAAGCGAACGACACCTAAGCTAGTTCATCAACTGTTATTTACTATCTTCTATACTTATTTCCGCACTGCATTTGTGAGCGGCGCGTCAAGAATCAAGACGCATTAAAGTCTGCAATACAAAAGGATATAAATTAACCCTCAGTTCAGTCCTAAATAAACAAAGTAAATTGAATATAATATTTTAAATTCAATCGCAGTTTTATCGTGCATCTGCAAAAGTAACGAGTGTTTAATTTTCGCAGCGTCGGGAGCTGCAATAAAAACGTTTCGCTATTGAATGGGAGCGCGTAGGTCGGCGGTAGTAATTGATTGCTGTGGCGAACACGGTATCAGCATATCGCTCCATCGGAACGTACGCACAATGTCCAATAAACTAGGTGATGTTATCTGTCGTTGTAAATGAATCAGTTCAGCTCGAAACCCTAGACGAAGGACGAGGTGACGGCTCTACTCGCTAAAATACTACATTCAGTCAGTTCATCTTATTGTTCCGCTCGAGTTTATTCTTGACCTTTGGCTGAATATATTTCGTATCCAGTTGCATGAACGGTCGTTACGAATCACTGAGTTGTTGAATAATGCGTACTTGGTAATTCTGATGTTACTTTTGTACTGGTTTGAAGGGATCAAGATTTATTCCCCTTCGAGTATGTAATGTTATGAATTCTTTACTGTGGCATAATGCATGTTTCAGTTTATCGAACGAGCTTATAAAATGTTAATGTACCCCTAAATGCCTTTGACGCCTTAATTCAATAAAATAAATAAGTGTACGAGCAACTCTTTTTACGCCGTATGTAAAGATAAAGTGATCGTTAAACTTCAATAAATTCCCGGAGCTTTAGCGATACTCAAGTCGCACTTGGTCTGAAACGCTTTTTATGTTGATTATTGTGATTTTTAGCGTTATTTCACATTCTGGAGGCGAACATGGATGGTAATGACATGTAGCTGGTGTAAGCGTATTTTGTTCGGCGGCCGTCCCAGGGCGACCAAGGTGCGTAAAGTGTAATCCTAGAGACATATACGAGGGCATTACGCGAGGCGGGTAGGGCTAGTGTGTGCTGCCCGGCACAACGACGTAGTATTTACCGTAGTGATTATATACTCTGTGGTATTTACGATTAGATCAGATATGGAATAATAAAAGCACGAAGAATTGTTATTCAACTTTTCTTCTCTCTTTTTAAAGTCTTATAATATGTCACTGTAAAATTGTCAAACACGTTAGATTGTAATTTAACTAGAGAGATTGTAAACTTTTGAAATATTGTCAACTGAACATACTGCTTACAATATTTTTTTTTTTTTTTTTTTTTTTTTTATATTATCTTGCAATCAGTTTTACAACTATGAGCAGATGATTTGTGTGAGGAGCTGACAGGTTAGAGTTTGTTCCTCATCAGGATCAACTCTTTCAGTTAAATATCACCACTCTACAGGTTATCTAGCTGTAGAATGTTGCGTCTTTTGAGTCTGTTGACACAATCCGGTATTGTCAGTTGTGCGGCCAATTGGTTGGGGTGTCTCTCCAATCTGGACTTGTATTTTTGTGAACACAATTTTATTTCTGTTTTGACTGTGTTCATGGCGAGGTGTTCGTGAACTTCCGTATTCTTTATAAACCAAGGAGTATTAGCTAGTTGTTTAAGAATGATGTTCTGAGTTCTTTGAATGATGTTGATGTTACTATCACTTGCTGAGCCCCACAACTGGATGCCGTAAGTCCAGATAGGTTTCAATATGGACTTATAGATCAGAAGCTTGTTGTCTACAGACAGCTTGGAATTTCTACCTAAGAGCCATTGCATGCTTTTGTATTTCATATCAATTTCTTTCCGTTTTGTTGTGATATGCTTGTTCCATGTCAATCGCTGGTCAAGATGCATACCAAGATATTTGACGCAGTCTCTTTGAGGAAGTTGACTACTGCCTAGTTTGACAGGTGGACATTGCTGGTGTCTTAGGGTGAAAGTGACTTGTACCGATTTGGATGTATTAGCTCTTATCCTCCATTTTGAGAGCCATTGGTCAATGTCATCTAGACTTTTCTGCAGGATTTTCGACGCTTCAGTGGGACAGTTGCTAGATGCTAAGACTGCAGTATCGTCTGCGTAGGTAGCGATTGTCACACCAGGGGTTTGTGGCAAGTCTGCAGTGAAAAGGGTATACAGGACTGGTCCAAGTACCGAACCCTGCGGCACTCCAGCTTTTATGTCATGGAAACCGGAAGTGCTTTCCTCTTCCTTCACCTGGAAGATCCTGTCTGAAAGGTATGATTCCAGAATGTTGTAGTAGGAGTGTGGCAGGTGTAATTTGATTTTATATAACAGTCCCTTATGCCACACTCTGTCGAAGGCTTGCTGTACGTCCAGAAATACTGACGAACAGTATTGTTTGGTTTCCAGGGTATTTCTGATGACGCGACAAATCCTGTGTATTTGTTCTGTGGTGGCATGTTCAGGTCTAAATCCAAATTGATGGTCAGGAATCACAGACATTGCACTCAGAAGCCGGGACAATAATATTTTCTCAAAAAGTTTTGAGGTTACAGGCAGCAAACTGATTGGTCGATATGATGTTACTTCATTCGGTGGCTTCCCTGGCTTGTGAATCATAATTATTTGCGATACTTTCCATAGTGCAATGGGTAGTATCCCACCCTGAGCATACTATTGAAAATAGTAGTCAGATAAACCATTGCCTTTTTAGGCAGTTCACTGAGGACTTTTTTGTCGATGAGATCGAATCCTGGGGCCTTTTTATCATCCAATGCTCTGATTAACCGACCAACTTCTCTCGGTGTTACAGGTTTAACTGGTCTTGCTAACTGAAAGTCACTTTTTAGTAGGTGGTCTATGTCTACCTCGTCTGCACCATTTTCCGGTTCATTGGGCACAAAGACTTTTGATAGATGTTCAGCAAATGCATCTGCTTTTTCTTTATTTGTTCTAGCCCAAGCTGCTCCTTCTATCCTAATAGGTGGTTTCGGTATCATGGGTTGGTTTGTCTTCTTGCATATTTTCCAGAGTGAGTAATCAGTAGTGCTGGTTGCAGACAGAGATTCCAGGTGAGCTTCCATAGCAGCATCTTCAGTCTCTTTAATGGCTCGTTTCAGATTCTGCATAGCTTTATTTAGGGCCCGTTTGTCATCAGCACGTCGGCTGGTGTGCCACACTCGGCGCAGCCTGCGCTTTTCTAGGATCATCTGACGAATTTCCATTGGCACTGGGTTATGTCTAGGTGCAACATTGGTTGACGTAGGTGTACACCTCGAACATGCGTCTTGGACTATTCTTGTGAAATCTGTAACTGCCTTGTCTATTGCATTATTGGTTTTTAGGGCTATTTTGAGACTAAGTGAGTTCTCAATGATACTGCGGTACTCCGTCCAGTCCGTTCTACTGTTGTATAATCTTGGACTCTTTTGGCGATTTAGGACAGTTGCTCCGATTGTCAATATCACTGGTACATGGTTGGATGATCCATCCAAGCAAGATTGAATCTCAAAGAAGAGTCGACTCAAGCCTTTCGTAATGAAGAAGTCCAGAATGTCAGGTAGCTTGTTGGGATCTGTTGGCCAGTGGGTCGGTTGTCTTGTAGCAATGGTGGCAAGATTGTTTTTATCCACACACTTTTTTAACTCTCTTCCCCTTGTTGTGTTAAGTCTCGAGCCCCAGTGGACATGTTTTGAGTTCCAGTCGCCTCCTGCAATAAAGCGTGGCCCAAGGGTTTGTAGATAGAGAGTAAAGTGTGCTTACAATATATAGCGCATTATTTTTCGGTAAATTGTAATCTATCGAAATGTATATGCCATACCTGGGATTAATATACCTTATCCTCAAAACACTTTATATTTTTTTAAATAAAGTGTTTTTTTTTTTTAAATATCCGCTACCCTCTCTAAAGGAACCTAACTAACCTAACGTGGGGGTGCCCCAAGTCCCGATTATGGGGGCAGAGATACTACCGTCGCATGCATTCCACAATATTACGGTTTCATTTCGATAGATTACAATCTACCGAAAAATAATGCGTTATATTGTAAGCAGTATGTTCAGTTGACAATATCTCGAGAGTTTACAATCTCGCTAGAGAGATTACTGTCTAACGTGTTGGACAATTTCACGGTGACATATACATACATAAATACAATGTAGAACGTAAGAACGCGTTCCGCGAATCAATTCAATATGGCAAAATAAAAGGTTTTTAAAATTCTCTTAACGGTAAAATGTTAATAAAGATTAGCATTTCGGTAAAGAGCTTTTGTAGCCTGAAGCTGACTTTGATTAAGATACGAATGTATCCAACAATTGCCAACAATTTACATAAAGGTGTTTCAGGCTCATGGGCGTTTACTGGGTTCATTCCCACTAGTTCTACTACACAGTTTTAAGGGTGAAACTAATGGTTTTTTTTTTCCACTAGTCCTACGATTGAAGGTGTTACAAAATCACAGAACTGTGGGAACAACAAGTCTTTATTATTATTAGTTAAATATAAATATGGTCTTTTTGGCGACCAAAAGTACCAGGCTAGCATAAATTCAAGGTGTTGTTTGTTATAGGAATGAACAGTTTACCGTAATGTCCTGGTGAGGGATGATAGACCGTAGCGTCACGTACCATCTGGATAATGCGGCAGTGTGTGGGGAGGTGGGGACACGTCATTACAACCACATTACCGATTTATTTCGTCACACACGACTACGCCCCGACGCGCGCGGCGACGTTACTTTTTTGCCTGACTGAGCACGGAGCTACGCAATATGATAAACCATGAACATTTACGCAAAATTATTGTGATTTAACTTAGTTGAAGAGCTAGGAATGTTTAGACATTGAATTTACTTGATTATTTATTTTTAACAGACTTCAAAAAAATTAGGAGGTTCCTCAATTCGACCCTATTAATGGTGTAAAACTCGTCATTGCGATATTTATTTTTGTTCTACGCCATACCTGGGAACCTTCTAGTTACGGAGATATTGGGGGTCCAAGTTACAACTTTTTGACAAGTTTTTTTTATATAAGTAATAGTAGTAAATATTGTAAGATTGTTACTTTAAACACCTCTACGACCCCAGTACTATTCAACCCATCCGTCAGCACAATGTTTTAAGTGCGTTACATTGAGTTCTACCACAAAACATGATTTTTCACCCCAAAAAAAAGTAATTTCCCAACAATATTTTTTGCCTAGTTAATGTACAGAATGCTTGGTTGGCTTCATGATGAGGTGGTTTACGCCCTGTATATGTATTTTTAAACATAAATTGGTTAGTGTCAGCCTGAATTTTTCTGCGGGTCTATCCCATGACTTCTAGCTGTTTCGCTGAAAGGCTCGTCCTAACTAATGAATGAAGTGGCCTACCTTTTTTTAACCGACTTCTAAAAAAGGAGGAGGTTCTCAATTCGGATGTTTCTATTATTTTTTTTTTTTTTTTTTTTTTTATGTTTGTTCGCGCATATCTCCGTCGTTTGCCAACCGATTTGAAAAATTATTTTTTTGTTGGAAAGGGTATACTTTCCAAAGGGTCCCATAGCCACCAAGTCGGGATCTGATGATGGAATCTTGGCGAAATCGAGGGAACTCTTCAAATTTTATAGGATAACGTACAGCGATTTTGGTATTTTCTACAACAAGTGAAGCATTTGCGTTCGATAAGAACCATTCTACCATCAGATCAGATGATGAAGCCAAGAGTCACGGAACTCCATAATGAGACAATGTATCCTAGTCGTGTTTGGGCTTGTTGTAATTGTAACGGTATGCACTTTCCATGTGTACGAAGCGCATGTAAACCACTAAAAAGTGAAAAATAAAAACTTTTTTACAAAAAATAAAACCGACTTCAAAAAAAAAATTAAAAAGCGAAAAATAACTTTAGCTTCTGAAGTCGGTGACAAAAAAAATAAATCAATCAAACAAAGGTCACCGACTTCAGAAGCTAAAGTTATTTTTCGCTTTTTTATTTTTTTTTTGAAGTCGGTTTTATTTTTTGTAAAAAAGTTTTTCTACCTTTCTCATCACGTTCCACTATACGTGATCCTCAAATGTTGTCATCATCATCACCATCTTCCTGACCTTAGCCCATGTTACTTGGGGTCGGCGCACCATGTCGGGTTT
The DNA here is from genome assembly GCA_950022955.1 of Xestia ashworthii. Taxonomy (NCBI): domain Eukaryota; kingdom Metazoa; phylum Arthropoda; class Insecta; order Lepidoptera; family Noctuidae; genus Xestia; species Xestia ashworthii. Next base: position 10,417,432 of record OX465562.1, on the reverse strand, counting down.
TTTTCTTCCATTCTCCCTGTCAACCGTCACGCAACCATTTACACCTTTTTGCTTCATATCAACATGATCTTCAAATTATGTATTACGAAAAAAACTCTCATTGTCTGTATTTACTGTCATCATCATCATTATTTCACCCGAAAGACGTCCACTGCTGGACATAGGCCTCCTCCAAGTGTCGCCACATTGACCGCTCCCGTGTGATTCGCATACAGCGGATTCCTAGCCCTCACCAGACCATCTGTTCACCTAGTGGACATATGGTATTTACTGGAGGTAGGTACTATAGATACTGGTCTATAGATTCTGCTCTCTAGCCAGGTTGTGCACGTCGAAGCGCTATATGCCCAGCGAACCCTATGATAAGTTTATTTTAAGAAAAAAAAGTGGTGTGCCTTCTGGCGCTAGGCCTTGCCATTTCCGGGCAGTATTGGACCACATCCTCTGTTACAGAGCGTCGTTAAAGGTGACCAGTATTTACGACTAGGCCTTAGGTCTAAAATTGAAATACCAATATTGAGATACCATAATCGGTCTGCAAATTTTTCCTCAATATTATCAAAGTGTCTAGTAATATTATTATTGATGAGGTGAACTAAATGTGTCTTTTGGGCTTGCTGTTATTCTCAATCGAGAAGAATTTGGGAACCTCTTCCTCCTACCAAAGCTAGGCAAGTACATTTTGAACAAAAACTTGGTTCAAGACAGATGATGTTTTTCCTTATGCTGAATATTTGAGTTCCACATTCAACATTCCATATTTATCTAAATCCAATCCTACGAAGTCCGTTTATGGCCAATCCGTGAGACAGAGCCATCAATCGTGTTTTACATCTGATATAGACCTTCATAGCCATTTATATAAATATTTATGAAATACTTTTTGCATGTACAGTGGCAAGCACCAATATGTATAGGTACACTTACCTAAGTTCAAACGAACTTCCCCTAAAGTATGCATCATTTTGAAGTCACATAGAATTTTTCATAGGAATTTAAAAAATTGTCTTGTTTCCTACAAAAGTGCAACGCAACACCTTCACGGTCAAAATGTATGGAACAGCAGTTTTTTTCGTTTACCTTTGAATGATTCTATAATGTGGTGTTTGGAATGATGTACTGAAACCGATTGTGCGACGCTGTCCTTTCCAGTCTGTGAAAATTCTCTACTCTATAGTTTAGGCGCTGATGGAACAAAAAATATTACAAACAAACCGGCTGCCAAAATGAAAATCACTGCTTTTTGCTGGGCCGTAATCAGGAATAACACCTCGTTGACATGTGTTCCAGAATACTCGTACTATGTTCGTAATAACATGAAATTGTAATCAAAACAGTAGGTCGGAGGAAGGGGTCCGCAAGAGCCGATGCCAGCCGGGGCTGCGGGACTATTCGAAAGAGATACTGCGGCCCTGGAACTCGAAGGGCTAAGAAAGAACATGGATGGGTTTCAGTTAGTAAAAGTCTGACACTCTCCCTTCCGCTCCGCCCCGGGAGTCATTTGATGATTTCTCATTTGAAAAAAAAGGTGGGAGAAAATCTCTAATACGTTGCTAAGTGGTGCCTCTGATATTGGTGTCTCATATTGGTGCTTCTGACTGTACTATGAACCACGTGCCAGAAGGCGTACAGCTCTATATTTTAAAATACTTATCTCTTATCCTTCCATATTGGGAATGTCCAGCGTTTTGCATAATACATGCATTTGATCGTGTGCAGTTTTAGTGCCTCTACTTATTTATGTACACATCTGTGTTGTTGTTTAGTGATTTTATATGTTTGTTTACAAATGTAAATGCAAGCTCATAGAGTTCAAATTTTATGATGGTATGACGTAGGAAAATGTGGAGCTCTAGTTACTTATTTTATTTTGCAGCAAAAGGAATGGAAAGGCTTTCAATTGTTTCAATAGGATTATGAAATAAGAAAGGAATGAAGATATTTTTGCATGCTTGTTGAAAGCTTCACCTGCATTCTCAGATGTTGACAGTGGCCTCTAAAGTCCACTTTAAAGAATAAATTGAATCCAGCACTTTTCAACAATGCTAGTTACCAACACTAAATGAATAAATACTAAGTACGAAAATGAAACGACAATTCTCAGATAGCATTTATTCCGGTGCAGATGGCGTGAGCGAGCGTGCGCGTGAGGCGGCGTCCAAGGCGCAGCGCGGCGCGGTCGAAGCGCGCGCGCCGCCCGTACCGCGCGCACTCGACCACCACGGTCGTGTTGCACGACTCCTGCGCAAACGTGATTATAACCTCACAACATGCCCTTATTTATTAGAGAAATATTTGAAAACGTGAGTTAAATATCCCTCGGTATTGCTGGTACAGTTATTTGTGGATACAGTATAATTATTATCTGAAGTCATACAAAGTTGTGGCTGACTGCTGTTCTAACTCGGTTCATTCGGCTAAATGGATTTGAATTGGTTCAGACCAAAATATACCACACATCAATATCTGCTGTACTAAAAACCTGACTAATTGACTCATCACACCGAGATTTAACTAGTAAAGGTGGAAAAAGTATATACTCAGACAGAGAGTACTGCGCCTCTTAATATCTCATAAGAAAGGTGGTGTAAATATGAATAAAATTATGAATTTTGTCAAAACAGTGTATATGCGTGAATCAGGGTTTAAAAAAAGGTAGCCCAAAATGGGCAAAAAAGGGGGTGAAAGTTTGTATGGGGTTCGAACTGTAGATCTTACTACAACTACTGTTCTACTCATGCAATCACTGGCAAAGTGTTAGTTAACATAAATTTTAATGAACTTTAGAAAGAATGACTAGAGGATTCTCATTTGGACTTTTCTCGCTTATGAAGCGCAGTAATTACCCTCTAGACATAAACATAGGCGAAAGTAATAAAATAGTACTTAATTCTATTTCAGTTCTCACCTTATAATGATTAAGTTGCACTTCACTAAAGGGCGCTGACCAGCCAACGGACCCTGACGCCCCCAGGCTCTTCAAAGGGTAATGGTTGAAAGCAGTTAGAACCTTTTTAGTCAACATCCAACTCTTGCTGTAGTATCCTATAGGACTGATCACTGCCGAACTTACTACGTGTTTTACTAATTTAGGAGTAGGTAATTCACTACCACATCTAGATTTGTACTTCTCATTTAGCACTTCATCATCTTCTTCACTATCATCTATGACTTCATTGTTTAAATTATTTGTATCTCCTATTAATTCTATTTCATCTAATTCTAAATTATTATGCTTCTTAATCCGTACATCGTCTCTTTTGACGTAAATTTTGCTCTTTACTCCTCTGCCATCCATGCCGTATTTATCAATATCTTGCATGAAATCAAAGAAAAATACATTTTGTATCATTATAGAGGAACGTTCTGAAGACTTCCAACCGTAATTATTTAAACGATTGAGTAACTCTGGCCACGTATCTGCAACTTTTGGCAAAACTACTTCATCAATATCCAGTGGAACAATAAACTCTGATTCTTTTATATTTCTATATAAACAATCGTTATAAGTTACAATATGATCTCTCCTTCGTTGCCAAAGAGATCTTTCCGACTTATGCTTAATAGGAACATGAAATAGTCTAACAATACCCTTATCTTGATAGTGCAGTAGAACTCTCTTTGTCTCTTCTGCGACTTCATCTACATACATATCTATCAAATCTACACCAAGTATTTTATTGATTTCAATCCACTCAATTAAGCTTTGAGATATATCTTTATTAAAGTCCATGTCTTTGACACAAATTGTGAACATTCTTGTACTTTTATCATTTTCTATATCGGGTTCCAATCGGAAAGCATTCGTGGGGTCATCGCAGGGTTCTGTTACAACTGATACGACTGAGGGGCCATTAAGAGATTCAGTTAGAGGGCAAGACAGTAGCAACGGGGTATCAACTTCTGATAACGTAATGTCCCACTTGTGCCACCATATTTCCAGAGGCTTCGCTGCGACCACCTCGACCGTATCTTCAATTAAATCACCATTTCTCGAACGTGTTTGACAGAACAGTGTATCTTCCGTTGAATAGTTACGTCCTGTTGAAGAGACACAAATGTTAATAAAGAATAAGGAACCAGACAACATGCTGTCTCAAATTGATTGTAAGAATAGAGCAAACAGAGATAAATATAATACTTATGTATGAGAAAATAAAATGATTCCTACAGTTAAGTGAGATGTGAGTGAACGGGAAGTGCTCGCCGGCACCGTTCCAAGCATCTTCCCGACACTCATAATTTATATAGAGAAACTCCATTACTTGGACTTATATAATAGTAATTTGTTGAAATGATTTTCTCGGGTACACTTGCTGTGCTTTGCGAGGAACTGTCATTAAAACGGTGCTTCAATTACAGGCTTGCCTGATCAGGATGGTACGCCTTCCTAGTGGAGACGCCACGAAAGCAATTCCCTTTGTGTTGGGCCAATGTTTTTATAGCTGGAAAGGTTTTACAGTTGTTTGATTTCTAGATAGTCTTAAAGTTTACAGGTTTTCACATGAATCGTAAAAATGGCGATGGGCGCACGTAATGGTTCATAACGGGGAATGAAACATGTGGCTAAAACACTCTTCAATCCAAAAGGCATGAATTGAATATCAATCTAACTGTACTTTTGAAAGTTTAATATTGCAAAGTAATTTAAAATAAAACGTTTCAGTAACAAGTGAGTTGAAAGCCAACCACTGAATTCAATTGGTACGTTTATTTTTAACCGCAAGAGGGAGCCATAAAATCGACAAACAATCTTTCCAAACCAAATACAAAAGGTAAAAGCGAAAGGCAGCGGGATGGGCCAGTGTTTAATCCGTCTCTCATTCCTCACCACAACATAGGAGTTGGGTGGGTTTATCTCGGCCGGGAAGGAATTTACACGACGCGTACGCTCGCCTCCAGTGACAAATGAGTGTGAGCTTATCGGGCCGCGCACTGTCGCCGGCTAGCACTTTCCATCCAAGCTTTTGTTACTTTAAATCCTTTAATGTGTAATAAAAATACATCTACAAACTACACTTAGTACTAGCACCATTTTAATGAGACATCCTACGTGACTTATTGGTAGCACACATGTTAAAACAAAAAATCTCCTCCCTTGATTAAGTTGCGAACGTTGCGACTTTTTGTTTTGTATGCAGAGAAAATAAGGACTGGCGATCGGCTATCACAGACTCCGGTAATTATGGCGTTGGTTTATCAGTACTTGAGATTTCCCTGATGTCTTTATTGACCGAGATTATTTTGTTTACCTGACTTTATTTACTTTTTCTGTATAAGCGGGCGAGGCAGTAAAACCTTTAGTGAGCTGTCTGTTTGCGCTGATCTTGAGAATTACTGAATTATTTTGACAGTTTTCACATAAACGTATACGCATAAAATGTTGTTTGTGGAAGAATATAAGAAGTTTTGAAGTAAAAACGCCCAGGGTGTGAAATTATGGGGCGTGTTAAATAAATTCTACATTGTCTGATACATTCGCGCGTGTATGTTTACGTCATAAAATTTTATGTAGATAAATTTTAATTTAAATTGATTCTCAGGAATCTAGAGTTGTTTGCATATTTCAATATGTGTTTAGGGTAAATTTATATAATCGTCTTGAATCGTTAGGGAGGAACGTATGAGTAGGAAGAATATAATTACATGCGTCTGCGCAGGTTGTGAGCATGGCAGGACGAGTGGACAGAAGCGCTCGAGGCGACGCGCGTGCGATCCGCACAAACAAACTTAATTGCTGATTAAGTTTCTATATAAAATTTAAAACTTTGAAAAGCTTGAAGTTCACGATGCGCTTGCGTGGGGCATGACGAGATAGCATCTTGTAAACGAGAAGGAATGCAAAATCTGACGGCAAGGCAAAAACGGATAGAACACATTTTGATATCTTAAGTGGTTTGTGTGCTCTTTTAGATTTCTTTCAAGTTTATTTGCATTTACGTATCTAATATCATAAACTGCTAAGCATAGAATGTGGGCTTGATTCAAGTTATATAACCAGTTTTGTTTACTACGATTATAAAGACTAGGTAATTGCGAAAAAATGGCGACGTGTGGAACTTGAATAATTCATATGAATTATTCAAGTTCCAGTTACGTACGCTATATAGCGTACGTAACTTTTAATTAAGAGTCACTAACCCTTTGCATGTGACGATGTCCTGTCAATTATGAGGACGTTAATGTTTTGCTGCGGACAATGTTGCAGGAAGACTACCTACGTACCACAAATTAGATGCACCATGTACGTAATAGATGCGCAGTTTGCAACTCTTTGCAACTTATTACTTAAGTGGTAGGTAGCGAGTATTATAACTTGCTCAGTTAGTGGTTAAGTATAGGGGTTTAGTTATTACCTAAGCACGTTTTACAGTTCCGTATTGTACATACCATGGAAGAAAATATTTCATCGTAACCGTCCTGTAAGGTACCTTACTTTGGTTACAAAATTATTTCATTTTGAACAGTAAATAACTTTGAAAACATATTACTAAGCGCTAGTTTAGCTTTACATCGAGTTCGATAGATGGCGTTACTGGTCATATTAGTCGTATTATTTTCATTTTAAAGGTGTCATCAGTATTTGGTCACAGGCCTCTCCCGAATTTATTAACTAAGTTTTATCAAATGTTAACTTTATAATTTCAAACTCCGTACCGTGGAAGGTAGCGAGAATACGGACGTAGCGTTGTGGAGCCCGATCGTCGTAGTACGCGGCGTACAGCGACACGCGCGTACCAGCTACGTGTTGCCACTCCTGCGCACTACGCTGATCACCTGGCCAGCTTCGGTCCTGAAACAATGCCACATATTTCTATTAACACAACATCAGGATAGTAACTGTATGGTGTGTAACAATATGGGTTGCTGTTTGATATGTAAATAAATATTTCAACACTATTACGAGATAGTTTTGCACAATAAGCAAAAGGAGAATACTTTAATCAAGGTTATAGTGCAAAGTTAAAAAAAAATAGAGCTGTCAAGTATTACGTAACGCAATTTTAGACCCTTTCTGCCCCCCATGTAACGCACCGTAACGTTTTTATGTCCCCCTCTCTAAAAGCCACGTAACATTTAAGTGACCATTCAAATCACAATTATGTTTAACAAAGTATATACCTTTGTTATTTTATTAATTGCGTTTGCAGTAGTAATAAACAAAACAAGAGATTTTTAAGTTATATGTTTTTATTTAGCTATAAATCAAATAAGTGTAGGTACGTAAAAACACAATTCAATTACAATTACTGCACCTCTGTCCACATGTTTGCCAGTCACTCCGACTCTTTCATAACTGATGACGACGACGACGGTGAATAACGACCCGAATGGCGCAGCGGTAGTGAGGCTGCCTTACGCTCTTAGGGTCCTGGGTTCGAATCCCGGTAGGAGCAAATGTTTGTGTGATGAACATGGACATTCTTGCCATGTACGTAATGACTGTGCGTTTGCACACTCTTTTGCATTTGCTTAAGCCCTTCTAGAGGAGGCGACAGACCAACGGACAACCTCACAAGAAGTGGTGAAAACTTGCATGGTCCTTTGTCTAGCTGACTAGGTACCACGAGCTTGCTTGGGGTTTGAACTTTGAAGGATTGGGCAGATTTGAATGCACTCTTCGAGCAGGAACAGCAGGATTCCTCAATAAATATTACGATTCACGGAAGTGAGCGCTATACCACGTCAGATTACGTTCTGCTGGATCCTGCAAGCTATCTTCAGGCTTTCTATATTCCGCCGAAACATCGTAGCTGTAAATTTTCATTTAACTCCAGACCTTAGCTAGTTACTCTCTGGCGTGCTGAAGATTGCGTTTTTCCAAATCTTCATTAACAGTCATCAGTCTCAGCCTTTGTCATCGAGATGAGAACCAAAATGTTCATGCGGCAGGATGACGCCTGACAGGCGTTTGCTGAGCGGGGCTGATGCGTCGCTCAACTTCAACTCGGTTGTATGCACTGCGCCCAAAAGCATTAGTCGCTATGAACAGGGTGTCCAGGTTGTATTTTTTGAAGTCATGAATTGCAAAATTTTTGACATTCTTGTAATTCCTAATTCGATTCTAATTCCCTAGTTTTTTCTTAAAATAAAAAAAATGTTACGTAACGCGTTGTTTAAATACCCCTCCCGCTCTTGTAACGCACTGCAACGTTTTCCAAGACCCGCCTCCCCCCAAATTGCGTTACGTAATACTTGAACGCTCCCCTATGGGTCAGAGTTGTCACGCAATGGGTGCCAGAAAAAAAAGTTTTGTCGCCGAGGGACACCTAGAAAACGAGATGTCAGAAAGCCAAAGAAAACTGCACTGAGAGAAGAGTATAGGGTTATAGGGGAGGCTTTCGTCCAGCAGTGGGACATTGGGCTACGTAAAAAAAGAAAACATCCCATAACGTGCCAAATACTGGGACACAAGGCATCTTCTTTTTGAGAGTGAGTGGGCCCATAATCCACCACAACACAGGCCTATTGCGGATTGGTAGATACTGTTTATTCTGACCGGATGACGTCAAGATTATTTTAATTAAACATTAAGTATTCAAAGGCCAATAATTCATGTGACATTGTGGCCTAGTAGCGACTCACGCGCACATTGTAAATATTTATGATGTAAGTACATGTAAATTATGGTAGCCGTATGTACATGGCCTATATGCGGTCCATTGTACTGTAAACTTCGTTGTTCTGTCGTCGCAAGCCCGACTGCTGTGCATGAGGTCCTCATGTCGGAAAAGGGGTGTTTGGGTTCCATTAGGAATTTCTCAATAGGAGCCACAGAGCCTGGATTTATGTCCAGTTGATGGCAATTATGTCGCCCTTATTGCAGGGGACTTAAACTTGTTTAAGTGCCCTTAACCTTTTGACCGCCAGAGCATAAATTTTATACACGCGCGTGCCCTCCGCACCAAGCCACAATGTCACCTACCTTTTTGTCACATATTTGTGTCGTTTGGCCTACGGTGCACTTGCTTGCTTATCACGTATAATTATGTGGAATTTAAAAGGCTGGGGCAGAATGTGCGTGTATTATAAGGAAAACTTCTGCCTAACTCTTTGGGTTTGCAGACGTGATGTTACGTTATGGTAGTTGTATGTACATGGCTTTAGCACGGTTCATTGGACTGTATCACGTCGGGGTGTAGGCACAAGTGTTATCTTCCGAGTAATTCTAATAACCTAGTTTGTATTTATTTTGCATTAATGGATCTTATATGACGGTTCTATAAAACTATACTGTGAGACCTCGTGTAACGACACTTGGACGAAGGACCATGCGGTTTAACTGGTATTCTAATTATATTAATGAAGGATAAGAAACAAGTAACGTCAGTAATTATTAAAATTTAATTAGATTTTTCTTAACAAGATTTTTATAGAGAGTAGGTAAGCACATTTTGTTATGGGGCCAATGAAAAAAAAATATTGATTAGTTTTTTACGGCAATGGTACAAAGTTCAATATATTATAATTAAATACGGTTAAATATTCGCTTCTACGAACTGTTATCTAATAAATTTTTTGTTCGCTATTTTATTAAATATTTTTTCACCGTACTTCTAGGTATGCTTCAAAAGAGATAATTAACTTGTGTACGATACTGTCGATCAATGTGTCTTATTAGTAGGTGGGTGACCGGATATTAAGGATTCTTCACGGTGTACCTCGAAGCAGCGTTGCTAATCGTAATTAGTTTGCTAGGACACGAACGCTCTTGATTGGTCGGATTAGTTCTTCTGTAAGCGTTTGATTGGACAGTTAAGTTTTTAAAAAATGTATGATTGGTTGGTTGAACGCGTTGATGTCTAATACAGGAATAGCTTGGAGGTGCAGAGTGTGACGAATTGGATGCTTAGCTAGGATGCAAGGATTATTATTTATCTGACTTGCACAGCTTTAGTCATTCTCTTCAATCAATGAATTCACAAGGAGGTGCAAGGAATTCAGCACACTTACATCCTGTATAAAAAACGCGATTTTTCCGCAGTTACAGAAATTTGAATTAAATTTAGACAAAAACCTGGACTTGAGATCGTTCATGCCACCCAAGAAGTGGAACTCAACAACTACCACAAACCAAATATGTAGTTGTGTTGATAAAATGATCGTTAATTTTATTGCACTGTTTGTGTGCAAGTTAAAGTGTTAGCATCGAGCTTATCGCTAGATCTGCGCAAAGTCAAGTAAAATAAATCGGTGTTGAATTAAATTCTCACAGCACCTACGATTATTTGTGAATTGAAACGAAGTCGGTGTGAACAAGGCAATAAAATCGGCCCATGTGCGCAAGCGCAGGCTCATTGAACACCATTTATTTTATAAGAGCGTTTGAAACCGACACATAAAAATTTATAGTTCCAGTTTTTAGAACATTGAAATTATTATAAAATTATCACACTAAAAGATTAATATTCATATTTTAATCAATTAAAATTGTTTAGTTTGATAATAATTCATGTTTTAAATACTTCCTACCGCGAGTAATAATAGGGGTTTTTAATGGAACTTCTTTAATACGGCTAGACGATGCACCTACCTGATTGTATGTTTTATGGGAAAGTAAGTTAGCATTACTGTCTTTAGAAATTGCATTACATTAAAACAAATCTTAAATTAAGATTTGTTTGTTTGTTGTTTGTTTGACGTCGAAACAGGCTCCTCGCGTATTTTTCGATAACAATGACTTGGTTTGTTATCTATGTTCTTTTTTTATTTATTTTTTTAGGATCTCAAACAAAGAATATAAACAAAACACGAAAAAAAGAATCGACGACAAAAGTAGCACGTAGGTATTAAATCCATAAAACAGCGATTTGAGAACATAGCACAAAAGTTTGAAATGTTATTTTTCTATAATAAAGCGCTTTCCCACCACTTTTGATGTCTTTGTCGAAAACTGACAGTTACGACTATTGGCAATTACACGGCCATTGCTATGAACTTCACGCTTCGTTAGTGTTAGACTGCAGCTGTCTATCTGGATATTACTAACACGATCAATATCTGCAATAAAACATATTTTACAAAAATTACCGTGTCTAACTTGAATTTAAGTTTCAATCTATATGTATACAAATCAATTGCTGTTCGTTAGTCTCGCTAAAACTCGAGAACGGCTGGACCGATTTGGCTCATTTTGGTTTTGAATTATTTGTGAAAGTTCAGGAAAGGTTTAAACGCTGAGAAGTAGTAGGTAGGTAGTAGTAGGTAGGTAGTAGTAGGTAGGTAGTAGTAGGTAGGTAGTAAGTAGTAGCTGACAGGACAACGTCTGTCAGGTCAGCTAGTACTTAATAAGAAAGAGCTGTGTAAGTGGCTATGTACTGGACAGGTATTATTTGAATCCATCGACACGCAAAACAGATAAATAGTTAGCAACCAAACGGAAACATGAAAATACAGTAAAGTCATAACGTTTACGACACAAATAACTGTAAGCAAATGTTTAACACAGCACATGAGCCGATAAGAGGTAAACCTCACTGAACAAAATACTAAAAGCTGAACTAAGCGCAACCCAACTATTCATAGACACGTGTTCTCGTGCAGCGGCGGAGTTAGGCACAATTGTGCATAAATACTCCACGGACGGCACTCTATAGCGAATAAACTATCGCGAAGCAGTGAGCGCTAAATTATAATAAGCCATAAAGCTGATTTAAGGTTTGCTTCACTTTGAAGCTGAGTGTACGTCGGTTTAATTTGCGTAAGTCTAGTCTAAGCTATACGTAGTCCCACGGCTGATACGTAGTTTTACTGCCCGCGATGATTTATTAGGGGAATGCAAGTCCAAGCCCTTGTGCAACACCAGCCCGATTGGAACTCTCTCGTGCTTTTAACGCTCAGTAAAGAGAAATATTACTATTTCCACTAACGATGCGAGGTGTAGGTCCACTTTAGAAACTCCTAGTTAAACGCATATAAAGGTATGAAAATATTTTTTTATGGTTATTTTAGATCTCCTTTTTAGCTCGCAACTATAAGAGATTTAATGATTTCCAGCGAAAACTGCTGGACCTAAAGAATAGTTTTGACATGTAATAAGATTGTTGAACGTCAATTATTTCAAGAATTACTTATTTTAAGAGAAGAAAATATGTTTATAATAATACATAGATGAATGAACTAGATATAAACCATAATGATGCAGTACCTTTCCATTCCAATGCAAACTGAAATAGTATCCACTCTCTCTCTGCATGATCTACTGAAATGCTAAAGAAGTAAAATTATTTTCAAATATAGGCGATCTCTTCACCTTTGTAAATAAAACGAGCAGTGAAAGTGTTGACAGTAAAAAGTTCCTTTGTGATTCATAACGGGGTTTCATATTACTATAGCACCGTTTTTCGTCACGTACAATGAGATTCTATAGGATACTTTCATGCTTACGTGACTTGATAGTTCGGGAGTTTACAATTATTAGTTTTTACGTGTTGTTTTGCGTTGCTGCATCGTCATCGTGCCCTTGTCCCATATTATTTATAGTTTTTTTTCTTCCAATCCGATCGTCAACCTCCACGCTATCATCTACCTACTCCTTATTTATTTATTTAACAATTTATGTACACACTAAATATAGAGAAGAAGAAAGGAACAGAAAATAGTACAAAGGTAATGCTTATATTTCTAAAGAAATCTCTTCCAGCATTCCTGCGAAAGGTGATACTAAAAAAGAGATGTAGACATAGTGTGTAAAAGAAGGAGAGAAAATGGAATACATACAGTATAAAACAGATTAAATATATACAATATAAGAATACATACTCATAAATACTATAAATTTACTATACTATAATATATACTATAAAACAATAAAATAACTAATAATAAATACTTATGCAACTATGACGAAATGGATAGGTAATGTTCTTTTTCCTTATTCATATCATTCGTCAACAATCCATCTATCTTGCCTTAGATCTTCGTTTCCTTCTCCATCCATCAACATTTATATTCACCTCTCTTAGTCACACGTATTTGCTGAATTGTAAATTTTTGCCCCTATTTGATTATTGAAGTGCTCATCCCTGAATGTCATAATCCTGGTTTGCCTTGTTCATTTAAATTATAAAATATATTCGCTTTATTTACTTTAACTCAAATATTTATTCACACCGAATTAATTAAAATGACAGTAATGACAGTGACAGTTTCATGCCCCGTTTAGGTCAACTATGTAGATAGCTTTTCATTTCATGAAGTTGCCTGAGGAGCGGGTTGAAAGTAATACTTTTCAGCCCTAGGGAGAATCGCTTTCAACTGACAGCTGTCAAGTTATAAGAAAAAACTAGATCTATTTTCACATTTCTATTGAACTACTTATGTTCCAACTTTCTATACAGCCGTTCAATTACAGCGCGATTTAAAATTGAAATAACTTAAAGTTAAGTATTAATTATATTTATTAAATAATTTTATATCAAATTAGTTTCAACTATTTCTTTAAAATAACATAGATTTGGACAAAATATTAACCATTTTTTCAATGATGAAAATGAAAAATAATGGCTGATTAGCTGGCTGGCATGCTACAAAAAAAAATATAAGTATACGTATCGAAAGCGGCAATCCGATCATCATTTATTATTTAGAGTTGATTCGTATTTTTATTTTCCTTGTATTCGCAATGAAAAGCATAGTGTTTACCACGGGTTAAAGACTTATTTAGTCCCTCGAACTATTATGCCCCCCATCACGACACTGTAGAAAAATTAAGCATTGGTTTGCAAATATTGCCACGTATGTTATGCCCTGATGACTCCATGGTTATTATTAGCTCTTGCTTGGTAGGAAATGCGTATTTATATTTGGCATTAGAAAAGGTTTGCATATTGCTGGGTATTTGCGTAATTATAGAACGTCACCGTCACGCTACTGGATCTTAGAGGTGTAGGTCCCTATGATCGTAATTGTATGGTGCGCTCATCAAGTCCTGTTTGATAAGGTGGCTCTACAGATAGAAATTTAAACCTGTATCAGTGTTTTCTTTACTTTTTTAAATTAAATGTAAATGTGTTTTTTTTTACTTATAGGCTCGATTTGAAATCTGAAATTGATCGTAACATTGAGTAATTCATAGGACAGACGAAGGGTTATTCATTCAGTTCATGAATGAGTTTCTAACAGTTAATCTTCTTGAATAGACATCATTCAAGTCTCTTTATACTATTTCATTCTATTCTTCAAAGTACTATGGTACATTATGTCAGTACGTAGTTTTATTGTCACGACTTGCCATATACATTAGTGCGATCATTAAACATCATTGGTGTTACAACAATAAATGAAACAAAGAGAGCTGATAAAAAAGATAATGACGGCAATAAAATGGTAATAATACACCGAACGCGAACTACGTGGCCTTATTTCACATGGACAAATATCGAACGCATCTGTACAATTTCATTGTACCTTTAACACAAATAATATGTAATCAATTCAGTTCTGTACCAAGAAATAAGACCAAGGTGCGATGTGTAAATCACATTATTATAACGAATCAAAATCGTGAGCCGTTAAATTTTTTTTTTGCGGAATTAAAATTCAATTTTGTTCTAGACATTTTCGTGACAGCAATGCTCAGGGAGACAATGATAATCTTTATTTGTGATCGTCTGCCGCAGCGGTAATAAAGTTTGTGCAGACATTACCTACTCTTCGGTCTAGTTCATGGGAGATACGCCATGGTAATACACTAGTCTTGTATCGTTCTGAGGTTTTTTTAAAACTTTTTTTAATTTAAGAATAAGGTTCATCCCCAAACTTTCTAGTGTAAAGTTATAACATGAAAACACAAAGACAAAATAACTAGTTTTGTGAAGCAACGGTGTATTGTGTATTCTACCTATTATCACATATTGGAAGAATGTGACATCCGTACCAAATATTAACGATTTTCACCCGAAAAGTTTACTTGAATTATTAACAACCAGTTTTTGAAGATGTCGTTTATGTTTTATCAATATATTATTTTAGTTTTGTTTTAGGTGGCTTGTTTAAAATTACAGGTAATTTTTATCTATGTAAAAAAAGTAAAGTAAAAACTTGCATCAACTGCAACAAAACTTGTAAGCGACACCAACCCGGTTAATCATGAAACACGTTTAGTAATTGCAATAACGTTGATTAGATTAATCTGATCATTTGGCCCTGGATGCGGCGGCATGAATTAATTGACGATGTTAATGCCGACTTACTAAAGTACGGCTGGTGACTGCGGCGCACCTTCACGCACTTTTTTATCCAAAATATGCCATCTGTTTTCTTAGCGGCCAGTGCTTACCGCGCATAGGTTATTGCGTTTCTTTTTATGTGATTGGCGAAAGAATGGAACGAATTATTTATGAATGGCATTCACTCGGGGTCGATAGAAATAGTATTCATCCTATTGGTGTGGGCACAGGAATAACATCTCATCTAGCGAATAAAAGATTCGCTAAATTATTTGCAACATTCGCATGCGTGAGCTTTTGCAAGCTGCTCTTCTGAGTCTCGTTGCTTACTTCTATAATAGGCATACGCATAGACAAATAATTAAACCTTATGAAATGCTATGTACATAACTAATATTGTGTCGATAACTTGATCAACACCATAACTTCTGTACCTACATCCTTTCTACACGCCAGTAATTTTCCAGTTCCCGTTCATAATTTCTGCCTTCATACCATATTTCTCGATATGCAGATTTATGCATTGTAAAATATTCTCCGTATGTAATGATGCATGCACGACCACGACGGAGATCCTGCCTATAAGGCAAGTGAGGAGTTACCGACCTCGCCCGATTTACCGGAAATGGGTATCTACGAGTATTTCTATTTATGTATGCAAATATGTTTGGTTACCGTATCGGAACTATGCAGGCGGTATCTGGGCTGCAATCTGCTTATAATATCAGGCTATAGTAAATGGAGCAGAAGGCAGCGTGCCAGTGGCGGCATACTATTAGAAATGCCCGTAGAGGATATTGATTTCGATTTATTTTCCATTCGTGACCGGCATCGGAATAGATTATCGCTACACAAAACGAGTTGAAATAAAACCACGGAGTGCTCGCGCTGCGCGGAGGCTATCGCCATTTGTGCGATACCACTCGATTCTTATCGTCGACAATTTGTTTATAGCAATCATTTTGTTTAGATGACGTGAGAAATAAGAAACGATATGTTTTTATGTCTGTAGGTGGACGCTGGCTCTTTTGTATCTTTCAGTATTCTTCCAATGTGTTTATAAATAAGAAAAGCTGTACAGTTAATGTATGAGAAGAGTGAGTACTGCGTTTATTAACTTGACGTCCGAGTTGATGTTTCGAAAGATGTTTGTTGGTTTTGTTAACTTTTTATATTGTTTGGCGTAGGAGGTTTTCTTTTGAAGCTGGACGAGGGTTTTAAAATACCTTTTACGGTATAAGGATATCAGTTAGCTCATTAAATATAAATAAAGTTGAGTGCTGTGCAGTTTACGGTAAATTCTAAATATAGTTTGTTGTTTGAGTTGGCGGGAACAGGAAGTGTGGTTGCATACAAAGTGGATGCGAGTGATGCGACAATAGATCGTATTTTCTCGGAGATGTGTTTTCTCATCCATTATTGTCTGAAATATTTGCATACGCGATATGAGGTGTACGGTCTGATGGGCTGTTTATTTTATGTAACCTTTTACGGCTTTTTTAATTGAATAATATTGGTTGGAACATAAATAAGCTAGTGTTATACTTTAGTTAATTTTAGAAGTTACGATTTTCCAATTGGTTGGTTTGAATTCGGTTTTTCGTATTTAAAGAAATATTAGATAGTGTTGGTCGATATTTTTACACATGATGAAACTGCCTTATTGGATGTCACATAAATATTATTTATCGCTTTATGGGTGGCGTTTTATGGGTTTATTGCCATTTTAATATATTTTTGTGATCTTGTATATTTTCTAACACTGGCTGTATTTGCAATACTTGAGCACCGGATGCTATAATTTATTTGTTGTTTTTCAAACGAAAAAAAACACTAATAAAGTTCGCTGCTCAACATATTTCACGAAATTATGATAATAGAAAACATCATTAAAATGTGGTTTTTCTCCGGGTGTAGGTTATAAAATGTAAAATTTATGTTAATTTATATACCTATTTCGCATCGTTTTTTTGCAAGGATTATACCTACTTATGGATATTTTTTTTGCACTCACAACGAATAATCTAGCATTTTACGAGTAGGTAGTCGTTTTATATTCAGAACGGTTTTGGAACTGGAATTAATAAAAATGAGGTGTGCATTACCGTCACAGGTCGTCAACATTAGAAAAGTTGGAAAAGTACTGAGTGAGAACTAACAATATGGGATATCTTCGGGAAGACTGGCAAGCTGTCACAGGTGAGTGGCGTAGGACGGTCCATCTCCGCCTGCTTGCCCTCCGAGTAGGCCACGATGGTCCTCATGGTTGACATGGCAGCCAGCTCCCCTCGGCCGCCGGGCCATTCGCTCACACACGCCAGCCAGCTCACGCAGGACACCGTCACACCTGCCAGCAGGTACTTCACTACACGCACGAACTTCCGCCCGTTCACCGGCATCGTACTAATTATGCCATTACGATAATTGATAAAAGAGTCTCATTCATGAAGTGTCGGAAGCTTTACGAGGTGCGCGTGCGTGGTCGCGTGGTGGTGGCGGGGAGGCGCGCGCATGCGCTCTGGCCGCGCTACCATGGCGGACTGCGCACAATCAGCTGATAGCGTATCAACAATGCGTCCCTGGCGGCTAATCGTTCTAAACGCCAAGACGTGGAAATCTAGTTTTCTATACCAGTTTTTACTTGCGATTTTTCTTTTGCAACTACGCAACGTGAACGCACTTCTAAACGCGACTAGTTTTGCTATTAAAAGATGAGATTGTGGCAATCTCACGCGGAACAAGATATTTTATGGCAACTCAAGGGACGGGACTCGTTCCATCTGGCCATTTGTTTAATTACCTAAGATCGATTATACACGTCAGGCACTATAATTATGGATTGACTTATGTGTTTGTGGGACTGCAGTTTACACGGATGTCGCATCGCGTGGCTCGTCCAAGTTCACTCAACTTACTCCTCAGCGTCATTTGAATAATAACAACGATAGAAACCAGAGCTTGAATAAATATTACATTATTATTCTATTTATACCCAGTGTAAGAATAACCTCTAACATTACGAAGTCGTAAAACCAAACTCGTGCATTATTTTATTGCATTTTTACCTGCAGTTAATTGCGTCGACAGAAAACAGTGAGGACATTATTAGACATCATTAGTTTGCTTGTTAAACATAAAAAAAAAACAAACGAGACATTTGTATCTTAACTTTTCTGATGGGAAAGGATCGGAGCCGAACAAAAGTGAAGTTACAGTAGAATACGCGTGTTCTCAATAATTATACGCGACGCTACTTGCACGCTCGTAAAAGTCGTAAATAACTTACGACAGTTTAATAAACACATCAAGTTTTAAACGCTTTTTCAATAGCTTCTGATTACATCTGTAGTATTAATTTGACAAGTGGCACAGCTACTGTTGCTCATTGTAATTGCTGATCGTATTTATACCCGGCCCGTCGCTAAACCTGCAATTAACGGGTATTATGTAATTATTGTATTATGCGTTAAACGCACACTATGTAAACAAGCATATTACAAGTTGAGCGATTATATCGCTGATAAAAATGCTTGGCTTAATGCTGGTCCTGCTCCACATGGACAGGGGCGCAAAAATTGATAGCATTAAATGGTATTGTTGGAGCTGCTGAAGATTGTACAAACTTATCTTTGCATTGTATAGATTCAATGTTAGTATTATATAATCGCATAGCCTATATTGTGTGAGTACTATGTACTAGTAAGCTATCATTCACTGGAAACCTACGGCAGTTCTTGACTTGAATGTGCCCTGGCGGTTGAGAGTATGTCATGCTCTCTCAAATGTCTCGCTGATGGTGGCGCGTGTGTCGGACCATTTAGTTCCCTTCAAAATGGTTGAGCTGAATGGTGCTGATCCATGCGTCATGTTCGTGAACGGGCGCTGTCAGTTGTGACTGGTCATCTCTTAGTCGCCATGGTTTATTTGAATTATTTTGTTTTTGAGTTGTATTTTATTTTTGTTTTGCTATGGACACTTTTAACGTGCACATCTTGCTACATTGTTCTCGCATAATATACCATCTCAACATGAATGATGTAACCAAGATTTTGTAACAATATTTTGATTTAAAAGAGTGTCCATGGAGTTTCTTGCCCGTTCTTCTCCATAGAGATCTACGCTAGGGAATGGGCAACTACAGTACTTTCACAGTTTTTATGTCTTGTGACTGGGACTGTAGCTACTTTAAATGTTCATTTTTGTTTCGACAATTCAAAAGTGCCTGTAACTGGCCTACTTGAAATAAATGCTTTGATTTTGATTTTGATTTTGATTTATTTATTGTTATCCGATGTTCTGTTTGACTTTAAAAGAAATCTATTATGTCATCAATTTGAACAAATGGATGGATGAATGGATTTTGACGACCCGAATGGCGCAGCGGTAGTGAGGCTGGCTTTAGGGATGCATCCGATACCGATACCGATATATCGGCGATACTTCGGGTTTCCCGATATATCGGTATCGGCGATATTTTTATGGCAGATTCAACGATACTTTTCAAATATTGCGCTTTAAAAATGACGTCTTATACCCAAACTTGAAAAAAATGGGCAGAAGTACTTTAGTTTCCAAATGAGTTCTGTCGCAACTGAGAGACTATTTTCCACCGCAGGTCTTATTCAAACAGACTTGCGAAATCGCCTTTGCCCGCAAAACTTTTGAATACTTTGTTTTTTAAATAAAAATCTTATGAATATTAATTTTGATTACTAAAACTTTTAATTAATTGTGTTTTATTTATTCTACCTTCCTTTTTTAATTCAATAAGCGTATCGGTGTCGGTTCGCCAATATTTTTATAACAGTATCGGTATCGGTATCGGTATCGTATCGGCAAAAAGGCGTATCAAGGCATCCCTAGCTGCCTTACGTTCTTAGGGTCCCGGGTTCGAATCCCAGTAGGAGCAAATGTTTGTGTAATGAGCACAAACATTTGCTCCTACCGGTTGTTGTTGTGTTTGTTGTTTCCGAGTCATGGATGTTTATATGTATAATAAGTATGTATTTACAAACAAAAATTGTATGAAGAGAAGTCTTACTCTACAATCATGGAAATCTTCGTATAACAATGAATTCAATTTCATTTGTTATTTGTATTATTCTAATAAACATTCATTAATGTATCCATTTGCATTTGATGACTGTGTAACAACACGCTAACTCCAGTTGCTTTTATTGCACTAGTGTGATATAAGTTTTATGACTGCAAGTGCGATTGAGGGATACTTCTGAAGTTACCCTTTGAGCGTAATCAAGCGGACCATAAAACGATATCCTGTGAAATGGCAAAGAATTTATATTCCCACAAGCAGCGGTCTATTCTGCTCTAAAAAAAGGTTAATTTATCATTTTGCGGTTTCAATTCAGGTGTAAAATATACCAATATAAGTTCGAAGAAATTATTATGTATTAGTAAAGTAAGTAGCTTGTTCGATACAAGTAAATAAAGGTAATATCCTTCAGTTCAGTCTTTTATTTGTATCTTTATAAAAACCAAGTAATTTCTCAAGCTTCGCAAAGTGATTGATGCTGCATCTTGACATCGGTTGAACTCTTGTAATGAACATATAAAAAGGAATTTATAAGATTTTAACTCTTTGGAATGTTGAGTGCAAATAATAGTGTAATTTGTTAATTCAGATTTATGCGAGCAATCGCTTTAAGGTGTTAAATTTAAGTAGATATTATTATAGATACGAAAAAAAACAAATTCAGATTTGCAATGGAAGTACATGAAATAATAAAAACAAAACAGCACAAAATAAATGCCCTGATTTTCTAATGCAGCACAATCTTACACAATCGCAATAAATATGAAGGCTGCGCACGATGCTGAGTGCGAGTGTCGCAGTACAACGCATGCACTATTGAAATGCAGGCTTTATCGGCGCGCGCGCATCTCGTTCGTTAGTCGCCTGGTCGCCTGCGCGGACGCCGTCTATTGAACCCACTATCGGCGTTAGAGAGGCAATAACCAGCTGAGCTGTGCTGTTACCACTTTTATTTCACTTGCAAATGCTCGACGAACTTTAACATGCGACTTATAATGAAAGTTTCTCATTAGTGTTCCAGTCTTTAGCACAACGTGTGAAAATACCGAGAGTCGCCTATGCTAAACATTTTACGTGTTAGCACTAAGCGTTCAACTTGTCTTTTTTATTACATTTTTTATTTCTCTTATTAGCTTAAGATGAATTGACTATTTTTTTTAATAACAATTTAAATTCACCAATTAATCAGTTGCATTCAATGTTACTTGAACTTTAAAACCATTAATTGCAACACATGACTTTCGTACCCGCAATCTGGAAATGAAATCACATTTTAACTAACACTTAAAAAGGTAAAATCCCTCCTCTCCCAGAGTGTATTAACTCTATTAGATGTTAACTACTCCATAAAATATAAATAAGCGAATAAAACTCCTTACAAAGTTTCTCTAAGCATTACCTGTCTATTGCGGGTTTAACGAGTGGATCCTTTCAGATCTAAGCTTTATTTTATAAGGTTGGAGTACACTAGCGTTTATATTAAATGGTATATACAATAGTGTGGTACAACCCATCAATAAGGTAGTCAGCTGTCCCATATATTTGGGTCAAGTAGGTCTTGAAATATTGTATGGAATGGAATAGCTTGTTTTTTTCGTTACATTCGGAAAGATGTTCTAGATGATGGCCTGCATAACACTCATAAGTATGATCACACCGATCTGATACACGCTGTGTGTATCCTAGACGTGGTAGGGCATGGCGTATGTAGACCCCGTTAAACTGCACATAACTTCGGAGGATTAGGGAGTAGTCTAGTGAGTGGGAAGTAAAAGACTTCGCCAATAATGTTTTTACGTTTTAAGAGGCCTGCGGAGCAAGCGTAGTTCATACAAATGTAATACCAAAATAATATGTAAATCAAACGTTTATTTCGAGTATAGTATATGTAGATATGAATTACAGAATATCTAGGTTCCCAATTATATGTTTTGAATGGACACTGATTTAAACAAGAGTTATGAAAAATAAGTTTTCTATAGAAATTTTAAATTCCTCATATCTAGTCTTTAGATAATTGATCTTTCAAAATATATATTTGGGAACATAGATATTCTGTAATCCAATCGAAATAAATAAACACTACCTTAAGAATGTGTTTGATTTACAAATTATTTTGGTATTACGTTTGTATGAACGAAGCATGCTCCGCTGGCCCCTTAATTCGGATGGTATACCTATTGGATGGTATACCTATTGGTTGAGTCTACAGAAATTCACCCGACTGACATCCAAGCTTCGGGTTTATGGCTGAAAAATCCTTTTACATGATGCATCTACTGGGATCTCGAATCCAGAGAGCCTAAAAAAGTGACATTCTAGTTACGATAAAAAAGTAAAAAATGTAAGTTTGACATTTATTCTTATTCTTCTTATGCTACCTAATAAACGCAAGTCAATCCAGTTGATAGTCGCTGTAGACGAGAAACTCCTTGAAAGACCGGTAGGACCCCAACATTCACACAGTTTACTATCGATATCATTTTAGTGTAGTTCATTGTTTTCAAAGAGCGATAGTCTGAGTAAACACATTAATCTTGCCTAAGTCTGCGCACAACCTTACAGACGCAGGTCAGAGTCGTGGCTCTTCGTTTCATTGTTAAAAATGTATTTAATTGGCGTCGTGTGTTGCAAATTGAACGCGCGTGGTGGGAATGTTGCCATCCTCACGTTCTAACACTGGACCCGACACCCCGACACCAATGCACCAGCCAGGTATCATTCTGACACGTTAATTGGAAGCTTTAGGCGTAAAAAATATGTGAAAGAGTTATTTTTGTTATGTTTTTGTTTAGGTTCCCACGATGGTGGGTGGTGTTTAATTGGCAACATATTTAACGTGTTAGAGTGTCAATGTTTTTAATTTCAGGGATAGTAGTATGAAGGTTTTTTCATGGATTGTCTTTGATACTATCATAATATATAATATAATTATATAAGCAACGACCTATTGTCGGGCCTACGCTGTCCCCCCATACTTTAGTACCAATGCTGTCATGAAACATAATAATATTGTAATACCAAATGATTTGAAAAGAGTAACCATGGAGTTTCTTGCCGGTTCTTCTCGCATGGAATCGACCAACGCGAACCGTGCACCTTTTTCGACGTTTTATAAGTGCCCATCTAGGCCTATGTGAAATAAAATATTTTGATTTTTGAATATACACTGAGTGAGTGGTTAATTCCAAATATTGGAATTGTTTTTGGGAGTGAGTGGTGCTTACTGTGGTAAACTAAAAAGTGGTGACTTATCGTCTTTTGGGTTTATTGCCCTCACTGAATTTAGGAAAAGAAGTTGATTTTTTATGTTTGGTTCTCAATCTTAATAAAACTTTGAGTAAACCCAATGAAGGACTGTTAGGCACCATTTAAATATATATATTTTTTTAAATTTTAAATTTAAAGATAACTAAGTATGCAAATAGGAACTAAATACGAGTACAATACTAAAAAGCTCATAGTTAGGTAGTGCCTACTTAATTATACAATTGCTAAACTCATTACATGCGGTTTGAGATTTCAATAGTGCATGCATAACTAACTAATGACATTTGCCTAACATGGCTTCTGTAGAAAAAACCTATCTGTATGGCACGTTTAATATTCTTGTTTATTCGAATTCGTTGCTGCTGTATATTTGTACAATATGCAGTGTACTTAATATTTCTTTTTCTTTTTTCATAATACATCTTTATTTGGCAGATTACATTCGTTTCGGTGATGATGTTTTCAATAATTTTAGGTATTTGAAATCATAGTAGTACCAATACATTTTTGAAATCTTGCATTTCGATTTTCAAGAAAAAAAAACAGTTTCAAGGAAATTTACTCTCTAAGTATTGACTTCGTATGATAATAACTGAATAATTTATTGCACACCAATGACATTCATATTGGTGCTTGGTCACTTGCAAGGGATGAGATAATCAAAATAAGAGTATAAGTATGTACTTTTTTAATTACCTGCGCCATTTACATAAACTAAATCGTATTTCTCTATTTGTTACCGTCATAATCATTAGTGAGAGTGTCGACTTTCAATTTTATTACTGAACAAAAATAAAAGTTTTGTTAAAACACAGGGGACCAAAACGCAGCATAGTTATTTGCACGCAATTCAGAAATAAATAGCTTCGTAAATAGTGTGCAGGGCAACATTATGTCGGAGTTGCCCGCGTTAAGAGAGAAAATGCCCTGTGGTCAATATAAATTGAATCTACAATGCGGTATTGAGTGGTCGTTACGGTGATATGTAGGGGCACATTCACTTCGAAGCGTTTTCAACAATACTCCGCACCGTACTAACAAATTACAACCCGAAATTAAAAGAAAATTCGCCGCGTTTTCCGGAATTTATATGCCACTTTCAGTAGCTGTACAAACTAGATGAAATTTTATTAAATTTCAACGGTTGCAGTGAACATGAACATATTTTACACACATACCAGAGTGCAAAGTTTTAACAAAAACTGCAGAAATATTGAACACGAATCAGAAATCTGTACTGTTATTAAGTTGTTAGGCGTACATCAACATCAAAGGGCAACTTTTTGCTCATCACGGTGATTGGCTTACATTGGTCGTAGGAACAAGCGAACTATGTTGCTACCCATAAAAATGCCCACGGAACGAATGATGCCCAAGCGTTTTTCTATTTAACGATTACGACTTGATTACAGGACATATAATTCGGAGTAGAAAAAAGGGTTTAAGGTGAGGTTCAAAGCGGGAGGTAGCTTTTTGCGCGCATCGCAGTTGCAATCTCAATAAACCAATTTGCGACGGGTCCCGGCACTGTGACGTTACTTATAGGCTTTTGTTTCGGCTGTCCTCGGCTTGCTACAGGACCATGTTCCGACCATCTAAGGACTCAACTTGTTATTTACTTCATTTGCGACCACTCAGCTTTTCCTTTTGGAGACTTCCACGGTATATCTATATCTATAGTGTTCTCTGTTAATGTTTTCCAATTGTTTATAAACAATATCTTTTGATAAACATTTTGATAAAGAGTGCTCAATTCTCAAAAATTAATACCACGTCCCAGATTTCTTTATGTCAATTACCATTGCATTTAAGGACAATAGTAAAAATATATTGCGTACCAAACGGTTATTACGCTTCGTGTGCCCGTGACGATATCCACAAAGTTCCAACTTTATACGTTCCGCGCGGTGTGTTCATACAAGAAACTTTTTACTGCATAAAGATAAATATCGGAGTGTATCACTTTTGAGGAGACGATTGTACGAGCGTTTACGGACATCAAAAGGCGGTAAACGTTCCTAAGAGAATAATGATACGATGGAATGGGAAATGAGACTTAATGAATAGCTTGGATATGCGGGGAAGTAATTTTCCTCATGTCACCATGGTTTGAAGGAAGAATGCTCGGTTTAAGTAAATATTAGGAGCGTGTGATCATAACTGTCGCCATTGTTGCATTGTGGGTTACTCGCACAGTTAGTGCTTCACGCCGCACGCCATTTTACTAAACAATGTGTGAACATTTAACTGTTTGAAGAGAAGTAATTGTGCTACATGCGCGAGATACAAATTTTATGGTGTTTTGTGTGATTGGATGGCTCTATTTATCATTCTGTGATGTTATGTAACAGTTTTATTGTCTTTTTACAATAGGCAATCATTCTTGTGTTTTAATGGTTTGGAACATAAGTTCGTCGACAAGATAGTATCTATTACTACTTCTGATGGTTATATGTATAAATATTAACATTTGGGGTTTTTCTTATTTCTGTAATATAGACTTTGAAACCTTTTATTTTAAATGTTGCTTCTCCAGTTTCCTAAAATAAACAAGCTCTTATGGAGACTGTGGCCGTTATTAGGTATAGGTAAAGTACCTAGCATTGTAACTTTGATCGAGTTTTGAATGAGTCTCATCCAGTGACTTCTATTGGTAAATATATTACTGCCACTAGTTATGGCATAATACAATGGTTACATTTGATATGGAGGAACTTAACATCATGAACATGACTGTGTTCCCCAGAGGTGTGGGCACAGGTTTAAATACCAAACACAAACGCCTGTTTGATTTAACTCGTTGAAAGTAATTTACGGTTTTATCATATAGATTGAATGATTGTTTTAGACGGAAGACAAAAATATAAATGAATATCATATTCTGAGTGCTTGTTTCTAGTTTATAGAACTAGTTAAGAAAATCGCCTGAAGCGAAACAGAGATATAAGTACTGTAACCTGACTTGTTTTCTTCTGAGAAACAGAGAGATTAATCTTTATCATGTAGGTACATGTAAGTTACAAAATTATGATGTCTAACTAATTTACTATTCTGGAAACGTCTTACTGCATTTAGAAACACGTTTTCAGAATGGTATATTTTAGTAGGTTTGATCCGATAATAAAACGGACAATTTTACACAAAAACGCGGTAGGTCCAGAAAGAGATGGCGCGTGACGAATTAGACCTAAATAAAGGATTGTGCCAAAATGACAAAAGAAAGAGAAAAATGGAAAAGGGGAAGGGAGGCCTCCCTTTCCTCTTGTCCTGCAGTGGGAAACAACGGTCTCTTAATAGGTAATAATAATAATAATGGACCACACAAATGTTCACATTAACAAACCACAGTTTCACGACACTTTAATACAGCGTGCAAAAACAAAAGGTAATTTGGAATACGTTAACGTAATTAGATATGATCTTGATGGATGCTGTAAGAACATAACGTATTACCGGCCACACAAAAAAGGTTCGCATTGGTAAATAATTTTGAGGTTATTGATCCAACACCAAATTGGTTTTCCGGCTTGTAATTGACTATTGGATTCGATGATCTAAATTATTTTGGTAGGGAATACAGGGGTTTCTGCGATTTGAAATGTTGAAGATTAAATTGCGTTTGTGATTTTGGTTGAATCCACGAATTGGTTGGGTGGCTGAGCATGAGGTCCTGGGTTCAATTCCCAGGTCGGGTCGGGGTTTGATGATTTCCCATCCGAAAAAAAAAGGAAAAAAGGTCGGGCAAAGTGTTATTGAGTTTTTCCGTCCGAATTTTTTTAGTAGCAGCCATGGATCTATGCCTATCTTACGTGCCTGAAAAGAAGGGAGATTTTGTGGTATGGATAAAACTAATCAAAATATAAATAACATTGACCCATAAGCTTCGTCTGTTTAAATTACTGAAATATTTATCCTTTAAGCAGATTTATCAGTAATCTCGTTCAATAAATCGCATTGAATGAAATGAAAAATCTAACCTTATTAATACACGTTCAAAAAACGACAAACGAAATACATTTTATAATGCTAATATTATTTTTAATTAAGGTCCAGATGACAAAGACTTATTACGAAGCCAATGTGCAAATGTGAGCTCGTTACATCGATAAAGTGGTAGTAATCAATCGAGTACATATTAAATCAATATCTTATTCACACTTGTATTAATAACTAGTGTAAGTATACCTACTACTGTTAAGTACATGTCAAAACAAATTGCTCAGTCTAATCAGAGCCTACGATCGCAATTTGCGTTGCCCAGTAATAACCTGAGTGGTTTTAGATTAAGCATATTATCATTTTTTATTTAAAGTGGTTTTTTAGTCACCATTTTATATCTGGTACGATATTTGTCTGTTTGTCCACATTTGACTTGAAAAGATTTTATACACGTCAAGACGACTTTAAAAGTCTTTTAAGGAAATTAATGCCTTTTAACTTTGGATTTGATTTAAAGGTGGCTTCTATGTCCATCAGTGAAAAAACTGAAAGCTTTACTGCTATTTTAATTTATTACTGCTAAATTCTTCCTTCATGTCTTTTAATTTTTCAACGTTTCTTCGTAATTACTTATTTATTTCTCAAAATTACTTTGGATGTTTCATCATCATCAATTTTACTTAAGTACTTACTTACTGCCGCTGCCCGTTTGTCGACAAATAATTAGGGTTATAATGCTGTGCCTAGGTACTTACTGTTTGACAGTTTTATGATGATTATATGTGATTAAGAGCTAAGTTAGCTGTTGTAGTAGGTACCCAGTTGTGTGATCGCATATGGAGGGATGAATGTTTCCCAGAACTAATTAGTATGGATATTGATTTCACACTGTAAGCCTAGTAAAAAGCGTGGGAAGTTGCTTTGGATGTGTCATGCAAATCATCATAAAAGTAGAGTTAACACAGCATAACAGTAACGAATAAAGGTGAACACACACTTATATTTTGCGCGGGATCGCCTTTGTACATTTCTATATTTTGCAATTTATATGACACGTATACTTGTAATTTTGAGTGCAATAAAGAAAAGGAATAAGATCGCAGCGTTTCGGCTCGTCATAAACCAGACGTCCATCTAGTTCCTTCCCTTCGACATTTAGTCTTCTACTGACTGAAATGATATATTTTAATCTCAATTTTATAATTTTAATACATTTGCACGCCATGTATGTGATAAAACGTGTGTGAACGGTTTTCTGTATTTATGCTATCCTACATGCACTTTTTATTATTGTATGTGACACATGTTTTAAGCAAATAAACATATCTTTTCTTTTCTTATCTTATCTTATCTTACCTAACGTCAGCATGTAAACGAATTGGCTCAGCATAGCCGAGGCGACAACGGGCGGACGTCCCAATTGCAGCGGTTGGACGCTACGCTTGCGGCTGGGCATCTGAAGAAGATGGCCACCGTAATATGTAAGAGAATCGCTGCAAGTGCGTTGACTGCTGTTCAACAGCTGAACCCGAGCCGAGGGGATGCCGTTGCGCTTCTTAGAAGTGTGCATTGTAATATGATACTCCAGTGTCATATTAAGAATCCTGATGAACACCTCATGGTGCTCTCAGGCTAGTTGGAGCGCTGATCTCCTCAGAGTGGCTCGTATAACAACTCGATGATATTTGTTAAGAATCAAAAAAAGAATTTGGTGTAAATTGGTGAAGTCTATGTCTAGCAGTGGACTGCTGTGGGCTACTGGTGTGGTCCGGTGCAGTGCGTGTTGACCACGTGTTGACCACGTTGATACGTGTGTGTTGACCTTAAAATGCATTTTGTAGCTGCATTTTCGTGCATATACTTAAAACGAGTAATGCGTACACGCATTATCAAGATAAGAATCTCTTCCCACGCCGCAATCGAGCTACTTTACAGACGTGTATGC
This sequence comes from Xestia ashworthii, assembly GCA_950022955.1. Taxonomy (NCBI): domain Eukaryota; kingdom Metazoa; phylum Arthropoda; class Insecta; order Lepidoptera; family Noctuidae; genus Xestia; species Xestia ashworthii. Next base: position 10,388,055 of record OX465562.1, on the reverse strand, counting down.
AATATTTCTTTCAATTTGGAGCTTAACATTTTATTTTACAGTTTTGTTGTCCGATTTAATTTTACTTTATCTCCTGACATTTGCGATAGTATTGTATCGCCCACGTGCTGGCTTTAAAAAGGAAATGTATGTTGGAGTATGTAAATAAAATATGTATGGAGTATTGAAACGCTAATCCCTACGTTATTTTGTGATGGCTTGCCTTCCTTGCTGTCCGTACTTTCAAGGTTATTGTATGTATATGAAGAAATTCAATCAACTTGAAAGGTATGTGTGATGCGATCACATCATTGACTTAAAAACTCAACTATGTTGGGATCAACTTCCGATCTTTCCAAATGTGGTTTATAATCATTTTTGTTTACCAATATGGCGTTATATTTTTGGATTCAAATATTCTTACGGCGCGTTGAGCACTTTTTGGGTGAACAAAAATCATGGAACTCGCGTGACCGTCACGTCCGCTTTTCGTAGCACTCGTAGCCGATCCGCTACTGCGTAGAACCACATACAAACTCACGCCTTTATCCCGATGTAGGGATCGTAGCAGATAGAAGTAGAACACGACGCTCCTTTGGAGTCTGCCTACCTCATGGCAAAAAGGTTGAGTTTGTGTATGTTCGTTATATCTAAACAGAAAATAATAATCTTACTAACCGATATTAGTCTAAACTAATATCTATCTATCTATACATATAATAAAAGAGTAAAAAAGCTGTGTCTGTAAATTGACTAAATTTAAAAAATAATAATTGAAGGGGGTTTAGAAACAGTAATAGAGTACGAATCCAAAAAAAAAGTCTGTCTGTTTGTCTGTTTGTCTGTTTGTTTGTACACGCTAATCTTCGGAAGTACTGGACGGATTTGAATGATTTTTTTTTGTTGTATAGATATTATGTCTGGGCAACATATAGGCTATAATTTATCTTGGACACCAGAACACCTGATGTAGAACCGCAACAGACCAGCTAAACTATAAGAGATACAAAAATGACACCATAGCAAAAATTGTTCCACGTGATGAGCATTTTCTGCTGAGAGAATAAATTTGAAGATCTGGAACACCTGATGTGGAACTCCAAGAGCCCAGTTATACCATAAGACATATAGGAATGACGTCTTAGCAAAAGTTGTTCCATCTGATGAGCACTCTCTGTTGACTTATAAAAATCGAAGATCTGGAACACCTGTCGTGGAACTCCAATAGCCCAGCTACACCATAACACATATAGGAATGATGACGTCCTAGCAAAAGTTGTTCGGTCTGATGGGCATTTCCTGCATGTTGAGTTATAAAAAATCGAAGATCAGAAACATCTGATGTGAAAATTATTGCAAAGCTATGACTAATTTCACTGTTACATAATAAAATTATGAAATAACAAAAACTGGGTGTACCTCCACGCGGTTAAGGCGGTAACAGTTTAGGTCTTATTTTCAATGACGATGGTATATCATTGAAAATTTGACTCTACTGACCAAAACTCATTTTATCGAATAAATATGTCTTCGGGCTTATTGTAATGTTGGGGTCCCTAAAGGGTGGTTTCAAGGAAACAACCACATCTGTTAAGTACTATTTAATGACTAAATGAATAATTATAATATACATGCATATGAGGTACCTATAGTGCTAACTCAGCGTACATGATACTGTTATAAAGGAGTGTACTTACTTACTAAAGTAAAGGAACATACATATTATATTCTTACACTTCACCTCCCGGGGCAAAGAAAAAAAAAAATAGATTACACATGTTTTTTTTTTTTTTTACATTTTTAAAGTCTTATTAGATACTTATGTAATATTTATGTATTTCTATTTATTCTTACTTATTTTAAGTATTAAGAGCTATCCTTATCATTATACATTGCAATGTTTTCTAAATCTAATTCTTACATTTTATCACATCTATTGATAAAAAGGCCTAGTCCTATTCTTATGTACTAATTGAATTTTATTATTTTTAATTATTTTAACATTACAACCTAAATCTTCCACAACTGTATAGGGACCTTCAAATAGCGCATCCAATTTACTACGCGTTTCATTTTTTAATAAAACCAAATCATCTTTCTCATATAATGTTGAATTGACAGATTTATCATATGTTTCCTTACGTTTATGTTTATTTAGCAACAAATTATTCTTTGCATCGGCATGAGCTAACTGTAACCTGTATTTTAATTGTAATGGATAATTATCTATATTGTACAATGGATCTACGGTATTGGTAATGCTATCAGGTATTCGACAAAGTTTACCAAAAACGAGTTCATAAGGCGTATAATTTGTTTCAGAATGGACTGTGTTGTTAAAACTAAAGCACCAAAATGGTAACCAGTAGCTCCATGTGTCAGTATGATTGCCACACTGGATCCTTAAAAATGCACCCATAGTTTTGTGAGCATTTTCAAGAGCTCCAATAGATTGATGGTGATAGGCTGTAGATGATAATTTTTCGATATTAAGAATTTTACAAACCTGTTCCATTGTTGCTGAAATAAATTCAGTTCCTCGATCTGTAGCTATTGTTTGCGGAATACCAAATCTTAATATGAACTCTCTGACAAATGCATCTGCAATGGACTTCGTTTCTTTGTTTTGCAAAGGAATTGCTTGAACAAATTTTGTTAACTCACACTGCATAGTCAATATATAACAATTACCACTTTCGTCTCTATCTAAAGGACCCACAACATCTAAGAAAATCTTTTCAAATGCCGAGGAAGCCGTTGTGGTAATTTCCATCGGTTCTTTAATGTAACGAAAATATTTCGATTTTTGACATTTTGTACATTTTTTGACATATTCTTGGACATCCTTGTCGATACTTGGCCAATAGTATCGTCTTTTGATAGTGTTTACCATTCTGCGCACTCCAGCATGACCACTGGATGGCAGTAAATGATAGTCATTCATAATTATAGTTTTTTCATTGTCTTCTGATATGCTTTTTACACCTCGTAATATACATATTCGTGGTCCGGACCAATTAGTAAGTGTTGTTATCTCATCACAAACACTTTTAATAAATTCTATATTATCATTGTTTTTTATTATACAAACTTCATTGATACGTATCTTTTCACAACAAAAATAGCTTAATTTCTGCACAAATTCGGCTCGCGAGAAGTGCGCCTTGAAATCAAGATTAATGTATAGTGTCTTTTTATTCTCTACAAATGCGAAACATTCAAATTCTTTAGTTATCATATCATTATCTCGTAATCTTTTTAATTTATTGCCTTCAATCAAACACATTTCTACTGAATCACGCGGTTTTCTTAATATATCCACTACTCTTGGTTGATCAGTCCCGTTAATGGATTTATTAAGAACCTTCTTTTCTCCGTCTTTTTTACTCTTACTTAGTTCATTCATCTTTTTCGTTTGTGCCCTCGTCATTACAGCCATTACTTGCTCATTCATAGTTTTAAGTTCATCAGACGTTATACAAATTCTAGATAAGGCATCTGCCACAACATTATCTCTTCCTTTAACATAGACTATTTTAAAGTTATATTCTTCTAAAGTTAATCGGAATTTTAGTAATCTACTGCATGGATCTTTCATACCAAAAAGATATATTAATGGTTTATGATCCGTCATTATGGTAAATTTGTTACCATATAAATAGGGTCTGAAATACTTAACAGACCACACTATTGCCAAAAGTTCTTTTTGTATGGTCGGATAGTTCTTTTCTGCTTTATTCAAGGGTCTGCTCGCGTATGCAATTGGTCTAAGATCTTTATTACATAATACTGAACCAATAGCAGTTCCCGAAGCATCTGTTTGCAATATAAATTCATGATTCTCGGAGAAATCTGGATACTGTAGAATTGGTGACGTTACTAAAGCATTTTTTAAAAATTCAAAAGCGTGTTGGCATTCATTAGACCAAACAAATGGTTCATTTTTCCTACTTAACTTATTCAATGGCATCGCTATATCCGAAAAATTTCTTATAAATTTACGGTAATAGTTACAGAATGCTACAAAACGTTTTACTTCATCTGCATTTTTGGGAATAGGATAATTTTGTAATACTTTAGTTTTCTCTGGATCTGGTAAAACACCTTTATCTGAAACCAAATGTCCCAAATACAGAATTTCTTTCTTTAGAAATTCACATTTTTGAGGATTTAGTTTTAAATTTACTTTCCTCAATCTTTCCATTACATTTATTAAATTTCGATTATGGCTAGAGAGATTTCTTCCGAATACAATGAGATCGTCCTGATACACTAGACATTTATCGTAAGTTAAACCAGACATTGCTACAGACATCATACGACTAAAAGCATTTGGACTGATCTTTAAACCCATTGGTAAACGTTTCATGCAGTATTGTCCAGTATTTGTAGTGAAAGCTGTTAATTTACGACTACTAGGCTCTAATGCTACCTGATAATAGCCTTGATAAAGGTCAAGGTGGGTAAAATAAATGGCTCCAGTAAGCGTATCTAAAATTTCATTAATATTTGGTAAAGGAAATTTATCGTCACAAATAACTTCATTCAATTTTCTATAATCCACAACTAAACGCCATTTTTTCTCTTCCCCTCTGCTACTTTTCTTGGGCACTAATAAAATTGGACTGGACCATTCACTATTTGACTCTTCTATAATATCGTTTTCTAACATATTATCAATTTGCTTAACTATTTCTGGTTTTAGTGCATGGGGTAACCTATACGGCTTGACGTAAACTGGAGTTGAGCTTTGTTTTATGACTATAGATTGCTCATAAATATTTGTTGTTGTTAATTTATCTCCTTCTAAATGAAAAACGTCAGAATACTTTGCACATATTGCTTCAATTGATTGCTTCTCTTCTCCGTCTAAATACTTTAGATTTAATTCAGATAACAAAGTTTTAACCCTAGTAACGTTGTTATTGGTCTTATTAAATTGACAAATATTAAAGTCTTCCAATTTTATCAAGTCTGGTGTAAAAGATGGCAAATTTACTTCCTTTTCACTAACATTTAGTATCTTGACCGGAATTCTATTATTACTAACCTTTACTATTGCGTTTGCTATATACACATCCTTCGCTAACTCTCTACTACACACTACAACTTCTCTATTTTCATTTTCATTTACATAAATAGAATGAATTGATTCCGAACGTGCCGGAATAAATATAGAATTTTTCATCCTATCTCGTTCATCAACCAAATGTAGATAGTGTTGTTTATTATTGTTAAAAAGAATTAAATTATTTGTAGCTATATTAATATTTGCTCTAAATTTTTCTAAAAAGTCTAAGCCTATGATTCCGTCAGCTCTTAATGGTAGTGAATCAAAGACAAGAAAGCTATGCTGAAACGTATCACCGTCGTGCTTCATTAGTAAGTTTACAGAACCTTGAGAACGTCGTTGACCACCTATTCCATTTATTATAGTATCATCTCTATGAATAACGATATCTTTTGGTAACATTTCATTTTTAATAATTGACAACGTTGCACCCGTATCTATAAGCCAAAAGTATTTAATATTTTTAATATAAAAGGTTACATACTTCGCATTACCTCGAAATGACAATATGAAATGTTTAAGATCGAAAAAACTGGTTTGTTGTACCTGCATTATCATCTTTTTCGCATTGATGCGTGTCATCTACTTGATCTATTGAAAACGTATTTTGGCCTCGTCCATGGTTCCTAAAATACGTTGAACCTCTATTACCTCTCTGATTGTTGAATGATGAGCGATGGTTTGCCCTAAAATTTCCACGAGAACCTTGTCCTCGGTTGTAACTGGTGTTATATTGGTATTCTCGAGGGTAATTGTTACCATATTGACTACGGAAAGTACCTCTTTGATAACTTTGTGAGCGCCTTGTATTATGTGTCACTCGTCCATTTTTAGATACATGCAAAATATTACCTGATGGCTGGAAAGACGTGCATTCTTCGTCTTTCGCTGCTTGTATGGCATCTTTCAAGCTGCTGAAGCCGCGTGCCGAGACGATAGTGCTCAGCTTCGAGCTACGCAGGCCATCTGTAAAACGTTTTATAGTAAAAGTTTCATTGATCGGTTTTAAAATAGTAAATGTTTCCGATTTTCCACCAGCCTGGGTAATGGTCAGCTCTGTAAATAACTTTTCTACCTCTGAACCATAATCCTCAATGGACCTCGAACCCTGTTGAATATTTTGAAGTTGCATCTGTATGGCCATAAATGATTTTTTGGGTAAAAGATATTTCCTTAAATCCTCAATTAAGTCCTGAATACTCGTGTATGAGCCTGATATTCTTAACTTTGCGTTCTCATTCAGCCTACTTTTTAATACGAAAATAATTAATAGTGCTTTACCTGGGCCGTCCAGCATGCCAGCATACATCTCCACGGAGTCTATTAAGCGCTTGGTGGTACCCTCAACACCGTCCATTACTGGAATCAAACTACACGCTACCTTAAGGTCAAAATCCATTTTTTCTGTATCTACTGTTACGGGAAAATACACAATTTATCTATTTCCTCGTATTTTTGTTTAATTTTCTCATAAAGATCTATTGCTACTGCCAAATTAATATCTTTACTTTTTTCTAATAGTAAATATATTTTACAACATTTTTCGTAAGCGCTTTTTGCTTGATCTAACTTTGTTGAAACAACATTACCTTTGTATCTCGCTTGTCCCTTTTTTACTAAATAATTACGTATTTCTACTAATAAGACATAATTTTGTTCTAAAATATCAATCATATTCTTATTCTAATAATAGTTTTGCATAAAAGTACACATTCCACGTTAATACGTTGCAGCAAAAATGTCCGACGTTGCATTTTGTTTCCGTTTGGTGTCTTATGACTGAATGTCCGTGCATGATTCTAGCGCCTTTAAGTTGTTGCGTTATGAAATCTGATATCGCGTTACTAGTTCACTCACTGATTATTTTACGAAAAGATGAAAAACTACACAACACTTTCATTTTTCACTGGATTATAATTACTGATTTTCGGTACCTTCTGTGCGTCCTCTGATGGATGATCTAATTTTCTGCAAGGTACTCATTCCAATCTCCTGCTGAATCCATGTGCGATGGCAGTTCCTGTACATCCTCAGGCCAACATAAACTGCTACGATTCCAATAATGGCCAAAACAATGTAGGTCACAATGCTAAGCCGTTCCACGTGGCTTCCGATTTCCTTCAACGTGGCGTCATTGTTTCCTCCAGCTGCGTTTTGGCTGAGAAAAACCTCTTCTTTTTCCACAGTTGACCGACACATTTTTATTGTACTTTTGAGGTAATTATGCTGAAATGGTATGTTGGATAACCGAAACTCTAATCGAACTGTGTAGAATCCCCTTGGCCGAGTCCCATAGCAGGGTCGCCATGTAATGTTGGGGTCCCTAAAGGGTGGTTTCAAGGAAACAACCACATCTGTTAAGTACTATTTAATGACTAAATGAATAATTATAATATACATGCATATGAGGTATAGTGCTAACTCAGCGTACATGATACTGTTATAAAGGAGTGTACTTACTTACTAAAGTAAAGGAACATACATATTATATTCTTACACTTCAATGTTATTTGAGTGTTTATTTTCCTTTTCCATTTATCTTCGTGACTCGGTAGCCTACCCGGTAACGCAGGGCACTTAGATTTTAAATGATCAGGTATCTTCACAACAAAACTATAACCATGCCTAGAAAGAGGTCAAACCTTTCCCAATGTTCCAAAGGAGCTAAAAGATTGAGGATTATAAGATCCCAAGAATCTACCGAAGAGCGTCAGGAGAGACTTGATGCTGTTCGAGAACATCAGGCTGCAACTTGCTCCGTGGAAAGCTTTTCCGATCGCGAAGCACGCCTGCGTTCTCAGCGAATTTACGCATCTACATCTAGGTCTCTAGAGACCAGTGAAGAATAGATGCCTGACTGCGTTCACGGATAGAGAATTGCGCTTGAGTTCTCAGCGTATTCGCATATCTACTAACAGGTCTTTTGAAACGAGCGATGAACGTGATGCGCGACTAACTGCTGCTCGAGATTATCATACATTGCCCCAAACACACACACAACAAAATATTAATAATCAGTTAGAATGTGAGAGAGAAAGAATTGCTGGAGTACGGCATGAAAAGACAGAAGAAGAGCGCGAGGATTTCGACATTCTCTGAACAGAATGTCGATAACATCTGAAGAATCGGGTGTTATAGCCGTAGGGCATGACGACCTTCCTTGGGTTGATAAGAAACGGAGTTCATTTACGTATACTCCTATGATTGAATACGCCACATATTCCGGAGGTATGTTACAACATTATACTTTTTGTGAAGCTGTTACATGGCAAAAAGAACCAAACTGTATATGTTGCTCAGGTGGGAAAGGTCCGTTATTTTCCCGTCCCCGGGCTCTTAGAATTCGACGTTTCAGATCTTCGATTTTGACGAACCCGGTATCGCTGGCAAAAGCAACAGGATCCGCGTACGAAGTCGCGGGCAGAAGCTAGTTATAAATAAAGAGGGAAGATTTGATTTTTGTTTGTTTGTTTGTTACGATTTAACTCAAGAACTAATCAACTGATTTTGAAAATTCTTTCACCATTAGAAAGCTACGTCTTTACCGAGTAACATAAGATATAAAATTATTTTGATATCAAATTAGTCGAGCTTTTCGCGGACAAAGTCGCGGGCGTAGTACTAGTGCTAAATAAACTTGAGTGGGAAAAACAGTATTTTACAAAGCCCTTTTAGAGTGCAGTCGTAAAATTAAGTCAAATGAGCATCCTTGTTAGTCGCTACTGGACGTCTCTAACCGTTTGTTTGGCCTTGGGTATGATCTTACCCAAAAAATTTTTTGTAGTTGAACGACCACTGGGTACTATAGTACCCAAACGATTTTTTTTGAAATATAGCCTTTTTGCTCCTAAAGTAAGAGTTGGTTCGGCCTGGCAATAATTTCGTTTCGTTCTTTATTAATCACCGCTCATTTCAAGGTATGGCAACACCATATACATTCACTCAACTCTTGAAAAAAAACAAAAAACTGTCAGTTTATTGTTTGACGCGTGCGCGGTGGGCTCTTGACTGAGTTTTTAGTTTGTATCGTATTTTAATGGTTTTTTAAACTTAAATACACCTTAAATTCTATTTGTGTGTGATAATCAGTTATTAGAGTAAAGGATTCAGTGAAAATTTCAAGTGTGGTAGTAACTTTTTTACTTACTTTCGTAAAATTCCGAAACCGGTATGGTTCGAAAAAAATAGTTCTAACGGTTTTTATGTGTTTTTCGGTGTAATTACGTTAATATCATCTGGGAATCTTATAAAAACATCGAAATTTGATTATTTCGAGTATTAAATCAGCTACAAAGTGGTACCAATATTTTTATTCCATCTGGCAGATGTACTTAGAAAAAAAATATTTAGTGTGGTCGTAAAATCTGCGTGCGCCCAACAACTTTTACGAAGTTTTGTGAAGGTAAGTTAATAAAAAATATTGTACTAGACTAAGTGGTTTTATGTCTTTTTTACATTAAGCATATACACACCATGCATTTTAAACCTTACAACATTAGGTCATCACTTGTTTTTTAATTCAATAGCCATTTATTTGAGAAACAAGCTAAACATTCTCAATGTTCACATTTACAACCGATTATACAAATGAAACAAACCATTGAAATCATACACTCTAACAAAATACAAGGGCCTATTCATCAGCATTGTAAAAAACAACAACCGCTCGCCGCCCTCTTAGAAATAAAGTCATAAATCGTGTTTGTTTACAACATGTGCGAGACGGCCGGCGTTATCGGCGATGACGTAATCGCGAGGGGCGATTGACAGCTGTCAGACACAATACCTAAGGCCAACAAGGGGCTAATGACCTGTCGTTGACAGTTAAGGGATCCATGAAGTTCTTTAGTTTATGGTCTGTAATCCTAGCAGTAATGGTAGGCAATGATTTTTCCAGTTCAAAGAAAATTATAGTTACTACTTAATTAGTCCACTTTGTTCAGTAAGTTTTATTTGCGCATACACTTTTAATAAATAACCAATATTTTTTCATTTTTTTTTGGTTTAGTTTTAGTATATTAGCTCGTCATTATTTTGCCCTCATCCAAATTTTTTTTGGAATGTCGTTTTCTTTTATGCTATAAGTCATCATTAGACACCTCCTTTAGCCATACTTTAAAGGTTTAGTATAGTTACTATAATATTGAAACTTGATTCTGAAAAACAATTTTGTTTCATGACTACGGATACCTATCTAACTAATCATCCTCTGCAAAATGTTTACAAAATAATACCACACGTAAGCGGTGGCCCAGTGGTGGCGGCCCCGACTTACGTTCAGTAAGTCGTGGGTTCGAACCCAGGCAGGCGCATTACTTTGTGTAATTTATTACATCACCGCTGCTCTCAAAACGGTGAAGGAAAACATCGTGAGGAAACCGGCATCTACCAATACGCACTGGGCCCGCGTGGTGGATTATATAGCCCATTCCCTCTCATAGAGAGGAGGCCTGTGTCCCAGCAGTGGGAACATTAATAGGCCGATGATGATGATGATGATGACCACACGTAAAGTAGGAAGATAAAATTAAATCCATCAAAAATAAGGCAAAACATCCAGTCACAAATACACTCAATGGACGTCATAAGTTTACTTTATAGTGTTTATGTCGTAAGGCAGCAATGATATTGTGAAATAGTAGTGACCATTACCATCAGTCGTCCATTCATAGCATTTAGACTTTATTTCTCGATGTGGAATCACATTGCAAATTGAAAGAGTCGTGATTGTCCGCGGGTGGTGTGCCCGCAGCCTCCAGGCTCCAGTACTGCGAGTCTGCGACCTATCGCACCTACTACCATCTCCACACAAACCCTGCTACAATAAATTAAGAAACCGGAGAGCACCCAGCATCCATACATGATTTAGTTGACATCGAAATTACTTATTTAGTTTATTCTATTCGTAGGGTCGGCGTCGGCTCCGGCTGTTATATTAAAATCTTAATTGTTTCCAACGCTCATATTTTTGCGGCGCTCATAAAAGCAACGTTTAATGAAATGGCATTGTTTTTTTAATTGTAAACCGACTTTGCGGATCATAAAGTTTTGATTCTGAGCGCTACTTTGATATGCGATATATTCAAGCAATTAACAAGAGATAAAAGATAAGAAAACGTGGGTGTAAAAGCTGCCTTATAAATCTTCATTTGGTCTGAGTACCGATTTGTTTTTTAAATAAATGGTTTAATTACGAAGGATAACTTTCAGCTCTCGAAAACTTTTTCGTGTGTAGAATTCAGAACGGTTCAATATAAAAGTCAGAACTCATTAGGGACTCAAACCAGTCTCGCATAGAAAGTTGGGAGTCGCCCACCGGCACGTGCCGAGTGTTCTTTTTTTAAACTTATCTCCCCGACTCACATGGCTTAAGGATTTTTTTTTTCATTGAAAGTTATGAGAGTGGGCCGTGGGGTGACAGAGACTACCTTTTACTTTAAAAGGTTATACGGGAATGATAAGAAGGACAATTCGTTATAAAACATATGAAAACGGGTATAATGTGTTCTGATCGTGAAATTTTAAAAAGAGACAAGGACAATTCGTATCGGAATTCGCTTGGAAATCTTTTGTGTATCTTGTCACTTTACAATCACATGCATCAGCGCGCATCAATTGGAGTGACGGTCGCGCACGCGCATGGCCGACGCTGCTGCGACAGCTACCATTTATTTATACCAAGTGGTATGGAGACTCGCCTATTCAAATGTCGTGCACTGATAAATTGCTCGCGATTTGCATATAAAAGGCCGGGAAAAAGAAATTAAAGTTCAGATCCTAACTTTGTCTTTACTGAACCCGTTTATGGGACATCGATTCCTTCTATTGGCATAAAAACTAAGAGACGTGTCCATTTGAGATATCGCCATGTGGAGCTCGGAATGAATTATTTCTGTAGAGATATCTTCACTGGATTGTTTTATTGAGATTGTATTGTGTTAACATTCGATTACTTATAAGTAATTAAACGTTAATTGGTCACGATATGTTGTTAAGAGATTTACTGGTAGTTAACGCAGCTTGATGAATGTACGATAATGATTACACATGTGTAAAATGTAAAAATCTTTGTTTTTGAACAGCAGTTCCCGAAGAACCTCTGTACATGTTGGGGTTGAAAGCTCTTTTAATTTTAGTAATAATTAAGCAAGCAAATAAACAATGCAAACAACATCCTTTTGCTCCATTGGAACACCTTTCCAAGTTCTACCGGTTCTACGGTTTAGGAGCTTTTAGTGTTGATGCCAATCTAATATTAGTCGGCCAAGAGTTTGGCTACGAGGAGGTTTACAGACTATTTAATGCAAACTTATTTTAACAAATAATGTATAATTTATATGCAACATACCAAACCTTGTTGTAAACACAGGTATATTCCTATTTCTCACGACTCTTAACACCTTATTTTCGCAGCCGCTACTTGCGATACGCTGAATTAATTTAAAATAAAATTATGATTCCTGTTAAGGCTTTATTCAGGTAACATCTGCTGCATCGTGATGTACTGCCTTCCATTTTATAGACCGACTATTGAACCATCTAACCCTTGATAGGGTGACCACTTTTTATCAACTCCCAGTCTTGCGTAACTAGCTGTACAGCAATCAACTTTTTGTCCTAATACATAGCGAAACGGGTTTCTAGTCACATATTTCTAGGTACAAGCAAAATTGACCTCTATGGTTTTAAAACAGGGATTTTATACAATGTTTTTTCCTTGAAAGTGTTTGGATTTATATTTAGTTCTTGTATTAATATGCAGTCGTCACGCCGACCCTGGGAGGGATTGAAAAAAGCTTGGCAAGCGAGGATCGACGGGCCAGTAGGTAAAATTCCAATAATAAAATTAATATTCGCAATATTGAACGACGCGAACGCGAACGCGAACGCTTTATCTTCGTATAAATTATAACAAGAAATTGTGTTTAGTACTTATTGATTAAAATTATAATTAGGAATGATGTATAGCGTCCTATAAGTACTGCATGTATCGATCATATTCATGTTTGTTTTCTCGTCATATAAAAACTTAGAATAATGATGAGACTTGGTTTTTATTGGGTCCGATTATGTGAAAGATGTGATCTTGACAGGTCTTATGTTTGTAGGTAGGTAATAGAATTTTCTTTCTTCAGATTTTATATTATTGTGGAACTTTTTATTTAAAAAAAACTTGTTATGCCTCCATGTGTCTAAACATAAATAAGATTTGCACGCTCTTTGTTGATTTTATCGTAACCTGTAAACGATTCAGTTTATTTTATAAAACGCCGTAACCAATAAATTGACACATAAATCAAACTTCCAAAAAACAATAAAAACCTCAAAAAAATGAAAGGCACAATTATTTCAACACGAACATTTACCATATTTTCGTAAGGAGGAGGCGAGGGCGTGCACAGCCAGCGCTTTAGGCTAGTAGGCTGCGCGGGCGCCGACGTCCGTCATTGAAATACGTTGCCATTGTGAGGCGCTGGCTGAATAAATATTTTAGTTAGCGTGCCACCCAGGACGGCGTTCACAAAGACCACATTCATGATTGATCCTTGAAGGGCAGAATTAAATTTATCGATGCAAACTCAGAGACTGCCGCGGACCCTACGCTCATTTGTTTTTATTGGGACAACGAAAATAATCATTTATTGATTGCCCGTGATTGGCTGGCTCTAGGCGACTTTGCAAACCTATTTTTATTATTTCTTGGACTTTTAGTTCTATTTGAATCGTATTGGAGATCTTTTTGTTCAAATTAAGTTTGAATTTAATTGGTTTTCTGATTATAACTGCTGGCATTTATTTTGCTTCTTCAGATAAGCAAATTGTCAACACTGAGAACCCAACCCGACGGACTTACTTCATGACTTCAAGTTCATAATATAATAGTTTGTTTACACAACTGGAAAACAAGAAAAAGCTTTTCTTTTGTTTCAAAGAAAACCTCCCGTTTTCTTTTTTAGGTCGCTCGTTTGTGTACTGTGCAAATATGTTTTGTCTGAGTTGTTGGCTTAGCAATTAGCCCTTCCGATAGTTCTCAAATAAAGTGCTCTATTCTTTTTTCGTTCTATATTTCAGACTAGCGGACGTCCCGCGGTTTCACCCGCATAGTTCCCGTTCCCGTGGGAGTACGGGGATAAAATATATCCTATGTTACTCGTGGATAATGTAGCTTTCGAATGGTGAAAGAATTTTTAAAAACGGTCCAGTAGTTTTTAAGCCTATTCATTACAACCAAACAAACAAACAAACAAAGTTTTCCTCTTTATAATATTAGTGTAGATGTTCCACGCAGGTAACCTATATTATCGTGTTGCTTTTGTGTATGCTGGTATCGTTGAAACTCAGTGTTGCATGTTTAGAATTAATACTACAAGCGAGCTTTAAAAAAGCAACACATACGTCTTTTTTTTCTCACAGGGGCAGACAGAAATTAAAACGCCACCTAATACGCTACAATCAGAATAATAATGTTACACAATGTAATGAAAAAAAGTGTTATTTTTTTTCTGGTTTTTAATTGACCCTGTTCAATTGATGTTGTGTGTTAACTGTTGTGTAAAAAACACAAGACTAAAAAAAAAACACCTAAGATAAAAAATAAACTGTCAAACTTAACAAATACTGTTTTAACAGTTAAACCTCAGAATACCACCACGTCCATTTCCATAACGCTGCAGTATCCAGATTTCCAGAATAGTCTGTAATCTTTGAACCCTGTACGTGACTCCAACGAGTTCTAACGCACATTATATGCGATTGCGTATTATGTGCAGAACAATGATAGTGAATAGAAAGCAAATAAGGCTGACCCCAGGTCCAGGTCGCCTTATTGTTCCAGGGTAACAACTGCGAACCGTTAAGCTGGTTCTATATTTGTACGTGTTGGGAGCAAGACAATAGGAGACTAGACTACATAGGCTGTCAGTTACAGAGATATGAGAAGCAGTTAAAATGAATTTTCAAAATGATTGCTGTTGTGAATTTGCGCCATAAGTACTTACGAGAAAATGAAATATTTTCTTACAATATCGTCAGCAAACATCGGGGTTCGACTCGGTAGACCTATAGGTACTGAAAATCGTTGTCTTTGTTAGTGTTACTTACTCATATTTGATCAGCAAATGGCTCAAATATTAGCTCATGTATCCTTCATACCAACAGAACAGGTATCGGCACATCCTTTGTCCGATATTATTTCGTTTTATGCATAAAGTTAATGGAACTTTACATATCTTATGTCTCCAGCCACTTCATTAATAATGCACCAGATTTCTTAAACATTGTTGGTTCTTCGTAGTCGGGAGGGCTCGGCTAAGGTCGGCAAGGTTGCTATATCGAGTTTCTAAATTTCCCCATATTCATTATTCAATCAATTTGTTTTTCTTGTAGAGAATGAATCAAACGGAGAGATGAAAAACTATGTTCATTTAGAAAATGTACCAGTAGGTATCGAATTTTGTCTGTATTATTGCCTATTCCTGTTCATGCGACACGTTACTATCAGGACTTTATATGGAAGTTATATTTGGTTGAAGCCATGGATGTGCCACTGCTAGGCAAAGGCATCCCCCATATCATTTCAGGTATTCTTTTTGTGCACCACCTTGAACCAGTTATCGTAGTTATTAGACAAATTACATATTTTCTCCTTATTTTAAAAGTATACTAAAGTATTCTACTGTATTCATTAGTGTTTCTAAAACAAAAACTAAATGTTCCCAAAAAATGGGAATAAATCCACAGCCTACCAACACTGTAGGTCGGCATCGATCGGGGACGTCAATCTCACTGTTTTTGCCGGGCTGCGGCAATAATTGCACGTCATAAATCCTCATTGTTGACACGACATGATAAATGTAAATATGGATGGAGTGGCTAATGAGCCGACGTATGCATGTGGCCGTATGTATGGAGGAACCTGTATTCTGATTAGAATCTGCTGGGAAATAGATGGTGGATGATAATTAGGAGTTAATTACGAGTCTAATGTGCAGTAACTTAGAGCTGGAAGGTGTTGGTTTTGTTATGAAGGAGGCGAGGTTTTAGTAAAAATGCAATTGCCTATAGGATTTTAGGTGGTAACGGCCAAGGTTGTCCCAAAGTAGTTTAGAGAAAGAATGAAGAGCGGATAAAACGAAATCGACACACCAGTGCGCCCACAGGGACAGAAGTTTTGGATAAAGGACTGAATAGGTCAGGAAATTATTTTCCTATAAAGGGTTTAAAACACATCATTGCGATCATTTCTTTGTTCTACACTATACCTGGGAACTTTTACGTTTTCCGTAACTTTCTAGTTACGGAGATAATGGGGATTATCTCCGTAACTAGAAAGTTACGGAAATAATGGGGGTCAAAGTTTCAACATTTTCTTTTTTAAATACAAGTTTTTATTGTAATTTTTTTACTTTAAACAGCTCTACAACCCCCGTACTATCAGCACAATGTTTTAAGTGCGTTACATTGAGTTCTACCACAAAACATGATATTTTACCCCAAAAATGAAAGTCGTTTCCCAGCAATAATTTT
Source organism: Xestia ashworthii (assembly GCA_950022955.1). Taxonomy (NCBI): domain Eukaryota; kingdom Metazoa; phylum Arthropoda; class Insecta; order Lepidoptera; family Noctuidae; genus Xestia; species Xestia ashworthii. Next base: position 10,371,479 of record OX465562.1, on the reverse strand, counting down.
GATGAACAGCTTGGTTGACGGCTTCGTGATGAGGTTGTTTACACTCTGTAAGTATAAAGAAAGCTGAAACAAAAAAGGTTAAAATTCACTTGAATTTTACCTTCTGCGAGACTAGAATTCAGATACGTCAATCTAACCTAATATTATAAATAAAGAGGAAAGATTTCATTTTTTGCTTGTTTGTTTGTTACGATTTAACTCAAGAACTACGAAATCGATTTAAAAATTCTTTCACCATTAGTAAGCTACATAATTACCGAGTAATACAGGGATATAAATTATATTGATATCATGAAAATTGGCCGAGCTATCACAATTTTCGCGGACAAACTCGCGGGCGAAGTGCTAGTATCCTATAAATCGGTGACTTTTTCCACTTTCATTAATAAAATAATTGTCACTGACTGAAAGTCGGGAATATCCTGGATGGGTGTGGCAAGAACGTAGAGCTTGGTAACTTATAAGCAAAGAGAGAATTATACCCAGGTTGCGGGCCTGTTCGAAAGAGATACCGCGGCCCCGGAACATAAAGGGCGAGGAAGGAACATGGATGGGTTTTAGTCAGTAAAAGTCTGACACTCCCTCCCGCTCCGCCCAGAGTGGGAGAAGTCATTTGATGATTTCCCATCCTAAAAAAAAAAAAAGGTTTATACCCAGCAGTGGGTGAAGTTGGGCTGTAGATGGTGATGATGATGACTGGAAATCCCAAATTCATGAAATGATCTTCCTAAAATTAATATTTTTTTAGTAATAACAGTATTACCCTTTTATTTGAGTTCAATCTCCTGACAAATTTACAGCCACTTAAGGCTAATATTAGAACTGAAACTCTATTATTGAACCTATTCGATTAAAGTACCTGTGATCACGACTACGAGAATGATTGAAAATTCGCATCATAAACACTTTTATTAGACAGATCATTTTTTGTACACTCGGGTGCTTTTAAATGGGAGCAATTTAAGCATTTTAATGCCATTAATTCTATTGCAGATAATCGCTACGTACACTGGAGTGAATGATTACTGGAAAAATTTGTACGCTACCCGCTTTTTATGCTTTTATTTATTTAGTGCAAAAGGAAGCGGTAGAATTAACCCAGGGGATCTAAAATGGAAGCTTTAGCAGAACATAATAAGAATCTGTAAAAAAATATAATTCTTAAAATGGACTTTATGGAAATCACTATAAAGTCCATTTTTAGAATTTTTAACATGATTCATGGGGCAATCTTGCTTCTTTGAAGAATACAGGCAGGGCACATTGCTCGCAGACCGGATGGCCGATGGGGCCGAAAAGTTCTAGAGTGGCGACCGCGAACCGGAAGACGATGCGTTGGAAGACCTCCCACTAGATGGACCGATAACCTGGTGAAGGTTGCGGGAATCCGTTGGATACGAGTCGCACGGGACCGGTCAATATGGCGACACTTGGGGGATGCCTATGTCCAGCAGTGGACGTGTTTCGGCTGAAATGATGATGATGATGATGATTGGTCTAGTGGTCGCAAGCACGACTGTTGAGCATGCGGTCCTGGGTTCGACTACCCAGTCGGGCAGTGTCATTGGATTTTTCCACCAGGTTTTTCTCAGTAGCAGCCACGGAGTCTGGATTTGCGCTCGGTTGATGGCAATAGGCTTGACCCCTATTTCATGGGACTTAAACACAACTGGCCAAATGTGAGTGTACTATTAAGTACACCTCTGCCTGCCTTCGGGTATTACAGGCGTGATGTTAATGTTATATTATGTTTAACTAATTGAAGATGTAGTTAGAATCTAAATGAATAACTGCTGATAGTCTATGAAATTGTAAATTACACCAGGAACGCTTACAGTTATTGTGAGGATTACGAAATTAAAACGTTGAATTTCACGTCTCGCATTCGCAAACATCACGTTATATTGAAAGCTTCCATTCGCCAAAATAACACGTTTCCGACACGATCTCGGCCGTTTATCTTTTAATAGTTTTCATTTACCTCTTTTAAACAGTTTCCAGATATTACGAAGCCACTTAACAACAACGTGTGAATTTGTTCTCATTAAAAATAATGTTTAAAAAAGCTCCTTTTTTACGTTAACCATTTAGCTACAGGATAAAATGAACAAGTGAGACGGACCTTACTTTTTAGCAAAAAAAGCTGACCGTAGTGTGTGAAGCGGGAGAAATAATGGGTTAATTTGATCCATTTTGTGCCGTGAAATAACTAAAACGAGTCACTATAATTAGACCACAGTATGTAGCTAATGGTTATACACGGTATTCTAATGATGGTGTTCAGTAAGACCCAGTGGTACAGTTTTCGAAGACCTATATATTACTTGGCCACAAAAACGGAGGCGATCCTGTCAGTAATTGCGCCGGCGCAGGTTTCGCGAGCGATGTTTTTGCGCAACGTACCGCATCGTTGGTGTCACGCACGTAGCTCGGATTGCTTGTAACACACTAAACCAATTAGCTGCTGTACTTCTTTTGCACAAAGAAATTCGCTTTTGTTCGCTTTAATGCCATCTGCCTTGTTATGAGGTTGGGTTGGATTTTTATTAAGTATTTACTAGTCGTTGCCTGCGGCCTTCGTTCATGCAAAATTATTATAAAATGATTACTTTCCTATTAGAATTGGATTTTCTTAAAAATTTCACGGGATTTTTTTTGCACTTATCCCAATTTTTTTTTCTATAATAAAAGTAGCCTACGTTAGTCCTTATAACATCAGCTATCTGTCAGTAGAAGTCCCGTCAAATACAAACAGACACTTTTATTTTTATTTGTATACTTAGATAAACTTTATGTCTCCACTGCAGCCAGTGTAGTAAGAGGAGTAAGTTGGTAAGAGGTCTGTTTGAACAAAAAACAAACAGATTTTTTTTTAAGATAAATATAGTTTGTGAGTTTATTTATTCCACCATAACTTCTAAACGCCTAAACTGATTATAATCTATACATCCATACATACATACATATAATAAAAGAGTAAAAAACTGTGTCTGTACATTGAAAATATTAAAAAAATAATAATTGAGGGGGGTTTAGAAACGGTAATCGAGCACGAATCCATAAAGAAGGCTGTCTGTTTGTCTGTTTGTTTGTACACGCTAATCTTCGGAACTACTGGAGGGATTTGAATGTTTTTTTGTTGTTGTATAGATATTAAGTCTGGGCAACATATAGGCTATAATTTATCTTGGAAACTTGAACACCTGATGCAAAACTGCAACAGACCAGCTGAACTATAAGAGATTCAAAAATGACACCATAACAAAAATTGTTTCGCGTGATGAGCATTTTCTGCTGAGAGAATAAATTTGAAGATCTGGAACACCTGATGTGGAACTCCAAGAGCCTAGCTACACCATAACACATACAGCAATAACGTCTTAGCAAAAGTTGTTCAATTTGATGAGCACTCTCTGTTGATTTATAAAAATCGAAGATCTGGGACACCTGTTGTGGAACTCCAATAGCCCAGCTACATCATAACACATATAGAAATGACGTCTTAGCAAACGTTGTTCGGTCTAATGGGCATTTGCTGTTGACTTATAAAAAATCGAAGATCAGAAACATCTGATGTGAAAAATTATTGCAAAGCTATCACTAATTTCACTGTATAATTATAAAATAACATAATCTGGGAGTACCTCCACGCGGTGAAGGCGGTAACAGTTTAGGACTGATTTTCGATGACGATGGTATATCATTGAAAATTTGACTCTACTGGCCGAAACCCCCATTTATTATTTTATTTTATCGAATAAACATGTCTTCAGGCTTATGTTATTTGAGTGTTTAATTTCCTTTTCCATTTATCTTCGTGACTTTAACCTACCCGGTAACGCAGGGGAGCAGTCACTTAGATTTTAATTGATCAGGTTTCTTCACAACAAAACTATAACCATGCCTAGAAAGAGGTCAAATCTTTCCCAATGTTCCAAAGGAGCTAAAAAATTGAGGATCATAAGATCCTAAGAATCTACCGAAGAGCGTCAGGAGAGACTTGATGCTGTTCGAGAACATCAGGCTGCAACTTGCTCCGTGGAAACCTCTTCGGATCGCAAAGCACGCCTGTGCCTGCGCTTGAGTACCAAGCGTATCTACGCATCGACTTCTAGATCTCTAGAGACAAGTGGGGAACGTGATGCGCGACTGACCGCTGATCGTGGACGTCACGCATTGTCTCGCGAGTCGGAGACGTTCACGGATAGAGAATTGCGGTTGAGTTCTCAGCGTATCTACGCATCTGCTTCTAGGTCTCTAGAGACAAGTGGGGAACGTGATGCGCGACTGACCGCTGATCGTGAGCGACATGCACTATCTCGCGAATCGGAAACGTTTACCGATACAGAATCACGCTTGAGTTCTCAGCGTATTCGCACATCTACTAACAGGTCTTTTGAAACGAGTGATGAACGTGATGCGCGACTAACTGCTGCTCAAGATTATCATAGATTGCCTCGAACAGGCACACAATAAAATATTCATAATCAGTTAAAAAGTGAGAGAGATAGAATTGCTGGAGTACGGCATGAAGAGACAGAAGGAGAGCGCGAAGACTTCGACATTCTCTGAACTGAATGTCGATATCATCTGAAGAATTGGATGTTTTTCAAGAAATAGCCGTAGGGCATGGCGACCTTCCTTGGGTTGATAAGGAACGGAGTGCATTTACGTACTCCTATGATTGAATACGCCACATATTCCGCCATCGGAGGTATGGTTCAAAATTGTACTTTTTGTGAAGCTGTTAAATGGCAAAAAGAAACAAACGGTATGTGTTGCTCAGGTGGGAAAGATCCGTTATTTTCCCGTCCCCGGGGCTCTTAGAATTCGACATCAGACGTTTCAGATCTTCGATTTTGACAACCCCGTTGTCGCTGGCATAAGCAACAGAATCCGCGTACGAAGTCGCGGGCAGAAGCTAGTCGTAACTAAAAAGTATTAAAAAAAAAAACCCGACTAAAGAAACTCACAAACATACATACATGAACGCTGAAAACATAACACTCCTTTTTTGGGCGGTGGTGTAAGAAAATATTCAATACTCCAATGGCACGCATTAGTTTAGCAATAAACCATAGATAGTTACATGCCAGCCCGAGAACTCTCATAACTAATACTGATAATATTTTTTAACAGAACTCATACAATAGACATAGGTATTTGATCCAAAGATAGTGATTCTAATTATAATACTAGGCGTCTGCTGCAGCCATATTGCACACTCGTGCAATGGAAGCAATGTTACTAGTTTAGAATTAAATAACGAATAGACGAGTTTTTATGTGGATTTCCTTTGGTGGTTGGACCTGCGTATTGAATATCGAAAAAAGGAAAAGGGAAAAAATAAAAGATAGAATTAGCTGTTGGAATTATTTTATCAACACACGATATATTTACTTGGTATCAAAGGTGCGATTGTGGGATGCCTGAATACTAGAAATAACAAAAAAAATACACAGAGTAGATAATCTACCTTTTGTAAGAAAACTGAAGTCAGCGTGTTTAAGAAAGAATGAATACTATAACAATATTTAAACTGAACATAAGCCATGCAAGAGGCTAAAAAGATTTTAAAGGCTATCGTAAAAAACGTCCTTTCCCATTTTAATCACACAAAATCTTCGATAGGTTAAGTACCATAAACTATGACTACTTATCTGATATTCTCTAAAGATATCTTGCTAAAAAAGAAGAACGACAGAATTACCCACCACTACATTGCTCTCCAGTAGGATTTAGTTTATGGAAAAGTAAGGCTGTGCGTAGACATGGGTCGAGATTGTCTTTAGCCATGCCATTGCTCTTTTAAAAGAATGATGGCGAGCACACACGCAACAAAATAGTCTCATAGTACAAAATGTAATGAACACACAGTTTGGCTACAAGTCAAAATTGTTCTTTTTGCAGCAGATAAAACTATTTTGCCTCCGGTGTGCGCACAGTCTTAGCTAAGATTTACATCGACTCAAAGGTCAAGTGCGATATCATAACGCTTTGAATAAGAAATATGAGTGCAGGCAGACTGCAATAAAATATATTTCTGACACACGCCTGATGTAGGGGCAAGAGATCGCATTGTAGACTTAATCTCTCGATTTCTGAACCGGGAATAAATCAGGGATCCCGTGTATTGTCATTCTGAGATCCGGCACTTATTCTCATTGAACCAAGGGGATATTGAAGATTTATAGGCAGAGCATGATATATGACAGTCAAGCCATTTATTATGGCGTTGGCTGCACGCTACTTAGATGATTAATGAAGTAAGAATAAGAGTTATTGTTTTAATTCTACTGTGCTTCGAGGCTTGATCTTGTTTTGAATGTTGGTATAAGATCCGTGGGTAACATAACACTAAGTTCTTTGCCTCGCTTTAAAAAAAATGACCTTCCCGAACTTTAGTGTGGTCATACTTTCTTTATGGGAAATGTCATGACGATTTCTTAGTATTAAACATGTATGGGTTTGACCTCAGCGACTCGCGACCTTTGTCGGGCGGCGACATTTCGTCACAATTATAACGTAATCAGATTATTTGTACGGTTGATTGTCTATCTAGATGGTTCTTTCTGCCTAGGTAGAAAAAGTACCATGCAGTATTGTGATATGATTGAACAATACAAAGCAAGAGATACGTTCTATTCAATTCTTACAAATTGCAAGATGACAAGACGATACGCTTCGTACACTTTATGTTAGGGTCAAAAAGATCCCCAAGTCAGCATGAAAGTGAATACTCAGAATAGATGCAAAGGCAACCTTTATCCAGTCCGTAATTTATTGATTGCTCTTGCATGCGATACCTTAGAGATATGTCTCTAACTAAAGCTCTTTTGAAATCGAATAGAAATAAACTTTTTATTTCATTTTGGAAATCAGGGGATTCTACAATCAGATAATGAGCAAAGTTGAAATATCTTGTGTTTCTATTTTTCATCAAACAGAGATTATTACTGATGTACACACATGTTCGGGTCTGACAGGCTGCGGGGCCGCAAAATCCGTTCGGTTTTAGGCCCCACTATGCCGTGACGACAGATAATCGTATAGTTTTGTGACGTAGTGATGAAGATGAAGAAATAATATACGTTTTTGATGCGACTTGTAGTTTATTTGTGTAGAATACGGTTAAAAATAAAAACTGAAACAATAAATAGAAAATACATGATTAAAAAGAGTCCTAGTAAAACTAAACTTTAATAGGCGGCGAGGAGCCGCAGTTACAAGACTGTATTTTGTGATCACAAACTTACCCCGTGCGTCGGGTTTTTTTAGAACTTTCTTATTAAATGGAATCTAGCTGTGCTAGTTAGAGTAAACCGTTGTTACATAGTCAATACTCTGGTACAAGAAACTTAGGAAGATGTATTCCGTTCAATAATTTTGGTAGGACTGATAATAAAATGGCTGTGCAGTCAATGCGACAAGCCAATTTCAAATTTGAATTTTGAAAGGACTGTTACATTTCTTTCCTGAGTACCAAGTAAGTACTATGGAGGTTTTTTAGTCGTCGTGGAGGTTTTACGTCCACGAGACTGTATATGAAACGACATCGTTACAGTTTTAAGTGTCGTGGCTTGTGTGTTTGTGTTCACATGATAGCCCGACACTCATAACTAACGTCCATGACATTTGCCAACTAATAACCAACGATAAATTAATCGTCACGACATAGTGGGAACGCGCCCTTAATCGTATTGTACCGTGCCGATCGACCAAGGGGTATCGTATTACCCAGTTCTAACTGGGTTGTGGAGATCAGATAGGTTGTCATACCATGTAAAATACTGGTATTCTGCCGCCTAACATAGTTGGGAAAAAAGGTTAGGTAGATGACGAAATACTGCCGAATCCAAAATACAGCCACGAACAAAATGTGTAGCACCCCTGAATGTAACTAATAAATGAAAACTTTCATTTGATTGAACCTGCAAGCCGCACACAGGATAGTAATGGTATTACATCAAAGATTTGCGGCCCTCCTAATGATGGTCATTATAGGCTAGCGAGCCATAAGTATCCATTCGTCTCTTAGCCTAACTGCCCTCTGATTGTGAGGGCCATACATCTCTTGTCCTATTAGATATAATCTGCGCAGTGACTGATAGTCGCCAGGATTTTGAGGTTGGGTACACTGAAGGCAGCGAGATTACATTGCAGTGCCTGCACTGCACGTCATAATAATTTTGAAAATATGGTGAATGTTCAAGCAGCGGTGATATGGTAACCTAAGTTTATTTTAACCTTTGCGCAAGACACAAAATATACAGTTCCAACACCCGGAACGATAATGAACAATCAATCAGTAATTTGATTTGTGGTTGGTATTCTAGTGAATATATCACACTAATGGACGCGATAGCTAATTTTAGAAATCAGGAGTTAATTTTATTACCTGACTAGCTTCTGCCCGCGACTTCGTACGCGGATCCTATTGCTTTTGCCAGCGACACCGGGTTCGTCAAAATCGAAGATCTGAAACTTCTAATTCTAAGATCCCGGGGACGGGAAAATAATGGATCTTTCCCACCTGAGCAACACATACCGTTTCTTTCTTTTTGCCATTTAACAGCTTCACAAAAAGTAAGATTTTGAACCATACCTCCGATGGCGGAATATGTGGCGTATTCAATCATAGGAGTATACGTAAATGAACTCCGTTTCTTATCAACCCAAGGAAGGTCATCATGCCCTACGGCTATATCTTGAGACACCCGATTCTTCAGATGTTATCGACATTCTGTTCAGAGAATGTCGAAGTCTTCGCGCTCTTCTTCTGTCTCTTCATGCCGTACTCCAGCAATTCTTTCTCTCTCACTTTCTAACAGATTATGAATATTTTGTTGTGCGCGTGTTCGGCGCTCTTCTTCTGTCTCTTCATGCCAAAAACACTCAAATAACATAAGCTCGAAGACATATTTATTCGATAAAATAAAATAATAAATGGGAGTTTTGGCCAGTAGAGTCAAATTTTCAATGATATACCATCGTCATCGAAAATCGAAAATCAGTCCTAAACTGTTACCTCCTTAACCGCGTGGAGGTACTCCCAGTTTTTGTCATTTTATAATTATACAGTGAAATTAGTGATAGCTTTGCAATAATTTTCACATCAGATGTTTCTGATCTTCGATTTTTTATAAGTCAACAGGAAATGCCCATCAGACCGAACAACTTTTGCTAAGATGTCATCATTCCTATGTGTTATGGTGTAGCTGGGCTCTTGTAGTTCCACAACAGGTGTTCCAGATCTTCGATTTTTATAAATTAACAGAGAGTGCTCATCAAATTGAACAACTTTTGCTAAGACGTCATTCCTATATGCGTTATGGTGTAGCTGGGCTATTGGAGTTCCACGACAGGTGTCCCAGATCTTCGATTTTTATAAGTCAACAGAGAGGGCTTATCAGATTGAACAACTTTTGCTAAGACGTCATTCCTATATGTGTTATGGTGTAGCTGGGCTATTGGAGTTCCACGACAGGTGTCCCAGATCTTCGATTTTTATAAGTCAACAGAGAGTGCTCATCAGATTGAACAACTTTTGCTAAGACGTCATTCCTATATGTGTTATGGTGTAGCTGGGCTCTTCGAGTTCCACATCAGGTGTTCCAGATCTTCAAATTTATTCTCTCAGTAGAAAATGCTCATCACGTGAAACAATTTTTGCTATGGTGTCATATTTGTATCTCTTATAGTTTAGCTGGTCTATTGCGGTTCTACATCAGGTGTTCAGGTTTCCAAGATAAATTATAGCCTATATGTTGCCCAGACATAATACCTATACAACAAAAAAAAATCATTCAAATCCGTCCAGTACTTCCGAAGATTAGCGTGTACAAACAAACAGACAAACAGACAAACAGACAAACAGACAGACTTTTTTTTTTGGATTCGTGCTCTATTACTGTTTCTAAACCCGCTTCAATTATTATTTTTTAAATATATTCAATGTACAGACACAGCTTTTTTACTCTTTTATTATATGTATATAGATAGATATAGATTGGGCCTTTATTAGTTGGCGTTGCAATGACTGAATGAATGTTTTTGTTTTATTCAGTCATTACACCTTCCTTAGCGTATGTAGAACAAGTTTGATAAATTTCATCAAAATCGGTGGAGCAGTTTAGGAATCTATAGCGTACGAACTACGAACGGACAAAAATACATTGATTTTCCCGACCGACCAATTTTGACCCCGTAACGTAAACCTGAAATTTATTTTTGGTGAATTTGCTGATTGTCTTTTTTAAGCAAGTGTGGGTTGTGGATTGATTAAAACTAAAGTCATTCTCAGTATTCTAGAACTTTAAAAAAATCCTGCCGTTTCTTCAGCATCTGCATTAGATGTGAGCCAGTCCCTTAAGATCGAAAGTATAGATAGCTCAGTACCGGTCCCCATAAAGGAAGGCCTAGTACTTATTACGACATAACATAAGAATATTGTCTAGTAGCAAATGGCGACCATGTTGCGACATGGTGTAATAAAGGATCCCTTCAGGCAATTCATTTGCGAAGTAATTAGAAATAAAAAATAACATGTGTATCAACCTGTTACTTGTTTTGCAATAGTTAAGTAGATAAGTGAGTATTATTAACATATTTGATGAGTGATATTATTAGTATACCTACATGATTGTTTGGTTTTCTACGTTGTTGAGGTTTCTTTTTTACTAATTAAGTATAATATATTTCTGTGATGATGATGAAATATACTTGCGTAGCTAGCCTGATGTGTAGCGTTGACGTTGTCTACAGTGGAGCACTCCTACCTAGAAAAAAATCGATTCGCACTTTGAAGAGATCTAGGTTACAATGATCGGGAAACAGAGAAGTCGTCAGTGAATTCCATAAACTGATACATCTGTACGAAAGAATTATCTAGTTGAGTACTACATAGACTTCAAACCATAAACTGCGAAACCATATTCTAAACACATGGGAACGTGATGTTAAATATGCTAAAATGACACCTTCGCCTTTGCTACAACACCACAAAAAAAAACAAAAACACATCAGCAGAGCGTAGGCGCGAACTTTCGCGCTCATAACGAGGGCGCACCTCAACAAGCACGAATACTTGACGCGAGCCTTTATCTTTCAACCAGTCCACGAAGCAATAGCATTAATTTCAACTGACAGCTCAATTACCTTCGGACTCTCCATCTCATACAGCACCCACTTTGATTTGTGCATTACAGATCGCATTACAATAATTTCATCCTGTCTTCTTTACGTCACACGCGTATCATAAAGGTGAGCGTGGCAGCCATTTTGTCTCTTTATTGTGTTTGTAATTGCATTTCTTTGTGAGCTTTCGCTTTTTGATGTTGTTTTTTTTTTGAAGGGTTGGTGTTTAACTATGTCTGCGATGGGTTCATCTTCGTAGGGTTTGTTTTTATTTTTTTAATAAAACGTTTTGAATTCGGTATGTAAAGTATTTTTCAGGTATTTTTTTTACATTTTTATTTCGTAAAACATTTAATTTTAAGCAACTAATTTTAAGCTTTTTTTTTTCCAAGTTACAGTTTCTTTTTTATTATTTTTTAAAGTATTATTCGTGATGACGTCATTTCATAGCCTGAATAGCTTTAAGTCTTTGCCACGTTTTCAGTACATACAAAAAACACTAAATAACTTCAAAGTTGACATTGATGACAGTTGACGCTTGACAGATACGTGTTTTTATTTTGTTGTGAAATGTGAATGCTGTGATCGTGACTGTGATGTGAACTTTTTGTTTGAGTTTCTTTTCCTACGATTTTTAGCAAATTTTAATTTCTATCCATTATCCGTGCTGCGTATCCGTGCAATGAATCTGTCATCGACAACTAGTGCTAAATGCTTCGTACCGTCATGTAAAAACACTACAACAAATAGCCGACACAAATTGTTTGTAAATGTGAAAGAAACGCTAAAAAAGAAGTGGTGCAAGGAAGTAAATATGGAATACAAGCCTGGGCGTCGTCTTTTTTGTTGCGAAGATCATTTGAACGCGAAATTATCAGCGCGCGATGCATTCAAATACATAACACAGTAACTAGCATTGACAGTTTTGATTTGACACTGACGGTATGACAAACAAAAGTATTTTTTTTTTAATTTATCTTGAAAAGCACGAAGGAAGTAGTCTATTCAGGCTACGTTATGACGTAATTTAGAGGTCAAATGAAAGTCAAATGATTACAAGTATTATTGTGAAAATAAACACAATCTTGTGATATAGAAAGCTAAAAATAGAAAAATAAGGCATAAGACCCTAAAATCTCCAAATGGTTTTGGAATCAGCGTAGGTTAATTTTTACTTTACATACCGAATTGCCCTGTCAAGACACTTATGTGTATTAAAAAGGCAAAGTTTCGCGGTTTAAATAAATAATAGATTTGCAGTCTTTTTGTTACTGCATACCTAATTCCATGGGAAAAGTGAGTAAGCGTTTTTTTTTATTTAGCCTATATTGTCCCACTGGTGGGCAAAGGCCTCCCCCATAGCTTCCCACTCTTGTCTCAGTGCGGTAAGCTTATTAAGACTAATAATAATAGTTAAATAATGACGAAATGTGTGTGTAATATAAGGTCCACCTCTGCCGATTCTTTCTGGGATCACAGGCGTGAGCATAATGTTATGTTATAATATAGTAAAATACTTCAGACTTAATTTCGTTGTATCAGCCGTGGTGATTGCGAATATTCTTATTTGCATTCTTAGCGGGTCTCAGGTGCACTCTCTCTGCCCTTACTTTGTTAGCCCGAAAAGTCAGCAATCCGATACAACCGAAGCAACGAGCAGGACCACCGGCTTAACGTGCTGTCCGGTACACGGGGTACCACACCCAACCCCCAACCCCAGGGCCGATACTGAGACTGAGAAGTATACTATTGGGAATCATCATTAGATGTAATATATATTATGTCACCGTAAAATTGTCAAACACGTTATATTACAATATAACGTGTTTCCCTCTAGCGATATTGTAAATTCTCGAATGATTGTCAACGAAACATACGGAAGTATCTCTGCCCGCATAATCGGGACTTGGAGCACCCCCCCGTTAGGTTAGTTAGGTTCCTTTAAACCCTGCACTCGGAAATAGGAGCCCCGCGAAGCGGGGCTCCGTCGTCTTACGTTTTTTAGGGGAATATAAAGTGTTTTAAGGTAAGGTTATATTAATCGATATTTCTCAGGAATGGTACAGTATCTTTTCATGAGAGTGGTACCACTGGGCAAGGGGGACCCCTCCTTCCCTCCACACCACGTGAGTTGACTACCATCGCACGCATTTCACGAAAAATAATGCGTTTTATTGTAAGCAGTATGTTCGTTTGACAATAATTCGAGAGTTTACTCGCTAGAGAGATTCCAATATAACGTGTTTGACAATTTTACGGTGACATAATTATACAACGTGTAACAGAAAGGGTATAGTCATATGAAAGAGTGTGCTATAGACCATCAAACTGAACAATTTTCTCTATGGTACAACAATCTTAATCGTAAAAAAATAATCAACTGTTTCATAAATTTGGTCGAGTAGGTATTGGAATTTAGTATGGGACCGTTGAAAATTTTTTCGCGATTACGATGATGGTCCCGTAGAGAAAGTTGTTTCATATGACTACACCCTTTTTGTTACACGTTATATAAAACAAAATCCTGCGCCGCGTCTGGTCCATTCGCGATAAACTCAAAAACTACTGCACCGATTTTCATGCTGTTTGTTTTGTCCTGTGCGGGCTAATAAATGTTTTTCTTTCTTCTTTTTTTTCTTTCTTTCTAATTGTAATTAAATTGGATCCGACCCCACCTGTGTATTTCTACTAATACTTGACTATAGAGTAAAATCTTGAAAAATATCCAGTGATTTGATAAATAAAGTGATAATATTGATATGTAATTAATTGGTGTTGTTGTTATTTTATTGATTGTAATGAATATGTGTATTTTACTGATTAAGCATAATAATATGGCAACGCAAAAGCAATGAACACGAAAAAAAAATCAAGTTATATTACTTAGGTACATAAAAGCGCGTTTTCAACCAAGCGCCATCTTCCGAGATTGCCATGAACTAAAACTGTCCCAACTAAGGGTATAACTCGTAGTGTTCCATGCACAGGTTGTGCTTCTTCCAAGAACAGTAGTTCTTTTAATGCTTTGTAGAGGGCGCTTGCTTGTGTAGTTACAAATAAAAGCATATATTATGTAGAATAATGCCTTCAACCAAGTCCCAGGTCTGTACCTACTAAGATATATCAATTTAAAACCATAAAGAACTAGATTACCTAACCACGATGGAAAAAATATAGCTCGTAATAATTTGATACCTTCAATGAAATCCATCTAGTTCATTTGATTTTTTTACCAACCACGGATAGAACCGTTGAAAAAATATTCGATAGGATTTCCCGCTTTTCCCCTTCATAGATGTCCGGTGCAGTTTTTATTACATTTTATTTTACCGGTTTTACTCCTGATAGACAAGTAGCCGGTACCGAACCTTTTATTTTTTCAAAACCCGGTTTGTGTAGGTTTATATTTTGAAAGCTCTTCATATTGTTGGAAGCAAAAAGCCTTAACCATCAAAAATGAAGCCTGGTGGATAGCATATTAAAAATAAGTAAGACGTAGATTTAATACTCGTTTTTAATTATCTTTCTGGGAAGATGTTCACTGAAAGCCTTAACAAGTAAGTGTTCATTTAGAGATTTATCGGCTGTTAAAATGATGATAATCTAAATAACCTTAGCCGTTACGGAGCTTAATGGCTGACTTTAAACAAGATGAGCAGACGGAGTGAGTTACGGTGCACTTGTAAATGTGTCAAAAGTTCTCTAGGAAATACCATATACAACTTTATGTATACAGGGTGTAAACCACCTCATCACGAGGCCGTCAACCAAGCATTGTGCTGATGGTTGGATTGAAAACTAAAAACTAGTACGTATATTTAAAAAAAACGGCCAAGTGCGAGTCGGACTCGCCCATTAATATTTCCGTAGCAGCAAGTAACATACTATAAAAGTTACGATTTTACGATTTATAACGTATTAAAAAAAAACTACCTACTAGATCTCGTTCAAACCAATTTTCGGTGGAAGATTACATGGTAATGCACATCATACATTTTTTTTTAAGATTTAGAAGTTACGGGGGGACATACATTTTACCATTTTGGAAGTGTCTCTCGCGCAAACTATTCAGTTTAGAAAAAAATGATAGATGAAACCTCCATATCATTTTTGAAGACCTATCCATAGATACCCCACACGTATGAGTTTGATGAAAAAAAAGTATTTGAGTTTCAGTTCAAAGTATTGGGAACCCCAAAAATTTATTGTTTTTTTCTATTTTTGTGTAAAGGTTTACAGAATACATCTACTTACCAAGTTTCAAGAGCATAGTTCTTATAGTTTCGGAAAAAAGTGGCTGTGACATACGGACGGACAGACAGGCAGACAGACAGACAGACATGACGAATCTATAAGGGTTCCGTTTTTTGCCATTTGGCAACGGAACCCTTAAAACTTGTCAAAAAGTTGGAACTTTGACCCCCAATATCTCCGTAACTAAAAGGTTCCCAGGTATGGTGTAAACAAAAAAATGATCGCAATGACGGGGAGAACAAGTACCTTTCGGTTTCGTTAAGAGGTGTTTTACACCCTTTAGATAAAGTCCAGTTGTGAATCGTGATTTTTTATTTTTTGATAACGAGTAGGAACAGTGAAGAGTTGGGAATAACTCCTGCCAAGCATGAGGTCCTGGGTCCGATTCCCGAGTCAGGCAAAGCGATACTTTTTTTTTTTTTTTTTAAATTTCTCAGGACCAATTTTACATAAACAAAACCGATAAAAGTCATTCTGATCGTATTCTAAAAGCATTCGATAAAGTAGAAAGCAGTATTTACATAAACATAAGTAACTGGTAGAATGCGGATGTATTATACAAGATGTAAACAGACCCTGCACGAAACCGTCAACAGTTGAGCATTCTATACATCAAACTAAGTAGGTACTTAACTCCTGGTGTTTTGCCTCATCTGGCAGGAACGACACCAAATCGTCACGCCAGCGTTTCTTGGGCCAGCTTCGGTGACGACGACCGTCTTCAGGCACCCACTGTGTCTGTGTGACGATTCTTGCCCATCTGTCCTGACTGGAAATGTGACCCGCCCAGTCCCATTTTAACCTCGCCGACTTATCGCCAACATTTGCGCTGATGGATGCATTAATTTGTACAGGGATCATGGAGGTATTTAAGGTAAAGTAATAACATTAAAAAACTTGTGCCTGCCGGCTTCGTCAAGTTCTTACACCCATTAAGGGGCCGGCGGAGCACACGTTTTTCATACAAACGTAATACCAAAATAATATGAAAATCAAACATATTCTTAAGGTATTGTGTGTTTATTTCGACTGAATTACACAATTTCTAGGTTCCCAAACATATATTTTGAATGGACACTGATTTAAACAAGAGTTATGGGAAAAAGAAAATTTCTATAGGAATTTTAAATTCCTCATATCTCGTTTTTATATCATTATCCTTCCATATGCATTTGGGAACATAGATATTCTGTAACTTTATCGAAATAAATATACACTATCTTAAGAATATGTTTTATTTACAAATGATTTTGGTATTACGTTTGTATGAAATTCGCATGCTCCGCAGGCCTCTTAAGTCACATCTGCCTAACCCTTCCAAGTTTACAGGCGTGATGTAATGTAACATTTACTACCACACAATTCCCCCATCACCTCCACACAATAGTAATTACAAAGTCTCTGAAACAAAATAACTGATACAAGCAGAATTCCTTCATACCGTAGCGCAATTCATAATTAGGCTTAATTAAAACAGCGGTGGTGGCTTGTACACCGCCGCTACCGTGATCTATTTAAAATGAAATAACTACCCCGTGCATCCCCCGAGCGGTTGGCGCAAGAAATTTCTTGCTTTATTTATTCATAAGCCTCACAAAGAACCGGTGTAAGTAAAGTACCTAGAGGTAGAATTTAAAAGCTCTTTCTTATGAGCGTAACATAAGCAACGTACACGGTTAGATCGTGTTTTTTTTTCAGGTTAGGTATTCTGTTAATGTTGGTAAACATGGATCTGAGGGAATGGTGTCGCTGAAATGTTGAGTCTTCTTTTATTTATTGTTTTTTTACGAAAAGTACCTACCTACATCATTACTAGTTGTTTATTGAGATTTTGTACCCAGCACCCCAAAGATATGAATGAATCACCTTTTAAGATCTTGACACATTATGAAATGCAAATGAAAATATAAAAATGTTTTCTTGTTTACCTATACTGTCCCACTGCTGGGCAAAGGCCTCCCCCATTCTTTAACAACTCTCTCGGTGTTTTCCCTTCTCTGGCCAATCAATCAGGACATATAATTTGAATTCGCAAAGAAATTGTTATGAGAATGGATAACCTACACTGACTGACACATTATGTATGAGATCAAGATTTAATGAAGATGCAGATTAGATTGTTTTACAAATAATAAACTTCTCAGGTCACATCCCTCCAAAACAGGAATGGAATAATCTAAGATAGCACAATATATTCTTGAAGCTGAAACTGCAAATCAATCGAAGCACTTCTCCTGACACAAGACGTATTAGAATCGTCTCCGAAGCTCATTGCTTGCTTGGCTAACTCGATAAGTGGGTCACCGTGTATACTGGAGCCGTATTCTGGGGCCGTATACTGGGACCGACATTTTGGGAAACTGCTGCTTGTTTTGATTCTAGCTAATTTGCATGTGCTGCATGGACGATGGAGCTTTTGTTTTAGTTAAGCTGTCTAAACTTGAAAGTATTTGTTTTCATGTTATGTTTAGCTTCTACGTGAAATTTCTCATAGTGGCAGCTCGGATGTTTGATTTTCAATTTTCTTAATTTTAACAAAACAAAACCGATAAAAGTCATTCTGATCGTATTCTAAAAGCATTCGATAAAGTAGAAGGCAGTTTTACATAAACATAAGTAACTGGTTTCACCCATTCCTATCAAGATCGGAGACTCTACACTCGAAATTGTAGACGATTATGGATACCTAGGACAAACGGTCCAGTTAGGTAGGTCTAACTTCGAGAAAGAGGTCAATCGTCGAATCCGACTCGGCTGAGCAGCGTTCGGGAAGCTGCGCGGTATCTTCTCGTCCAACTTACCGCAGTGTCTCAAGACGAAAGTCTATGACCAGTGTGTGTTGCCAGTGATTACATACGGGACCGAAACGTGGTCGCTCACAATGGGCCTTATCAAAAGGCTTAAAGTCACCCAAAGGGCAATGGAGAGGATGCTCGGAGTTTCCTTGCGTGATCGAATCAGAAATGAAGACATCCGCAAGAGAACCAAGTTCACCGACGTAGCCCGAAGAATTGCTAAACTTAAGTGGCAATGGGCAGGGCACATTGCTCGCAGAACGGATGGCCGTTGGGGCCGATAAGTTCTGGAGTGGCGACCGCGAACCGGAAGACGATGCGTTGGAAGACCTCCCACTAGGTGGACCGATGACCTGGTGAAGGTTGCGGGGATCCGGTGGATGCGAGTCGCAAGGGACCGGTCAATGTGGCGACACTTGGGGGAGGCCTATGTCCAGCAGTGGACGTCTTTCGGCTGAGATGATGATGATGATGAAGTAACTGGTACAATGCGGGTGTACTATACAAGATGTAAACAGACCCTGCACGAAACCGTCAACAGTTGAGCATTCTATAACATCAAACTAAGTACTTAACTCCCGGTGTTTTGCCTCGTCTGGCAGGAACGACTCCAAATCGTCACGCCAGCGTTTTTTGGGCCAGCCTCGGTGACGACGACTGTCTTCAGTCACTGTGTCTGTGTGACGATTGTTGCCCATCTGTCCTGACCCATTCTGGAAATGTGACCCGCCCAGTCCCATTTTAACCTCACCGACTTATCGCCAACATTTGCGCTGATGGATGCATTAATTTGTACAAGGATCATGGGGGTATTTAAAGTTAAGTAATAACATTAAAAAACTTGTGCCTGCCGGCTTCGTCAAGTTCTTACACCCATTAAGGGGCCGGCGGAGCATACGTTTTTCATACAAACGTAATACCAAAATAATATGAAAATCAAACATATTCTTAAGGTATTGTGTGTTTATTTCGACTGAATTACACAATTTCTAGGTTCCCAAACATATATTTTGAATGGACACTGATTTAAACAAGAGTTATGGGAAAAAGAAAATTTCTATAGGAATTTTAAATTCCTCATATCTCGTTTTTATATCATTATCCTTCCATATGCATTTGGGAACATAGATATTCTGTAACTTTATCGAAATAAATATACACTATTTTAAGAATATGTTTTATTTACAAATGATTTTGGTATTACGTTTGTATGAAATTCGCATGCTCCGCAGGCCTCTTAAGTCACATCTGCCTAACCCTTCCAAGTTTACAGGCGTGATGTAATGTAACATTTACTACCACACAATCCCCCACATCACCTCCACACAATAGTAATTACAAAGTCTCTGAAACAAAATAACTGATACATGCAGAATTCCTTCATAGCGTAGCGCAATTCATAATTAGGCTTAATTAAAACAGCGGTGGTGGCTTGTACACCGCCGCTACCGTGATCTATTTAAAATGAAATAACTACCCCGTGCATCCCCCGAGCGGTTGGCGCAAGAAATTTCTTGCTTTATTTATTCATAAGCCTCACAAAGAACCGGTGTAAGTAAAGTACCTAGAGGTAGAATTTAAAAGCTCTTTCTTATGAGCGTAACATAAGCAACGTACACGGTTAGATCGTGTTTTTTTTTCAGGTTATTCTGTTAATGTTGGTAAACATGGATCTGAGGGAATGGTGTCTCTGAAATGTTGAGTCTTCTTTTATTTATTGTTTTTTTACGAAAAGTACCTACCTACATCATTACTAGTTGTTTATTGAGATTTTGTACCCAGCACCCCAAAGATATGAATGAATCGCCTTACATTATGAAATGCAAATGAAAATATAAAAATGTTTTTTTGTTTACCTATACTGTCCCACTGCTGGGCAAAGGCCTCCCCCATTCTTTAAGAACTCTCTCGGTGTTTTCCCTTCTCTGGCCAATCAATCAGGACATATGGGTAATTTGAATTCGCAAAGAAATTGTTATGAGAATGGATAACCTACACTGACTGACACATTATGTATGAGATCAAGATTTAATGAAGATGCAGATTAGATTGTTTTACAAATAATAAACCTCTCAGGTCACATCCCTCCAAAACAGGAATAGAATAATCTAAGATAGCACAATATATTCTTGAAGCTGAAACTGCAAATCAATCGAAGCACTTCTCCTGACACAAGACGTATTAGAATCGTCTCCGAAGCTCATTGCTTGCTTGGCTAACTCGATAAGTGGGTCACCGTGTATACTGGAGCCGTATTCTGGGGCCGTATACTGGGACCGACATTTTGGGAAACTGCTGCTTGTTTTGATTCTAGCTAATTTGCATGTGCTGCATGGACGATGGAGCTTTTGTTTTAGTTAAGCTGTCTAAACTTGAAAGTATTTGTTTTCATGTTATGTTTAGCTTCTACGTGAATCCTGAGATGTTTTTGAATTTAAAACGGTTGAGAAGCACTTGGTTTGATGTTAAATTTAAGATGCCCATGATGATGATCTCAACATCAAATAAGTCATGTATGATGTGCCTATCAAGATGTAAGAAATTGGTACACTAGTAAGTATTTTTTTAGATGTAGGTATCTCATATATTTGCATCAGTGTATTCAATTGTTGGTTGTGATTCAGCTGCATCCGGTTAGACTGGAAGCCGACCCCAACATCGTTGGGTAAAGGCTAGGCAGATGATGATTCAATTGTTGGTGAGCCAAATAAATAAAAATGAAATACTCACGGAAATTGACGGAAAATCTCTTCCGGGATTAAATATTTCGAGTAAGACTACCACCCCTACCTAGAACTCTGACGCATCCTGCAGTCGTTTCGTATCAAATTGACTAAAACGAACCATTATTCCGAAAGAAAAATATCGTTAGCAATATACCTACTGGATCTTCTATCTACCAAGTTTATTGGCTTTTTCCAAGAAAAATGGTTCCCAATCTATTTAAACATTCTCTGAAATATTCAGGAATTCTTTAAATTCACTGAACTGTTTCAATATTAATTACGTTGAACTGTTAAATACTTCAAATGGAATGTATAACGAAAATGGGAAAATCGATAATAATTATTTAAGAAATACTTTCATTCGATTATTCGCAAGCCTTATTTTAAAAGCTCACGAAATACTTGTAGTTAAAAACATACATAAGGAGATAAGAATTATGAAGTATCTACCTTGCACGGATACGGCTGGCTGAGCCCGGTAATATTATGAAGAATAGCACAAACTGCTATTAAAGTTCCCAACTGCAAATGAAAACAAGCTGAAGTTTATAAAAAAAAAACCCGTAACGAATATTCCGTGGCAAAATTCATTTCAATTAAATGCCGTGGTGGTTGTATGTGGGTTGTTCCTGAATTTTGGCTAACAGAAATATCCCGAGGCGGTGTTTTTGGCGCGGCGGCGGCGTTTAGACGCGGTTTATAATCGCTAGTGCTCCCGCTCCCGCCACCGCTTGTGTTAGTCTGAATGGGGGAAACAAATCGATATGCATCGTTTCCAGCGTTCGTTTTTAATTTCGTCGTTCGTCATGTCCGACCGACCGATGCGGCTCTCTACAAACGATTGATTAGATTTTTTTACAAATATACACTGGTTTTCATTGATGTTACCCGTCAGTCTTATCTATGTTCGTTTGGTTTGAAAACTTTTATGGAGTGTGTCCTTTAAAATAACCATTGGAGTATTGGGCGCTTTTGCAATAGGAATTGGATGTGAATTGAATTATTTGGCCTTATTCTAATCAAGTAACAGACAGGTAACATAGCTAATAATTCATAATAGCCATTATCATGTTAATTATTACCTAGTATAGACCAAACAGAAGCCTATTTTATTTGATTTGTGTTCTTTGGTCGAAGTCCGAGAGATACTTACTTGTTTTTTTTCGTATCACAAACAGATTCACATGTACTTTTCATTTCACCAGAACCGTTAATATAGACATCGGTTTTATGCTAGATCTGTTTTCCCAATTGCCTTTCACTTGTCGATGCTTACAATAAAAATGCAACCAATTCAAATATAAAATCCAGCATTTTTTTGCATCCGTTACAGCCACGAGTGAGCTTATCACAAATTTTATTGGCAGTCACAAAAAATCTGACTGTTTTAACAATGACAACTTTATATACGACTTTTACATTACGTTAAATGCAAAGAATGTTACGTTAATTTATGAAAACGAAAGAATATTGTGATTGATTATCTAAACTTAAAATAATATTAAAAATATGTACATAATAGAAAAGAAGAAAAGCAAAAGGACGTCAAAAAAATCGTCCATATCGCTGTCAACAAGAACAGTGCTCAGAAAGCAGAATTGCCATGTTGGATGGCAATGCTGATTCTTTTTCCAAAAAAAGCCCGCCCTCTGGTCGCGGGAAGGATCGACCAATCGTTTGGCGATGTTTCGAAAGACTAGATGGGCACTCGGACCCCATGGCTCTAGCGTATCAACCTCAAACGGCTCAATGCAAGCAATGTATATTGCTACCAATGAAGTTGATTAAAAGTAAAACATCTTGAAAACTGTAAGCGAACAGGTACATATTTATTACATAAAAAATGAACAATCATTTCAGTTACCCTGCCTTACCTAAGAACCGGATAATAGCCCATAATCGTCTTACGTTGATATCGTATTCCTCCATCCGTACTACTTCGGGATGAATTATGATAAAACCCAGTACAATTATGCTGAGGTTAATTTCCCTAGCGAGGTGGCTTGATTGAGACAAAGGAATCGTAGAAAATGATCCCTTTTCTCCTCGGAAATAGTGGAATAAATGTATTGCGTACAATTCATCTTAAGTCGGTCAAAGTAGTACGATTTAACGCCCTCAGGTCAAAGTTAAGGAGATTTACGAGTATATTTAAAGTTTAAACTTGGGAAATCCTCATGTATAAGCGACTATTTTAGATTTAGTATACGGATATGCAGGACTGTTGGCATGCGGGGTGGAGAGGAGTTTTGCATGGAGTATTCGTGCAGGTCTGATTTAGTACCTACTGAATAGTATACAGTTATTTATACACGATCAGATGCCCTAGCTGCTAGGGCATCTGATCGTTTATTGTTACAAGCGCGCGGTATTAATGTCCTTCGTACGTTAAATTAAAAATACTCGTTTCACATATAATATTTCCATAATTTTATGAATACACAATATATTATACATAATTATGTTGTTCCGATCTGAAAATTGACTTATATACGTTACGTTGTGCATTCGTGCTAGGGCCACAGGGGCTACGTAATGTATATCGGGGTGTAAACCCCAGCATTACGTATAATTTGCTTATAACTATGTGAGACCTTACACAAGATGCAATGTTACTGGATTTGTTTTACCATTAATTTTATCACAAAATCACAACGGCAAATGCAAAACCAAAGCACTACTAAGATGTCAAACGGATAACCACGTTACTTTTCAACTGCAAGGGAAATTGCAAACCGTTTTATACAACTAAACAAAATTACTTTCATCTTTCCAGTACTTATAGCATAAGTTTCTGCTTGTATTTTCACGTCAGCTTCAGATATTGCGAGTTGAGAAAGAACCAACTTTCAGTACTTTAAATCCAAGTTCCATCATTTTCCGTATCAAGCACAAGGCGTTTTGAAGATTAACTTCATTACAACAACATCGCTACGTTGTTAAATTCATATTACGCTTATTGCCATATGTAGGTCAGCGTCTGTTCCATGCAAATTCAACGTAACAAGTTTGAACTAGGCCGACGAACAAGTACACAAATAAATTAGCGAACACCCAGTTGCCTTCGCGGCCCGCGTGTGAAAGAGTTCCAGGTACATCCACGACTCTTCATTATGCACAAGCGAGGCCTTCAAAATAATTCAAATGGCTGCCCGAGGACGATTCCCTTCTAAATAATTTATAAGGCTTTGGGTTATGTCACAGCTGCCACTACAACCTTCTGATAGAAACTCTAAGTGGAAGAAACGGAGATAGTCTTTGATTTCATTTAGTTCGCTTCGCCGAACATGACCCTCGATCTGATAATTTATGTCAAAGGATTTGTCGCATCAAAGAGTTTCTTTAAAGCTCATTCAAGACATGTCTTGTTTCTACCATGAGCTTTAAATAACACGGTGTTAAACGTCAGAAAGATTTCGTTTGTTCGCTTGGATCTTAATTAAGTTAAAGTAGTGGAGCTATTACAGCGCACATAAACTGTATAGTGTCGGTAGTTTGCTGCTATGTAGCGACCAGCGTATGTTAGAAAACTCATAAAACGCGGTGAATCACCTGCTCAGCTTTAACTAAATCTGTCTGGTTTCTGTATACAGAAATGTGGAAATAAGCGGAAGGCTTTTCGCAGAAGTTGTAATAGCGAAGGATGTGAAGTTCATCGAATAGCTGTTACAAAGATTAAGATAGGTAAAAGTGAGGTAGACGTTTTACGAGTCAGCGAGTGCGTAGATATATCCTCCAAGGGAGTACATTCGCACATGGGCGGGTGATAAAATCAGCATAAATTGTGCCGCACTCGGCTCCCGGTTCGCGGCTCCCGGCTCCCGGGATGAGGCGACACAGCTACTGTTACATATAGGTAATGCGTGTGGAAGTAATGGCTCCTAGTTATGCTAATACGCATTTACGTCAGCCAGCCTCATCATTGTGTGCGTAAGATTTATATCATATTCGTCAATGACCATATCATGATTAAACAATCTACGTTTAATTTCGAATCGTATGTGACTGAAAGAAGTGGAAGATGATGATGTTTAAATTCGTACTGAATCACATCTGATTTTGTACTGGATGAACAAACTGTTAAGAATATTACTTCCATTGAATAAGAGTAACAGGAACTAGTTAGCTGACATACACAAAGAATGTAATCGTTTCATAACAATGTCTAAGATCTTGGGTATAATTCAAATTGCCTCTGGACACGAGCATATCAGAACTAGAAAATATGCTTGGAGAGATTGTTTCGGTTCAAGAGATGTTGATTTTAATTGATTAAAATACACATGCATTATCGTAAAGAAAGAAGTGGTTGTTTCTCAATGTTATCGTTAAAATTGAATCTGATATTATAAGAAATATAACAGTATCGTAATCTTCTATCCTATCTATTTCTAGATTGTTGATAAGCGCTTACTTGAGAATGGCTGAACCGATTAGGTTATTTTTTTTTCAAATGTTAGATAAAAGTCCGAATTAGGATTTTATTCAAAGAAAATTGGGAAAAGTTGCTCGGAAAATTGGATAATTTAATTTAGACAGTAGTTCATAACATAAAAAATAGTGGTCCACCGATGTCGGGGAGCAAGGTCCAAGCCAACCGCGGTTACGGCTCCAGAGACAGGAATTTCTTCACAATGCGAGCCGTATCAAAGAGTAGGTACTTGCCTTCTGAATCAGACCCTTGATCCAACCGTATAAGGAGAGCTTCGAAAGTTGGTCGTCGAGGCTGTTGGCCATTATGACAATCGGCACAATGATAGCCGAGTTCACATTCCGCATGTCGCGAACCTCGTATGCCAAGTCGAGATATTTTATTCAACAAAATTATCATTATTATTACATAGATGGAAGAATATGATACATTGATAGAATATGATAGTGTAACTTCCTCCTCCCTTAAAACCTCCACAACAAATAATACTGATGACGTCCTCACTCCACGTCCAGTTACGTCGCCATAATGCTATTCAACAGCGAGATTGGAATTCGGAATCCGGTCCATGTCCACCGCTTGATTGTGCGTTTGTCGGCTATTGAATGCCAGGGTTTGGGCCAGCAGGGCAGCGACATGCCAATTTGCTGTTGACAGCTATAAAACGATTTACGTAGTACGCTATTTCATTTTGGTGCTGCGGTGTGTACTATTAAGCGGGTGAATAGTTTTTAAGGTTCCGTAGCCAAATGGCAAAAAACGGAACCCTTATTGATTCGTCATGTCTGTCTGTCCGTCCGTATGTCACAGCCACATTTTTCCGAAACTATATGAACTATGCTGTTGAAACTTGGTAAGTAGATGTATTCTGTGAACCGCATTAAGATTTTCACACAACAGTAGAAAAAAACAACAAATTTTGGGGGTTCCCCATACTTAGAACTGAAACTGAACAGTTTGCGTGAGAGACACTTCCAAAGTGGTAAAATGCGTGTCCCCCTCCTGTAACTTCTAAAATAACAGAATGATAAAACTAAAAAAAAATATATATAGGGTTACTGGTAATTCGACGTATTCCTTGCAGGACGTTATAGTAGGATTATAATGCAAGAAATTAAGCCACCAAATGTTCTACCGAAATTCAGTGGTTTTTGAGTAAGGTCGATTTTTTGTTTTTTTATGTAAAATCCCAGATTCAATCATTAAAAGCCAATTTAAAAAATGATTTTCGCCGCGAATGTACTGAAATTGAAATTATTATCATAGCTGATGACGCAGCAGACCTTTTTGAATAATTAAAAGTTCAAAAAATCCCACACCTTTAGCAAAAATCACTAATGAATTTTTTTTTTTGTAATTTTTTGCCATTCCGTCATGAAAAGATGTTGTAAAGTGAAAAAAAATAATACTACGCCAGATGTACAAAATAGGTACTAGAAAAATATCCTTGTCTTATCAGCTCTCTTAAATGGTATAAATCTTATTGAAAAGTTATGGACTACATTATGAAAAATGTTTTTGATTTTGTAAAAAAGGACAAAAAAGGTAAAAGGTATGCTGAAAATCAAAGTAAACAATTTCGTAAATTATTATTATTTTTAATCAATTGCACTTTTAAAACTTCAATACACACTATTAAAACACGTCTTGTTCGACTAAGATGTTCTACCAGTGTGCCATATTATGTTTTTTTCGGTGGACTCGTTCTAGTGATCATGAACAAAACATGCGCGTGTTCACCGAAGTTCGCGCACATTTGTCATAGCACACGTAGTAGCAGTGGAATCGAATCAGCGAACACGCACGCATTCTCTGTCCGCACACTCAAAATAGTCTAGGGGACCGACCTTCATTTGAATGAAGGAACGAACGAACAAATAATATTAATTAGTAAGCTTAGTAACGTGTTGGTTGTGGAATAAAGTTACGTCAAGACCATGATCGTCTTAGGTTGCCAAAGTATATTGTAGGCAACTTTAACTCAATACCATCTGAACTTAAACCTATTCGCAATGTGCTTGTTCATCCAGTATTAAAAATTAAATATTCGCATCGACTGACCAAGTCGAAAACAAGATTTGCAGGCTGTGTGCAATAGGTTTTCTTTGCCTCATTTTCAATTTTCTCACAAGGTCTGCTGGGAACGTGCGACGCTACTGGTGTCCGAAAATTGTGTTTTCGGTATTCAAAATTAACTACATACTGTTTTACATTATTTAAATCAAATTAAACGTATTAGATCAAAACAAATTTGAGCTTATTTGAAAACGCGGCCAGGCAAAGTAACTGAAGTTTATATTTTTGGAATCACAATAACCAATTTATTTTTTTAAAGATTTGATCGTGAAAGGTTGAGGCAAACATTTTGGACATGGTCTGTCGTATAACATGTATGCTCACAAAGCTGCCCATAGCTTTGCTGGTGTGATTGATATTCATTAAAAATAAAATAGTGTTCACGGAATTGTTTAATTTGATTTTCCGAATAACTTTTATGAGATGAACGCCTTCCTGTACTAAATCAAAAACGATTTTCATAATGTAGTCCATGACTTTTCAATAAGTTTTATACCATTTTAAATTGCTGATGAGACAAGGATATTTTTTTAGTAATTTGTACATCTGGCGTAGTATTATTTTTTTTTCACTAAGTATACAACATATTTATTAAGGAACGGCAAAAATTACAAAAAAAAAATTGTTTCATTAGTGATTTTTACTAAGAGCTTCGAATTTTTTGAACGTTTATTTATTAAGGCGCTACCCCAGGCAAAAGCCGTTTTTTGTGCAGTTTTTTGGAGCCAACTCCTCTTTATCCAAAAGAAATACCAAGTAATAAAAATACATTAAATTTCTACATATTCTTAGACTGCAAAGTGGTAGTTTTATTTTTTATTTTAAGTCTCATAATGTGTAATAAATCCCCTCACAATGAAACCACAAAAATGAGAAAAAAATATTTATAACATGCTTCTTCTCGTAAAGTTAACATTATTTTGATTTGCTTCTTATACTAATGGATAGACAATTTAATAATGAACATAATGCTAGTTTTTTTTTTTTCAAAAGTCGGAAATTTGATTTTATAAAGAATAAAAATCACTAATTTCGCACTATTCGACCCGCAGTGACTGACGTAAAAACCACTTTGTAGTGCAAGCTGATTAGAACTTTATTCTAATAGTATTTCAAACGAAGTTTGAATCACCACAAATAGAGTTGCTAATTTTGCCTGGGGTAGCGCCTTAACAAAGGTCTGCTGCGACATCAGCTATGATAATAATTTCAATTTCAGTACATTCGCGGCGAAAATCATTTTTAAATTGGCTTTAAATGATTTAATCTGGGATTTTACATAAAAATACAAAAAATCGACCTTACTCAAAAACCACTGAATTCCGGTAGAACATTTGGTGGCTTAATTTCTTGCATTATAACCCTATTATATCGTCCTGCAAGGAATACGTCGAATTACCAGTAACCCTGTATATGTGCGTTACCATATAAACTTCCACCGAAAATTGGTTTGAACGAGATCTAGTAAGTAGTTTTGTTTTTAATGGCGTTGGTTACAACGAACTATAAGAACTTTTATACTATGTTACTTGCTGCCATAGAACCCTTCATGGGCGAGTCCGACTCGCATTTGGCCGCTTTTTTTTAAATTAAATCGAGGTTCAGTTAGCTATTTGGTAGGAGTGCCATTAGGGCTAGTTGACGACCTCGTTTGTCTAGTGGTCACAAGCACAACTGCTGACAATAAAAATATGGTCCGTGAGTTTGATTCCCAGGTCGGGCAAAACGTTATTGGGTTTTTCCATCAGGAATTTCTCAGTAGCAGCGGCGGAGTTTGGATTTGTGCCCGGTTGATGGAAAATCAAAACATTTATTTGCTAGAACTTGGTACATAAGGTTTGTTTCAGCATATCCTGCCATAACATGGCGTGCAAATTAAATATTCACAGTCAGTGATGTCAATTACTATAACATGCAAATTACTGATTTTATTCACTTGTCTTCTAAATATTCCTTAACAGTTTAGCATTTTTTAATAAGTAGCAAATTGAAAAGTATTTTTTTAAACAGACTGTCAATGGTAGGTCTTGTAAATTATTTGGTAAATGATTGTAAATAATAATCGACATGCAGTGTACATTTTTCATAAATAATTTTATTTTAATTCGTGGCAAACGAAGTCTGTCTTTATGCCGTGTTCGGGACTTAAACATAACTGGCGAAATGTACCTTTGCCTAACCCTTGAAGAGTTACAGGCGTGTTGATATGATGGGGATGTAGTTAGGGCATGATTTTAGTCAGGTCATTTCAAGGGTGGGTATTATAGCGTACTTAGTGGCAGGGGATACTAGAACAAGAAAAGGTGTTGTATCGATCCCAAGCAGCATAGTACAAGGTCTGGAAGATATTGACATCAATGTCAATTGTCAAGGTCAATGAGACATTCAGTCAGTTTAATTAACTTTAGAAAGTTTATATGGTTTAGTTGCGTTTTTGTATCTCTCAGTATTGAAAAGCGACAAGAAAACTGTTCAGAAGTTTACAAAGAACATTTTGTTTTGTCTCCAGAGTAGTGGAGTCAATGGATTACTTTCGCTTTTATCCGAGATTCCGATCCAGTTGAACTTACATAGGTAAGTTACTTATAGATAGCTATAAGTTGTAGTTACTTATAGATAGCTATAAGTTGGAGCACAAAAGACATAAAAGCTGAAGCTGAAATTAAAATGGAAAGTAAAGAGAACTCTACAATACTTTGATTAAAGAAAGTTTCATTTATTTTGAGGTGCTGCTTTTCTTTTCAGACTTGGGAGACTTTTTTGTTGTTGGTAGAAATTTTCTTCTGACTAGAGAGAGTTTTAAGATGCAATCATGAGACTAGGTTTTGACAACCCGCCTTCACCCGCATAAGTAATGGTAGTTGTCAAATTATGCTGAAGATTAATCCGCGGGAAAGCATTATAGGAATAAAAGCATACCATGTAAGATTCATCCAAATTTTTGACGACCCGAATAAATGGTTAAAACCGGTCCAGTAGTTTGGGAGCTTACAAACAAACAAAAAAAACTTTCCTCTCTATAATTTTATAGATAAAAGGTATGCAGCGTTCTTCAGTGGCTAGCAGAAAAGTATGCACTACCTACATCGATTTGGTTCTTTGAGGAATGAAATCAAGCCTTGTTTCACTATTTTCTGTGCCAATTTTGTTTAATTAACCCGTCATGAACCAGTAATGGAATTAGCGAATCTAATAGAGATTGATGTTCAAAAGATTTGCGGAGGTTAATGAAGTTGCGTATTGCCCACAAAAATATAAAGTGCCTAAATAATCTCTTCGTATTTTTTGAAGATGTTCTCAATTCTTTGTTTGCGTCTAGAATAACGTATCTGAAGAACTAATGAAAGGTCTTTCTTTTCTAGACTTATTTAAGAAAAATACGTAATCATTTTGAAATAGAAATCATAGGTAATTATGTAATCGTATTGATTTTGGCATACTTTGTAAATTGTAATGTATCCGAATGGTTTGTAGATTTTCATTCTTTAAAATTCGTAACAGAATAGCTATATTAATTCATTACAGTGACAGATGTTGTAAAAGTAGCTATAGTTAGTATTTCGAAAACGTTTCGATAGTTGCTGCCAGATAAGATCGCAATACCCCGGGGTTCAAGTCTTGAATCGTCATATTTCGTGATCTTCAACATTTTTTCTAATGGAAAACGGTGCAAAGTTAATTGTTTTGGTTCGTACGAAGAGATGGAAAGGGCAATGATCGTTATTGCGATCTTACTAGCAATAGCAATTAAAGGAATACTAAATTAAAACCTGCATGCTTCATGTACATAGATTATATACAATTCCAGTTCACTTGCATATTGTATAGCAGAGTGATTAATCCCAACACTTCCTGGAATGTAGCTCGCCGAAGTACATGACGGCAGAGTGGAACACAATGTCAGGGATGACAAGCATGTTGCACGTTGTGGGTGAATCGGGGTCGCTTCTCCCCGCACGTTCGATGCTCTAGATTGCAAGGCATTGGGCGTCATTGTCTACGCTCCTGGACTGTAAATATTTTGATACTTGCCTTTCAGTTTGTTTCTAGATTTCTTCCGCTTCTATATTGCGGTACAATAAGGAAAAATGGTCGGTTTTTGTGAAAACATAGGGTTGAACGGCGTAGAATTCATCGTGCACTTAGATATGAAAATACAATGGGGTGACTTCACAATTTGTTATACACTTTTAGGAAATTTACAACATTAATTACAGCATTCTTTGTGTATCTTTTTTAGATTTTTTAATGAATATAAAGTATATTGTACTACCCTACAGACTTTTAATCAAGCGCTGTAAAGGCGTCCATATATCAAAGTCATTGTAGCCGCCAGCAATGCATAAACGAAGCTCAAGAACTTTGGCCAATGATTAATTAAACTTTTTTATATAATCTTCTTTGGTCTCGATTTCCTTTAAATTTTCTCGGCTTGTTCGAGCATAAGTTTCCCAATAAGTGGTGACCCGAACTGGGTTGTGGTGGTAGGGCCGTTTTCGCCTAATTCTAATTAGTTCCAGGTCGGCGGTACATCAAAGTTGGGATAAGTTCTTTCGTTTAATTGACCGTAAACTTGAGGCGACGTGGATACATCCACCTGGAAGGGCTCACTCACTCACCCCCGAGTGATTAATGTCCTTCTTGTTTCAATTACGTCCAATTTTTCCTTCCTGTTACATTTTTATTTAAAGGACAAGTAGATTAAAAAAAAGCTTCAAACTCAATCTGATTAGGACATTAAAATTGATTACTGGTTCCGTGGACAAGTTTTTTTACGAAACCAATTAATAAATGCAAATAAAAATGA
The DNA here is from genome assembly GCA_950022955.1 of Xestia ashworthii. Classification (NCBI taxonomy): domain Eukaryota; kingdom Metazoa; phylum Arthropoda; class Insecta; order Lepidoptera; family Noctuidae; genus Xestia; species Xestia ashworthii. The sequence goes on along the minus strand of OX465562.1, from coordinate 10,339,253 downwards.
AGTTCTAGCATCTGCACAACATTGTTTGAAATGTGTTCTGAAGCGCAAACAACATGCAGATAATTGCAAGACAAAGCCGAGGGCTGCAATTATAAACTTGTCACGTTCAGTTATTGGAATAAAGTTGGTTAAAACTTATTGACCATTTTGTGAGTTATTACGACCGATGGTTTTATGGATAGGTATCCAAGCTCCTCGACTATCACCTGCAAAGGCTTTCTTTTTGTGAAAAAAAAAACTTTTTTTAATAAAACTTCCTCGGTATTTCATCTAGCAAGAACGTCATAGTTTCCGTCCAGTTTCCCGCCATCTTCGTCGGCATCAGCGGGATTGTTCGTCGGAAGCTGGCAACCCTTAGCGAATAGTTAAACTTAATGAGGCCGACCGAATGTTGCCTACTCCTCCACTCAGATTGTTTCCGGCACAATAGAGAAATATTTGAACATAATGACAATGAGTGGTACTAATTTTGGATAGATTTCCATGTTAGATTGACTGGAAATTTGCGAGCTTAATTGGGGCTTCCAATCTGTGCCAGATTCATTATTTTTTAATCCAAAACGTTAACCTTGCTATTTCTTGATCAGACAGGTAATTTTGAATTGTGATATACCTACTTGTAATTATGTGCGTGCGCCGTGCACAGATACCCTAGTTATCTGTGTGTGTGTGTGTGTGTGTGTGTGATTAATTTTCAGACAGCACCTTCCAAGATTCAATGCGATTGTGAATGTCAGCTTCATGTTATCTATCAATGTATTTATCTTAGGTTTGTGTTTTGATAGTACTTTTTTAAGTTTTACGACTATAACTTTGGCCACTTTGGCTTAGGCTTAGTTTAAACTAAGCCAAATAAACCAATGAAAATTAAGTAAGTAAAACCAAGTATGTTAAGTAGTTAGATAGCAAATTGAGTACTTATAAATAGATTACTGTTTTTATATTTTGTCGATTAATTTCGTGTCATGATCTCGTTGTGGATAATTAAAACCTATAGAAGGAATAATAGTTGATAGAAATTAGACTTTCGAATTAAGTTTAAGAATACCAGTAATGACAGTTGAGAGTTGATTAAATAAATAAAGTAAGCTATACTTAAATGTAATATGACACATCTATACAGCTATCGTTTGAACACAAATTGTAATAGCTACATGTACACATCTTACAAAGGTACGTGCTTAACGCGTATACCACTTGTGGTTTATTTTTATGAAGTCCGTTGGATTTAACTTTAGCAGTTAACGCGAGTAAAAGGCAGTAAAGTGTGATTTAGTTAAAAAGAAAACGTTTTAGTTTTAAATGACATATAATATGTAGAAGTAAGTACCTACCAGTCTAAAAAAAGGTGGTTAGACAAGCTCTTGGGGAAATCAAAGAACCCTCACTAGTAAAACTCACCATCATCATCACCATCATCTACCTAGCCTTTTCCCAACTATGTGAGGGCTTCCAGTATAACCGGATGCAGGTGAATACCAGTATTTTACATGGAGCGACTGCCTATCTGACCTTCACAACCCAGTTAATACTGGGTCATACGATACCACTTAGTGATTCTGGTTGTGAGACTTCTTGGGCCCCTGACTACTTGTAACGACTGCCAAAGATGGACAAATGACAGCCGGGACCAACAGCTTATAAGGTGCTTTCCGAGGCACGGAGTAAACTCGGTATGTAAGGGTGATCACCCATCCAGAGACCAACCTAGGCAAGCACGGCTTAACCTAAAGATCGGCCCGAGCGGCTGTTAGTATTTAGCCACGATACTTTATCAAAATAATGTGGCATATAATTTTAAACTACGGGTTATCAAGTAGATAAATCTACGTCTGCCATACCTAGCGATTTTCTAAAACACCTAACTATTTATGAAACATACTGTTACGAGCTGGGTATGAGATAAATTAATTACTACCGATTAAACAACATAGTAACTTTATTAATCACAAAACAATTTAAACTTAATCACAAGTACACTACAATACACTACTGTTTACTATTCACTTAGATATCGCTCTTCAAGTTCACTTCGATTCGCTTCGCTGTGTAGCCAAAACAAGACTGACTGTCGCGTTTTTTTTTTTTTTTTTTTTTTTTTGGATAGGGCATCTCGCAGTTCAGTCTACGAAGACTGGCTTCTGCTTAACCGGGCAAGTCCTGTGGATGCCTTGAATTTAAGGCCTCCAGCCAGGGCAAAAATTACTAAAAACTAAGCGACAGCGCTCTAAGGGCACCCCCTGTGGGGTACGGACCTCGGCTTAGGGCGTCGCTGGGGGCAGCAAAGGGACAGGCTGGATCTGAGTGTCATTATTTAGGGACTGTTTTATTGCTAAAGGCTCAGCATCGCGGGCTGGCTCGGGCAAGGGTCGGGGAGGGATTGACTTGGGATTACGCGCCGGACCTCGGCGGCGAGGTCGGAAGGTCTTCGGTTTGTATTTGTACAATCTACGAACTGTACTGGTATCTTTCCTACTCTCTTGCAAGATAGTGATCGGATCGTCGGGGGTGACTAAGGTGTGACGCGGACGTTGGACTGAGCTAATACGCGATGGGTCGTACCGGGCGGCCGATGCGATTAGGGGGTTCCTATGTTTGATGGCAGTGTCGAAGTAACGCTTGGAAAGGCGTTTCATGAACTGCTTAACGGTAGGGATTCTAAGATCTGACTGTCGTTACGGACGTACGGGGGGGCACCGGTGATCTTACGGAGGAATCGGTTCTGCAAGGTCTGCATCGTGTGGATATGACGCGGGTGGGCATGAGCGAATACGATACAAGCGTATGTCATGATGGGACGGATGACTGCGGTGTAAAGACGCAACTTGCACTTGAGTGACAACTTGCTCTTCCTAGTGATCATGAAATGGAGTCGGCCCATAGCAAAGGCAGCTCGGTCACGAGCTGCTTTGATATGAGCCTTGAATGACAGATGGTCGTCAAGAATAACTCCAAGATATTTGGCTTGCTTCTCCCAAGGGATAGGCTTGCCAAACATAGTGACGGGGGGACCTGGCGATCGCTTAAGGCGTGCCTTATAATACAGAACTGCCTGGCTCTTGTCAGGGTTAACCTCAATCCTCCACTTACGGAACCAAGCGCCGAGCGAGTCGACAGCTGTTTGGAGGATGCGACGGATGTTAGTCATAGAACGGCCGGTGTAGTAAATTGCCGTGTCGTCGGCAAATAGGGCTAACTGAACCTTCTTGTTCTTGGGGATGTCACTAGTATACAACGTGAACGCGAGGGGAGAGATGACGGAGCCCTGAGGGACTCCGGCACGGATAGGATGGGGAGAGGATAACGTCTTACCCACACGGTAGCGGAAGGTACGGTTTGACAGAAAGTCTCGTAAGATGAGCACGAGACGGTCAGGCACACCGAGTTGGTATAGCTTATATAATAAGCCATTGTGCCAGACCTTGTCAAAGGCTTTCGCTATATCGAAATACATCACGCCTGTCATCGCTCCGCGCTGGAAACCAGCGCTAACGTGTTCGACGATGCGGTGGACTTGATGTATGCAAGAATGTTCGGTCCTGAAGCCGAACTGTTCTTTAGGGATGAGGCCCTTTGTCTCGGCATAATCTCTGAGACGCTTATAAATAAGCCTTTCATAGATTTTGCCGAGAGCACTCAGGAGACTGATCGGCCTGTAGCTCGAAGGCTGGGCTTTCGGTTTCCCAGGTTTGGGAATACCTATAACAGTGGCCTCTTTCCACGCTTGGGGGAACATATTGTTGCTCAGGGCGCCATTGAAGATGGCAGCCAAAAGGACTATGAGCCGGGCGGGGAGGGCTTTAAAAACTCTATTAGTGAAGCCATCGGCGCCTGGGGCTTTCCGAGGCTGTAACTTATCTATGATATCTTTGACCTCTTCCGGGGTGATGACGGGGAGAGGGTCATCGGGGTCTTCTACAGGGGGAAGCGATGCTCTACGTTCGACTTCTGCATCCACCTCATCAAGGTGCTGCTTGTCTACTGGTAGAGTGCTCGGTGAACATTGGGATTCCAAACTGTCGGCCAGACATTCTGCTTTTTCAGAGTCGTCAAAAGCGACGCTCTTATCGGGACGGATGAGGGGTGGAGAAGAAACCTCTTCCGAGGTGCGCAACTTCCTCTGAAGCTGCCAGAAAGCTAGGTGAGTGGGCTCAAGTTCGCTGAGCGTTTTGTCCCATTGACTCGAACGAAACTCACTGGTGCGTTTCTTTACAGCACGCTGTAAGGAACGCATGTGAATCTTGTTCGCTTCGCAGGGCCAAGAGCTGTAGGCATGTATGGCCGCATTCTTCTCATTTATCAGTTCACGAATGTCGTCGGGAAGTATCCAGCGTTGATCGCTCATCGCTGGTACTTCTCGAGAACAATCCTTCAGTATGGACTGAACGTGTTCTGTAAACGAGTTGATTGCGGCCTCGGTGTCTGCGACCGAGACAATATGGTCGGGAATACCATCAAGAAGCGGTGACGTTTCAGATTTCAGCATATCGCTTACTTTCCTCCAGTCAGTGGTGAGAGTGGTGGGAGGGGGTTGGCTGGGGTCAATGATACCCGAGCGAGGAATCAAGTGCATGAGCACTGGACGATGGTCGGAATGGAGCTCGTGTAACGTCTCAATCAAGTGTAATCGAAGGTTCACGTTCTTGAGCAGCGCTATATCGAGCACGTCAGGATGATAGCTGGGAGTGTCGGGATAATAGGTGTGCTCGATAGGAGCGATCGGGTCAAAGTTGAGAGACAGACCTAGATCGTAGAGGACTTTCCCTCTCGGGTTCGTCATTCTACTGTTCCAGGCTGGGTGTTTGGCATTAAGATCGCCCGCGATGATCACGGAGTCACTTAAGCCGAAAAGGAGGGTGAGATCATTAACCAGGAGGTTGTGATCTTCCGACGTGTTAGAAGGGGCCAAATAAGCAGACACTAAGTGGATCGGTTGATGACCGGTCATAGCTAGCCGACAGATTGAAACCTCAAGTAGGGACTTTAAAGGAGGGGGGTCGATAGGGATGCAGTGTAGTTCCTTGCGAAAGTAAATGAGAGTACCACCCTTGTGGCAACGTAACCTATCATTGCGAACTAAACGGTAGTTCGCAATCTTGGGGTCGCGGTGGCTGGGTTTAAGGAAGGTCTCCTGGATGAGGAGTACATCAACGTTGTGGTCACGGAGGAAAGAGGCGATCTCGTCGCGTTGACCTCTCATGCCGTTGGCGTTAAAGTAACCTAATCTAAGGGACCGGGGTTGGGTGCAAGAGATACCGGGTGTAATATCCATTACGGCGCGAAACTAAGGTTGCTTAAGGCTGACTTGATGACCGGATAGGCATCAATGATATCAACTACTTGTTGAAGGTCCGTTGCAGCCCTGAGTTCGGCCACCATGCGGTCGGCCTCAGGGGTGCAAAGGGGCTGATACTTCATCAAGTATTTGAGGTTAGATTCCTGTGAAGCAGGAGCGCGGGTTGGAGCGACGGGAGCGCGGGTTTGAGTGACGGGAGCGCGGGTTTTAGGAAGGGCCTGAGGGGCGACCACGGGAGTGGGCGCTGGTACAGGGTTTTCCATTAGACCGGGCATGGGGGGGTTGGGTTGGGACTTCGCGAGGGCTGGGAACGCTTGCTGATGGTTCAGCATGTTCCATGGGGAGGGCCTCTGCGGGCTGAGACGCTCGGGGAGGACCTTGGAGGGGACTTGAAAGGAAGAGGGAGCTTCCCTCTGCTGGCGTTGGTTGGCGCGATTGGCCAACTTACCAGCGGACTGTTTGGGGGCTTTGGGACAGCCCCTGTAGTTAGCCGGGTGGCCAGACTGACCGCACAGGACGCAACTAGGCGGCTCTGTGCAGAGATTCCTGTCCTTAGGACGGGTGCAGTCTGCCGTGGCATGATCGCCGAGGCACTTTACGCACCTATGCGGTGCGTAGCAGTGCTTTTGGCTGTGGCCATAAAGCTGGCAGCGATGACACTGCCCGACGACTTTAAGCTTTTTAGGCCTCTCAATGATGATGCCCGAGAGCGAGCATACTGACCGGACTTTGAAGATGGGGTGGTGCCCTTCAACTGGGTCACATATTACGAGTACCATGTCGTACTCGTCACCCCCTTGGGACCTATTCTTGTGGAGGCGGTGGACCGCCGAAACGGGGATACCCTGGGAGGTGAGATCCTCCAGGATATCTTGGGAGGGAGTCTCCTTGGGGATCCGCTTGATGACCACACGGGTCGGCTTCTCCTCAGGGAGACTATACGTGTGAAAGGCGACGTTCCTTCCACGAAGCGCGTGGATGAGACTTCTAAAGTCCGTGGACGTGGGGGTCTTCACCTTGATACCCTGAAGGGTAGAGGTGGCGTTGGTGTAGTTGATCTTGCGATCAACACACATCTTGGAGATTTCTGTCCATCTGGATTTCTCCTGGATGTACAGAGCCGGGGGTTTTAACTGCTTCTTTGAAGAAGGAGCAGCAGAAGTGGGGGCTGGCTGAGAAGCAGCCATAGGGCTTGCAGGGCGGCTGACAGGAGCCGCACCTTGCGGTGAGGAAATAGCCATAGGGCTGGACGGGCGGCTGCCCTGGGAGGCAACTGGACGGGGGCGGGGAGGCTAGGGGAGCAAGGGGAGGCGCATTGAAGTCCGTGACGGCCTTCTTGGCCTTACCGGCCTTCGCTTGCCTTCCCTTCTTCCTCTTGCCCTTCTGCACCAACTGAAAGTCCTCAGATTCTGAGGACGAGGAGTTGGTGCCCGAGGTCTCCGGAGAGCTCTCAGGGGCTGGCTGGGACTCTACAATCTCCATGTCGGAGGATTGAGCTAACGGGTCGGGGGAGCGCGTGGGCGACCTAGAAGGAAATTCCTTCCTGAGGGCTCTATAACTATCCTTTTTAAAAGGAGTCAAGAGGTTCGCGTATTTTTCCTGGATATAGGGACTGTCATCAGCTAACAGTACCTGTATCAGGTCATCGAAATGCGCGTTTAGTGGTACGTTGCGGTAAGCCATATTGGCAGGGGGAGCCTAACAGCCTAATATCCTAATAGTGAGCTAACTAAGAGCTAACTACCTAGTCCCGAGGAGACACGTGAAACGTGAACTCCCCGGGCAGACAGTTCCCCGTAAAAACGAACCCACCCTTGTGTTTTTCCTAGTGTTACTGGCAAGAAGAAAAACACAAACAAACTTGCCAGCGACACGACTGTCTGAAAATTGCCTGAAGGGCCTATTCTGTTTGCCTATCTAGCGATACCAGTACCTAACTCCCCGGGTGGGATAACCCGGGGATGTGTTCTCTCCCTGTCGGTGACACAGGGAGGTGAGTACCTAAGGTGTGCCCTAAGCTTGTAAACCTGTCGCCAGTCTTATTGTGCGACAGGGCCCTATGGGTCTTGCGACCTGTTATAAGCAGACACTGAACCCTAAAACGATGAGTCAATCATGATAAGGCTCAGTCATCTCATAGTCAGCAATATTAATTAGCAGCCTCTTCAGTCTATTCCCAACCTTCGAGGCGATCGGTTGCATAAGGGTCCCTTAAATAAGTTTACTCTAATAAACTTCATTTTAATTAAAATAATTCTTTTTTTAAAAAGCCTTTTGCAAGGGACCCTATAACATTTGGTGGCAGCGGTGGGATACGGAAATCCCCAGTGCCGATTCGCGTAAAATACATTTGCCTAAAACAAGTGCATCTTAGACTCTCCGTATCCTGCAACCTTATAAAACAAAAAAGTGTTATATGTGTAACACGTTGTGATTCTGCGTGACTCTATCATCCTGAGCGCACAGTAAGCACAGCCTACTACTATCCTGTGAGCATCGTGTCCTACGGGCATCCTGCGAGTCCGTGAGTCCTTCACGTATCCTGCGAGTTCTTCGAGCATCGAATCCTTCAGGCATCCCGTGTGTCGACCTTCGAGCATCCTGTAACTCCATCGGGCATCCTTCGAGTCTTCCAAGCATCCTGCGACTCTATCGGGTATCTCCCGAGTCCTCCGAGCATCCTGCGAGTGTTTCGTATAGTGCTTATCAGTGTTCGGTGAAGTTAAGTGTAAATTGAGTTATCTGCGTGTGAGCGTCACTATGCAGCTATTCCCAGTGCTAATCCTTATCGCCGCCTACGCGTTCCTGTAAGTTGTTGAACTTTTGTTAATCGTAACTTTGTCTGTGCTATTTGATATCTACTAGTTGTCTTAAATTACTGTTTAAGTCATTGAATGTCTAATTTGTGTTATGCCTCCTAAAGTGCCTAAAGCTGAAGACAGTAAGCTGCAAATTGATATTCCATCAGATCTTCCGGAATTAAAATCTCCGATCTTATCACCTAGGATAACTAGGCAAACAGTAGTAGAAATGGACCTTAATATTTTATTAAAGTTTGTAAAACCATATGACGGCAGTCGCGAACAACTAAATTCATTCCTTAATAATTGCAACAATGCTTACGAGCTAGCGACTGAACCACAAAAATCAATCTTGTTTAAATACATATTATGCCAACTTACAGGCAAGGCAGAAACTGCCTGCTCAATAAAAGAATTCACATCTTGGGAACAACTAAAAGAATTTCTAAAAACTCAATTTTCGGAAAGGAAACACTACACACACTTACTTACTGACCTCCAAGAAGCCAAACAGACTTCGTCAGAAAATGTTGGACAATTCGCCCTTCGAATGGAGACTTACCTTTCACAGTTATTAACTGAAATATCACTTTCTAATTATAAAGCAAAAGAAATACCAGGTCGTACAGCAGCCATGGAGGATTTAACACTCCACCATTTCCTTATGGGTTTAAATCCCCGCGTTTCAAATATAGTGAGATGTAGAGCGCCTAAAACTTTTAATGAAGCCGTGAACTTAGCTATCTCCGAGGAAAGGATTCTAGAAACTTTATATAGGCACAATCACAGCTCACGACAGGATAAACAGGCTAAAGAAAATCAATTCAAATCGAAAGCCTCTGCTCAAAATAGCAGTAAGATCCCGCAGAAATCATCTTCGCAACCGAGTACGTCGGGAAGCAATCCTAAACATGACCCGAACCTATCATGCAGATATTGCAAAGAGGTCGGTCATGATATCAATAACTGTCAAAAACGGCAGAAACGATACCCTAATTCTCAATCTCAGAAAGATTCCAGTAAATCTTCCGGGTCTCAACCCGATCCTAAGTCCTCTCAAGTCAATTTCGTCGATGACTATGACGATTCCGATGAATCCGTCTGCGATGAAGAAGGCAAAAATGCCGGTGATGAGGATTTAAACTAATGAATGTCCTGCAACCATGCCGCACAGGACGTAAAGTCAAAGTCGGCATAGATCCCGAGGTTATACATCAGGGTAACCAGCCCCAAAACGGAAACCTCATCCCCTCCGAGGTTATACATCAGGGTAACCAGCCCCAAAACGGAAACCTCATCCCCTCCGAGGTTATACATCAGGGTAACCAGCCCCAAAACGGAAACCTCATCCCTTCTAAGGTTATACACCAGGGTAACCAGCCCCAAAATGGAAACCTTAACCCTTCCAAGGTTATACATCAGGGTAATAAGTCCCAAAACGGAAACCTCAATTCTGATAGCAAAATTTACGAGGTTAGCATTGACACCTCGAAAAAGCTATTACCCCATGTGCTAGTGGAGTCACAAGTGTCTGACATCCCACTCACATTTCTTGTAGACTCAGGTTCTGCAATCTGCTTGTTGAAAGAATCAAGCATACTAACCAAACCTAAAATCACTCCCAAACCTATAAACATCAAAGGTATTGATCCTGGCGAGGAAACCACTCAGACCGTAGGTCACTTCAATTTAAAATTCAAGGTTTCCAACACTAAATCAGTGAGCCATAAGTTCCATGTGATCAAAGATATTAATCTACCTTATGACGGTATTATAGGTAATGATTTCCTTACAGCTAATAGCTGCAACATAGACTACTGTCGTGACGTTCTGAAAATAAATCGTAATGAAATTAAAATTCATTTCTTCGATCCATGCTACATAATACCACCACGAACAGAGACTGTGATAGAATGCTCCGTCATAAATCCAGAGCTAAAGGAGGGCGTAATACTAGATCAACACCTTTCTGAAACTCTCTTAGTAGCCAACTGTTTAGTGAAGGTTAAAGATAATAATAGAATCAACACATCCGTTATTAATATTTCTAATAAAGCCATGAAGATTAAACATAACCTTAACCTCAGATTAGATACAATCGATACTTACCCCGTTCAGACGAACTCACAAAGTGAAAACGTATCTGAGCGAACTAAACAGGTCCTTAATTCCCTGAGGACCTCCCACTTAAATGGTGAAGAAGCCGAAGCTCTATTAAATTTATGCTCAAATTATTCTGACATTTTCCACTTACCAGATGAACCCTTATCATTCACATCAGCCATCCAACACGAAATTAAAACTACTAGTAATTCTCCTATTAATACAAAATCTTACCGATTCCCTGAGTGTCATAAGAAAGAAGTAGAAACCCAAATAAACAAAATGTTGGATCAGGACATTATTAAACCTTCATCTTCTCCCTGGTCTTCTCCCATATGGATTGTCCCTAAAAAAGCTGATGCCTCCGGGCAAAGGAAATGGCGCATTGTAATCGACTACAGGAAACTAAACGATATCACGGTTGGTGAAATTTATCCTATCCCTCAAATCACTGAAATCCTCGACCAATTAGGTAAAAGCCAATATTTCACCACCTTAGACCTATCATCAGGCTTTCATCAGATCATGGTTACGCCAGAAGACGCATCCAAAACAGCCTTTTCTGTACCTCAAGGTCACTTTCAATTCAATAGAATGCCATTCGGTCTAAAAAATGCTCCGAGTACCTTTCAAAGACTTATGAATAACTGCCTTACAGGACTACAAGGCTATCGGTGCTTTGTTTATTTAGACGATATTGTCCAGTATGCATTCGATTTAAAATCGGCAATCCAAGATCTCAAGGCCATCTTTGATAGACTTCGACAGTTTAATCTTAAACTACAACCAGGAAAATGTGAATTTCTCCGAAAGGAAGTGACTTACCTAGGTCACATCATTACCCAAAACGGCGTAAAGCCAAACCCAGAAAAAGTCAAGGCCGTAACTCAGTACCCCGTCCCAAAGTCTCCCAAAGACATTAAATCCTTTTTAGGCCTTGTGTCATACTACAGGCGTTTCATCCCCAATTTTTCGAAGCTAGCCAAATCCCTTACTTCACTCCTTAAAAAGGACGTCCCATTTAATTGGACCAATGAACAACAGCTTAGCTTCGAGGCTCTGAAAATGAAACTGGTCGAAGCACCTATCCTAGCCTATCCCGATTTCAACCAACCCTTTTTATTAACTTGTGATGCGTCTAATTATGCCATATCAGCCATTTTGTCTCAAGGTCCCATCGGAACTGACTTACCCATTGCATATGCGTCTCGTACCTTAAATAAAGCCGAATGTAACTATAGCGTCACTGAAAAAGAATGTTTAGCAATAGTATTTGGAACCAAAACATTCCGACCATACTTATATGGTCGACGTTTTACCATTATCACGGACCATAAGCCCCTTCAGTGGCTATTTAACTGTAAAGATCCCGGTTCTAGACTTATACGCTGGAGGTTAAAATTAGAAGAATTTGAATATGACATACAGTACAAAAAGGGAAAAATAAACTCTAACGCAGACGCTCTATCCAGGTTTCCCGTAAATCCTGTCCAGCCTGCTACTGATAAAGCACCAACACCCAATGTTTCAAATCCTAACTCTAATAACGCATCTGAAAATCCAGACAATTCAGACAGAGATTTATTTGACCTAATTACGTCACCAACTTCCTTTCCGCCGGATGAACTTGATCCTGATTTTCTCTTAGAGATACCTACCCCAGAACTTTTAAACACAGCTTCTCCAAATTTTAACCCAACAGATGTCCCACAGCACCCTTCATCTTCAAGACCACCTCAACCATCTGAAGACCCAATAACTCAAGATACTCACCTCAGTCCCGACTCTGACTCGCCCACTGACGACTATTCGGATTTCCTGAAACAAATCGCTGATAAAAACAAATCATTTAACACAGACATTATTGAACATAATGATAGCTTACTGAAAACTACCTGTAAAGTCATCTTAGTGCCCACGTCAATCGATCTCGATGACTCAAATCCATATATTGAAGAAATATTAAGCAATCTGGAAAATCGGGACCCAATTCTAAACCAAGAAAAGCAATTACACACCTTTTCCAAGGTCCAATCAGGGAACAAAGACTATTACTTTTTATATGTAAAAGTACATCATTTTGACCAAACGTCGTATCGCGAAATGTTCGAAACTCTGAAATCAGTTCGTAATGAAATAGTAATTGTCGAACAGACTAAGGAAATTGCTATATCTGACTTCCGTGATCCATTTGAAAAACACAGTTTTATTAAAATATATAACATTTTAAATTACATATTCCATAACACAGATATACAAATAAATATCTATCATAACAGTGTAACCTATCCATCACCTTCCGAAATAAAAAAAATCCTCCATGATAATCATGACTTACCTATAGCTGGTCACCTTGGTGTCAGTCGTTTGTATAATAGATTAAGACAATTATATTATTGGAAAGGTATGCGCAACGACATAGAGTCGTATGTAAAAAGTTGTAAATTGTGTCAGGAAAATAAAGCTTTGCGCAAGATAAATCGCGCACCCATGCAAATAACAAGTACATCATGTAAACCATGGGAGCGCATATCATTAGACATAGTAGGACCTCTTCCAGAATCCGGGCCTGCAAAATTGAAATTCATATTAACACTACAGGATGACCTCACAAAGTTTTCCACCGCTTATCCCCTTCGTAGCACAACTGCAGAGGAAACAAGCGAATGTTTATTACATTTCATATCAATATTTGGCCTCCCGAAAATGATCTTAACTGACCAGGGAAGTAACTTCACATCGGATCTATTTAAAAGAACATGTGAGTTTTTAAAAATTAAGCAGCTATGGTCAACTCCGTATCATCCACAAACACAAGGCGCCCTTGAACGGAGCCATTCAACCTTAAAAGAATACCTCAAATCATTCGTTAATGACGAACAAACGAATTGGCCCCGTTATGTGTATACAGCCATGCTAACCTACAACACTTCAGTTCATTCCACAACACACTACACTCCGTATGAATTAGTGTTCGGTAATGAACCGTTAATCCCGAACTCCATATGCGACGAGCCCCTTGGAGCCACGTATCCCGATTATGTCCGTATGTTACAAAACCGCTTAAAATATTCCCGTGATAAAGCCCTAGACTACATTCATAAATCTAAGGAATCGTCTAAGACTTATTACGATTCCCATAGTCGACCCGTACAATATAAAATTGGCGACTATGTTTATATAAAGAACCACCTTAGACTGAGAAAGGCCTTGTCACCCATCTGGAAAGGACCATATAAAGTCATAAAGGTTCACGGCAATAACACATTGTCACTATTAATAAACAGACGCCACGTCCGTCATCATTATGACGAGATAAAGCTGGCTGAAATCGCCAGCAACCTGTAAACATAAAGTTTAAATTAGAATTAATATACTAGATATAAAATAATCTTAGTTATATAATCTTAACTTTATAAGTGTAGTTAGGTTAATAACAATAAGCGAAACACATTATCACTTATGATACAAATATATGTACTTACAGTGCTTCAGCAGAGCCCCAAGCACCCAACGAGTACGTCCATCCAATGACTGCGAGTCCTGGGATATATTTTGATTACATAGGAAAACTGAAAATTAATAATGGCATCCTAAATGTCATCATGCCAATAGACGTCTCACATTTTAAATCACATGTAGAAAATATAGATTCAGCCTTAGAAACAGTCGTACACTCATGTAAACAATCCAGCCTACCCTACCCAGAATGCCACAATATAGTAGAGCCGCTAGTAGTTCAAAAACATAACATAATAAAATTATTGAGTTCCATTTCTTATCTGACTGATAATGGAGACCATAGATCCAAACGAGCCTGGATCGGAGGAATTGGTACTATTCTTAAACAAGTTTTCGGCACTTTAGACGAAAACGATGCTATCAAGTATGATCAAGTAATTGAATCACTGCAACATAGTCAAGACAAACACTTGTCGTTGATTAGACAAAATATCTTAATTACTAAATCTGTTATAATTACATATAATAACACACTTCAAAAAATGAAACAAAATGAAGCGAAATTAAATGAAGCTGTTAATCAATTTTCAAGTAATATCCAGAATTTATCTAAAATAACGAACAATTTAAAATTAAGACTAACTCTAGATTTTGTCCTTAATAGTCTTGAAACATCCATGGTCACCCTAGCATTTCAACTTGAAGACATAACAAATGCAATAATGCTCTGTAGTCAAAACATATTACATCCTTCAGTTATCTCGCCTACCGGCGTGTACCACGAATTGGCTGATAACGTGAGGCACTTGCCTGGCAATCTAAACTTACCTGTACACCTAGACATAAGTTCAATACATACTATTATAAGAATGTCAGTTTTACTATGTTATTACTTTAATGATAAGTTAGTGTTTATTTTGCGTGTCCCCTTAGTATCTAATCATGAATATTCATTGTATAATAATATCGCACTACCAACACCTCATGATATCAATCAGCCACACACCTTTGGCTTAATTTTACCGGACAGCAAATATATTGCCATAACGAAAGACAAGTCTAATTATTGTAAATTAGAATCATTGGAAAACTGTAAAGTATTAAGCCCAGCAGAATATTTATGTGAAATCCCCATAACCTTTAAAACTGATTCGAATCCTAGTTGCGAAAGTGAACTGTTATCTAAAACAATTACGGAAATCCCTAAACAATGTAACACCAAGATTATACATGGTAAAATAAGTACGTTTAAAACGCTTAGTGGTAATAGATTTATATACATTCAATCCGAGCTTACTAAACTTTCTCTAGATTGTCAAGGTCTGAATCAGATACAAGAACTAAACATGTTCGGCATAGGTATCTTATCTTTACCAAGAAATTGTATTGCCTATTGTAAAGGTACCACATTATTTCCCAAATATAACAATGTTTTAAACTTAACCTCACCTATTAACCTACCAGATTTTAATTTGATAACCAGTAATTGTTGTAGAATAGATAACTTAACGAATAGTATTTCCCCTATTCACTTAAAGAACATTAATTTAGATGATATGAATCAAATCAGTAAATTAACAGACCAACTTTTATCAGAGACTGATAAAACTCAAGAAACTCCTCACATGATTAAATATGGGACACACTATTCAATAGTTATAAGTTTAATTGTATGCTTTATTCTTTTGTATTCGATTTATAAGGTTTTAGTTTTTTGTAAACCCAGTTGCAACCTTAGCAAATATATTTTCCGCAAAAGCAATAAGTCCAAATCTAAATCGGGTTCTATAGAACTGGAACAGAACATATCAGAAATTCCTGCTCCAGCACTAAGAACGTCCTTTTAGGGTAAACTTCGGTATTTATCCCCGAAGTTCACACTAAGAGGGGAGGTGTTATAAGCAGACACTGAACCCTAAAACGATGAGTCAATCATGATAAGGCTCAGTCATCTCATAGTCAGCAATATTAATTAGCAGCCTCTTCAGTCTATTCCCAACCTTCGAGGCGATCGGTTGCATAAGGGTCCCTTAAATAAGTTTACTCTAATAAACTTCATTTTAATTAAAATAATTCTTTTTTTAAAAAGCCTTTTGCAAGGGACCCTATAACAGACCGATCCGGGCCGCTGGGGTAGAGACACCCAGACGTCCCGGGTGCAGCTGTGGACAAACGGGGGTTAGGTGCTACCAGACTGCGACTAGGAGATCCCCCAAGGCCGCAGGCAGAGCCCTTCCAACGGATTGCCTTCCCTTGAAGAGGGTCAGCGGGTGTGTCGGGTCAACACCCACTTGGGATCGTTAGCACCGTTAGGTATCCACCCAAGTACCACTAAACCGTGGATTTCCCTGAAGGGGCAAAAAACGTTTTTGACGATGAAGGAATTTGTCTTGAAAAAGACAGTTTTACGCAGCGGACCAACTACTAAGAGCGCAAGCACTCGTCGTAGCTAGCTCGCTACGGCGCAACACACTATGGTTGTGAACGAGTCACAAACCGTAGTAGTGCTACGACTGAACGTAGACTCGGTGAGAACGCAGGGCTACGACGTAGCACTGCAGCTGACCGGAACGGGGGCGCGGGGGCGCGGAGAGACGACGGAGCGGAGCGTAGCGCACGTCTGCACGCTGCGGCGGCCGAGCGTCGAATGTGACTGACTGTCGCGGCCCTGAGCGGTCTATTTATACTCGCCCACAGACACACCAGAATAACCTTGAATGTTCTAGAGGGTCATAAAAAACACTAACAAAAGAACAGTAGGTAAAAAGTAGTAGGTAATTATTATTACTAGCTACTTGTACAAAACAAACAAATATGAACCGTATGCCCTAGGCGTACGGTTGAAATTCTAATGTCTTTTTATAAACAGGTCGCGAGTTTGTACCTACAACTTTAAAACTAATAATAACAGAAAGCTCTCGAAATTCCAACGTACACATACTGTAATCACGTGCTTTCTCGAATGTTCTAGTAGGTCCGATGTAACAATTCATACATGTACTTGAC
This sequence comes from Xestia ashworthii, assembly GCA_950022955.1. Taxonomy (NCBI): domain Eukaryota; kingdom Metazoa; phylum Arthropoda; class Insecta; order Lepidoptera; family Noctuidae; genus Xestia; species Xestia ashworthii. The sequence continues at coordinate 10,322,585 of OX465562.1, read as the reverse complement.
ATAATATTACGCCTGTAATCCCAAAAGTGTTACCCACTAGTATACCCACATTTCGCCAGTTGTGTTAAGTCCTACCTATTTTATATAATGAAACTTAATAAAAAACAAACAGTTATTTCATGAAACAAATTAGTTATTTCAAATTTACGATGAACAAATCCAGCTTATCAATTAGCAAACACCAATCCTCTGAGACTATCATTTAATTGATTGTCAAAATTTAACCACGACAATTCCATTGGGAGTAAATAACTAAACAATAACAAATACTTTAGAAACCCAGGGGAAATAAAATTATATAGTAAACAGGCACACTGTCAGGCAGGATGAAATGAAACGTCTAACACCTGGTTTCGAGCTAACTTTATTACTTGAACGTCTGGGAACGTAACTCGGACGGCGCGTAAAATATTTTTACCTCGGAATGACGCGCTCCCTCGGTAGCTAGTCGTAAACTGCGACATTTATTACGTTTGATATCGTCAGACGACGTCCTTACTGCGTAACGTGTTCCTCGAACGTTGCACGTGGCAACAAGTTGCTGTAGCAAGGTATTGAGCGGTGCGTGCAGGTGTGACATTGTAAGTTCTGTCATAGATGTACTTCAAAGTTGAGATCTTGTTGAGATATTATGTTTGGTGGAAATTTTCCTGTATTGTGGGGCATAGGGTCGGTATCGTTTTGGAACTTAAAGGTAACCTACGCCAATTTAGAATATATAGAGAGATCAGAAAAAGTAGGGAAACACTATTTGAGCTTTAAGCCTTATGTAAACACTGAAACTTTTAACAACTAGTTGCTAAGTATTCAAAAATTTTTAGAAATTTATGCAAGATTGCCAAAGCCCTGCACATTAGCGACAAGATTAAAACAGCAGAAAATAAAATTAAGACAGTTTGGAAAGTCATAAATAGCGAGACTAACAGGAAGAAAGTACGTAATACTAGCTATACATTAGATACAGTATGTGGTCCTAAAAGCTCTAATCAGGAAGTAGCTCAGGAATTTGTAAATTTCTTTACCGATATACCGTTAAAAACTACGGAGGCTCTAAATTCCTCTTCTGAAGTCACAATCGGTTGATTAAAAGCGAATGTATCTGGATGCCAGGCTGAATTTAAATTTAAACACATAAACCCGATGACAGTTATTAAAGCTTTCCGGCAAATAAAAATCAAACTGACCGAAGATCTATGGGGAATGTCTATCAAAGTTTGTACTTCCATACTTGAGACTATAGCTCCATACTTAGCTTTAATTTTTAATTTGTGCGTAGACCAAGGAGTTTTCCCTGATTTAATGAAATACAGTAAAGTCATACCGCTTTTCAAATCCGGGGATAGTAAAGATACTAATAATTATAGACCTGTATCCGTGTTGCCAGTTTTTAGTAAGGTGTTCGAAAAGGTAATGCTTAATCAGATGCTCAATCATTTCAACACCAACGGAATCTTACACGATCAACAGTATGGCTTCACCAAGGGACGTTGTACAACTGACGCCGGTGTAACCTTATCAAAGCACATATTCATGGCGTGGGAAGAGTCCCAAGACGCTGTAGGAATATTTTGTGACCTCTCCAAAGTATTTGATTGTGTAAATCACGACACATTGCTTTTGAAACTTGAGCATTACGGACTAGGTAAACTTGCACTTAGTTTGGTAAAATCTTATTTAAGTGATAGACTGCAATATGTTCAGATAAATGGTGTTAATTCACAGGGCTTGAAAGTAAAAATGGGGGTTCCGCAAGGCTCAATATTGGGTCCTTTCCTCTTTTAAGTATATATAAATGATCTACCATATTTACTGAAAAACCAACCTCAAAATATGGTATTATTTGCCAATGACACTTCCTTAATTTTTAAGATAAATAGACGAGCCCAAAATCTAGATGACGTGAATAATGCCTTACTTGAAGTCCATAATTGGTTCACAGCAAACAATTTGGTATTAAATGAAAAAAAAACTAAATGCATAAGATTTGCTTTACCGAATGTTAAAAGTAGCGATTGTGAGATAATATTGAATAAAGAGAAACTCGAATTCGTAGATAAAACGGTTTTCCTGGGGCTTACGCTTGATTCAAGGCTTCAATGGGGTTCTCATTTAACATCTCTTGCGGGGCGCTTAAGTTCAGCAGCATATGCCATTAGGAAAATCCGTCAATTCACTGATGTAGATACCGCTAGACTAGTCTATTTTAGTTACTTCCATAGCATAATGTCTTACGGCATTTTGCTGTGGGGACAGGCTGCTGATATTGAGTCTATATTTATTCTGCAGAAAAGAGCCATCAGAGCCATATACAATCTTCGTAGGCGCGATTCTCTAAAGGAACTGTTTAAGGAAATTAACATCATGACTGTATATTGTCAATACATCTATGAAAACATAATGTATGTCAGGAAAAATCTGCATCTTTTTGGTAAAAGAGGTGACGGACACAATTACAGTACTAGAAATAGAGACCAATTAGTTCAGCCAGGCTTCAGAATCGCTAAAGTAGACTCTTCTTTCATGGGGTACTGTTTGAAATGCTATAATAAAATTCCACAAAGCATTCTTGAACTAAATGAAACCAAATTTAAAACATGCATTAAACGCACACTGTGTAAGCAAGCATATTACAATTTGGACGATTATATCGCTGATAAAAATGCTTGGCTCAACAGGACAGGGGCGCATAAATGGATAGCGCTAATTTGTGTTGTTGGAGCTGCTGAAGATTGTACAACTATTTTTGCATTGTATAAATTCAATATCTTTAGTATTATATAACCTCATATTCCATATTGTGTGAGTGCTATGTACTAGAATGCTATCATTCGCTGGAAACCTACGTTTTTGTTTTTTTGACTTGAATGTGCCCTGGCGGTTATGAGTATGTCATGCTCACTCAAATGTCTCGCTGATGTCGGACCATTTAGTTCCCTTCAAAATGGTTGAGCTGAATGGTGCTGATCCATGCGTCATGTTCGTGAACGGGCGCTGTCAGTTGTGACTGGTCATGTCTTAGTCGCCATGGTTTATTTGAATTAATTATTTTGTTTTTGAGTTGTATTTTGTTTTTGTTTTGCTATGGACACTTAACGTGCAAATCTTGCTACATTGTTCTCACATAATATACCATCTCAACATGAATGATGTAACCAAGATTTTGTAACAATATTTTGATTTAAAAAAGTGTCCATGGAGTTTCTTGCCCGTTCTTCTCCATAGAGATCTACGCTAGGGAATGGGCAACTACAGTACTTTCACAGTTTTTATGTCTTGTGACTGGGACTGTAGCTACATTTAATTTTCATTTTTGTTTCGACAATTCAAAAGTGCCTGTAACTGGCCTACTTGAAATAAATGCTTTGATTTTGATTTTGATTTTATACGCTCTGTTGGGTCGAAATGAATTAGTAATAATAATAATAATTTTCGCATTGTGAGGAGGTTCCAGTCTCTGCAGCCCTAACCACCGGTAGCTTGGACACTGCTCCCGATATCGGTGGACCACAATTTTTATGTTTTTAAATGTATTTTTAGTTTTGTTTTAAGTTAAGTATATTAATTTAAAAATGTAAATAATATGTTTTAAAATGTATAAACGAAATAATAATAATTTATTAGCATAGTATAAAAACAGGTTACAGACAAGTGTGAGACCCTGGCTCCAGAGCTAGGTTAGAATACCTGTATTTCAGGAGCCAGGAATTATTTATCTCAAAGCATGAAATAATGCATGTGTAGGCTGTGTGCCGCATGCTACAGATGTTTACTGCTCTTTTTAAATTTTAATTTAACCATTAACACATGTTTCATATTAGAATCTAAACACAAACAGTCGACCTTTAAACACACCTAATAATATCATTGGTGATTCAAGCAAGATCGAACAAAGACATCACAGCATTCAGCATTGAATAGGGACCGTCAAAGTGAGAGGCGCCCTTTCAAACGCGGCTTACACAAAGAAAAACAAAATTTCCACCATCGGATTTTCATGTCAGTCACGTCGGAGATTTTTTTGCGCGCCAAAATGAATTCCATTTCGACAAACAAATCACCACAGATCCAATCAAAGGCGACGACAACGGCCAGTATTTTATAAAACAAACTTGTTGATCATATTTCGTGTATTCCTTTCTAGTTACATTATTTTCTTTTTACTAAAGTTGCGGTTTCTTTTTGTTTAGTCTTAAAGTTTTGCTTACGAAATTAGAGTAGAACTTTGTTTCAAAAAGACTAAGTTTTCCTACTTTCTTTCTTTATAAACCTTATGTAAGTTCACGACATAATAATATCTTTTCAGGACACGAAACATCTACAAAATGAAAGTGTTTCGAAATGCTTAAGATTTCAAGTTTGTACCTACTGAGAAAATTTCGTCAAAGTTATTTAGTCATTTCTCAAATGATTCTGCAAAGCCTTGAGCACTTAAGTATGATTGGAATCTTATTGGAAAGCTCCAGGGCGGATCATCTCATCAATACTTTGATTGAGGCTCCGAACCACGACGGATTAAGACTCGGAGACGTTTTAAGTGGAAGATGGAACATTTTCTAGTAATTGTCATACGAATTTGTTTGAGTATTGGAAGTCCATATTTATTGCAGTTTTGTAATATACTTTTGCCAAATATTGGATCTAAAATGATAAAAAAATCGATAGGCGGGATAAACGGTGACGTGTGAAACATATATGATACTACACTTATTATTGTCTCTCAAGGGTCCCCCTGACATAAATGACATAACATGGTTCTCGCTAGTTCCCTTGCCATTACTAAAATAAAAACACACTTACGTTGGCACGTTTACAGAATAACATCTTTCCGCGAACGCATTTCATGAATCTTATTGCAATTTGACGTTTAGGCACACGATAGACAAACGACTTTTTATACATTAAATCTACGTTTTACCTCGAATTTATTTATGCTTTGTTGGTTACCGAAAATTGTTCTATCCAAACGGTCAGAGTGTTCGAAAAGTGAACGATTCATTGTGGAACGTTTGGTTTTTTTTTTTCATGCGGTGTATTTTCCACGAAAACTGGCTACCAAATGTCGCCCGTCTACGTTCGAACAAAGCGTGCGTAACAGAAATTCTTGTAAACAATATCGTACCGAACTATTTCATCTCTTAACCCCAGCTGTATTTACAACAAGTCCGAGATTTGGCGATACAGCACGTCGCGTGGTCCACCACACCGCCTGTTGGCCGCTGTTCATACCTACTTCATCAATGTTTATAACACTCCACAACTTTTCCTATCATTGCTGTAAGAGCTTATGAATATTTAACGATGTACTGCTTGTAATAGGAAGCTAATTCGAAACTTCGCTGTAGTTAGGAACTCGAGTTCTGTTGCTCGGAGCTGTAATTACAGATTCAATTTTATGACGTAGTGAACGTAAAATTATTAGATTCTAAAATAGATTGTTGGAACTTAATAGTCTGTGTGAGAACCTCGTCGTCCCAACTCATCCGTTGTTGAACCCTGATTGAGGTGTCTGTGTAAACGATTACCTGTCGAATATCGACTGTAATAATGACTAAACTTTGGCCACGTTCAATAAGTTTTGGTTTCCGAATGAAAGAAACTTTAGCTGAAGATTGAGGGTATAAAATTTTTGGTATTGGCTTGACTATTGTTCGAGACGTACCTTGGTCGAATTTCCAGGGAGACAGCGGAGGTGGGCAGTCGGCCGGAATCCGGGGAGGCTGCAATCCGCGCCGCTTGGCCGGACTCCGGATATTGAAATAAATAAACAGGCGGCTGATTCATTTAACTGCCGTGCGAGCGTGTCTGCCTTGCAGGTAGCCACATTATATTTTCCTACAGTATTTACTGGCTTTTACGCTTCAATTGCCTTACAGACTGGTTTGTATAAAAAAAAAATCGTTTTCACGTCTTTTAATGTCTAGTTTCTCATTTGTGTATGAAGTACCTACTTCGAAGTGTCAGTCTACCTGTGGAAGAGAAACATTTTGAGTGTCATCGGTGTTTTGTGAGTCAAATACCGGACTTTTTAGTTTCCTAGGTATCTATGCTAATATTATTAAAAGGTGAAGTTAGTATATGCATGGGGGGTACTTAATCTCCGGAACGAATGATTCTAAAAATTCTTTCACTATCAGAAAGCTACATAATTCGTGGGTGCTTTACTTAAGCTATAAATTATATTTATATCATGTTTATTAGCCGATTCGAGTTATCACAATTGTTAAATATTATTTTGTACTACAACAGGCACTTTGATACGTCTGTAAACTTCAATAAATATCTAATAAGAGGTTTAAGTGTCGTCCTAGCTTATAGGGACGTATTTCTCTTAGAATGAGAGCGTCCCAAGAGATGCAAGTACTTGCCGGGAAAACGGCTCGAGTTTATTGCATGTATGCCTTTAGAGGTGGCGGGCTGCTATTACATCTACTTATATACTTCCCTTAGCGACTCTCACTTCCGGGAAAACATTTGTGCATATGTGTTAAGTGTTCTGCTTTAGTTTTTTTTCTAAGGCAAATGTACCTACTTGGCCTAGTTTTTTTAGCTGGAGGAAAGAAAACTCATACATATATTATGTTTGGAGTACGAGATGAGGAACTGCAATAAGAGATACTTTGTAACGTGTGATTGAAGATGTATTTATGTTCATTAGTGGATCTATGTTAATTAACGAATAAATAAATAGGTCTGCTAATTTTTCATCACTCTGATATCAAAGCAATGTTGGCCTCGTTTACCCGGAATAGATTAAAGCGAAAATCCATTCTAAAGCTGTACAATCAACGACTCAAAGCGTTTTAATCACCACATACTGGGTCATGTACAATTTCCAAGTGATCAGTCCACCAATCAAAGCTTCGCACTAAATATTCGGGCTCGGAGCGTATCTGGTGAGCTCCACAAATACCTAACCGGTCTATTTGACGGCCGCCTCCTCTGTAAACACGCCGAAATTGATTTTGAAGCTTATCGTACTCGAACCGCAACTCCCGCGTGGTTCCATGATGGAATTTTGTAATTCGAACGTTCCATGTGTGTGTCTATGGTATTTACGTCATTAACTGTTTGATGTTGTTTTGAACTAGGATTTAGAATTTTGGGCGCGTTATTAAACCTACGTTGTTGCAGGCCGTATAGAAATTGAATTAGAATGTTCTCCTGCTTTTCAAATCAAAATTATCTAACTTAACCTCAATGTATGGTATGAGCGCATCAAGTAGTCTTTGGTAGGTAGGTATCTAGGAAATTTCATGAATGTGAAATATGTGCATGAACTCGTGTAATTCCGGTAATATGATATCATCACTAAAATTATATTGGTTATGCTGTTATTGCTATTGGAGAGGCAACAGAAGAAGACGAATAACTTGTGTTATTATTACTGAAATGATAATCTTAAGTAAAAGTACGTAGTTCGTACTTGAACCACAATACGAGAAACAAGAGCGAACATACTGAACATCTAAATTATACGGCGGATGAAGTTGCAAAACTTCCTGGTTTCTTCAAAGGAGCACTGTTACCTCCATAATTACACCTTAGACAGTTCCCGAACTTAGTATTCGTTTTAAATTGGTATAGAGAATTCACACGGGGCGAATTCCTCGACCGTCACACAGGCGAAAATTTGCGTTTTTCCACTGGAAAATGGATGAAATGGAACCGTAACCAAATAAGCAATTACACATCAGCAGCATCAACAAACCTAAAAAAACTTATATTGTACCGTCAATAGAGTAGATCACTAATCAATTGACATATTTTTTAAGAGCTGTCAAAATGCGGTTCTCTCATAGATTTTGTATGGCCATAGCACGCTGTGACGTCACTGTTGATTCAACTATTAATTGATTTCAGAGCAACTTAAAATCGAATTTGGCAATTACCTAATTGAAAATAAACCAGGTTTTCACTCCCAAAATATAGTTTTTTTTAGATATCGGTGTCTTGAAAATATTTTATTTTTGTGTCATCTATCAATCAACTAATCAATATCTACCTATTCTACCTATATAAGATTATAGCGTCAGTAGCCTTGTAATATCTTTAATGACACTATGGATCGCAACAAATGAATATGATGAACTTTTGTCTCCTTTCAATAAATAGTTTTCATAGTTTTGAAATGACAATAGCACGCCACGGTAAACAAATGACAACTTAATAAAAAAAAGATGCGATAGTTTGAAAGGAGGTTTTACGAAAGTACCCTCATTTCAAGTTTAGTATTTAATAATAATTTATCTTACCGTATGTGTGTTTATAAAGTAAGTCGCAATTCGGGTTATGATAGGAACCATACATCGGGTCAGGATAGGAAGAGGGTTACGTTCGGAATGAATGTTATATTTTTTTTCAAGTTCCTAACCTAACCCGCGACCGGGTTAGGATTTCGGGTCAGGTTCGGAATAAACCAAACATTCTCCCAGTGTAACAGGCCCAATAGGATCTGTAATTCTTCGAAAGTTTTATACAGGGTGTTCGTCAGGTACCTCAAACGCCCTCTTAAATAAGCCGTGGGCTTCACGAGCTATTAAACAAAAGATTAGTTTCAAGCTGGGTGAATAAAAAGGTGTAATATGTAGTTGCTAGATTGCCACGGCTTGCCACAGCAGCTGCGTATAGTACTACTTATGTTGTTAAGCTATTAAGATTTCAGGTGCTTGTAGTAGTTAATTGAGAGAGCAAGATTTAAGCGAAAATGTGTTGGAAAAAGAAAAGTGGTTTTCAAAGTAATGCTGTGTTCTTGGAATATTGTTTCTGTCTTATAGATAACTAGCTTTTGCCCGCGACTTCGTTCGCGTGGAATAGTGACTTCCGGCAGATTTTTGGTTTTACCCACATAGTTCCCGATCTCGCGGGATCTCTTCAAAAATGAAATGTGGAAGATATTCTAGGGAACTCTTCAAAAATCAACATAATGAGCTCTGCGTTTGAATTGAAGATAATTATGTATACTCACTTAGGGCATTAAAGCCGTTATTGCTGATCGAAAAAGGCGAAAATGTTATTTTTCCCTTATTTTCAAAATATTATTTTGATTTGCCATTTGCCATCGACAAATACAACGGAACCAATTTTGAAAACAACCACCAGACAACCCAACAAATAAACCTTTTAATCTACTAATACAACGGAGCCAATTTTTAATTTACGAAACGATCAATCCACAATTCCACGACAGTACCGAAGCGCTCGGCCGATACACAACCAAATGCGTGTAACGAAACCATAGCGCGATCTATTTCGATCCCAACGCCATCTATCGAGCATAGTGACAACTCGGATTATTTATCTATACTCCGTTCGGGCATTTTCTTTGTACTAAAAGTTTTATTATATTGATATTATTTTTTTCATACCTTTTTACTATTTATTTACTTTTTTCCGATGAATTAAAACAATAACATGAACCGAACTCGTGTAACGATCGACACCATTGCGCGATCACAATTATCTATACTCCGTTAGAGCATTTTCTTTGTACTAAAAGTTGTATTATATTATATTTTTCATACCTTTTTACTATTTATTTACATTTTTCCAATGAATTTTCAGTACTGAATTGATGCCGACTCTTGACCAATAGATGGCGCTGTATGTCCGGAATAAATTTTATTTTTTATTTTATTTTTTGTAATAAAAACTATCCTATGTCCTTTCTCAAGTTCCAAACTATGTCTGTACCAAATTTCACACAAATCGGTTCAGTAGTTTAGGCGTGAAGCAAAGACAGACAGACAGAAAGACAGACAGACAGACAGAGTTACTTTCGCATTTATAATATTAGTTTGGAAGTTTGGATTTTTCATACCTTTTTACTATTTATTTACTTTTTTCCAATGAATTTTCAGTACTGAATTGATGCCGACTCTTGACCAATAGATGGCGCTGTATGTCCGGAATAAATTTTATTTTTTATTTTATTTTTTGTAATAAAAACTATCCTATGTCCTTTCTCAAGTTCCAAACTATGTCTGTACCAAATTTCACACAAATCGGTTCAGTAGTTTAGGCGTGAAGCAAAGACAGACAGACAGAAAGACAGACAGACAGACAGAGTTACTTTCGCATTTATAATATTAGTTTGGATTATCTTCGAATAATAAACCGGAATATAATGTTATTTTATTAACGTTAAAAAATAAATTTAGTAATTTTTGTGCAAGCGAGCCTAAAAATCTTCTTCTTCTATATATATAAAAATGGTAAACTGACTGACTGACTGACTGACTGGGTGATATATCAACGCAGAGCCCAAACCGCTGGGTCTACAGATTCCAAATTTGGCATGAAGGTTCCTTATGTGGTCTAGGGGTGCACTAAGAAAGGATTTTTCAAAATTCACCCTCTAAGGGGGTAAAACGGGCCCCCAAAGTTTGTATGGGGAAACAATATTGGTTAGACAATTTTATTCGAAACTTCACAAGAGTACTCCTATTGATAAATGAGAAGAAACAGGTTTCATTTTTTTTCAAAATTCAACCCCTAAGAGGGGTAAATGGGGTGCCAAGTCTAAAAATCAACGCACAGCCCAAACCGCTGGGTCTACAGATTTCAAATTTAGCAAGTAGGTTCCTTATGTAGTCTAGGGGTGCACTAAGAAAAATCTTTTTTCTTTTTTCTATATATAAAATGGTAAACTGACTGACTGACTGACTGACTGACTTGGTGATATATCAACGCACAGCCCAAACCGCTGGGTCTACAGATTCCAAATTTGGCATGAAGGTTCCTTATGTGGTCTAGGGGTCCAGTAAGAAAGGATTTTTCAAAATTCACCCTCTAAGGGGGTGAAACGGGCCTCCAAAGTTTGTATGGGGAAACAAGATAAGTTAGACTATTTCATTCGAAACTTCACATGAGTACTCCTATTGATAAATGAGTAGAAACGGGTTTTCAGGTTTTTCAAAATTCAACCCCTAAGAGGGGTAAATGGGGTGAGAAAGTCTAAAAATCAACGCACAGCCCAAACCGCTGGGTCTACGGATTCCAAATTTGGCAAGTAGGTTCCTTATGTAGTCTAGGGGTGCACTAAGAATTTTTTTTTCAAAATTCACCCTCCAAGGGGTGAAACGGGCCTCAAAAGTTTGTAAGGGGAAACAAGATTGGTAAGACTATTTTATTCGAAACCTCACAAGAGTACTCTTATTGATAAATACAAGATAGCGCCGAGGAAAAGTATTTGTTTTTCCATCTCGGGTGTCGTATATATGGTTTTCGAGGTCGCTGATCACAAAAATGAGATCGAAATGAAAATCGAAATGGCATTAAAGTAAATTTTTCGTCATGTGTGTCGTTTTCATGTTTTTTGGGGTCGCTGATATAGAAAATGAGGTCAAAATGAAAATCCAAGATGCCGCTCTAGGGTTTTTTTTCGTTTTCTCTTCATGGGTGTCGTTTTCATGGTTTTCACTGAACACAAATCGAATTTTTCTTTAATTTTTGTTTGTCCTCGTAGCTACGTATCGTTATGTAATTTACCGGCCATAGTAATTCCATCCTAGACAATAATTTAATATTTTACACAATACTTCTGCAAAATTCCTCTGTTCTGCTTTAAAACCAACTAATTTATGAGCAACCCAGATATGTATATCTTTGAAAGTCTGCTGGATCTTGAATTTTATTACTCTTTGTTTTGCGCAATGAAATTCTCTCATTTTTTAATTAAAATTACCCCGAATTCGACGCGAGCAAAGCCGCAGACAAAGCTACCTAATACATAAAAATCTCGTGTCACATTGTTTGTTATCGAAGTCCTCCGAAACGACTTCACCGATTTACCTAATATTTTTTTTTGTGTATACTTGCTATGTCAGAGAATAAGTCGAAGGCTTCTTTTATACCCCTATGTGACAAGGGTGGTTTACGCGGACGAAGTCGCGGGCAACAGCTAGTAGGACATATAAGATATTTCTGAAACGAACCCTAATACAGCATGATTCCAAGATAACATCGCATCAGGCTTTGTAAATGTGCAGCCCGGTAGCTGCAGACACTGCCGCACTTTATTGTCCTACGATCATTCTGGAACTATTTACGCAAAATGAACAAGTTCTCAATTAAGAACTTTTGGTTTGTTGTCAAATACTTTTTAGTTATATGTTTGTCTGGACATATTTACTCCGGTCAGTTGAGTTTTCTGTTTACTCGACTGCTAAAATTGCAGCCATTTTTTTGATAACATCGATTTTCTAATCGTTACTTTTCCATAAAAAATGATCAACCTTCTCTCAACTTTTCATAAGACTCGCCCATGTAAGCAGAATTATGTGTTTTTTAAGTTATATTAACGTATATTTCATTGTGTTTGGTTGGCCTCTATACGATATAGTAAACAGTACTGCGTAGGTGTCTCTTAGGTCCATGTACACCAAAAAGATGACAGTCTGATTATCTAAAACAGCTGTTTAAAACACATTTTTGTATGGTAATATGTCACAGTGACAGCTGATTTTAGCTAATCAGGCTGTTATCTTTTCGGTGAACATGGACCTTAGTATGGTTGGTTTTTATTAAAACTGGTAGCTATGAACTGTCTATTCTGTAACGTTTTTCAATTATTATTTATATTTAAAAGAGTGTATATGGAGTTTCTTGCCCGTTCTTCTCCATAGACATCCATAGACGCTAGGGAATGGGCAACTACAGTACTTTTTCAAGTTATCATGCCTTGTGACTGTGACGGTAGCTTTAATTTTGTTTTGTATTTTTGACATTCAAAAGTGCCGTAATGGTCTAGTTGAAATAAATGCTTTGAGTTTGAGTTTTGAGTTTGAATCATATAGTTATTTAATTGTAGCCGAGGCAAAAGGCTTGGGTATTACACGGGAACTGTAAGATATCTGGCAAAATGAGGGTGTAGTAAATGATAAATGATAAATTATATTTATTCAGTAGGTTTTCTCAAACACTTTTAGACGTATTTTTTTTTAAACTAAATAGGGCCTGTGTTTCGTACCTGACTACTCAAAGAAGAAACAGCCGAAACAAACTCTTTTGAAGTCCAGACAATCATGCTCAATTCTCATGAGGACTATGCAGATTAGTGTCTGAGATGGTCTTTTGAAGACACAGATTTGAGTGGACCTGTCCAGTTAGTGCAAACATTTGTGAGTTATCGTGTAGCTCGACTTATAACTCAAGGAGCTGAACGAAACGACGAACAATACCAAAACAAGGACATTAGTGTGTGTATATTTGTAAACCCCTTCGGGAACCACAAACGTAATGTCATATTGTTATGTTAATTATTTCTGACATCTGGCTTACTTCATTGTTCATGATATTTACTTACCTATATAAGACAAGCCTCAGCATCCGATCCCGCTAGTATGCCATGCATGTACAGCTTTTGTTGGTGCTCGAGGCTAATGTTGAATGATTAGTATAGTTCACGCATAAATCTATCTGTCATGTTTTGGCTATCGGCTATGCAGATGCTGTACAGATTTAGTCGGTATACAGACTTATAGAAACTAGTTGTTACGCGAATTTGTCTGTTTGTAATTTATTGTATCCAAGATGAAAAGTAGCATAATTAGGTTCTTCTCCAAGTCCCAGGATACCTATCTATCACGGTCAAGGAATGGGGGAGTTTTCACGACTCTACCACTGAGTTCAGTGGTCAAATACTCACAAACGTAGTTGCTTTCGCATTTGTAAAGTTAGTATGTATTACAATTTTTTGCCCCCCGTGCCCCTACAGTAGGTATCGGAGGTTTACACTATATAATTTGAATTTATAACAGACGCGATTGTCAGAATCTGACGGTTTTTCCTGTAAATATTTCAGAAAAACACAACGGTATTGTATATTGTAGGATTAACTGGTAATGCTGGTATACTCCTTTTGTTTATATCACGATTTGACTCAGTTTTAACGGAGTCAAATCGGTATAAATCTTATAGATATAAAAATTATTGCGAAGGATTAAGCGTGACGTGTCAAAACTCATTTGGAAATGACCCTTCCACATGTCGAGATATAGGTAAATCGTTGAGCGCGGTACGTTTAAGCTGATTGCGAGCACATAAATCCGGGCTATGACAGGGGACAGGCATGGCCGCGCCCGACTTTTGACGCGTCTACTTAGCCGGAATGGACCTGCCTGATTATTCCAACGAGGGTTGTTAGATGTTACTGTTGAACAGGGATGGAACACGTTTGACATCTCAATATTCGATAATATCCGGAAAATCGACCTTGGAAATTGCAAAAAGCGTTTTTCAAGTAAAAAATTGCTTCCAATTTGAATCATTAACGTTTCACGGCTCATTGAGTTTAGTTTTTTTGTTAATTTATTTAAACTTTACAAAAAGCTCCGCTCCATTCAGGTATTTACTTATCGGAACCTTTAAAAAAAACCTTAAAGAGTTAAGTCGCTAAAGCCTTTCAAGTTTCTTTACTGAAAGTGTGTAGCGAAGCGAAGATCCGTGTTTCTAGTAACCTTTGTATACCAAGATCTTTTATGAACCTCCGAAGGAATAAAATACTTTTGGGAGCTATTTCAGGAGAGGCAAGTTGCACCACTCTTTATGTCTGAGACGTTCGTTTGTAGCATTTTCGTGCTTCCGTTAACTTAGTTTGCGTATGACGTATATTTTCACATCGTAGAAACAGCCGGAAACTTATGGCCCCGACTGGCAAAAGGAGTCAGCAGTTTGGAGGAGGCTTTCACGGCAAAAGGCAGCCTTTACACCTATCAATACTAATCTACAACTAACACTACTAACAAGTAAATATGTACACAACACATTAAGTATTAGAATAAAACTAAATGTGAGGGATTAAATAAAGCTAATAAATTTTTTTTTCACAGCTATTTTTTTCAATAGTATATCTATTGAATAAGTCAAGTGACTCGCCATCAACAAATTTTTGGCATGGAACTCTTCAGTATAATACATGTCTTTGTTTTCTAAGGCAAAACCAGCGTGGTATAGGCTCATTGTTTCGTGGTATTCATTGAGGCTAGCAACATGACGGCTTTTCATGTTGTAAACAATGTAAGCCATAACTTTGGCTGTAATGACGGTAGACGTTTTAACCTGAAACGGCCGCTGATTGTTCAACGCAGAGCCATTATACCGGTCGCCTAGTTCAAACCGTAGGTATACTATGTAGGCACACGCAGTGGCGTACCTATACCATCTGAGGCCCTTGGCAATTCCATTGTATGGGGCCCCAAGAAAACTCGTCACATTTTAATTTTGTTTTAGAAAATCACTGAGATAGTTACCCAATAGTAACATTGTGTCCAGTTTAGTTAAATTTCTAATTTTCTTAAGCATAGGCATATTTATAACAACGTCCTCCCATCTAGTAGGGTTATTGGTAGGTAATTGATTTTAAGTAGGTAAAAAGTTAGTAGGTTATTGATTTTAATTAGGTACTCACATAAAATATATATTTTTTTACAAAATTTTGTTAAAAATGTCAGGTCACTTTTGAGCTCACAGCCTCTCGGGTCGGGGGGCCCGTCAGGCCGGGGGCCCGTGGCATTTTGCCAGTCTTACCACCCTATAGTTACGCCACTGGGCACACGTTAGGTACACTATGTTGAACAATAAATGTAATTTACTATAAATTAGCATAGTAATCGATCCGTTGGTTCCAAATAATCTGGAAATAATTCCATGTTTCTCGCAGGTCATGAATATTGTAATGGAAGATCCACGAGGGCGTTTGTTCGTCACGATGACCACGACGAAACTGTGCTTTTACCGGAATCTTATGAATATATTATTTAAAATATGGCCCGGCCAGAATTATGTGCCCACGTGTGTTTTACATATAGATAGGGTTCGTATTAAAATGATAAATTCACCTGAGAGGCCGAAATGTGATTTATCCCATTTTCTTGTAACAGTCGCTTTTATTTTCGTGTTCGGCTTTGAAAAACATGAGGCCTATAAATAAGAAAAACAGAATATGATGAACAAGTATATACCTTGAAACTCATGTTCCTTTGCTTCAATAACCAAAATCAAAAAGCTACATAATCCATGTTCACTTATTCAGGCGGCTTTCAGTCTGTAATATTTGATGGTAATAACACACACCCACCCTAGTTTGCAGCACAATGGCTGAAATGCAGTAGGTCGACGTAAAACAAAGTGCGGGTAGATATGTGAAACAGGTAGATAATCGGATTATACCACGTCCACTGTTTGCAGTTCTCAGCGGACACATCGGGAGCACGTAAAATCGTTACGTTTCGATTCGGACCGAATCCTCCATCGACAAACATTTGTGCATATTCTGCGGTAGTTGGGTTTTATCCATTTTTGTGGACGTAATTATACTTACCTGTCCTGATATTTGCTTCAAGTATTTCTCAGTGCTTATCTGAAATTTTCATTCGCGGTTTTAATTTTTTTGTTGCGTCTTAATGTTGTTGTTATTGCAGAGTAGAGTGATAAACACAGTTGGAAAGAAGTGAAATATTTAATATATATTATTATAAAAATTACACATGACATATGTACAAGAAAAATAGTTGCCGAGTGACAAACAGAACAAACACCAGCTTTCACATTTGAATATAAAGTCTATTCTCTAGATGGCCAGCGTTACCTACACTTACAACACCCCCCCATAACGTGGGCATCATGATGGCTTCATGCCACACCAAGCTGACGAGTGAACACCTCGTGCTTGACACAGCCCAGGGGCTTAGTGAACACATCTGCTAACATCTCATCCGTAGGGATGTATAAAATTTCTACGTTAAACCTATCTATCATATCTCTAACGTAATGAAATCTTATTTCTATATGCTTGCTCCGTCTGTGATGAGTGTGATTGATAGCAAGCTGTATAGCAGATTGATTGTCACAATACATTACTATTTTACAACTAGTCGTCATTAGCAATTCCTTAATTAAAGCTTGTAGGAACACCGCTTCTCTACTCGCTTCGCTCAAGCTGCAATACTCCGCCTCGGTGGACGAAAGCGATATGCAAGACTGTTTGTAGCTACCCCAAGATACCGAATTACCGCCGTATTTAAACACATACCCCGTGTACGACTTACGGTCAGGATCTGCCGCCCAATCTGCGTCAGAATAACCCTCAAGAACGGGAACTACATTCGACTTCTTAAATACCAAAGCCTTTTGCTTAGTACCTTTAAGATATCGCAGTACACGCTTAGCTTGATTCCAATGGAATTCCGTATAACAACTGTTAAATTTACTTAAATATGACACGGCAAACGAAATGTCAGGTCGCGTAGTTACACATAAATACATAAGACTACCAATCAACTCTTGATACGGAAACTTTGTTATAACGTTATTTGTAACATTATTAGAACACTCAATGATCGAACTAACATTAGTTATCATGGGAGACTTTACAGGCTTACAGTCTGTCATGCCAAAACGATCTAACATATTGTCAATCCGCTTTTCCTGACTAAGTTTGATGGAAGTTGCATCACGTTCTACCTTTATACCTAACATGTTTCGTACCGGGCCTAAGTCTTTGAGTTTAAAAACATTTAACAAAGAACTTTTTAACGTCTCAGCCAGACGTTTATCATTATAGAACACGAAAAAATCGTCAACATACAGAGCGATAAAAACAATCGATTCACCTGATCTCTTAGTGAAGATGCAGTCCTCTTGTTTACACTGTCGGTATCCCAAAGAAAGTAAGACATCTTTTACCTTTTGGTACCAGGATCGCGATGCTTGCTTCAACCCATAAATAGCCTTTCGTAATCTATAGACTTTGTTCTCACTCCCAGGGCATATGAAACCTTCCGGTTGTTGCATAAAGATCTCCTCCTGCAAATCTCCATTCAGGAATGCTGTCTGCACGTCCAAATGATCAATTTTAAGTTTCATTTCTACTGCCAGAGATAGCAACAATCGTATAGAACAATGACGAACGACCGGTGAAAAAGTTTCTTGGAAATCTTCACCATATCTTTGAGTAAAGCCTTTAGCTACCAACCTTGCCTTATAACGTGTAATGTTCCCATCCGAGTCTCGTTTAAGGGTAAAAATCCACTTATTTTTAACGACGTTCTTGTCAACCGGTTTATCAGTAAGCTCCCAAGCTCCGTGTAAGACAAAAGAATCGATTTCCTCTTTCATGGCCTTCTGCCATAACTCTTTATCTTCACATTTCAAAGCTTCTTTGACAGTACGTGGCTCTATGGGCTCTGTCACATTACACACGTTAGTTATGTTACAGGTTGTCTTAGGCATACGTGGACGTAGGTTATATCGTGTACTAGTAGACTCTGGTGCCAATTCAGGCGACGTTACCGAATCTTTACTAGCCTCGCGTTCACACTCCAACTCAACAGGATGATTTGGTGATTCTGCAGGAACTGTATCTGGCTCCGCCTCAAACGACGTAGTCTCCAGCATCTCCCTCTCATCATCACCTCCTGTAAGATAAATAGGTTCAAACACACGTTTTGGCCCTATTTTAGATTTTCTCCCTGGAAACACAGATTCGTTGAACACCACATCACGTGATACAACGATCTTATTGTCATCAGGGTTGAACAAACGATATCCTCTGACGTTATCACAGTAACCTAAAAAGATTAGCCTTCTACTTTTGGGGTCTAACTTTTTACGTTTACAGTCATCTACATGAGCAAATGCCTCGCAACCAAAGACACGCAGATTTTTAAGGCTCACTTTCTTACCACTCCACACTTCCTCTGGTAATCTACCAGAAAGTCTCGAGCTTGGCGATCTGTTGATCAGAAACGCCGCAGTGTTTACAGCCTCTGCCCACATCTTGTCATCGAGATTTGCGTTATACAGTAGACATCTGACCTTGTCAAGTAAAGAACGATTCAGGCGCTCGGCGGATCCATTCTGCTGACTAGAATATGGTACCGTCAGCTGATGTACAATGCCTTTCTTTTTAAGAAAGTCCGTCAACTCAGCATTAACGTACTCAGAGCCATTATCTGTTCTCATTACCTTGACTTTTGCACTACACTGATTCTCTACCAGTCTAATAAAATCTTTAGTGTACTTACACACTTCACTCTTCTTTGCAATGGGATAGACGAACACCTTCCTGGAGTAGTCGTCTAGAAACGTGAGGACGTAGCGCTTGCCTCCGAGAGAAGTAGTCGGCATCGGCCCCAAGACGTCACTGTGAATGAGCGCCAGCCGCGCCTCGGCCACCTGTTTGTTATGATTGGTCACGAAGGGAGCGCGGGATTGCTTACCCTTAAGACACACATCACAAACTTTCTTCTGAGTAGTAACCTGAAAGTCAATGTCATTAGCTACCTTCCTAAGTGATGCCAAGCTGTCAAAATTAATATGAGCTAAACGTTGATGCCATAACATCATATCCTTAGACGTAGATGACGTTGTCAGATTGACTTTACCCACAGAATCGAGCCTGTAAACTCTCCCAACTTTCCTAGCATGTATAACTAATTTACCAGTTTTAAATATGTTACATCCATTTTTATCAAAAATAAATTTAAATCCCTTTTCTGCAAGAGTAGATACAGATATTAAATTAACAGTAAGGTCAGGTACAAGCATTACATCTTTTAAAGTAGTATCTATCGTATGTCCACGAGAGTTAACCGTAAAATGTACGTCACCTTTCCCATTCACATCTAACTTCTTGCCGTCAGCAACACAAACCTCCTTAGTCGAAGACTCATCCAGAGCTTGAAACCATTCTTGGCGTCCTGACATATTATCTGTCGCTCCAGAATCAATGATCCACGAACTGTCAGTGTTAAGTGCAGACAACACCATGGAAGTTGACGTCGCTCCATTACGGTCCAATTGAGGACAATCCTTCTTGACATGTCCTTTAGAACGACACTTCCAACACCACAACTTGTTCGTACTTGACGAGGTACTAGCGTGATTTGATGGACTTGAGGCTTTTTTCTTCTCGCCTCGAGAGCTAGCCTTTTCATTACTACGATTCCGTGTAAATAAGCAGCCATCGCCATTATCAGCGGTGCTCCCTTTCCATCTCTTATCTTGAAGAAGTTTTGTTTTTACCATATCTGTAGTTATGTCTATACTAGAATGCTCAAGAGCCATTATCATTGGGTCATAATCTTGAGGCAACCCTTGGAGCATAATAGCAGCCAGAAATTCATCATCAAGTGGTTTCTTCATACTACTGAGTTGTTCAGCTAGTGACAAGATCTCGTTGACATAAATCTCCATGCTATCGAATTGTTCTAGCTTAATAGAGCATAAAGTTCGCAGACACGACAATCTCCTATGCAACCCGGTGTCATCGTAAGCCTTCTGCAAGGCATCCCATACATCCTTTGCAGTTTTCGCCTGCACAATGTGAGAATAGCACGATTTTTCAACACTCAAACATAGCCTCGCTCGAGCTTTCTCCTCTCTACGAGCTAATTTGTTAGCGTTCTCACCTGAGTTTTCGTATTTTCCAGTAATACATTGCCACAAATCCTCGAATATAAGTATATTTTGCATTTGAAATGCCCAATCGCGATAGTTGATGGTACCTTTCAGCTTTTCCATCGTAACTTTCGAATTAGTATACTCATCCATATTTCGAGTAAAATAATAATATTTTCACAAAATATTTACACTTCACACATGTAGCACATAACCTGTTGTTGTTATTGCAGAGTAGAGTGATAAACACAGTTGGAAAGAAGTGAAATATTTAATATATATTATTATAAAAATTACACATGACATATGTACAAGAAAAATAGTTGCCGAGTGACAAACAGAACAAACACCAGCTTTCACATTTGAATATAAAGTCTATTCTCTAGATGGCCAGCGTTACCTACACTTACAACACTTAAGAGGCCTGCGGAGCATGCGAATTTCATACAAACGTAATACCAAAATAATTTGTAAATCAAACATATTCTTAAGGTAGTGTGTATTTATTTTGATTGGATTACAGAATATGTAGGTTCCCAAATATTTATATATGTATTTTAAATGTACACTGATTTTATATTCCTAATATCTCGTCTTTATATCATTGTCCTTTCAAAATATTTATTTGGGAACATAGATATTCTATAATACAATCGAAATAAATACACACTACCTTAAGAATATGTTTGATTTTCATATTATTTTGGTATTACGTTTGTTTGAAAAACGCATGCTCCGCCGGCCCCTTACTAAGCTATACCTACCCAGTAACAATAGTAATGGGTATTAACAATAGTAACTAATAACAAAGCGCTATGAAGAAATGCCGATAAACAATCCTGAAGAAACCGAAATTAAGGAAAAAGGTAGAAACCAAAGTAAAATTAGGTCGCTACGTCAAACAAAGAAGGTAGCTCAATAGAAATCGATTCATCGGTTTTCGAACAAAGGCACGAAATTAGGTGCAAAGGCTTTCAGACCATCAAAGAAACAGACTATAGAAAATTCCACCGCTTTTGCTCAATATACATTTTCAAAAGTTTATTAACAAATGTAGGCTCCTGACTTAGTAATCACGTCATTATTATGTCAGCTACCTCTCATCAACTCTTGGACGCTGTGGCGTTCCCCCAAATGAGGGATATTTCAGTAATGAGCTAGCGCGGCGGGGGAGTCCCAATCGCGGTAGGATGTTATTAGCTCACAGGTGGATCTCTGCTCATTCCCCTGGCATAATCTCTTACGACGCCCCGGGGAATCCAGGGGGTCGTGTTCCCGGAACCTTTAGGAGCCTAACTTCCTGATTACAAAATGTAACTAAGTTTGACACAATTAGGTACGTGGAGTGATCGATTTTATCAGTTATTTGGCAACGTTGTTTGATTCAGAATATGAACTAAAAACTTATATTGTGTTGTATATATTTAATTGTTTACGTGGAACACAAGTTGTGAGATAGTTGGACGGAGTATGTTGTTCACTGCTGTTTCCAACGTAGAGTATAATAGGTAACTATAAAGCTGGTGTTATAATTATTAACTTAGACTAGTAGACTAAAGTAAATTATATACGGTACTGTAGTCCTCAGATTATGCACGTAAGTTTGGAAATTACAGGAAATTTTAATGATTTATGGGGTCATAACCCAGGAACATGAAATATGTTTCGCCAAACTCAAGTCAAACTTAAATTTGAAAGTGAAATATGATAATAATCCATCGTTCCATGATGCACAGGTGCTGCTAACAAAGTTGCGGACAGGATAACGTTCATTGTTCGTTCATAATAAGAACAAACAAAGTAGCGAGTGAAGGAGCTAATTCGCGTCGGCTTACAAGCCAGCTCTTTGAGCCGGAGTGCCACGGAGAGCTTAAAAATCAACCAACCGACTCCATTCACTCAGAGGTGTTACTTGAATGCAGCGCTCGTTCCTCAGTTCGTTCATTCTCCACAATTGAAATGGTAATGCGGCTCCGCTCCAGTTCTAATTGCCATGCAAATGTTGGAGCCCCGTACCTACATACTGATATGTTTATACCCCGGCAAGGAAGTCGAATCTTCGCAAAGAGGTGATCATGCTCGAAATGGTTCTTTTACTGTCAATAGCGAGCAAGGAATGCAAACTAGAACTAGTTCAACGTAGGAACTATGTTACATACAAGGTGCTAGTTCTATATTAAATTAATACTGTGTGAAGCTGTAGTAGTTGTGCTCCAAATATTTCTTGTTGCTGTGTAAGTTGACTAGAAGTTATGTTGCTAGAGCGAACAGAGAAAATTAACTGTGATCAAAAGTTAACCGTTTATAAGAAGATATTTCACAGGAATATTACATTGTTTGACATTATGACTACTCATAAGTTTCACGCAAGGCTCTCTGCGAAATATTGCAAATGTGTGCTATTTCCAGTACGCTAGACAATCTCTGGAACAATATTCAAACCTCATCTTAACTATTCCATAATCAACACGTAACGCAAAACAAAAAAAAAATCTCTATTTAATAACAATTACTAAACACCTATTAAACGTCTTTACGCTTAAATTAAACTATATAACCTGCCAAAATTAATGCTTACCACACATGCATAGCATAGGTACTCTTAAAGAAAATGGTAGCAAACAAAATACACTCACTTTCAAACACAAAACTTACCCCTACCCTAATACACTAGGAATAGGGATAGAACCATTCAGTTTGAGGGAGCGGAGATTCATAATAAGTTACCGAAAGAAAAAAATAAGAGACTCCTCATCAGTGAACATCTTTAAAAATAGGTTGAAGTTGTATTAGGCTAACCAACAATAAAAACCGTTACCCACTGTATGAACTCGATAGATCGAACGACAATTTTGAAAACCTATTTTATTGTTAAAGATTCTTATTTTAGTGGACTATCTATGTTCGTATATCGGTTTAAAGAGTTTTGGTTTTTTTTTTTGAAAAACAAAACTCTTTAAACCGATATAGGTACTCTTTATTTGAAGTAATTAAACGTTATCAACACCTCTCTCAAATTATCTATTCCAATATCAGTATTAGCGACCCATTAGTACTAATCCATTCGGTTTGTTTGGTCCCCATTGTAAACATTAAGTCTAATTTTCGTAAATTAAACCGATTCGAGTAACAATCACAGCCATCCAATTATAGTAACACGCTAAACCGACACAATGATCCAATCATAGGGACTTTTGTAAAACTGTGGCGTTCGAACCCAGCTCATAATGAGTGAACAATGTAAATGGCGTATTGTTTGTGATAACTATGAGCAAACTGACGCTCCCAACCAACAAAAGGGATTTCAACAAATAAACTACTCCATGCGTTCAACAAAGTTAGGTTAAACGCGGCAAAACTCGACTTTAGTCGTGTATTGCGGAGCGTAGGACTTGTAACAACTTGTACACAAATAATAAGCTGTTTCTACGAGGATTCTCATAGAATACGGTGCAAATAGAATTTTCAAATATTTACCCTCTCATTTTATGCCACAAACGTTCGGTTTTTCAGTTACTTTAAAGTGCCACTTGGCGTTTCATTACTTATTCATGTGTTTTTTTTATAAGAGACTATGAAAGCAGATACCTAGTTTAAATACAGCAATAGTACAGGGTGTAAACAGACTCTTAGCGAACCGACTGTTAACCAAGCATTCAGTAATTACATCAAACTAAGTAACCCTATGCAAAAATTATAGCTGGTAATTTGTTTTGGGATGAAAAATCGCGTATTACGGTAAAACTCAATGTAATGCACTCGAAACACTATGCTGGTGGATGGATTCAATATTGTGGGGGTCGTGGAGGTGTTTAAAGTAACGTAAGATTACATCAAAAACATGTTTTTAAATACTTGTGAAAACTTTGACCCCCAATATCTCCGTAACTAGCAGGTATGGTCAAGAACACAAAAATGTTTGCAATGATAGGGAAAACAAGTACCTTCCGGCTTCGTTAAGAATCTTTTACACCCTTTATTTGGTAGAGACGATTCTACTTCAGGAAAATCTTCAATTTAAATTCGGAAAATCATCATAGTTCCTTATTTATTATCTTTGGTTTTCAGTTTTGTATAACTTCTCGACAATACACATTTTTGGATAACGTTGTTTTCTCCATGAGAAGTAGGTACATTTAATTGACAAAAGCAGAAACTTACTTAAATGATCGACTTCATAAAAGTATAATGCAACTAAATGTTGTAAATGTCAGACAGGTACCAATACCGTGCTAAAGTTGGGTCCCACCGGCGCGGCGTGCATGCGATACGCTCCTACGACGGATGCTCCGTTATCCTCCGATACACCATATAATATTCCTACGTGTGCATTCAATATTATGCATGTGATCCAGGAATTTGTAGTCCCTCGATATGAGCTATGCGTAAATACTTTTAGTTTGAGTTGTGTATATCAGTCGCTTAGAAATAACTGAAGGCAATGTAGAAAAATAGACAGCTTTTCAATTTTAAACAACTGAATATATTTTTGAAAACGATAATATGAAACCTACGATCGCCAGATGCCATTGAAAGCGATCAGAGGATCAAAAAACAAAATTACAGCATAAAGTCGTCATAATTGAATTCAATACTTTGTGTTGGAAGACAATTTCCAGCAGATGACTTGATATAGCTATCAGGACACGTTATTGTCTCAAATATGCTCCTCGTTTTTACTGCGTGTTCATCATCTTGATTAGTCGGGTCATCAGGTCTACTTAATTGTCTACGTCCATCTTTTCTTTTACCGACTATTTTTGTCACAAACGGAAGGGCTTGGACGTTGTCCCTTCGATTTCTAGGCAACGACTGAAATTGACGATAATGGGTAAGTATTTGGTATAGACTTTTCCTTAGATCTTCAGGAATTGTCTTCGTTGGAAGAGTTCTTATTCTGACACCGTCCCACCAGTCTTTCTTATGGTCTTTCTTTATGAGGCTGGATGCATGTGTTCCGTCGTCATGTATTTCCGCAGCTGCTATTGTGAAGATCACCAGGAGCGGTATCGGGCGCATTTTTGGCATGCACCGAAGAAATACTGGAATATAACAGTTTTAGCTAGTTTAATTTTGTGATTGCCATGGTTTTCGTCGTTAGCCTCTGGATAAGTGGCTACTTCCATGACTTTGGGTGTTAAAGGCTTTAGAATTGAAAAGCTTGGATGACCGAATCACAGGTTTTTAATGAGTATGTGCGTTTTGTACTCCTTTATCAGACAGGCTGGTACATTAAATGAGGTTATCATACGTTCTAAGGGGTCGATCAAACCGGTAAGGACAGATTACGGACTGGACGCCGGACACCGGACTTTGACCGATAATGTATTGACATATCTTTCAAAGTCCCCGGTCTGCAGCCAGTCCGCAATCTGAACCTACACGGTGATTCTCGTATACGACGCACCCGCTTGTTGGGGCGGAGGCGGCGAAGTAAATGTATTGGCGGTGCACCGCTTGAAGAGGCGGTCGGTCGGTCGCGCATGATCCTTCGTGTACGAGTATACATTGTGTTCTATAAAGCACCATACTGCGACCGACTGCCATATTTTGTCCTCGCTGACGTCACGATCGACCGTCAGCGTGACAAGACTTCAGGCCATTTTTTTTTTTTTTAAATAACTTCTCCCACTCTGGGCGGATCGGGATGGAGTGTCAGACTTTTACTGAGTAAAACCCATCCATGTTCCTTCCTCGCCCTTTATGTTCCGGGGCCGCGGTATCTCTTTCGAACAGTCCCGCAACCCCGGCAGGCTTCGGCCCTTGTGGGCCCTTTCACTGTGCTGACATCTCTTTGAGGCGCGCGTGGAACACGAACGCGCCGTCGACACGGCCTGTCATCGCCAGACGGACGGACGGCTAGCTAGCTAACCGTCCACAGGCCAGCGTCTACGGTGGCCGGTAGTCACCACGAGGCCACCGACGCCCGGTGCGTCTCCCGCGGCGGCTGGGGCGAGAGGCTCTCTCCTTCTCGCGTTCCGCCAAAGACTTCAGGCCTGAAGTATCAACATCAACGGATTTCATACCAAGCCAATGCGACGTGAGAACCGTTTCACCGCCCGACTGCGTGGAGGAGCGGTGTCTTGTGAGAATTGCTTTTGCAAATTAATGTGATTAATAATTCTTAATACTCGTATGATAATATACACTATGTAGATTTTAATTTAAATAGTTAAATTAAGATATTATTCACCTTATTATTTGCACGTGCTACGTCCGGTGACCACACTGAAACTGGGGCCTTTATTTTAATCACACGTACTTATTTTCCTTAATTGAATGTTATTGTAACTATATGAAACTGTATGGGTTATATCAGTGTCTATTTTGAATGATTGGGATATGTTCTCTTTAAATATCAAGTTGGTACTAGCTTATGCCCGGGACTTACCAAAGGATACCTACTACCCGGATATAAAGTATTCAATGGTTTAACTATCTGTCCGCCAAACATCTAAACTTTTTCAGAAGGTTTTGCGTGAAAAAAAAATCGTTAAAAATTATACAAAACAAACATGATGACTAAAAAAGCAAAAGTTTATTGAGTTGATTTTTTAAACTACTTTATTACGTTATATTACTGGGTACAGTCTATGAAATATAAAATTTATAGTATTCTTCGTGTGTAAGCTAATACCACACGAAATGGTCGCCCGGGACCGGTCAATGTGGTGACACTTGGGGGAGGCCTATGTCCAGCAGTGGACGTCCTTCGGCTGAAATGATGATGATGATGAAGCTAATACCAAATGCAGTCATTGCACTAACTATTCAATTCAAAATGATAATCGATGATGATAATTTGGGTTGATAAAAGTATTATATTAGTAAGCGTCAATGTGCTCCCACTTTCCGGAGCACACTTACTAAGTTATATTCGGTGCGTACGATTTTCATTGCAAATTGGACAAGTAGGTTTTTATTCGTTGCGTGAATATAACCATGCTTCAACTTCATTCACGAGCTCACAGGAATATTTTTGCATATTTCCTGCTATCACGGAGCGTCGATTTACTCCAGTTTCTAGATTGAATTTTCGCTGACAGTACAAAATGCGTGGATTCCATGTCTCGCCCACTCGAGTGCGGCAAGCGAGCTTTCTCAGCGATATTGGAACTTAATGATGCGTTCCCCAGTAGTTACGAGTACGTGACTCAAGAAAATATTATTGCGACTTTAGTCTGCCTAAAATGGATATGGAGGTTATCATTATTGAGTCGTTACCAGATTCGAAGTGGGGCTTTATCAATAAGTACGCTGTTAGATTTTATTGATCGATTTTATCAATTTACTTTTCGTGCTACGCTTGAAGCAACACGATATATCTCTATACGTATTGAAAGAAAGTTATCTCAATTTAATTTGAATTTGCGGGGCAGTCCCGGTTCTTGCGGTCGTTTTGTGAAATTGAAAAGAAAAGTGCAGTTTGCTAACTAAGCTTGGTTAGTTTGCGAGTTGAGCGGGCCAGTTACTTGGGTGTGCTCGGCGCTTGCGCCGCCGCTAACGACACCTTGTTGCTGCGAACCTCTGTCGAGACTTTTAAGAACGAAGGCTCCGCACAACTTTGCCCAGTTCATAAATGGAAAGTTTGCACCAATCGGTAAAGAGCCCGCCATTCAGAAATGACTTCGTCTTATAAGGTTATTTTTAGAAAAGACTGTGTAAACGATGTTGTCTTAGTTTTGAAACTGAAATTAGTTTTTAAAGTTGAGAGTGGGAAAATGTAGTGTAGGTAAATGTTTGTTTTTGTTTTATATAGGTATATCTAGTGTGATAGAGTGCTATTTATAAAAATATATTAATGTGTACGGAGTTTCCTACAATGTATGAATCAGTACAGGTCATTTCTATACATATTGATTGTTTAATTCAAGAGGATAAATGATAATAGATAAAAGGAGGAACATTTAGCTATAAGCCCATTAGGTAGGTAAAAATACGTTTTTCAACACACTTGCTCATAAAGTGGCTCTAATTTCACCGCAATTAGGCACATAATGACACCTGTAATCAAACTGTGACTTTTTCATTGCTATTATTCACAAGTGAGATATAGGGTTTTTTTTTTTTATTGGTTGAATTGCTTTGTTCTTAAAAAAGTTTCGATACAAAAAAGAAACGTGTTCAATAGTACAAATTAATTAATGTACCTATTGCTTGCTCATTTTATGCAACTTCGTATCTACATAGATAATTTCAACTTTTTAATAAATAAAACTTTCAATCAAATGTAACTTTTTTTTTCTCTGTATTAAATAAAACTTTGAATTCCCCATTTCGTACGTGGCTAAAACGCTATCCGCGATAAGCCAAAAAAAAGAAACCTCATTCTTTTAGTCTATGGCCGATCGCCATTGTTAGATGCGCGCGCATAGGAAAACAGATTAATTATTTCCGAAATTGCGAAAAAAAATTCACAACTCGTTTTCAACAAATTATAGTTATTTTAGTATTATTTTATTCTCAAGTGTGTTGAAAAACGTCGTATGATACACGTGTGTGTTGATGATTACCGTCCTCGGCCGGTAATCATCAACATTACACACTTGTACCATAATGTACTATTATAAAAAGACGTTAATGGCTGAATAACAACAATCAACAATCCAACAAAATGAAGTCCAAGAGCTATCAAATCAAAAATTTAACAGAACTTATTTTTTAATTTACACGCTGAAAGTTGGTAAAAGAACTATTTCTATTGACCTCGGCAACCCAAATAATGGGGGATACTGTCGTTCTGGAACCGCAACAGAGGGTTCTACTGGCTATAGATATACTGCTCGTGTACACAACACCGCGTAATGATAGAATGTCCCCCGGCGTTGCACGTGATGCGACTGCCAACCTCACCACAGCTCTGCTTACATCGCCGGTCACTGCTTTATAACCCTCTGTGTATTGCCGCTGATATTGATAGGTACTTTTGTCGGGTTTCCTGTTTGGAAAAAATCAAATAAAACCGGAGGTGGTCCTAGAATCAACCTATTAAAAATAATGTCTGAAAAGGTTTTGGAAAACTGGTTTGCTTATGCTGAGAATCGAACCAGCATATTTGCATAGTCAAAAGTTATTCGAAAGTATAAATGATGACGGTAACTAAAAGCATTCCTATCTGTTATGTAGGCATTTAGTACCACATACAACGAATATAATTCTGAACGTTTTTGAGAAGCCAGAAAATACCTTTTAAAATGTATGATAGAATTCACATCATCTTCGACCTTCTAACTTAAACAGTTTATCAAACTCATTGGCTCTAAGAGGAGCTCTTCACATTTATGAGCATCGTATGAAGCGAACACTTCGCATCACGTCACGACCGACGCCATAACGAACTTTCCCCGTCCGAAAGTCGACAACTTCTATAAATAATTGAACAGCCAACTTCGCTGGCGACTTCAGATGATAGCTCCTGCACTATATTATCGGAAGAGGAATCGTTTAAGTGTTCCTGAATATTTGTCGGCTCCAGAAGTTTCGTCTGTAATTTACATTTCTATATTTTATGAGTGAATAAATTATACGTTCATATGTAGGCGTAGTGGTTGTACGACGCGTATGCGCTTGTATGGGTAAAATGCAACTTTTGTTTTAATTTTGGCTTATCGTGAAGTAATGAGAAGTAGACATGCAAATATTAGCTTTAGTTTTAAGTGTAATCCTTTTTAAAAAAAAAAACATATCAATAGTTTAATTGCGTTCTTATTCAATATCGCAGGAAAGTTCTGAGAAACTAAAATAGTTACTTTCAAAAAGCTTCAAAAGGAAACACCCGCGTGTTTCCGCCATTGGTATTCCCGAAAACTTTAGCAGTTTCTTTTATCAGCCTCTTTGTAGATCCTTCGGAATGAGCTATTAAATAAATAGCTAGTGGCCCTTACCGCATCGAATAAAAGAACACGGCCTTCCCCTATCGCCAACAATGTTCGCAATTGAAAAATAAATCGGGTTCTCTTCGAATATATTTGTTCAGATATTTTGACTGAGACCCTCATCAAATCCTTTGTATCTATTCCATAAATAGATGCACTGTCCAATTTCTTCCACCAAACTTTTATAGGTGAAAATAAAACACGCCTAGTTAATTTCACATATTCTTTATTTTAAAAGTTTTACGAATTATAAACTAATTGGTAACTCAAATATCACAAAATGAAAATCACATATTAAATTAAAAAATAAATATTTCAAAAACAATTAAAAACTAACAAAATTGAATACACATCAATATCAAAAGTATAGGATTCAAGCTCGATGGGAATGTGTTACGTAATTCCTATTGTATTTATGTACTTGTATAATCGTTTCTTATATGTACTTTGGTATAAAATACTGGAGATAAAAGCTCTGGGTTTATGCAGCGTGAGAGTATTGCGTTATCACAGTGTTCGGCAAGTAAATACAGCGTGGTTAGTGAACTGTTACAATATTACCCATTTTACTTATAAAAGTTTTTATTACTACTACCTAAAAATTTGGTCAAAAACGATGATAGACCGCTTAAAACATTGTATTGACTAGTTTGACTACTGAAACTTTCATAAGTAAAATGGTCAGTGTGAAAACTTATTCGAAAACATTAAAAAGTTACACATAATAAACTACTATTGTATATTGTAATACTGAATATCATAAGACAATCAAATGTTTAACTATTACTATTATTAAAACTCAGTCTATTTGCTTCCACAAATTCATTTGACAGTTTTTGATATGCGAATTTGTACAAAATGAATATTTGCGTCCGCACAAACTTTGGGTTCAATATTGACGTATGCTATTCCCTTTTATGTAAACATTGTTGCGGTTAAAACTACCGAAACACGGGTTTATTGAGTTTCACTGATTGATTGACATAATCAATTTGTCTGTTTAGTCCTCATCATTCACTATGATTGAAACTGGGTTTTTAACCGACTTCTAAAAAAGGAGGAGGTTCTCAATTCGGATGTTTCTATTTTTTTTTTTTTTTTTTTTTTTTTTATGTTTGTTCGGGCATAACTCCGTCGCTTGCCAACCGATTTGGAAAATTCTTTTTTTGTTGGAAAGGGTATTCTTTCCAAATGGTCCCGTAGCCACCAAGTCGGGATCTGATGATGGAATCTTGGCGAAATCGAGGGAACTCTTCAAATTTTATGTGAAAACGTGTTGCGATTTTGGTATTTTCTACAACAAGTGAAGCATTTGCGTTTGATAAGAACCATTTTACCATCAGATCTGATGATGAAGCCAAGAGTCACGGAACTCCATAATGAGACAATGCACCCTAGTCGTGTTTGGGCTTGATGTAATTGTAACGGTATGCACTTTCCATGTATATCAAGCACATGAGCACCACTAAAAAGTGAAAAATAAAAACTTTTTTGCAAAAAATAAAACCGACTTCAAAAAAAAACAAAAAAGTGAAAAATAACTTTAGCTTCTGAAGTCGGTGACAAAAAAACTAAATCAATCAAACAAATGTCACCGACTTCAGAAGCTAAAGTTATTTTTCACTTTTTTGTTTTTTTTTGAAGTCGGTTTTATTTTTTGCAAAAAAGTTTTTTATATTCGAGCCTCGAATTACTTTACATCTACTACATAATCAAAGAGGTTTGTCTATGTTTCCTACATATAAGATTGTTTCCACTTATTTCAAATATCACCATAATAGAATGTAGTGATATTTTAACAATTACTAGTTAAATTATCTTCCTATATTGGACCTAGTGATACACGTTGTTGCTCCATTATTATTTTCTAAAACATTATTTTCCTTTATAGCATTCTGTTCAACTACCCAAAGGGTCACGACATTTTAACCAATTTTCTATTTGAATACGTTGTAGTACAATTGAATATACAAAAGGAGGATTCAAGATGAGGACAATGGGATTTACATCTCACGAAAGGAACATGCTCTAACCAAAATAACATTTAGGGTAAAGGACACATTTAGAGCCTTGTCATACAAGCGATGTCTGGGAACTGACAAAGAGAGGACATTGGGTCTAAGCTTCACATTTCAGACCCGATATTTATGATTCAAACCAGATATTTTGCATTATGTTAGGAAAGAAAAAACGTCGGACCAAGGATTTATGACTAGGGTTAGGTGGCTCTAAATCTGAGACGTATTTTTTCCAGCCCTTACATTTTCGTCGCCCACTATTATTGGTTCAAAGATCGCTTCAATGACAAAGCTCTGAACATAATTGACTTAAAGGTGCGTTTACACCGGCGCCTTCGTGCAGGCGTTGATGTCCCCGATGCTCTTGACGCGTCGGTGTCGCTTCTGCTTCAACAGAGCGTCGTCTGCCGACTTGGCCGGCAGGGGCGAGCTCACTCGGTGAGCTTGGTCCGCTTTTTGTCCGTACCTTGGGAATACAATTCCAATATCAGTTTAGTTTCAAAGTTGGTTTCGCACCAAAACTGGAAAGATACACCTACCTAATACATAAAAAATCAGGTCGGTAAGACCAAAACCTAGGGAAAAGCAATCTTTGCAAACCAAATTCTTTTCTATACGTGAGTAGAAAACGTGCCGCATGTCGACAATGTATGGGTATAAACTCGCAAAGCACAGATTTTTTTTATGCATGGGAGTCTAAGAATTATAGCATTGTAATAAAAAATCAAAACTTTCTATTCTGAATATATAAACTAATAAACCCATCTAAATACAAATAAGACAAAACAAAATGCCAAACTTGTTTTATTACGCCTCACCCAAAATGTAAATTTTGTGAGCCTAACAAGGTTATCCCTATAAATTGAAGTAGGCGTATAGTCAAATCAAACACCTACGCGACCAGAGTGTGCCACATTAGAAGTTAGATTACCCCGGCCAACAGCAAACCTTTGTCTCTCACTCTTGTAAACTTAATTAGGTCATCCAATTCTGTTGGCTTTAAAACACGAGCTGTATCTAAAGAAAAAAAAAACAAAAGAAGAC
This sequence comes from Xestia ashworthii, assembly GCA_950022955.1. Taxonomy (NCBI): domain Eukaryota; kingdom Metazoa; phylum Arthropoda; class Insecta; order Lepidoptera; family Noctuidae; genus Xestia; species Xestia ashworthii. Next base: position 10,289,251 of record OX465562.1, on the reverse strand, counting down.
CGGCTATTGAATTCCCGCGATTTACTTTGAGTAAACTTTTATGCAATCTATAGAAATGTGGACTGTTGAGCTTTTTTTTTTATAAAAGCTAACTTAACATGAAAAATAAGCTCAAGGTTTTTCTTTTGATAAATAACTGTACAGCGTTTATTTTATAGGAAATGAATTTAGTGTCAATTATTCTAGCAATTTTATGCGGGTAAAATTGTTGCTGAGGAGGAAAATCCTGGAAAAAAATGAACACAGCAATGCTGTTAGGTTCCAGTTTTATCAAAATGAAAATGTTTAATTTCACATAGGCCTACATGGTCACCTATAAATCGTCAAAAATATGCACGGTTTGGGTAGATCCGTTTCCTATTGAGGAGAACCGGCAAGAAACTCCATGGTTACTCAATTATGTGTGTCTGAATGCACTTGTGTTATCTCTGATGCTGAAGAGGTCCACTGAGACTGGTGACTACATACTATCAGGTGACCCTTACCTATGAGTAATACTAGAATTCTCCTTGATATCGTTCAGTCTTGTCAGGCTGTCCCTCGTCGAGACGCTGGACTGCGAGTACAAGCTCAGCGGCGTGTATATCGGCTCGTACTCCTGCAGCGTCGGCGGCGGCGCGTACTGCATGCTCAGCTGGGACAGTGTGCGCACGGCTATCGGTGGCGAGTACGAGATTTGATATGGCTGCGTCAGGCTCAACACGCTTGAACTCTCGCTTGAGCTTGACGGTGACGTCCGCTCGTGCTTCGGTTTTAGGACACCTAGTGCTCGGGTTATTGAGCCCTGAAACGAATTCTATGTTAGTGATCGAGTTCTAGGTATGAAATAGTAATAACATCATCAATTGTTACCAATTATCTTACCCTCAAACTATGCCTCCTGGAGTCCCCACTAAGATCGATGCCTGGTAATCCAGTAGCAACCGATCTTGAGAACGGTCTACCCAACATCCTGATTTGGTGACCAAACAAGTTTCTGAAAACCAATTACAATGTGATTTCACTACACAACGGAAGCAGTACAAATTTGAGATCACATAAAGAAGCCAGGCAGAGCGTAGTTTGCGTTAGTAATGGTCGCTTTAATCTCTCAAATTTGCACTCGTTTGTGTTTAATATCTGCTAACACAAAAAGCTCACATGCAAATTCTCGTTAAGTTATATTTTACAGTCGCAATGTTGGACCTTAATACTGCATTTTTTATTCCTAGCAGGAAAAAATAACGCAAACATTTTCATATTCACAGATTTATGTTCTCTGGAAGCTACGCGAGACAGTTAATAAAAAGTGAATGTAATTCAATAATATTTTGCATAGACATCAAAAGCATGATGCACTTTGCTGGAAATGATACGAATCATGCTGATTGTGTACGAATATATGGATATAAATAAAAAGAAATAACACGAGTAAATATTAATGGATTGGATGACAACGAACAGTACTGAATCCAATATTCGGAATTGGAAGCAAGTTTATAGAGATAAAATGTTTATATCTAGCAGTACTCTTCCTTGCACGCTTTAATTGAAAGAACAACAACAATATAATCAAAATGTCACTAAATCCATCAAGCACGAAATGTCAACGTTGAAAATCTGTACAAAATAAAAAGGAACGTTACATGGAAGAGAAAATGTGGACAGAGTCTGATTATTATGTAGTGCGGTCTAATGATGATGACAGATAGGTTTTCATGATGTATCGATAAAATGATCGTTACCGTTCTGTCTCGATGCAAGGATCGCCAAGTTTAGGGTGATGGATTATAAAAATAAACTGACTCGATGTCCCTTAGGTTTATCTTTTTCATCAGGATTTATTCACATTTATAGTTCAATCGATATCGTTACAGGTGAACCTAACATACAATGTTGTCAACTTTACAGTATGAATGTATACAAGTCAAAAACATAGTTATCTTACAGTATTAGTAAATGCTATTATTGTTATAATCCTAAAGCTATGGTGATGGTTCTGTCTTTACAACTATGAATATTCAATTGTATAGTTTTTATTTAAAATCTTCGACTATTATTACAGTTATTCGAAAACTGTCATTAAATTGAAATGAATCCCTTTTAATAACGTTAGTGAATGCAAGTAATGGGATATGAGTTACCCCCTATGAATAATACGAAGCATTTCATGCTTATATCTTTATAATATCAACTAAGTTGTATACATTTACTAGTTTACCAAATTGATCAATCTCGAATTAACATTAACGTGACGAATCTAATCTACGGCAAGTTCGGGACTCTAGGGGGTCACAATGTCCAACATTGAATCTAACACTGACGAAGGCGAAGGAACCAAACAAAATGACTGTGAACGTGTCCGATCGCTCCAACTTCTTGATATCCTTTACTTACAACCACGATCCCTACGATAACTTATCAGTCTTCACCGCTCGTAAAGTTTTCCATCAAAAAAGTTTAAAAAAAACGAGCAAGTTTTGACGGTAGGTAGATACAAAATTTTCTTTCGCAAAGAAAATATTTTGTGTAAAAATAGCGAATTTACAAACATTTTGATACAGGAAATTTTACATAGATACAGGTTTGGGCACCGAAGCGATTATTTATTTTTTAAACGAGAGTTTTTTGATTTTCGTTGGTTTATCTTTGTTTTGTGGACAACATGGATGCTCGGGCAGCCTCCACTTGCAGTTCTTCCACCTGGCAAAATATCGTATACCTGCAGGATTGCACCTCACATTATAATCAACTACAGATGCGCACGGGTACGGTACGGGAGGGGACTGTCTGCTCAGTGCGCCGAGTGGGACACTGGCACTGAGTGGGCAGTGGGACACTGGCACTGAGTGGGCAGTGGGACACTGGCACTGAGTGGGCAGTGGGCACTAGCTCACTACTGAGTACTCAAACAACTGGTCACATGCACTGTGCGTCTCAATACAACATCGTTGCACTCGGTCACCACTCACATACGTCGTACACTCATTTTAACAATGCACTTATAGGACAAACAATCTTACATAATAATAGATATACTGTGCTAGATATATTCAAGTATATAATATTGTAAATACATAATTCATTCATATCATGTAACATAATAAGAAAATATAACATTTACATGTATACATAATACAAGTGGTACGAAACATTACTCGCAAGTTGATTGATGCGATATAGCTCAAATAAATATTAACCGGATAGGTGCCTCAAGCAAATATTATATTTTCCTGGATTGGCATATAAATGAGTGTGTGGTTGACTCACCTCGCTGGTATGATGAGAGCATCGAATTCAGCTACCAAGTGTCTTCTAATAATGCTCTTGGATGGAGGAATGCCGAGCGCAGTCGCCATTGTCTCTCCGGTGAACGACGGTTCTAGTACGACGAGCCCGCCGTGTACTCCACTGTCTGTTGTAATAAGATTATCAAGAACGTGACCGCCTGTTCGGGTGCGGATATCATTAGCAAATAGACAGTATCAAGCCGGGAGAACAAACATACCTTTCAGATTATCCGCAAATTCACCTAAATCAATATTATGAGCCCATCGCATAAACCTCTGATTGGTCCAGACTAAGGGGTCAGCGTCGACGTTCTCGCACTGATGCCGCCTGACAGCTAGCGCCTAAAACAAACAAAGATGTTGTAAAAACTTAACGATGATTGATCAGCTGGGGTAATTTATAACGTTGGAAATAAGAAGGGAAATAATAAACGTGATGTAACAGGTTTTTAGCTAACTGTCGAGCTACCGAGAGCGGAGTGCACGATGATTAATGGGTGTACATTACGGGGCACGGCAATGCGAGACGGAACATTTTGTTCCAGCTCATTGGATAATCGCTCATTTGCTTTTCGTTATCTCACCCCACTTATCGGAAAGGACGTGGAAAGGTTTCTCATTTCGAGCCACGCAATTTGTAAATGAGATGAAGAGTGTTATTTATGTCGTTGTCATTTTTAATCTATCTTTTACTTCTATTATTTATCTATTCTTTGGCAATACCTTTGCCTTGTTCAAAATTTACTAAAATAAAATGATCTCTTTTTTCCGCGTTATTGCTATCCGATACATTATTTTTTACGAAATCAAGTTGCTCTTTCCCTCACCTGTCGGTCGTACTTCATTATTCTAAGCAGATGTATGCCGTGCACGATGGAGGCCTGGTGGAACTTCCTCGTCACTCCGAGGTACTTCTCCAACTCCTTCTTGCTGATGGTATCCAACATGCGAGCATCTACTAAGTTGGCTAGGAACGACTCTGCGTACTGTTGGACAATATGAACTCAAATTAGTGTTCCTGCGTGTCTTTTTCTGCAGTGTGCCCATTGAGCCAATATTTTAGACAATAATTTTCATTGAAATCAAAACTATTATGACAACTTCGGAGCATGCGTATTTCATACAAACGTAATACCAAAATTATTTGTAAATCAAACATATTCTTAAGATAGTGTGTATTTATTTCGATTGGATTACAGAATACTATGTTCCCAAATATATTTTTTGAGAGGACAATGATACAAAGACGAGATATGACGAATTTAAAATTTCTATAGAAAACTTATTTTTCTTATAAGTCTTGTTAAAATCAGTGTCCAATCAAAATATATATTTGGGAACATAGATATTCTGTAATCCAATCGAAATAAATACACACTACCACTGCCCCTTTTTGATACTTGTACATATTTTTTCTTTCTATTATAATGTTACTAAGAGTAATAAAATATTTACAAATTATTTTGATATTACGTTTGTATGAAATACGCATGCTCCGCAGGCGTCTTAACACATTCACTGTCCACGAAAAGACACAATAGTTAAACAATCGCTCTGAACCATATGTGGCTCATGGGACTGGAAATGGGTTAAGGTAAGCATCTAACAAATTGGTATGTCGAAGTATTTCTCCATACCTGTGACAGTCCCAAGTCTGGCAGCCATTCAGCGGCGACCCAAGCGTGCGTCAGCTGCCCTATACTGGGGTTCCTGACGAGGTCCGGTCTCCTGCGCTCCTCGATGGCGAGCCGCAGCTTCTTGCGGTGCATCGGCTGTGAGATGCCCAGCCCGACCTCCAGGTCCGCGTCAGACAGCTCGAGCAGAACCTGCCCATTCAAAGCACGGATCTAGAACCAACCAGAACACAATATTTGACGCTTAATGCGCGTCTCTCGCTCTACTAAATACATCCCTACTAAATATTATGTACCGATCACGACATGAATAACTTTGACGATCGTGATTTCCCTTTCATGTTAAAAGACTGAAACGCCTACTGAAAAGTCTGATATCCACATATAAATAAGCAAATTCTGCGATGAGTTTATCTGGGGGTGGTGTATCGATCCCCGATTTCCATACAGATCTAATAAAATGAGCGCATTCCGAATAATGAATGGATTTGCGGGTAATGAAAATGGTATTTTTATTCCATTCGTTAAATACGAAAAATAATCCACGTCGTTTTCATCGAGAGTTATGACCGGCCGAAATGTAAACATTGATTTTAACTTGCAGGTATAATTCATACTGAAAATAACCATTTCAATATTACAATTTCAACAATGCACGTTTTTAAACAGGTTTACATAAAATATTTAAAATAACGTTTAATACTATTGAGGCTTTTCCACCTTGTTAAATAAATGGAATACTAAGCGGTTAATACGATTTGTGTTGACAATGCTTGAAGCCTCATACAGTCAAATGCAACAGAGCATAAGTAACCTCGTTTTGCTAACGTCTATGGATACTAGGTTAATATTAGCAAGTGACTAGTGAGCTATCTGCTAAGACTGAACATTGTCCTAATTTCGTATTGTGCTTACCTGCCAAAAAAAAAATATTTTATGTGGAATACAAGTAACTTTGTGCTTTTCTGAATGTATAAAGAAGTGACATTCGTAAAACAGCAGTGTACAAGGCGTGATCTATAAATTAAACACTTTTATAAGTACTTTTGAATTTTGATTTTAGCTAAAGCACATATGGCGGTTCCTTATCTATACATATAATAAAATCGTTGAGACCAAAAAATCTGTACATTGAAGATTTAAAAAAAAAAATCGCCCAAGGTGACTTAAAATAAGTATCTGAACATATTAAAACCATTTTTTAAATTTTTGTTTGTTTGTTTGTTTGTTTGTTTGTTTGTTTGTTTGTTTGAACGCGCATCACGTGAAAACTGCTGGACGGATTTTGATGAAAACTTCACTAATCTATTTAAATAAACTCAGAATAACATTTAGGTTATAGAAATTATGTAAAATTTTGGAAAAAGGGGGTGAAAAGGGGGGGTAAAGATTGTATGAAAAATTTTTTTTGGATTGTTCTAGAATCATGAAACTCAGAATAAATACTTATTATTAAAAATAAAGAAATACCTGTTTCAGCATTTTAAAAAAATTTCATCCAGAGACGTAAAAAAGAGGACTTTGTGTTTAAAATTAATAAACTTCATACACCTATAGAACAAAATCCAATGAAGTATAAACCTTTAAAAGTTGCTGTAAATACTTCAAATCTAATAAAGGTAAATATAATTTCTCAATTTTCTTGAAATTTGATTTTTGAAGTGAATACGCCCAAAATAGCGGAACTCAAGAAAATCGGCTTTCCTCGGTATAAGTAGTTGGTAATACAGGGTGGAAACGGTAAACGGGGCAGTAAGGGGAACTGCAGCTACACGAAAAAGGTTTTCGAAACAATCCATAATTTTTTCGCTAAATGTTGATCCCCATTCACAGATTTAATTAAAAAATAGAGTGCAGTTAGCAAGAAAATTGCCATTTTACATAAAACAATTTTTTTTATGCCAATAATGATAAACCTTAACCGTTGCAGCTACATGAAAATGGTCTTAGGAAACCATCCGTAATTTTTCGTGAAATTTTGATCCCCATTCACAGATTAAAAAAAAAGTACAGTTAGCAAAAAAAATTGGTATTTTACACAAAACATTTTTTGATGCCAATCGATCCTGTTTCTAATACTCAACGGTTAAGGAAGCTCCCCTTTCTGCCCGGTTAATCGTTTCCACCCTGTATTTACAAATAAAATAATACTACGAAGAAAATGTGGACTATACGAATGTACATCAGACATAAAGCCCGAAAAGTTACAAATACAAACGAGTTCCAATCCTACTATCTACAAATAATAAAAATGCTTTGTCCTGAAGGACTGTGATGGATCAACGCACAGCCTTTACTGCAGATTGTAGAAACCTGAAGCTTGGAGGGTGTATTTTTTGTATAATAATTTCAGAAAATCATTTCTTATCGTATGCCTATAGTACGATAAGAAAGGATTTTCTGAAATTATACCCCTAAGAGGGTGAAAAGGTGGAGGGCAAAGTTTGTATGGGAAAATGTGATTCCTTGGTCCAATCTTCTTCAAATTTTGCTATCAACAATATTAACAGAATTGATGGACGCGTTTCGTATTGCACGTAAATTGATTTCAATGCTTATCTTAGGAGATACACCGTTTTAAATAACTCCGCAGCAAAATAATGATCATGTACCGGGCGCGCATTTTCATTATGCGGAAGGATGTGTATGATGTGCTCTTTGAAAATTGTATTATAGGTGCTTACGACCCAATCTCTGTAACCCTCTCTTTCTCTTATGTGACGCAGACGAAGTTGCGCGGGTCAGCTAGTCTTCTATAAAGCTGATAAAATACGCAATTATAAGAAATGTTACTGGACATTAGAAGCACACACACTCAAAGATTCCTGCCTGACTTGGCTATTTCTGTCGCTTTAGCAGCGAGAAACGACATAGTTTGCAAAATCAAAATCAAAGCATTTATTTCAAGGAGGCCAGTTACAGGCACGTTTGAATTGTCGAAACAAAAATGAACATTTAACGTAGCTACAGTCCCAGTCACAAGACATAAAAACTGTGAAAGTACTGTTAAATTGCCCATTCCCTAGCGTTTTCCCTACAACCAGCTTAAAAAAGCCAAACAGTGTTGGTAATGATGGCAATGTGAAGAGCCTGGGATTATACATACCTTGCCACTCTTGACATTATCAGCAACAGCAGCAGCATACTGTGGCATGCCGAGCGCTAGCTCAAGCCACGCGATGATAGCGGGCGCGCGCCATCTTGAAAGTGGCAGAGATGCCGCCTCCCTCAACGCCGCCTCACTGCCCAGAGGCGACCAAGCGCGAGTGCTACCAGTACCCGAGTAGATCGGCTCTGAACAACAAGCTATATTGAGAAACATTGAAACATATTCATTTGTGACCTGAATAGGTCACCCGAAGGTTCCCAATGTTGTTGGCATCTAACTATAAACATAAACGAATTGGTGATAAACAGTAGGTAAAAGTTGAGATAAAGAAATGCTAATTCGGGTCTGTCTAAACAGGACTAAATTAATTCTGAGCTGAGAAATTGTTGACAAACTTTGACTAGTTTTTAGCGTGTGGCCGTAATCGAAACTCATGCACTAAGTCACTCAAGCGACCAAAGGACCTAGCTTTATAGGAGGACATTAATTTTGAAAATTTTGCATACTGCTTGCATTCTAGGTATCTAAACTCACCACTCTCATGTCCGCTGATGGCCGCACTGCCGGACTTGGTGCGGTGCCGGGACCGCGCGAACACGCGTGATATGGAGCCCCAGGCGGAGCCCCGTCCGCGCGCGCCCTTACTGCCGGCCCCCGAGCGACCGCGCACACCGCCTAGCAGAGCTGCCTCACACTCACCTGGGCTTGATAGCTGCTCCACTGACCTAATGGGAGTACAGGAGGTATTGAATCGGAAATACGAGCTAACGAAGTTATCACCATCTGCCTTATTTTTTCCCAACTATATTGGGATCGACTTCCAGTCTCACAGGATGGAGCGGAATATCGGTATTTTACATGGAGCGACTGCCTAACTGACCTCTACAACCCACTTAGTACTGGGTAATCCTGTACCCCTCGGTAAGACTGGCTGTCAGACTTTTGCGAGCTAACGAAGTATTCAGTTTTATTTCTGCTTCCCTTTTTTTTCCAAGTTTTAACGTAAATTCAATAGGTTTAAGTGCGTTATGGACACAGTACATTGGAAGTAAATTATAAAAAACATTGAAAATAATTCTCTTTTTGATACCCTGTAGTGACAAAACGTTTTTCAAAGGACCTAGCAATAACCATTGTACATTGCGTGAACACACACTGTGAATGTTCTATATTATTCAAATACTTGTTCAAAATTATGGGTACTAGAGAAACCTTCATTTGCATCAGGTGTACGATCTCTATAATCACTCAAACCCCGAATCAAGATTTGACACTCAATCTGTATGCCATCTTTTCACGTAGCAGCATTGTTCCGGCTTTTAAAATATTGCGAGATGAAAGATATAAAAGGTAGCCTGAGCGAACAGTTGCAGAAAATGAAAAAGAATTAAGCCGGAAGAAAATGTAATTTCGAACAACTATTGCTGCTGAATCGTGGACCGAATCGCGTAATGCTCGATAAATTTTACTGTCAAAATTCGATAATATCGCCAGTAGAAATAAAGTATCCCGTAAAAGTAATTGAATGCTAAATGTTATCGTCCCAATTCCTATTAACTTTCACAGGGTTGTTATGTGCAGCAGGTGAACGATCTACCTATGATTATTCCTATACCTACTTGTCAGAATTACATTTCATCTTTCATCATCTAAATTGCGGACATCCTTTTAACAGCCTTCCTTGATGCGGCAGCCCTTTTAATACTGCAAGACTAGACGAAAGATATTAAAAAGTAGCCCGAGGAAATGGAAACGAATTAAGCCGAAAGAAAATGTAATTTCGGACAACTATTGCTGAATCACGACCCAAATCGTGCAATACGCGATAAATTTTAGTGTCGAAATCAATATTATCGCTTTAAGCAATAAAGTACGCAGCAATAGAATTTTATCGCCCAGTTTCTTATTGACTTCTAAATTTCCGCTATCAAGTGTAATAGACCGCTAGGCTATTTGCAAGATTGTGCTAATGTCAGAAAATAAAGATAGGACCTCATTTGCAGTGAAATAAGTTTTTGCAGGCATTCAGATTGAATGAAAATGATTAGGTGCCTCAGCAGTAGACCCTTGAACTCGTAATAAGAAAGTTTGGAATTTTGAAGAAACTTTTCGAGGCTATTAACAGGATTAACGCCATTTTTCCGCTCAAATTAGCACCTAAAAGGATGTCTCCATAGAATGGCTTGAGGGCAAGTTGTAGAATTAGATCATGGTAATGAACAACTGCTCAGCTGAATACTAATATTGTCGGGTCCCCTTGTAACATCCTTGACGCTTTCTACAACAGAATATATATAGCCCACGGTAAGAAATCAGTGTTCCAACAAGAAAAGAAACAAATGGTTTAAGAAATGAAAAGATGTTTTAAATGATCGTCAAAATGTGTGATCCAATTAAAGTACCTACAGTTAAACTGGTCTGATTGCAGAAGCGGCTGCAGATCTTGACAGATAAAGGTGGTAGGTACTGAAATATGTTTCAGTAAGCGGTCTGCAATCTGCCCGTACCAGTTTGAGTGAAACTTTCAAGTACTAGCTGCTTGAATACTAACCTTGATAGTGATCCTGCGTCGATGGAGCGTGTGAATGGCGAAGCACTGTTGTGTGGTGATAGAGTCGGACTGCAGTCACGAGGTGTGTTCACTAAGAAAACAAAAGAAATGCCGTATTTTTCATTCATTGACAAAGTAGATTCGCTCCCATAGCTCCATGTCACTGACAACTAACTGTTGACAAGTCCTACTAAGGCCGTAGACTAACGATGGAAACATAACATTCGGTAAACTTATCGCTTGATCCAATACACGAAATTCCACAATGTATATCAAGCTTTTCAACCCAAAAACTGTATGTAAGTAGATAAAAAGAGGGAAAATGGAAACTGAAAATGCGGTTCACGACCCTCTTCGTATTGAACCCGGCAGTATATTGTCGCCATCGAATACTTAGCCCTAATGTTACATAGTATATGTAGAATAGGCGAGGCTTACAAACTACTTTATATTACTCAAGCTTTTATCCCCGGGCGGGATAAAATGTCCCGATGCATCTATCGGAGGCTCGTGTGAGAAAAATGTGTTCGTCGCAAAGTACTGAGGCGTGGAACCAGTATTTTGTATCTTTTTTTTCCGAACACCATTCTCGCAATCCCGTCATTTGGAGGCGTTTAAGTGGAAACTCGACTTCCCTTCCGATTATTCGAAGCGTCAACACAAATATGCACGTTATTTTATTATTTCCTCCATGATAAAGCTTTGAAGTATGCCAATATTACACAAGGGGATCGTTTGATACCACATAAAGCTGTATAATATAAATAACTGGTTTAAAGATTGTAAAATAACAAGCTGCAGACTCTGGCATCTTTTACGAGCAATATCCATTTCCTGCGGTTGGCTTTTGACGGTCTACGCAAGAATAAAGGCAATAGACATTATTTGTGTTATCAGATGTCAGTATTTTACGGTGAAAACTCTGTTTGCTTTTCAATAGCTATGTTATAAACCTAGCTAGAATAGTTATGTACCTACATTAAGTATAATTTAAGTACATAATATGTAAGATAAACATAGCGATCCCATTTATCTTCCACGGATGTAATTGTTTTCTTTTCTAAATCCATAACCATTTAGAGAGACAGTTGATAAAATTTCCAATCGTATTTTTTCCATTTGCAAATACACAAAACAAAATCACTTCAGATATTACAAAAGCATATTGTGTAAAAGCGAGCTCCAATATTCGAAATAAAAACCAAATGAATTTGTTCCGCTTATATGAAAAGAATGAAACAAAAACATGGTAAATACAAATGGAATGAAGTTCTGAATTTCCGACCAGTCGTTTTGCAATACTAACGTAGTTGTCAGGAGTTTTATTGTTTGATGTACGCTGAGCATGTTTCGTAAAACAGTATAAATATTGACTGCTGCCTCCAGCAATTTTAGTTGTTAAACTGTATACGATTTAGAATGCAGAATGCGTTGCAAATTGTTATTTAGCATATTGTGGAGTTGCGTCATTTGCTTTTAACAATGTTTCAATTCGCTGCTATTTTTTGCTGAACAATAACAGACTTAATTTTATGCTACCGACTACAAATAAAAGCTAGTAATAAGTTAAATTCTACATTTGAAAATGCAAACTACAATACTAAAATTTGTATAAAAGTGACGATATTTATTCCTAGGACTGTTACTGTAAGCCCCTTCGTACACAAGGCAACAAAAATCTTCGATACTCGACGATTTTAGTCTCCAAGCGACTGCCGATGCCGGCCGCCATACAAATCCATTGAAGTTCGTACACGAGTCGCGTCGCCGACATTATGGATTTGTATGGCGGCAGTCGCTTGGAGACTAAAATCATCGAGTATCGAAGATTTTTGTTGCCTTGTGTACGAAGGGGCTAAATCTTTCCAAAAACTTACTTTTTTTCTAGAAACCTGACTTGATAGAGTATCCCAATATAAGAAAGAAAATGAAAAAAATATCTGGGCAGTCTTTGGGACTAAAGGATAGCAGTGAAAACAAAAAGAACACAGGCTTCACCCCAGTCCAAGCACAGCTACGCGTTTAGCCACGCGTACGCCTAGTAGTGCAAAGCCGTAGTGGATCGGCTACGAGTGCTAAAAAAGCGTACGTGACGTTCACGCGAGTTCAATGATTTTTGTCCACCCAAAAAGTGCCCAACGCGCCTAAAGAAGTTTTCACTTAAAAAAAACCAACAGACTGTAGGCTGTAAGACTTCAAATTTATCAATAACAAAGGGTCGATTATAAGTATTTTAAAAGGATTAAAATGCTAGCTCACATTTATCTTTATTTAACTTAAAGCACCATTTATTACCAACAAACCCCGTGTAAAAAAAACGACAATCGAGACGGTGTGTGAGTTCGTTAAATAAATACATGTTTTCGTTCGTCATTTATAAGTACTTGTTGTCGCACAACTGTACGAAACAATTTGACTTCATCGTTATGAAAGTTTTTACTCTGTAATAAAAAACTCGTTTCAGCACCGGAAATTTTTGCTGTTTCAATTTTTCTCGGTAAAATGCCCTCTGATAAGAATGAGATGGCAAACTTTGTAATGTTTAAATAGATGAGATTTTTTTTCATATTTACTGCTTAAGGGGCCGGCGGAGCATGCGTCTTTCATACATGTATATTCTGTAATCCAATCGAAATAAATACACACTACCTTATGAATATGTTTGATTTACAAATTATTTTGGTATTACGTTTGTATGAAAAACGCATGCTCCGCCGGCCCCTTACAACCTCAAAAAAAAAAGTTTAATTTCAATAAAAAACATTATTCTGAATGTAAAAGTTTCCACGCAGCGACAGATATCATTATACTTGTTTTCAACATGAGCGAGTTGCACTGCGCTTTATTTTCCAGCTGAATCATGAAAATTATATTTCACTCCATAACAACAATGCCACGGATGTAACAACGTTAAAAGAGATTCGTTTAAGTTAAATTCGTCAAAAATTAACGACGACAATTCGACATTCGGATTAATGAACGTAATTTTCTGTTTAATTTGTGGATATTAAATTATTGTGCCGCTTCGTAACCCCAAATTGTCGAGACAAAAGAGACAATTTATATGTTGTGGTAGAAGTAGGAAAATCGGATTAAAATAAGTATATTGTATTTTTCATGTAGGTACATAATGTTCGGCCCCTGTTGTGTATCGGACATATTGGCACAGCAGGGACGAAGTGTCTCTATACACTACGTAATAAAAGTACTTACGTTGATAGATATGATGTGCGGACGAGACTAGGGACGCGGCGTCCGTGTCATAAGCGTCAAGCGTGGGCGGTGCCCCTTCCGCTGTGGAGTCCGAGAGGTTCCCGCCACACACTGAGGTGGCGCCACCGTCGCTGCTACCTGTCACCGAAGCCATGGGGAGAACATTACCTACTTTGACTTTAATGAATTCTAGAGAACTGTTTAGTTTCCACAGCCACCAAATAGAATTTTTTCACAAAAAATATTGTCGGAAAACAAATCGTTTATTATTATCTCATCACCAGCCATATTATAATTTAAACATATTTTGGTATTTATTATACGACACTTATTCTCATAGAGGGTATTGAAATGACGAGTATTGTGGAAGAAAAAGACATGCGTCGATCCCAAATTAATTGGGACAAGGGAGAGATAAGAGATTGATTATGCAGACTTATACTCATAGAGATGTCTGGAAGAAGCCATTGTGTCGATTCTATACAACGTGTATCAGAAAGGGTATAGTCATATGAAAGAGTGTGCTACAGACCATCAAACTGAACAACTTTCTCTATGGGACCATCATCGTAATCGCGAAAAAATGTTCAACGGCCCCATATTAAATTCCAATACCTACTTGACCAAATGTATGAAACAACTGATTATTTTTTTACGATTACGATGGTGGTCCCATAGAGAAAGTTGTTCAGTTTGATGGTCTATAGCACACCCTTTCATATGACTATACCCTTTTTGTTACACGTTGTATAAACTAAGTAATCTCAGGAGGAGGATTAACTTCAATACATACCTCTAACACCAGAGTCGGCACTGCAGCTTCCCCTATCGCCGATCAAACCGGAGGGTCCCCCCAGCATCATCGGAGGCCCCATGCCGAGCGAAGCCACACTCTCACCTTCTGATAGACATCCTGCTGCTTGCAGCTGTCTTCGAGCCTAATGAAAAAATGTACACGCATCACGTTACAATGAGATGAAAAGGCAAAAATAAAAACAAGTTTCCTACTTGATTGCAATCAATCGATGTCTGTTTCGATATTATTGTTGATTGCATAAAATTAAGTCTCTTCACATAAATACCACAAAAAATTAGGATGTCCTCAACAGACGTGAATCTACTGCAGTCTAGTAGCATCTATTAAGGCGATTACACGAGCTAAACGGGATTTTTATAATTACTAAAAGTATATGATTCACTGCTATAAACAAGACCAGAAAAATATATGATATTCTTCAGGACATATGCTAGCATGATACTGTTTTGAAAACATAATACAATTAATTTGGCTCGATAAAAAGAAATCACGAACTTACCTCTAAAAATATCTTTCAAACAATAAAAAACATACTAATATGCATGCGATCATTCTGATTTTTTGGCAAATAATTCTACAAGCAATATATTAGCATGATACTGTTTTAGTTTTTTAATCCAATCAATATTTTTTTTGTAAATCGATCGAAACCACTCATTTCGCGCTATTTGGCCCGCAGTGGCTGACGTAACAACCACTTTGTAGTGCAAGCTGATTAGAACTTTATTCTAACAGCATTTCAAACGAAGTTTGAACCACCACAAATAGAGTTGCTAATTTAGCTCGTCTAAGCGCCTTAAATAGTGGACTCTATATAATTTGATCATGTAAGTAGATATACACTTGCATACATGATCCAAACTCTAAAAGCCTAGTTCTACGACTAGGCATAGAAAATACAGCACCCTGTGAAAACTTTTGTTTTCAAAAGTACCACCACCACCATAACATTTTTCGCTCGATTATCAACTTGCCCGGGGTATCAACTTCAGTTTATGAGCTCGTAAATATTTACTGCGAAACATTCTACCTGTATACAGCATCTTCCAATATTTCCCCAATATTCGGTAACTGCAACGCTTAGAAAGCCAAAAGTGTAATTATGCTCACAGAATAAGCACACAGGTGGATTCTACAGCCCGGGCCCACCCTCATGTAATCCTTCCATCACAGTTTACAACACTCATGTTCCCAAGTTATAGCCCGATACGATCCAACATCACATCCCAAACACGATTATAGTTATACCTCCATCGAAACACCCTTTTAATGCTTCAATTAATTTCGATTGGGGCTTTAATTTGGACAGGATTTGTCCGCTCGAATGGGGCATCCCGTTGCGAGCCCACATCAACGTAATGGTATCGAATGTTCCGCGGTCGCAGGTTAATATCCGGATTATGCGTAACGGAAAATCGTGTATAACAACCGACTTATACGTACTAAGTCGAGGAAGCAGTTGCGTTTAATTTTCCCTGCAATTTAGATCAGACGGAGCAATTTGAAATGGTAATTAACACAGGCGAGTGATGGATGGTCTTGGTTCGAGCGCACATCACGCCACCTATTCGTCATAGTACTGAGCTGTCGATAAAGTTTATTTATTATTGGTTGAAGCACTTCATCACCGAAGTTGTTCATCAAAAACAATTTTGTATAATATCGATGTAGGTACTCGTAGTTCCGCTTCGGAATGGACAGGTTTTGAATGAATTATCTCGTGAATTGTTTCGGTGATTTCGCAGTCAATAAAAGTGAATGTTATTGTATTTGAGCACTGTGATTGTTGTCGTGAGTTCATTATCATTGTTTAATTAAGTTTGAACGTTCAATATATGAACATTCAATATAAGCTTCAATATACGTTTCGATATAAATTCGACTCACTTCAGCACAGTTTACTTACAAGCTTTCTGTTTCCGAAAACATGTAGGTAGTATTCCTGGATACAATAGTGTCAAAGGCACCATTTCATTAGTTTAGTAAGCCTACCTCAAAGAGCTGTTCCCTGGCATGTCTGAGCTGTGTGTCTCTCGCACTGAGAGCGGCGGCAAGTTGCAGCGACCGCTCAGCTTCGTCGCGAGCGTGGCGAAGTAGTGCCGCTCGCTCCCGTTCCCGCTCAGCTCGCTCCGCTCCTAAAGCGGACGACGCACCACCTCGAGAACGCATCTGTACAAATGTGGTACTATACTATAACAAAAACAGTAAAAAAAGATGCCACATCAACTTTTCACAAACATTATCTTAATGAAAAGAATGAGGTGCAAGGCTGAAAAACTCATTAATAAATCACATTAAATTGTAAGTAGTTCTCATTCAAGCAAAAATGTGGGAATGATTATTAAGAACGTAGTTGAACTAGATGCGTTTCTGAAGACTTTATTAAAGTTAAGACTTCATGAATAATGATGAAAAGTTAGAACTTAATAAAAAGGCTACCAGACTCTCCGTAACTCAGAACAATGTGGAACAACAACTTATGACATGAGAGCATTCACCGAGAAGTTTCTGTATGTGTAAAATTTTATAAGCTGGGAAATAACTGGGCAAGTTCTGTGTGACCTAGATCCTATCCGAGTATAATGAGCCTAGCAAACGTTTCTAGATCAAAAAGATATGGCATAATAAATTGAGTGACCACAATGTTGGCTTCACACAGTAATGACTTTGTTAATGATACTGGGATATTTTGGAACAAAAGGCCGACCCATCTATTTTTTAATTTTGTAACCCTGCGTCGGAGGTAAAAGGTCCTTTTACGTGACAACGCATTTCCCTCGCACCGTCTAACAACATTATTGGATTACTTGTTATGCTAATATTCGCTTTAATAATGCAAAATTATTAAATTTAACCTGTTCATAGTTTCTTATGAAGTCTCGTAGCTCTTTCTCTTTGTCTTCGAGCGTGGCGTAGAGTTGTTTCATTTGGTTTAGTAAATCAAATTTCTCTGCTTTCAACCGCTTTTTGTCTGCCTTCAAAGCTGGAACAAAATGTTTGTACTTTTTATAAAGTCAATGTAATTTTTACGTGTATCTATAACATGAAAATAACAAGGATTTCTTGGAAATATTTGCTACAAACGAAGTTGTCGTTTAGAATAAAACATGGTCGACTTGTTTTGCAATATATGGTATGAATTGTATGGGCTAGTAAGCGACATACAAGCCTGTATGTGGAGATGCACTAGCGAGAGCCATGCCTCAATTCCGAGTGATTCAAACTCTTTGAGCGAAGCTGCTCGCTTTGGGAACCTGTGTCCTTTGTCGCTCGCTCTCTATGCAGATCCCCTCAACTCGGACATTTGTACGTTTCCAGTGTTTGATAGGAAAATAAAACGCATCCGGGATTGATCTACATTTTACTGTTTTGCCAACGATTCTAGAGAGACTGTCGATCGTTTTGACGATTGCCATCACTTTGGAAGTTTGGAAATTGGATTTCGGTTCCAGGCTCAGATTTTATTGGAAATCATAAAGTTCATGAATTTTTGAGTTTTTGCACTTCCGGGAATTAGTCGATGGTTCTCCGTCAAGTACTTTTTTTCAATTCAATTCAATTCAATTTATTTATTTCAGGCTACAATGACCCACTTTGACGAATTGTGAATGACGAGTGACGTAATAATACTCCAACATAGTAAGTAGGTAGGTACGTTGCTAAAGTTAGTTGGTGGATTAGTGTGGTTTGTGTGTAGGAAGGCTACAAGCCCTTTGATTGTGGTTTCATCGATCACGTGGAACAGTTACATAAGGTAAACATATTAGGTAAGTATACCTTTGTTTGTAAATTGTAGGGCCAAGTCAAATATGCGGCCGTTTGTTATCGTTTTGTGTTTGTTTGCTTATGTATGACCACTTCATGTATGTATCTGTGTTTAAGTATGTAATTTAAATCCTCAATTAATAAAAGAGTCGTTTGAACCACCTGCCACATAAAGTGACTTCAGTAAATGTAACGTGGTCTAAACAAAAGTCAGAAACACTTGACGTCTATTACCTGGAAAACTGACTCTAGACATAAACATAACTATCCAGGTACTTTTAAAAAGAACTAAAAATAACAGAAAAACTGCCATCAGAGAAAATTACTTCGTCCAAATAAAAGTAAAGTTCGGTATAGTATAGACTATAATGAGGCAAGTTTGTGACTAGACCGTCATCACATCGGAGTGTTCTGCTTATTTACTTGTTACAACCACAGAACGTGACTTCGTTATTTTGCTTGACTTCGATCGACCACGAAGAGACGAGCCAGGTTCAACTACAGCCAAGGTAAATGTTACCATAACATTTTAAATTTTGATTGAAACATTCATTATTTTGTCTAGCTTGCTGAAATTGTCCTGGTGAAGTTGCTGTAGTTTAAATGGTAACATCACGCTTGTAATCCTTGTAGTACAACTACATTTCGCTAGTTTTGTTTAAGTTCCATATTATAGGGAGCATGCCTATGGCCAACTATTGTTGTTACCATTATTCAATATTATTTGCAGCCACTTTTATATAATCGGTTTTACGATATATTACGTCAAGCTAAAGATGATTGGTATAGTGACCTACTTATCCGATTATGGCGTACATGAAATGAGGGCAATGGAAATTCGATATGCAGAATGAAATAAAACAAATAAAATTCAAAATTGTGCTCTAACTTAGATAAATTGGAGAAGTTGCTGTCTAGCTCGTTAAAAACTTTCAAAATTGCTTATTTAAGCTTTTTAAGTTATTATCAGTAAAATAGTTATAAAACTTCGTAGAAGAAGACTTTCAAAATATTTTTAGCACACGATGCATATAAACACTTTGTTATTGTTAAAGTTCGAGTCATTGTACATAATTGGTGAATTGTGAATTCATGTTACATCGCTATGTTAAACATGATTGATGCGATAATATCACTGGTACACACTGGAATTATTTACACCTAATAAACATCATAACATAGGCACGTACATTGTACGATATATACAGTACGAATTATTTATCCTTATCTGACACTAGAAAAACAACATATTCATGTAATTCACACTTGTTTACCTATGAGCCACTTTAACATAATGAATAACGAATCCAACACAAGGGACCAGCTGCCAAAACATACGGCCGAGGTATTTCTGACAACTTTCGTCAGCATAATGACATTAGTGAAAATGTCAGTCCATGGTACAGCAGCACACCCTTAGTGGGACGTGACCCGTTTACTGATTTGGGTCTGTAAGGCAGTCCTTCTGTACCTTGCCAGATATTATGAGCATAGTTTATCAAAATGTCGGCTTACTCACGCTTCCAAATCGGGCGGCACTCAACAAATTGCCCACTTTTGTGGGATCGAATCGGATTATTGAGATAAAGCCACTGTAGGTGTAAGTTCTCTATTTATTAGAATGTTCTATTCAAAGGTACTCTGAATAAAACTTTTAGCGCTCCGGTTCTATCTACGCGTGGATAAATTTCGTGAAATACTACCTAAGTTATGTTTATTTAATATCTATTTACTGTTAAACCACTTCAAACGTCTACGAAAGTTCTGCTGTATTAATTCTCTAGTAACGTAGCAGTAAGTAGAGTTCAGAAAATGGCCAGTTTTATTCACGTATGATATGCAGACTTATCGTTTTGAATGTGAATCCCTTAAGCTTTCATGATTCGACATTTTCCACGACTAGATTTAAAATCCAGCCAGTAAAATTGAATAGATTTATCATTGTTATAACTTCGTGGAACTTCAAACTTTTAAAATTCGTAATGACTTTTTAATATTGCTGATCCATAATAATTCGATATCAAACTTCACTTTTGACTGTAATAGCTAAGTTTAATACTCGTATTAATGTCGTTACCAAACTAATGCCATAAAAATATAATGGGTAGTGTAATGTCGCCATTAATTTCTTTAGCAAAGTAATACCCGACATAAACCCGACCATTATGTTTTTGGGTAAGATCTAGTTTGATATATGTTTAGAAATGTTTTCTCTGGGATAATGGTAGAATGTCTGGAAATTGTATAATGATGATCTTATTCGCTAACGGACAAAATGGTCGCTGTTTCAAGATTATTAGTTTTTTGTTTATATCAGAGACTGTTACTATGAGTAAAACGTGTATGTGTGATTTAAAATGAGCTGTTGGGCAGTGTTATTTAGTGTCATGTATAGAATGCTAAATTGACGGCTTGAAGAGTCCGTTTACACTCTGTGTTTAGTTTTTAGTGTTCTTGAACGAATGGTTTCAAGATTGTTTGGTTCGAGTTGACTACATCCCATCTTTTGCGCTAAGAGATGTAATGTAAGTTATGGTTGAAACGTATAGTATATTCTCGAGCTTTACTTGGAGAGCTTAGGGGCCGTCCATTAATCACGTGACGCTCGAAAAGGGGGGGAGGGGGTTTGGCAATAATCACGAAATATCACAAGGGGGAGGGGGGTGTAGCAAGTGCGCGATTTATTATTTGTATGCCAGTCAAAAACTTGCAACCTTTCTGTTTACACATTTTTATCATGGTACTCAATTTCAGAATAAAACTAGGTTATACTTTATACCTGTAGGTATTTATAGATACTATTCCAAAAAAATCAAGATTCTTTGTAGGTACTAAAAATACTCGTGATTTTTGGTGGGCGACGGGGGGTTGGGTCCAAAAATGCAAAAAAAACATCTCGTGATTAATGGATTATCTATAACTGCTGTAAAAAGTATTCGAGATAATAGGGTAGTTTCCACCATCAATGAATTGCAGCAAATCTATTTAGTCCGTCAGTTAGAGTATTGGGAAAATAATTGACACGTATTTTTGGTTTTTGTAAATCAATGAATATTGACAAAGATAAAACGCATCAAAGCTCGGAGGCGGGGCTTGTGACGTTAGAACGCACAAAAAATTGTGCTACGGCATGCCGTATTGAGAGTTTTAAAAGCGTCGTATCTTCGTCATTCGATTTATGTTTTTCATTTGTGGTTTGGGTCTAATATTTATTGATAATCTAACTGGCGGACTAATTAGATTTTTTCAGTTGAGAAATGACAACTAAAATTAAAAAGAAGTGCCACTTACAGTTCACAGCTTCTCTAGCCAGCAGTAGTTCTTTCTCAAGTTGTTGAGGGTCCAGTTGCGGTCCGTCCTGGGTGTCAGACTTGGCTCGTTCCAGTAACGCACTACCAGCCTCTCCTCGTTCGGCAGCCGCTACCAATAGGCGACGTACTCGGGTTAGCTCGGCCTGGACATAAATGGTATACTGTACCTTCACTAGATAATAAAAAAAATATAGGTACTGGGTTATTTGTAAAACACCAAGAAACTAGTAGGAGTCATCATCATCATCAGGAGTAGATAACTGATATCATAAACAACAACATATGTTCTACGACTTTTCCGAAAACAGACAAAAAAAAAACCAACTCTCCATACATATGTCCGAACAGGCAGTGCAAGTACGTAGGATTCGATAGGACTCGATTAGATAAATTTGACAGTTATTCTCGACAAATGAGTTTTTATGGAGTCAAAAACTCATTTTATCGAGAATAACTGACAATTTTTTCTAATCGAGTCCTATCGAATCCTACGTACTTGCACTGCTGATGTGCTTAAAAATTGTATTTTTATTGCGGATAATATTTTTGTGTTCACCAAAAATCTTTTCTTCCCCGAAAAATACTGATCGTGCACCAAATAATACTGATCGTGCCCCAAATATTAAAGTATCTCTGCCCCCATAATCGGGACTTAGGGCACTCCCCCGTTAGGTTAGTTAGGTTCCTTTAAATCCTGCACTCGGAAATAGGGGCCCCGCGAAGCGGGGCTCCGTCGACTACGCTTTAAGGAGAATATAGTGTTATTGTGTTATTGTGACATATTTTAATTAACATATTTTGGTGCACATTCAGTATATTTGGTGGAACACAGGCAAAATCAGGTAAATGAAATGGGAATACATTGAAGTACTTTTAAATACCATCCTTTTTCAACCGACTTCCAAAAAGAGGAGGTTATCAATTCGTCTGTATGTTTTTTTTTTTTTTTTTTTTTGTGTTTGTTACCTCATAACTTTCGACTGCGTGAACCGATTTTGATGATTCTTTTTTTATTTGAAAGCTGGTGCTTCCCATGTGGTCCCATTTTAATTTGCTGAAGATCTGATGCTGGTCTTCGGAGATATACAATGGAACTCTTCAAAAATGTACGGCAAATCTGCAGTGATTGCTATTATCGCTTGTAGGTTTATTGTTTATACAACATCATGACGTAATATCACGCCTGTATGCTCTGAGTGGGTACGCAGATGTGTACAATACACCCAGATTTCGACAGTGTTTGTTGCCTCAGTACTTTCGACTGGGTGAACCGATTTTGATGATTCTTTTTTAATTTGAAAGCTGGTGCTTCCCGTGTGGTTATATTTTAATTTGCTGAAGATCTGATCCGGATCTTCGGAGATATACAATGGAACTCTTCAAATATACACGGCAAATCTGCAGTAACTGCTGCAATCGCTTGAATGTTTATTGTTTATACAACATCATGACGTAACATCACGCCTGTATGCTCTGAGGGGGTACGCAGATGTGTACAATATTCCCAGATTTCGACAGTTAGGTGTATTAAGTTCCATTTATTGGGATAAGTTTTTTTTTTATTTTATTGGCAAGGGCACTTCAAGGGTAGTTTGATGAGAATATGGTTAGGTTCTGATTATGGGATCCATGACAAAGGAACGGAACTCTTCAATTCTTAGAAGCAAATTACCGATTCTCGGCCAAATCTTTTAAAGGCTATCCGGAAAAAAAAAAAAAATAAGTAAATATTTGAGTCACGTACCATAACGTCGTTATTAACCGACTTCAAAAAGGAGGAGGTTCTCAATTCAATGTTCCCCGATTACTCGAAGATGACTGGACCGAATTTGTTTTTTAATTGTTTGAAAGGGTATACTTCCCAGAAGGTCCCATAATCATCAAGTCAGGATCCTGATAATGGGATCCTGGAGAAATAGAGAGAACTCTTCAAATTTTATAGGCACACCAGAAGCGATTTGGGTAGTTTTTGAAAGAGTAGTTTCTCGGAGTGATCCCATTTAAATTTGGTAAAGATCTGATGAAGAACTTCGGAGAAAGGCAACGGAACTCCTCATTAAATGTAGCAAATGTGTGTTTCTTACTGGGATTGCTGAAATCTCATGTCTGTCTATTGTTTACACCAGTTCATAACAAAAAATCACGCTGGTACGCTGTGAAAGGGTATGCACATATTGTGAACCACTAAAAAGGGAAAAATAAAAACTTTTTTGCAAAAAATAAAACCGACTTCACACAAAAAAGTGAAAAATAACTTTAGCTTCTGAAGTCGGTGACAAAAAAATTAAATCAATCAAACAAAGGTCACCGACTTCAGAAGCTAAAGTTATTTTTCACTTTTTTGTGTGAAGTCGGTTTTATTTTTTGCAAAAAAGTTTTTATTGTACTCTATCAAACACAATACTGTCCTATTTGACCCAAAGGATGAATGGTAGAGAATGCCTTGTGGCATTAAGGCCGCCTATGTACCATCTTGTACATGAAGTTTAAATAAATAAATAAATAACAGCTGATCGAGTTTTGTATGAAAAGTCGTTTTTTTTGCAATGTTGTTGCTTTTGATGTTAGTAATCTACTCCTGCGAGGTTATTGGTGTTTTACAAATAAACTTATCGTTTTATAGTGCGGCAAGAGCGTTTATACGGAAATTAGTATCAACCTACTCCAAGTCAGAGGCTGATTAAATGCGATAAAGTTTTGATGGTATTTCAATACGCATAACTTTTTATTGTATCGCAGGTTTGAAATATGTGTAAATTTTAGAATAATATTATGCAACAATTGTATAGATGATGACCTTGCTAAACCTTTGAGTTTGAGGTTATAATATGATATGGAGCACCATAAATGAAAATATTGATATCAATAACTAATCCTCAGTAATCAGTATACACAAAACTAAGGGAACTGGAATCAAGTGGCTCATTAGAATCTAATATCTTATCACACGAGATAACGACCAAAATCAAGTATCAGAAACCAATAAGGTTACAAAAATATGTTCTCATCTCACGTATTCTATGAAGACAGTCGAATATCATGAAATAGTTATGTATTAACGTAATCGACTTCCCAAAGGTCCATCGAGACAGTAATAAAGCCACGGTATCTTATTTAACATCAGCCTAAGTCCGTCCGAGTGGAAAAAGGTTAAGTAAAAAATTGATCCTCGAACGCTGGCAGAATCACTAATGACAGTTTATTGGAGAAATATACCTTTATGGCACTGCCTACCTTTCCTGCCAGTTTTGTAATTTGGAATTTTAGGAACATCACGCATCCAGGGATTCGTGAGAAACATTTTATAGAGGATAGTTACTATAAACATGGACGAAATAACGATCGATTCAAAGGCAGCCAATGAATATGAAGGCTTTATTTTTATCACTCATAGGTACAGAAAATTCAACATCATCTTAATGCCCTTGTACCATTCTCACGCAACACGTTTTCTTTTCCATTCTCCCCAGTCATATCATTCCTCCGGAACAGAAAATTCATCAAAGCTGATAATTGAGGTATCAAACCCAGAAACCCAAAAGCATTAGTTCAAAAGCCGCTCTTACGGAAATCCAATCAAACGGCAAAATACTGAGCTGATAACCCAAAATTGGTTTGTGTATAAGCTTATTATACCTCTACCTGTAATCTTTCATTTTCCATCCGGAGTCTCCTGGCCACTTGTG
This sequence comes from Xestia ashworthii, assembly GCA_950022955.1. Lineage (NCBI taxonomy): Eukaryota > Metazoa > Arthropoda > Insecta > Lepidoptera > Noctuidae > Xestia > Xestia ashworthii. Next base: position 10,263,896 of record OX465562.1, on the reverse strand, counting down.
CGGCGGTGAGCATCCCAGGGGACGCGGGGACTTCCTCTTGCCGCGACCGGTCAGAGCGACCGCCAGGGGATGCCGCGTCTGTGTCACGAATTATACCATTTGAATGAACGTCACGTCTGCGTTAGGCAGGATCATCTAAAACTATTGTATACAGTAATAATCATATAAGAATAATAATCAGAAAACACACACACACACACTTTTACACACACACACCACACACACACACACACACACTTTTTATTATTGTGTGTGACACATGTTTTGAGCAAATAAATATATCTTATCTTATCTTATCTTAAAAGTAAAAACTGTCAATTCGCCGTTGTGTCCTTATAGTCTTACTTCATGTTATTGTTATGTCCCAAGAGTTTTTCTTTTACAATGTTGTCATACAATGTCAATCTTAATTACTGAAATGACATCCCGTTTTAAAATGATTTCGTGCCTCATATGAGAAATATATTGTTTCACACGGATTTACCGCCGGAAGCCAGTTAATTAAAGCCCGATTGTTTGTACCCAGATTTATTAATTTACGAGGAAACTTTTTTATTACTTGCACACGCATGTACCTAAGGTTTTTAAGGTTTATAGTAAGGTAGGACCTACATCAAAACAATGATAATTTGACGTTGTTCTTTTTAACAGTCCGTCCGTCCGTTCGTCAATTCAACATCCTAATTCGAACCTCGTATACCCAGTATCATTTCTATGTTTACCTATAGCGCTACTTCCACAAAGTTGAATCCTTGTTTAGCGTTCAAGGGCTCACGTTGTAACCCTCATTATTACCTGTCGTACTATAATATGAAAAGTTTTGTAAAGTACGGTGCTACCGCAGTCATATAAATGGAATTGGTTATGGCGACGTAAACGTTGTAATAACGCGAAAGTTTCCCGAGTCACGAAAGCCGCGACTCTGGCCGGTCCAGACAAATCGATTGCTCGCATGTAACACGCGTCACAGGCGCACGGCACATGGCACGGCGCGGCGGCAGGTGTACGCGACGCCTACTTTATTGTGCCATCGCTCTCACAGTGACGTATTGACTTCGGGAAAATAACGCCTTCCGGACACCATGTAATTATTCTCTTCCAGACAACCTCTAATTCCACGGAACAAATAGAGTAAGAAAGCGCTCGAGATCTACTGCCTCACATTAATAAACGTACGAGCTCCGCACTCGGATGCGAGGAAAAAGTAATAATAAGCTGAAGGATTAGTAACAAATGGAGCAGTAGCAAATTGGTCGCTAAGCGCCGGCTCTATCGCGAACAAATACAGACAGATTGCAGATAAATTATGCTCGGGCGCACATTGTCCCAATGATCGTATTATCCTGCTTGCTCTGATAAGTCAATACGGTGAGGCATTGCACAATTGTCTCCGGGACCAATTGTTACGGATGAATGCGCAAGTTACCCTGTATAACCGGTTGTATAACAAGCTAAGTAATGACATACGATAGTAGTCGTGACTAAGACAGAATTATTAAAGTAATAACTGTAAAATAAAAAGACTCAAATAGTAACTTAAATAACAGCTTACTAATTAAAACACTGAGAAAGGAATTAAATGACAAATTGCAACATCAGGCGGAAAGTTTCTTTCTGGCGGAGTTGGCTGGCTGTGCAGTGTGCAGTTAGTCGGCAAATGAGCTTATTCCCCAAGGCTGCGCGCTTATTAGCAGCGAGGATATTCTGCAGAGAACGGGCCCGCACAATATATGGATGTTTTACCAACACATAGTTCATGTCACCTCCTCAGTCGCGATGAGGAAAATATTAATTTAGTTGCACTTGCGCTTAGTAGCTTTTAATAAATTGACTCAAACGAAAATTCACGGAAAAGCTTTTAGACTGCAGTACAAAGAGAACATACGCAGTTGTTGTTTTTGTATAAACAAAGAGCGCGGCGTCCAATAAATTTTGTTTGTAAATTCATTTTTTAAATGGAATTTTCCGAGTAAATTCAAATGCGAGTCGAGAACTATAACTTTTCCTAAGTACTATTTATTAGTTAAACAGCTTTATAACATTTTCGTAAACTACGACGTCAACGTGAACGTGTTCTGTGTCGTCTAATATAAAGTAAGAAGCCCGTAATTGTATTCATCGTGTGTAGTCTAAGACAGAGTTGAACGACGCTCATAACATTCTCAGTTTGTAGCAGCACCTATGAAGAATTTCAAACTAAGTCTAACTTACTTCATCAACAAAACAAACATGCCGTCCCGACTAGTTACCAACTATTATCTCTTGGATTACAGACTCTTAAGACAAACTCTAGCTGCCAAGTTTACCTTTTCCTTCACCCGCTTTGTTTTATTTCATAAATAATTGAGATAAATGTAGATAGACGTGAATTCGTGTAGTCGCTTTTATTTATACGAATTTCGTTGGATCGAGCAACCGGGCTTACACAATGTTTTGACATCGAGTGACAATATGACAACATGACTTCGAAAATGTGGAACAATAAACTACGCATTGGCTGTGAAAACTGTGATTTAAAAATCCCGTAAATAAATAAATCATTGTTTTTCATACCTCCTTCCAGTGTAGCGGTGATATCAGCTCTAGGCTCCGGTCCGTCGCTACTTCTCCCCGGTGACGTAGCATCTGGCAGAGGCACTTCCTCCTCAGAACTATCTGCTGGGTCCAGAATGTTCCTTTCACTGGCATGACTGTTGCCTCCGTTGCCGATTTCAGCGTATGTTCCACTATCGCTACCGTTTTGTGTTGACCATTTTACCGGGGATTCTAGCTTGCCGTTCGCTTGGTTTTCTTTATTGTCATCGTCTAGGAAGAAAATAAGGATTTGTATGATTAAACTGTTTGTACTTCAAGTGTTAAGAAACACTTTCTTGTGAAGTGGCGAAGTTAGCTCTGGACCCGCGATCACAATCTTTATAAAAAGCCGGTGAGTACATTCACAAACTTTCCGACAAAAGGTAGACGCTAAAGAGGTCACGGACACGAAATTCACAACGATAAAATATATGGAATTGTCCAGTTGGGTTGTCTACCTGATAATAATAAATCGTCTGTGTAACAATGGCTGTTATACTTTGGGAATATGAGTCCCAATACAAGGGGGTTTTCCTTAAAACTCTGTTTAGGTACTTTTTTTGTCTACATTTTCCGTGTTTGATATGGCATCCGGATTATTTGGTCGGATGTGCTTTATTGGTGATTGATAAGAGGCTCTATGTATGATTGTTATGTATTTGACTGCTAATGCCAAGTATCGTTAGTCCTTTCTGATATTCAAAAAGCCTACCCCTGCTGTATCCTTCCGTATCGTGTACCTACACATTTTGCAGCTTAAGATCTCAAAACTTCGAAAACTTTTTATTTTTCAATTTCACAATCGGTTTAAAGATAAAATTATGAATTCTCATCAGAAACTCTAGAAAATAAAATGCCACCTTGCAGCGCGAATTCCTGCACCAAGCAGTGACAGTCAAAAAAGTAAAGTTCCAAGTCTTACCTATAAAAGGATTATCCTTCCCATTTCTTATAGACAGCCTAGTGGTCCGGTTGAGCGTACCCTCGCCGACGCTGAGCCCCCCGTTGCGTTTGTCCAGCGTGCCGATGAGCAGGCGTCGTTCGGGCGGCACGGGTCGGTCTAGCTCAGGTCGCTCGAGTGCCGAGCTGGCTGGCGTGATCAGCGGGTCCGCCGGCTCCGGTTCGGCATCCGCATCAACCCGAGAGCTGACTGATACTTGCTCGTCGACCATCTTGCGCAGTTTCGCCTGGATGAGTTTGGTCAAGGTACATTTTACATCCTGCGTCGTGAATTATGACCTAATTTAGAATTTCAAAAATCATAATTAAGAAGTTTAGATTACCCTTCCACTCTTAAGGGTTATTGTACTCATCATCAGAAACAATGTTTTCTACGGGACCAATCCTGAAATAGGGAAAAAAAATGCTGTCTCATACATTTTGTGTTCGCATAAACGGGAACCGCAGTTTTTGGTTCGTGATTTCAGGTTTAAGGTAAACAGAAACTAAGATTGTATTTTATTATTTGCTTAGCACAAATAAAAAACAGATTGATACACGTAGATACATGTTTAATTTAAGTACAAGAAAGAAGTGTCGTTAAAAATATTGAAAGTGTAATTATTGTAACTGAACAGTATGTTGAAATTACATAATTTTTTAATCATGAAGAAGAGTTAGTCTGAGATCATAACGAATAAAGGTTAGCGATATCCTATACCACCAATAGAATAGTACAAATGCTATCGGTGTATTTCCGCCACCCACGTCCACACTCAAACACTAGCTGAAGTACTACGTCATAACAACATAAGTGATCTATTGTGTCGCTAATTGGTTTAATTAATTAAGTTATGCGTGCTTCAATCATTTGACATTTACATTCCACCACAAACTATGTGCTACCATATCATTATGCATTAGCTTTCAACTTCATAATGTAGGTTATAAAGTCCCAGTAATCCAGTTTATTTATCATCACGCTTTGAGAACAACAGCGATATATTTTGGTCATCCACGACGCCATATCTGTAGCTATTAATCTGAGCGGACCCTCTCGCTTAGTTAATTCACCTGCTACCGTTTGACGTAATAGTCGTTTAAGTCTGCTCGTCGTGGCGTGCGGCCTGGGGTGGAAACCGAATCATAGCAACGTCGCCATTACTGATAACACTTTCCTTTTAATGATACCGAAAACATGAAACCTTTGTCTTCAAAATTACAGGTTTTATGTAAAATCTCTGATGTACTTATAAAATGAAATGAATTCGTAGTTTAGGTTGCTAAAAAGTCGACGTCTTAATAGCAGCACAATCACAAATATCCCCATTTGTAACTATAAACTTTTATTTGCCAACATGCGATAATTGTACCTACTTAGTTCCATTCAATTTATGGCACAAATAGGATGTCGCGTGTGTAGCTGCGTTGTGTTTTGCGCACGCTACCCGCATGTCATGTAGCAGAATGTTGTCAAGAGTTGCCGTTAAACACTCTAACAATGGCTTGTCGAAGTGTGGCGTGCGCTAATCGTGCATGCGGTCCTCACCTGGGCGTCGCCTAGTATGCGGCGCACTAGCGCCATCAGGCCGCCGTGGCAGGCGCTGTCATGCTACCCTCCCCCGGCCCGCCGCCTCATTGTCTCCCGCGTGACACCTGCCACACGCTCGTTACACTTCCTATTCACCACTAAACTTTCAATACAAATTGAAACTATTCCACTTTGCCGAGCGCCGCCCTTTGTCTCAGCACTCCGATGACAGCCCGGAATGAGGACGCTTCCCCGGAATTATCTGAAACAAACATATTTCATTGTTAACTTCATGATAGAGCGGCGGCACACTTGTTACAGTTTCAACTAACTACTTCGTCTTCATAATTGTGTCGTAGTTATGTTAGGTCAGCATATTGCAAAACGATTTTAGTTGGTAGAAAGGGTGATTTTGAGTTCCTAGCAATATTCAGTTTCATTTAATTTATTCTCAGACGCTCTCAGTATTTCTATTAGCAAGTTTCCACAAAGTCTAAGTTAAAGTTTGTTCGAAATGAAAAACATTTTTCTGCTACGGAATAGCCTTTTGAATCATCGTGCGAACTAATTACAACGTCCACCAAGAAAAATACTAAAGGGCTCTTAATTGCCTGCTAAGTACGAACCGTAATAAAGTTCCGTCAAAATACTTGTGGAACTCATTATTCAGGTCGACGGTCGGTACTAACGGCCCTCGTCTTTGACGCCAGCATCTGATTCTTTTTGTCAATGCCTGCCTACTCACACCTGCACCGCCCGCGCCGCCGGCACAAAAAGGAAAGGGTTTCTGTTCACTGAAATATAGTCGGGCAGCGAGAAAATAGTCGATGCCACAATAACAAGCTGTTGTTTATTGAACACCGGAACAGCTTCTGTCGTTGTTACTGGCGACTGACGCAATTACAAAAACGCGGAACGCTATTGCAAACCTGAAACATTTTTTTTACGTAATCGAGCCTGTTATGCAAATTTGAAGAACGAACTCTGTGTTTTTAATTTAGGAGCTTTAGCCTGATGAATATAGTCCAAGCAAACACTTTAAGGCGGTAATTTGCGAAGTGCGGCTCGTTGAGCCCGCCCGCTCCAGTTATTGGCCGCAAAATTGATTAAAATTCCAGCTGCGTAAGGGAGTCTCATCTACTTTTTTATTAGATTGCGCTCACTGAAGACTGTTTTAGTAAGTTCCTATCCGTGTTTGACTATTTGATTCTGCCGAGTAATCAGATCGTGGTGTCGTAAGTCGTAGATTCAAGCAGCGAGATTGAGCTGCTCTGTGATGGAAATAAACATCGTAAAGTACCGCCCACCGCTCGCTTGTATTTTTTTATGTTTTAATTTAGTATGAATAAAAACGTACCTGAGTGCTTCCTTTAATGAACATTTCAGATTTATTGTGGGCTGTGAGTACTTAGATATTTAATATAAGGTACTATGAGGCAGCTATATATAACATTACCAAAGTTATTACCTAATTTGTTTAGTTTTCATTTAACAATTTAGTAGGTGACATTTCCATTTAAGTCTTTAGTCAAATTTATTCTCTATTATTTCGACCCAATTTATGTTTATTTATTTAATTAATCAAGTGCAACAAAAACACTAGAACGAGTGGTAATTAAACTTCAGCATCCTTCGCTAAAACGATTCGATGTTTCTGTAATTTAAATCAATATAGATACCTGGCGTTTAATTTGGATTTACCGGTCCCCCATTCTCACAAGGGTCGTCACGTCACGAGTGCAATATTCATCAAAGTAATTGCGCTGTTTCATTAAAAGTCCCGGCACATCCTTCAAGATTTGCATAAAAAGGTCTCCAGGCCTCCCATCAGCCCTCCCTGAGGCCTCCCCTGGACTTAACATTAAACCAATTTTTAAATGTCACTTACTTCTAAAAAACGTCACGTTTGAAGAGCAGTGTCCGTAAACGGAGATGGCCAAAGAATTTGTAGTGACATTTTAGAATAACTTGAAAGCTTAGCAGTTTTCACAGTAAATTGCGTTGGTCGTTCGAATTGATCTCCTTTCAATAAATAAATGAAATGACATTTACAGTAAAATTCATTCCATTTGAATAAGTTTCAATAAACTTTTTTTAGTAATTCATGGGAAAAGCTTTTTTTCAGTGCTTATTTACTGTCGAACATTTTTACTGGAAATTAATTTGTAGAAATTTTCGTAAAACGAGGAGCAATTGCCATGTTTTAAAGAACGTTCGTATTCTAATCTCAGTTCCAATCTGCCAAAAAAATCTCTAATTTACCGACTTTTTTTCTAATTGTTACATTGATTGCCGCTGAAAATATGAGCGTTTTTCCTCAAATATTGTCCTCCTGTTATTCGAAGATAAACCAGAAATGTTATGTTTAATTTGGTAAACAACGCACTCGTCGAAAACAATTCGCGAGAGGATGCGGGCTGGGCTCAAAGACCTCGAGTTATACAGAGTTGTACGTGACGCTACGAAAACACGTAATCCTATGTTTTGAACTTTGTTTTGCGGTGCGTTTTTCGTTGGTAATGTTTGGAAATAGCTTAATTAAATAATTTAGACAGGCACTTTGATGTTTCTATTCGACCCCATTGCCCACAACTCAGTTCGCGGCCAATTATTCAAGCCATGGCTCGTCTTCGATTCAGAGTTTCCCTTTCTTTATACACATCTCACTTACTTAAACTATAAATAATAAAACTTTAGAACTTCACGTTATCCCCTAATTAATCAACTCTTTAAATATAATTTGAAATTATGTATTGTCTATCATTCAATCACCAAGTCAGTAATGAAAAATTTTACCTGAATAAATAAATAAATTTACTAAAACATAAATGAAAATAAGAAAATAAGTTACCCTAATTAATACCTGTTTCATAATACTACAATACAAGTGGAGAAAGTTTGTTATTGTAGTATAGTGGTATTTGTTTATAAAAGTAAATATTAAGTACTTATGAATAATCATATTTATCTACGATATTGAATTTATAAACACAATTTGAATATTCAAAAAATGTTAACAAAGAAAGACGTATTAGATCGCTTTTCCGAAATTAAAAAAGAAAAACATTCACCTCTGACTCTACAGTCAGAGGTGAATGTTTTTTTTAAATTATGCAATGAACCCATTTGGACTAAGTATATGTATAGTTATCTGTGGCAATTTAGCTTTCTTCACATGTGTGGAAAAAACATGAAAACGCACTTGTGTGAAATACACTGCATATTGAACCTAATCGTAGTGCGAAAAGAACCAGTTTTCGAGGAAGTCTATTGAAAAAATATGTCATTGCATTCCTCATCTTCATAATTAATCTAAGCTGTCTACAAATACCACAGTGAATTGCAAATCGTAATACAAAAATAGTTTCACAAGCCTCCGACAAGCCGTGGCGTGGTCTGAACCGCTCGCTAGATGCCGCGATCCAGCCTAACCGTTATTCAACCTAAATAACAGCCTAGCTATATTTCTAGCTATAATTCTACAGAGTGGAGCACTGAGCCTCGTTATTACAGCCTTTGAATACTTCATACTTTAATTAAAACGTAGTCGGAGGGATTTTGTTTTCAGACACATATGCAAATAACAATTTTGAGGTTACTGATACGTGGTTAAGTGCTTGGAGTATTTGGATTCTATTTCAAAGAAATTGTAAAATGTACAATAAACAATATTTGCTGAAGTTTACATTAAATTAACCTTACAATACATTTTCAAAACAGATTTATAAAGAATTAGAAGAAAATTTAACAACCAATGTTTTAGTGTTAACATATTAATGTTAGTCAAAATATTGTCCTACTTACGTTAGTAATTTCCAATGCTTTTAGTCGTGGTATTTTTTTGCAAAAACATTAATTCTAAACAATTGAACCTATTATTCTCCCGCCCATTTTTCACTGGAAAATCATATTTATATTAAAAATAAAATTACTTGGGCAAACGTTATCTTCATACAGCCCACAGTTCAGTTTTAACTAACAAGGTTAAAGTACAATAATTAATTGAATAATTATTTATGAAGTAATCAAATTGCATATAATATAACAAGTATTATTTTTAACCGACTTCTAAAAAAGGAGGAGGTTCTCAATTCGGATGTTTCTATTTTTTTTTTTTTTTTTTTTTTTTTTTTATGTTTGTTCGGGCATAACTCCGTCGCTTGCCAACCGATTTGGAAAATTCTTTTTTTGTTGGAAAGGGTATTCTTTCCAAATGGTCCCATAGCCACCAAGTCGGGATCTGATGATGGAATCTTGGCGAAATCGAGGGAACTCTTCAAATTTTATATGAAAACGTGTTGCGATTTTGGTATTTTCTACAACAAGTGAAGCATTTGCGTTCGATAAGAACCATTCTACCATCAGATCTGATGAAGCCAAGAGTCACGGAACTCCATAATGAGACAATGTACCCTAGTCGTGTTTGGGCTTGATGTAATTGTAATGGTATGCACTTTCCATGTATATCAAGCACATGAGAACCACTAAAAAGTGAAAAATAAAAACTTTTTTGCAAAAAATAAAACCGACTTCAAAAAAAAAGTGAAAAATAACTTTAGCTTCTGAAGTCGGTGACAAAAAAGCTAAATCAATCAAACAAAGGTCACCGACTTCAGAAGCTAAAGTTATTTTTCACTTTTTTTTTGAAGTCGGTTTTATTTTTTAATATCATGTATATTATTTTCTGCATCTTCAAAAAAAAAAAACGAATTTATGACTATTACTTTTTTAAGCAGACGGCTAGAGCACAGGTGACGGGAATCATCCAAAATGGCGGAGGTCGCACCGAGACTATATTTACGGCGAAACTTACGCGACGTGCCTCCAACTGTTCCATTATAATAGACCCATAAATAGCTGAAGTTTAAATCTCAACACTAAACTATTTTATTATAATCTCACTGTATTGCGCGCTCTACTGCAATATTGGTAACAAACACTATTATTGTTTCCTCACCGAACAATTTGTCTGGACGTATACAGCCTTTTCACACTTAACATTTATTTTCTGGCTGTTTCTCGTGAAAAAATCGAAGATGCCTTACTTAAAAAGAAAAGGCTTTTACATTTTTCACTTTTTTATGTCGTTCGCATTTTTTTTACGTGAATGTGCCAGTGTTCATTGTTCGATTATTTTTTTGTATTTTATTTTATTTTTTTTCTCACTATGTTTATTTTTATTAGCCATAATCATAATTCAAACATTTTTTTAAGTTTGTGTGTATTGTCCAGTCGGGCTAATACATCAGGCTATTTCTTTCTTTCCTCCATAGCAAATACAAGGAAAATAAAACATTAATCAATCGAAAAAACAAATCAAGATCGGATTACCGCTTTCCCGCCTATTTATTTTTCTGGGGCCGGTCAGCTATTTAGCCATTATTTTTCATAATTGAAAAAATGGTACATACTTGTATTTTACCCAAATCTATGTTATTTTAAAGAAATAAGTAGTTGAAACTAAATTATAATGAAATTTAAAAATATTTTTAAAATAACTTCATTAATAACTTTGATATTTTAACTTTTCATCGCGCCTTATTTGAGTGGCTGTATAGAAAGTTTGAACATGGTTCAATGGAAATGTGAAAATAGAACTAGTTTTTTTTAATAATTTGACAGCTGTCACTTGAAAGCGATTCTCTCTAGGGTTGAAAAGTATTACTTTCAACCCGCTCCTCAGGTTACTTCAGACCTACTTTCCGAGTATGAGTAATGAAAACCAAATATTGTAATTCACCCTAACGCTATTGGTATTATGAAACATTACCGGTTAGTCTACAGGTGTTTACCAAGAATAGAGCAACATTATGTACAGGCAGGCCATTCAATTCAATTTTGGAAGCCGCATAAAGCTTGAAAGGTCCCGCCAAATTACGCGCGAACCGCCCTTAGGCTCCGTCCAACAAAGCGAACAGCATTAAACAAGCCATTAATAATACAATCTAGTTATGTATTAAATAAACTCTGTAGTGCGAATAATATGGCCTGTTATATATTCATTCTGTGGAAATGCCGCGACATGAACCGACCTCCTCCATTGTTTCTATAATGAAGATATGTGCGTATTGCGTGCGACGTCGGAATACTAATATATGTTAGCAAATAAACATGAGAGACAAGCTGGTCACATAAACAATAAAAGAAAATAATTATAATTTGCGCTGCGGTATGCGCGTCCTTGTGTCCGAGGTCGTCGCAAATGGAGCAGAGTCTTTATTTACACTTTTCTCCTCTCTCGACAGTCGACGTTTATTTGAACGGAAAATATTCTTATAACGCCAGTATATTCTGGGAAAAACTATTTCGACATCAAAGAAAAAGGTGCCAAGAGGAAGTAAATGGAATGTTCTGAAAGGCAAAATTACCGACCTGACTAGATCTAAACGTGAAAGTAGTCTATCTTTTCATATTTTACGACAATAATTTAGTGTTAAGATATCTCATCATGATCTCATCATCTTCCTGCCTTTGTCACATGTTATTTGGGGTCGGCGCAACCCGATTTTTTCTTCCAATCTCCCCTGTCACTCCTGTCAGTCATCACTATCATTAATTCCTATTTCTTTCATATCATTCTTTATACCATCCATCCATTCATTCATGAGTTAAGATATCTAATCTATATAAACTATGCTCCACATTTCTAAACCGAAGCTAATCACTTTAAACTTTCCCAGAGACATTTGTGAGACACTACGAGCATGTAGTGCTAAGCTGGTGAAAGCCAAAGTCGCTAACTTAATCCGTTTTGCGGTCTCTAACCAGCCGTATCTCGCATGCGGATGCCCGGATGGGCTGACAGGCGTCGGACGGCAAGACCAAGCGTTGACCGCGAGAGACGATACCCTACGAATACATTTACTTATGCCTCCTGAATCTCCTAACTGCCTGGTACACTTGCTTCCTCGTTTCGCTGAATTTATGGTTGAATCATACAAACAGTTTGCCGTCTTGTTTAATGGACAACTTGAAATAGTTTAAGTTTGCTGTTTCAATTTATGTTGTCCTAGTGTTATGGAGGTATTTGGAAAATAGAACAAATTCTAATAGTACTGAGATTTCTTATACCTACTGCCATTAGGTTAGGACCTAAAATGTGTACCGTGCTGTACGGAAAACACATAAACTGCCATATGGTTTCAACATTGAATAAACCATCGGCTCTTGGGAGTCACAAAATGCGACTAAGGAGGCAGTGGCTCCCCAGTGCGTTATAAACTACGATTCTAGGATGTATAGCAGTATCCACCAGTTGGTTATTAATATAAATCTGCCGTAATGGAATAGCTTGCATGGAATAGCAGTGGAGGCATGGTCATGATTGCATTATCAAATAATAATAAACTTGTTGCTTTGTTTCAGTCTGAATTATATCCTACAACAAACCTATCCTGTCTATAATAAATAACACAGTATCAGTTAGAATTTAACCTTTAAAAGTTTTTACGCACATTGACCTACCCTATTTCAGAATAGGCTTTGGAACTAAAATCCATGGACATTGAAAAAGGATACTCTTCTATTTCAGGTCTGTGAAATCGATTCTTCATACGACAGATATCACTATAAAAAATGTTGCAAACTTAAAAAAGGAAAAAAAAAAAAGCTTTATTCCCGAAGAATATTCCATTCGACTAGTGTAACCAACTTCATCTCTGAATGTCGCGCTTCGTGGTTTGCACAAGCCTACGTAAAATGTTTTCGTTTTAATCGACGAGAACGTTCTGTTCCACGCACATCACTGGGTTTTCCGATGTCGATTCGAATGTTCTTGTTGTTTTTAAAAGGAATAAAAAAGCCACAATGCTTGTGTAGTTTTCAAGCGAAGTTTTGTCATATCTGGTTTATATTTTGACATCAAAGAGCAAAGAAATCCACGTCCTTTACGGTCGTATAATGTTATTATGATTTAGTATTATGTATTTTTCTTAATCTTGTGTTTAGTGCCTAACCTGGTGTCAGAGTTTTTGGGCCTCTGACTTCGCTTTACATGCCGTCGAGAAATATCTCGGAGGCATGCTGGTTTCCTATTCACTAAGTTTTCTTATCGACTATGGGCAGAAATGTAATGAAAAAAATAGAAAAGAAAAGGTTAACGAAAAGACATTTAAAAAAATCCCTCCGGCAAGCCGCAGGAGGAGGTAGATTTCGAAGAAGGTGCTGGAGCGTCCGACTATTGAAAATTTGTATAAAGAGTTGTACTTATGTGTACAATCTACAAAAAAAAATATGATTTCAAAATCGTTGTCCTGTAATGGAAAGTTTACCCTTTTTAAATTCTCTCATAAGAGTTTAGCATGGAAACACCCTCAAATGTTTAGTTATAATTTTTTATTTCGAAAAGTATAAGTTTCATCGCTAAACTTTGAAGGTAACAATTGTAAAGTAAACAATTTGCTTACAAAAAAAAATATTTGCGACGTTCAAAATGTTTACTGTTTCGGAGATATGATTTTTTTTCGCAAAAAATTTGGAATTTTCAACCCCCTCCGCAATTTATGGGTTGCATCAAAAAAGTTTTAATATGATGAAGATGTCTGTATTCGTACTCAGAATGATAAAAATGAGAAACGGTTCAAAATTTTTATATAGGAAAAAAGTTATGGCCAAAAAACTGATTTTAGAAAAACCGCCCCCCCGCCGCCCCCCCCCATGGGCGAATTCCGCCCATTCACGAACTTAGCCTAAGTTTTGACCGTTTCGATTTTTTGGCCAAGTTTGAAAGCAATCGGTTCATAATTGCGACCTGTAGAGTATGGCTAAATTTTGCTTGTCACCCATATACATACGTATTCATATGTATCCCCGTAGGTGAGAGACCAATAGGTAGATTTTTTTTTTTTCAAAAAAAGTAAATCTACCTAAAACTGAAATAACTACTAGTTTTTTTCTAAAAAATAAATGCCGACACAACCGTTCCTTCCCAATACTGAAAACTTTCAATTATGAACACACTTGAAGCCTGAATTATAAATACCAGCAGGTGCCCTTTCCGCCGACGAAAAATAACTTTCGACAGTTTGACGCAAGAATTTATAAAGTGTACCAGGCAGTCTGGCGGTGCCTGTTATAATGCGCGGTTCAGTCGCGTCAGCGGGAAAAGTTGGTGCAAGTTCCCTCAGGAGGCGATGTCGACAGACTCGCAAGTTACACTCCACACAAACTCACTAACTAGATAGGGGCTTGTCTCGAACTCCTTCCTAGTTAATTATAAATAAATATGACGTATTCCTTGCCCGCTTGATTTGTTGAACAAACCTGCTCTGTCAACTATCGGAATTGGGGATAACTTAACTAAACTATAGCAGGAAATTAGACAAGTATCGCAGGGCTGTTACAAGTTACGATGTAATCCATTGTAATAGATACGTAACCCCATGTTGCAGGCATTATAATAGATTGCGTAGTGGAAGCACCGTAATTTAGAGAAATGTTAGGTTAGGTTGTGGGTATACAATTAGGCAGAGGTTTGCCTCTGCCTAACTGTTCCTGGATTACAGGCGTGATGTTATATTTTAAAATAGTTTATCTAAATAGGTCACGGGGACAATGTTGACCATAATCATACTGTTATTTAAAAAATACCAACGATATCGAGTAGATAAAAAATTGCAAATTCAAAAGAAGATCCGTCTTGATGTTCTCCGTCTTGTTCTTTTTGGAGTGTCGATGAGAATCTTAATTGAATCACCTTATATTTGGCGACGACCAGGGTATTATCAGTAACTTCCATCAGCTTCTGTGATGTGCAGAAAAACATGACATGATATCAAGTCCATCGTTTGTGAGAGAACACTGCGTTTACGATCCAGGGTATAGTCATCTGTGAATCCCACCTGAACAGGATTATGAGAAAACTAATGATACAGAGTTATTAACTGTATCTACATTTATAAACAAACATTCAGTTCATACAATTTACAGTTGCAATAATTTTCAGCAAACAAAAACAACTGACGGTAACGTAAAACATAAAAATATTTCATGAACCATTGACAATTCTCGTCCCGGGCGACAAAAATAATATTTATACAGCAAATATTGTGAATTGTTGCTTGTAAGTTTAAACACGAACAAAAAGGTACAAGTTTACACGTTTATTTACACCTGCATGAATAAGGGTCTTATCTTCCTTCACCGTATTGTCACTTATTCTTTATGCTACGAATAACATGTGTTTTTGGCAAATGACCATACCACGCTAACAATCCTTTTAACTCTGAATGGTTACCATTTTCATTAAGTCACCTGTGAAACATGGTTATAATGACAGAATATACCATTACCATTTGTTACTAAGGAAAATGAAGAGACCCCTTTCTAAGGGGAAGTATGTTTATTATGAGTTTGACTTGTTAGAGGGGAGGAGACTCATAGCTTCAGTATTAAAATGTAAGATATTGTGGTGGAGCACACCTGTTTTGGTGATTTTGAAGACAATTATACACAGGTGTACTGCTCTGCTCTGTAACATTTTAATAAGTTGTACCTACGCCTATCACGCCTGTAATACCGGATGGGTTGGGTAGAGGTGTACCAGTGTACCTATAGTCCACCCACATTTCGAGAGTTACCATCAAACGGGCACAAATCCAGATGTCGTGGGTACTACTACGAAATTTCTTATGGAAAAACCCAATAACAGTTTGACCGAACCGGGAGTCGAACTTAGGACCTCTTGCTCAGCAGTCGTACTTGCGACCGAGTGGTCGTACCAACGAAGTAGTTCACAATTTATTACAATGTGTTTAAAAACTATATATAGGTAGTTGGGTAAGCCGCCTATATCTGCCTTCTTTAACTGTGTTTTTGGGTTACTGGCGCGATGTATATCATCTATCACAGTTTCGCAACTAATCCAATTAAATCAATGAAAGAGATCTCCACCTAACAATAAGCATTAAAATCCACATCTCATTGCGAAACTTCAGCAATAAAAATACGAGTAACAAATAAACAAACTTCGCTACGGAGCAAAATCCTTTTCACATTCGACTGAACCGCCATCATTATAGGCGTCTAATAAGGCCCGCCGCACACACGCATGTAAATGAGCCCTCTTATGAGCGAATAACTGTAATATAATCGCTGCCATACATCCGTGCGTATAATTGAAATGTCAGGTGGATCTCGCCGTAATCCAATAAAGTCGCGCGCGTGATCATATCATACGTACTAGTACATCTATTTTTACGTACATACTACTCCTACGTATTTTTATTTAGAACCAGGATTTTAGTTGAATACTCGTGTTGATATTTAATTCAGTTTATGAAAAACATTTTCGTAAAATGTTGTGAGCGTTTTTTTCGCCCGCTCTCATAAAATTGTAGTGCCAATCTAGAATATTTTATCTCATATCGCTACCAACATAAATTCGTTTATTAACTTCACATACGATGTACAGTTTAATTTCCTCCAGTAGATGAACAAGTATTTTCAACTTAATCCATTAGTTTTACTTAATCACAACGATAACTTAAAGTAGCCATTTCCCAAACCCGCATATTTTGCGGCTAGCAATATGAAACAGATTGAAATTAATATCCGCAGAGGCTTACAACTTATGACAGGAGTAACCTTTGATATATTAATCCACTTAAGTTTGAGAATTCCCTTAAAACCGATATTAAATACGCCATAGTGACGTAAATTGAGTTTATATAAAACCTCGCTTAGTTTAGCTGTATAAAGCGAAGCAGCAAGGGTACTGAAGTATATGAAGATGTTAATTTCCTATGCAAACCTCGCTGAAAGCGCTTTGAGCTCAGGTGCTCGACGCAGATATTGCACTGGCCGGTGTGGTAACACAAATATACGTATAGACAATCAAAACAATGTTGCTTTTCATTACTGAGAACTGAGTTTATTTTTTGAATTAAGTTAAGTATGTTATGTTGTTGACCGTTCTTTTTTAATAAGGACACTCGTATCGTTACTGTCTTAGATATTACAGAAATGGCAGTTTTACTTATAACTTGAATTGATGACTTTTTACGAAGTATGAGCCATTGTTTATTTGGATTAACCTGTGTGCCAAATATAGCAAAATGTAGCATTTAAATCAAATTATTGTTTATAAATTTATACACTATGTAAATGAAACTTACAAAAACATCTAAAAGAAAATACTTTTCTGAATATTTTTATATTTACTTTGTTGAAAGCATAAAACACCATTTATAAATAACGATAAAAACTTGAAAAACGAGGGTTTCCAATTAATGAATCCATTTTCGTGTTTATTTAATGAAACGTTATTAATGAGAGGTGTTTTGGAAAATTTCAGCTATGGAATAATTTCTGTTAATGACTCTTGTTTTAATGTTATCGTCAAAACATTCACAATGAATATTTGATTTAGTATTAATTACATTATTGAAATAAACTTATTGGAACTGGATGAAATAAATAGATATTGTAAAATCTAATAAATTTTTGCAGTAATGCCATCCAACGTGGCAATGCCGCCAGCCTTCTGGGCACTTTTCCTATTGACAGCGCTGTGGATGAAGGTTTTTGTCGCCCTGTAATTCTTTTTCCCTTTTTGAAACTTGTGAATATTTTAATTGTTATTATAGATCTTTCATTCATACTTGATTCAATAAATGGTTTTAAAATCAGTTTACTGTACATAAGTTTCATGCAAAAATATTTTCCATTACTTTATTTATGTTTTACTCGAATTAACAGTACAACAAATTCGTACATTTAAAGGATCTGAATAGAGACTATTTAATCCATTACATAAAACCAAAGCCGACTACATAATAACAGAGTTGGTAAAACCAAAAGGCGTTAACCGAAATTGTTAATCCCTAACAAAATTAACGTTCACCCGAAAAGCACGATGTTCAACTTATTTTCTAACCTTTAACATTATCGTAAAGGCTTAAAATAATCCCGAATCCTTTTTTAAGTGGGCAACACCGGTTTGGACCTCTTTACTAAGTAATAACTTACTAACTGAACGAATGACCACTAATATGGTTGAGCGGTGTGGTAATTAAAATGCTACTCGTTAGACTAGTAGTCGTAAGCACGACTCCTGAAGATGAGGTTCTGGGGTCGAATTTCCAGGTGGGGCAAAGCATTATTAGGCTTACCCATTAGCAAGTTCTTAGTATCAGCCACATAATGGGCTTGCCCCCTATTGTGTGGAACTTAAAGATAACTACAACTGACGTGTTACTAGGTACTAAATATATGCCTATTCCTTCGGGAACTCCAGGCCTCCTGGAACTCCTGTTTGTTCTGCTGACTCTTTTTAACCGACTTCTAAAAAAGGAGGAGGTTCTCAATTCGGATGTTTCTATTTTTTTTTTTATGTTTGTTCGCGCATAACTTCGTCGCTTGCCAACTGATTCGAAAAATTCTTTTTTTGTTGGAAAGGGTATACTTTCCAAATGGTCCCATAGCCACCAAGTCGGGATCTGATGATGGAATCTTGGTGAAATCGAGGGAACTCTTCAAATTTTATAGGATAACGTATAGCGATTTTGGTATTTTCTGCAACAAATGAAGCATTTGCGTTCGATAAAAACCATTCTACCATCAGATCTGATGATGAAGCCAAGAGTCACGGAACTCCATAATGAGACAATGTATGCTAGTCGTGTTTGGGCTTGTTGTAATTGTAACGGTATGTACTTTCCATGTGTACCAAGCACATCATGTGAACCACTAAAAAGAAAAACTTTTTTGAAAAATATAAAAACGACTTCAAAAAAAAAACAAAAAAATTAAAAATAACTTTAGCTTTTGAAGTCGGTGACAAAAAAACTAAATCAATCAAACAAAGGTCACCGACTTCAGAAGCTAGTTATTTTTAATTTTTTTGTTTTTTTTTTTGAAGTCGGTTTTATTTTTTGCAAAAAAGTTTTTATTTTTCACTTTTTTGTAAAGTGGGCAACACTTTGGACCTCTTTATATATGAAGTAATAAGTTTCTAACCGCGCCTCGAATGACCACTAATTGGTTGGTAGGTATTCGTGGTAATTAAAATGTTGCATGTCGCTTAGTAATATCTACAATTTAAACGGGTGATTGTTTTAAAATGTGGTGGTTATATAACAATAAATTGATATGAATTGTGTATAATGAAGCTTGTTGTGTGTCGTTTAACATCACTTATTTGTCATTCTGCCTTGCGGTACAGTTTGTTCCCGTATCTTTGTTAATGTGTCTGTCCAATTGTAAACAATCGAATTATTCGTTTATCCATTAACGGAAGCCTAAAATGTTGTCAACTTCAATCGTAAATAATTTAGTTTAGAACATTTTAATGTTAGGTATTTATATAACAGAAATTATCGGTCATATTTTTTTCCTCTTTGGTTTTTTTCGAAATCAGTTGCCAGTATACTGCACATACTGTTCAAGTATCCAACTTGAAAATGTTAAAACAGCAACATAAAATATAACCCTCTAAAACTCACTGCCAAAATTATACGTGTAACACAAAGTTAAGACGTACCTATACGGGTTAAAATTTAAAGAAATCCTGAGTGTATGCTTAGCAGGGCGATAACCCTAGAATGATGATGTCAAAATGTTAATTGCATATGTAAAACGGTCCCAGTGCGCTTAGGGTCATGACCTGGGGTGGTCGACCTCGACCTGTATAGAACAATATTGAGAGATGTTTCGCAGATAAGATGGTACTAGCATTGTTGGTAATGAGATGAATGGATGAATGTTATATTGTGTGTTACAAATGACGTAGTTGGTGCAATTACTTTTGTTTATCCAGTCTAACAATTAAATCAACTTATGCTTCTTTCGGCCCACTGAGTTTCGTCCCACATAACAAAATCTTAGTTCGTCCCAAACCATATGCTTCCTTCCTCCCAAAATATTATTTAAATTATTTATTCCCGCTTCATCCTTTTTTACATTCCTTCTACGTCGTACGCTCGATGGGATGTTTCATGGGCAAAAATAACGAACTACGATATAAACTTTTCACCCTTTTATGGGAAGATCCTATAGAAATGCTTCCATTTCCATTTATTTGTAAGGAATTTCAAGACCCAGTAGCTTAGGCTTTACACTGTTTGATAGCAAACGGATAAGGTTTTTTTAAAAACAGGTTTAACGTTTTCCTGAAGGTGAAAAGCCCCGAATGGGGGTCTTTTCTACAATCCATTTTTCTGTAACTCTGTACTTCATATTAGTACACATAAGAGGCACATTCATATAATTTAAACAGTTGTCGTGTAAATACAAATCTTTCACTAAAATAAAAAACAAACAGAGAGTTAATAACCAAATTCAAAAAAATACCAGAACACAATTAAAGGTGCGTGTACATTAAAAACTAA
Source organism: Xestia ashworthii (assembly GCA_950022955.1). Taxonomy (NCBI): domain Eukaryota; kingdom Metazoa; phylum Arthropoda; class Insecta; order Lepidoptera; family Noctuidae; genus Xestia; species Xestia ashworthii. The sequence continues at coordinate 10,243,526 of OX465562.1, read as the reverse complement.
TTTACCTTCTAATAAAACACTGTAACAAAGAAATACCGCAATAAAGACAACAGGTAGATCACAATATTACTGTGTACGAGTACTGTACGGTCAGGTGATAAAGTTTATTTTAACGAGTACAACACCCTACCACCCGATGTTCCTAACGTTTTAATGTACCACAATGTATGTTTCATTTCACGCAAACATGAATAATTTTGTGCTTTTAATTTAAATATAGCAATGTGGGGGCTTAGTGGTACGCATCCTGACTTACGTGTCGCTGAAAGTGGTTTCAAGTCTAAGCACCCAGGCACTTTTATTTTCAACCGACTTCCAAAAAGAGGAGGTTATCAATTCGTCTGTATGTTTTTTTTTTTTTTTTTTTTTTTTTTTTGTGTTTGTTACCTCATAACTTTCGACTGCGTGAACCGATTTTGATGATTCTTTTTTTATTTGAAAGCTGGTGCTTCCCATGTGGTCCCATTTTAATTTGCTGAAGATCTGATGCTGGTCTTCGGAGATATACAATGGAACTCTTCAAAAATGTACGGCAAATCTGTAGTGATTGCTATTATCGCTTGTAGGTTTATTGTTTATACAACATCATGACGTAATATCACGCCTGTATGCTCTGAGGGGGTACGCAGATGTGTACAATACACCCAGATTTCGACAGTGTTTGTTACCTCAGTACATTCGACTGGGTGAACCGATTTTGATGATTCTTTTTTAATTTGAAAGCTGGTGCTTCCCGTGTGGTTATGTTTTAATTTGCTGAAGATCTGATCCGGATCTTCGGAGATATACAATGGAACTCTTCAAATATACACGGCAAATCTGCAGTAACGGCTGCAATCGCTTGAATGTTTATTGTTCATACAACATCATGACGTAACATCACGCCTGTATGCTCTGAGGGGGTACGCAGATGTGTACAATATTCCCAGATTTCGACAGTTAGGTGTATTAAGTTCCATTTATTGGGGATAAGTTTTTTTTTTTATTTTATTGGCAAGGGCACTTCAAAGGTAGTTTGATGAGAATTTGGTTAGGTTCTGATTATGGGATCCATGACAAAGGAACGGAACTCTTCAATTCTTAGAAGCAAATTACCGATTCTCGGCCAAATCTTTTAAAGGCTATCCGGATATTTGAGTCACGTACCATAACGTCGTTATTAACCGACTTCAAAAAGGAGGAGGTTCTCAATGCAATGTTCCCCGATTACTCGAAGATGACTGGACCGAATTTGTTTTTTAATTGTTTGAAAGGGTATACTTCCCAGAAGATCCCATAATCATCAAGTCAGGATCCTGATAATGGGATCCTGGAGAAATAGAGAGAACTCTTCAAATTTTATAGGCACACCAGAAGCGATTTGGGTAGTTTTTGAAAGAGTAGTTTCTCGGAGTGATCCCATTTAAATTTGGTAAAGATCTGATGAAGAACTTCGGAGAAAGGCAACGGAACTCCTCATTAAATGTAGAAAATGTGTGTCTCTTACTGGGATTGCTGAAATCTCTGTCTATTGTTTACACCAGTTCATAACAAAAAATCACGCTGGTACGCTGTGAAAGGGTATGCACATATTGTGTACCACTAAAAAGTGAAAAATAAAAACTTTTTTGCAAAAAATAAAACCGACTTCACACAAAAAAGTGAAAAATAACTTTAGCTTCTGAAGTCGGTGACAAAAAAATTAAATCAATCAAACAAAGGTCACCGACTTCAGAAGCTAAAGTTATTTTTCACTTTTTTGTGTGAAGTCGGTTTTATTTTTTGCAAAAAAGTTTTTATTTGCATAATATTTCATAACAACTTTTCACACACCGCGAGAAACCAGTATATCCTGAAAATTTTGAAGACATGTGACATCTACCAACTTGACCCAGCGCCACATTACTTGACAACTGAAACAGCTTTACCCTGTTTAAGTTATCAAGTAATGTGGCGCTTCAGTAACAAATAACAGTTTTCCTATCAAGAATTTCTCAGTACAAGTCAAGGAATCTGGATTTGTGCTCGGCTGATGGCAATAGTAGGCTTGCTCCCTTGTATAATAAATGGGACTTAAACAAATCTGGCGGAAATGTGGGTGTGTTTATTAGGTCCACCTCCTCCTTATGGTTATGTCCGTAACCTCCCAATCCTACACCCACCGCGGGTGCCTGTGCCTAAGCTGGCTCTGGGTTCACTTATCGAAATCTATTGAACAAGATGGCAACCGATCGTAAAAACACTATCTAAAATGCAACGCTACCTCCCGGAATATCAAGGCCAGCGCACCGACTGCGAGCTTACGCCTCGTGGAGGGCGCGCGGACCTCGTGCTTACGTCTCGCTGACGGCGCGTGGCAAGCGCGCCGAAGCCTATATTCGAGGCAACGCCGGGCAACAGCTATGCTGGTGCGGCGCCTGGTGCGGTGCTTGTTAAGTGTGCCACGACCTTAACCCTTCGGGATTCCAGGCGTGATGTTATGTTATGTCAATAGCAGAAATTCAAAAACCTGAAAATCTGACAGCCAATCAGGGTTTACCATGGCATGGCACCATACCAAGTTGTATAGTGGTATAGTTACTCAGCATTTTTGTTGTAGAGCTAAGATATAAAGGGTGATAAAATACTCTTAACGAAGCATAAAGGTTTTAGACCCTATCTCTAAGTTCCAACATTTTCACACGTTTTGTTTAAACACATGTTTTGAATGGAAGATTTTTACTTGAAACATCTTCACGACTATACTGTTCAAACCATTTATCAGCAACATATTTAATGTGCATTACATTGAGTGTTACCGAAAAACGTGAGATTTCACCAAAACAAAGTCATTTCCCAACATGTTTTTTTTGCGTAGAGTTACTTAGTTTGATGTACTTACAGAATACTTTGGTTGACGGCTAAGTGAAGAGTCTGTTTACACCCTGTATTATGCAGGCACTCCAATGGAATCCACCCTCAACATAGCTGAAAAAAAGTCTACATAAAGAATATTCTTTTAGAGATTCTGTTTTCTTTTAATTTACAGTATTCTTTTAAAAATAGGCTAACCTTTATAAAGTGCCTGCTCATTTATTCATCAGTGGGTGTCGTGAAGTGGTTGAGACACGAAGATTTTGTATACACTCTAGTGCTACATCTTCTGTGGTAAAAATAGCCTCATTAATTCTCGACCAAAGAGATAAGCTCGTCATATATTTGAATGTCTTTGTTCTCGACAGTTGAACACACTTGACAAACCAACTTTTTTGCCCACCATGTGATCATACAATTTTAAATGATTGCACCCCCACAACCCAGTTAATACTGGGAAATACGATACCACTGTCAGACTTTTTGGGCCACTGACTACCTGTAACGACTGTCAAAGATAGGCAAATAACAGCCGGAACCAACAGCTTAACGTGGAAACTCGGTATGTAAGGGTGGTCACCCATCCACAGACCAACCTAGGCAAGCCCGGCTTATTAACCTAACGATCGACCCGGGCGGCTGTTATTATATAGCCACGAGCTCCTCATGCTGACAATCTGATCAATAAATGGTTGATCGTTGTTTTGGTCAGGTTGGCATAAGTTGTGGAAGTTGAACAAAACAATAAGATCCACTCCTATAGTGTAAGTACGTTGATCGTTGTTTTGGTCAGGTTGGTATAAGTTGTGGAAGTTGAACAAAACAATAAGATCCACTCCTATAGTGTAAGTACGTTGATCGTTGTTTTGGTCAGGTTGGTATAAGTTGTGGAAGTTGAACAAAACAATAAGATCCACTCCTATAGTGTAAGTACGTTGATCGTTGTTTTGGTCAGGTTGGTATAAGTTGTGGAAGTTGAACAAAACAATAAGATCCACTCCTATAGTGTAAGTACGTTGACAGTACAACAACAGATTAAATTACCACAGAAACCAAAGGATACTGTGTACTTGTAGATCATTTAACGTATTTGCTGTAAACCCACTAATTAATCCCACAAACACTTTAGAAGCAGATTGGCAAAGAGCTTACGAAATAAACTGTGGAAATACACAAAATCAAAAATCAAAATCAAAGCATTTATTTCAAGTAGGCCAGTTACAGGCACTTTTGAATTGTCGAAACAAAAATGAACATTTAATGTAGCTACAGTCCCAGTCACAAGACATAAAAACTGTGAAAGTACTGTAGTTGCCCATTCCCTAGCGTAGATCTCTATGGAGAAGAACGGGCAAGAAACTCCATGGACACTCTTTTAAATCAAAATATTGTTACAAAATCTTGGTTACATCATTCATGTTGAGATGGTATATTATGTGAGAACAATGTAGCAAGATGTGCACGTTAAAAGTGTCCATAGCAAAACCAAGACAAAATACAACTCAAAAACAAAATAATTAATTCAAATAAACCATGGCGACTAAGAGATGACCAGTCACAACTGACAGCGCCCGTTCACGCCCATGACGCATGGATCAGCACCATTCAGCTCAACCATTTTGAAGGGAACTAAATGGTCCGACACACGCGCCACCATCAGCGAGACATTTGAGTGAGCATGACATACTCTCAACCGCCAGGGCACATTCAAGTCAAGAACTGCCGTAGGTTTCCAGTGAATGATAGCTTACTAGTACATAGTACTCACACAATATGGGCTATGCGATTATACAATACTAACATTGAATCTATACAATGCAAAGATAGTTAAGTACAATCTTCAGCAGCTCCAACTATATCATTTAATGCTATCAATTTTTGCGCCCCTGTCCATGTGGAGCAGGACCAGCATTAAGCCAAGCATTTTTATCAGCGATATAATCGCTCAACTTGTAATATGCTTTTTTACATAGTGTGCGTTTAATGCATGTTTTAAATTTCGTCTCATTCAGTTCAAGAATACTTTGTGGAATTTTATTATAGCATCTCAAACAGTACCCCATGAAAGATGAGTCTACTTTAGCGAGTCTAAAGCCTGGCTGAACTAATTGGTCCCTATTTCTAGTACTGTAATTATGTCTGTCACCTCTTTTACCAAAAAGATGCAAATTTTTTCTAACGTACATTATGTTTTCGTAAATGTATTGACAATGTACCGTCATAATGCCAATATCCTTAAACAGTTCCCTTAGAGAATCGCGCCTACGAAGATTATATATAGCTCTGATGGCTCTTTTCTGCAGAATAAATATAGACTCAATATCTGCAGCCCGTCCCCATAGCAAAATACCGTAAGACATTATACTATGGAAGTAACTAAAATAGACCAGTCTAGCGGTATCTACATCAGTAAATTGACGGATTTTTCTAATGGCATATGCTGCTGAACTTAGCCGCCCCGCAAGAGATGTTAAATGAGAACCCCATTGTAGCCTTGAATCAAGCGTAAGCCCCAGGAAAACCGTTTTATCTACGAATTCAAGTTTCTCATTATTCAATAATATATCACAATCACTACCCTTAACATTCGGTAAAGCAAATCTTATGCATTTGGTTTTTTTTTCATTTAATACCAAATTGTTTGCTGTGAACCAATTTTGGACCTGAAGTAGGGCATTATTCACGTCATCTAAATTTTGTGCCCGTCTGTTTATCTTAAAAATTAAGGAAGTGTCATCAGCAAATAACACCATATTTTGAGGTTGGTTTTTCATTATGTAGGGTAGATCATTTATATATACTAGAAAGAGGAAAGGACCCAATATTGAGCCTTGTGGAACCCCCATTTTTATTTTTAAACCCTGTGAATTAACACCATTTATCTGAACATGTTGTTGTCTATCATTCAAATATGATCTTACCAAACTAAGTGCAAGTTTACCCAGTCCGTAATGCTCAAGTTTCAAAAGTAATGTGTCGTGATTTACGCAATCAAACGCTTTGGAGAGGTCACAAAAAATTCCTATGGCATCTTGGGACTCTTCCCACGCAGTAAATATGTGCTTTAATAAGGTTACACCGGCGTCAGTTGTACAACGTCCCTTGGTGAAACCATACTGTTGATCATGTAAGATTCTGTTGGTGTTAAAATGATAGAGCATTTGATCAAGCATTACTTTTTCAAAAACCTTGCTAAAAACTGGCAACACGGATACAGGTCTATAATTGTTAGTATCTTTACTGTCCCCGGATTTGAAAAGAGGTATGACTTTACTGTATTTCATTGTACTGTATTACACAGTGTTGTGATTCAACAAAGTAAATAATCTCTTAGTAATGGAGTTGTTACCTTCTTAGAGAACATTGTTAGTGCGGCTTTCCCGTTCGTTCCCCTGCGATCTACAGCTAAACATTGTGTACTGAGTTAAAAAAGAGATAGAAATCTAGTGTATTTCTTTTAAAAGTAGGTTTAAAGATTTGATACAATATTGTTATCTTTTTATCAACTCAAACCACCAGCATAAAACATATAGAAACGGGTATTTATCGCGAATTTACCTTTAATTTAAGCCCGACGTTTCGACCGGATTGCACCAGCCAACAAGTCAAACAACCAGTTCAATTTAATTTACCTACTTAAGTTATCTTGTGAGCAAGCCTAATCTGAATCTGAATTAATAATACATTGCTTTGGTAAACGTAAAATCTAAGAAGCGCTTTATTAAATCTAAGAAAGCATTTTCATAGCTTTTGCAGCAAAATAAATAAATCAAATAGCATAATCTTGATTAAAGTAAATATTAACAAAACTCAATTTATAAGAAAAGTAACTTCATTCGAAGTATTTAGATACACCTACTACCTAATTTTATAATAACACTAGCTGACCCACGCAACTTCGTCTGCGTCAAATAAGAGAGAAAAAGCTCGCAAAGACAATAATTTTTCCCCGTTTTTGCAACATTTTTCATTTATGCTCCGCTCCTATTGGTCGTAGCGTGATGTTATATGGCCTAAAGCCTTCCTCGACAAATGGACTATCCAACACAAAAAGATTTTTTCAATTCGAACCTGAGATTAGCGCGTTCAAACAAACAACTCTTCTGCTTTTTAATTTTATACAGGATGTAAACCACCTCATCACAAAGCCGTTAACCAAGCATTCTGTACATCAAACTAAGTAACTCTACGCAAAAATGATTGCTGGGAAACAACTTTTTTTTTGTAGGTTATAAATCATGTTTTGTGGTAGAACTCAATGTAACGCACTTAAAACTTTGTGCTGATGGATGGATTGAATAGTACGGGGGACGTGGCGGTGTCATAACCTTACAAAAAAAACTTGTATTTAAAAAAAAAACTTGTCAAAAAGTTGTAACTTTGTTAAAAGTTGTAAAGTTGTAACCCCCCATATCTCCGTAAGTAGAAGGTTCCCAGGTATGGTGTAGAACAAAAAATTATCGCAGTGATGGGGAGAACAAGTGCCTTTCGGCTTCGTGAAGAGGTGTTTTACACCCTTTATTATAATTATAATATACAGGATGGAAAATTTTTCAAAGCCACCTGTAGGGAAAGTACTCGAAATACTAGAGATAGCAAAAATTACTCAAAAGAAGCATTCCTTTATTTTTTTAAAGAAACAAATCTGCATTCACAGATTTTCGAAAATTCGCTTGACTCACTCGGGAATCGAACCGACTAAAGTTCGAAAAATTAACATCCTGTCCTTTTTTACATCAGTCGATAGGGAAGGACAATAGGGGATCATGTTTTAAATGAAGAGAAAACCATACATTTTTAAAGAACAGTTATAAATTCACTGGGATGAATTCAATAAGATAAAGCACTTTTATTCATGGCTTTTCTTTCATTTAATTTATCAAGTTTGTTAGAGAGTTTTGATTTGAATGTTATTTTTTCGAACTTTAGTCGATCCATCCCGGGTTCGATGCCCGAGTGTGGCAAGAGAAATTTACAAAAATCGGTGAATGCAGATCTGTTTCTTTTTAAAAATAAAGGAATGTTTCCTTTGAGTAAAATTTGCTATCTCCAGTATTTAGACTATTTTCCCTCCAGGTGGCATTAAAAAATTCCAACCTGTATACATATAGTATAGATATAAGTATAGATAGATTTTCTTAATCGTTCTACAGGGACAGTACAGCTACAGCTGTCGTAGCTTAAGTGCTACGCCACTCGTAGCGATGGCTACGATAGCTACAGGCTTTGCTACGGATAAAAATACTTTTAGAGCGAGTTGGTAGTTTGAGTATTTTTTATGCCTATCTATATCTTTCATGTTGTATACAATATTTTATTTGGTGATTCGTGACTTGTGGGTATGTCCTAAACAACTTTTTCACTTCTCATGCTCTAAAAGTACGCCAATATAACCCTACGAAGCGGAACTAAAGTGACCACTTTACTCCCTAGGGAGTAAATGTAATTAGTTTTTTAATTTCCTTCATGTGACACAGACAAACTCAAACAGCCTGTAAATATAATGGAGTGTGGACCATCTCCATTGCGAAAATGTTGAGAGTTTTAGTTTCATGGTTTTTCCGCAAAGAAGGTGGCGCCATGTGTTTTGAATTGTTAATCTGTGTTTGGTTTGGAAGAAAAAAATTACGGCGAAAAGGGGTTTGAAATTTACTTATTGGTACCGGCTATCGATTAATATAGGTCACTACTTTGAAAAAAAAATCAAAATGGCGGAAACAAGATCCGGCCACGCTTCATACAAAAATGTTCCAAGGCACTTTCAGAATTTTTGTCGCGTGTTTTATTCGGTTTCAAATAATTTTCTTTATTAAGAATGTCCAGTGACAGTGAAAAGCGGAAAACTTACCTAAAAACTTATGAAAGTTTTATGGACTGTAAGAATAAGAAGCACATAAATTATTTTACAGAAAGCGTCTTTCGGCATATTTTGATGAATTGTCGTAAAAAAATATCAACCATCGTCGTTGTGGAGTACGTATTTTATGTTAAAATCGACAATATTGTGTTTTTTTTTTTTAAAGTAATATTTAGACTATTTTTCTCGCACTCAAAGTGAAAAGTACAGTTTGCACTTCGAGACCAAACGCCAACTTAACTTAACCTCGCACGCTCGGGAGTCAAACCACCTCGGGTATATAATGGCTTCGTTTAGTCCCTCATTATAAAATATACATTTTTTTCATTTTATAGAAGTCAAAACTTCAGGCGCGTTGAGCACTTTTAAAGTGAACAAAAATCATGGAACTCGCGTGACCGTTACGTACGCTTTTCGTAGCACTCGTAGCTACGCCGTAGCCGTAGCAGATCGGCTACGAGTTTTCACTTCTATCGGCAGTTTCCAAAGATTGCCCGGCATGGTTTTTTCCGCAGTCACGTGCTTGTCGCTCCAGCGAGTATCTCGCGGCCGAAGACAAAATGTCACAATGATAACCTCACTTTAATGTTCTGGAGGGGCGTATAGTTCAATTAAAACTTTAATTACATGAATAAAGTAGACCCTTTAGTACGTAACACCACATCCGTAATAATATTTTAACAGTCAAAGTTAGAATTGTTACAATTACTTGGACTATAAACATTTACTGCGTATCTTGGCTGCCTAGTGGGACACTAACGCGGCTGCCAAACGATAAGTACTGGATTCAATTCCTGCCTCGGGTTAAGTGGTAATGAGTTTTTCTATTAGGAAACTTTTTTGGAGTCTTTTTATTTACATAAATGTCTTCTTTTATTGTCAAAATGTGAACGTATTACTCTTGTGTGTACGATTGTCAGATGAAAGATCAAATATTATTTATAAAAAAAAAGTGTTTTACTTCTTACATCTACCATCATCAGATAGGGATAAAATTATTTCGTCTCTTTATTAAAAACACACATCTACAATAATAAGCAGTAGGTACAAATCACAAACGAGCAACAAAGGTGACATATCAAAAAAAGGTTGTCACACATTTTTAATACATTGTCGCGTTCGCAATAAAGTTTTATTGTGATACAAAACATTAATTTCCTTGGGGACGACACCCAGGTGACTGTAATTTACGCACACAGTCAAACAAACACACACACATGCATAAGCATGATACACGTGCGCTTCAAACCCACATCAATATTGAATTAAGCTCATGTGGCTTTTCAGCCGTAACTGACGTATTTACACATGCTTTTAGAATTCCGTTCGAAAATGTGCGAATTTATCTTTAATGCGGTTTTATTACATATGTTTTGGAGGGTATACATAAAGGCATAAACGGCTTAGGCATGTTCTTATTGAAACTAATTTCATGTAGAAATAATTCGGTAGTTACTTCTTGTAACCCATCTGGCAGAAAACGATTATGCGGCAAGTCTAGGAGATGGCAGAATGAGCTGGACTTATTATATATATTTAAACATATTTCTACCTTTGCTTTGCAGTGGGGCAACATCAAGCTTGTCGCGTAGGCATAGTCTTTTTTACCTTTTCTATTCACGCGACAAGCGTGAACTATGCTTTTACTGAAACCATTCTTTTTCGATTTTATTTTCTCCATAGTTTATTTTCTTCTTTTAAGTGCATTTTCTAAAAGCTAAAAAGTTTTACTATTTTCATTATTTTAGTTTCGTCGTAATAATTTCCGATAAAGCATCATGATTTTAACATTTTTTTTAGTATCTGTGCTATTAATCGTTGAGGACTTCCCTCTTAAGAAGACGATCTTGGCTGCAGGATGAGGTCATGATAAAAATAATCTTTATCTATCAAAATTGAACGCGTGTACAAAGTTTTACGGAGACATGATCCTGACAGGATTGTATTGTTTGGCATAAAAATATCATCCCTAAAACCAATGCGGGTCCAAAATTTCAGCTCATTCGGTTGGGGTTGAACTGGTTTGAAATTCAGGTGCAATATTTGAACAATTCACATACTAACAAGGCAAGTTGAATATAAAAAGAATTGCTCATATCATAAAAGACAAAATCATTGCAAAAAGTTCCAACATGAAGTCCGTTTCTCCCAATAAATAAGAAAAGACTGTTAATAAAACTGCACGAATCAAACAATTAAAACACCTTAACCCTCTAAAAATAAACCTCAACGAACACAATTTTCCTTGTAAGAAAATAAACTTAACGGAACTAGCGATAAACACCGAATATCACTCGAATAGCGACTCCGATATCTTTCGTATCGTGCATCGAGCTCGTTAAAGAGTAGGGACCGGAATAAACACACTGCTTGTGATAGTGAACCCACACGGTGGGGAAAATGGGGGTAAAATGGGGGTAAATGGGGGAAAATCATCCCTCTAACGCCATCGGAAAACAATTGGAATGAGAGACAATACATCGTTTTTTGCACGTAATAAGTTGATTTACGATTTGTTACACGTTGTCTATAATGGCCAAATGAGGCTGATAATTATGATTAGAGATCTTAAAGAGTACTGAATAAAATTCGTAGCAGTGACATTATATTAAATACTTTCTACCTCATGAAGAAAAACGGTATGAGTTAGTATTTGAAACTTCAAGTGAATGATAAACCATTGTAATGAGAAAATTTGACATTTTGTGGTAACTTGTTACGGTGGCTAGTGGCTACTGTACGTACGGTCGAACAAGCTAATTGGTTTACAGTTTAACCCACAAATTACATTGTAAAGTGTAAACCAAATAGCTTGTTCGACCGTACGTATCAATAAAACATGCTCTGTCATCATCATCATCTGCCCAGCCTTTTCCCAACTATGTTGGGGTCCAGTCCGGCTGAATACATGTATTTTACATGGAGCGACTGCCCGGAGGTCAGATAGGCGTCTGACCTCTACAACCCAGTTAGTACTGGGTAATACGATACCCCTTGGTAAGACTGGTTGTCAGACTTTCGGGCCACTGACTACCTTCACTGCCAAAAATCTACAAATGACAGCCGGGACCAGCGGCTTAACGTACTTTCCAAGGCACGGAGGAAACTCGGTATGTAATGGGTGGTCACCACAGACTAACCTGGGCAAGCATGGCTTTACCTAAACATGCTCTCATTTTGTGGTAAGTTTCCGACATAAACCTGAACCATTGTCTTGCCTGTTACTGATTACCAACACAATTATGTCATTATCGGTCTAGAACTCTAGATATAGTACAAAACATTTTCGAACATCAGTATTTCTCCGTCATAAATTGTGAAATATTCCTCAATTTAGTGTTGTGTGTGCCAGTATTCATGTCCTATATGTATTATGCTATGAAAAACTCATAAGAATTCATTGTAATATGATAGGCTAATACATGTTTCCGATTTGATAAACTAGTAAAGACTGATACGATATTACGTCGCAACATGCAATAACCCTAAGTTTGAATAGTATTGTTTTTCTCTATTGGCATCTAAAATTGGCCGTCCGTAAATATCGTATTCGTTCTAATATTATAAATGCGAAAGTAACTCTGTTTCTATACATAAAGAGTGTACTTTTCGGTCTGCCTGCTACTTTCTGTACAGGTTTTTTTGGCACGTAAGTATACCATAATAGCACAGAATAGAGAGGTTTGCAAGGAAAAATGGGAGGCCGTTGCCCAGGAGTGGGACACATGATAGGCTAAGAAAACCGGCCAAGTGCGAGTCAGACTCGCGCACCGAGGGTTCCGTACAAACCTGTAGGTATATAAGTAAAAGTTATGGTAATTTAAGATTTTCGGAATTTTTCCTATATGTGTACTTTATAACGTTGCTTCATGCCAAATTTCAAGATTCCAGGTCGTCTGGAAGTATCCTTTAGGTTTTGATTCCCTTGCGAGTAGTTGCGAGTTTCAAAATATGCGGCTTTAATTGCTGTATCTTTTGATTGCGTTGACGTAGAAGTTTGATTTTGTTACAGCTTAAAGATATTATAGACTTGAGTATTTGTTAAGAATTTCAATATAATACCACTACGCGTTCATGAGTAAAGGGGTAATAAGTTTAAAATTATTAAAAATATTTTTATTATATGATGTAACTAAAAATTTATGCTTTTCGCAATTTTTCCTTTATCTGTGTTATAAGACGTTGCTTCGTACCAAATTTCAAGATTCTGAGTTCACGGGAAGTACCCTGTAGGTTTTGATTCCCTTGCGAGTGTCGAAAATTTGCGGCATAAACGGGAGTATCTTTTGATCGCGTTGACTTAGAAGTTTGATTTTTTCACAGCTCCAAGAGACCATAGACTTGAGTATTTGATATGAATTTCAGCTTGATACCTCCACGCGTTCCTGAGAAAAAAGGTCTTGACAGACAGACAGACAGACAGACAGACGGACAACAAAGTGATCCTATAAGGGTTCCGTTTTTACCTTTTGAGGTACGGAACCCTAAAAAAGAAAAAAGAGTATTACTATGATGTGGGTCAGGATATCGGATACTTTTAATGTCGATAGTACTTTCACATTATTTCTGGTATCAACGCAGGTGAAGTCTCTGGTGAAAACTATAGTATTTCTTTTCTTTGTTGTCTCTAAAATGTCTTTTGAATAAGGGTTATTATGGATTATACTATTCCTATGTTTCCTACAATTCCTAACATGCAGTAAAAAAGCCTCAATCATCCTTTATCATATCCTATATTATATGAAAGAATAAGAAATACGATTGCCTCAAATTTCATACATTTGATCTTTTTACGAGGGACCATTTTAGTACTCGCGATATTTTGTTTATTTTGGTAATAGTAAAAAAACCATTTCAAGTAGGTTGTATAATAAAGCCTTTCTTTAATTTTATTGGGTAGTTTGCCAACATAATGTAAGGGTTAACAATATATTTTGGTTAATTGTTTGGTCATATAATTAGGCAACCATTTAAATTATTTATTTATATACTAAGCCTGTACCCAAAGGTCAAGGAATAATAACAATAATAAATTGTGTAACAGAAATTCTTATGCCAATTAAAGACTTTAAATATCGAGCGCCACTTCTAATGTTTCTTTTCAATTTGAATAACAAAATCTGTATCAATAGACATTGATTTTAAATTACAAAGCGTCTGTAGTCTGTTTATAGAATTTTGAAAGTTTGAACATTTAGTAAAGGTACGTTACAACCGGACGGTGAATTGCGGACGCGTCACCGGACGCTAAACTCCGTCTTTTAATGTACTGAAAAGTATCTTTCCAGTGTCAGCAACATGTCCACAATTTTCCGTACTGGTTTCTCTGTATCTTAACCCTGATCACACAACGATCATAAGTTGTTAGGACATAGTCAACATTCTATTGTTAAAATGACGCAGCTGACGGCACGGTTGGCGCAGTAGTAGAGCGTTTGACTTCTGTGCTGCTTGTCACGGGTTCCAACCCCGCACGGAACAAATATTTGTATGACTTTGTAATGTATAACGGGCTGGTGTCCACAACTCCACGTCAAAGTGCGTATTTTACATAGGGAATTACCGTACCGCGTATTTGTGTGACTTACAGATGGTTGTTTCAGGTCTGACTGTTTGAGTATGTGAATTTAAATGTTTGTATACGCACCCACGCCGCGGTACAGGAGAAATTTCTAGTGTAGAACAATGAAAAATAAATACAGTGAGAAAATGTCATGTGCTCCCAAAACTATGCAGTCAAATAACGTACTAATTGGAGCTATGTGAACAGATCCTTAAGCTCCTCAAAGAGTGTCCGACGCAGTTAACGCCAACGCGTTCACCCACTACAAAACCTTTTAGTTTCTTATATCAATATTAAGTAACAATCCTGTAACGATGTCGTTTCATTTACAGTCTCGTGGACGTAAAACCTCCACGACGACTAAAAAACCTCCATAGTGCTTACGTACTCAAAGAAAGAAATGTAACAGTCCTTTCTAAATTCGAATTTAAAATTGGCTTGTCGCATTGACTGCACAGCCATTTTTATCATCAGTCCTACAAAAATTATGTAACGATATACATCTTCCTAAGTTTCTTCCTACTACCAGAGTATTGAGTGTTTGCTCTAACTAGCACAGCTAGTTTCTATTTAATGAAGTTCTAAAAAAAAACCCGACGCACGGGGTAAGTTTTTGATAATAAAATACTATCTTGTAACTGCGGCTCCTCGCCGCCTATTAAAAATTTCGTCATACTAGGACTGTTTTTTTAACCATGTATTTTTTATTTATTGTTTCAGTTTTTTATTTTTAATCATACGATTTCTACAATAATAAACCACCAAGTCACATAAGAAACGTTTATTATTTCATCATCTGCACCCAGCACGTCACACTGGCTCTCCGGAAGAACTACCCCGGGATGAGGTTGTAGAAGCTTGGCGAGAAAGCGCTGACACGCCAGACGAGGCCGACACGCCAGCTACCAGAAGCGTTTTACACCATCTCCCGCTACATTCTACGTGACTGCGCCGAGGACACTGACCACCCTAATTGGATCAAAAAATGAAGATTAGGGATTATTATTAATATTTACAGCGCGTATAAACCAACGGCGTGATAGTGATTACTTTTTAGTGTTATACCATATTCTACCCTATGTAAGTACTACAGTCAAACTTCATCCCCATTTTTCATAACACAAAACAGAACGTATCAAAACTATCAAAACTACAATCACTATACACACATTTTACAGACAATAACACGCTCGACGCTACTAAGGCAGGTTACAAATGTAATCGGTTCCCGATTGTCTTAGTACCGGAGGCATTCATACACAAACTAATTACCTACCTACCTATTACTCATATACCAAATACTTACAAAACTCAATACTTATTACAACACAGCCTTACAGACATCACCTACTCACACCTACGGCTTGTCTAACGACAGCTACATAAACCCTCGAGTTCTTGGAGTTTAAACCCTCGCAGTTATTCCAAAACACGTTGGTTACCTCACCCTTGGCTTTGGGGACTACCCTTATCCAAGTTACTACACGCTTAGCCCGTATTTCTCTAGGCCTTCGAAGCCGACTCGAGAATACGTAAGCTAAGTTCTTACAAACATTACATGCAGCTAACAGAATATATTTTTAACACTAAATACACAACTATACAATAATATAATATAATAAAATACATAATCAGAAATTATCATCATAATCTGAATATTTAAATACATAACTGTCATACTCAGACGTTGTCACTATTTGTTTTCAACAATTTTCTTTGACTGAAAAGGTTTTATACCTTTTGTTCAATTTAAAAGCCATATAATTACAATATGGATATTTCACAACTTAACAAACCTGAAATCATACCTCAACCTCATTTTGAAGAAAATTGTATAAATTTTCATTTTTGTCATATTTATGATTAACTAGTTACTATACATAGGTAGTTGCTAAGTAACAAGCCACAGTATTATAGTCTTTGAACTCGTTTCATGGAGTATTAGTCTTTTTGCCAGTACTAAGGTTAGTTCCGAATTTGACCACCAAAACGGTTTCCAAGGTGAACGATTTTTTTTTTAATCCTAAACATATTATCATTTAAACCCTCTTTAGAACCTCTTTCACTCACTTGAACCTCTTTCAATCACTTGAACCTCTTTCAATCACTTGAACCTCTTTCACTCACTTGAACCTCTTTCACTCACTTGACTTGAGTGCCAAGTCCTCTCTTACTTGAGTGACGAGTCCCTCTCATACTGAGTTACCCTCTTACTTGAGTGACGAGTCCCTCTTACCTCTCATACCCTCTTACCTCTCATACCCTCTTACCTCTCATACCCTCTTACCTCTCATACCCTCTTACCTCTCATACCCTCTTCGAGTCCTCTCTCAAACTCAATATTTAACCCTGCACGGACTATTGTACTTTAATTTATCACTTTTAAATATTTTGTATTCTTTTGCTATCATTTAATTTTACTTGTTATTTTTTTTAAATGGTTTTATTAAAAAAAAAAGGCATAGACTCATTCCGTTATATAATTTTATTTACTATTCTTGTAAAAACTATTTAGTTGTAAATACTCCTCATGAAACATTTGGCTTGTTAATACCATATTTTATTTCTTGATTTTTTTATTTCTTTTTTTTTATGGAGCGGTACACGACTCCTAAAATAAGCCATGGTGTCGAGCGGTTTTCATAACTCGTAAAATAAGCCTTTGTGAACCTTATTTTTAAGTTAGATAGTAATTTTATTTTAAGTAGGGTATTTAAAAGGTGCGGGTTACGACACCTAATTATAAAAATAAGCCATCGTAAACCTAAAATATTATGTACTCATAACAAGTACCCCTACTTATTATAATCTCTAAGCAGATTAAGATTTTTCCTGACCATTATTAGGGTTGGTAAACTTGTAAATTTTTAGAACATTTAACACACACACTTACACATGACATTCATCACACACAAAAACACTGACCACGATCACCAAACGCCAGCGGGTGGTGACTGGCAATAATTCAATAAGCCTGCACTAATCTGGGTTAGTTCCTTGAGAAACATCTTCTATTATATAAGATTTCTCTTTTTAACTGTTGCCTTAATTCAGACTTATTGATTAAGACTTTGTTAGATACGATGAATGTTAGTATTATGAATGTTAGTATTTGAATGGAACCGGAACCAACCTAGTGTAAATTTGTCACTGTAATTAACATTCTTACATTCAAATTCTATCATGCACTTCCATTAATTAACAAATATGTTATTACCTATATTATTATTTTTATATAAAAATGACTTGTTTTGTAACTACTTACCTACCAAATTTAATGTAATTGTGATAATGACATCGTTATCATTCCCGTATTTTTTTTAAACTTTAATTTAACTCTGACTTAATAACAACTTAACTTCAACTTAACTAATTTTTTTTTTCTCTTTTCTAACTTTCAACTAACTTTTTCTTTAACTTTCACCTCTTCATACCAATTCTCCTTCTTTTGCAAAAAAAAAAAAAAAAATCCTTAAAGATTTTTTTTTTTTTTTTGCGCCGGCCACCCCGGTATTGTAACGATGTCGTTTCATTTACAGTCTCGTGGACGTAAAACCTCCACGACGACTAAAAAACCTCCATAGTGCTTACGTACTCAAAGAAAGAAATGTAACAGTCCTTTCTAAATTCGAATTTAAAATTGGCTTGTCGCATTGACTGCACAGCCATTTTTATCATCAGTCCTACAAAAATTATGTAACGATATACATCTTCCTAAGTTTCTTCCTACTACCAGAGTATTGAGTGTTTGCTCTAACTAGCACAGCTAGTTTCTATTTAATGAAGTTCTAAAAAAAAACCCGACGCACGGGGTAAGTTTTTGATAATAAAATACTATCTTGTAACTGCGGCTCCTCGCCGCCTATTAAAAATTTCGTCATACTAGGACTGTTTTTTTAACCATGTATTTTTTATTTATTGTTTCAGTTTTTTATTTTTAATCATACGATTTCTACAATAATAAACCACCAAGTCACATAAGAAACGTTTATTATTTCATCATCTGCACCCAGCACGTCACAATCCTACGCAGAAACCACATTGCGTCCCACGAATCCATAAACAATTTGTATTAAAAGGTGAAAATATTACCTAAGCAACTAAATGTGTCTTAGCCTAAAATGAATACTTATAGATACTATCTCTTTTTTTTTTCGTGTGGCTGGTGCCTAACCTGGTATCAGAGTTTTGATGCCGCCCAAGGGCTTCTGACTTGGTTTTACAAGCCGTCGAGAAATATCTCTCAGTCATGCTGGTTTCCTCACGATGGTTTCCTTTACCGACGCAAGTGCGATGATAAGTATTCAATACGCACATAAATTAGAGAAAATTCAGAGGTGTGTCTTTGGTTTAAATACATAATTATACTACTTAAGCCGGTTTTCTAAAATTACTTAGAAAATACCATTGCACCCGTACATTGACAGGTGTGCCTACATCTGCCCACCACTACGGGGAACACAGACGTACTATGGATATGGGATTTCGATTTTCTGCGCCCTTTCTGACAAGCTTTGATCTCAAAGAATAGATTCAGACTGAGTTTAATCAGAATACTTAGCTCAGTCATCATTATCATCATTTTCTTGCTTATATCACAATTTATTTGGGTTCGATGATGCATATCTTCTGCCATACTTCTCTATCACTCGTCATCTTATCAGACACCTAGCTTATTTCTTGCCACATCATCCTTTACATAGTACATCTACTGTTTCTTCGATCTTCCTATACTCTTATACCCATACTCATAACTTTCCTATACTCTTATAGCCATACTCATAACTTTGCTATACTCTTATACCCATACTCATAACTTTCCTATACTCTTATACCCATACTCATCACTTTCCTATACTCTTATACCCATACTCATAACTTTCCTATACTCTTATACCCATACTCATAACTTTGCTATACTCTTATACCCATACTCATAACTTTCCTATACTCTTATACCCATACTCATAACTTTTCTCACGACATTTTCCTCATTCCTCCGCATCACATGCCTATTGCCACGACAACCGATTACCACACAACTTTTCAGTCACCAGCGCCACTTACAGGCTTCCACTGAGAGATTACCACGTATTAATGTATTTTGCTGTCACCCAAAAAAAGCCAAGCTACATATAAATAGTACTCGTATAAAGGTAAACGTAACCCAATATGTCAGGCGGGGTCAGTCGTAAAGATGAGCAGAACCGTTCAAGATGAAAGAGAAGCCGCTCAAGTGTGAAGTACGCTTTGCTTTATCCGAAGATTATGCGTAAGTATGTTTTCTGAAAAGGTTGACTTTGACCTGAGTGACACAGAAATGGAATCGAAAAGAACAGTTTTGCTTCACTAGTGTGGAAAGCAAATCATTTTATTTAAGCTATTTTTTTTCTTGCCTTCATAAAATGTGTTCGTATTTTCACTTGTAAAATACTCGTATAAGCATAAAGACAGTATCAAAAAATTGCAAATCTCAGTTAGAGTATTGGAAAATAATGGACATGTATTTTTCGTTTTTATTTTTTAAAATCAATGAATATTGACAAAGATAAAACGCATCAAAACTCGGGAGTGGGGACTCTTGACGTATTGTGTTGTATTGTACAATGGGCTGGTGTCTGCAACTCCACGTCAAAGCGCGTATTTTGCGTATGGGCTAATCCACCACGCGGGCCCAGTGCGGGTTGGTTGATGTCACATGTCTTCGAATTTTTGGTTCTAGGACATGCCGGTTTCCTCACGAGGTTTTCCTTCACCGTTTTTGAGAGCAGTGGTGGTGAAATAAATTACACAAAGTAATGCGCCTGCCTGGGTTCGAACCCACGACTTACTGTTCGTAAGTCGGAGCCGCCACTACTGGGCCACTGCTGCTCTCGGCTCTTGACGTAAGAACTCGCTAAAAATAATACCAAGGCGTGACGTATTGAGAATTTTAAAACCGTCGTGTGAAAGAAATGAAACGGGTCAAATATTTGTTGATAATGTGACTAGAGGACTAATTATTATTCTTTGTCGTCTACCCTATTAATCTCTAATTAAGACCTTCTAGTTTAGATGGAAAAATACACACTTGTCTTAGGGATATAAATATTTGTAATCTTGATTCCGAGAAAGTTATTTTACGGTCTATAACTTCACGTAGGCTTGAAAGCATCTGTAATTTCAACTTAGAACCAAAATACCCCCTGGGGAGTCGTAAGACAAGACTTATTACCGTAATAGCGAATAGATAGAGTAGAATAGTAGATAAGTACTAATTAACACAACTTCTGATAATTGCTTCATTGACCGACGCGTAGACCGATTCGTAGCACTTTCGTAGCAGCGCGCTACGCGCTACGAAAGGAGTTCGAGTTTCTAGAGAAAGATGCTAGATCTTTCTCTAATTTCATAATGAGATTTATGTTTTGGAACAAATATTTCTTACCTGAAATCCATAAATCCTTTTTTTTACTTAATTTTCACTTCACGTACCATGTTCATGTAAAAAATCTTTTCGTTTTTTAACTGTATAGAATTTTAGTCAGAAACCAATTTGACACGTCATAACATATTCCAAATTTCTAGTACTGGAATACAAGTTATTGCAGCAAACCAACCCGATAGATTAATAATGCCTGTTCGATATTGCAATTCCACTTTGATAGCGCTGCTAACACATCTGCAATATTCAGGATATACTCAGAATATACCAATAGCGTTTAGCATAGTTATTAATGAAATATGTTGCAGTGTAAATAAATACATAAGTACAATATAATACGCCTTGTATTATGTGAAGTTACATGGGCTCAGTTATTTTATTTATCTCATTTTTAGGAAAGTTTACAGCTAAACAGATAGTGAGTAATAGCTTGAACAAAATATGACCAATTACAGGTTTCCACATGATAAATATGATATAAAAATAAATAAGACTATAATTATAACAGAAAAAGGACTAATTACGCTCGAAGAAGCTATTGGATGAAGTTTTCTTCAATTTAGCGGTACCAGTATTGACAATATCGATCTCAGCTTACCAGCAGGTTGCCGGGTTGAAGGTTGATTATACTTCCTAACCTCTCTTCTTCATTGAATAAACTATAATATAGCATTACCCAGTACTCACTGGGTTGTGGAGGTCAGATAGGCAGTCGATCCATGTAAAATACAGATATTCAGCTGCATCCGGTCAGACTGGAAGCCGACTCCAACATAGTTGGGATAAGGCTAGGCAGAAGATGATTGAATCAAAATAAAAAAAAATAATAAGTAACCTATTTTCTATCACTTTTTTTTTTCTATTTTTTTTTCTCGCTTTCAAAATTAGGTTTAATATAAGAAAACCGAACTCTGGGTTAAGCTCGCCTTTGTGCATAAGCTATATTATTGCATTTAATATGTATAGTAGTTATTTTGTGTGCATTAAAGAATAAGAAAAAGAATTTTGTGGAAGGTGCATTGTAGAGGTATACCTCTGCCTTCCCTTTGATATTACAGTCAATGATATGTGTGTAGATAATATTCAGAAATGATATTCTTATGGTACCTACAAGCGTTACGTCTAGACTATTCAGTAATTGAATAAACAAGTGCCAAGGCTTCGATCCTGAAGGGCAAAAGGACGTGTGTTCTGTTTTGTTAAATGTACTCGTATTACAATAATTTACAGGCACTGACACAATATTATATAACATTACATAACCTCACGCCAGACATGTTTCCTCACGATGTTTTAATTCATAGTTTTGAGAGCAGCGGTGATGAAATATATTACACAAAGTAATGCGCCTGCCTGTGTTCAAACCCACGACTTACTGTTCGTGGACGGGGCCGCCGCCATTGGGCCATCGCTGGTCCACACACACATTATACTGACTTGTTTATTGTGTAATCGATCGTATACCTTATCCAATACCTGCAAGTGCTTCTGAATGTCAGATTGTCAGGTCGGGCAGCAAAGTTTATTGGGTGTTTTCATCAGGAACTACCCAATAGCATCCTGAAAACTGGGCTTATGCCCGGTTAATGGTAATAATAGGCTCGCTTCTTACTATAAACTACTCTGATTCAATGTGAATGTCCTAAAGGCTCACTTCTTTCGGCCTTCTGTCTCTACGTATCGATGGTAATTTAAATTGAGTCAGCACTAAATTTGGAGACGAGTTTCTTTTTAGACTTCTGCCTTATTCTGCGGGTATTACAGGTTTGATAATGTTTATTTAC
The DNA here is from genome assembly GCA_950022955.1 of Xestia ashworthii. Taxonomy (NCBI): domain Eukaryota; kingdom Metazoa; phylum Arthropoda; class Insecta; order Lepidoptera; family Noctuidae; genus Xestia; species Xestia ashworthii. Next base: position 10,221,066 of record OX465562.1, on the reverse strand, counting down.
ATGTACACACATTGTACAATGAAATTATAGCTAACCTATCTAACTCATTATCTGCCTAGCCTTTTCCCAACTATGTTGGGGTCGGCTTCCAGTCTAACCGGATGCAGCGGAATACCAGTATTTTACATGGAGCGCAACTGCCTATCTGACCTCCACAACCCAGTTAGTACTGGGTAAAACGATACAACTTGGTAAGACTGGTTGTTCTGATTACCTGTAACGACTGTCAAAGATCTACAAATGGCAACTGGGACCAATAACTTAACGTTCTTTCCGAGGCACGGACGAAACTCGGTATGTAAGGGTGGTCACCCATCCACAGACCAACCTAGGCAACCTAAAGGTCGGTCCAAGTGGTTGTTATTATTTAGCTACGAGCTCCTTTAAGAAAGAAAAAAAGAAAAGAAAGAAAATTGTGTTTATTTGGCATTAAAATACCTATAACCTACCTACCTTAACTAACCTACCCAACTATCTTACTAAAACCGCAATTCGCGCACACATCACAAGATAAGAATTAATTGCAGAACGCACAAACAATCGTGTTCCCCGCATTAACCATAGAGATTAATTAAAAAGCTCAACGTTCAAGTGGCCAGTAATAGGGCATCACAACACCGCTCCCCACGTGCTGGCAGCCAGTACTCGAGTCGAGTACTCGCTTACTTGCCTACGGTTACTGTTGTGTTATGGGGAGTAATCTGTATCTGAAGCATGACTTGCAAGCAGCGTGCAAAGGGAAATGGGAATATAATAAATTGCAGAATGTGAGTGTGAGCGACAAAAATAAAGGTACAAATAATATGATGGTGGTTTTAATGGGTAGACGTCTGTGCTTGTAAATAGGACTACAAAAGTTGTTTATAATGATGAAAGACGTTCCTAACATAATAAGAAAGGACAAACGGACACGTACTCCCCTAAACTGAGTACAGTTTTAGAGAATTTTAAGTGTAACTGAACTGAATTAAGTGTTTTGCGAAAAAAACAACCCTTTTAGTACAGAAAAGTCTTTACATTGAAGCATACAACGGCCTGGTAATGCTCTTTGTTAAACGAGGGCGAATTTCGCAAAAAATAAAAATCAAACAAAACTCTTTAATGTTTCAGAATAACAGCTCGTAAATTCAATTTATTTCCCGATTGAATAGAGGCACAGTGATGCGAGGCTTCCACACAAAAACGCTTTTAGCACCGGCACTGTGGCCCCACAGTAAAACTCAGTTCGAACATTCTTTGTGACCATAAAATGAGAAAGGGGAACGTGTGAATACCTCTAATCTCACGGAAGTTATGTTCAAGTAAAATTATTTGCTCCAGAATTTATGTAATCGCACCTCGGTATGTGAAGGCTTCATACGAAATTAGTAATTTTCGAAAGACGTGTAGAATTATGTTACAAGAATCTTGTTAAATGGATCGCTCCAGTCAAGCAGAGTATGAAAACATAATACTATTTCTTTGACCCACTTTGACTTGAAGTTAAGTGAAAATAATCTAACCCCGACGGAATGACAAAGTGACAAATTGAATTTTTAATGCCCAGTTCCATCCGAGGTAGAGGAATAAAAAAGAAAGCTATACTTTAATTAGTCCGACGTTAATTGGTCACAAAAACAGAGGCGTGACGTAATTTCTTTAATACCTCGCAAAGGCAACGGGAACATTTCCTTTTTAATCAGTGGGTCCTTCCGCGCGGGATTTAATTAACGCTCCTAAACATTTTACATTGGCAATAATTGTGCCCGAGGAAATTACAAATCTGTTTGTATCAATTAACACCAAGTGCTACTTGTTATAAGCATCTGGCGACCTTCACATCCGAACACTGATTTTGTATTTATTTTAAACATATCTGTTGAATGACTGCAAATAAGTCCGTGTGCTATGTCCACAAAGCAAATGAAAATGATGCTAAATATTATAAATTGTTCAGAATTTATGAAATTCTCATGTAACTCTAATTTGTTTTGTACGAGTTTAATTTGCACAGTTTACTCAACCATACGTGAAATGCGCAAACATTGTTTTGTTTATCAATTAATATTTTTGTTAAAAACACAAACTGTTTTTATTTTAATGTTTTCCATTAAAACCGTTTTAGTAAAACAAATAGATGAAATGTTTCGACAAACAAGAGACATTCGCGGAATTAATGAGATCAAAAAAGGTCGAATAAACAAGCCGCAATTACTCTGGGGATGCCTCATTTTTCGTCGAAAGAAAATTAGATTCATAAAAAGAATGGTATAAGTACTAAAACCCTAAAGCGCTTCGTGGTGAAAGCGGTATATAAATTAAACAAAATGCCATTAGGGCCATGTACGCGTCGGCGCACATTTGACAGGGTTTTGTGAAAGTTTTAATGACAGCTAGCTAATAAACGCGAAGCCGAAGGGAATTAAAAAATAAGTGAACTGTAAAGCATTGAGAGTTACAAATTGTTGCCAGTGAACAACGTGGAGATATTAATATTAGGGTGCTTGCACAGAGAGCAAGGTTTTCATCTCGCTCGATTTGCTGGTTAAAAAAATAATAAATCCAGCAGATTAGATTAGATCGGAGATTTTAATTATAAAACGTTCTTTAGTTTAAAGAGTTTTCATTAATTTCTGACATGAAATAACAACCAACGAGACGTGTTTTGCATTCTTAAGTAAATTTTCATGTAGTATCTTGCTTTCTATACTGATCAAAATAAGTCTTTTGAAAGAGCACCGTCCATTTATCTGGAATTGTAGGTATGGACCCTAATTCAATTGTTCCAGCTGCGATAAGTTCGTTCCAACCCGCTTAAGCTTTGTCACTGCTGGAATTAGAGAGATTAATTATTATCATTTCGCTCTTTCTTGTTCTGATTTGAACGGAACTCTCAGCATGAAATTCATTGCTACATTTCAGTTAGCACTAGCGCGGCGCGGGTGCGTTGAGTTCCAACTTCTTTCAAGAACCCTCTTACATTTCGGCTTTACGTTAATTTTAAAATTTATCTAAAAATCATATAACGAAAAGGTATTTGACGACCCGAATGGTGCAGCGGTAGTAGCAGAATTCGAATCCCGGTAGGAGCAACTTGTGTGATGTGCATGGACATTTGTTTCCGAGTCATAGATGTTTATATGTATAATGAATGTGTATTTACAAACAAACAGACAGTTGATATACTACGTATTATGTAGTATATCAACTGTCTGGTGACCACTACACAAGCCTTGCTTAGAGTGGCACTAGATGGCGCTGTGTGTAAACTCCAGTTTTTTTTATTGTTATTATAAAAATGTTGGATATTTGTAAGATAAAAACGAAAATTTAATGGTGTTTATTCAAATGAATCTTCAAGTAGAGGTCCCAAATCAGGTTTTCATGAGTTCTTGCCTAAACATGCATCGGAAAAATCATTATCACTAAACAAGTGAATACGTTGCCTTAAATTCACTTTATTAATATTTTGTTAGACAAAACGAACTATTTTAACGAATTAATTTTAAGCGACGAACGAAAAACATAAAATTTCAACGATGATCTAAGTTATTTCTTTCCATGATTAGGTTCAACTTCATTTGAAAACCTTGCAAACTTCTTTTAGGTAAAGCAAGACATAAAACAGCCATGTATATTTTACACAGTTTTTCTGCTAAGTACCTATGTTCAGTTCACTCCCCACAATTTTCCCGCCTGCTCACAAAAAGGTCTAGCAGCACTCTAAACTCTACAAAAACCGGTCACTTTTGAGCGCAGCATTAAAGCGGTTAGCCCCGGTTAACCCGTGTGTGGCACAACAAACACTCCACTATTCACTGCGAGGCCTTCAAGAGATAAATTAAGATGGAAGCGGCACCCGGGTGCAGTCTCCGGTCGCCGTCGCCTACCACACAGATTTATCACTTTACCTCCTGACCTTTTGGATAAGGACAGCCTTTGTTTTATGATGATGTAGGAGAGAAATATATTGGTATTGGACATTTTGTTTGCATAGTGATGTGGTGTTTGTTCTAGTGTTGTTACGTGGGGTGACTGACGAAGTATGTTTTTCATGTGTAGGCGTCGTAAATGGGCAATGTGAATAGCGTGATGGCTTTAAAAAATTGCCAGTATCAAATTCTGTCGTGCCACGTTTTCTTTGAAATTTACCTATGTTAATGCTTACAGGACTCCAGTTCTATTCTGAGCCATTCTTCATTAAATTTCCACTCATTAACATTATCATCTAAACTTTAACTGATCTCAAAATTTAATAACCTGTAACTAATTTAATAATGAAGGTTATCCATAAATACTTGACGTTTTAAACGATCTAATTTAATAAAGTCGTCAGGATTGCTGAGCTCATCGAATATTTCACAAGATTAACGTTTTTCGATTAACTTGAAAGCGAAACGGGTGGATCTGTCCGACAAATTATATTTATATTGCAATAACATTCGGAGGGTGCTTTAAGAGCACCTAAGGGGAAAACATGCGAAAAGCACTTTTTATGTTGATAATTTTTGCTGATGTTATTTTCGATTGTAAATCTATTATAACTGGGTATATTTTAATGATAATGTGAAAAAATGAAGGCGTTTAAGGTAAAATATCATAAAGAAATAAACGTATTCGAGTATTGTTTCTCAAAATAAACGTATATTTACGTTAAAAATATACATGAAGAGGCTCCAGAGAATATCTGCATAAAAGATGTTTGACTGCGGTCTGTCTGCAGCTTTCGTCTAATGTAGAAAGCTTCTTCTTTTATTTTACTACGCTTTAGTGCGGTGCACTACATGGAGTAGTTTCAAGAAAAGAGTTTTAATTTTACGCGTCAAGCTACTGGCATTGTGTGTTCTGACAACCACTGGCAGACTGCCAGCTTTGTATAGTGTGCCATGATTGAATAAAACCCTATGGTATACTGTCCTACCTTAAAATAATTGCCATAAAGAAAAAGTTTATTTTCAACACTTTTGTTTATCTTATTACTCTAGCTAATCATCAAGGGATTGGTGGTAATATCGCATAAGAAAATGTTGATATCGAAAATGTTGTCAAAATATAATTATGTATCACCATGCCATCAGAACGAAAAATATTAGACAAGAACCGTGATCATTTCAACCTTTGATTTCGATACTATTGTAAAGGGTGTAAAACCCCTCTTCACGAAGCCGAAAGGCACTTGTTCTCCCCATCATTGCGATTATTTTTTTTTTACACCATACCTGGGAACCTTCTAGTTACGGAGATATGTGGGGTCAAAGTTGCAACTTTTTGACAAGTTTTTTTTTTAAATACAAGTTTTTTTGCAAGATTTTAACTTTTAACACCTCCACAACCCCCGTAGTATTCAATCCATCCATCAGCACAATGTTTTAAGTGCGTTACATTGAGTTCTACCACAAAACATGATTTATAACCTCAAAAAAAAAAGTTGTTTCCCAGCAATATTTTTTGCGTAAAGATACTTAGTTTGATGTACAAAATGCTTGGTTAACGGCTTTGTGATGAGGTGGTTTACACCCTGTATAGTTTTGTGCTGATGTTGGTCAAGCAATTGTGAACACTTACTAAATCCAAACAGAAGAACGCTTCATAATTCTGTGTCACTGTTGTCACAGAAATCCCAGTTTAATCCGAATAAAATTAAAAAAGACGACTACTGAAGATATACATCCAACCTAGAAGCACAGAAACATCAATATTTCTAGTTGTCTTTTATTTGCTGTGTGCTGACAACTAGAAAATATATTGGGCAAGCCATAGTTCATAAGTTCTAGGCAACATCTGTGATTTATAGGTTAAAAGCGGTTATCTAAGCGAACATAACTATAAAAAAAGGTTTATGAAACTGCGTACTGAAATCTGCGTAGTAAATAATTTTTTGTTTCGAATTTATAAACTCGTGCTAGTGAATATTTCATGGAGAAGGAATAAGAATAAGAAGAAATGATCAAGGTTCAAATAAATAGGTAGTAAGCTAAGATTTATTTTATTATTGTCCAGGTCAGCTAAAATCATGTAATTACCATCATGGGTAGGTATTTCAATTACACAGGAGTATGAATAATAATTTGAGTAAAAATTGGATAATATTATAACATAACAGCACTTTCTTTACATCTAGTTCCACGATCTTGCACTAGGTATCATTATGGTCTGAATTGAATAATTTCAAGACAACAACATTTAAATATTTACCAATATTATAATGAGGCAGATAAAGTTTGTAATATTTTTTTTTGAAGTGAAAACTTCTAAATGAGCACTTTTTGAATGAAAAAAAATCATGAAACTCGCGTGAACGTCACCCACGCTTTTCTTAACACTCGTAGCCGATCCACGCGTAGCACCACACAGGCACGCGCGGGGCACAACCCGTAGCAGTGCTACGACTGGGGCGGGGCCTGAGGGGGAAGGGGGGAAAAGTAAAAAACACATAAATAAAAAAAAAATGCACACTCAGCTCGACGATACAATTCACAAGTTACTTAGTTTTCACTTCTATCGGCAATCCCCAAAGATTGCTTTTTGTTTGTTTATTTACGTTTGGTTGTAGGGCGTAATCTTCGAAATTACTGATCCAGTCACAAAAATTCTTTCGTTTTGGAAACTACTTTATCTCCGAGTGACATAGGCTACATTTAAAACTACCTCGTGGGATAACTCCCGGCTACAACGTGGACAAATAGCTCATAATAATTAGTACCGTATTTTAGAAAATAAAACAAAATAACATTTCTAACTAGTCTGCACTGTACCACGCCCTGCAGCATCCACACTACAAACATACACTTTACATACTAAAGCTAATAGAATATTCATTTGATTTCAAGTTTAGCCCATTAGTGTACTCACCAGTACACAAAGTTGTTTCACAAAACCTTTTACTATAAATTATAACGTTGTTTTCTGAACATATCTATCTAATATGCATTTTAGTGGTAACAGAAAAAGCTTTTTCTGCTTAACGTAGGTACGTTTTGTTTGTAAATGTACATATTCAAATGGATACGTAAACCCTTTCTAAAACCGTCTGTCCTTTGCATTTTTTATGTGCTTGAGTAGTTTTAAAACTTTGGTTAGAATTCCCTGTTTTATTATTTTCAGGCCAGTTACAAAGGGCTCGAAGTAGATTGTCACACGTTATTACGGCAAGGAATTACTCTCGGGTGAATAAGAATGTATCTTATGTACGATATATCTTCTGTACGATTATGGTCAATAGAGTTCCGTAACCTGTACTTTCCTGCTAGTTTATCTAAAGGGCTTCCAATATCTAAAAACATTCATTCATTCATTTCAGCCGAAAGACGTCCACTGCTGGACATAGGCCTCCCCCAAGTGTCGCCACATTGACCGGTCCCTTGCGACTCGCATCCAATGGATTCCCGCAACCTTCGTCAGGTCATCGGTCCACCTAGGGAGGTCTTCCAACGCATCGTCTTCCGGTTCTAAAAACATAATTATACAATATGTTAAAAAAACTTCGATCGTCCGATCCGAAAGGGGTATCATTATACCTCATATTATCCCTTTAAGATTTATTCGATTTAAGAAAGTTGAATAATCAATAAAAAGAAAACATTGAATGTCCCTCTTACCTTTCCCCAAGTAGTCCCATAATGGAACTAGACAATGGAACTACTGGGATACGGCGACTTTTATAAACTACAAGAACTAAAAAAAACAAAACAGATTTTCCAAAACGATGTCACGACAATTCACATCCTAAAACTGCACGAACATTTACAATATCGTTATTGCAATTAAAACATAAGGTCTAAAAGTGGACAATCCTGCAAAACCACGGATTCATTACTATAATCCTCGCTACTATAAACCTGTCTGGCGCTAAGACAATGGAACCGTATCGAACCGAATGTCCCACTTCAATGGCTTTTAAAGGATTTTTCTTACAATTTGATTAAATAAGCTGTGGTTATTTCCTCCTGAGATTGGTGGTAGAATAAAATGTACTCGAGAAATATGTACTAAAGGTTGTAAATTATTATTTTTATTCTGGATTTCACTCGCAGAAGGCGACTGCGACTATGTATATTACTGGGATTAATTTCGGGCCTAATTTGGGAGTGGCAAACAAACAATCATCCCTGTTCATTTTGATATTTATAATAACACTAGCATTTTCCCCGCGACACCATCCTCAAAAATTGTGATAGTTCGGCTAAATATGCACCTAATATAAATATAATTTGTAAATAGCCCACTAATAATGTACCTTCTTATCAATGAAAAAAAAATGTATCATTAAAGTTCTAGAGAGTACCCCTACTTATAAACTTACAAACATATGCCTCTTTATAATAGTGTTAGTTTGGAAAAGACCGGATTATATGCAACTTCAAATAGTCGAAATATGTACTTATATTATAAAGAGGAAAGATTTGTTAATTTGTTACGATTTAACTCAAGAACTACTCAACCGATTTAAATTTTTTCATCATTAGAAGGCTACATCTTTACAGAGTAACATAAGCTATAAATTATATTGATATATCATGAAAATCAGCCGAGCCATCACAATTTTCAACTGCTAGTGGGTAATATAGGACACAATAGGCTAGTTTCCACCATCAATAAATTGCAAAACGAATTAATCCGTCAGTTAGAGTATTGGAAAATAATGGACACGTATTTTTTGTTTTTGTAAATCACTGAGTACTGACAAAGATAAAACGCATCAAAACTCGGGAGTGGGGGCTCGTGACGTCACAACGCACTAAAAACTATAGCACGGCGTGACGTATTGCGAATTTTAAAAGCGTCGTATCTTCGTCAATTTTAGTTTATGTAACAAAAGAAAAAATACGGGTCAAATATTTTTTTATAATCTAACTGACGGACTAATTAGATTTTTTTAGGACACAAGCCTATTTGAATTGAGGAGTTTTGTTTGCGGGTCATCATCACCTTAGGCCCATTTTTGCGTTTTTATTCAGTTAAATACAGGTTAAATTAAGATCAACCGATTTTAGCTAAACTATGCATATTATATTCAAAAGAAACAGCTGTTTTCAAATATGTAATTACTATTTTCATTAGGATTCAGAATGACAGTTTGAGACTTAGCAATTAGGGCGGCTACCTGAAAGTCCTCTAAACCCACGGAGGTGTTCATTATAATACTGTGAAAATATTTCTAAGGCGTAACAAGACAGATAGTAATCCGCAAGGACATTTTATTTAAGGTAGGTAAAGCCTACACGAGGTGTGAAATTAAACTCAAGCGAATTTAACCTCCTTTGCCGCACAAGGTCAAGTGACTAGACTAAAATGTCCTTTTCATACGGTGCCTTGTCCGAAATTAAATACCTTGTTATATTTTGGGCTTAAAACATACTGTTTTAGTAATAAGAAACTTTTCCCGCAGTTTCGGCGGCGTGGACAATAGAAATTATTCCACCGGTGGCTCACTACCGTGACAAAACGGAAGTCATGGTGTGCAAAATTTCACCGAGATCAGTTCATTCGTTACTAAGTAAAAGGTTACAGACACACTTTAAGAGGAACGTTCACAGTTACATTTAGTATACATATTTAACACGGAATTAAACAAACAGTTTCTGACAATTTAATAATATTATGTTTATTTAAATTTCATTTTTAAACATCGAAACATAAATACCACAAAATAAATAATATCAAAACACAAAATACATTTACATAACTCCGTATTGTTCCGAAATCACGCTACATTTATTTAATTTACAATTTAAACATTGGAATGGCGAATATTTAAATATAAAGCGTAGCTTCTGAAGCGCTCATCATTTGCGATGGCAGTCATTATAGGCATAATTAACGGTAACAATATTTACCGTGGAATATTTGCTACATCGATGGACGTATCCGAAAGTTAAAGCACCTGAATTAATCAATCGCATTAATTAAATGAGTTCAATATGATATTACGCATCCATGTGAATGCTTATCAGGAGACATGCCTACATAATTACATACATATTTGTGTGTGCTGATTGTGTTAAGTCATCACAAACACGCGACTAAAAAAGTGTTTATTTATTAATGTTTATGTCAGCGTAACATTGTAAAACCCATTAGATTGTTATCTATCTAGCGGCATTGTAAACTCTCGAAAGATTGTCAAACAAACATACTGCTTGCAACTTAACTTTTATCACTTTTATCGAAGTGAAACCGGAATATTGTGAAATGTATGCGACAGAACTTAACTCGCGCGGTGTGGAGGGGGGGAGGGAAGGAGGGGTCCCTCTTGCCCCATGGTACCACTCCCATGAAAAGATAACGCACCATTTCTGAGAAAAACCGATTAATGTAACCTAACCTCAAAACACTTTATATTCGCCTAAAAAGCGTAAATAGTCAACGGATGAAGTCTATTTCTGTCTGCAGGGTTTAAAGTAACCTAACTAACCTAACGTCGGGGTGCCTAACCTATTATTGGGGTAGAGATACATCCATCGCATGAATTTCACAACATAACTGGTTCACTTCGATAGATTGTAATACACCGAAAAACAATGCGTAATATTGTTAGTAGTATGTTCGTTTGACAATCTTACGAGAGTTTACAATCTCGGTAGATAGATTACAATCTAACGGGTTTTACAATTTTACGGTGACTTATATAAGGACGGTCACGACCCACAGAAAATTTACCCGGGCCCGACACAAATGTTAGCCATTGATTTCGAATATAAAAAATATATATATTAGCTATATTTAAAGTAACAAATAAACTGAGATATGTCTCATTCGTGTCGGGTCTGGGTCACAAATGACCGTTATTTTTTTCATGAATATAGGGAGAGGAAGACTAAAGAAAAGATGGGTGGATTGTGTATATGAAGGAAAAAGGAGTAAAACCCCAAATAACATGGTGAAGGGCAAGGAGATGACAACGTAACATAATCAGCCTTAGAATGTACCCACTACTGAAACACAGGCCCTGGCGCACAGGTCTATGAGATGTAGTGGGGCTATTAGACCCGATGTCATTACTTATATTGTCTTCGAATTTTCAATTCTAGTCAAAGAGATTTAAAAGACTCATATATTTGAATGTTTTTGATTGTACGTCATGCCAGTCGGGTGTTTTCATTTTATGAGAGCAATAATTATAAAGCAAATCAAATTTTAAATACTTACAAGCTTGGTTTGTTTTATTTTTGTAATAGAGGTAAGTAAATCAGCCGATGATTCCCTCTGTTGAGACTCAAACATTTCTGTGAAGAGGATTCCGTTTGAAACTTTGCGGAGGCTTTAATCGAAGTATCCTAAGCCAAAAATAGAATGTGCGAACGTTTCTAGAAATGTCTGCGTAGATTTTATCTTCAGAATTTAATCTAAGTTTTAACCACTTCACCTTGAATGGAGTTAGTTCAGTTCAAGGTCGTTTTGAAGACAAAAAGAGCTTAAAACTGAGCTTGACTGAGACTTTCTGCACTGTCACACAGGTTATCATCATCTGCCAAGCCTTTTCCTTACTTGGTTAGGGTCGGCTTCCAGTCTAACAGGATGCAGCTAAATGCCAGTGTTTTAGATGGAGCAACTGCCTATCTGACCTCCACAACGTCCACAACCCAGTTAGTTTTGGGTTATACGCGATACTCCTTTGTAAGACTGGTTGTCAGACTTTCGGACCACTGACTACCTACCCGTAACGACTGTCAAAGATCTACAAAATTTGTAGATCTTTGTTCTGCCGTTGTTCTCGGTTGTCATTTAATGACAACCGAGAACAACGGCTTAACGTGCTTTCCGAGGCACGGAAGAAACTCGGTTTTTTCTGAAAATCGATGTACCTACCTACCATATTATCAGTCGGATAGGTGCGGTAACTCTAACAAATTGGTACCTCGTACTTCTTAACACTTCTAATGTAATTCGAACACGAAAAAAGTAGATACTTATGAGAAGTTTTGTTCGAGTTCCAACGCCATCTGGTGTGAATTGGGAGAACTGCCAAAAGAAACTAACTGTTAAGTTGCGAGAAAATCGGATACCAACTTGAGGAACGTACTTAAAGGAAGCCAGCTTACAGTCTGACATTATTTTGTGAAATTTTTAATAATATCCTATTAAATTCAAATACATTTTTCAGGAAAAGTGGGTACTGGGCAAAAGTTTTTTTTCATGGAAAAGTCTACCACCACGTTTGCTTAATAAACTCACGCCTTTTTTGCCATAAATGTAGGTAGAAACCAAAGAATGCCACCTGCTACGATACCTACACACTCCTTTTGCCTCGTCTCGTTCATATGTCTAGCCATGCACGCACACCGGTTGACCTCTAGTATTGGTTAATTCAAGATATTGTATTGTCAACTTAGTTCAGACCAAGATTTTAAATTGAAAAAGTCACAATGATAGTTGCCAGGATTTGCACAGCTTCAAAACAAACCGTATTTCCTGTCCTTTGATAGCAAAGAAAACTGTAATCTACAAAGCTCCTGTCAAACCAACAAGATCGAAGTTTTTGTATCCAATGTCTGTAAAACACTTCCGGGAGGATTTCGTCGAGAGAAAAACGGATACGGTTTGAAAGAAAACTTGTATTATAAATCTTAGATTGCCAACTTGAACATCTATCAAATGACCTTTGTAACACTTCCGGTACTACCGTATAATACTGCTTTTTCATTTTTGTATGGAGTTTGACTTGCTTAATTAGACACGGGATGATCAAGGTTGTTCAAAGAATTCGTTCCAAGTGTTACTTTTCTGGAATAATCACTAAACTCGTTAAATATGCATTTGTTAGTATGAAATAGGTATGTACCGCTTAAGGCTTACAAATGTTTGCTTATAATTCTTACTAAGATGACGATTTGACGAATAATAGAGAAGTAAGTATGGAAGAAGTCTTGCTGCGCCGACCTCAAATAAATTGGACCCCAAAACCGAACTGGGCCCGCGTGGTGGATTAGAGCCGATACGCAAAATACGCGCTTTGACGTGGAGTTGCGGAAACCAGCCCATTGAAAAAGTCAAACACACCACATTCAATGTATTGTATTTTCATACAATACATTGAATGTGGATGTATGTACTATACATCTATTAGGTCTGTCTAACCTTTCGCAAAAACACTGTCTTTTAAAAACTAAACATACTTTTGTACATCCGTACTCCTACACAAAAAAAGTTTATTTTTGTTTGAAAAGGCACGTATAACGCTCCTTTATTAAATAAAAAGTCAGGTGACGCTACGTGCTCGTATTTTTCCAACTTCCAACGCCTACATTGAACATTTTCCCCTTTTTCCTTGTCAATACAAATTTGAATTCGTCGTAGTTAAGTACGACGATACAACTTTTGCTCGCAGAAATCAACAAGAAAACTCGGCGACCCAAAAGTTATATTACACCTATATCAAGTTCCGAAGAACAATAAAGCTTTTGGGAACTTGTGTCAATCAAGAGTTCGCCTTTCTTGAGCGCTTACATTAGTGTGGAGTAGGCGTTTCTTGTAATAACACTTCAGTGAACCGTTTTCATGTACAAACAGATATAATGTGTCACAATATTACATTATCACAAAGGATAATTATGTTTCTAACTATTCATGTACAAAACTTACTACCTTGGTTCTGCTTACTTCACAAAATTCTATCCAAAGATTGTCCAAGCCCGTTATTTAGTCTATAATTCTTTATTATCACCCATTTTATTTAGAACGCACGCTTTATGCTTGGTATGTTCATAGTTTTACTGATGACTAACAACGTGACCTCTTCACTCGAGTATTGACTGACATTATAACGTCAATATGTTCACAATAGCTCAATGGAAAACAAGGGTGCTAAATAATTTTCAATCAAGTCATTATTTGCAATTATAGGCAAGAATTATTGCTTACATTCTGAAAACAGACACTGTATTAAATGTAAAAGTAACTATTAATTGATTTTATCATGCCTTTAAATAAGTAGAAAAGTGTGAGGAAAACTTAGGACGTCTACGATTAGCATTGAACTGCAAAAGCTTTCGAAAAATCATTTTAGATTTTTAGGTAAGTTGGCCAAAATATACTTAACGCAAGCCCGCCAACACTCAATCAATTTATTAATAAATGCGCTCCTATCCACCCTCGCAAGACAAGTAATGATTACGGACTACGCTTCCTAATAACATAAAAAAAACCCTTTTAAATTACGAGAATTCTCTTCCGAAATGAGGAAAAATGGCCTCTGGAGTTATAAAAATGCCAGTGAATTAGGTGCGTGGGTGAGGAATTCTTGATTCAAGATATAAACGAACTTAAATGAGATAGAACACCTAACTTTACATTTACGTCTCACGCAAATTACTCAATCTAAGTTGCTCCGTTCAGCTCGATGACATCTACAATACTACATTCATATGTATATTATTCTAGGTATCTGATTACAAAATCAATTCTGAGTAATTGTTTAAGCGTGCTTTTGTACTCAGATAGAATGCCATTAAGGAATTTACTTTAACCTCAAAAACAAACAAGAGTTTGTGTGGTACTAGAACTAAAACCCGACTGCTGAAAAATCACGCTCCAACTAAGGCGATTACGAGATTTATAATTGTTAAAAGTATATGATTCACTGCTATAAACAAAACCAGAAAAATATACGATATTCTTCAGGATATATGCTAGCCTGATAGTGTTTTGAAAATATAATACAATTATTTGACTGGATAAAAAAAATCACGAACTTATCTCTAAAAATATCTTTCAAACAAAAAAAACCGGCCAAGAGCGTGTCGGGCCACGCTCACTGTAGGGTTCCGTAGCTTCCCAGACCATTAAAAATACCAACATTTTTCGTCAGCAAAAATAACTTTGTTTTTCATAGTATTTGTATGAAAAACAAAGTTATCATTTGCGTTTTTTTGAAAAAGTGCTATATAACTCAAAAACTATTCAACTCATCAAGTTGAAAATAATTTTCCTAGAAAGTTCATATAAAGGTCTACTTCTGTGATTTTTTTCATATTTTTTAAACTTATGGTTCAAAAGTTAGAGGGGGGGGGACACATTGTTTTTGACTTTCGGAGCGATTATTTCCTAAAATATTAATATTATCAAAAAATGATTTTAGAAAACCCCTATTCATTTTTAAATACCTATCCAACAATATATCACACGTCAGGGTCAAAATTAAAAAAAAAATCGCTCCCCACTTTACGTCTGGGGGAGGTACCCTAATAAAAATGTTTTTTTAAATTTTTATTTTTGCACTTTGTCGGCATGATTGATATACATATTGGTACCAAATTTCAGCTTTCTGGTGCTAACGGTCACTGAGATTATCCGCGGACAGACAGACAGACAGACAGACATGGCGAAACTATAAGGGTTCCGTTTTTTGCCATTTGGCTACGGAACCCTAAAAACATACTAATTTGCATGCGATCATTCTGATTTTTTGGCAAATAATTCTATAAGCAATATATTAGCATGATAGTGTTTTAGTTTTTTAATCCAATCAATAGTTTCTTTGTAAATCGATCGAAACCACTCATTTCGCGCTATTTGGCCCGCAGTGACTGACGTAACAACCACTTACATACAAACATAGAGTACATACATACATAGACTGCTAAAATCATAACCCTTCACGTAGTCACGTAAACAAGTAACATTAAATTAAAAATTAAAAAAAGCCGCGACACATAGGGTCATAATTTTATGGTTTTTGTTTTTTTGAACGATGTTCCTTAACACGCCTTACAGGTGTCAAGCCCTTTCATTTGATACCCATATTGAAGAAGACGTGAAAAAAATGTAATTCACCATTTTGTAGTGGCGGCCATCTTGGATTTGAAATTATTATAACGCATAGTATTCTACTAGTCAAGCCATTTCATTTGATACCCATATTGAGGGAGTTGATGAATAAATATGAAATCCGCCATTTTGTGGCGGCGGCCATCATGGACTCATTTTTATAAAACATAGCTAAGAACACTCCTGACTAACTCACCTTTCAAACCAAAAGAACTAAAATCAAAATCGGTTCATCCGTTCGCCTCGTTCGACAGACACGTCAAACTTATAACACCCCTTCGTTTTTGCGTCGGGGGTTAAAAGTTGACAATCGATCCTCATTACCCTGATATTGATCAAGTTATAGAAGCCTTTAAGGCGATTACACGAGCTAAACGCGACTTTTATAATTACTAAAAGTATATGATTTACTGCTATAAACAAGACCAGAAAAATAGATGATATTCTTCAGGATATATGCTAGCATGATACTGTTTTGAAAACATAATACAATTAATTTGGCTCGATAAAAAGAAATCACGAACTTAGCTCTAAAAATATCTTTCAAACAATAGAAAACATACCAATATGCATGCGCTCATTCTGATTTTTTGGCAAATAATTCTATAAGCAATATACAAGGTGTTGTTTTGCATCTTGGTCAAATTCAAGGGTGTGCTACAGACCATCAAACTGAACAACTTTCTCCATGGGACCACCATCGTAATTGTAAAAAAATAATCAGCTGTCTCATACATTTGGTTGAGTAGGTATTGGAATTTTGTATGAGACAGCTGATTATTTTTTCGCGATTACGATGGTGATCCCATGGAGAAAGTTGTTCAGTTTGATGGTCTGTAGCACACCCTTGAATTTGACCAAGATGCAAAACAACACCTTGTATTAGTGTTTTAGTTTTTTAATCCAATCAATAGTTTTTTTGTAAATCGATCGAAACCACTCATTTCGCGCTATTTGGCCCGCAGTGACTGACGTAACAACCACTTACATACAAACATAGAGTACATACATACATAGACTGCTAAAATCATAACCCTTCACGTAGTCACGTAACAAGTAACATTAAATTAAAAATTAAAAAAAGCCGCGACACATAGGGTCATAATTTTATGTTTTTTGTTTTTTGAACGATGTTCCTTAACACGCCTTACAGGTGTCAAGCCCTTTCATTTGATACCCATATTGAAAAAGACGTGAAAAAAATGTAATTCACCATTTTGTAGTGGCGGCCATCTTGGACTGATTTTTATAAAACATAGCTAAGAACACTCCTGACTAATTCACCTTTCAAACCAAAAGACCTAAAATCAAAATCGGTTCATCCGTTCGCCTCGTCCGACAGACACGTCAAACTTATAACACCCCTTTGTTTTTGCGCAATCGATCCTCATTACCCTGATATTGGTCAAGTTATAGAAGCCTTTAACGCACCTCATTTGTCTCCCGGGCAACCCGATAAAACGAGTTTATTTCGTCGGCCAAAAAAAGGAGGCTTATCTCCAGAGAGCTAACACTGAGGCTCTTACTGTTTACCTTGAACTGTCAAACTAAAATGTATCTGAGCTAGTTTAACTTTAAAATATAAACAACCATCAATCTTAACTGTAAAACGATTCCAAGTTTACCAAAACAAAATTACACAGAAAGAAAACTAATAAATAAGCAACTAAACTTAAGTTACGAGACTAACGTAGCTTAATATGCGTTCAATATTGCCTGGATTCAATATTAAACTGTTTAGTCGGAGCAGTGCACGAGCCACTCAGGAGCTAAATAATAGCAGACATACTCTTCAATAATTAAAGGGGAATTAAATCGGGAGTGCGCCCTCTCGCGGCAATCTGTGTGGATATGGTTTCACGACATCAATGATCCGTCGCCTGTATACGATACGGCTCCTCTCGTCTCGCGGCTAAATGAGATTTCAGAGGCTGTAAGCCTACAATTTCATAAGCCAAGCGTATAGCGTTCTGTGTCGTATACAAGGTGTTGTATTGTGGGCATTGTGGCTTTCGTCTGCTTTGTTGGCAGCTAATTTAGAAACGGTTTAGGCGATATGGTTTTACTGAGTAGTAGGTACACTTATGGGTTGATATGAATAACAAGCGTATCGTAAAAAAAAACCCTTATTTTTTAAACAGAAGCTTTTAAATCAGGCTGACGTATTTTTTTCGTTTTCTTCCTAATAACAACCAATACCATGGGGGTGCATAAAAATAACTAGTCCGCCATCTTTAGGAACCTGATGTATTGCATTTAGAATGACGTCACTTAGCTAACTTTGCGTTTTCATCCAAAATAAACGTGTGAGCAAATATAAGCTCAATCGGTTGGTGATTTTTTAAAATTCAGTTGCCAGAATTGACCTGAACCAGCAAACAAACATTGCAAGGTATAAGTAAAGGCATACAAAAACTCACTACAGGTATTTCATATAAACCTTTGTTCTAAAAAAGAGCTTTTTACAATTCAGAATTCACAAACGAGAAAAATATAGAGCAACTAAATTCAAGCCTATTCAAATTCTCTCATCTTAAAATTTTCCGCTCGCAATACTTGATTTCGAACTCTGGGCGCATTCTGTGTTAACTTGTCTCTCTCAAATTCAGATCTGAGAGTAAGTTTACTGAAAGTTACGCGCCACGTGAATTATAAATGAAAGCAATATGTTTAAGTAGACCCTTCAGATTCGAGAGTACCTACATAAAACTTTCATAAACACCTATTCAAACAGAATTTATAATTGATGTAACAATGAGGATAAAGACGCACAAGTTTTGAACTCTCTTTGTGATTCCTCAGAATTTTCCTTTTCAGTTATTATTTTCCTGTCTAGGTATAGGTATTTTGTTTGTAGAAATCAATCATTTCAAATGGATTAAAATTGCTTAATTTTCAGTTAATTAAGTAATTTACATTCCGTTCGAAACGGAACCCGTTTAAAATCACGTTGTTGTATGTCTGTCTGCCTGTCCGTCTATGATAAAGACCCTTTTTCTCAGGAACACGTAGAGGTATCAAGCTGAAATTAATATTGAAAACTCAAGACTGCCATACCTTGGAGCAGTGAGAAACACAAACTTATAAGTCAATGCGATCAAAAGATATGACCGTTAACGTCGCATATTTTGCCATTTCACAAGGGAATCAAAACTTCCCGTTGACCTAAAATCATGAAATTTAACAAGGAGCAATATCTTACGTCATATACTTAAAGGAAAAATCTTTAAAATCTGAAATCAGACCGGTCACAAGTTTATACGGAACCCTCTGTGCGCGAGTTAAACTCGCACTTGTTTATAAAATGTGTATCACAAAATTCAAGCAACTAAGTAAATTTTCTCTTACTTTCTTCTAATAAACCACAACTGTAATGAAGTAACAACAATGTATGCGACTGTCCCTTTAATTTTGTTATTGTTTACTAATTTGTTTTTTTTTTTTGACTCCGCTGCACCGCGCACCGGTCCGTTCGGACGTAGACATATTTTTTGTCTACGTCTGAACGAACCGCAATCCATTAATTTTGGTCCGTTGAGGCTAAATACTCAAAAATATTCCCCATTTATCCATGTCATTATGTTAACTGGGGCTGTTTTGTGAACTCAAGTTTTCACAGATACCTTTCTGTTCTTCACAACAGATTTAATTCAAAAATCTACAACAAAAGATCCTTTCTATTGACTCTTATTTTTTCTCTCACAAGAATCAAGTTCGCTCAGCACACTCAATGTCGTTTTTAATCAAAGACCTTCGAACTTCTGTTTTGTGTTCTTGTTTGTTTTACGTTAATAGAAAAGTTTTTAATTGATACCACTCTTTGTTTGTTCTGCTCGGAGATCGATAGGCTACCTGAAAGGAGGCTTGAAGGGTATTTCTGTACCTTTGCAAACAATTTTATGAAATACGAAAACAAATAGGCTTTGTTTGAAGTTCAGCGAGTGATTCACTGAATCATGTGGCATTAAATAGAAGAGCACCTCGTTGGTCTAGTGGTCACAAGTGCGGCTGCTGAGCATAAGGTCCTGGGTTCGATTCCCGGGTCCGACAAATTGTTATTGGTTATTTCCAAGAAGAATTTTTCAGTAGCAGCAACGGAGTATGGATTTGTGCCCGGTTAATTGCAACAGGCTCACCCTCTCTAATTACAACGGACTTGAAAACACAGCTGGTAAAATGTGGGTGTAGGTACTATTAGGTACACCCCTGCTTAATTCATCGGGGGTTACAGGCGTGATGTTATATAAATTGGCAGAGGGAATGCGTGAAAACTTTGTTTGCCTGAATGACAGATGAAAGTGGCATGTACAGTGAAATAATAAAACAAATAAATATCGCTGGACATTACACACAGCGCCATCTAGTGCCACACTAAGCAAGGCTTGTGTCGTGGTCACCAGACAGTTGATAAACTGCATATATACTTTTTGTTTGTAAAAACATACTTATTATACATATAAACATCCATGACTTGGAAACAAATGTCCATGCTCATCACACAAACATTTGCTCCTACCGGGATTCGAACCCGGGACCGTAAGAACGTAAGGCAGCCTCACTACCGCTGCGCCATTCGGGTCGTCAATAAGTAACAGACATTATATTTGCTTCGATCCATACATTTCTATTATGAATACAGAGCCTTCTCTATAATTCCCAACACGTACAACTAAAGTACTATCTAAAACAAATCACTAGCTCACAAACGATTATAGCGAATGTTTTTATCTCGCCAGGCCAAGGAGCAACCCATTTCAAAACAACGAACAAAAAACGACACTCCCAAATAGCCCAACTCACCCTTTTCAGTATTCAACAAGCACTTTAAAAAGTTTTGGTGAAAATATTCAATGAGGCCCAGTCGCCTCAGTTCATATGTGGGCGTATACGTGCCAACAACAGGCGAAGCCCGGGGCTGCGAACTCCGAGCCGAGGTGTACTCGCTAGCCGCTATGCCCTGTTTACATACGACTTGCTTATCGGTCTCACGTATTGAAGGAAGCCTAAAAGAGAGGTTTTATTTCCTTTTACTGTTTTTTGCATTTACAATACAAGATAGATAGAATAGATTTTATTTTATTTTTATTTGATTTTATTTTTTTATTCATAGATTTTCAATTTATTTGGTAGCTTAATTAAGGGGAATTATGAATAATTCATTGTTTAAAAAGAAATAATAGCCTAGTGAAGAGGTTGTTGGACTGACAAGTTTTAGATCTCAAGTTCCAATCTCCCAAGACACGCACGTCTTAATTTTCGGATTTATGTACTTATTGCATAATTATCACTTGTTTCGGTGAAGGAAAACATGTGAGGAAACCAGCATGTCTGAGAGATATTTTCGACAGCATGTAAAGCCAAGTCGGAAAGTCACGGGAACCCGTGAAACCTCTGACACCTGGTTAGGCACTAACCGCAAGATAATAAAGAATATATCACCATTTTCTGGCAATTTGCCATCTTATTTAAAAAAAACTCTATCATATTTATTTTAAATCGAATAACAAATCAACCAGCCCCTTTTCTAAATAATTGAACAACAAAGTCTACTTGCTATTCTTAATTATCAGAGTTCGCTCTATTGTTTCAATCAACAACACATCTATGTAATCACAGACATTGTTTGTTAAGTTATTGATTGTACTTGTTACGTTAGTTAATAATTACTTTTCGAAAGTATCAAAGTTATATTAAAGACTAGCTGTTGTCCGTGACTTTAGTCTGTGTGAAGTTATTGTGAAACTTAAGTGAAATTGGATTTTGTTAACAATATCTAGGTTTTTATATTTTTCACGGAACTCTATCAGCTATCTTTCAGTAAAAGTCCCGTCAAAAACGGTAAAGCCGTTTCGGACATTAACCGAAACAAACTGACAGACAGATAGATATACAGACCTTCGAACAAAAGTTTTTTTGTTATAAGTGCCGTAAATACTTACATTATGCATTACGTCAAAACCTTTAAAATAACAGTTTTTACGGAATGTTTGTAGTTACTAACATCAAACACTTCAAACAACACACACCTTCATACACAATCTTTACAAACACACTTTTGAGCAACTTTCTGTTGGAAGTACGTTTCAAGATTCCAATTTTCATTTACAAAATTTGGAATAGCACATACAGTTTTAGAACATTGATTATATTAGCTGTAAGTTTCTTGAACAGTATAAAATAAAATTAATTGGACATTCCTATAAACATCTATGAACACAACTACCACTACGTCACTCTAACATTCCCGCATAAGTTACAGCATGTTTATTTATCAAAGCATAAAACTAATGTTGCCGCACAATTTCTAATGCAGTTTGTTCGCGAGTGTACACAGAGTTGTGCCGACACAGACTTGTTTGCGTGGAGTTTATGCACGAGTACGGGCAGGTACAGGTAGTCACACAACTCAAACTGCAAAATCTCATCGCTCACTGAACGACTTTGCTGTAGGGACATCATATTTCTGTGAACGATTTAGTGAGACTTTCAAATGCCGTATAGGGCTGGCAGAATCGATATCAGAAGCGTTGATATGTTTTTTTGAAGTGAAAACTTCTTTAGGGCGTTGAGCACTTTTTGGGTGAACAAAAATCATGAAATTCGCGTGACCGTCACGTACGCAGCACTCGTAGCCGATCCGCTACAGCGTAGCACCATTAAAGCGTGTTCGGGACATAACCCGTAGCATTGCTACGACTGGGGCGGGGCCTGTGAACTTTGTTTTTATTTCTACCGGCAGTCCCCAAATAACGTATTATTTTCAATCGTTGCCCCACACAAGGAATTTCTAATGATTCGTGGGTGCGTTAACAAACAATTAAAAACACACACATCGGCAGCCAGTCCCGAAATAACTCCTGTAAGCCATACAAATATTTGTTTCAGGTGGGAATCGAGCCCACGACACGCAACGTATCAGCTCAACCAATCGCTCAGCCACTGTGCATCTGTGTTATTTCTGCACTGATAATGTAATTTTATTTTTGTTATATATTTGTATTTTTGCATGCTGTGTCTATCGCATCATATTGTACACTATGCTTGTATCACCATATTGCTTGTATTAGTAGGATAAACAGTGTAACAATTGTAGATAGGCCTATAAATAAATAAATAAATAAAATATCATAATAATCTATCTCCTTATTTACATCAGAGTTGTGAGTAGGTTGCTTCTGCCAGAACTAAAAATGGTCTGCAAGCATAATATAATAATATGATTTCATCTTCGCTTTAAAGTTTTTGTCATACGTCGTCTTGACTCCATTTGATTCTCATTTTCGAAGACATAGTCCCTAAACCACAGATAGGAATATATACTTCGACTGCATTTTATACTTAACGTGGCTACTGCTGCAGCAATCTATTTGTTTGATACCACAACTCAAAAACTTATTTCTAGGTATTTAAAGAATAAAAACGTAGTCTATTTTGTATGGTAACTTGTTTGTACATTGTAAAGTAACTAAATAGTACTTATGACGTCATAGAAGGTAGTCAAATACCTAATGCCAAGCTTGGTTTCCATACGGATCGTGATACTTGTGTTCTCCAGGTATATCTATGTACTAGCTGACCCACGAAACTTCGTCTGCGTCACATAAGAGAGAAAATGCTCACAAAGGGAATACAATTTCCCCCGTTTTTGCAACATTTTTCATTTATGCTTCCCTCCTATTGGTCATAGCGTGATGTTATATAGCCTATTAGCCTTCCTCGATAAATGGACTATCCAACGCAAAACGATTTCAATTCGAGCCGGTAGTTCCTGAGATTAGCGCGTTCAACCAACCAAACAAACAAACAAACACTTCTGCTTTATAATATTAGTATAGATATCTGTGCCGTATAAAAGAATAATTTCAGTTTAAAGCCTAATATTCTGACGAAAGCTTATTTTCCATATAAGCTCTATTTTCACTATAGACGTGGCAACCCTTGTCATGTGTTGCCACGCTTGAATTTTGTTGCAAAATTTTAAAATGCCGAAAAGGATTTTCATTTTGGTCACGTCATGGTAAGCCTTGTATGCTAATATGTTGGAGATAAATGTATCTGACCGATAGCTTTCATGTGAATATCGGAAGCAATGTATAAGACAGACTGAGAATAACTCACGTATTAAGAAGATCTTTCTTCTTTTTCGTGTGGTTAAGTGCCTAACCCGGGCGTCAGAATTATTATGTCGCCTATCGGCCTCTGACTGGCTTTACATCCAGTTGAAAAATATCTCTCAGGTGCGGGTCTGTTCGAAAGAGATACCGCGGCCCCGGAACATAAAGGGCGAGGAAGTAACATGGATGGGTTTTAGTCAGTAAAAGTCTGACACTCCCGCTCCGCCCAGACTGGCAGAAGATATACGATGATTTCCCTTCCGAAAAAAAAAATTCAATAACCACATGCATCTGAAAAATCTGAGGTATGTACGTGTCTTTGGTTTGAACTCGATAACCATAACTTGGCAGTCAGACCATTAGGCTATGACTAAATACAAGATGAAGGATAAAAAAATCCCTCCGGCAAGCCGCAGGAGGAGGTAGATTTCGAAGAAGGTGCTGGAGCGTCCGACTATTGAAAATTTGTATAAGGAGTTGTACTTATGTGTACAATCTACAAAAAAAAATATTGATTTCAAAATCGTTGTCCTGTAATGGAAAGTTTACCCTTTTTAAATTATCTCATAAGAGTTTAGCATGGAAACGCCCTCAAAAGTTTATTAATAATTTTTTATTTCGAAAACTATAAGTTTTATCGCTAAACTTTGAAAGTAACAATTGAAAAGTAAACAATATGCTTTTAAAAAAATATATTTGCGACGGTCAAAATGTTTACTGTTTCGGAGATATGATTTTTTTTCGCAAAAAATTTGGAATTTTCAACCCCCTCCCCAATTTAGGGGTTGCATCAAAAAAGTTTTAATTTAAAGATGTCCGTATTCGTACTCAGAGTGATAAAAATGAGAAACGGTTCAAAAATTTTCCATAGGAAAAAAGTTATGGCCAAAAAACTGATTTTAGAAAAACCGCCCCCCCGCCGCCCCCCATGGACGAATTCCGCTCATTCACGAACTTAGCCTAAGTTTTGACCGTTTCGATTTTTTGGCCAAGTTTGAAAGCAATCGGTTCATAATTGCGACCTGTAGAGTGTGGCTAAATTTTGCTTGTCACCCATATACATACGTATTCACATATATCCCCGTGGGTGAGAGACCAATAGGTAGATTTTTTTTTTTTCAAAAAAAGGAAATCTACCTAAAAATAAACAAACTTACATATGAAGGCGAAATACTGGCCACAAATGAGCTTAATTCACCTCTTTTCACTTTTCCTCTGCTCTACAGTAATACTGACCTGAAAAAAGAAAACATTCATTTAATTTAAATGTAAATTGGAAATAAATTAGCTCGTTAATAATGCATTTACAAACATTTTATTGAATTCGGTTAGTGGAATCATACGGTAACCTCAAATATAATTAATAGCAATTTTATCGCATACTGTGGCTTTATTTTCCCAAATATATTCAATGTTTACAGTTATATAATATAATACAGGGTGTAAACGGAGCAAATATTCTGTACATCAAACTAAGTAACCCTGTGCAAAAATTATAACAAGGAAAATACATTTATTTGGGGTGTAAAATCACGTTTTACGGTAATACTCAATGTACCGCACTCAAAACATTGCGTTGATGCATGAATTGAATAGTACGGGGGTTGTGGAGATGTTCTCACAATAAAAAGAAGTTCATAATGAAAAAACAAAACTTGTGAAAAACTTTGACCCCCAAGATCTCCGTAATTAGAAGGTCCCCCCAGGTATACAGTAGACCAAACATGATCGTAATGACGGGGAGTACAAGTCCCTTTCGGCTTCGTTAAGATTGTTTTTGCACCCTTTATATCAAATAATTAATTACTATGTTCAGTACTAATATAGGTAATTTTCTCGTTTTCCGAACAAAATTCGTCGAATGCTGGAAATATTCTCTCCATAACTATTGATATTGCAACTGCATCAGGTTAGACTGGAAGCTGACCCCAACATAATTGGGAATACCCAAGGGTTATTTATAACATCACGCCTGTTGACGTCAAAGGGTTAAGCAGAGGTATACCTAATGGTACACCCTACATTTCGCTATTTATGTTTAAGTTCTATATAATAAGGACGAGCCTATCGCCATCAACCGGGCACTTAGCCAGACTCCGTGGTTGCTATTGAGAAATATCTGATGGAGAATCCCAATAACACTTTGCACGCCCTGAACATCGAACCCAAACCTTAATTAATAACAAGACATACATCACTACATATTATAAAACAAAGTCTCACGCCCCGTCTGTCTGTCCCTATATACATAGCTTAGATCATTAAAACTACGCAACGGATTTTGATGCGGGTTTTTAGGGTTCCGTAGCCAAATGGCAAAAAACGGAACCCTTATAGTTTCGCCATGTCTGTCTGTCTGTCTGTCCGCGGATAATCTCAGTGACCGTTAGCACCAGAAAGCTGAAATTTGGTACCAATATGTATATCAATCATGCCGACAAAGTGCAAAAATAAAAATTTAAAAAAACATTTTTATTAGGGTACCTCCCCCAGACGTAAAGTGGGGAGCGATTTTTTTTTTAATTTTGACCCTGACGTGTGATATATTGTTGGATAGGTATTTAAAAATGAATAGGGGTTTTCTAAAATCATTTTTTGATAATATTAATATTTTAGGAAATAATCGCTCCGAAAGTCAAAAACAATGTGTCCCCCCCCCCTCTAACTTTTGAACCATAAGTTTAAAAAATATGAAAAAAATCACAGAAGTAGACCTTTATATGAACTTTCTAGGAAAATTATTTTCAACTTGATGAGTTGAATAGTTTTTGAGTTATATAGCACTTTTTCAAAAAAACGCAAATGATAACTTTGTTTTTCATACAAATACTATGAAAAACAAAGTTATTTTTGCTGACGAAAAATGTTGGTATTTTTAATGGTCTGGGAAGCTACGGAACCCTACAGTGAGCGTGGCCCGACACGCTCTTGGCCGGTTTTTTTAATAGATAGAGTGATTCAAGAGGAATTTTTTAGTTTATAATTTTACGCGGGCGAAGCCGCGGGCATTGGTTTGTTATTCATATAACCAACCAACACGTCATACAATAGCTAAATTAACGTCTAAATTACTCAATTTACTTTCATGAAAGCACCACACATGTAATACACAATCAACACATGTCTACATTCATCATCTACGATGCTTTTTCTCAACTACATACATTTGTGTCGGCTTCCAATCTAACCGGATGCAGCTGAATACCAGTATTTTACATAGTGACTACCATCTAACCCATCTTACCCAGTTAGTACTGGGTAATACGGTACCCCTTTTATTTTTATTTTTTTTAGGATGGGAAATCATCAAATGACTTCTCCCACTCTGGGCGGAGCGGGAGGGAGTGTCAGACTCTTACTGACTAAAACCCATCCATGTTCCTTCCTCGCCCTTTATGTTCCGGGGCCGCGGTATCTCTTTCGAATAGGCCCGCAACCCCGGCAGAATACGGTACCCCTTGGCAAGAGTTTCTGGTCACTGAGTACCTGTAACGACTGTCAAAGATTTACAAATGACAGGTGGGAGCAACGGCAAAGAGGAAACTCGGTATGTGATGGGTGATCACCCATCCCCGTCCTGCAACCAAGGCAAGTGCTGCTTAACGATCGATCCGAGTGGCTGTTATTATATAACCAATAGACACACACGCCCAATCTACACACACCTACATTATTACAAACATATAACCCTACAACCCTAACCGTTTATCTAAACATACTCGTAAAGTTCAATGTCCTAGCTTGTCAATACATAGTGGGTTTGTGACAAACGTGACAGGGGTCCATTGGCTAGTCGGGCCCAGTGAAGTGACGGGTTCGAGCTCGCTCCGAGAACTTCATTGTGAATGGAACTGTAGAATATACGAAAATACTGCCTCATTACCAGTATATCACTATCACTATATTACTAAATAGTATCAAACAAAAAAAATCAAAGTCCCCGGCCGCGTCTGTCTGTCCATAAGTATGCTTAGATCTCTAAAACTTCGCAACGGATTTTAATGCGGGTTTTTTGATAGATAGAGTGATTCAAGAGGAAGGTTTTAGTATATAATTTTTACGCGGACGAAGTCGCGGACATTAGCTAGTGTAGTATATTTTGGTAAGAGCTTTTATTTAACATGCACTGTTCGTATGTATGTATCTAAGTTTTCCTTTTCAAAAGCAAACAATTTTTGACCACTCTTTGGTATCAGATTGAGCTGAAAATTTGCACACACCTTTGGTTCTGGTGACAATACATTTTTATCAATCAATCAATCAATCATTTTATTTTCAGACAACTTAATCAGACATGACTTGATCCTGCAGCCAGGATCACTTCCTCAAAAAAAAACTTCTAAACGATTAACAGCACATAGATTCAATGTGTTTTGTGGTGGTTCAATTTATAGCTGAATTATTACATTGTTAAATTATATTACTGAAATATGATGCAATGATTGCCCAAAACATAAACGTAATTAGTTTTGCCTGTCTCCTATGTTATTAATTTCATACATTTTACCAATTTGTAGCACAATTTAATGTATTAATATAACCCAACACTTATTGCACAAGCCTGTAATAGCCCAAACAGCCACTAACTTTTAGTTAATTTACCTCTATGTTATTGAATGATGAATTGTGGTAGTTTTTAAATTGAACAACACCACCTCAAAGAAAATGGATCGTCTTTCATAATTCCATACACATTTCTTATCAAACACAAAACATAAAAGCTGTGCAAATTACTGCATAGTTTAAGAAATAATATACTAGAATATCTCACCCGCGACTTTGTTCCCGTTAAAAGAAATATAACATATGGGTCTCGGTAATAACTCTCTTTACCTTTGTTTCGTGTAGTTTTGAAGACTACGTCCTAAATTCAAACATACAAACTTTACCTAAAAACTTTATATGATACGAGTAAGTACAAGTTATTGGGAAAGCATAAGCTTCCTTTTATTATTTTTTATATTATTTTGGACACCAAATTCCAACCGATGATAGCATT
Source organism: Xestia ashworthii (assembly GCA_950022955.1). Lineage (NCBI taxonomy): Eukaryota > Metazoa > Arthropoda > Insecta > Lepidoptera > Noctuidae > Xestia > Xestia ashworthii. Next base: position 10,192,209 of record OX465562.1, on the reverse strand, counting down.
CGAATCAGATTCCATCATATACTTAATTGTCCAAATTGTATTACAAAGAAGACATATAATGGTGTCTAAACACATATTCATAGTCTAGACTAACCGACAACGGGGCCTCGCTGTGGCGGGCATTAGTTTCAACTTAGCACGCAATCCTCTCATTTCTGACTGCACTATAAATATTTGTTTAGACCAGATGGCCCGATAAACTCTTATTAATTATTAAGTTTCAAAACTACAAGAATGTTATGCGCTTTTTTAATAATTCGTTGACAAGAAGTAAATTAAAGTTGGAGTCGACGACAAGAAATTATGTTTCGGTAAAACAAATGCATGTAAGAATGTAGACATTGCATGTTGTTGAGCTAAACATTTTTTAAAGTTATGATTTTGTGCTTATTATACTTTGTTAATTGCTGAAACTACAAACTCATGATTAAAATAACTAGCCTTTGTATGAATAACTGAAATGCTCATTAAGCTTGCTCAGACTGAACTCTCTGTCCGTTTCTTTATGTAGATAGACAGTATTTTACAAAACTTATGACTGAAGACAGACCTTTACATTTCGCTCCAAACTGCCGAATGAATCCGGAGGCAAAAACTGATGTTCTATTAAACTTTTAAGTAGAAGATACTTTATAAAGAACGGGAACACAAATTAGATTAATACAAAATTTTCAATTAAGAATCCTTTTAGCCTACTTAGTTAATTGTTTCAAAAGTACGTACTTTAAGGGAAGTAGGTTAAGGGGGCGTTGTTGAGGAAATATCGAATCTTATGGAGGATGTAACTTGAATTGACTTGCGACCTTGCGACGTCAGCTTACGTCAACATTGACATGCTACATTGTAACATTATCAGCTTACGATTGGAGGCCCTGTTTGTATCTACACTAATATATTGCAGAGGAAAGAATTTATTTTTTGTTTGAGTGTTTGATACGATTTAACTTAAGAACTACTCAAAAAACTCTTTCACTATTAGAAAGCTACATCTTTACCGAGTAACAAAGGGTATAAATTATATTGATATCATGCAAATTAGCAGAGTTACCACAATTTTCCCGGACGAAGTCGTGGGCGAAGTGCTAGCGTCAAATAAGTTCTGAAACATCCAGTATTTTCTCTGAGTAAAGATTGCATAGTTTATACTGTCATTAAAAATATGGTACTAATCCATGACATGAAGCATGTCATCTCAAAACAACAAAAGAAATACAGAGTTTAAATATAGAACCATTTTTTTTTTAAATGCCTCGTTGGTCTAGTTTTCGCAAGTAAGACTGCTGAACATGAGAGTCCTGCTCAATTCCCGGGTCGTACAAGGTGTTATTGGGTTTTTCTATCAAGAATTTCTCAGTAGCAGCCATGGAGTCTGTATTTGTACATGAGACGTAAACGTAACTGGCGAAATGTGGTTGTACCAATGAGTACACCTCTGTCTAACCCTTAGCGGATTACAGGCTTGATATTATGTATTTTGTTACAGATATAGTACTAATACACACACACTTATAGCATGTAATCTCAAAACAACAAATGAAGAACAGAGGATTTAAAAATAGAACAAAGATGTTCTTTTTTAAATCAGACATCGTATGGAGCCATGGCCATACACAGTCAAAGAACCATATCATCATAAAACAAGAAAAACCTCTTTATCCCATCCCACTAAACGAAGTGAAAAAGGAAAAATGTCAAGTAGCAGATACCTAATTGGAAATGTGAAAATGCAAAATGTCATGTGCGATAGAAATCGTGCCCTGCCTTCAAATATATCTGTAACGAGTGGTCACGTGCCGGCTTCCATTTTATACCTGTGACTGCGGAACTGTCTCATGCTCAACTAATGTTGAAAGGCCATGAGATTCTTTGTTGTCTTGCACCATTTATTTTGAAAGCAGAATTTTGAAACTTATACCTTTGTGATTTCATACCAATGTTCCCTTAGATAAAAATTTAAAGTCAAGCCTTTAGTCGTCTTGATGATCAATTTTGATCATCCTTCACATCGTAATAATAATGTCTGGCATTCTGGCCAGGCAGTCTGGTGCCATTATTTATAACTAAACGCCAAAACCGTAGCTTGTAAAGTTTCTTCAATTACGAAAATCTTAATATGAATAAATGCAATAACTTTAGGTAACATTATCATAGGTATAATAGAGATCACACAATGTTAAAGTCACATTCAAAAGCATCTGGCTAGGCTTTAAACCAACTCCAATAATGTTCAGATAGAATCTCGGCAGACGGTGATATTAAACTAGGCCAGCAGAACTGTAAAACAAAGAAAAAGATTAATTAACGCAATTTGAGTTTTAACACTAATTAGCTGGAAGTTTGCATATCTAAAGAGATTTACTGCAACAACTTCAAAGTTCAGTAGATTTATCTACCACTTACTAACTTACAATTTTGTGTATGTTACTGTAAAATATGCGTTTTAAGATTTTCAGTCCCGAAACTTTATAACATAACATATTTTTTTATTGTAAAAATTTGTAACTAGCGGGTTTTTACTCAACATACATAGAAACATTGGAATTTTGCTTATTGTGGTGGATTATAAGGGTAAAAAAAATTTGGTGCAATAATTACCATAGTGTAGTGTCTAATTTTTTTCAGGAATCTCATCTTAATGGATTTTTGCATTACAATTTTGTCAAGTCAAAATCATAAATTTTAACGGTGACTTCTTTACTCAACTGATAGCAACCACCTGTTTTTATTATTTATTTAAGAGTGTTTATAAAATGAAACATTAAGTTTTTAATACAATTATTTACAGCTGTGTACTACAAGTACTTTTACGATACTTATCAAAAATCTAGATTGGCAAAGATAAAGAATCATAATAAACTTTATCATTAGAAGAAACTTTTCCATTTTAAACTCTCAACTATTTAATATTTCTATCCATCTCAATTTTCAAAAGTTTTCGACATCTTCATTAACAAAGACAAGACAAGAGATATTTGAATATTGAAATTTCTGATATTATTTAAAGTACTTACTCTCAATCATAGAGATTGTCTTTGAAAATTCTTCATAGACAATTTACCTTTTTTATTGTTTTCTGTTTTTCGAGTCTTTTCCAATAACGACTTTCCTTCGTTCTCATTAATAAGAGGGCCTAGATTAAAACCTTTCGGCTATCGTATAAGAGAAGAAAGAAAAGTGTATTTATTGAAATTAAAACGAAAATAGTACATTTTGATATAAGTGGAGAAAGTTTGTTAATGTATTTCAAGGCGGTATTAACACACGAGCCGTAGGCGAGGGTGTTTTGAGCCAAGAACTGCAATAACAAATGTCCACGTGTATCAAACGACGTTTTTCAATACAGTTATGAAGAAATAAAATAAAAGAATGTATAGTAGATTGTATCATAAGGGAGCAAAATAATATTTTTACGGCGAGGGCGCTTTTTTGAATCCAGAGCGAAGTGAGGGATTCTAGAGTAGAATCCCGAGCGTAGCGAGGGATTCTTTAGTAGAATCCTGAACGTAGCGAGGGATTCAAAGTACGTCGCCCGAGCCAAAAATATATTTTGCGCCCGAGTGATACACTCTACTTTTCATCACCCACTATTATTCTGCGTGTTTGAAATAATGTCAGAATGTGGCTCATTTTGAGGAAAATGTGACGGTGAATCTCTTTGTTTGGATGTAGATGGGCGCGGCGACAGTGGCATGGATGGATTAACTGAAGGTTGCAATTTAATGTTTTCCACGATGCGTTCACATGTTTTCGCCTTGTTCTCAATGGAATCTTCTATATATCCCTCTGCTACAGCACTCGACTTCCATCCTCCATGTCGCTTGAGAACAGTTAAGTCCGCTCCAGAATCTGCCAACAGGGTAGCAGAAGTGCGACGAAAACAATGTCCTGTATATAGCTTGATATCTGGTAACTTCAAATAAGTAGCGATTTCTTGTGGCATGTAAGAAATTTTATTTTTTCCCATAACTTGTTTGAAGCACTTGCCATTTTGATAACGGATGAAAAACCGATTGGTCTTTATATCAGCAGGACGCAGGTCCAGGTATTTCTGTACAATAGTTTTGTATTCTCCTCGGATTACGAAGGATCGGTCAATTTTTGTTTCTGTGTCTGTCAGCTTTACTAACAGTAAATTATCCGAGTGATTTTCGACATCATCAACAGTTATTTTTAAAAGTTCATTGCCACGACAAGCTCCATGTACTCCGAAAATTAAAGCCACCTGTAACAAAACCGAATGTGAATAAGACAAGTACCTATCTATCGAAGTACAGGTTACAATAAAATGCGCATTTTAAAACACTGGTTATACTTTACTAATCCACCATATATACATACATAGTTACTTACTTTTACGGCAAGAAAGATGTTGTCGGGTGCCTCATTAAGGAAAGTCTCCACGTTTTTGACTGAGAACACTTTGGATTTTTTAGGTTTAAATCCATCAGACATCCTCTTCAGATACGCTATTAATTTCGAATATGTGTCCAGTTTTACGTCGTTATTAGAACTGACTGTTGATTTTAGCATTGAGTAGGTACTCCAAAGTGTGGAAGGTTGTTTAGTTTTGGCTAAGTACTGGAAGTAGGCCAAAAACACAGATTCTGAAAAATTCTTGGCGCCTCTTGAATTTCTCCATTCAATAAAATTACCATAAGCTTTCATATATTTCTCCCGGGATTTTGCAGGTAGTAGATTATCCATCACATTTCTTGCGTCAGTTCTAATACTATCAGGAGTTAATTCTATACTTTCACTGTCACTTGAAGAACTCATTTTTCAAAACAAAATCATGAATTTCTATCAATCCGTGAAAATTGACGAAAACGCGGGCTATAGTTCGCGCGTTTTTAATTTTATTTCTTTTTTTTTTTTGTATTCAGCCGGCGCGCGGCGCTACTATGGGCCGTCGCACCAGCCAGTCTTTATTCAAACAATATTTGCGTTCGATTTCTTGGGCGCTGAACACAAGATGTTCCAAATTCAAAAAGTGCGCGGCAAAGATAATTGCGGCGCACTTATAAAGAGGATTAAAAACTCATTACTGCCCGCTAAAAGTTTCTTATAGAAAACACCACCTTTGGGTGCACTTAAAGGCGAACCAAGTCGTCTTTTTCGAATAGATGGGATGAAAAAATATTTGTGTCATGAATTATTACGAGACTATGGTTTAATTTTTTTTTCCGCGCTTTGCTTTCGCCAGGTTGAAGGAGAAGCAAAGGTATGAAGCTATTAGACAGCCTTATTTAAAAATGTTTTTTTTATATATTTTTGAATTTAGAACACAAATAAATGTTAATTTGTTTATAAAAGAAAATATTAGTTTTAAAGAATCATGTTTATGTATGCTATTGAATTTATAAACACAGTTTGAATATTCAAAAAATGTTTACGCCGTAAAAAAACATTCACCTCTGACTCTATGGTCAGTGGTGAATGTTTTTTTTCAATTATGCATTTACCAGTTTGGACTAAGTATAGGTATAGTTATCTGTGGCAATTTTGCTTTCTGCACATGTGTGGAAAAACCTGGAACCTAATCGTAGTGCGGAAACAAACTTGCTGTGTAGAAAAACAACAATGTGTCACAAAAGTAACAAGGTGGAAAAACTTATAAATTCGAAGAAAGCTTTCCCAATAATAATAATAATAATTTAATTTATTTCAGACCATGTCCATTTTGTTGGTAACAATGTTCTTATAGACTAGTGTTAGTAATACACAGAGAAACAAACAAACAAATTATTAAAAGAAAGTAAATAGGTACAACAAGAACGCAAATACAACAACCGTTGACGAAACAGATCTGCTATTTCCCCGGCATCGCTTACGCCATCGATACACACAGGTGCCAGCGGCTTGTTACTTAGTTTATTTGTGGCTTTCCAAAAAGATCGAAAATCGTTTCTCGAGTGATGAGAGGCCAAGATATCCATTTTCACCTGTTCTTCATGGTTCTGACACCATTTCAGTCGGTTCTTAAAGACTTTCCTGGCCTCACACATCTCGTTATAAATTGCACCTGAATTTGGTTTGCCATACCCACACCACAGATAAAATTTCCGCTTAGCTTCCCTGTGTGCCTCGCTAACATGTAAGTTCCACCCTACAACAGGTTTCTTTTTCTTACTTAAATAACATTTACTACGTTTGCTACACAGCGCTGCCTAATAGCTGGCTGCATTTTAAAACCATTTCAATCCCTAAAAAGTCATGTATGATATTGTGCATGACCAGGATCTCATGAACTAGGACTCCTTTCTAACCTGAAAACATTCGCGAAAATCAAAAAGTTACAAGAAACTTTCAATGATTGACAACAAAGTGAACCACTTTGTAACCTAAAAATGAAATAACAATATGTCACGAAAGTAACAATGTAAAAACATATCAATTTCAAGAAAACGTTTCCCAGCAATTGGCTGCATTTAAAAACATTGGGCGCTCCCTAAAAAGGCGTGTTCGGTATAGTGCAAGGAAGATGTGGGAGCGCCGCCGCGCCGGGGTCGCGTTACATTTTATGAGTCCATCAAACGCCAGAGCGCAGTCAACCGGAACTAAGGAAATATTATGTAATAGCTTACCGACTCACTTATTAAATATGTGAGAAATTTTGGGTAACATCTGACGTGTTTTGATAGAAAAGAGGTATTGGTTTTTGTTTGGGCATGTGTGTAGGTTATTTTTTTTTTGGGAAGGAAATCACGTGTTACGGTTGGACCCAATACATCACACTGACAACATTGTGATGAATGATGATGGATGTATTGAATAGTACGGGGGTCATAAAGGTATAAGTAAAATTATAACATTAAAAGATGTTTGAAAAAACTTGAAAATGATGTAACTCTTACCGCCAACATCTCCGCGTAACAAGAAGGTTACCAGGTATAGTCTCGAACACAAAAACATCAGAATGACGGGGAGTATGCCTTTCGGCTTCCTTGAGGGTACTTGTCTTCCTATAAAAGTAGAAGAAGAAAAAATAGCGATGGATGGACTGAGTGAAGAATGATATGGTTAGAAATGAGGAGCCTGCTGAGATGGAGAGTAATAGAGAAGTATAGAAGTAGAAAACATACTGCACTGATCCCAAATAAATTGGTATAAGGGCAGAAAACAGATGATGTTGAGCTACCAGTGGCGAAGGGTCCATACAACTCGATTCGTACCGGTTTTTTTTTGAAAAATGGCACAGCCAGTATTCTATACACAAATAATATAATCACATTAAAAATATGTTCTCCGGCTTACCTCTTACAAAAACTGACCATTCGCTACTGTGAGCTATTATTATTTAGCATACTATTATTTAGTTTATCATGTCTTTACTTGCATTACATAATGTTAGCAAGATCTTAAAAAGCTAAGATTCAATTACGGACCCTTAGGTTTTACGTATGTACAAGAAAATAATTGCTATTCTGTAGCTGTCGAGACTGAAGCTTAGATCGTGAGAATCTCTTAACAATAAGGAATTTAATTGTGTTTAAGATAACGCCAATGGCCTTTTATTTCAGCATTTATGCTTTAATAACATCTATAACATACAAAATATTTGCCACCATCCCCAATTCACCACACATACACATATCAATCATAATCATTCATATTATCGCATGTAAACATTTTATAACATTCAATAATACGAAATGTAATAATGCTTAAACAGCCAGTACCGCACTCGGTACTATAAGATAAATCTTAAAAGCCTCATCGCGTCGCGGAATTTTCCCATTAGATTTTATGGATTTCTCTCTTGTCCGCGCATTAAATTATAACTGGAGGGTAAACTGTACTAGGGAACAGAGATTGAAATTTAATTTCACCATTCCGCAGAAAAACATATTTCACAGTGAGTGGCACCTTCCAGGATTTAAGCGAACTCAACGACAAAGCTGTGCAGGTGGCAATATACTGGTCGAGTATTATTTGAGACGCAAGGAAGAAGAAGAAGTGAGTGGCGAAGACAGCGATCTCTTTTTACCTGAATTGTTTGTAAATATGTAAATTAAGCAGACCTAAAACACGTCTAAATCCATTAGGAGATAATGTAAACATTGTGAACACAGTCCCACAATACGTAGTGCAAACAAATCTCGGTCACGCGAAGCTTGCAGAGTATTTCACGAAACAAAAGACTTTATTTATTTAAGGAAGCACTCAGCAGTAATTATGTTATGAGGTTGTACAAGGTCAGGTCGGGTAACGAGCGACGACGCGGGACAAAGCACTGTGACCGGATTACTAAATGAGGGCCGATGGTTGCATCTCTTCAGACGGGATTATAACAGTGTTACTGAAAGTCTTTCAACTTAACGAAGATTTTAAGTGTCTTTAATTTAAAAGGTTAAGACAAGGGTAAGAAAGCACTTAAGGCAATGTCTACTTACGCTTTTAAACTTGAGATAGGTACTGTTCTAATCGTAATTGCTTTGCTATTTTTTACAGCTTATAAACAAATATTTAGAAGAACAGTCTCCAGCGAAAATGAATCAAAGCAATCTTGGCGCGCTACGGCAGGGATGCTTGACTAAGGGGAGAGTGCGATGTTTGAAAACGGCCACTTTTTCCCGTCTCAGAAATGCAGTCGACAAACAAATTCCAAAAGTAAATGAAAATTTTCATGCAGCCGTATTTACAGAAATTTAATTAGAGTCGCCCTCTAGAGGTGCCCTCGGCATGATTCCACGCATTTCGTTGATGTTTTCCTGCATATTTCCCCCTTTTCATTACTTCCAGAGCGTTTTTTTGTTTTTGCAAAAATAAAATATTCAGCTCCCAAAGAAGACTTGAGTGGTAAAATAGGTTCTGTTGAGCTATTACAGCATAATAGGGGTTAACTTTATTTAAATTGGACCGTAGAATAGTAATGTATTTTGGTTGGAGCTATGGGTATCCATCAGTCCCTTTAATGGCGTAATTCTTGTAGACGAATTGCATTTCTATTTTATTCAATTTCGTCTTCGTTCTAAAGCTTGGAGATCAATGGTGTGGGACTATCGGGGCTTGGGACAGCAAATGCTAATGCCCTCGAGAGTTGGTCAGGGTTTGGTCATTTTGTCAATATAGGCTGTTCGGAGTCCCTGGGGTCTACGTAAGACTCTCTTCTCTTGGCTTAGTGGGAGGGTCAGAGGCGCATAAGCTATTTGTTTGGGGTTAACAACACTATGATCCTTTCTAAAACATACAAATACATTGCCAGGGTTCAAGACGCGCTTTGTGAATCCCCTTGTCGTTGAATGTCGTATGCCAGCTTCATTGATGTCATTGCCTAAGGCTTGTAGGTAAAGTAATTAATTTGATTCATCTCGAAATGGAGGTAGTCTATTCATTTATTAAACTACAAAGGAGGGTCGGTAAGCCAGGTAGACTACGATCAATACTGTCTATGTTTCGTGACAAGAGCATGGAGGTTTAGTACCTATCCCAGATACTTTCTTTTATCGACACTTTTGCATTTGTAAAGTTATTGTAAAAAAACATCGAGCAAAATGTACTTTGAGGGAATTGCTTCTTTGTTTCACCAACTTTCTTACTGATAAACGCATCCCGATTACTAATATGAAAGTAAAAACAGTAAAGAAACAGCTTTTTCATTACTCATACTCGGAAAGTAGGTCTGAAGTTGCCTGAGGAGCGGGCTGAAAGTAATACTTTTCAGCCCTAGGGAGAATCACTTTCAACTGACAGCTGTCACATTATTAAAAAAAAATCTAGTTCTATTTTCACATTTCAATTGAACCATGTTCCAACTTCTATACAGCCTGTAAATAACAGCGCCATGTAAAATTGAAATAACATAAAATTCAGTATTAATTAAAGGGTATAATTATTTTAAATAACTTAGTTATAATTTAGTTACAAATATTTCTTTAAAATAACAAAAATTTGGGCAAAATATTTACTATTTTTTCAGTGACGATAGTGAAAATAAAGGCTGAATAGCCGGCCACTGAAAAAAAACCAAAATAGGCGGGAAAGCGGCAATCCGATCTTCATTTTTTTTTCGGGTGGTTTCGTGTTTTTGTTTTTATTTTCCTTGTATTCGTAATGAAAAGCACAGTGTTTACCTCGGGTTAAAGACTTATTTAGTCCCTCGAGCTATTAGCGCCCGCGCTACGCTTGGGCGCCAAACCCCGTCTCGGGACTAAATAAGTTACTTTCACCCCTTGGATAACAATGTACTATTACAGCTAAATGTCATTGGCACAACCCTGGCCCTGCAGTAATTATTTTTTCTTGCGCTTTACAACGAGGTCAACAGCGCATTTAAGGAAACGTTTACTTCGTGGAACAATTAAAAACGATGAGTTTTACAAGTCATCGGGAAAAGTAATTAACCCAAATATTTCCAAGGCTTATACAGCGTGTGTTAGTACAAGGGTTGAAACAGGCTGTGTTAAATTTTCAGCCTTGATGGTATTGTAATAAATTAATAATTAATGGGGTTTTCAACCTTATGTCAAGGTAACAACCCTATCTTTGAACAAGGCTAATGATGTTGTACTTATACGTAAAAAGGCTTGATCTGACCATGAGATAAGGGACTTGACATGTTTAATTGATTCGTGTTTTTCGGATTTATCCACAAAAGGTTTATGTGTGCAATGGATTGGTAAATAGCCCGGACACATGTTATCCACAAAGGGTTATGCGGGGATTCCCTTAATCCTCAGTTCACCTATGACAGTATTACCGTTGACAAAAAGGCGTTAGCCAGAATTGTCAAAAAAAGTGACAATATCGACACTTTGTGCTTGTTTCATTTAAGTTTGAATCGATCCTCTTTGGTTTCGTATAATGTTATTTATACTTATTATTGCAAAGAGAAAAGATTGAATGATTTTTTGTTTGTGTGTTTGTTACAATTTAACTCAAGAAGTAATCAAGCAATTTTCAAAAAAATATTTCACCATTAGAAAGCTACATCTTTACCGAGTAACAGAGGGTATAAATTATATTGATATCATGTAAATTAGGAGAGTTATCACAATTTACCTAATAATCACGGCATCACATGAATCACGCTTTAATTATTACCATCATGAGCATGTACGGGTATTTAGGAAAAAGGCCTTTATTTTAGACCTTCGGGAACGTTGTACCTAAACATTCTGTACATCAAACTGTAACTTTATGCAAAGATTATTGCCGGGAAACGACTTTTTTTAGGGGGTGAATAATCATGTTTTGTGGTAGAACTCAATGTAACGCACTCAAAACATTGTGCTGATGGATGGATTGAATAGTATGGGGGTCTTGGTGGTGTCTAAGGACCTTACAACTAACACTGGTTTTTTTTTTTTAATTGTCAAAAAGTTGGAACTTTGACCCATAGTCTCTATAACTAGGAGGTTCCCAGGTATGGTGTAGAACAAAAAAAATATCGAAATCACGGGGAAAATAAAAATGCCTTTCGGCTTCGTTAAGAGGATTTTTTAAGCCTTTGTAACTCATAAATATCTCACAGTAGCAGGAATAACAGCCAATTACAAAGTTTATCAACAAATTGACCGGCAAAATAAATATTTCAATAAAAAGTCGTGGATACGCAACCCTGCAATCTTTTAAAATGTTTGTGCGGTTCTATTTAGCTTCCATAAATGATACAAACAAGTCTAATTAAATTATTTATCATCACTAGCAACGTTGGTACAGTTTTTAATAAAAGGCGACGCAGACCATCCGCCATTATAATAATTAATTACAGAATATAATATCGTTCTCTATTAAAGTGTACCATCTGTAGCAAGATGTCTGCTAAAGAAAAATAGTTGAACAAAAAATGTTTATGGGACAGAAAGGTTGCCATTACCTCCTCGACGTCAAAAATGAGACAAATAATGAGAACCTTCCTTTTTAGGGATACTTAAAGCCCCCCACTGTTACCAACTTTGATAAGGGACTAATATTTTAACCATTTTATGAGTTAATGTTATCTAACTTACACACAATATAAGATTAAAAAGACATTTTCAAATGTGTCCTACATTACAATATTATAAATGCCAAAGTTTCCGGATATTCGTTACTTTTACGCAAAAACTACTGAACGGTAGAGACGAACGGATGAAATTTGGCACACAGAGAATTCATAACCTGGATTAACTTTTTATCCTGGTCATATGATCCCGTGAGACGATTATCGGACTGCACGCAGGCGTAGCCTCGGGATTATGCTAGTGTTATCTAACCTACACAACAAAAAAAAGAAGTGCATGTGTAAAAAGAAAAAGAGCGCGGATCACCACGTCTGCGGTAGAAAACTCATATTAAAAAAAAAGCTACACACATACAAGATTTAAAAGAAGTAATTTCCAAATGTTATGTTTATGAAGTAGGTACGCGTTAGAAGTCTATATACTAATTATAATATAACGCTGCCCAATTGAGTTTCACCCCAAGTTACATCCTGACATAATATTCTACACGCAAGGGTTGAGAGCACTGTGGTACCTAATCATTTTGTTAATTACTTCTCGTTTCTAGAGCCTGAGGTGGCTCTTCAATATCTCATTATTATTTTATGCACGAGTGCCCATTTAAATAGAGACACAGTGAAGTTTAAATACTTACCTTTATTAAATGCCAGTACTTGACAGTCTGTGGGGTTCTATTGAAGAAAATTTCCTTGAAAATCGGTCGATGCAAATGCGTTTATACGTACGTGACTAGATCTGCACACCTACCAGGTTAAGGGGCCGGCGGAGCGTGCGGCGTTCATACAAACGTAATACCAAAATAATTCGTAAACCAAACGTATTCTTAGGGTAATACCGCGGCCCCGGAACGTAAAGGGCGAGGAAGGAACATGGATGGGTTTTAGTCAGTAAGAGTCTGACACTCCCTCCCGCTCCGCCCAGAGTGGGAGAAGTCATTTGATGATTTCCCATCCTAAAAAAAAAAAAAAAAAAAAAAGGGTATGCGCGCACTACGAAAATAAATCGTTGCGACTTTTAAAGTGCGAAATAAAGTAACGATAAAAAGCAAACGATTTATTTTCGCAGTGCGCGGATTGTAGTACATTTCTGTTGTTCACAGATTGACGATTTTTTTTCGCAACGATTTATTTTCGTAGTGCGCGCATACCCTTAAGAAAATGTGTATTTATTTCGATTGGATTACATAATATCTAGGTTCCCAAATATATATTATGAATAGAAATTGATTTAAACAAGAGTTATGGGAAAAAAAAGTTTTCTATAGAAATTTTAAATTCCTCATGTCTTTAATATCATTGTCTTTTTAAAATATATATTTTGGAACCTATTTTCCCCATAACTCTTGTATAAATCAATGTCTCCTATACGTCCTTCTAGTTACGGAGATATTGAAGGTCAAAGTTACAACTTTTTGGCATTTTTTTTTTTAATTTCATGTTTTATTGCAAGACTTTTACTTTAACTACCTCCACAGCCTCCGTACTATTCAATCCATCAGTCAGCACAATGTTTTGAGTGCGTTACTTTGAGTTTTACCCCAAAACAAGATTCTTCAACCCAAAAAAAAAAAATCTGCAATAATTTTAGCGTAAAGTTACTTAGTTTGATGTACAGAATGCTTGCTTTACAACCTCATGACGAAGCCCCACACCCTGTATATAAAATTTACGTAGGTACCTTATTTAGCTTTTCTACACTTCAACAAACAAAGGAAAATCAAATATTTCAGAATATTGTTCCGAAAAAGTATGATAGAGTGATATTTCTTAGTGGAATGTGTCGAGATAGGCCGATACCTTGGAAGGTTCCGTCGCGTTCGATATATTGCTAATATTTAGGGGCTGATGGCACGCGAAGTTATGAGTGTGTCGTGATCGATGGCCCACATAACTGAAGTCACAGTATAGACGTAAGCAGTAAATCAATCATACAACAGGTACCAGTAAAGTTTAAAATTTAATACTGAATTTTCAACAGCGACCACAGTACAGCCCTATCCGTTGTTTTATACATTATTAGGCATGTACAAGAATTAAATAAACCAGACTGTTTTTGTGAAATAAACGGGCCATTAGCCTTGACCACAAATTTTTTGTTTATGAAGCACTACCCAAAGAAAATGTAACCTCTTGTCTTGAAGCGACAACCTGGACTTCTTCACGAGTATAGCTTGACTCACGCTAGACGGAGCCGAGTGTCGACCGTGCAATTTTGTATGGACACTCACTCTTCCGAGCCGCTACCGAGACGGACAATGGTATGCTACGGCTGACACTCGGCTCGGACCGGCGTGCGTCATCCTTAATCTGTTACTTGGGTCGTTTGTGTGAATCTAGCCGACTCATTTGTTCCTAGTTGAAATACTGCATGTCCAGTTGTCTACTGTACTAAGAATATTCCACACAAGCATGGTTTATTGGTGAAAGTCTATGTGACTTGGGAGCCGATTGACTGGCCCCACAAGATCGATCGCATGTCTAAATGAATATTATATCGTTTTGCGATAAGAGAAATGGATCACTACCGTTCTCACACTATTTACGAATACTCGACATTTTGAGTGAAATGTGATCGTATATTTTATAACTTAGGTAGTAAAAATATTCAGATTATCACAAACAAATGCCATAAAAGTCCTACAAGATTTCGTGAAAAGGGCGGTGTTTGTAAACGTTTGAGAATTTACCTAACATCACGCTTTTAATCGATGAAAGGTTGGGCAGAGTACCTACACCCACATTTCGTTATGTTCTAAGTCCCATTTAATAATAGGAGGCGAGCTTATTGCCATCAACCGGACACAAATCTTAACTCCATGGTGGCTACTCAGAAATACCTGATGGAAAAACCCAATAACACTTTGCTCAACCCAGAAATCGAAACCAGGACCTCACGCTTAACAGACGTTCTTGCGACCACTCAACCAACGAGGAATTCATTTGAGAATTTGTTTAGTGAAACATGGGAAAAATGAGATGGCGACGTTATTCCAATTTTATCCACGTGCCGAAAGATCTTTGTACAACAATTGTAGTATTTCGAAGAGCCTTCCTAGCACAAATCACGTACATAGACAGTTAGACATAAAACAAACAAACGTCCAATCGGTACAAATGTTTGACCTGACACGAAGATCGAATCCGTATCCCGTAGCGTAGGTGGCAAGCGATGCTGCCAATTGGATGGTTCCTATATTAACTCTACACTTGAATACGCTTTGGATATTTATTTTCAGTAAAAAGGGTGTAAGGTGTCTTATAATTACAATGTTTATTTTGCCGGTCAATTGATTGATAAACTTAGTAATTGGCTGTTATTCCTGCTACTGTGAGATATTTATGAGTTACAAAGGGTGTAAAAAACCTCTTCACGAAGCAGAAAGGATCTCCCCACCATTGCGATCATTTTTTTGTTCTAAACCATACCTGGTAACCTTCTAGTTACAGAGATATGGGGGGTCAAAGTTACAACTTATTGACAAGTTTTTTTTTTAATACTTATAAGTTTTTTTGTAAGATTTTGACTTTTAACACCTCCACGACCCCCGTACTATTCAATTCATCCATCAGCACAATGTTTTAAGTGCGTTACATTGAGTTCTACCACAAAACAAGAGTTATAACCTCGAAAACAAAAAGTTCTTCCCAGCAATAATTTTTGCGTAAAGTTTCTTAGTTTGATGTACAGAATGCTTGGTTAACGGCTTTGGGATGAGGTGGTTTACACCCTGTATACATAAAATAATCCGTATTTATCAATAACATAACGTAACATCACGCCTGTAAACCCCGTAGAGTTTGGCAGAGCCGTACCTCATATAGTACACCCACATATCGCCAGTTATGTTTAAGTCTCATGTAATAGGGGAAAGCCAATTACCATCAACTGAGCACAAATCCAGACTCGGTTTCTGCTACTGCGGAATTCCTGATGGAAATATCCAATAATACTTTGGACAACCTGGGAATCCAACCCAGGACCTTTATGTGGTCAGCAGCCGTGCTCGCAACCAGTAGAACAACGAGGATTTCATTAGTAACCAATCAATCAATTATAATATTATCAGGCATCTGAAGGCCCATAGATGAAATACACAAAAAAACAATAAAAATAATATACTAGAATACGTACATACAAAATATAACTTGTAAACTATGTCAGTGAACAATATAACATTATTGTATATGCAAAAGTAATTGTTTGTCCGTCTCTCGATTACCTTTTCATGCTACAACTACTAAACGGAGATGATTTTTCGCACACGGATAGACCATGGGACATAATATTACATAATTTATATTCTGGTCGTATACATCTTCAAATTAAGGATAATTTCCGGAAAATACACAGGCAAAGCAGCGAGCAAAGGTATTTATTACTACAAGTATGCGCTCGAAAGTTTTTGAGGATGTATGGATGTTTGTTCCTCATTCACGCAAAAACGATTGAACGGATCACACAGGGACTTAATAACCTGGATTAACGCATAGGATTTCTTTCCCGCAATACAATCCCGTAGGACAATAACCGAACTCGGCGCGAGTAAAGCCACGGACAAAGGTTAATACAAGATAATTCCCAAATGCTGGAACGTTAATATAATTATACCCAAAGCCGCAAATACTTCAAAACACGCGAGACAAAGGCATCTAATTGACCAACGACCAGTTGCCCCAAAATCAATACAGGCGGTGGTCATTCGATGAACGTGATACGAAATAATTATCGCATTCAATACACAGGTACCTAACTATTAGGCCGTGGTCACAAACGTGCGCCGCGGTGAAACACCGCCTTTATCCACACGTCGTGCTAATTGCGCATTGATCGCGTTGTTAATTATACAGCTGTACACATGATGGAACTTCAACGTGAATAGGGGATTTGAATAAATATAGGCGTCAATACACGGTAAATAAAGGGTGTAATGTTCTTTGCTTTAATAAAACACAATTTGATTGATCACGTAGGTGAAGTAGTATATGCGTCTAGCGCACGACCGCCCTCGCTCACGGTTGGCGCTCGACTACCCGCGCGCCGCCCAGGCGCATACACTACATCCCTTCTTTATTTTATAAATAATTTCAAAATCAAAATCAAAGCATTTATTTCAAGTAGGCCAGTTACAGGCACTTTTGAATTGTCGAAACAAAATGAACATTTAATGTAGCTACAGTCCCAGTCACAAGACATAAAAACTGTGAAAGTACTGTAGTTGCCCATTCCCTAGCGTAGATCTCTATGGAGAAGAACGGGCAAGAAACTCCATGGACACTCTTTTAAATCAAAATATTGTTACAAAATCTTGGTTACATCATTCATGTTGAGATGGTATATTATGTGAGAACAATGTAGCAAGATGTGCACGTTAAAAGTGTCCATAGCAAAACCAAAACAAAATAATTAATTCAAATAAACCATGGCGACTAAGAGATGACCAGTCACAACTGACAGCGCCCGTTCACGCACATGACGCATGGATCAGCACGATTCAGCTCAACCATTTTGAAGGGAACTCAATGGTCCGACACACGCGCCACCATCAGCGAGACATTTGAGTGAGCATGACATACTCTCAACCGCCAGGGCACATTCAATTCAAGAACTGCCGTAGGTTTCCAGTGAATGATAGCTTACTAGTACATAGTACTCACACAATATGGGCTATGCGATTATATAATACTAGAATTAAGTTGCAATAACTTAAACTACAATATTAACAGTGAAATAACAGAATAGATTTAGTATTAAATAAACTAGTAAATCAGGCATACCACATTATATCATCAACAGAGTGACAGACAGATAATCATTTTAATCGCTTAAAGGTATATTGCAATACTTTAGTCCTCATTGTTCAATGACCCTGTGTCCTTATTATCATTGTCCACAACATGAATATCACCACCGGTGACTCCCGTCACTGTGTGAGAGGTTGAGTTATAGTTAGGTGTCAATTTGTTATCCTTAGTTATATTTTTTAACATTACCTTTTCCCCTATTTCTAAATTAGAATCAGTAGCTCTTCTTTTTCTATCCCCATATTCTTTCCCTTTTTCTTTCATTAGTATATCCCTATCTCTCACATCGGAATCTATGAGTTTATTTTCTACATCTGGAGCGAAAGGAACTTTATCTCGAAAGCGTCTTTTAAAAATTAACTCAGATGGCGATGTACACTTTATATTATATTCATACTAATTATCCTTGCATATCTTTTTTTACATCTAAGTCGCGCTTTGGCAGTAATTATTTTAGCTTGCGTTAGATTCGATCTAGAACGATGTTTTAACATTGATTTAGCTGAAATAAAAATCAATTTCTCAATATTTACTTTTTTGACATTACGGCAATTGTCAAGCTGTCAGTTACTTTTCCTCTACTTTTTGATTTTCGTACTGGCCTAGGCCTATGAAAGGTTTCTTTTGATTTATATAATTTAATTTAATTTTATCAATATATTAGCTCAAATAATGTATTTTAGAGATAATTACGATTGTTTACTAAATAACAGTATCTTATCTTACTTTTATAAAATTAATTAGCACGCTCTCAGAATTCTTCGAGGAAGTTTTTTACTGAATAATACTGGTCGTTTTAAATACAGGCAACTCACATTTTTGATTTTAAAATCAAAAATTCTAGAGAGAAGTATAGAATTAAAATAAACAACTGATGTGGAAAAACTGCTGATTTTTTGGGTATAAAAGGGATTTCCTGACACATTCGAGTCAGTATACAACGGGATCTCATGTGAGAAAATCACTATATATTATTATTATGGTATTGTGTATAACTTGTTTGTATAATCTTGGTATTCTGCAAATATGTCGAGTCATAGGCAAAACCAATGTATCAAATGATTCATTTTCTATTTTTTTATATTTCCGATTTTATAAAATTCCTCCGAATTGTTTACAGAAGAACTTTTGGTAGGTGTTCATTATGATGCGTGTAGACCATAAAAACATTACATACAGTTGTTGTGTTTGTATCTTAAAAATATTATATTTTCCTTCTGTTTTAATTTTTTTTTTTTTTTTTTGAGTAACTCAACTTTTAGACACACTGGTCCTAGTTATCTAATTTAAGGTTTGTTACACTGTACATTTAGTTATCATTGTATTTTGGAATTAGTATCTAATACTTTAATGTTTGCATGCCAATTTTATGGCGAAATGTGTCATTGTATTACATATTATTTTTATCACCTTTGTTTTACTTACCACATTTAATGCAAATATTTTTTTTTTTTTTTTTTTTTTTTTTTTTTGACTTTTTGACTTTGATCATAACCTCAATGTTTTGTGACTGGTAATCAAATTAATGCCCAATCTCTGGCTGGAACCAGCAGTGGGTTTAAAATCAATGTTTTAACATTTTATTGATTAATTTTGGTATGTGTACCTTTTGTTTTGGTAGGTACATTGGTTCTATAATAATAGATTTTAATTCCCTAATCCAGTTCTCGAAAAAGGCAGTAGGCCACTTAACACCACGCCACGACCCTAAAGAATCGAAACAGAAATGGCAGGGTAGAGCTACTTTGTTGCCATCCCAGAACCATTGTCCTCAGTTTGTAAACATACCAAGATCCGTTTGATCCCCGATCTTAGTCGTTTGATACTGGTACCCATTTCAGCACACGTAATAACAACACTGTGCCCTTATTATCACCCAATTTTTTCCGTAGTTTCCTTTTTACCATTTATCTTTATATTAAAATTACAATTTTTTTTTTTTTTGATTGTTCTACCTTTTTTTTGCAACAACGTTCGTGTTAGTTTTCAGAAACTTAGTTCGTTTTCGTTAGTTTTCGTTGATAGTACAATATTACCATACTTACAATACAATAACTTTACAATACCTCACTTGTCAATTGAATGGACGCCCCTTGCTTCCAATTTCATGGATGCCATTGACCTACCACGCGCAAACAGTGCGTGGCAAGTGTCCCATGTCTCTCGAAGCATCGGTTCCAGGGTACACGCACCAATTTCATGTAGGTTCGTACTACCCAACCCACACACAACCAATAAACACCAATCAATACTTCGAAAGACATGCCGGTTTCCTCACGATGTTTTCCTTCACCATTTAAAAAGCATCCACTGGTGATGAGTGGAATAATAACACAAAATGCCAGCCTGGTTTCGAACCCATGACATATGTCTGGCTCGGCCATCACCGCTCTTAATAATTAAATATCTGTCATTATATGACCAGTAGGTATATTCTACTGCCATTCCTGTCAATTTAATGACCTGGAGCCCAAGTCGGCTATTTTTATAAATTCGTCACTCCAACACTATTCCCTATCCATTCCATTGTCATTTTGCTTAAAGTTCATAATCTGCTAAATTTACAATGGTCGATCATTTGTCGGTCAATGGTCTCGTAATAAAATTGTGTTTTAATGGCATTGTCGTATTGCCATTATTATAAAACCCTTACTGCAGATGGTTTTCGAAATTTACTACTAAATGTGAAAATTTATTCATGCCAAACTGCATTTGTAATATATTTTTACACATTTGTCAATATGTATGGGATTACCATTCTATGACATTTCTTTTAATGGACTGTCGCCATTATAGAGACAGAACTTGACAGAACATGACAGAACTTGACCGAACTTGACAGAACTTGACAGAACTTGACAGAACTCGACAGAACTCGACAGAACTTGACAGAACTTGACAGAACTTGACAGCACTTTACAGAACTTCCATTATGAAATCAGTGATCGACTATTCTGACACTATTATAATAGCAGACTTGAGGCCCTGTAGGTATATCCTACTAATATCACTGTCATTCTCTGATGACTTGTCAATTTGACCAGTAAATATATTTTACTGCTATCACTGTTATTTCACAACAGTCATTTGAATGACCAGTAGGAATGTTCTACTGCTTATTGGTTTATTTAATGAGCCGGAAAATGTATCTTTCATAAATATAGCTTTGCTTTTTACTAGGGGAGTCAATATTGGCAGCTAAAAGATAATTTTCTAGGGCCCGTTTCCATTTCTCCCATCGGGTACAAACCGATGTCGTGTCACCCTTACAATCAAAGTGATCGAAGGTTGTCAGCATTGAAGTTGCGTGAGTCATTTTTTGGGGCGACCTGTAACAGGATTTTGAGACTCTTAAGCGTGGCCTTTTACCTTTTTTTTGTATATATATTAAATATATAACGGTAATACTACTGCATGGCCTTAGGGTACTTTACTTGTTAGTACTTGCGTGCCCATTTTGAGACTTTTTAGCGTGGCCTTTTACCTCTTTTTTTTTTGTATATATATTAAATATATAACGGTAACAGTACTGCATGGCCTTAGGGTACTTGTTAGTACTTGCGTGCCCATTAGAGCATTTCGGATTCGGCATGACCTTTGACGTAAGCATCTAAGTATGACTAACTAAATAACTTTAATCAATAACTACTATTATGGAAATTGACTGATAATAACCTTTATATATTAACAAATTATTATATTTACTAACTGGTTAGCAATAAATAAGCTAGTAATTAAGCCATTATTGATGCTTACACTAACGTTTCCCGGTCTTTTCTCTCATTTATTCTTTAAGCATGGTCGTTTGTGCGAATAGTATTTGCGTGACCTTGATATTTCTGTGTCGAAATGCAAACGCTTGATCCTAGCAAAACCAGTGACCTGATTAAAATTGTATCTACTGATTTTGTTTTATATTTACAATAAGTGGGTATGTAGGTTATTTACAACAGAAAAGTTAAGTATGTCCAAGATTTATGATAACAGTTGGTTATTATTTTTATTTAAAATAAGAAGCGTGCAAATAACTCGATTATCTTGTCATTTAAATGAAAGCACTTACTCATTAATGATAATTAACAATGATTCACTGTTTGCATTACGGCACATTTAAAATAATTGCATACTATTCAGGCATGGCCCTTTGTTTTGTTGTAAACAACACTCACTGCATGGCCTTTGTAACATTTACGCTTATCAGTTGTTTACATCAATCGAAGCAGAATTTATTTCCCGTTACTTAATCATACGAAACTGAGGCAACAAAGTGATCATTAGCTGTAAACATCTACCTTGATAACGGTTTATTAACGTTTATGTAGGTAGGTACAGCGTGACTACGTTCTGTTTTCACTTTAGTATCCAAACTACTAACGATCCTTGTCGAAATATAGTCGCTTAACTGATCGTAAACAACTTGCATTATTTTTCGGCGTGCATTCTTCCCCTTTTTTGGTAAATGTTATGTACGTATGTACTTACTTTTATCCTCGTCGCCACTTGTAATGTTCTTTGCTTTAATAAAACACAATTTGATTGATCACGTAGGTGAAGTAGTATATGCGTCTAGCGCACGACCGCCCTCGCTCACGGTTGGCGCTCGACTACCCGCGCGCCGCCCAGGCGCATACACTACAAAGGGTATAAACACTACTTAACGAAGCCGAAAGGCACTGTTCTCCCGCATCATTGCGATTATTTTTTTGTTCTACACCATACCTGGGAACCCTCTAGTTACGGAGATATTGGTCCAAAGTTCCAAATTTTTGACAAGTATTTTTTTAAATAAGTACAAGTTTTTATTGCAAGGTTCTTACTTACTTTACACATCTCCACGAAATCCGTAATATTCAGTCCATCCATTAGCACAATGTTTTAAGTTCGTTACCAACATTGAGTTCTATCACAAAACATGATTTTTCACCCCAAAAAAAAAGTCGTTTCCCAGCAATAATTTTTGCGTAAAGTTACTAAGTTTGATGTACAAAATGCTTGGTTGACGGCTTCGTGATGGGGTGGTTTACACCCTGTTTATCAATAGCCTTCATAAAAGGCATGCAAATAATGTTTTCACATACTTTATGAATCCCGGTTAAAGCCCGGTTTGATTAACGAGGCCAAATAAATGAATATTTACGATTAAGTGCAATTCGTTGCATTGAACAAAGAATTTCAATACCAATTTTCAACTGAGTATTTGTATAAGTTAACGCTCGGTTTTCCGTTTTAATATCGGAACGTTAAATTCTGTGTAAACGCAACATTTTTCACTCACGAACGTGAAAATTTATGAAAAATAAAAAATAATACCTTACCTTAATTGAAAACCGACAAAAGCTTTTGGAAAAACTTCGTGTTAAATAAATTGTAGCATTGAATGTGTAGAATTATATTTAATACAACGTTCTTTATTTCTTATTACAGGCTTCTGTATTCAGGTTTCCCATCATATAATGATATGAAATATTCGAAGAAGGTTCGTAGCACTCGTACTCGTAGCTGACCGTAATTATATGGGGAGGCAGGACGGTCGATCTATAGAAACATTATTGGGTCTCTACTTTGACGGCGTATTCCGATCGGCACAGCTCGGAAAGGATATAAATAGCCCTACAATATGATTGCAACATGGTAAAGCTTTCCTTTTCCGTCTTTATATGACACGTAAACTTGGTATTTGAGTGGAATATTAATACTGAGCTATGCTTCTGTGGGCCTATATGTCCGATCGATAAAGCTGCTTTTAGACTACGCTATACTATTGTGCTATATAGTATAGTAAAGATTAAGGACCTAATGCTATACTATATAGCATGGCGTTCACATTACGCGATGTTATCGCAAGCATTTATAGTAGGTATACGGCAAGCTCAGTTGACCGCGATCTTTGAAGAGTGGCGCGTGATATAGCACAGCACGAACTCAGCGCATCGCACCAATTTGTATAGCGTATAGTAAGCCAGTAATATATAGTACAGTACAGTGTGAACGTGACCATATAAATATATGGTGCGCGATATTGTTGTGCTATAAGCAATATACTATATGCTATTATATTATAGCGTCGTCTGAAAGTAGCTTAACTGCGTAGCTGTGACTAAAAATATTTTCATCCAGCATAATTTACGAGTATATACTCGTAATTTAAATTCATCCAGCATAATTTACGAGTATATACTCGTAAATTATGCTGGATGAATTATTTTAATTACTAGCTTCATCAATACGATAGATCCACTCTGCTTGATTTGAAATCGTTTGATTGATTATAATATGAAACTGGTATCACCATTTGCCTAACCTTTTCCCAAGTATGTTGGGGACGACTTTCAGTTTTACTAGGTTCACCTGAATACCAGAATTTTACATGAGGTGACTGTCTATCTGACCTCCACAACCCAGTTAATACTCGGTAATATGAATACACCTTGGTATGATTGGGAGATTGACCTTCGACTACCTACAATGACTGTCAAATATACAAATGTCAGCCGCAACCAACAGCTTAACGTGCTTAAAACAAACGACAACAGAAAACACACATCACAACCAGAACCACTCTAACAAAATGTAAAAATATTAAAGTATAAGTTCGAAAAAGTGGCGAGACGATTTGGACGCGCATCACGAGGGTTGGTCCGAGGCGGCACAGGAAAAGAGCACATGGAAGGAATTGGGGGAGGCCTTTGCCCAGCAGTGGGACAGTACAGGCTAAATTAAAAAAAAAAAAAAAAGTTAAAACAAGTTGGGGTCAACCAAACAGAAATAAGATAATCTGATGGCCCTTATTAATTAACCACAATAAATTAACCTCAAATGTGGCCTGAAATGTAAAATAAGAATTAACCACAAAGTTAAATACAATGTTTTAATGTGATCCGCTTAAAGTCAACACCAGACCTAATCGGCTTAAATATAACGACGAACAAGTTCAAACGGCCCCTAAAGCTTTCAGTTGTTAACACAAAACCTGAACTATTGCGCAACCTTACAACTTAGGTAGGTACGAGTAATACCTTGAAAAAGTTATTCAACAACTATTTGATACTAGCTTCTGCCAGCGGCTTCGCCCGCGTGAAGTTTGATTATTGTCCCATGGGATCTTACTACCGGGATAAAAAGTATCCCATGTTTTAATCCAGATTATAAACTATCTGTGTGCAAAATTTCATCCAAATCCGTTCAGTAGTTTTCGCGTGAAAGCGTAACAAACAAACTTACATTCACATTTATAACATTATTAGGGATAGGTTATAGATTAAAATAAGAAGCCTCATCGTTGGTCTAGTGGTCGCAATCGCAATTACTGAGCATGAGGTTCAATTCTCGCGTCCGGCCCTGGTTCAATCCATGGTCCGGAGCGAGACGGAATGGGAAGCCGTCACCTCCTTCTGCGAAGCAGTCATGCTAGCCAAGGAGGTGGCGGAACGAGAGAGGGAGAGAGCCTCCCTTCCCGGCCGCCGCGGGAGACGCACCAGGCGTCGGGGGCCACGTGGTGGCTACCGGCCACCGTAGATGCGGGCCTGTGGACGGTTAGCTATGGGCTAGCTAGCCGTCCGTCCGTCTAGTGACGACAGGCCGTGTCGACGGCGCGTTCGTGTTCCACGCGCGCCTCAAAGAGATGTCAGCATAAGGGGAGGGGACCGCAAGGGCCGAAGCCTGAAAAAAAACAGTCCATCATTCGATTCCCGGGTTGGTCAAAGTGTTATCAAATTGGGTTTTTCCATCAGGAATTTCTCAGTAGCAACCAAAGTACAAAAGTACAAAATCAAATTTGTAGTTGTTTTGTCGTAGTGGATTGGATTTGCTTTGATTTTCAATTCTTCGTTACAAGCATAATAAGTAAGCCATACCTAAGAAGGAACAGAGCTGTGGAAAGGGTATGTACAGGTCGGCTATAGACATTAAGTAATAAATTAAAAGTAAACTCAACAAAATACATTTTCAGTTATAAAGGTCTTGTTAAATTGAATAAAAATATCGTCAAAGGAAATGCCGAATCCACTGATTTGTTATGGAGTCAACCGAGCATTCATTATAGAGCTAATTAGTCTTATTTCAGTTTCTTCAATGAAATATGTTTTTTTCAATGTTTCGTTAAAATGCTTACTTATTGATTGTAGAACTGAGGACTTCTGCGGTTTTCTTTTGATAACAAAATAACAACGATCTTTATGAATCGTTATTTCAAATGTAAAACAACGATTCATAAAGATATACCTACATCGTATTTTATTTGACGACCCGAATGGCGTAGTGGTAGTGACGCTGCCTTACGTTCTTAGGGTCCTGGGTTCGAATCCCGGTACGAGCAAATGTGTGTGTGATGAACATGGACATTTGTTTCGGAGTCATGGATGTTTATATGTATAATAAGTATGTATTTACAAACAAAAAAGTATATAATATGTAGTATATCAACTATCTAGTGTCCAAGACACAAGCTTTGCTTAGTGTGGCACTAGGTGGCGCTGTGTGTTAATGTCCAGCAATATTATTATTATTATTATTATTTAAACAAAGCTCTTCAATGCACACTTCAGACATTTTCGGGAACGTTTTATCTGTAGACAAGCTACAACAGGCTACACAAGATAAATTTAAAGGTTCAAGGGCGAGTCCAAGGCATACATATTTTATCAGCGAGCCGAATGAAACATATAGAGATTTCCTTTTTTTCGGTGAAAATGAAATCGTTATCAGTGAGTTCTTACTTTGTATCCTCAAAACGTCTTATTGCCGTTGTAGTGTTGTTTAAAACTCACATCCCATCGAGTAAGGACTTTTTGTATGAGACTTTTACGACCGCATACGAAATTCTAAAGAGGATGTCCTTGCCAGAAAGTGGTTTGAAGTAACATCAATAAGACACGCTATGAAAGACCAACTAAAAATCTTTAGAATCAGAGTTAGGTTAACGTTTGAAACCTGCTTCAAAAATTCGCCAAAAAGTATCTACATTGGAGCTAAGAGCAAAAATATAATCGATAACAAATTGCTAAAGTTAACCCGTTGAATGCATACTGTACTCACAGCTACGCCGGATTCCTGTGAGCGCCGAGGTTACAAATTTCGCGCCCACTCAACCTTGAGTGAGGCGGGGCAGGCGGCATTAGTGGGGGAAAAATTAGATTTAACCCCGACACCGTGCACAGCGTCGCCGGAGAGGGTTTACACATCTATGTCCCTTTTAGCTAATAGTCCCTCCCCAACAGTTTATCCATTTTATTTTTCTCTCGGCCACAAAGAATGAAGTCGGTATATTTCTTAATTTGAAACAGGGGAAGCGGACAGATAAGTTTGCTTGTTTTCATTTTGTTATTCTTTTGAGACCTAAAGTAGCCCCCGGTTGCTACGTGAACAACTGTTTTTGTTAATTTGGGCTTGTAATACTTGCTATTGATTTTTATGACAAAAATGAGGGCTGTATTTCTAAGCCTCGTATTGTTGTGGAAATTGGAAGTGTCTACATATTTTATGGGCTGACTTTATCGCTTGAATATCATTGTTGTTTTTTTTATGAATGTGCTAAATAATTTGCATTACAACGCCTGCCTCATATTGTGTGTAATTTAAAAGCATGATTAAAAAAGTTTAGAGGGTAGCGACCACTGAAAAAAAGACCGTAAACCCTACATTACGTGGCTCTGCACCCGTAGGTTCAGCGCAATTTATTTTAGTTAAATTCCTAGCCGGACTGCATAATTGAATTTGTAGGTGCAAAGAAAACAATTTTGGTGGCAAATTAACATTTACGCAATAATAGGTTGACGGGTGGGTGAAGCGGGGTGTTTACGACCCACCCTTTGTTCTCGAACTAAAAGGGTTAAGTTTAAACATCGCAGCTCTTAACCCTGCCTGCGCGTACGTGTGAACATATGTTGAACAATATTTTCCCCGCTCTCGCTGCGACACGTTGTTTTATAAAAACGATCGTGTTTTTTTTCCTTTTGAGTATTAACGCGTGGAAATTGCGTGTGACTATTTTCGTATGAATGCGATGTTTTTGTATGGAAATGCTGGTAATTGTATACGTGTGTGAATGGATTAACGGCTGTGTACGTAGGGATGTAGGTACGTAGACAAGGGGTGGGTGTATGGATTAAGTTATAAACAAGGACGCGTTTCTTTGTGTAGCTTTTCTTTTGTTCTAAAGTTGTTTTTGTGTCAGGACTTTTAGGTGTAAATTACTTTACACGTCGACTTTACGCATTTATTTTAAGACGTCATGGAAAATACACGAATATGGGTAACCAGAGCTCTAATCTCCTCCCATCTCGTTCTATATCAATTGTTGGTTAAGGAAAGCAATAGTTTAAGTTAAGTCTGTATTGAACATAATAAGCACCAGTACTGGCTCGTACTGGCTCTAAAGTTTACCCATTGTAAATATAGCAGTCGGCAATTTCTTTCATTGACTCTAATAGCTTTTATACTCAATGGCTTCGTCTTGGCCGTGCTGAGACGGCCATTGAAAGATTATACTTGCTTACGTACAATAATATTGCTTTTTTACGAGCGTTCAAAGGATTACACAGTTATTATTTAGAAAGGAAACTATAATTTTCAATTCGGTAAGAATTTCTAGTATTTACAATAATTTTCTTTAGAAAAATTCACTAGTCATTAAAAAAACAAATAAATTATTGACATTGGTCATTGTGTTGAAACATTTAAATGGACGTTTTTCGCCTAAAATCTTTGCTTGTTATTGTTACTGATTATCGCTGCTCAATTAAAGACATTAGATTGAGCGCCCCAAAAACAGAGCTTACGTGAATATAGACATTGCGTATCGACACATAAGATCACAAATCGATAAGCCAGCACATGGAATTACACAGACAATTCCAAAGCCCTTTATCCTTAACGAATCTATCGACGTAGTACGCACTAAGTTCATTGTTTTGTATTAAACAGCTTATCGCCTCGGCCAGCCAAGGCAAGGATTAGTTGCTCGCTTCATTTTACGGGCAAATGCTTTTCAGACAAGACGGGCGCATGGTAAGGGTTAAGTTACATCCGAAATGTAAGATATTGTTCTTTGACATCGGGAATTTGATATATCCTCTAAGGACGTTACAATTTCGTACACGATTGATCAGAAAATTTGATACCATGTTGAAAGTAGATTAGGAGGCCATGAAAATCGATTCAATGTTAAATGTATCTGTGAAAGTTAATTTATAGAGGCATTTTAGCGTTGTGTTTGCAAGAAAACAACCAATCAACGGCATTTAGTAGTAGTTAGGCATTGACCATTTATTCTTCGTCTTATGAACATTATATACTCGATGGCCCTGGGTAATGTTAAGTGTTTAGTACCCTCAACAGTATCCATGAGTAGGCAAAAATCAGATTGTTAGTGCAAGCAAAAGATTTCATAAGATTCTTTATATGATGGATGACCAGATACTAGAAGGTATACTTACGGCTTCCTTTTCAGAAATATTCCAAACGCATTGGTAGTGGCGTCTTTCAGTCAAAACCAATAAACGCAGTAACATGTAAGGTAGAGGTCACTATTACCGGTGAGTAAGTAAAATGATGTAAATTTTGAACCATTATGAAATAAGTACTCGTTAGATAGATAGACATATTGGATACAAAATTGTTCGAATTTTCGCTAGATTTGTGCGGAGGCCTCAGTATCTCAATATCTGTGGGGTAGTGTCTATCAAAGTCTGTACTTTATATTAATGTGTGTAGTAAAGTGAGAAGGCACTTATCACCATAACTTAAGTGCGGAACTAACGCTTTGAGTTAAGTGCCTAATTTGTGATAATTACTTCATGTATATAATGTTTTGCAATGTCTATTAGGTAACCTACGTTGGTTAATGCTCTTCAACTAAAACATCGGAATTGTAGTTTTCTGTGAGGTCGGATATTATCGGATAATTATCAAGCTATATTTATAACTTCGAACCCCGCTTTCCTATAACTACGATTGAATTCATGAAACAAAACTGACCAGTCAATTTAACGTCTTTTGCGATTGTTGTAATCCTAAAATGCGTCTTATAAACCCGCGTAAAAACAAACTTATCTTCGTACAATATTAACATCGTTGCAGCCTCCCACTTACTAAGAGTATTGCGAACAAAGATCCTAATCAAACGTTCGCGGGAGCCCAGCGCACCCTTGGGACTTGACGCCTTCATAAAAACTGCTCACTATTCCATGGACCTCAAATATTAACCCTAAGTTCTTGGCCACGACCTACCCGCTCAGGCGACACACGTCTTGCGACAGTGAGCGCGCGTCCTGAGGTACGGCGCATTGCCGAATGCAGAATTCGCGGTGCACAAAACGAATGCTGAATTGTTACGGCCAAGAGCATGTTCACTCTCGCTTGCACTTTGGATTGTTTCAAACCTGCCGTAGGTATGTTTGATTCCGCATGCGTCATCACTGGAGAGAACAAAAGAAAGAACTTGTTTACACCATACTACGGTTCACCACAACCCACGTGACTAGCAGAGCGACAATACTGACGCGACTGAAACAAAAGACGCGCGTGCGTTTCCAATGACGCAAGCTACTCGTACATCGCCCGGGGACGTGTGCGAGGCCAAAGAATAGCTTCTTAGCGGCAGATTTCAATTACCGAAACCCTCCGAGGGATAATATTGTTTAGTTTACCTACCTACTACCTACCTAGTCGTGTTTACCTGAGCTTGGCACTTGGTAGTAAGGCAGTACCTACTCCCTTCGTGTCGATATTGACATGGGTGCGCCGGGTAACCGACTATTTATAACGCAGGCCGGAGTTAATGGAAAAAATAACGGAAGATACATAATGTTTTATGAACACACTTATGTAGTTAAGAGTGAACGGTTTACTGACTTTTCACAGCTCCTGAATGGGATAACGAATCATTTTTGAAGTGAATACTTTTTAGGCGCGTTGAGAGCACTTTTTGAGTAAACTAAAATCATGGAACTCGCTGGAACTCGCATGACCGTCAGGTACACGTTTCGTAGCACTAGTAGCCGCTACGGCGTAGCCGAATTGAATCTGCTACGAGTGCTACGAACTCACTTCTATCAACAGGCCCCAAAGACTGCCCCGCAATTTTTTTTTAAAGGTCAATAGCTCCCTATCCCCAAACTGGTTCTTATTGAAAAGTAAGCTGGCCAAAGCATGCTAATGAGGTGGCTAGGGTTGTCACTTCTAATACTAGTTGCGAATGACTAGTCTAGTTAATAAGCAGTCTAGATCTACGCAGCTCTCCAGATACTTCTGTGTGCCGACTGGGCTTTCACTGAAATTACCTCTGCACGTACCCTAGTTATATATTTCGTACTACTTTTCAATATTACGTGTCTTCAATAGCAAAACTACGAAACTCCTATGGTTATTTTTTTTTCGTCTGAAAATGGAACTATGCTTTTTACGGTACCATTTTAGCGAGAATGAAAGTACCTAAAGGTACATTTTATTTTCGGTTCGTCTTCCGGCTGAAATGATGATGATGATACCTTAAATGGTAAGTATACTTATTTTTTATGTGTGGTTAGTGCATAACCTGGTGTCAGAGTTTCTATGCCGCCCATTAGCCTCTGATTAGGCTTTACATGCTGGTTTCCTCGTGAAGTTTTCCTTCACCGAAGCAAGTGTAATTAAACAATATGCTCATGAATCCGAAAAATCAGAGGTATGTGTCTTGGGTTCGAATTCAGGACCACGAGACCGTCACCACGCACCACTAGGCTATCACTGATCTCAAATAATCTCAATGGTATACTGTATTATGCTTTCGAAATACACAATGTGAATTCATTTCAAAAAGACAATTCAATAAGTTCTATTCTAAGCGCTTTAAGAGCATCATCAAATCGATATATACCAACATTTATTCCACGAGCACATTACATAAGTATCTCAGTACTTATTGGAAAACATACCTAATGCTACACATCTATTTTCAATAAATACTTCATGTGTGTAATATAATTCAGCTGAAAGCATTACTTTGGTACGTAAATAGTGAATCATTTGTGTAAGTATACATAATATACTGAGACATATTAGATTGAACCATACTTATTATCCTTCAGGATTCAGTTATGTTAAAAATGCTTTATGAAATCGAATTTTCCTTTATGATAAAATTAAGATTATATTATATATGGAGTCTATTTTCACAATTATTGACAGCTGTTGTGGTCAACCTTTTTGGAGACACAGTTTGTGCAGTTACTTTTGCATGTTTTTGCAATGACCATCCGTGTAGCCCTTTCCCAATTATATTGGGTTCGGCTTCCAGTCTCACTGGATGCAGCTCAATACTATAGTATTTTACATGGAGCAACTGCCTAAGTGACCTTCACTACCCAGTTATTACAGGGTAATACGATACCCCTTGGTAAGACTGGCTATGAGACATTCGGGTCACTGACTACCTATAACTACTGTCAAAGATCAACAAATGACCGCTAGGCAACGGTTTAACGTGCTTTTAGTAGGTAATGGATAGTCGACAGTCCAAGTGCGGTTTAACCTTTAAGATCAACCTATGCGGTTGGAGATCTCCTCGATGATGGAACTGCCTAGATTGGGGAAATCCTTTATGTACTCGTGTGTATTTGTCTGGAACTTCGAGCAGAGCCAGTGACTAGGTAAGTACTTAAGCAAGCCGTGTTTACTACTAAATGTTTTACTCATAAGGATTACCTCTACTATCCTACTTCTTACGAAAGTTTGTAAGAATGGGTGTATGTTTGTTACTCTTACAAGCAAAAACTACGCAACGGATTTAGATGAAATTTTGCGAACGGATAATTTATAACCAGGATTAAAACATAGGATAATTTTCCTTCGGGTAGTATGGATCCTGTGGGTCAATTATCGACCTCAATGCGGGCGAAGTCGCGGGAATAAAATGGGAATGTATATGTCCCCGTAAAATTGTCAAACACGTAATATTGTAATCTCTCTAGCGATATTGTAAACTCTCGAAATATTGTCATACGAGCACACTGCTTACAATAAAACGGATTATTTTTCGTGAAATGCATGCGATGGTAGTCAACTCACGCGGTGTGGAGGGAAGGAGGGGTCCCCCTTGCCCAATGGTACCACTCTCATGAAAAGATAATGTACCATTCCTGAGAAATACCGATTAATATAACCTAACCTTAAAATACTTCATATTCCCCTTAAAAGAGTAGTCGACGGAGCCGGCCCCTATTTCCGAGTGCAGGGTTTATAGAAACCTAACTAACCTAACGGGGGGGTGCCCCAAGTCCCGATTATTGGGGGGGAGAATATTGTAATATAACGTGTTTGACAAAACGGTGACATATACATACCCTTAATTAAAACACAGCCGAGTGTAAACTGCAATATTGCCTACTGATATTGCATGCAAATGTCACCGTACCATGCCCGCCTACCTAGCTACTTATGTAGGTACCCACGTCCCGATAATGGCGGGCCATTTTAAGCCTGAAATCAATAATTCATTCATTCTCTCACATTTATGTGACAACGCTGGTGTCAATCAATTAACGTTAAATAACGCTTCACGGATTTTGTCTGGTTTTCATTATAATGAAGTTGAGCTACAAAAACAATGATAAAGTTAATTGAAAAAAATCGGGATTGGAACGTGCATGTTTCTGAATGTAAATGAGATCAGCTAAGTATGTGGCTTTGCCTTTAGATGCAATGAAATAAGAGTATGAAGATTCAATCATAAATTATATTTTATTACCTATCCTGAACGTAATAGAAATTTCAAGAGTGTACATATGCACGTATGAAGACCAAATATTTCAAATCAAATTAATTTTTAGCGAAACTCCGTAGTTGTGATGGAAGTCCCCGCCTGAACAGGAAACATGAAAAACAAAAACATTTACGGATTATTTTTGAATCGATACCCGTCATGCCTGTTCGACTCCGCTGGCTAATTTTATTTGACCTTTTATACAATAAATTATTTATATTATTTCTTCTTTAAGAATTGCTCGTGGCTAAATAATAACAGCCGCTCGGGTCGATCGTAAGGTTAAGCCGTGCTTGTCTAGGTTGGTATCATGTTGAGGTCAGATAGGCGACTGCCTACACACACCCACACACACACCCAGTCCATGTAAAAAACTGTTATACAGTTGTTTCCGGTTAGACTGGAAGCCGACCCCAACATAGTTGGGAAAAGGCTAGGCAGACGAGATTACGATATAATAAATTCTTTTCATAAATCTGAGAGCAACAGACAAAGGAATGTAAATTTCCACAACAGTTGGCAGCTGGCATTCTACTTCTAACCCATTGAATTCCATGACGTACAAGTTTACGCTCCCCACATTTCAAATATTCAGAAAAAGAAATATTTCCTTATCGCCCCTCTACATTTGTGGAAACAATAAAAATGCCCCCAATTTCAATTTGTACAGGCTTTGTTTGTACAACGTGTACAGACACTACAGTCAACTGCACGTGTTTGATGACAATTTGACATTGATAGCGACTTTATGTCTTAGCAGTAAGAATGGTTTTCGTGTAACCACTGACGTTTGGTATGACCGAACGTTTGACGTAAGTCGCACGTGGTGTAGACATCCCTCGTTTGAACTACCCTTCCCAAGAATATATTTAGCGTAAAGATGTGGTTTGCAGGAACATCAGTGGGCCTATATGAACACGCAGAGTAATGAAAAGGAGAAAGCCCATTTTCCCTACATCTTTGGGCCTAACATTACTTTACGTTACAAAGTACCTTAAAAGTACACCAGGGATAATCTGATTTAATTTCAATTAAATTGGCAATTACATTTCTGAGAATTGCTAAGTTAGGCTAGGTTAAAAGCGAGTGGCGGAAAGTGGCGAGTGTTCCACGCGCGCCTCAAAGAGATGTCAGCAGAAAGGAAGGGGTCCGCAAGGGCCGAAGCCTGCCGGGGCTGCGGGACTGTTCGAAAGAGATACCGTGGCCCCGGAACATAAAGGGCGAGGAAGGAACATGGATGGGTTTTAGTCAGTAAAAGTCTGACACTCCCAGCGCGGGACTCGTCTCGCTGACTCGTCATTTGATGATTTCCGATCCGGAAACAAAATGTGGTTAGGTTTTGCCGTCGTGGCCCTCTACACTCTACTTATGCAATTTTTTTTTCCGTTGTGCTATTGTTTTTTTGTTTTACAAAAAACACGATAATTTTGCAATAAACCACTTGACTGTAACGCTTAGGCCCAAAAGTGGGCATTCTCCTTCGAACCATTTGCTATCGCACATAAAGACTCGGATTTCAGACTGTCTTTATTTATATCTAGACGTCGCGCGTTCGTGCTAAGGCCTCTGACTAACGAGTATCTTGTTTGTGGTAATATTTCGCACGCAAAGAGGCGCAGCCGTCAAAGGAAGAATTTGGCTCGACCGATAAAATCGGTCAATGATTTAATCGGTCACCCCCAAAAATAGGTCAGCTGTATGATTCTTCTTTAAAACTTTTCTCTAATATTGGTCAGTCGGTTATGTACTTTTATAGGAATGTGTCAAAGCCAAATAAATTTGGTTCTTTAATTGTGTTTTTATCATTCGTTTGTAGCGAAACATATTACATGTTTTAAGGCCACAGTAGAAATTAAACTTTTCATTATTCTGACCTATTCTGTTAAACTCATTAGTTTCACAGTTCCTTTTATTTCACATTGATATTTCCGTGGGTTTCCGGAAAAGGCACGTTATATTAAAATATCACAATGTCAACATCCTGCTATTCACGCTACTTACAATAGACACAGATAAGTGCAAAAGGATATACTCTACCTAAGTTGGTACCAACCTATGTAAATGTAACTACAATATTTCTGAAACTCCTCGTACATTACAATTGTGCTCAAATAACTGACGAAATAGAAGAACAATATTGAACGAGTTCCATAAAATGTGGCGTCAACAGTAACCGGCAAAAGTCCCAAAAATAATAATCTCTAAAAAGCAATGGAGGCAATAAATATCTTCGAAAAAATATTACCACGTAATTTTAATGATTTTTCAACCAGATTGGATTAAATTAATTATTCTGTACACAAACATTAAAAATAGTAGAAGGTACTTAGAGCAATTATAATCTACTCGTAGTATAAAATGTACCTATCGATAGCGTACCTATTAATGTGCCAATAGATTTAAAACTTGAAACTACAAAGCTACAAGTGATTTTGTTTCATAATACCTAAGAATATCATCATAAGCAGATGCTTATGATGATTTCTTATTTGATATTCTTGACAAATATTATAAAATACTGGTATTCGATAGTTAGGCAGATGCCTAACTATCGAATACCAGTATTTTACATGGAGGGGCAGACTATCTGGCCTCCACAACCTAATTATTACTGATTAATACGGTACCCTTGGGATGACTGGTTGTCCGAAATAATATGTTATGCATCATGGTCATAAGAACCAAAATCCCTACTCACATGATGTAGACATGTCTGGTGTTTGCATTGAAAATTAGTTTTCATACACGAAAACAAAGTTCCCTTAGTTAAACAACCTCAAAGTAAGATTTAATATCGCCGCAGGAACTGAGTAAACAATGCCACTTCGAAAGGGAAATTGTTTTCTGAATATTGAAAATGACGAGAAATAAAGTTAGGGGAAGTGTCGACAGTGTATGGTTGAGAACAAATTTATTGGAGACAATATCTTTCACGAAATCACACTAATATTATAACCTTGCTGTGCTTCGGGATTTCACAAGCAGTTTCTCCTTTTGCTCAGCTCCTAAGGGTCGTAGATAGCCAGCCTCAAAGATCAAGGTTTGGAAATCAAATGCTAAAATATTTTTTCAAATCCGGAAATTTTAATGGCACTCCCAGTGCGTTAACACAAAAAAGAAACAAAAGAAGAAGTTCTTCTTCCCATCCACAGAAAAACCGTGTACAAAAACTAGTAAAGCTTATAATCCTACAAAGTACACAATTTGGCTAACCAATCTATTGTCCATTAAATAATATTAGAACATTAGAATAGTGAATGTCACCGATATATCGGCCACACAGTCGGTTGTTGCCGTTATCTGTGGGGGCACGATACACATAATTTAATTAAATGTTAACAGTAACACTGAATTAACTAGAATTGTCATTCACTAATGTATCCCATTATCTGCAACCTAATATTTGGTAGGCCATTGAATGATTATGTGTAGTTAAAATACCTTTGTGTTAGTATAACTTACTTTTGCCCGCGGCTCGATAATCATTTCGGGTTGTATACTCTGTTTGTAATACTAATAATATAGTTGAACTAGCTTATGCCCGCGACTTCGTTCGCGTGAAGTTTTGATATCGCAACGCATCGCCTGGTCAACGGAAGCTTTTTCCCGCTTGCAACATTTCTTATTGCTGCTCCGCTCCTATTGGTCATAGCGTGATGTTATTATATAGCCTATAGCCTTCCTCGATAAATGGACTATCCAACGCTAAAAGAATTTTTCAATTCGAGCCGGTAGTTCCTGAGATTAGCGAGTTCAACCAAACAAACAAACAAACTCTTATGCTTTATAATATTAAGTACGAGTATAGATAATGATTTGAAAGACACGTGGTGTCATCCATTATCATTCGAACGTTATTGTTGTTTTCCTTGGGAACAGTACTTTTTTTCGGGATGAAAGGTACCCCATGTCCGTTTCTTTACACCTGAAAAACTATATGCAAAATTTCAGGATGATCGGTTCAGTGGTTTAGGCGTGAAAAGCTAACAAACAAACTTACTTTCGCATTTATAATATTGAGGTATGGATTTACTCTGAATTTGTAATGTTTAGTATTCTATTCGATTGGACGTTACAAATAGTTTCAATAGGATAAAAAATAAGTTCGATTCTATAATAAATCCATTGAAGGCAGCAATTTATCTATCTCAAAAACGCTTATAATACCATCAGGACATGGACTCTTAAATATAGCCATCTGCTCTAGGAGCCATTATTTTCATTCCAGCAAAGATTCTCGATTGTCCCGACAGAGATTCGAAGAAAAAACCTTTGTAACAGACAATTAACTGCAGCGACGAGGAATTAATTCCTTCCAGGGCCGGGACCGAACTAGGATCCTTAATATTTCTTTTGTGGGACATAAAAAAACATAATACCAGATTAAAGTCTGTACTGTGGACAAAATAAGGTCGATATTAGTGTAATTCTCTTTGCCGTCCACGCATTTCGCGCCGTAGAATGGACGCATCAGTATGAAAATAAGGATTATCTCAGTTATTCCACGCCGGCTAACACCTAATTTGCGAATGAATTCCTTATTTTACTGAATATATTTACTTTAGCTACAACAGTATTTTTTATAAAATTCTTCAGGAAATAAAACGAAATCACGCAATATTATAATATCTCTGCACCTTTATTTTTCTAATATTGCATCTAAAGAATAATTTCTAGCAAAAAAGTCGTTCACGATTCCGTTTACTCTTTCTACGAACAATGTATTGTCTGAACTCTCATCTTCGTAGACCCCTTCATCACAATGTTCATATTTCATTTCAGTCATTTTAAGGGCGTCTTCATATGGGGCCGTTATTATCATCATTGAGACTAGAGCCTCTATCAACCCAAGAACCGAATATTCGTTTAGGTGTGTTTGAAAAATAGTCCTTGGGTATACTTCTTCAACGTCTAAATTACAATGTCGAAGGACAGCTGCTAGTGTTCCGTAGTAAATGTCGAGGAGTTGATCATAGTGTTTGTTGAGGAATTCGCCGTCGGTTGACATGTACAAGAAGTAGGCAATATCGGTGACCGGCGATGCGAGCCGGACCAGCTGGTAGTCAATAAATATCACTTCTACTGGCTTGCAACCCTGCGAGCAATGAAAATTTATTTGATGAATCTGTTTTAACAGATCCTATAAATATATTTTACAATAATACTTAGTGCTATCTTTACTCTACCTAAACATATTATATACCTAGTTAATATTTACATGATCCAAGTTCACATTTTCAACAAAAACGTTCAGTTTTCGAAGTTCTTACCTTAACTTTGTAAAGTATGTTGTTATTCCAGCAGTCACCGTGACAAATAGTCCTGTAGGAATCTGGCCGAGTGCATTTATACAAAACCGTCAGTATGTCTGGAGCGAGTCGATTCAGCTTATCTCTCGCGGATGCGTCTAGTACTACGTTAACAGAAGCCTCGTAATACGAGCTCATACTCTTCGGCGCGGGCCCAGGATGACAATATTGCACATCGTCAGTGCACAAACGAGCTATCTCCTCAAATTCTTTTGGATTTGTTTTCTCAAGCACAAAGGACAGCGCATGAAATTTCGCTAAATTTTTCATCACGAGTGAAACATAATCTAAATTCGCCTTGAAGAGTCTGTCGCGTAGTTTGTACCCATCTTCTTTTAATCCTTGCACGGCGATGGTTTCTTTGTCATATTCGGCACAAGCTAAAATGCAGTTTGGAAATTTGATTTTCAGTCCTTCGACATTTTTCATTTTGTTTTGAACTTCCAGCAGTTTCGGCACGATCTTTTGGTAAAATATGAATTCTCGTTTGTACGATTCTCTGAAGCATGCACGCATTTTTGGTTCAGGATGCCACTTTATCATTATGTTCTTTCTGATTTTCTGTCCATCAATAATCCCTTTAAGCTGCACTTTGAACATACCGGTCAGAAAACTGTCGACCTCTTCACATCCTAACTGTACTACATAGTCAGTTAGTTGCATATTACTTAGTTCTGCCGTTTTGTAAATTAAGTCAATAAAGTCTTGCTGACAGCGTGATATTTTCTTTGGTAGCATTATTCACTGATTTCACTTTAAATCTATTTCCACAAGTACCGATTTCGTAGACTGAATATTGACACGGTCAGATGACGACTGACTTATCACCAGCAATCTTATACCTACACTATCAATAGTTAAACTGTCAAATTTCGGTATCTGTAAGATAAATTACAGGAACTAGATGAACAAAACATCATCTTATTGTTTGCTTCCACTGATAATATAGGTACCTAGTTGAATATATCTCAAATTATCAAGGATTGGAAACTCACAATCTGAATGGCATTCCTTCGATGATTTGTATTTATTCACTTTGAATCAGCACTCGTGCCAATGTATAAAACTATGATAATGAGATGTGTTTAGCTGTTTACGGTCGCATTATCAGTGATGCGGCGGGTACACAGATGACAGACGTTTTGAGCGTTATCAGCGCGGAACAGTCTCACTCAACGAATGGCCGCGAGATAAACTAGTCCCGGGCGGACACAATACCTTTTGTAATGCCACTCAATGGCCGTCCTGCCTGCCTACAGAGTCGGCGATGTGTGTGTGCGTCATACAACTGGTTTTATGCATTCAATGTCGTATTGTGCGCTATTGTCGTACTCCTGACCACGGCTGTGCCACGGGTCTTGGAATACGCACAGTGAAATGTGCATGAAATGGACCGTTCGCTATTCTGTCTGCTTTGCGAAAATATGGAATAGTACTCGTATTCGATATTCATTTTCTGAGGCGATCGGTCCGTGTGTAGGTTTCATGAAGTAATATTGTTCGTTGTAAGTTATATTGAATGAAATTGTCTTTTTCATATTTGTCCTAGGTTTTCTGTGTTTGTTGGATATTGTCTACTATAAGATTTTCTTTACTGTATCTTCGGGTTTCGTTTTCAAATTCTTTCCAAAAAAATAACAATATCGTTAAATATATGGGAATGAATACCGTAAGAAAAACTTAAAACAACTACAGAGGTGTCTTTTTTCAGCAGTATGGACTGCCAACTATTTTTGAAACTACAATCTGCTATCCTGGGCTGGTAGTAAAAAGCAAAAACGTAACCGTTTAAATATTTACGAAAACTATTTCATTTCGAAACAAGTAGAGAGACAGACGAGTGACCTCATAAAGTTTTTCACCTTTGTGTTAAAATAGCAATAAAACAGACCCTTTGTTCTCTGTCACAACTACGTAGGTATAATTATCTAATTAAATACCTAAGGCTCAATTTAAATTGTCGCGGAAACGGTTTTATGCCTGCAATCCCAGAGCGGTTAGGCAGAGATGTACCCATACACCTACATTGAACAGCGGTGGCCCAGTGGTGGCGGCCCCGACTTCGGAACAGTAAGTCGTGGGTTCGAACCCAGGCAGGCGCATTACTTTGTGTAATTTATTTCATCACCACTGCTCTCAAAAACGGTGAAGGAAAACATCGTGAGAAAACCGGCATGTCCTAGAGCCAAAAATTCGAAGACATGTGACATCTACCAACCCGCACTGGGCCCGCGTGTTGGATTATGGCCCATACGCAAAATACGCGCTTTGACGTGGAGTTGCGGACACCAGCCCGTTGTACAATACAATACAATACAATACACCTACATTTCCCCAGTTATCTTCAAGTCCCACGTAATAGGGGCCAGCCCTATTGCCTTCCAGCACTACACATTTTTGA
Source organism: Xestia ashworthii (assembly GCA_950022955.1). NCBI lineage: Eukaryota > Metazoa > Arthropoda > Insecta > Lepidoptera > Noctuidae > Xestia > Xestia ashworthii. The sequence goes on along the minus strand of OX465562.1, from coordinate 10,151,017 downwards.
AATTTGTATCTTTGTACACCAAAACAGACATGAATTTGACTTATTTAATGATGTTGTTTCCAGACCCAGCCGCAAAGTGCATATGCTTAATGTTCCTAGACGTAGAATTAAATTGTTCTCTAATAATGTATACTGCATGTCCATTACTGTTTATAACAAATTACCTGATGGCAACAAAACCCTTAGCCTCAGAACTTTTAAATGCAAATTATTTAACTTTCTCCTAAACAAATGTTATTACACGATTGAAAATTTTATGACTGAAAAATTTACCTGAATATTTGACATGATTGCTTATAATCATAATTTATCTCCTTGTCATAACTGAATTTTGACTTATATAATTAATCTCGTTGACTATAATAATATATTGTTCAATTTATTTAAATTACTTGTAATTCTAATGATTAATAACTTAATTTTTATGTAATGATGACCCATAATTTTAATAACCATATTTGTACGCCGGAAACGGCAGAATTTATGATCGTAATACACAATTCACAAAACAACTTTGTACAATATTCTCACAAATAAATGTTTCTATTCTATTCTATTCTATTCTATTCTATTCTATTCTATTCTATTCTATTCTATTCTATTCTATTCTATTCTATTCTTCAACCGAACACAAATGCTGACTACGTGGCTGCTACTGAAAAATTCCTCATAGAAAAACCCATTATCAATTTACCTGACTTAGGAATACCCAGGACCTCGTGCTTACCAGTCGCGCTTGTGATTACGAGAACAAGATGTCATGGTAATGGCAAGGTGGTGTATCTACTAGATAAAAAACTTTTTTGCAAAAAATAAAACCGACTTCAAAAAAAAAACAAAAAAGTGAAAAATAACTTTAGCTTCTGAAGTCGGTGACAAAAAAACTAAATCAATTAAACAAAGGTCACCGACTTCAGAAGCTAAAGTTATTTTTCACTTTTTTGTTTTTTTTTTGAAGTCGGTTTTATTTTTTGCAAAAAAGTTTTTATTTTTCACTTTTTAGTGGTTCACATGGAAAGTGCATACCGTTACAATTACAACAAGCCCAAACACGACTAGGATACATTGTCTCATTATGGAGTTCCGTGACTCTTGGCTTCATCATCAGATCTGATGGTAGAATGGTTCTTATCAAACGCAAATGCTTCACTTGTTATAGAAAATACCAAAATCGCAACACGTTTTCATATAAAATTTGAAGAGTTCCCTCGATTTCGCCAAGATTCCATAATCAGATCCCGACTTGGTGGCTATGGGACCATTTGGAAAGAATACCCTTTCCAACAAAAAAAGAATTTTCCAAATCGGTTGGCAAGCGACGGAGTTATGCCCGAACAAACATAAAAAAAAAAAAAAAAAAAAAATATAGAAACATCCGAATTGAGAACCTCCTCCTTTTTTAGAAGTCGGTTAATAAAAAGCTGCTAACTACGAGAATAGGCTTGTGTCCTGAAAAAATCTAATTAGTTCTGTCATGGTTAGATTATCAAAAAATATTTGACACGTATTTTTTCTTTTTTACGTAAACCATAATTGACGAAGATACGACGCTTTTAAAATTCTCAATACGTCACGCCGTGCTATAATTTTTAGTGCGTTGTGACGTCACCAGCCCCCACTCTCGAGTTTTGATGCGTTTTATCTTTGTCAATATTCATTGATTTTTCCTTTTTTGGCTTGCTTCTAATCTGTACGCTACAGAATTAACATAAAGATCATTATGATTTGTACATAAAAAACATTTCCATTCGATTCCGCGAATGTAGTTCTACCATTAAGTCGCTCTTTGACGGCAGGTGTATTGTTTATTTGGTCAATTATCAGTTACCAGGAGCCATTTTGAATTATTTAACAATAAAGTCAAACTAACTACTAAATTTAGGAGGCACTAACAATTCTGTTTGATGCCGAATCGTAATTAATGTTGCTATCAAATTGAAAACTGTTTCCATTCACTGCCTCTATTCCATTTGGTGTGCCCATTATCTTTGATTATGTAAGTACTCCTAATAAATTCATGCTGGATGGATTGTAGATGTGAACATAATAGATAGAGTATTAGAATATTGTAGTTAAGCATTTCAGCAAAGTTGTCTATTAGACAATTAGGTTACAGTAAAGTGTTGTTGACTTTTATTATTTTTAAACAGATACTTGATTACCTTCATAGCAACTGTGCGGGATGCAGCTGGATCCCGCTGGATTAAAGTCAATCCAGTAAAAAGTTATCGGTATTGAAAACAGTGTCGATGCAATTCCTAAGTTCCATTTAGTAGAGGATGAAAAAAAAACCGGCCAAGAGCGTGTCGGGCCACGCTCACTGTAGGGTTCCGTAGCTTCCCAGACCATTAAAAATACCAACATTTTTCGTCAGCAAAAATAACTTTGTTTTTCATAGTATTTGTATGAAAAACAAAGTTATCATTTGCGTTTTTTTGAAAAAGTGCTATATAACTCAAAAACTATTCAACTCATCAAGTTGAAAATAATTTTCCTAGAAAGTTCATATAAAGGTCTACTTCTGTGATTTTTTTCATATTTTTTAAACTTATGGTTCAAAAGTTAGAGGGGGGGGGACACATTGTTTTTGACTTTCGGAGCGATTATTTCCTAAAATATTAATATTATCAAAAAATGATTTTAGAAAACCCCTATTCATTTTTAAATACCTATCCAACAATATATCACACGTCAGGGTCAAAATTAAATAAAATCGCTCCCCACTTTACGTCTGGGGGAGGTACCCTAATAAAAATGTTTTTTTAAATTTTTATTTTTGCACTTTGTCGGCATGATTGATATACATATTGGTACCAAATTTCAGCTTTCTGGTGCTAACGGTCACTGAGATTATCCGCGGACAGACAGACAGACAGACATGGCGAAACTATAAGGGTTCCGTTTTTTGCCATTTGGCTACGGAACCCTAAAAACAAAATTAATCTGAGCCTCATGCTGTTATAATTCCTAATCTCTTTCTTTATAGTCTGGTTAGTGCCTAACCTGGTGTGTTTATGACGTCCATGGAACTCACGCGTCTTGCCGTACTTAGCTTTATACATGCCAAAAAATTAGATGATTTTAATTCATAATGGAAAAACCCATTAGCACTTTTCCCGACCAACCTCAACCTCATGCTTAGCGGTGGCGCTATACGAACATTACATTAATGAGACGGTGATTTCCCAGCACCTTTTACTAACAAGCAATTCCGTAAACCTTGACACTACCTCAAAAAATGCATATAATTTTACCGCTAGCTTCGATGATAGTGTTTTAAACATTTTCGTTGATTTCAGTGAAAGTAACATTAAAAACAATATGATCTACAACCCTGCACCATAATTTGGCATGGGGGGAAACGTGTCTAGACGTGCAGGAAATCAGTTTTCCGTAGACATCGACGTTGACGCCGCCGGTTGCCCGCTTCAATTGACTCACTTTTTCATTTTATTTTTAACGGCAACACTTATATTTTGCTTTCAGGTTCGAAGTACTTGTGCTACTAAAGAATATCCAGACACCATCGCGAGATTAAGGCCTGAATTCTTATCGCGCGGACGTCAGCGAGAACAAAATACAGCTGTCGGTAGCCGCTGACGTCAGCGTCGCAGTATGGTACTATTTAGAACACAATGGAGAGCGACCGACCGTCAGCGCGACAAGAATTCAGGCCTAAACGCAAGAACAAACAAGTAAATCTCTCGACAAGCTTTGATATCACACATATTATATAATGTAGTAATACATTGATAGGTTCAATTTACTTAGTTAAGTTAGTTTCGTCTTTTAAAAGTTTCTACTTTTAAAAAAAGATTTTTTTTTATAATCACTTTATTTTTTCACTACATTTTAAACAGCGCTGCCCTCGGCGTCATTTGATCGTCAAAGTTCTTTCAGTAATATAGATTAGTTCGACGAATATTTCTCTTTATTCCTACAGGGAAGCCTGGAAGATATTCCCAGAAGTTAGAGAACCCTGAATACATAAGTAAAATTGTTGAAACAAAACATGTTCCAATTTAAATGTATAAAAAGTAAACAGATACAACGAGTATCATAACAACTAGAATCAGTGTCTGTTTTGGAGGAAGTCAAGTAGAACACTTCTAACGTAATAAGTTCTGCTACTTTTTGTTCCCACTTCTCATGTAGAGGGCGCTTGCGTCAGTGCAATACTAGAGAATTTATTTACAAAGAATTTGTAAAAGTATTATGAATCCTACAGTAAATTAATAACTGCATTTGAGTTTTTTCTAACTGTAAAACAAGTTACTGCACTGAACGTTTTAATTGCACAGGCGTCGTGTACAACTAAGCCTTTTATTTAGTAATTATCGTTTGTTATGGAACACACGTCAGTGTTGCACAAGAATATGGTTTAAAAATTACATCAGTGAGGCGGAACACATCGCTATAGATTATAACGGCGGCCGCTTCGCTGCGTTTATTGTAGGGAACGATCACTATCACCCTCAATAGAACACAATGCCTTTGAAACAGCCAATCGTCTCCCAAGATCATATTAAAGGAAAATGATAAAACTTTTCAAAAGAAAGGGGGAAATAAAACCTATTACCTCAAGACAAACGCATTTCAAACACTAATGTAAGACCACCTTTTATCGCTCCTATAAATTTTCTTCAAAAGCTCAAATTTTTCGGCGAAGCGGTGAAAGCACTTCAAAGGGGAAGTAATGAAAGAAAAATGAGGAATGTTTTAATAACTGCCTCTTCGTTTTACAACAGTTATCTTTTATGTGCATGGGAACTGTTCCGATACCCCTTTGTGTTTTGGAAGCAAAAAGTCTTCTTCTTAAAACAATTCTAGAATTTGTTTTTGGGTCAGTAGCAAGACGAAGCCGAAGACTTGTCAGAATCTCAATTGAATCTACCTATTCGTGTCGAGAGCGACTCTTTGTGTAAGATAATGATGTACTTACTGATAGTAGCACAAACACTACGCTCGAAGCTCTATAATAACTCTGACATCGTAAAAACGAAAATAACAAATATTTTATCTCAAAATATATCAACCCTTCAAACAACACCAAAATATTTTCGCCTACATTTTTAACAAATAAATCCAATAGTCGGCTGTGAAAAATATGAATGCAATTTTCTAACTGGACGAAATTGGAATACATTTTATCCGGGCAAAACCGGCGTATCAGCCAGATATTTCATAAAACCGTTTTATAAAATATTTAAAGCATTTCGGAGGCGGACTACCGCGCCGGGCAGCGCACGGGGACGTCTCCAATGCAATAGTGGCTTATTTTACATTCAAAGCTTTGGGAGGCGCTTTTAAGGGGTTAGTTAAACATTTTTTTACCACACAAACTGTTTCTCTGCGTGTGTTTTTAAACAAAGTAGCCAGGAGTCTGCTGGCTATGCAAATGACCCGGTTTTGAGCTGGGAACACATAGAGTGTATGGTTTCCATGCCGTTGCGTTGCTGCGTGCTCGAGCAGGGTAACGCCGTGTTAGGGGTGCATTAGGCCGGGCAGAGCAGGGGTGCGTATCGATTGGCGACCCCCACCCGCCGCCCTCGACACTACACAATATTACTCTCTGCACTCCGAAACCCACCCTTTCGTTACATTTGCAACGTTTACTTGGTGGCCGAGATCATAATTATATTGTTTTAAAATATTTGACTTCAAAATATGTTTTGCATATTATTATTATTATACACTATGGTTTGTACTGCGTTATAATATTTGTCTGGGTTCGCAATCAAATGTGATGTTTTAGTAGACAATAACGTGGTTATTATAATTTGAAACGACGTCTTATTTGTTTCTTTTTTATTAATTAAAAAAACTCAAAAAACTAAGAATCATCACGACTTTTTTACAATGAAATACAATATTGTAACCCCTAAATTCATAGAGCGCACAAACACGCTGTCAGGCGCACGCGTCGAATGGCAACAACCGCGGTGATTACATGTAGACAACTATACATCTAGGGGCATCGTATCTAGGGATATCGGGGGCACTTTGATATCACGCGGCTCAAATTGTTTTATCTCACAGCACAAGAGGGGTTAGCAACGTCGCTGGTTTTCTTTTCTTTTATTTTATTCACAAAGTATGAATTGCGTTTTTTTTTGGTAGTCCTACTCATGTTTGGCAGAAATGATGAGAATTTTATTCTAACCAAAATTATGCGAGTGTGTAATATTTTTTGCTTGTTCACTTTTATAATTTCGTGAAGACTAGAGGGATGCAGGGGTGTGTCAATCTTCATTTTATTGCATGTGATGTTCATGTTTTTGATTAAGTGACATTTTGACGGATTGCATTATGCATAGCATGCAAAATCATCGTGTGATTTTATAAAGAGACACACCGTTTTCTTTTTATAATTCATTTCGAAATTTAATTAAAATCATTATCAATCACGATTATGGAAGGGGAGAACATTAAAATCAACGTCGCAATACGTCTTTGTTTTATAAATTAAAGTAAGTTTGCTGTTATCTTTTTCTATGGAGATTTCTGTAATCAATCAGTAGTAACGACACCCAAGGGAGAGCGATAAGAAACCTTCTTGATATCCAGTTTTTTTTTTTAAAGAATAATGTAACAATATTACACTTTTATTCATTTTGGTTTGTTTTAGAAGATTAGAATGAGATGCAGCGAATACCCATATTATTGTGCAATCCTTACGCAACAGGGGGTAATCCTATTGGCATCAGCCGGGCGGTCCCAAATCAAGGCTCCAGGTTGAATCCTAAAAGAAAACTCTGTCCAAACTGGAAGGAAACCAACCTAGGACTTTATGCTGATAAGTCATGGTTACAACAACAATACTAAAGAGACTATTTTACATCGTATACTGGTTTGTAGTCCCACTTACCTATAATTTAAACACCTAAATATTGTGTACATATACAATATACATTCTGTCTTTCAATAAATAAACAGATAAGCGCGCCAAATCAGGTGCGTCAATCAACGAGTGTAGTGCTGCTGCGCCGCCGAAGCGGACGTTCAACGGGCGAATCGTCCATCGCCTCCCGCTCCGGTAGGTACTAGGTACAACCACGGGCCTAAATACTACACATTTACGCTACATTCAAAAGCTATTTCCTCCTAAATTATTGAGAGGTGTTTCGAACATAGCCTTTCAAAACTGTATTCTGTCGTAAAGCGTCAATCGCTATTTAAAACAAAATCACTTTTGAATTTTGTACGTATCTGTACCTATAGTTAACGCACAATTGCACCAACTGCCCACCAGACGGACAGCTCCTGATTAATCAAACGACAACTATATTGAAGCTAGGGATGGTTACAACAATCGGAGGTATATTTGCTGTAACGTGTACGTTGAAACGTATTTTTATTTTCATTTATTTAGAAGTTGTTTACAGGGCCCAGACAAAGGGACATTCTATGATATTTTTAACATGCTTTTAATGGCATCAACTGTTACTAACTGCGTAAAAAATCTTAGAAGTTAAAGTTAACCCAGTTCTCGGATTCCAATTGAGCTGAAATTTTGCATACATCTTTCTTTAGTTTGTATGACAATGCGAGCTTAGCTAAGTGACGTCATTCTTAATCCAATATGGACTCCCAAAGATCGCCCAAACTAGTCACATTTTATGAATTCCCATGTTATGGATATCAAATTAGATAAACGGCCGGGTAGATTTAAATGGCTCGCCGAGAATAATATGAGAAATAAAATAATATAACTGTTGGTTTTTTTAGTTTTTAAACAATATGGAGAAGTCAAAATGTACGACAGTGACAGTACAAAAGATAAGTATAAGATATAGAAGAGCTTAAATGTCAACCGTGTTGAAAGTAGAAATACGAAATCTTTGAAAGCTATTACCACTTGTCTACACTCTCTGGTTAAGTTAGTCCATCGAGATCATCGAGCATAGGTTATATTCTCGATGATCGAGATTGTTCAACTGACTTCGGGTTAGTTTTTCTTCTTGTACGAGCTCATGAAGTCACCTAAGAGCCAAATGCAGTAAGAAGCCGTAGCAAAATAGCAGGAAAATAGCACAGTGTTCTTAGGCATAACTTTGGATGCAAAGCTTCAGTGGGGCCCGCACATAGACAAATTGTTGAAAAAACTTAGCTCTGCAGCATATGCCGTTAGAAAAATTCGTGATTTAACCGATTTAGAGACAGCCCGTTTAGTTTACTTTAGTTATTTCCATAGCGTGTTGTCATACGGTATTCTCTTGTGGGGCAATGCCGCCGATATTCAAACAATATTTGTTTTACAAAAAAGGGCAATTCGTTCAATATAAAGTCTCAGATACTCCCTCAGAGAAAAATTTAAAGAGATTGGTATTCTTACTGTGCCCTCTCAGTTTATATATGAAAACCTTTTGTACGCACACAAAAATACTATATTTTTTTAAAAATACAGTGATATCCACAACATAAATACGAGGAACAAACACAAATTTATTATTCCTGCAACGAGGCTCAAAAAAATAGGGGGTACGTTCAAATGCCAATGTATACGTTTTTACAATAAACTTCCGAGCCATATTCAAGCACTAACGCAATAAATTCAATTCAATAAATTCAAATTAAATTCATTTCAATAAATTCAAATCGTTTATAAAACGGAAGTTATGCCTGAAAGCCTTCTATCATGTTAATCACTATCTCGAAGATAAAAAGGCTTGGGATTAAGCTGCTCCAATTTACTCTGTGAATGTTGAAATTTCGGACTTCGCTTGTTTATTATTGATTCCTTTATTTTATACACTGTGACATTGAATGATTTGACATGAATACTTAGTTCAGTATTTTATTATTTTTTTTAATTAACTTATTTTATTTTTTATTTTTATGTGTGTGTTTATTTGACATGAATATTTACTTGTGACTGTCATGACATTTAATGATTTGACATGAATACTTAGTTCAGTATTTCATTATTTTTTACTTTTGTTTTGTTTATTTTATGTGTGTATTTGACATTTCGTATTTTTATTGACATTCGAATTTGAATTGTAAATTATTATTTATTTTATTTAATTATTGTGAATGTGGGTCACTTTTTGTTGTTTTTTTTTTCCCACGACTGTCTGGCAGTTTGAATACTATAAGCGACCTACCCAAATGTCCCTTCTTTGGTATTGTTCGTCGTTTCGTTGAGCTCCTTGAGTTAAAATTCGAGCTACACGATAACTGACAAATGCTTGCACTGACTGGACAGGTCCACTCAAATCTGTATGGTTCTTTCTTCAAAAGACCATCTCAGACACTAATCTGCATAGTTCTCATGTGAGTTGAACAAGATTGTCTGGACTTTAAAAGAGACTATGACCTCTGAGTTTGTTTCGGCTGTTTCTTCTCAGAGTAGTCAGGTACGAAACACCGGCCCTATCTAGTTTAAAAAAAAAAATGACGTGTAAAAGTGTTTGAGAAAACCTACTTGCTGAATAAATATCATTTATCATTTAGCATTTATAGCCTAAAATACTCCGGATATGGAAATTGGCTTATTTTCTTCTTCGTATAATTAGTTTCATCACTTTCAATGCAAATGAAATTCCCGAAATTTGCATAACTAAGGCCATATACATACATACATACATTGATCACTTTGATCAGTCAAGAGAAAAAATTGCGCATTGTTGATCATAGAATGACGGTATTACGTATTACCCATCCTACTGATGTAATGTAAGTCTCTTCAACACCCACATGTCTAGAGGAGGGTGAATAAGGGCTGGTATATACAGTGTGTTCATAGTTTATAACACCGAACAAGTTTGAAAACTTCAAGGAAACGTAGAACTTTTAATAGTGCTTTTAAGCGATGAATCAGCAAGCTGTCGATATTTTCTACCACCTTGCGATCTCCCGACAGAGGTAGGTAGCTAAATAAGCGATAGTTTGTGGTTTGTGAAAAGTTGTTAGAATAGCGTGTTTTGAATTTGATTATTTCGTGACTCTCTTTCTAATGTCACTTGGAATTAAAGCGGGTTAATTTTGGTATCACTGCTGATGTTAAGATGGCGACAGACACCATTATAAATATTGCTTTAACTCATTTTAGGGTTCCGTTTCCGAAGGGTTACCAACGGAACCCTATTACTAATCCGTCTGTCTGTCTGGCAGAGGGCTGTATCTCATGAATAATCCGTCATAGGCAGACAGTTGATTTTTTTAACAAAATGAGTATCTGTTATCGCACACCATCTTATTATGTCTGCCACCCTGTCTGTCTGACTTACTGTAATCACGGGTTTTCCAATTTCTGATTCACTATAACATCAATTTTTCATGAGTCACAAATAGGACTAAAAACTTTATTTTTGAGAAAAATCTTACAACTTTACCAACTTACGGATAAACAGTTGAAATTGACTATACATAAGTAATTCTGGCCTTTTCATTACACATGAAGATTCAGTATACTCGTAGTAGCTGTAGGTAGATGTATTCTGTCACAAATGTGACGTCACAGTTTGCGGTCACAGTTAAATGTGGTCTGACTCGCAGCGCAAGCGACGCATTTACCATCACTCAGGATTTGTAGCACTCCATCCTGCTTTGTATACGTGAGATAGTTATACCATTTCTGTACATTGTTATAAAAGCCACTTTCATGTTTATTCTTATTCATGACGGATTTTGAATAGTTTTGATGACGTTATCATCATAATAGAAATCCTTTTACTGGAAATGATGACTTAAAATATTACAAAGAAATGTCACGTTTCGTAAAACCATCCAAACCAGGGGCAGATCGCTTGTATGGCGTAATTAGTTTCGGGAGTATAATCAGCGTTAAATTGATTGGGTAAAACTGAAAGCGCACAGATCCTACAACCGTCAAATGTGGCTTGTGAGGTGTGAACCTGACTACCAACCATTTGTGCAGAAAAGCCAAGGCCCTATGATTGAAAGGCTGGTGCAGGCAAGCCAAGATGACATTACACCTACTTTCAATAGAAACATGACACAAGATTGCTTGACATACATCTATTGACTAGGTATGACCTACAATGATAGTGAACAGCAACCGTCCAAACACTGAGCTTACTAACTCAGTGATTTCCTTGTATACAAGGTGTAAACAGAAGGGTCTGTTTACACCTCATCACGAAGCCGCCAACCAAGCATTTTGTACATCAAACTAAGTAACTCTGGGCAAAAATTATGGATAGGAAATGATTTATTTTTAATGGAAAATCACGTGTTACGGTAGGACCCAATCAAACAACCATTTTATGCAGGCAACTAAGGCCCATAGATAAAATACACTATATGCCCAAATACCCAATGTATCGCATCTGACAACATTGTGTTGATAGATGCATTAAATAGTACGAGGATCATGGAGGTATGAGTAAAGTAATAACATTTTAATGTTACAACTTTATAAAGTTAAAAAAAAAATGTGATAATGTTGTAACTCTTACCGCCAATATCTCCGTAACCAGAAGATTTCCAGGTGTGGTCTAGAATAAAAAAATATCACAATGACGGGAGAACAAGTGCCTTTCGGCATCATTCACGGTAGGTTTCGTTGAGGATAATTGTCTTCCTATAAGAGCAGAGGAAGACTGAAGAAACGATGGATAAACTGTGTAAAGGACGGAGGTGTCTGAGATAACGCTAACAATAGAGAAAGATGGACGAAGAAGACACGCTGCGCCGACCTCCAATGAATTGTGTTAAGGGCAAGAGAAAGATGATATCCTATATGCGGCTTCCCTTTGAGTAAACCTCAATCTATATCAATTACTTATTCTTATTCTTTATTGCACACAAAATAACAGATATACAAATGAATAGCAATAATATAGTTTATGTACAAAGGCGAGCTTAACCCAGAGTTGGGTTTTCTTACAGCAAACCTAATTTTGAAAGCGTGATTTGCAAAAGATCATGCACTTACGTATATGCATTTACATTACATCCTAAATTAATACTTACTAATTAAGATTTAGCTAAGGAGCACATATACCTCCACTAATCTAATAGGCACAATCCCTGTGTGTATGTGCTTAATTGGTTTGATTGTAAAACAGATACAGCTATCGATAGTACTCGTATGTCGTCTGAAACATTAGCGTTGATTGCGGTAATCCTATTTGTTGACGGGCGTCACATCTACGTTTGCGGTCTTTAAACGTGCTGCAGGTTTCAAATACAGGCTGAATAACGTAAGTGCTGTGTCGGTAGTATAGTCTAATAGCATAAACGACAAAGAAAATCTAATTAGTTTGATAAATTTCCAAAAAATATTGCACATATTTTTCTGTTTTCACGTAAACTAAAATTGAAGACAATGCAGTGCGTCGAAAACTCGTGTACGTCACATTTCGATAAATTATTACCATAAAGTGATGTCACAACACAAGCCCCCATTCATGATCTTTGATGCGTTTTATCTTCGTCATTTTTTATTAATTTGATAGAACAAAAAACACGTATCCAATATTTTTCGATAATCTATCTGACGGACTAAACAGAATCATATTTTATTCAGTCAGTCGTCATCCCTATTGTCAATGCTGATGAGAAATGTATTAAGGTGTTTATCACATTCATAACACCATAACACCACGCCTCCTATCCCCAAAGAGATAGGCAGAGGACCTGACAATACACCCAAATTTTTTTGTGTGAGGATACAATTTATGTCTTATCGCGTTCCGTTCAATTGGGATCTGGGACTTTTGCGCGAACCCATCAAATGTCTGTTCGCGCAAATGTCCAATCGCGCAAAAGTCCATTCGCGCATTTGTCTTTTCGCGCAAATGGGTTCGCGCAAGTGTCTTTCGCGCAAATGTCTTTCGCGCAACTGTCTTGATACCCGTTCAATTGAGGTTTTCTTTCTTCCGTCACACAACTCCCAATGCAATAAAATATTTGAGTATTTTCATTTATTTTACATCCATCGGTCGCGGTAACCCTGCTCGGTGGCGTGTGTCACGTCATGACATCACCGATGTGGTTGCAACTTGATCCAAAATGCGGTGCGCCATCCATCGCGTGTGGAACGCTGCCGGATTCGATCGCAATGTATTGTCAACCAACAATGTATGACTTTATTGGGGAATAGTCGTTGCGAAGTCTTTATTGTGAGTACAACTGTAAACTGCATACGTCGTCGTGTCTTATATTGTTAGGATTGGATAAACGTGACAAATCTTAAAATAGTTAGTGCACATGACAAGATTCAGTACAATAAGCGTTTAGAACAAACAAACAGTTGATTTTGTGGAAAACACTAAAACTATAATTATTCATAATGGTACTACACGTAGCTCATGGATAATTGTCCCACAGGATCATATAGGGCAAGAAAAAGTATCCTATGTGATAATTCTGGTTATAAACTATCTGTACACTATAAACATACAAATTCGTTCTGTTGTTTTTGCAAACATCCATACATCCTCACAAACTTTCCCATTTATAAGATTATAATTACGAAAAAGTAGGAAACTAATGATTAGTTAATTTATTTGTACTTTTTTTACAAATAAATATAACACCTCATCATCTCATGAAAAAAATAATAACATAAAAAGGCAAATGAAAATATTCTTCTCCGTAATAGCGAAAAATAAAAAAAACAGTCTCCGCATACTCAGATACCTTTCAAAGATACGCGATATAACAACACAACGTTAACAAGATCCTTTTTAAACAGGTGTATCGGTAATTACTTTCCTCGTTCCTCGTCAGAAACCTTTGTTTTCTTTCCTATCTCCCTTTTCTCCCATCTCTCTAAAGCAACATAATATAAAACGGTTATAAATGTTAAAACAATAAATCTCACAATTTTGTTCCACCATTAATCAAAAGATTCCCCCGATTTTAAGTGCCGTTTCGATCCCTCTTATTTATGTAAAAGATAACATTGCGAACAAATTAGCGAACTAATTAACCTTCTGAATTTCATGTTATCGAATATTTCTCAAGTAAATCCTACGCAATGAGACGCCTACCGATGCCCGTGTAATTATTGTTTGTTAAATACAACCAAGTGGTTCCTCTAATTTAAGACCAAATTATACGAAACCAATTTGGTAACTTCAGTATAAATTGCCTGTGATCACTCACTCGGATGTGATATAATTGGCAATATTGTTTGAGAGCTAGCACTTCACCGCAAAACGTATTTTGTATATTGTTGATTTTAATTTGAATGCCCTCAAACGGCCTACTCGTGAACACGATATGAAAGTGCCTACCTTAATTTGATAATCATGTTCCCATTTCCAATAAAAGGGAGAAATAAAGTATGTAAATACTGAACCGTTTAAAGACCAAGACAACCTTTTTCAAACGTTCCTTATGTGTCACGTACCGTATCTTCCGAACACATATATGTATAGCGGAAGGCACCAGCCATACATTCGCACAATATACCAATTACGAAATTCCGACCGAAAAAAGTGTTTCCACAAAATTTACAATGGCGAGTGCACCGCTCGCCGCGGCACGTCTGCGGAACAAATAAAAAGTTCGCCCTTCCGACGAAACGCGAAACGCGACGAAATGTATTATGGAACCTTTTCCACGTCGATAAGTAAACGTTACCCTTGTCCCTACGAGTTATGAACCCTCAACAGAAGGGTACATAAGCGTATTTTTCCCGAGGCTCTTCAATTCCTACTCTCCTCTGTAGACGGATTACTGCCAGCGGTCGAGTGACAGAGCTAGCTACTTTAAGAGGCTATTAGGATAATAGGATTGAATCACATTGTATCATCGCTAGATTATCTATCTTTCTGATTGGGGCTTCCCACGAAACTATCAACAGGTAGCAGCAAGTTGTCGTCGCCAAAGTAATTGCTTTTCGATATTGGGCGCACCGAATCGACCTATTTTGGACAATTACTACAGCCGACCTAGTAAGCACCCTACATATACTACTCACAGAGTGCAATTACAAGTCCACCAAAATCAGAAAATGGGAATGAAAATGTACAGAAAGTGCTTTACTTCTTTCTCAGTACATTGATCTGAATTGATTTATTTAGATAAACATTCGCTTCACACGAGAACGTACCAGGCGCGCATAATTGAAAAGGCGTCGTGTCGCGTCTAAGCATTCGTCCGTCTGTTTGCTAGGCCTCCCCTCGTGCGCCCGGAAATATCGATTGTACCTGTTGTGCTTTCAAATTGAAGAGCACCCCCTGCCTGCCTGCCTCGTCTATGTCCAAATAATGTAAATAATTATTTAATTGAAAAAGGACGAGTTTTGTGGGCTTTAGAAATTGTCGGCGTCAAAAACGATGGAAGTAATACTTTTTGTATATTATACCCTTGATAACTGGGACTTTCTTTACTGGTATCGACAAGGAAATATTTCTGGGAAAAAAACTCAACGTTATTTCATTTATTCGTTATAATAATTTTAATATCGGTTTTTCTGTAAGTATATTTATTTTTCCAATATTCTACTGGTTACAGCTACTACCAACAACAGAATGAGGTCTTTCAACAGAGGATCCCCCGTTCGTCTCACATTTCTTAACAAATAAACGGATGCATATTCCGGAACAGATAAATCTTTGAATCCCTTTAAAACGCTTGTTATGTCCACCAAGGGATAAAAGTTTTTCAATTTCCATTCAAATCTCGACTTGACGACTTTTACTCACGAAAATATTGTTCAGAATCTTTCCTGTATACGAGTATCAAGTCTTCCTATTTATTAAGTGCTTGTTTATTTTTGCATTTATTTTTACAAGTCTTACCCTTTTGTCGTGTTTTTGAATTTCATTCGCAAATTCTCATATTTCCCTCTATTAATTAGGTTTCAAAACTTATTTGGTATCACACAGATTAGTTTCACGTTGTTATAAACTAACCTTTGCCCGCGACATCGCTTGCGTTAATTAAGAATTTGACAATCAATTCAGGTTGTACTCTGCTTGTAATAATACAATTCATTCATGATTCGAAAGACCGTGGCTCCACCATTATCATAAGAACGTTATTGTTGTATTCCTCTCAAACAGTACATTTTTTCGGAATAAAAGTAACCCATGTCCGTTTCTGTATACATCTAACAACATACATGCTAAATTTTAGGATGATCGGTTCAGTGGTTTAGGCGTGAAAAGCTAACAAACAAACTTACATTTGCATTTATAATATTTGTTATTTGTTAGGATACGATAGAATTTCCTGCCGGGGCTGCGGGACTGTTCGAAAGAGATACCACGGCCCCGGAACGTAAAGGGCGAGGAAGGAACATGGATGGTTTTTAGTCAGTAAAAGTCTGACACTCCCTCCCGCTCCGCCCATAGTGGGACTCATTTGATGATTTCTCATCCGAAAAAAAAAGGATTACTAGGATTTTGATAAATTCTTGGATAGCGTATATAAAGACGTTACTGAAGTGTAACATGGAAACGAATTTCTGTATCTCTCTGGTAATTTAATTTAGATTTGATTGCTTTTCTGTATATTAACATGGCTTGAAAGTATTTTCTTTTCATCACTGTGAGTCACAAAAAGGTTTTGATTGTACTATGTGGGGTCACTGTGTTAATAAAAGGCCCCGAATGCGTTTATCTAAGGGGGTTGTAATATGACATGGATTTTCTCCACCATTTAAAGGGGTATTGTTCAAACGTTTAGCCTCAGGCCTGATATGATGTTACTGAAATACATCTGATTTATCTTCAGGGTACTTACAGGGTGTGGTGAATTGTCTACTGATGGAGTATACAAAAGACAATTCAACCTAATTTACAATAAAGAAATTATCTAAGATGACCATGCTCCAAGGCTGTACCATAAATCAAGTTTAACTGTCAATCAACCATAAAATTAATATCCTGGCTGGCAATTTTTCAATGCAGTTTGATATCTTAAGGTAAAAGCGCCAGGCTAATTCGCGAAATTAAAATTTCTATTCGTGTTTTGAAGTGAAAACTTCTTTATGCGCGTTGAGCACTTTTTGAGTGAACAAATCTCATGGAAAGTGCGTGACTGTCACGTACGCTTTTCATAGCACTCGTAGCCGTAGCGGTTACGAGTTTTCACCTCTATCGACAGTGCTCAAAGACTGCACTTCAGATTATTTTTTTTGCAATTAACAAGTCTGTGTCATGTTTTATGTTGAACTTTTTCATAAAAAAGTCATTTAACAGGGTTACAATGAATTAAGAATGATTAATTGTTGATTAATGATTATAATTCTAAGGTCCATGTTCACCAAGAAGATAACAGTCTGATTATCTAAAAACAGCTGTCAATGTGACATGTTCCCATACAAAAATGTGTTTTAAACATCTGTTTTTAGATAATCGTCCGTCATATTTTTGGTGAACATGGACCTAAAACTATACATTCGTGAATACGCGTTAAGGACCCGATTCATTATGTTCATCACCTGCACCTTGTATCGTGCGAAAACTTAAAACAATTATACTGTACCTAAATTATTTAAAACAGCCGGTTGTACAATATACATATACGTACCCAACCAACCCAATTAATAATAACCCAAAACGTGTACGAGTATCTACCTATCCAAATCGGTTTTCACGAAACATTGCCAATATCTTAATGCCCTAAATCGAGAATGTTCATCGCTACGTTCGTCGCTCGGCGGTACTCTTAGACCCACTCCCCGGAGTGTCCTGAGCAGTAAAGTGTCTCTTGATTCGAACCTCCTCGACTCGTAAAAGTCTGCACAGTTCAGGAATACCTAAGGAAAATATAAGACTAGCTAGGTGAATGGAAATACTCGGTTTTATTGACCGAGTGTTGAGTAGGTATGGTGGGGGGAATTATATTATGATGAATCTTCTTTCTTTCTCGTGTGGTTAGTAACCTGGTGTCACAGTTTCTATGCCTCCCATGGACATCTGACTTAGCTTTGCATGCCGTCAAGAAATATCTTTCAGGCATGCTAGTTTCCTCAACCATATGCGTATACATACTGAATTAAAATAATATATAAGTACATACAAGATCTTAAATAAGTTGGTCACGAGTCACGACATGTCTGCCATTTCTCATAGGGTGCAAAAATTCTAGGTAAAAATTATTATACTGACGTTGGTTTTATAAGGAAAAAAGCTTATACCTTTGTTTGTCCAAGTCATACACAGTAAAACCGAACACAGAAACAAAGATTCTCAAATTGGTAAATTGATCTTTTAAATCCAGTTAGAAAGGGATTGTTTTTTTTTTCTTCGTGTAGAGTTCTTAAGTCAGTCCAGAAAAGTGGCGTATCTTGAAAACTACTTGTGTGAGATATAGCTAGATAGATGAACCATATATTCATACAATTGATATAATAAAAACAACATGACTGTTGTGAGATTCTAATAATAAAATCATTATTAAAGTCGTAATGTAAATCACTTTGACAGACTAAATCATATCACAAACACACCTACTTGTAAAAAAAAGCTTATTTGACGTGATCAATTGATTCTCTTAACATTCAACACACAACTGTGGTCTATAAAACGTTCCAAATGTTATCTCATGACGCGCCTGCCATGTGCACAAAGGCTAATACCTCACTAGCGGAAGAGCCCCCTATTTGCTGAGCGACGAGCGTGTCACCCCGTGACAACGCACCCTATCTGCACACCGCCTTACTTTCAACCCATCGGTTATAATTATGGTAATGCATTACGGCTTTTTACTCCGACTTATTGCATATGCATAGCATTCTAATAGAAACCCTATTGCGGAAGTCTAAAGTTTAAATCTAAACGTGGAAGGTTAATAGGGAAATGTAAGGCCACAGTAATAATATCAGTGTTGTGATTTAGCTGAAACTGAGAGCGGGTTAAAGGTCACGTCTAGGTTAATAAGGTCGGTCTATATTGAGATGAGGACGTTGTGTTACGTGACGTTGGCTTTTGATTTTGATTGGGGAGAAATTTGATGAAAGGGAACGTTTATTTGGTAAGGTTTTAATTAATTTATTTCGTTGGTTTAGAAGAGATCCATTGAGGATTCTGCCCACTATACCATACCATACCCACTACTATGCTGACTATACCGTACCATCTACAGCGTATTATACCCGTAATGGGTTTAAAACCGTCATAATACCCGGTTCAACCCAATAAGATACTTTTTGTATTGTAAAGTATGAGAGTGAACCCACTAGATCGTACCGTAAGGCCTGAATTCTTGCCGCGCTACGGTAGGTCGTGACGTGAGCGGGAACAAAATGCGAAGCCGTAACGCATTTGTTCTCCCCGACATTGCGATCAGGTTTTTTGTTCTACGCCATATCGGGAACCTTCTAGTTATATTGGGGGTCAAAGTTCCAACATTTTGACAAGTATTTTTTTTTAATACAAGTTTTTTCTGTAAGATTTTTGCTTTAAACACCTCTATGGCCCCCGAACTATTCAATCCATATTCATCAGCACAATGTTTTAAGTGCGTTACATTGAGTTCTACCACAAAACATGATTTTTCACCCCGAAAAAGTTCCCAGCAATAATTTTCTCGTAAAGTTACTTAGTTTGATGTACAGAATGCTTGGTTTGTGATGAGGTGGTTTACACCCTGTAGAACACAATGTATACTCGTATGACCGTCAGCGCGATAGGAATTCAGGCCTGACGGTCGCGTGCCATGCACGGATCGTAAACAATTACCGGCGAGAAGATTTTTACCGTGCCGATACGCTACGTGCATAACAAGCGACAGTGTTGGTCGGTGATGGAACGGTCTTGTCCGCATAGTCTCATACTTGTCAATTCAAAGAATATGTTTTTGCTTGATTGGTCATGATATGGTACGGTGTGGTGAGCAGAAACCTTCTTACTTTATTTTTTGATACAATGGGGTGACGTCGTAAGTAATATAGACAAAATATTTATAAGGATATGGATTCTTGTACAATAATACATACCCCATTGCGATAACTTTGTGAAAATACAATAAATACTCTTAATAAGGTTCTGTTACTTATGGCTCCCGTTAGGTCATAAATCTGCAACTTCGCTACTTATTCTTCATGAAACTACAACGAAAATGGAACACATACCGGAGTTGAAGACACAACAAAAATAACTAAGTTTCTTCTTAGGAAGAAATCACCCACTCAAAAATAAGATCTAAACCTAACTTATTTTGCTTTTATTTATTTTCTTTCGGTTTTCGTAACATTTTTTCAATGGCGATCCAACTAGTCATTTGAAACAAGTTAGGTTATGAAATTAACAGAGAGCAGCGGTGGCCCAGTGGTGGCGGCCCCGACTTACGTTCAGTAAGTCGTTGGTTCGAACCCAGGCAGGCCTTCCTTTGTGTAATTTATTACATCACCGCTGCTCTCAAAACGGTGAAGGAAAACATCGTGAGGAAACCGGCATGTCCTAGAACCATAAATTCGAAGGCATGTGACATCTACCAATCCACACTGGGCCCGCGTGGTGGATTATATAGCCCATTCCCTCTCATAGAGAGGATCCCCTAGTAGCAATTGCCGTTGGCTTCCTTATGCCAACAGTTGGGAATGTATTGGCAGACGGTTAGTTGTTCCGCCAACCTAAACTTAAAATAGGCCCATTGTCGTAAACATGCACTATTTGCCCAACGAATAGCCAACAAAGGGCCTTCTGTTGCTATTCCTACTGTTGGGTGATTTTTGCAGGGATATCAGTTATTATAACAACATTGGGCCAACTAACGACGGGCCTGCTGCATCTATTCCTACTGTTGGGAATTTTTGTAGGGATTTAAATTACTAAAACAACATTGGGCCAACTAACGACGGGCCTGCTGCTTCTATTCCTACTGTTGGGAGTTTTTTGTAGGGATTTAAGTTATGATAACAACTTACATCGGTCCAACTTAAACCTTTCAATGGGCCTGTTAGGGATGATACGTATTTACTGGTACAGGTATAATTACCCAGTATGAGCTTACTAGTACTCTCTTAACTCTTAGTAACTCTTAGATTTACGAAACATATTTTTTATATTTTTGTTTATATTTAAGATTTATGGTTTATACTGTAAACAAAGTGCAAAATTGAAAATTAAGGATAATTTAAGAAGGACATTCCGTCACTAAATGTCCTTGGTGGGCGGTATGTTCATGCCGAAACCGTAATGATAATATCGTAAAGGTTCAAAAGTTGTACCCCAACCTCGATAGATGGCGTTGTAGTCCAATTAGAAGTCGCTATCGTTGTGTTACCACGATTTGGTTGGGTTCGAGTGAATTTTAGTGAATATATTATTACCCCGCGCAGCGCCCGCGCACCCCGCGCGCCCCTCGCATACCGCAACCGCTCCCGCGCGCTCCGCCGCGCGCCCGCCGCGCCCCGCCGCCGCGACCCAAGCTGTGCGTGCGTCGTCGCCCGCTCCCCGCCGCTTGCTGGCAGGCTCTGCCGCCGCAACCAGTGCTCACCTGGCGTCACCACCACCACCTCGGAGTGCAGCTAAGGACTCACCAGCAGCGATGTCGCCCTGCTCGTCGCCAAGGAATTCCGAGGTGAGTGGTAGGTTTAACAATACTACCTCCACTTTTAACGATGGTGATGAAAATGAAATTGAGATGGAAAGTGAGTCGCTGGGGTTCGGATTCGAGTTCCAACTCGACAACCGAGCCCAGCGCCGACCTAGAAGCTCGGACGACGAGGCCTTAGAAGAGGCTAAGAGGGTATGCACCGACTCCCCGCTCCCGCTGCGCGGTCGAGCCGGAGCCGAGTCGCCTACCTTCGCCGAAGCAACCCGTCGTCCACCTACCGGACCAGACCAGCTCTCGGACACGACACCAGTCGCCGCAGCCCCTGCCCAAGGCACGAGTGCTGCGCAGGTACCGAAAGGAGCAACAAAGAAAAAACCACGCTACCCTCCGCTGGTAGTAGAAAAATTCCCCGACTGGGCCGCGCATTTTAGGACGCTGAAGGCCAAGTTGGGCCACCCTCCCAATGCCCGACCATTCCAAGGGGGGATAAGGTTTATCCCCGAATCTGAGGAGGAATATAGGGTGGTCCAAAGATATCTCACGGACAAAGAAAAGTCGGACGGCCTAGTGTGGTTCGCCTACTCGCTGCCAGCGGAGCGCAGCTTGAAGGTGGCCATTAGGGGGCTGCCGGCCGACACCGACCCAGCTGAAATAGAAGAGGAGTTGAGGACGATGGGATACCAGCCGGAGTACGTGCGTAACATCAACGCACGGGGTGGACGACCCGGCTGTATATTTCATGCGGTCCTCAAGAGGCAACCGGACATCCGCGCCATATACGACACCACCACGTTCCTGTGCATGCGTGGGGTGCGCGTGGAGGCGTGGAGAAGTAAACGTGGGCCTGCGCAGTGTCACCGGTGCCAAAAATTTAGGCACAGCTCGCACCAGTGCCACCGCCCGCTCGCATGCGTGCGCTGCGGGGAGGAACACGCCGCACGCGACTGCCCCCGACCAAGAACCGAACCCGCGACCTGCGCCAACTGCGCAGGCGAACACCCGGCGTGCAGCAACAGCTGTCCCGTGCTACGCAAGGAGGCACGAAACAAGCGAGCGGGCACTGTCGCCATCACGCAGCAGCGTCGGCCCAAGGAGCGGCCGACGAACACAGAAGACCATGAGGCCCCCAGCGCCACGCTGATGGCGGCAGCCAACGGGCCCACGGAGAAGGACGCCACAGCCTCGAGGCGGAGGAAGCGGCCGCGCGGTGGGAAGAAGAGGAAGGGAAAGAACCCCCCCCCCCCCCCCGCGCAACAACACCAACAACAGCAGCAACCTGGGCAGGAACCCGTCCCTGTCAAGGCGCAGGCTACCGTCGCCACCGCCAACATCGACTCCACCTGCACCAACCAGAAGCCGACAAACACCGCTGCTGGCGCCGGCAAGAAGAAGAAGGGGAAGACAGCGGGCAAGCCCGCCCCACCCCCCGCGGTACCAGCTACCGGACCATCGCAAGCCGACGCCTGTGACCAGCAGCGGCGCCGTGCACCACAGACTGGCGCTCTAACAGCGGAGCGTCAGAAGGAGATCACCACCTGCGCCATAAAACTCCTGATGGAGCTCATCAGAGCCATCAGACAGGGACGGGATGCGGGCACTGTAATCCTCGATGGACTGGCCGGACTACTGACCCTCTACAATGGCTAGCCCACTGAGGATCCTCCACTGGAATGCCCGCGGCCTACAGAAGAAGGTTGCTCTACTCCGCCTCCTCCTCAGGGAACAGAGGATCGACGTGGCGCTGATCAGCGAAACACTCCTGGGACCGGCGGACCATCCCAGGTTCCCGGGCTACCACGTATACAGGAAGGATGAGAAGTCGGCGCTCGGCATCACCTACCGCGGTCTGGCGGTTCTGGTGAACAGAAGAGTCGTCCATCAGGCACTCCCCCCGACGACACTGAACACCTTCTACGCGTTAGGTGTCCAACTGCACGTCGCCGGCGAGGACATCGATATCTACGCCTGCTACTGCCCGCCCGCGGCTGCACTAGACCTGGCCGAGCTGCGGGCGCTCCTCAATCAATCTCCGCACCCGACAATCCTCGCGGGCGACATGAACGTCAAGCACCCGGCGTGGAACAGCAGGATCACGAACACCGGGGGGAAGCGGCTCTTCGCGGACGCAGAAGCCAGAGGATACACGGTGTCCGGCCCTGACACACCGACCCACTACCCTGATGTCCAGGCGCACGCACCGGACGTGCTGGACATCGTGATCCACAGAGGCCTGAGCTGCCAGATGGCACAACAGGTGCTCGACGACGAGATGCAGTCGGACCACGTCCCTGTTCTCGTCGTCCTCTCAGAAATGCCGACCCGACTCTCACCACCAGCGCCACGTCGTAGGACTGACTGGGAAAAATTCAGAGAAAGGATGGAGGCCACCACTCCTACTTGGCCCATAGTCACCGCCGCGGACGTGGACAGGCTAGCGGAGGAGGTCACCGTTTGCATCCAGCGCGCCCTGGAGGAGGCGACAACCACCGACACGCACCCGCAGGGACTTGCTTACAAGCCCCTGCCCAACCACCTGAAGCAGCTGATCGCCCAGAAGAGGCGCCTACGCAAACGGTGGCAAGACACAGGCTGCCCTACATACAAAAGGGAGCTTAACCGTCTCGCGGAGAAGGTTAGGGCCAAGCTACAGGAGCACAACACTGCGAGCTGGGAGGAACGTATCGACGCCGCGGAAGGGGACTGGACGTCGATACACAAACTGTGCAGACAGCTCACGAACACCCCGGCTCCAGTACGTCCACTACTACACAGCGACGGGGCGCCAAGGTACACTGCAGCAGACCGTGCAGAGATCTTTGCCGAGCACCTGGAGCGTCAGTTTCAGCCGAACCCGACCAATGAAACCGAGCACATCGCAGCAGTCGAGAGGCACCTTGGAGAGTACTTCGCTGCTCCGTTAGCCTCTGAGGACAACCCCATCTTCTTCTCGCCTTGCGCAGTACGGCGCGCCATACTGAAAGCCAAGCCGAGAAAGGCCCCTGGTGCGGACGGTATCACGAACACAGTGCTGCGCCACTTGCCGTACCGCACAGTAGCGGCACTGGCGCGCCTGTTCACGGGGATACTGCGCACCGGAGCCTTCCCGGCCTCGTGGAAGGAAGGGCGCGTTATAATGCTGCCCAAGGCGAACAAGAACATCCTGAAGCCAGAGAGCTACCGCCCCGTCACACTGCTCTCAACCACCTCCAAGGTGTTTGAACAACTCCTGCTGCGACACCTGAAGGAGCACATCACGCCGCGCGCAGAACAATTCGGGTTCCGCGCTGAACACTCCACGACGCT
Organism: Xestia ashworthii; assembly: GCA_950022955.1. Classification (NCBI taxonomy): domain Eukaryota; kingdom Metazoa; phylum Arthropoda; class Insecta; order Lepidoptera; family Noctuidae; genus Xestia; species Xestia ashworthii. The sequence goes on along the minus strand of OX465562.1, from coordinate 10,126,285 downwards.
CCAGCTGTCGAGGGTACTGCACCTGCTGACGGCAACATTGAACAAGAAGGAGGAAGCGGTTGCAGTATTCCTCGACATGGAAAAGGCATTTGACCGCGTGTGGCACGCCGGTCTGCTGTTCAAACTGTCGAGGACTGACGCGCCTCGCCGCTTGATACAGGTGGTCGCATCCTTTCTCTCCAACAGGACTTACCGAGTGAGGGTGGACGGCGCCCTATCGGACGCCCGGCCGATCTCAGCGGGGGTGCCGCAGGGGAGCTGCGTATCCCCGCTGTGCTACTCCGTGTACACCGACGACATCCCCACCACTGACGACACCACGCTCGCGCTGTACGCCGATGACGCCGCGTACATCGCCACCTCGCTGAACGCGAGACACGCGGCCGTCAAGATGCAGCGCGTGCTCGACCTGCTGCCTGAATGGCTGTCGAAATGGAGGTTGTCCGTGAACGTGAGCAAGACGCAAGCAATCGCCGTGGGCGCCGCCCGCAGCCTCCCTCCCCCCCTGACGCTTCAAGATGCCGACGTCGCGTGGTCGCCCCAGGTGAAGTACCTAGGGGTCACCATCGACCGTCGGCTCACCATGGCAAGTCACGTCCGCAAGACTGTCGCCAAGAGCAGAACGGCCCGCGCTCTGCTTTATCCAGTGCTCTCTTCCCGCCTCCCGCTGCGTGCCAAGCTGGGCGTGTACAAAACGTACATCCGCCCACTTCTCACGTACGCCGCCCCAGCCTGGCTCGCCCTCACTAGCGAGGCCAACAAGAAGCTACTCCGCGCGCAGCAGAACCTGACGCTGCGGAAGATCGTCGCTGCCCCTCGCTACGTGAGGAACTCCGTCATTCTGCGGGATCTCAACATAGAGAGCCTGGATGACTTCTGCCGTCGACTTGCGACGAACATGTTCGCGCGCGCTGACGCGTCCGCCTGGCCGCATGTCAAGGACATAGCTCCGTGGCATGCACGGCCGCCCGACGCGAGGCGCCTACCGCGCGACCTGGTACCTGCGGACGATGACGACGCCAACCCACCGGACTGACCCCTGAGTATGTCGCTTTTATTTATTTACTTTATCATAGGCGGCACACTCAACAATATGACTCCACATTCACTACACACATCTGGTGAAACGCCGTGTGCTAAGTTAATATAGGCACGGCGTCCACCCCCCCACCTCATACCCTCACGACTCCCCATTCATCTATACTCACGCGATACATAGCGACGCGGGCGCGCTATCTATTCGCAAACATGAGCGGTGTTACTATTAACACAATACCGCTCACACATACATACCTGGCCCCTTAGCCCGGAGCGCATCGGCTAGCTTCGATAACGCTGTGGGCGGGGGCCCCTCTCCTGGTAGGGGGCAGCCCTAGCCGCCTCTGGCTGGTCATCATCGCTGGGCTTCACCCGGGGCACCGGGAGTTCCACCTGGCGGTGACAGACCGCCGAGGCGGCGTGAAGATACGGTTAACACCGAGGCGCCCTCTACCTACACAATTTGACACTAACTCACAGGTGAGCGGCTACGCGCGCTCGCCATTGGCTGAGGCCTACAAGGCCGACCAAACTGAGGGTGCCCGTACGTTTACGGGCACAAAATTGAAACCGCGGGACCAAGGACATAGTCCAAAACCCGCCAGCCGCGCCCCCCTGCGGGGGCGTAGCGACATCCAGTGTGTGAATATATTACTAGCTAAGATCACACCAATGTACTCTGTGGATCAGACGGAAATTTGGTTTCATTTCAACCCTATTAGTGTTCACACAAGGTTGTTAGTTCAACACTACATGCTCGGTAGTAAACATTGGTAGTAGTTGAAGGCCCAAGTACTTACTTGGGCCTTCGTAGGCAAATCCACGTTGGCCCCATCGCAAGTTGGGCCTTCGTAGGCAAATCCACGTAGGCCATCAGTTTTGGGCCCAACCCGCAAACTGCCCGCCAATTGTATGAATTTGCCAACTAACCAGAGGTATGTGGCCCAACTAAATGCCAACAAAAAATGTTACTAGAGGCCTGTCCCAGCAGTGGCAACATTAATAGGCCGATGATGATGATGATGATGAGGTTATGAAATTCAATAATATTCTGTTTGACAACAAATAAAATTTTAATAATAATATAAGTGGTCATTCAACATGTTATTAAATAGCATCATTCACATGAAAATGTTACAAAATCAAAGGGTTTTGTTTCGGCCATTCATAGAATTGCAAATAACCAAACACACGCCCGACAAATAAATACAAATAACACAATAACACAATTGTCGGGCAGTGTTTCCTAAACCGTACACGTTCGACTATCGAGCACAATGGAAAACAAACAAACACAAAACGCTTTAATTAGTACAAAATAAAAACGTTTTTCATTCGTTTTGTTCAAATATTTGGTCTGAATATTGGTTCGAGTAAAACCATTGCGTTTATAAATATTCGCGGGAAAACGAAGCTATTTTCAATTATTTTCGTGGAAACAATTGTTTATTTACGATATGTGAAATTTTGCCATTTATATCAATAGAGAGTTAAAGGGTGTATCCATGGTTGTGCACTATAATATCTCCCGCGTCGAATTACTAGCCCGCTGATATCGCCAAAATTCGGTTAACACGACTATCATTATTGAATATGGTAGAAACTAAAGAACGCCACCTGGTACGACCCCTTTTTTCGGATCGCAAATCATCATATGACCGAGCTCTGGGGGGAGCGGCAGGGACTGTGAGACATTTACTGACTAAAACCTATCTATGTTCCTTCTCAGCCCTTTGCATTCTAAGGCCGCGGTATCTCTTTCGAACAGTCCCTCCTCTCGCCTCATTCACGTTCATACCACCATAAACCACACGAGCCAAAATCGCACGAGTACTACCTCACCTTTTTGGATGTTACTAATTAGTTAATCAAGCATAAAACACTATTGTATCCTGAGATTTCGTTGTTAAATATCATAAGACGCCCAAGTGGGTGTAATATAATGGAGATTTACGTTCAAACATATCTATAAGTACGCGGTAAGTGATCCCGAAATAGCTGTCAATGTAGCTGTCAAATGTGTATCGAAAGGGCACCAATCACGACATTTATTACCGTTATCAACATTTTTACGGGCGACCCCATTCTGTCGCTAATGGATTCTTCCTCTTATTATGTTTCGTACACACAATAACAACAAGAAAATGATCTTGATTAAATCTTGGAAAAATATACAGAAAAAATATAGGTACAAGTATCAAGGACTCGTATGTAAGTAAGCTTGAAGTACGCCTTTTGAATTAATGAATTCTTGGTAGGAAATAATATTAATGTAGTGAAATTAATATAAATATACCTACTCAGTAATTCTTAGAAGTGTCACATGGCATTTCATTAATAAACGGAATATACGAAAGAAAATTCTCGGTAAGTTTCCGTGAAAAGTATAAAAATCTTGTCCTTGTGTCTTGTAATGATCTTAATTCGTTCCAGGACCTGAGGCTCAACAGTCGTTCTTGCGAGTTGCGACCAAGGAGATAATCGAGAACAACAATGAGGCAACGATTTATTCCCATTGAACTTATTGGCCACTATGTTTTTCGAGCTATTATATGGAGAAAAGTTATCTATGAAAACAAAAATCTCAAGGGATGACATTAAAAAGCTATCGGTCATCATACCCCGCCCAGAACCCAAATTACATCCACAAAAGAAACCTAAGACAGCAAAAATAGCAAACTCTTTCTCTTTTTCTTTTGAGAAAAAACAAGATCATTAAGTTTTTGAAAGATATTTGAACGAAACATACGTTCAAGAAGTCATACTTTTTTCATTCGCAATTGTTTATTTTGTCCGGAATGTTATTTATTATTGTGCGAAAAATCCCTTGCTGAGTTTTGATGCCTTTCTCTGCTTTTCTAGTAATTTTGTTTTTTATCGTTAACATGTTTATAATTAACCACCCAGACACGTGAATATTTTGAGCATACAAGTTATCATACGAAATGGTTTTTTCCAAATTGCGAAAACGATTTTCGACTTATTTTATAAAACGCTTTTCTTTAAATAATTATCCGATCTAATTATCTTTTCAGTTCTAGACTAACTTGTACCAAAGATATTATTGAAGCCTAGACGAGCAAGCGACACAATGTAACTCGAGTCACGAGGCTAGTAGGGCGGATGCTGCATTCCGGTATCGCTGTAATGTGCACTCTACCTAACGACTTGTCCTCTCGACTACCGCTGTAAAATGTATTTTAAACTATTTTAAGAGCATATTTTTGTCATCAGTAAGTTGTGTTTTTGTCCCAAAGATTTGGGCTGTCTGAATGTGTAACTAAAAGAGTGATGGATAGGGTGTTGATGGATAATGAGGGAGAGAGAAGGCCGAAGAAAAGATAATATGAAAGAGAAAGGAGTTAATTATGCCGTGACGTCTGACCGAGGAGAATGGAAGGAGAAAACGTGTTGCGCTGACCCCAAGTAACATGGGACAAATGCAAGAAGATGATGCTTATGGCATCATCGTCATGATTTGCGCAGTACAACGAAGAGCAGTTAGACTTAATGACATTTTTTTTTTCATTAACCAAATTCCACTATTTTAATTGATTAGTGAGTTGGTAAATGAATTTATTTAGTTACTAGCGGACGTCATGCGGTTTCACCCGCATAGTTCCCGTGCCCATGGGAGTACGGGGATAAAATATAGCCTATGTTACTCGCTGATAATGTAGCTATCCATTGCTGAAAGAATTTTTTTTTTAAAAACGGTCCAGTAGTTTTTAAGCCTAATCATTACAACCAAACAAACAAAGTTTTCCTCTTTATAATATTAGTGTAGGTAGATGAATATGAAACTCATCTGCATGACTGGAATCGTTGAAGAAGAACATTGTGAGAAAACCGGCAAAGCGTGGTACCGAAAAATAAGGTTCGCACACTTGATATGTCCCAGCAGTAGGAACATTATAGACATATTATGCTGTTTCATGATATTATCATCAGCTTTATCTAGATTTACCTGTTTAAAAGGTATCACTTAGGGAACCACCTAAGTGCCTATTCAGTACGGTTCTGTGGACTGTTCCAAACTTTGCAGACCAATAAATCAGTCGACATTTTTTTTTGTAAACTAACCAAGTTTTTCTTCAACAACCTGTATAAAATGTATTGCTCTAGTCTAAATACTCGTACAATATCTTTTTGGAAAATTCATCCCCTGAACCTGGATGAACTCATGTGTGGTAATTCTAATTGTTTTTCGATCTGTCGGCTCGTGAAGTTATAAAATCGTTAAAGAAACTACAAGCCTGTTGCTCGACTATGTAGACAATGAAGCCTTCCTCTCGGGGCCACTAGGGCGTGCAGAGTACTAGGACAGCTCCGTAATGCGCACTCTGCCTAACGACTTGTATTCATGCGCCGACATCTGTATACGTCGTACGACACCTTGCTGCAATGACAGATGACGTCATAATTAAGGTAGTGATGCTAGCTGAAAGTGAAAAAAAAAACAAAATGTTTTAAATTCGATATTTCAATCAGCTGTGTTTTGTTTCCGAATTCAAATAATGCTGTAATAAGGTTCTTTTAGAACTAGAATTACATTCGTCTATGGTACATTTGCTGAAACAACAAAATGGCGACATTCGCTCTGACAATGGCCACACGTTAAAAGAACCATGCAATACGAGAGCCAGTAATCCTGGCTGAAAACGAAAAGAAAAAATATTTGAATTTGGAGTTTTGAGTGAGGCGTGTTTTATTTCTTAATTAAAAATAAGTAAGCTGAGGCTTAGAAGGTTTTATAATTTAGCATACAAAGAGAAGGTTTATTAACATTTTGTATGTTAAGTTTAATCCTCAATTCGCTTACACATTACTAGCGTCTTCCCGCAGTTTCGTCCGCGTGGAAAGTGGATATTATACTACAAGAACGTGCTGATTTTAATGTATCCTAAGTCCATCCAAGTGCCAAATCGAAAATATAACAAACAGACAAAACAAAAGACATATATAGGCAGACCGAAATACTGTGCCATTTCCGCATTTATAATAATTTTAGTTTGCTTATAAATCCCTCATTATATAAAACCGTTTACGAGATACATAATAATGCAATCGTCATTGTAAGAAAAAGGTCCACGTAGAACCCTCCATCTTCCCATCTTCCTTCAATGGAAAAGCTGTGTTTTCTATCTTTTTACCTCGGGCTTTTCTTGTGTAGCCTTTGGAGTACGTAAGTTCAGGTTCTTTCCGAAAAAGAAAGAAAAAGAAATGTGATTAAATACCGTTAATGCACGTACGTGTTATAACAAAGAGATTATGTACCGAAACGTGTTACGTTTAAGGTGTATTTTTGTTTGTAACTCAATATCGTCAACGAAAAAGAATTTGTTAAAGATTGTGTGCCACTGTAGCCTACATACCTAAGTTGGAACGTAAGCATTAGGTAAAGTTGGTGCTAAACTAGAATTTTTAAAGGTTCTCAGAAAGTCTTGGCTTAAGTCTAGGCAGCTACAGCTGTATAGTAACGCCCACAAAAACATATCATATTTTAAAACCATGTGTTTTTTAACAATAATAAAAAAAAACATATGAATCAATCTACACGTGTAAGCAAAGCCTTGTATAAAAAGATCAAACTTTTAATGAACAAAGAAAACAAAGCATGTTATTTATCCCCAAAAAATCTACGTAAGAAAGGCAAAAGGCTCACAGATTTACCTATTCACTTTTGTAGCGAAAAATCTTTCCTAAACGTAGCTCAATTCAGAAATTGATACCTACAATTTTTCTTCAGGTTCGTGGTATTAGAATTCAGGAATAAAGTGAGGCGAGGTGTATAGCCGTTACAATAAATCACTGAATGAAATATCGCTAACACCCACCGCAGTACATTCCGGCGTTTCCATCAGAATTCCGAATATGCTTAATGTTAGAAGGTGTCCGTTAATTTATGATCAAGTAAAAGTATTTTAATGTTGTTTAATATCGTGGGGTATTACATATTCCTATTGGAACTAATTTAGTAATGGTACCGGAAATGGTTTTTAGCCGGTAGTAGTTTTTTGTAGGTATCATAAACGGGTGGTTGCCTCGTTAGTCTGACTGCTGAGCATGAGGTCCTGGGTTCGATTCCCGGGTCGGGTAAAGTGTTATTTTAGGTTTTTCCGTCACGAATTTCTCAGTAGCAGGCACGGAGCCTGGATTTGCGGCCGGTTTATGGCAATAGGCTCGTCACCTAACATGGAACTTAAACATAACGGACGAGATATATGGGTGTACTATTATAATAGGTACACTTCAATCTAACCCTTATTGATTGCAGATGTGATGTTATGTTATGTATATTTTTTATGTTATGCATTTTATGTATGTTATGTTTTTTATGTCATTTATGTCTTTTATGTATGTTATACCTCATTGTTACACTAAAACAAGTCCCTATTTTGCTTCAAAAGTAATGTTATGCATGTTATGTATGTTATGTATTTAATGTATTTTATGTATGTTATGTATGATAAACCTCATTGTTACAGTATAACAAGTCCCTACATTTTGCTTCACCAGAAAATCTATTTGCTACGTGAAAATATTCCACAGCAAAGCGATGTGAAGACAGAGTATACAAAGGTGTCTTGAAGCGGTATGCAAATGTGACGTCATGCAGATCGACCACTGATGCATGGCCGGGGCAACCTCGCCGGTAACATTTCCTTTATTATACAACAGTATATAGCTACCAACTATACATATGTATATGTATAAGGCATAGAACTGTAGACCAAGAGGTCGTGAGATTGAACCTATGTCTATTGCAAGCAAACTTAGCGAAGCGTGTTGTCAAAGTAAGATAACGTTGTTCTAAGGTAGATATATCTACATAAATAAATAAAATTGAAGTATACGTTTGTAATTTTAAAATACCAGTTTATTACTGAATGCATATGAAAGTATATAGTAATCATTTCACGAGGACGAGGATCGCGGGGACATTTTTATCGTCTTAGATGAAACTATTGAGCCATGCTTGCCTAAATTGGTCTGTCGAAGAGTGACCACCCTTTACATACCGAATTTCCTCCGTGCCTCGGAAAGCACATTAAGCAGTTGGTCCTGGCTGTCATTTCTTAACCTTTGTCAGTCGTTACAGGTAGTCAGTAGCCCAAAAGACTGTCAATCAGTCTTATCAAGGGGTATCGTATTACCCAGTACTAGTGTGGAGGTCGGATAGTTAGTTGCTCTATGTAAAATACAGGTAATCAGCAGCATCGGGTTAGACTGGAAGCCGACCCCAACATACTTGTGAAAAGGCTGGGCAGATGATGATGATGGATAAAACGATTGAGAAAGCATGTAAAAGGTTAATTGCCAAAGCTACATTACTTTTTAATATATTCAATTACTGGAGAAGACAAAGCGGGCTTGTTGAGATTAGTCCTCGGATGGTTGACCATACAAAACACACCCCATATCATAACGTGGCTCGGGAAGCACATTCATCTTTGACAGTCGTTACTGATAATACCAGAAGCCCGAAACTCTGACAACCAGTTACCAGCTTGCTAGCAGCCAGTTTAACTATGGGATGTGGAGGTGAAATCGCTTCGTATAAAATCTTGGAACTCAGCTGCATCCGGTAAGATTTGAAGCCGACGATTCATTCGATTTTTGCCTTCACAAAGACCCTGACAGACACAATAAGACACAATAAGTAAACAATGGCGTCACACCGATTTGGTCGCGATTCACAGACGAAGGGTAAGCTATCTGGATTATGCAATTATTATATCTACGAGTACGTAGACAATCTTAGGGTGCTTTTTTTAAACTTCTTTTTTTCGAATATTAATATTAATTAGTGATCAAGATAAGCCTGTCCTTAGTGATTGATTAATGGTCGCCGCTTCGTACCAGAGAATAACAAACTTTCAATCGAATTTGACGGTAAAATAATAAGTAGGATCTTTCAGATTTATCTGTTATCTTTATTATGAAAATCACGAACTCGGGTGAATCGGAAAAAAATAATGATTATAATAACGATTGTCGTAACTATGTAGAAATTATTGAATGACTAATTATGTGTAGCTTTGTTATCAATACGCATATAATGTGATAATGAAAATTGGGCCGTATTTTATAAGCAGCAAGTCTCATAAACTTACGAAATACAGCCCAGATAACATTGTGCACTACGGACGTTTTAATTACCAATCTATAAATGGACATATCCAAAGTAATGCAAACCCATGAAAAAAAATGTACGAAAAACAAACAAAGCTTCTGAGACAGATATATTACTTTGGTGTTGAATAGTGACTAAGAAGCTTATTGTATCTTAATTTGTTTCAATTTCCACCTGCTTTGTACATTTGTTAACACAATAAAGAGCATTTCATGTATCACGTCGCTCAATACAGTCCAAAATTAAACAATCAACATAAAGGAAGTATAACAAAGAAGCTGATATGTATTCATTCTAAAATACGACGAAAAACAGCTCCTTCAAAAGTTTGTTCAACAGCAAAACATGAGAAGTTTGAACTGTGTCTTTATGAACGCAAGAACGCCAATGTAATAAAAGGTTTATTGAAACTTATTATATCCAGGAGCGAGTTCAATTACCTGTTATAATACCTAAACATATCCATCATGTCCCTGACAAAGGCCAACGAACCCTCTGCAATCAATTACCGTAAAGGTCAACACTAATGACCTACAGAACACTTATCGTTTTCCCAACAACGTCTTACTTACAAAAGAAATAAAACATTTAACATTTTTATAAGCATTCTCAGCATTTCTAATTCATGAAACTTGTAACGCAAGGTGGCACCTTTCCTTATAAATTATTCTGAAGCCCACGCCGGATCCCATCCCTTTGTTTCGTATTACTTTTAATGGCCTTTTCAAAGACTGTTTCATGTATAAGCTACAAACTCTTTTTGTTCTTCGGGTCTTGACTTAAATACAATTTGGAAACGGAATAAGTAAACTCTGAAAGTGACAAATGTGCGAGTAGGACGAACGTGTTCGTTAGTAAATACGTCGATAAAACAAACAGTGAGAGTAAACAAAGTAGTCTTAGCATCTGGTACTTGATCAATATCCGTGTCCTTGACATTAGAGCAAACCACTCGCATCCGAACTCTCAATACCTATTCATATCTCGTTATTCAATATTCACCCACCTTATAGTCCAGCGGCGGAATAATACAGCTCTGGTATTTCAGTAACAGAGGTAGCACACCACTGGCTTGCACTAAATAATTCCGTTTAATTGAATATCCTTGCACGAGTCACTGGCGAATAATTTTCGGGTCGGCGTAGCGGCGTAGTCGCGAGTGCTACGATTCGTAGCGGCGCGTAGCTCGCGGTCGTAGCAGCGCGCGGGAGCGAGTCGACTGGCCGCCCGCCTGCTTCGCGGACACGGATTGCCGTACACAGGGTACTTACGATGTACAGATGAATTTTCCTTTGCCGTACGGCAGAATGATAGGTTAGTTTAATAGTTCGATGCTGGTCTTTGAATAAATTTGCTGTTAATAGACTAAATATTGATTCTGTTGAATAAATATGTGATTTTTGTCAAGTATGGAGTTGTAATTATGGATTATGAATTATGTGATAGTAATTTACTATTTGATTTTGGACATTCCAATATCAGTTCATTGTACTTAAAAAAGGTAATCAAGGGATCGGATTTAAAGATTTTCTCATTTACAACGGCCGCTAAAATCTACGTTATCCAACTATAAATACATGACAATATTTAAAAATACAATCCCTCTGCATTGTTCTATTTTTAGTCCATAATCATAACCGCGAACACGATAAAATATTTCAACGTTCTCCGACCGCGGAATAATTTAACAACTCTTCGAGCATCTGTGTTGGTTGCCTACTCTGTGCATCAAGGAGCAGCGCGGTGCGCAGGCGCGCGTGACGTCAGCGCGGGCTCCCCCTCCCCCTCCCCGCCGCGCCGCAGTCCCCTCACCGCCCACACCGAGCCGGACCGCGCCGTGAACCGCTGTTTCCATACATCACTGCCCGACACACGACCAGCGTGATAGAATGCTACTGAAGAAAAAATGCATTGGAAAATGTACTGACAGACTGAATTATGTTGTACATCAACAGATGCTTTTCCTACGACAACACTGTGAATGAAAAATTTTAGTTCGGCCGATGAATTTCAATTTACCAAAACAATGAATGCGATTAAACAATGTTTTTCGTTGATTTACATATTAAAGACACTTTTATTTATTTCGTTTCGTTGACAGGTGTTCAGAAACTTGATCTTACTTAACTTGTCAAAGTTCCATGTTACCTTGTTAGGATCTTGTAAGTTCTTTGAATATTCTGATATATTCCGAGAAAGTACATTACATTAAAAGTTGTTAAAGCAATCTGAAGTCAGGAAAATTGTATATCACATTTCCACGTGGAGATTTAAACTCGTATTTAGATAGGTAGGAGTAACCATCAAGTTGAGTGACTATAAAACTTTAATACACATACCAGAGTATTTTTATTTACATGCTAGGAAACATCCTTACTGCAATATTTAAGTAAATGTTAATTTGGCTGATGATGTGCAAAGATATTCCCAACAAAAGTTATCACACTTTGAAACTTCGAACTTTACTATCGAAGTTAGACAACGGCCTCTTTCCATGACTTCCAGTTATTTCCATCCAAGAATCATCATCATCATCATCATCATCATATCAGCCTAGAATCACCCACCACTGGGTATAGGCCTCCCCTTTCTTCCGACACACTTTCCGGTTCTGTACCTCCCTGATCCACCGTGTTTCCCGCAACCTCCACATTATCAGCAACCCAACGAGCTTTAGCCCTGGTTTCTTTGGCCAAACTATGGTCACCCCTCGGCCAAAGCCTTGTTCCATCGGCCATCTCCGCGTACACATGTCCTGCCCAGTTCCACTTGAGGCAAGAATAATGTGAACCATCGTTGCTTGGTTTTCTCCAGCACGTCCCACAATCTTCTACGAGCTCTGCTATGTCGGCTCCTGGCCGTCATTGCCCACGATTCTTGCTTTATCGTGTGGTTAAGGGCCTTAACCTGGTGTCAGAGTTTTCATGCCGCACATGGGCCTCTGTCGTGGCTTTACATGCCGTTGTGAAATATCTCTCAGGCATGCTGGTTCCTACTCGATGTTTCATAGTCAAGTGTTCAAATGATAATTATGCAACACGCAAATGAATCCAAAAAATTAGAGGTTGCGTGTCCTGGATTCGAACTTGAGACCTTATGACTTGCAAGTCCGACTTTCACTGTTTCTTAAATCCTACGATTACTGTGAAAACATTAAAACTTTCTTGTGTTCTTGCTTATTATAACATGCTATAAGTGGATTATATCTATATTTAAGTGCACAAGTGTTGAGGAGCAATTGCATTTATCCTGTCAGTCACACTCGCTCGGCCTCACGCTCGCCACAGACTTGTGATGTCTGACATAGCTCACACATGATGTTGTTATATTCTTTAAGTAATTTAGATGAGGATTAAAAGAGTATTTTAAAAGTTTAAATCGTCAATTTGGAGGTACAGTTTGGTCTCAATTAAAACTCATAAATTAAAAAGTTAATTTCAAGTCGAAAGATCTCGTTCTCAAGTTCAATTCTAGATTGAAAATTACCACTTGAAAACTTATGAAACTCTCTTTAGCTTTCCTTAAGATGATACCTTTGAAATTCATTATTTCAAGTGTCTTTTTTTTTAGTTGGAAATAATTCTATGCTACATTAAAGGTATGACAGGTTTTCAAATTGAGTTTCTTAAATCAGACACCATATGTAATTATTTGATAAACATATTTTGGGAGTAATTTTATCGACAAACATGTGGTTTAAACTAGTAAGAAGCTCTACACAGTGACAAAATCTTATATGCTATTTACTTTCTACGAATACGAGTACTAAGCCATGAGTAAAACCACATTGTGGGACAATTTCTAAGAGACCTTTAGAACGACGCCTCCTCGTAAACACGACGACACACAAAAGCGTATCTTAGTGAGGCTAATATACTAAGAAAATAAGAGCATTACTCCTCAACACACACAAATCTTGCTTCTACAAACCTCATACAACTTCAATAAGATCTTTCATTCGTGTAATGGTCTGTGTTTTCAGAAACAAGAGAAAATAAAGTAAAATACGGTGCGGCGAGTGTGAGCGGCGCAATGTATGGTGTTGAGACGCATCTGAGCGGAATTCTATGATGGTCATATAAAAGGGACGAAGTTTTCTGTGAGAGCCCTTTCTATTTGGGGTTGTCGTCAGACCCCCGCTGTTACACTGACCCTCCGAGGGGTGAGCGGTGCAAGTGAACTACTTATGTCATAAAATGATTTGGTTTTTTTTAGTTTTATTGGGCGTTCATTTGTTTTGATTTTTTATAGTTATAGTTTGATATTTGAATTGAAAGCAAGTTTTTGTAGCAGTGGTTCGCTGTTATGAATTAATTTAGAAATAAAATTGAGGTTACTATTACATTTTTCTAAACTAGTTAAATTAAGACTCGTTAAAACATTTTCTCAGTTTAGTTCCACGAAAGAGACATTACACTTAAAGGGGCTTATGCCATTACGGTTAAAGAAAAAAAAAACAAAAAACTTTCTCATAAATTATGTCTGACACGAAAATAAAGAATCAAGCATTTAAATCTATTATAGACGACATTATTTTTCTCGGGGGCATAGTTTTTCATGGTAGTTAATGGCTCAAAGTATTAAGTCTCATATTTTTCGCATAAAGTAATAAATTAGATGGCACAAAAATAGTTATTTTGGGGAGAACAGAATCTTTGCTTCGGCAGATCACACACTCACGACTCCTGTTATGTAACTCCTACCTGTGACGTATTTATGTGACTCTTGTCTTGAAATTAGTTTATATAAACTTATTACAAAATTTCAACATAGTCATAATCCAAAATAGTCGTCGTAATAGTCAATAGTCTAACATAATGACCAACAAACAATACCTTTTCTAGAAAACATTTATTTCCGTATTTGCTATAATTTTTGCTTTAATTTCATCAGTCACCATCTCTTATCCCAATTTATTTAGGGTCGGCACAGCATGTCTTCTTCTTCTACTGGGTTGTGGAGGTCAGACAGGTAGTCACTCCATGTGAAATACTGGTATTCCGCTGCATCCGGCTAGACTGGAAGCCGACTTATACTTATCTATTACTCATCTCAACAGCCACCTCATTTCTAGGTATATCAACTTACACAGAGTTCATACATATTGTTTTTCTTGATCTTTCTCTACTCTAATAGCCATTCACATTTATACTCAAAACTTTCTTCACCACATTCCCCCGCATCTATAACAGAATAAATTCTCAACAATCCAGTAATATTTAGGCATTCATTTAAGTGCCGCTTAAGTCTACAAACGGACAGTGCGTCAGATTTTTATGACACATTTATCACCCTAAAGGCCCATCTACAATCAATAACAACTCAAACGACGAATAAAAAATACATCACAAATACATTAATCATGGCTAGTATCCTTGCCCGCTAGCTCTTACATCAGGGACCTCGTAGGATCGGGAACTATTAACAGAAATGCGCTAGTGATCGCGTGATATCGTCCCCCGAACTGGCCCCGTCACCGACGCATTGTATCAACTGTTGTCACCGCCCTTATTAATGCGTAAGTCTCGTCCACTGGTACAATGAAACAGATTTTGAGAAGATTAGAAGAGAATAGAAAGCATAATATAACGTAATGTTGAATTGTTGAATTAGAATCCAAATTATTCTATTGTCAGTTTGTATTCGTATTTGAATACTCATGATGGTCTGTTTATTCGTGATCCGTCAAAAATCTGCTAACATTTGTCAGTTCTCTGCACTTTTTTTTTTAATTTTATTTTTCAATTTAAAATATAAATACATGAGAATATTCTTCTATTATTGAATTACAATTGAATTATTGTAAAACCTAACGTCATCACCGGTCCAGCCTAACCATATTGGGCCATCTTAAGAGCGACTGCCTAAATGACCTCCACAACCGAGTTAGTACTGGGTAATACGACACCCCCTGATAAGACTGGCTGTCATACTATCAATACCTAATTGTGTGGATACTAATAATACCTATTAACCGAGTTTGGCTGGCCACCCGTCCATCAACACGTACATGTGCATAATATTATATTATGCACAGTCGCATGCATTTAATCCTAATGGCTCCTGCAGACACTCGAACATCAATTACCATTGATGGATTACTTAACAATCAATGGTAATCTTGTGTGCAAACGAAACGTTCGGTAAAATGTAGCTTATAATATGTGAGCCATTAAATTGGACGTCAGTGCAACTTTCTAACCTGCACGTTCTCTGGCTTGGTTACTTTGTATGAGTAACTTAAGACTTAACCTGTATTAATTAATGTCACTTTAGAAAGTATTGTGGTACCCTTATTACTATTAAATAGGATGCAGTGCAACTATCTGGCCCCTACACGTTTTCTAGCTTGATTACTTTGTCAGAGGGCCTGAACCATTAATGAAGATGTACTTTATGTAGGTAGTACTAGGATGCCGTCAGGGGAAATATAATTGTTAGGTAAATACATATACATAGATACCCTACGACAATTTGGTGTCTTACAGACAGCAAATTTTTAACACTTGTATGTTATGGCTATAGTGAAAAATGAAATATTGACATGATTACAAAAAAAATAGTAGTGTAAAATAAGTTTCCCAGGGGTTCTGAGTATTGGGCTATTTAAAGAGTTCACACGCGTTAATTAGTACTCAGGGTTAGGAGTAAAAACACAGGACATGGAAAACAAGGAAAACAGGAATAAATAGTAAAACTATTGGAATATAAAGGAGCGTATCGCGAATGTTAAACCGCGCGCGAAATCGTCGTCCACTGGCAGGTTGGCTAGGCGGGTCGTGAGTCGTGCGCGGTATTGCCAGCTCATAGAAAAATATTTTAGAGGCAGTGCTACAGTAGTCATTTTAATTAATTATTAAATTCTGTGACTATACTTACAGTACCATATAACCTGTTTTAGTTCATTTAACTTTCAGTTCATTCAAATTAACAGATCTATTTCTGTTCTTCTGAAAATGGGAGATGGAAATACACTTAGTTTAGTTCAGTCGGTAACGAACATCCTAACTTCATGGAATATCCCAAAAGTTTTCTATACTATTACGGTTTCAAACAAATTCCGTTTCAGTAATACCTTGTTTTACTAGGAATTTTAGGTAACTTTCACAGAACATGAAAACAGAACTATACCTACTGGTAAGTACACATTGCCGTCTGCTTGTACCTGCACTACTGTATTTGGCTGTAGTTCTAGAAATATCACTTAAGAGCCCTATTATTATTTTTTTGCAAAATCATGATTTTTACTTCCTGGCTCAAATTATTTCGAGCGAAGTACACGAGTCGATCTTTATTGACGAAAATTTTGTGTCCAGGTCCTTCATCGTCAAGCGCTCGCGCCAGAATGACATGAGACAGAGGAGCGAACTGAATTGACGCAGAATATAATAGCACTTTAATTTTATTTATTGTATTTTTGTCTTATTATACTGACAAACGAAACCTAATGAAACGTATTCATTGTAGATTGAAGTTTTATATCATCATATTAATATATTTGATAAAATTGAGTTTATTTATGGAACATAATGGCCGCAGAATTCAGACATTTATGACTTAAATTAGGCTTTCTTTACGGTTTTTTCCGTGAAAACTCAAGGAATTTAACGAAATTCTAGAACTCCAATAAATATACGAGTAAAATATTCAATTTATCTTTTAGTCATTTTATCTTTTATAAGAATTGAATATAACAATGTGAATTTGAGCGCCAAACTGAGTTCGTAAAATATTTATAGTAAATTACACGAAAAGAAAAATTTAAATGTGTAACTCCAACTTACAAGTAAGAGAATGGCAATATCTTTATTCATAAGCTAATAATTAAAATATCTTAATGATGCTAAAAAATACAGCGTCAAAAATCATGAATTTGCGTAAAAAATTTAATAGGACTCTTAAGTAAATTAAATCGAGTTTTCACCAACTTTATCAGTGATGATAACCCTAGTGGTGTGACCGTAGGACTGCTAAGGTCCATGTTCACCAAAAAGATGACGGTCTGATGATCTAAAAACAGCTGTTTAAAACACATTTTTGTATGGGAACATGTCACAGTGACAGCTGTTTTTAGATAATCAGACCATTATCTTTTCGGTGAACATGGACCTAAGTCATAGGTCTCAAGTTCGAACCCAAGACAGTCTCTGACTTTTCGGATTCACGTGAGTATTGTATAATTATCACTTACTTTGGTGAAGGAAAACATCGTGAGGAAACCGATTTACAGATTTGCAAAACCAAGCGATGCAAAACCAAGTCAGAGGTCAATGAAAAAAAAAAACAAAAAACTCTATGTCTATGAAAAGGTCAGCCATTAACCACACGAAAAAGACAACTATGTTTTGTTGTTTGGATGCGCTAAACACTTTTGTTTACCCTTTCAGAGATGCGACGAAGTTGTTAGTTTTCATAATCTATATATATAAAGGAGAAGTCCACTCACTGACCACTCATCACGAAATCTCGGAAACTACTGGGCCGTAAGAACTCAAATTTGGCACAAGCACTCTCTAGGGGGTGCAGGCGCGTACTAAGAAAGGATTTTTTTAAATTCGCACCCCAAGGGGTTGAAAAGGGGTGTCAAAGTTTGTATGAAAGTCCTATGTTTTTAAAGTTAGAGATATGAATGTAAAGCCTGAATGTTCCTTTTGGCTTCTAGGTGCTCACTAAGAAAAGGTTTTACGAAATTCGGCCCTTAAGGGTACAAAAAAGGGTTTTTAATGTTTGTATGGAAAAAGTTAATCCACTCATCACGAAATCTCGGAAACTACTGTTCCGTAAGGACTCAAATTTGGCACAAGCACTCTCTAGGGGGTGCAGGCGCGTACTAAGAAAGGATTTTTTAAAATTCGCACCCCAAGGGGTTGAAAAGGGGTGTCAAAGTTTGTATGAAAGTCCTATGTTTTTAAAGTTAGAGATATGAATGTAAAGCCTGAATGATCCTTTTGGCTTCTAGGTGCTCACTAAGAAAAGGTATTACAAAATTCGGCCCATAAGGGTACAAAAAAGGGTTTTTAATGTTTGTATGAAAAAAGTTAAACATCCAAATTGAATCTTACGTCAACGCGTTATTGCATACTTTACATTGAAATGAGAATTCGGAAACCGATATGGATCCAAATTGAATTTTACGACAACGCGTTAATGCATATTTTGAAATAAGAATTTGGAAGTTCATTGAGGGCGTAATTTCTAGGTGGCCAGTATGTTTCAGTGATATGCAGGCGTGTGCTGAAAGGTATTGAAATGAGTTTCTATAACGTTTTAAAGTTTTATGCCAATTTCTAGGTGGCCAGTATTTTTCAGTACGCACGCGTCTGTTGAAGGGTAAAAAAAAAACGTTTCAAAAAACGAACTTAAGCGAAACACGCTCAAGCTCAAGCTCATTTCTGTTCTGCGATATTTTGCTGTTACTACTAATTTGATTTGAAATATTTGACATCATCGTTGTTTGGGTTGTCTTCGTTTCGGTATGTTTCACTTATGCTGGGGCTACACTATCGCGATAACGCGAAGATTTGCGTTGTCGCGACACGTCTGGCCAAAGAATTCGTCCTATCGCGAATCATCTTCGCGAATACGAACGCCCTTCCCGCCGCTGTCGGTAAATTGCCGCACATCAAAGGCTTTTGTCGCGACAAAGTTCGTGCGTGCGTTCGAATCTTCGCCTACAAGTCTGGCCGTAGCATTAGTAATTTTAAATTGGAGGATAATCATTTTATTGTGTTCTTACCTATTGCCTGGTTGGAATTTTGTTATGTCTATTGCTTCGCGAATTACATATTGTGTATTTCACACTTTGGTATTAAGTACTATAATAGTAGGTCTTTTAGTATTAGTCGTTCTTACTAGAAAAGGTGTCCTTGAATACCTACGATCGTATTTTAATTTTAAAGTTGTATCTTTGGTTTAGGCTGGTGTTGCAAAAGAATAGCTATAAAGAAAATTACGTTCCAAATAATGTTTTTTACGGTACTTACTGGTCGTAAGCATTGTTTAATTAAATGGATAATCAAAATATTGGTTATCACTTCTAAGTGCAAATTCTTAGCCAAATAGTAAATAATCCTGGCGATGGCGCATGCTTATTTTCATCTCTATCATATTTGGTGCATCACTCATGGCAGCGGGAGAATTATTGCCATTTGAGTTCCAGGTGTTTCAAGGGACGAACAGGGAGTAAAAATAAAATAATCCGATTGTCATGAAACTTCAGTGAAGGTCATTTTGATGTTTGATTCCGTTGGCCAATTTAAATTTCAAAGCGCATATTTTGCGTATGGGCAAATCCACCACGCGGGCCCAGTGTGGTTTGGCAGATGTCACATGTCTTCGAATTTTTGGTTCTAAGACATGCCTTTCCTTTCCTTTCGTTTCCTCACGATGTTTTCCTTCACCGTTTTGAGAGCAGTGGTGATGAAATAAATTACACAAAGTAATGCGCCTGTCTGGGCCACGTGTTCGAGCCAGCAATGTGCGCCACGTGTCTTACAACTGGGAAAGGTTTCAACCTTTCACCCAGGAGCGGTCAAGAGCTGTTTATAATTCGATGCGTAAATACGTTACTGAAATGTCTTGCCATGGCACCTACGGAACCGCCTGTGAAGTCATGGCAGCGGGAGAACTATTTCCATTTGAGTTTGAGGTGTTTCAGGATGGTATTTTATTGCTGTTTTAAACACCAACGTATGAAACACGCGAGTGAAACCGCGCGGGTACAGCTAGTTAATCTATATATATAAAGGAGAAGTCCACTCACTGACCACTCATCACGAAATCTCGGAAACTACTGGGCCGTAAGGACTCAAATTTGGCACAAGCACTCTCTAGGGGGTGCAGGCGCGTACTAAGAAAGGATTTTTTTAAATTCGCACCCCAAGGGGTTGAAAAGGGGTGTCAAAGTTTGTATGAAAGTCCTATGTTTTTAAAGTTAGAGATATGAATGTAAAGCCTGAATGTTCCTTTTGGCTTCTAGGTGCTCACTAAGAAAAGGTTTTACGAAATTCGGCCCTTAAGGGTACAAAAAAGGGTTTTTAATGTTTGTATGAAAAAAGTTAAACATCCAAATTGAATCTTACGTCAACGCGTTATTGCATACTTTACATTGAAATGAGAATTCGGAAACCGATATGGATCCAAATTGAATTTTACGACAACGCGTTAATGCATATTTTGGAATAAGAATTTGGAAGTTCATTGAGGGCGTAATTTCTAGGTGGCCAGTATGTTTCAGTGATATGCAGGCGTGTGCTGAAAGGTATTGAAATGAGTTTCTATAATGTTTTAAAGTTTTATGCCAATTTCTAGGTGGCCAGTATTTTTCAGTACGCAGGCGTCTGTTGAAGGGTAAAAAAAAAACGTTTCAAAAAACGAACTTTTCGTTTCTGTTCTGCGATATTTTGCTGTTACTACTAATTTGATTTGAAATATTTGACATCATCGTTGTTTGGGTTGTCTTCGTTTCGGTATGTTTCACTTATGCTGGGGCTACACTATCGCGATAACGCGAAGATTTGCGTTGTCGCGACACGTCTGGCCAAAGAATTCCTCCTATCGCGAATCATCTTCGCGAATACGAACGCCCTTCCCGCCGCTGTCGGTAAATTGCCGCACATCAAAGGCTTTTGTCGCGACAAAGTTCGTGCGTGCGTTCGAATCTTCGCCTATAAGTCTGGCCGTAGCATTAGTAATTTTAAATTGGAGGATAATCATTTTATTGTGTTCTTACCTATTGCCTGGTTGGAATTTTGTTATGTCTATTGCTTCGCGAATTACATTGTGTATTTCACACTTTGGTATTAAGTACTATAATAGTAGGTCTTTTAGTATTAGTCGTTCTTACTAGAAAAGGTGTCCTTGAATACCTACGATCGTATTTTAATTTTAAAGTTGTATCTTTGGTTTAGGCTGGTGTTGCAAAAGAATAGCTATAAAGAAAATTACGTTCCAAATAATGTTTTTTACGGTACTTACTGGTCGTAAGCATTGTTTAATTAAATGGATAATCAAAATATTGGTTATCACTTCTAAGTGCAAATTCTTAGCCAAATAGTAAATAATCCTGGCGATGGCGCATGCTTATTTTCATCTCTATCATATTTGGTGCATCACTCATGGCAGCGGGAGAATTATTGCCATTTGAGTTCCAGGTGTTTCAAGGGACGAAAAGGGAGTAAAAATAAAATAATCCGATTCTCATGAAACTTCAGTGAAGGTCATTTTGATGTTTGATTCCGTTGGCCAATTTAAATTTCAAAGCGCATATTTTGCGTATGGGCAAATCCACCACGCGGGCCCAGTGTGGTTTGGCAGATGTCACATGTCTTCGAATTTTTGGTTCTAAGACATGCCTTTCCTTTCCTTTCGTTTCCTCACGATGTTTTCCTTCACCGTTTTGAGAGCAGTGGTGATGAAATAAATTACACAAAGTAATGCGCCTGTCTGGGCCACGTGTTCGAGCCAGCAATGTGCGCCACGTTTCTTACAACTGGGAAAGGTTTCAACCTTTCACCCAGGAGCGGTCAAGAGCTGTTTATTGTTCGATGCGTAAATACGTTACTGAAATGTCTTGCCATGGCACCTACGGAACCGCCTGTGAAGTCATGGCAGCGGGAGAACTATTCCCATTTGAGTTTGAGGTGTTTCAGGATGGTATTTTATTGCTGTTTTAAACACCAACGTATGAAACACGCGAGTGAAACCGCGCGGGTACAGCTAGTATTAAATATACCTAGCACATCACACATACACAGAGATTAACGTAATTACAGCCTTTTTCAACCCACCTTACACGTACTCCCCTTCACACGCCGAATGCCGCTAAACTAGTACACATTCTAATTCAAATATCTTTTAACTGTGTGTCAGTAAACCTTTGACTACATCCACGTCTTTGCGACTTCAGCGAACTGACAGTTTTTAATGAGTTACCTCGCGATTACACTGTCTTGAATGTCTTGGTGCACTTCATAAACTGTGCTAGTTTCTACCCTTTTAATGTTTCTTTTGATTTTTTAATGAGTGCAATTTTTATTGGGATTGGATTAATAAAGTTTTGTAGGTAAAATTAAGTTGTGTTTTAACTGCCTTCCATGTCCGATATCCTGTACCTACCTGTCTTTTTTCGGATTTAAGTGCGTATTGTATAATAGGCTTGTATCCTGAAAAAATGGAATTAGTCCGTCGCTAGATTTTCAAAAAATTATTGACACATTTTTTTTTATTGTTACGTGGACCGAAACTGACGAAGATACGACGCTTTTAAAATTCTCAATACGTCACGCCGTGCTATAATTTTTAGTGCGTTGTAACGTCACGAACCCCCCCCCCACTCCCTAGTTTTGATGCGTTCTAACTTTGTCAATATTCATTGATTTACAAAAACAAAAAATACGTGTCCAATATTTTCCCATACTCTAACTGACGGATGAAATAGATTTGCAATTTATTGATGGTGGAAACTAACCTATTATCACTTACTTCAGTGAAGGTAAATATTGTGAGGAAACTAACATGCATCTGACCAACCTAGTGGGCACCAACCACACGATAAAGAAAAACTCGTATATTTCATGAAGAGACACTGCACCCATGCATGGAATCAATGAAAATAATAAAGCGCAAACCTATTAAGTCATTTTAATTTATATTCTTTTGTTGTTGCTTCATAAAAAACTGTTGTAACGCCTTTCACACGACTGATCCGTTATTTTTAATGGACCGTTAATTTCAATGTCCCATTTTATTTGTGGTGATCGTGATTTTATTCGCATGCTGTGTTCACACGAGCCGACGATATCGGATACGATAAAATAACATTATTCGATTCAGACTCGTGTTAACTCGCTCATACAAATACGCGTGCCAAAGACTCTGGCGTTAATGGCACAAAAAAAAAACAAATAGCCTCTGTGTAAACCGGCTTTAATATTTCAATTGGTTGAAAAGAATAGAACCCCAAGATAGATGTTTAAATTCAATTCCTAACTTTTTCAACTTTACCGTTATTTAATTTTTTCTTCACAATATTTGACGCGAACAGACAAAGGAACGATGAAATATGACTGAAGCCTGTACCAGGATTGCATGACTGAAGCGAATCCCTCAAAAATGGACGTTTATTACGGAACATCAGATACTCTACCTTATTTATGTTCTTAGATTAACAAATACGCCAGGTATCCGGGTCAGGTATTATGGATTGTTCTCTGTTCTAATTTGCAAACTGTAAAACGATACACGGGTATGATGACTTCTTGAAACATATATCGACGCTAGAATTTTAAGTAAGAACACCGTTATTGATATTAAACGCCTAAGCAAAAATACAAAAATCGGAGCAGTGTTTGAGGACTACCCATAGAAGTGAAAACAAAAAGTACACAGACCCCGCCCCAGTCGTAGCACTGCTACGGGTTGTGCCCCGCGCACGCCTTAGCGGTGCTACGCCGTAGCGGATCGGCTACGAATGCTACGAAGCGGACGTGACGGTCACGCGAGTTTCATGATTTTTGTTCACCCAAAAAGTGCTCAACGTGCCTAAAGAAGTTTACATTTCAAAAAACTATATTGCTTTAAATTTGAAGAACACACACACACATCACACACACACACACACATTTATATCAGTATATATAAGCATAGATTAAAAAACTGCTTTTCTTTCGATCGCCCGACCTCGCTCCATTGCGACTTCCAGCTAGGTCAGTGATATGTACAGCGAGTGCACTGTGCTGTTCTGAACTGTATCCGTTAATTGAACACCTGAGAACTACGCTCCATTTCACGTTCGTAAACCTTGAAGTGTTTGCAAGTAACTTTAAACCGTATATACTGTTAGAGAAGTCATTCTCTATTGGATTCTCTAAAAGGTTTGCAATGAAGTTTGAACTTTAGGTTAAAGGTATTTAAATAACTTAGTTTTGGTTAGTTAAGGAACGAAGACAAAAGTGTTATACGCTGCAGTCCTTGCGTTTAAGTATTTGTTTAAACGCTCTGATCCGCAAATCAATAGATCAGTACCAGACCATAACAAAACATCACGTCGGTGATCTCGGATGGGTTAAGCGAAACTGTACCTAAAAGTACAATCAAATTTCGCCAGTTATGTTTACCAGACCATATTGAATGTACCAGTATACCAATTTTATATCCCAAAACGTATGTATAATTATTTACTGCTAGACTAATTAGGTACTTGATTAGCCGGTAATAACATTAATTTCAATTGTCAACATAGCAGGAACACACACATTAACAATCACCGCGATTGAAAACATCAATCAGAAGCACAGCATCTGACGATGTGCTTGGAATCTCTCCGAGGCACGGACATGACGGCTATCCGCGGCCCGTAATGAAGATTTATCGGTGACCTCCGAATGACCCCGCAAATTACCCACCGACACATTGGAATGCCGTTGTTGCGCCAAAATGGACCAAAAATATACCCGCAGCGAAATTAATAGCCTTCTCGCTCAATTAGGCATCAAACAAGGTCATGAGTTAATGATTTGAACTCATTTCTTGAACTTTCGAACAAGAAAAAGCGAGTTTTTCTTTTTCTTCCCATTTTCCTGTAAATTACAGACTTAGAGGTTTTTTCAGCGTAGAATTTACGTTGTTCCCTTATCCTAAGTAACTCCATTATCAAACGCCGGTTAGTGTAAAGCTCTGTAGGAAAAAATGGAGTTTTATAGGTAAATATTTGCTTCATTTTCTTGTATTTGCTTTAATCTGACCTCAGTCGGGATTCCCTAACTAGGAGAGGGGAAACTGATAATCATGATAATAGACTGCCGTAATAATGCTGGGTACAGACCTGCGCGGTTTTATTTTTTTGGTTCGTTGGTGTACAGAAGTCGATTTAAGTTATAGGTACCATCGGTTTAGTCAAACTTGGGTTTCGTATCCCGCTCAATAACCAAGCGCACGCCATCAAAGGCTGATGGAAATTCACCCGATTTCCGCGAGCCTATTCAATTTAATCTGTTGTCAAATTTTCAGTAAAGCTCATGTCAAGTTTTGTTATAGATTGTCCGTTGTCGAGCCATCATCGTGCTATTAGGAAGATTAAAGTTAAACTTAACCAGGCTTCAAAAATCCTGATGTAAGTAACTAATAGCAATCCTAATAGGTATAATTGTACTATAAAGCAAATAATTTACCACAAACATGTGTCTTCTCTAACAAACTTATAATTTTCATCTCAGAAAGGTAGAAATATCAGTAAATGAAAACAAAAGCGAATTCACCCAAGGGGAAACATAAAAAAAATACAACCTTCTGTATAAACATACCCACAAACTTTGTCATGATAAAATAAAAAAAATACCTGCATTCAAAGGCATTTCTTTTAAAGAAAATATGTTAAAGGCAGATGATATTTTCATAGAACATAAATGAAGATGAAACAAACTGTGACTTTTACGACGACACGCCGCGGAAATTATTTGTCATAAAAATATGACTTTGATGTTATAAAGGGTACTTTCTGAAGAAGCGGGTTTTTTTCAGAAAACTTAAGGTCTGCTAGTTTGTTTACTCGGCATTTTATATGCAGAGTGCTTATGAATTTTAAACTAGGAACGTGAGTATGTCAATATTCTCAAAAAAAAAAAACCACTTTCTTAATTTGAAAAACAAATTACCACCGTCATTAATAAGCCGCATAAAAAGGTCAATATAGCATTTTCTTTATTATATAATTGTTAGTTGATGAAAATGGTCATAGTGCTATATTTTCAGCAAATTAATGTTGACAGGTTGATAAAATATGGACTTATAAAACTTAAACGACCATCAGATTTATCTTGTTATTCTAAAAACCTTGATACCTCACTTGCCTAGCAAAAAGGCACTCCAAACAAAAAGTAAAATTACTCCCTCACAATATGATCCGTTTATTTTTCGGCTCAGCCTTGCTTTGTGTACGCGGGCTCATTTAAATCACCTTGTTTATCTTTTTTTTCTTCTTTTACATTTTTACTCTCTCTTATTTATGGTAATATCTAATTTACTCTATGTCTGGTACTGGTATATTGTTTTAGAGCCATCCATTGTTTTAGAGAGTAGGTATCTTGTAAGTCAATAATACAATTATTTAATTGGTAATTATGTATTTGAGCCATTTGGGGTTGAAACACTAGGGCCCGAGGGGTCCGAGTGCCCACCTAGTATTTCGGGAAATCGCCAAACAGTTGGTCGACTCTTCACGTGACCAGAGGGCGGGCGGAATCAGCATTGCCATCCAACGTGTCATACAACCCTGCCAGCCTTCTGGGCACTCTCCTGTTGACAGCGATGTAGACGAATTTTTCGACGCCCTGTAACCCTTTTTGATTCTTGTACATATTTTTATTTCTATTATAGAGTTAGTGTATAAATAATGTAAATAAGTAAATAGTCTTGTAAGGCTGAATAAAATAACTGCAGACAAAAAAGATCGGTGAGTGGTTTAGATTCTTGAACCAAAAACATTTTCTTCCGGAAAGCATGATGTTCCGGACCTTAGTACATAATACTAGCATGCCAACGTTTAATAGTAGACACACATACTTACAAACGAAGCGCTTGGAAAATGGAAACCCATAAATAGCCCAGTGCCCAAATGGACCATTCTGTACAAAGACCATCAGACAAGATTACCTCACCAACATTTACAATAATTTCTCTTGAGAAAATCTGCGATATTGCCAACATCAATAATGGTAAATACTAAATTGATTCAATAACTCTTGTCATATTCCCTTCTCGAAAGAGCCATTATTTACTCTTCTTAGTCACCAATCGCCATTATAGAAATAGAGTCAGGAATTGGAGTTCATGTTTAAAACACATTTGTACCTACAGCATGGGGCAAGACCAATAGAATAAGCAGAAGGTCAAGTATTGAAAAAGGTGAATAGGGCAACCATAGAGACAATTTCGAAGGCAAAAGCAAAGTGTATAAACTGCAGTGACAAAGCCCAAGCGATATATAGAAAACCATGCACAACACAGTGGCATGTGAGGGAAACGATAATGAAGCGTTTTTGGGCAAGTTATAACTTATTATTATCAGTAATATTGTATTCGGTTTCTTTTGTATGAATGAATGACCGTCAGATTTTTTAATGCCACCCATAGGCCTCTGCCTTGGTTTTACATGCCGTCGAGAAATATCTTTCAGGCATACTGGATTCCTCACGATGTCTTTCATCACCAAAGAAAATCATAATTATATAATACGCACATGCATCCGAATAATCAGAGGTGCGTGTCTTGGGTTCCAAGTTGCGACCTATGACTTCGTCACACGATTAGTCTACCGCCATAAAACTTGATTAGAATATGAAAGAAGAATGGCAATGGCAATGTCCTCTGCATGAAGTAGACCTTCTTCCCATACACTTGTGTTATCACAGGGAAGTGTAGGGCCCTGTCAGTGCCCCCAGTGCTGAGCCGGCCGGCTGTCTCATTCGATAACAATTTGCTTCGGCCGTGATTTATGGCCGTAATACCCGGTGCGGTTACTTAACCGATGTGGCTGTATTAACTTTTGACTGTATATTGAGGATTTCGTATCGGTGCCGGCTGTGCTCATTTCTTTGGAGATGAAATTAAATTAGTGAAGGTACTGGTGAACACATCTTGTGTTTCAAAAAATTACGTAACTAATTAATGTAGTGCACATAAAGACATGGTACACCTGTACCTCCTTTCCTTTGGGGAAAACAGACGTGAAAATATATGGTGTTATGTAACTTGTCTTATAATCAAAAGCTTCAGGTTAAAAGAAATCCAAGAAATACTTTATTTAAACTGATATATGTTAATGATAATGTTTTATCGAAATTCATAGCCACTTTTTAGGGTTCCGTAGCCAAATGGCAAAAAACGGAACCCTTATAGTTTCGCCATGTCTGTCTGTCTGTCTGTCTGTCTGTCTGTCTGTCTGTCTGTCTGTCCGCGGATAATCTCAGTGACCGTTAGCACCAGAAAGCTGAAATTTGGTACCAATATGTATATCAATCATGCCGACAAAGTGCAAAAATAAAAATTTAAAAAAACATTTTTATTAGGGTACCTCCCCCAGACGTAAAGTGGGGAGCGATTTTTTTTTTAATTTTGACCCTGACGTGTGATATATTGTTGGATAGGTATTTAAAAATGAATAGGGGTTTTCTAAAATCATTTTTTGATAATATTAATATTTTAGGAAATAATCGCTCCGAAAGTCAAAAACAATGTGTCCCCCCCCCCCCCCTCTAACTTTTGAACCATAAGTTTAAAAAATATGAAAAAAATCACAGAAGTAGACCTTTATATGAACTTTCTAGGAAAATTATTTTCAACTTGATGAGTTGAATAGTTTTTGAGTTATATAGCACTTTTTCAAAAAAACGCAAATGATAACTTTGTTTTTCATACAAATACTATGAAAAACAAAGTTATTTTTGCTGACGAAAAATGTTGGTATTTTTAATGGTCTGGGAAGCTACGGAACCCTACAGTGAGCGTGGCCCGACACGCTCTTGGCCGGTTTTTTCTTTGAAACCACTTTGGAGGAAACTATCGTATCTCAAAAACTGCATCAATCAACTAACAATCTCTTTCACATAACAACACCAATTTTCTTCCCCACCTACTTTTGATGGCGTTGCAATTCTAAAATCACTCACCATTTCTTTGCAGCACAATTGCTCATCAATTGCGCGGGACTGATCATTAGGGTCCACATAAATCAGGCGGCTCTTCCGACGCACGATACGATCTCAATGATGTCGCCTTCCGACTTCTTTCGCCCCCCAACGCAAATGTAGAATAGGAGCGTCAAGTGTGTTTTGTTTTTTAAATTGGTGTCGTGGAAATGTAGTAGAGAGGTGAATGTAGTCGTACACTGTATGTATTGAGGGGAGATAGGAATAAATTGAATTATCTCCACTAACTTAATGAGATATTTTATATCTAGAGTGACTTTAAATGGGCCCAATGGTCAAAGGTCAGTGTAGCGGCCCTACAATAAGTACTACATACAGCAACATAGAACCCAAAGCCACTACACTGCCATCTATGGCACAGATTAAGACTAACATCGAAATCTTACATCACGCTGCCGCATCACGGGTATAGTAGCCCACTAGACGTAACACCCGTCTGGTTGGAGGATTCCCCTTTTACTATGAGGGATGAAGAACTTTGGACCCTGTTCTTCATAGTCCCAAACTGATGACAAACACAAAAGTTTTCTTGTAAGTTAATACCTACTCTATTTACTCTATACTATATTTCTACAAAAAGTTACGGTTGTGTGCAATGATAATTAATCTTAATAAGTAATTTTACTTTTAATGTCATTGGTTGTGTGTCTTTAGTCTGTGTTTAATAAAGTCTATTATTTATTTATTATTATTTATTATCATCACACCTTTTTGGGGTTTAATTCATTCCTTAATCAAGTTAGGAAGTAAGGCCATTGTGTACGTCTTAGTAAAAACACAAATACAGCATTTGACGAACGACAGATGTAGACGTACAATTATTTTATTTTATTTCGCGAAGGTATCTACAGCAAACTGGAATTTGCATGGAAAAGAGCAGTGCAGTTTGCACTGCTGTTTTCGCTCCCTGCATTTTACATGGTATTGCGACTTCACTCAGCAGACGTCAGTACCATCTGAAATGTAGCAAAAACATACTGTATTTCATTATGCAAAGTAACTTTACAATAACAATGTTACAACAGCGGGCAAAGACCTCGACAGCAAAAAGCTAGATCAAAAGTAAGGGCTGCTACACACGTTGGTTTTTCGAGAGAGATTGGGCGATATTTTGTTGAACAACGAAGTCGATCTGAAGCAATTACAACACGTATTGGACTTTCATTCGGCTCGCAACGTTCTAATTAATGAGTTTTGTTCGATATGTACTATCAGTGAATCATATTCGAGTCGGCTCGGCACAACCGAACTCCGAAATCTTACTAAGTACTTAATAAATGCGAAAGTTTATAAGGATGAATAGATGAATGGATAATTTTTACTCTTTCACGCAATAACTGCGGTTTATAACCTGAATCACCACTTAGGATAGGTACTTTTATCCCGGTAGTACTAATCCGTGTGCATAAGCTAGCGTCTCCATTCGCTTCGCCCGCGTAAAATTATAAATACTAAAACCTTACTCTTGAATCACTCTATCTATTAAAACCCGCATCAAAATCCGTTGCGTAGTTTTAAAGACATACATGCATGCATGCATGTTCCATGCATCTCTTTAGCAGGTATCTACACCTTTGAAGCAAGTCTCAAAATTTGAATATCTGGGCCACTGGGTCACTGAGGACCTGTGCGACGATTTAGATATTGAGAGAGAGCGTATAGGGCGCTGTCTGTTCGAAGTAATATGCTGGCCCGTAGGTTTGCACGGTGTTCTTACGACGTTAAAATGACGCATTTTCGAGCCTAATGTCAGACTTTTTACACCTGCAGCCTTTGGGTCAAGTATACGCAGAAGGCATACAGCGCCCTGCGTGTGCAGTATAACAATGCTTTCAGGATGCTTGTGGGGCTGCCGCGGTTTTGTAGCGCTTCGGGTATGTTTGCCGATGCGAGAGTTGATGATTTTTATGCCGTTATTCGTAAACGATGCGTTTCTCTCCGGCACAGAACGGACATCAGCACCCACGGCATGTTGAGAGCATTGAGTGACCGGTGGAACTGCCCGATGCTTGGTCGTTGGGTGAGACTGCACACACAGTTCGCCTCTAGGTAGCTGTACGTGCATTTTATTTTATTCTTATTATGTTTTTATTGTTACTATGCCTATTTGTGATTTTTATGAGTGCGTATTGTGTTACTTTTATTTTATTTGTGATTCGTTTCTGTTATGATATGATTATGTAATTTGTGATGTATTCCGATTATGTTATATTTTGTTATTATGCTTATTTTAATTCATATTTATGTTTTGATGTCAGTTTTAGTAATTTTATTCTATGGACTTTTATCGTCTGCAATAAATGATTATTATTATTATACATAGGGACAGACAGACGCGGTGGGAGACTTTGTTTTATAATATATAGTGATTTTGGGACTCGGCTATACTGAAGTATGCCTACTCGAACATGAGTGATAGCACCCCTAAGAGATCTCGCAGCCTGCTGGCGATCAAACTATTAAGTCCAGATTTGCTCACAAAGTTTTCCTGTACCATGCTAGACTAAAAATAAATCGATAGGTATTAGGTAAGTAGGGCGGGATGAAAAGTAAGTCATCCGTAATCTTCTGCTACAAAACTCTTCAATAGTGCGATATTCAACGTGAAAGTTTGCGGTAGCTACCGTAAACTAACTATGTGCAAACACTGAACCATGCTTTACATAGGTTGTAAAATTATGCCGTAGTTTTACCACGGAGAGGTGGGAAGTAGAAGTATTTTGCCTTAAGTACCTGCATAAAACCATTCCGTGAGAAAAACATCAATCACAAAAGTATAATCTCCCATTTCTGGGAATCGCTTCGAACAATATCGATTTTAGGGCCACGTTGAATTCAGATTCTCTAATAGTATGTTGTTAAATATTGACTAAAAATCTCTTTACTTAATTGGCTATATGGATACGTACCACAGAAATACTTTCTTCCCCCAAAAATCCTGTAACGTAAATAGTACAAGATTTATCTTTCATTATAAGATTACCTCCCATCCTTACTGATTCTCAAAATTACGATCCCCTTGATGAACGAAAATTGGCAAATTGAACCGAAAAGTTTTGCTCCCCTGTAAACGGATGTGTAACTAAAAGAAAAATGGCGAATATTCCCCTATTGTGAACATACTGATACGGGGCCCTCGTCTCGGCTAATTTAATTTTTCTCTCTTACCTCATATACAAGGGAAATGGGGGCTTTTCTGTACATTCCCCCAAAACAAAGACGTGCCGAAACACAAAATCTTTGTGGGAATACGGTTTTGAATCTCCAATTAGGTACGACTTTGCGGTTGGTCGTGTTTGTCGCATTATTCTTATTAAATATAAGCTTATTTTTCTGCCTGTTACCTAAACACAAATAAATTAATTCGTTTATAGGATTAAGTTTAAATAGTTGAGAAAAAGTTCTGGAAGCCGACCCCAACATAGTTGTGGAAAAGGCTGGGCAGATGATGATGGTGAATTGAGAAAAAGTTGTTGCTGAAAACGTCTGCGGAAATAGGTAACTATTACTTTGTGACGGTTAAAAGAGGGGAAAAACGGTTGGCCGCTGCGCTGAAGAACATAATTAGGTACCTAACTATCTACTTAATTACATGAGTTTTTAACCTAGAGGGATCGTCCGAGAGAATCTGTGAATAGTTTTACAATATTAAGTAGGACGCGTATTGGTATGCTCTGTTGCAGCGAGAAAAATAGTTGCCATTTTCATCCAATTAAGATTTAATTTGACTTAACTCTCCGTACGAACGTTTATCTCAATTGTTGTATGGTACGGCTCGTTAAACTCGCTGTTCCTATTCTTAGTTGATAAATCGACATCCTAAGGAAACGTTCGCAGCACTCCAAGAGATTTATTTGCAGAGTTTTTTCATTTGTTCTTATTTCTACATTGTTGTGTGAAAATTACTGGAAACCTCTGGAGATTATGAAGTTATGTTCTCACAATAAGATTGGTTAACAGATTGTCCTTTTGTTTGGTCAGGCTAGGTTATTTAAAGTCAAACAATATTTATGCATACGAAATCATGCATTAATTAGACACGAGTACGGTCTGTTCTCTTGTGAGCGAAGTTCAACAATGCTAGATGTGAGTTCACCACAATATAGCCAGTTCCCCGGCTTAGAATAGAATTGAAAATACCGTAAATTTTTCTCACAAGAAAAAACCTAGTCTAGAATAATATTAAACGTAGAATTAGAAGCACCTGACGGGCAAATACGTGACGAGACGGGACGTCTGTGAGATGGCAGACAGGGACATTTACAAACATGTATAGTACCGGCTGAATTTAATATAAGCTGCTAACAGAAATAAATTATATATGTTAACAAGCCGCGTGCTCCTCGGAATTTTATATAAAAATGACGAAAAAAACTTGCCATCCATTTAAAAGATGAATTTTATTAGACCCCATAGTTTAGGCTGGAGAATGTCTGTCAGTGAATTCAAGATTTTTGTTATTAGTGAGATGGTCATTCATCGGGCCATCTATTTCTTTTGCGCATACGGAAGAAATAAATAACACACTTTATAACCATCTATAAACTTCAAACCTTGTCAAAAAACTGCTTATTTGAAATATCCATTTAAAGGAATTTTTTAGAAACAGCGTTCCCAAATCACTTAAAATAAAAGATCTATTGAATTTAGTCTTAAAATAATATTGCAAGACAACACTCAAAAGGCAATAAACCTTTTGTTGAAGCGACCTTTTCGGAATATCTGGTGGGATGTTAAACAGATGTGTAAGTTAGCAGAAGGCGCGAAAAGCACACGAGATGACATTTGGCGGGAATTGACCAGACGCCATGCTATCGACCAATAAGCGAGCATCTTGCTATCGCTTGACCAATGAACGGATTACTTTGTGTTGATTTTCACTTTACAGGCGGGGCGAATCTGTATTGCTTGGAGAGATGGAGAAACAAGCTTAGGAGGGCCCTTACGTTTTTGGACACCAGCCGAGACGGTCATGTAGTCATAATTTTAATTTGAAGATTGTATTGTATTAAAGTAGAAGCAGTGATTTTAGTAGCTAGTAAAATGTTTTAGAAACAGTGTATTACCTCGTGTGGTGGGTCAATACTACTTAGATAGATAGAATCTAGTGAAATTCGAGACAGAGAGACAGAGCTGAATCTGGTAACGTATTCTAAGTTCAATTTTTGTGTTAAAGCAAGATCCCAAGCTAATTTACCATAACTTCAATCACTAAATCAATCATAGCCACATGCTTAACGATCCAAATAAAATGGAGGCTACCACAAAACTTCGACATCTTATATTTACTAAGACAGAAGACGAGTGAGCACCTTTGGTCTAAAATAAACAAGGTAGCTATGACACTATTCCTGATAATGGTGATTTATCTCTTAGTGTTAGTTGCGTAGAAGTATGGTACATATTGTACTGTAGTACTGAAAGGCAGAACCCGCGGAGAAATCTCTTTAGCGTGTCTAAACAGTGTACATCACGCAGACCTTGAATTACGCGAGATGGCTAAGCTAGAAATTTGAATACACAATTGTGAATTATTATGGGATCTTGTGACTTAAGTATCTTTGATAAACTTTATAACAATTATGTGTATGCTACCTCTTCTCTCGGTTGTCTTGAGGCTTCTATAAATTTATGGATAATTGTCAATATTATGGACATATGTGTGTAGACTTAATTTGTATATGTCAGAAGGGTTTTTCGCTTGAGATGTTCCGTTTTCCCTTATCTGACTAGGTTTAGGAATGGGACACTCGACCTAGGTTCGTCACCATCTTAGCGAACCTAGGCCTAATTAAACAAACAGTTTCTTTCGTACATTTATCGAAAATAAATGAATATTATAAACGATAATCAACTCTTTCCTTTTATATTCCAAAATTATATGTATAGAGGATTTAATAATGGAGAACAGATAAAGTTAAGACTAAGTCGTAACAGTAGTGTTGCCTTAAATCAGAATAATAGATCAATTCGAACCTCCAATAGTGGATTCTCTATATACATACTGACCCTCGCCTAACACGATATTTACATTATTGGATCTATCCAAATATAATAATTTGTACTGCTATAGACTAGGTCTGAGATAGAAATCCCGACCTAAGTCTGATACTTTTATTAGTTTGAGACCTAAGCTCCTTCAGAGCTGAATTAAACTTAGCATACATCAGTGAAACCAAAACTGAGTGAGTAGAGACACTAGTCCACTGTAACTTAAACATCACTTTGATTCGAGTCACTAGTATCAGCGAACCAGCTATAGAACGAGAAATTAAGCAGTTGATGATATAAATATGTGGGTTCAAGTCAATAATCACTTGATGATATAGGAGGAGAAATACTGTTCTTGTGAGAGAGAGACATTTCGGTTGTGTTGTGATATAATGCATATTAAAATTCTCAACTCCGATAAACTGATGGCTCTGAGTACATGACTGATCGACACCTCAGGCGGTGATAACTTAGCATACCATACACGCCATGTCTTGCAATCCGACTCCCGACCTAGATTTGGCCAAATCTAAATATAACTCAAATATAAATACATATCAAATCCATGGATCTGGGGCATGCCTGCCCTAAAAGGGAATCTGGCAAATAACAAAAAAAATGGAAGTACCTGCCTACAATGGATAAGGGAATCACCTACGCTTCGTAGCGTCTTTAGGGAGTCGATTGCGCCCCAATAACATTGATTAAGGACCGTTTTCACGGTGTAGGGTTTCCCCATGCTAGAACGATATCAGTCTCAGGTGGTGGCTATCAAATTAGCACAACACACAATGAATCAACTTATACAATCATTCTAACGTGCCTAACTGAGAGTAAATCGTAGAATCCTTATTAAATCCGAAGAAGATGCATTAAACATTGTATTGAATAATAACATAGACGAGTTAAGACAAACTCCGCGTTATCGAGTAGAATGATTGATAAGTCTACATTGTTCGAACAGTGGAGTGTACTCAAGATTGACCTAAGGTCAATCTAAATTTAATTGTTGATTAAAACCCCGAAACGACTCTCACGCTACAGTATTGTTTCCTAAACACTGGTGTACGGAAGTAAGATCTTTCCTAGACTAAACACAGTATTAATTATCAAGGCTGATTAAGAAAGTTCGATTCTTTCTAAACATCTCCAATCACGAAAACAAATAGACTAGACGATCAATGCGAGCCAATACAGAACCTAGGTACGATGACTCACAGGTCCTCATCCAGTACCATCACATTAGTCGTAAGTATGGTGACGTAATAAAGGGTGTAAAACATCTCTTAACGAAGCCGAAAGGCACCTGTTCTACACCATACCTGGGAACCTTCTAGTTACGGAGATATGGGGGGTCAAAGTTACAACATTTTGATTTTTTTTTTAAATACAAGTATTTTTTGGAAGACTTTGACTTTTAACACCTCCACGACCCCCGTACTATCCAATCCATCCACTAGCACAATGTTTTAAGTACGTTACATTGAGTTCTACCACAAAACATGATTTATAACCTCAAAAAAAAGTTGTTTCCCAGCAATAATTTTTGCGTCAAGTTACTTAGTTTGATGTACAGAATGCTTGGTTAACGGCTTTGTGATGAGGTGGTTTACACCCTGTATAGATAGATGTTTGTATTTTAAGGCCCGTTTTCTATAACTTACTTACGTATAACTGTCAGTTTATAATTATGCCACGTCTCGTAGCTATCGGTGTTTCTAATAACAAAGTTAGCTTGAAATATCCTATCCGCGTTTCCTATCTGTCATTTGATTCATAGAAAAATCGAAAAGAAAGATTTTCTGTGACGTTTTGTTTCTAACCGTCTGTAAACAAACTGTCAAACAGACAGAAATAGCATTATTAGCAACCTACCGAAATCGAACAGTGAGTTATTGAAAATGGCCGTAAGTCAATTAGAAATGAAAGATCAAAGGAAAAACAACGGCGATTGCAAAGGTTGAAGTTAAATTCTAAGTAAGAAATGGAATGTTACGATGACGACGAATGGAATGTAACCCGCACCATGAATTCCTAATTTTAACCACGTGGATCGGCAAATCCAACAGAATTATGTCGGACGTGACAGCCTGCCTATCCACATTACGCTGTTTCTCGGAAACATTTTATAGAAAAGAATTTTAGTACTAAAACGCTGAAAAAAAAACGAAATATTATAAAAACTTATTATAACTGTAAACACATCTTGGAAGTATGCAAATTCTGTTTTAGGATACTGAGAACGGATAGCTAAAGATATAAGGGATATTAGCATAAACGGAACCGCGTGAACTTCGCACAAACAATGTTAGCGTGTTATGTTGTTGGGGTAAGCAGAATTATGTGTGTTAAACACTCGTCTATATTCCATACATTGTGTTTGCTTAATTGCGTTGCGTTATTGGCTTAAATTTTCTTGGGTATGGGTTTTTGTTTAAAGTTGGTGATTTGGGTTTTGAGGGTTTTCGACATATGACATACACAAAAACAAAGATTTCAGCTCTGCTGGATTATTTAACTTAAATTTATCATTTCTTTTCACATTTTAGTTGGTCCTGCACATATTTAAAGTCATCATCACCTGCAAAACCTTCTTTCTACGATGTTAGAGTCCGCTTCTAATCTAACCGGTTGCAGCTGAATACCAGTATTTTACATGGACCAACTGCCTATCTGACCTCCACAACCCAGTTTGTTCTAGGCAATACAATACCCCTTGGTAAGACTGGTTGTCAGACTTTCGGGCAACTGCAGACTACCTACAACGACTGTCAAGAAAAAACAAAAGACAGCCGGAACCAACAACTTATCGTGCTTTCCGAGGAGGAAACTTGGTACTCGTATGCAATGGGTGGTCATCCATCCATGGACCTACCTAGAAAGGCACGTCTGAATCTAAAGAGCAACCAGAGCGGCTGTTATTATTTAGGCACGAGCTCCTGCACTTATTTAAAGTAATAAAGGACCACCGTTGTAAAGGATAATTTTCTGCTACACTAGTCTTTGTTTTATTTACTTCATTCAATCTTTAACCTTCCGGCAAGGAGGACCTACAGTTGGGGGAAATGTTTAATTATTCTAAAGCGTTAATGCAACTTTCATGTTTAGGGACTAGCTGTCATTAATTCAGCGGGTCCGTTTGAAAAATTCTCAGGCTAATTGCTAGAACCTTCGAGTCCTGTTCTTATGTTTTTTGAAAAGGTTCAAGTTCTGCTGTATAAAAGAATACGATTACTGAGGAGTAGTTTTTAGTAATTACATCTATATAAATAAATTAAATTGAAGGGTATGTTTGTAATTTCCAAATAACAGCTTTTTTAATTAACGCATATCAAAGTTTATACGGTACTCATTACAAAAACATTTTATTTTAATTTTAGCTTGTCTGTCTGTTTGTTCCGGCTAATTTCCGAAATGGCTGGACCAATTTTGACGGAACTTTTATTAAGTCTTATCGACTCAATTTTGATACACCTCATCTCTTTAGAGTTTTATTGGTTACTAGCTTCTGCCCGCGACTTCGTACGCGGATCCTGTTGCTTTTGCCAGCACACCGGGTTCGTCAAAATCGAAGATCTGAAACGTCTAATTCTAAGAGCCCGGGGACGGGAAAATAATGGATCTTTCCCACCTGAGCAACACATACCGTTTGTTTCTTTTTGCCATTTAACAGCTTCACAAAAAGTACAATTTTGAACCATACCTCCGATGGCGGAATATGTGGCGTATTCAATCATACGAGTATATGTAAATGCACTCCGTTCCTTATCAACCCAAGGAAGGTCGCCATGCCCTACGGCTATATCTTGATACATCCGATTCTTCAGATGATATCGACATTCTGTTCAGAGAATGTCAAAGTCTTCGCGCTCTTCTTCTGTCTCTTCATGCCGTACTCCAGCAATTCTTTCTCTCCCACTTTCTAACTGATTATGAATATTTTGTTGCGTGCGTGTGTGGGGCAATGTATGATAATCTCGAGCAGCAGTTAGTCGCGCATCACGTTCATCACTCGTTTCAAAAGACCTGTTAGTAGATGTGCGATTACGCTGAGAACTCAAGCGTGATTCTGTAGGGTAAACGTTTCCGATTCGCAAGATAATGCATGTCGCTCACGATCAGCGGTCAGTCGCGCATCACGTTCCCCACTTATCCCTAATGACCTAGAAGCAGATGCGTAGATACGATGAGAAATCAAGCGTAATTCTCTATCCGTGAACATCTCCGACGCGCGAGACAATGCGTGACGTACCCGATCAGCGGTCAGTAGCGCATCACGTTCCCCACTTGTCTCTAGAGATCTAGAAGTCGATCTACTCCCAGTTTTTGTTATTTTATAATTATACAGTGACATTTGTGATAGCTTTGCAATAATTTTCACATCAGATGTTTCTGATCTTCGATTTTATATAAGTCAACAGAAAATGCCCATCAGACCGAACAACTTTTGCTAAGACGTCATCATCCCTAAATGTGTTATGGTGTAGCTGGGCTCTTGGAGTTCCACAACAGGTGTTCCAGATCTTCGATTTTTATAAATCAACAGAGAGTGCTCATCAAATTGAACAACTTTTGCTACGACGTCATTCCTAT
Organism: Xestia ashworthii; assembly: GCA_950022955.1. NCBI lineage: Eukaryota > Metazoa > Arthropoda > Insecta > Lepidoptera > Noctuidae > Xestia > Xestia ashworthii. Next base: position 10,086,823 of record OX465562.1, on the reverse strand, counting down.
ATGTGTTATGGTGTAGCTGGGCTATTGAGGTTCCACGACAGGTGTCCCAGATCTTCGATTTTTATAAGTCAACAGAAAGTGCTGATCAGATTGAACAACTTTTGCTAAGACGTCATTCCTATATGTGTTATGGTGTAGCTGGGCTATTGAGGTTCCACGACAGGTGTCCCAGATCTTCGATTTTTATAAGTCAACAGAAAGTGCTCATCAGATTGAACAGCTTTTGCTCAGACGTCATTCCTATATGTGTTATGGTGTAGCTGGGCTATTGAGGTTCCACGACAGGTGTCCCAGATCTTCAAATTTATTCTCTCAGCAGAAAATGCTCATCACGTGGAACAATTTTTGCTATGGTGTCATTTTTGTATCTCTTATATTTTAGCTGGTCTGTTGCGGTTCTACATCAGGTGTTCAGGTTTCCAAGATAAATTATAGCCTATATGTTGCCCAGACATAATACCTATACAACAAACAAAAAAACATTCAAATCCGTCCAGTACTTCCGAAGATTAGCGTCTACAAACAAACAGACAAACAGACAAACAGACAAACAGACAAACAGATAAACAGACAAACAGACAGACTTTTTTTTTGGATTCGTGCTCTATTACTGTTTCTAAACCCCCTTCAATTATTATTTTTTAAATATATTCAATGTACAGACACAGCTTTTTTACTCTTTTATTATATGTATAGATTAATGTATATGTCACCGTAAAATTGTCAAATACGTTATATTGTAATATCTCTAGCGATATTGTAAACTCTCGAATTATTGTCAAACGAACATACTGCTTACAATAAAACGCATTATTTTTCGTGAAATGCATGCGGTGGTAGTCAACTCACGTGGTGTGAACGGAAGGAGGGGTCCCCCTTCCGCAGTAGTACCACTCTCATGAAAGATACTGTACCATTTCTGAGAAATACCGATTAATATAACCTAACCTTAAAACACTTTATATTCCCCTAAAAAGCGTAGTCGACGGAGCCCCGCTTCGTGGGGCCCCTATTTCCGAGTGCAGGGTTTAAAGGAACCTAACTAACCCAACGGGGGGGTGCCCCAAGTCCCGATTATGGGGGCAGAGATACTTACGTATGTTCAGTTGACAATAATTTGAGAGTTGGGGGTGCCCCAAGTCCCGATTATGGGGGCAGAGATACTTACGTATGTTCAGTTGACAATAATTTGAGAGTTTACAATATCGCTAGAGAGAAACTCGTTAAATTGTAATATAACGTGTTTGACAATTTTACGGTGCCATATGTAATAAACTTATACTGTCACTTACGGGATATCTTCCGTGATTAGGTATTATTTTGAGCTCCCGATATTTCAAGAATTTATTATTATTATTTTGTCCCATTTTACTTGGGGTCGCACGTTGTCTTCTTCCGTTCTACCCTGTCAACAGTCACGCTATCATTCACTCACTTTTCATCCATATCATTCCAGACACAATCCATTTATCTTACTTTCAACGTTATATTCGTCACTATTTTTTTATCACATGCGGTTCATCCGTCCTCAACTTTTCTGTCGCAGGCACCACTTTCAAACTTCCTCTTATTTCATTAGACTAGAGAGTTTTACATAGTTAATTGTAAAGTATCAAGATGACACGAGTAGTCTAGGCTTTACCTACGTCATGGATTTCAAACAAATATTACTGCTACTATTTGACTACGTAAAACAAAAAAAAAACTGACTTTCGGGTCCTATGAAACCATTCGAACCTGTCTTGCTCCAGCTATTAATCTTAACTAGAATTTATTTAACAGATTTTGCTTTAATTTAACTTACTTTTTGTATTGTTACCCTTTGAACCCAAAATAATAAAACAGAACTATTCCCAGTCTATTTCCTTTACCGGAAAAGGAACTAACAACAAACCTTTTACCTTAACGCGCCTGAAACTTAAGTGAAGTACACACTACATCTAACATTGACCCTGAATGAACGGGCAGGTAAACACAACACGCTCAATCCCTCATAGGCTCAACCACAGATTAAATATGTAGGCCAGGTACAGACCATTGTAATGGGTAATGGCAACCTAAGATGGAATGGTAATTTCCGGGTTGTGGTTTGTATTTGTACCAATGCGCAATGTGTGTACGACTCATACCTATTGTGGCTACATAGTAGATATATATGCAGTCACTGCGTTGTGTATTTACTATGTTTGTTTATTGCTACACATTGAACAGTTTACGACCTTTAAACTATGCTTTATGTGAAGGGTGGGGGAGGGGACGAATGTAAAGAAGGAGTACGTCTTTTTAGATATACGCTATTTCACACTCAACCACATCGATTATTGTAGCTTAAAAATAGGCAAAACAGGTCCACTGCTGGACATAAGCCCCTTTTATCGTACTCCACTGAACTCGACTTTCGGAAATTCTCGTCCTGTTGCTACCAGCCACCCTGGGAAGATCGTCGGTCCACCAATCCAGAGGGTGTCCCACCTTACGCGTGCCAATTCGCGGTCTCCACTCAAGAACATGTCTACCCCAACGGTCATCGGTTCTACGGTTAATATGGCCGGCTCATTGCCACTTCAGGTTATTTAATCTGTAAGGTATGTTGACAATTCTGCTGCTCTGACGCTATAAGAATCGATACCTAAACACGAATAAACTAAAAAAACTGACTATCTCAGCTCGATGGCTAGTGTAGTGTAGTGTTATCTTTTCTTTCTTTGTTTTGTCATCTTATTTGACACTCATCACTCTACGAAGTTCAGCTAGCCACTTTAATTAACTTTATATAATTTAATTTAACACGCTGCCTCTGTAACATCTACCGACATAAGTCAAAAGTCAGAATATCTATAGGCAACTTTTGAACGAAAGAGCAAATTCCTTTTTAATCAATTCAAGCAGGATCCCGCAAAGCCCCACAAAGTAAAAGGCAAAATTCCGAAACAAATCTACATTTTAAATTGTTCTAGTACAAGAGGCAGCTTGATGTGTGTGATCGTGCCTCGAACCTGTGACCTGATTAGTTATTTTGAATCAGTAGAAACAAATGAGACATGTTTCATGCTGTAAGAGATAGAAGTCAACTTCCAGGGTCCATGTGCTCACGCAAGCCTGAATTTTAAATATAGAACAGATTTTGTAATGAAATCTAATAGTCTAATAAGGTCCCGCCTAAGACCGACCTTCACTCATCTGTTCAAATACCGAATGAAAAATATAGAGGTGGTATAGGAGGTGTTGTACAGGTGTGATGTTGATGGTGATTTGTGATGAAAGCAGTCCCTGATCTAGATTGACGCTTGAGTATCCGGGCCTAGTCACTGCTGCTACCGGCCATTTTTGTTTCAATAACGATTCGTTTACATACATTACCCTACTGTATTACGATATCTTTATCTGGAGACACCCAACCCTCAACTGCGTTGACACGATCAGTCACAGCGTCCCGGGAAATATGTAAATTTGTTTTGAAAAAGTTATGCGACCAATCTACGGAATCCTTCAGTGACGGATTATGAGGGTGGCGCGGCACTAGAGGGATTTAAAAAGGCTTTTGTATCAAAATCGCTTGGTCGCTGGCCACAATCAGCCTCTCATTTATCTTCATCTCGTACGCAGTAATTATAATGTTTATTGTGAAATAATTTGCATTTTAATTATAAAGGTTTCATGGTTGAACTAATGAGACGTGGTCGACTATAAGCTTTTTCTGCGAAACCTCATCATTGTTACGTCTCTTGCATTCTCATTTTTAATGCCTGCATCTTACCTTGCTTGCGTCTTTACTTTGATCTAAGCAAATTGTGACTATCTTAACCTTGCCTACAAATAGACTGGATACTTTTATTTATTTATTTTATTTTTATTTATTTAACAATTTATGTACACACTGCATACAGAAAAGAAGAAAGGAATAGAAAATAGGTACAAAGGTGATGCTTATTTCTAAAGAAATCTCTTCCAGCATACCTGCGAAAGGAGAGTAGATAAAAAGAGATGTAGACATAGTGTGTAAAAGATGAGAAAATAGAATACATACAAACTTAAAGCCAATTTTAATTTAACAAGCGATAAACCTAAGAATATACTTACATACATACAAGACAAAAATATATAACACAACTATAAACTACATTATAATATATATAAAAAAAAAAAAAAATAACTACCTATGCAACTATGGCGAATTAGACAGATAGTGTTCTTTTACTCTTCTTTTGAAGACTGCAATCTGGATCTGCATCAAACTTACCTATCTCGTTATCGAGTATATTTGGAACGTTTGCCCTCAAGCTACCTAATTAAGCTACATAGCTTCTGGTTACTTTCCCGATTCGGCAACTAAACAAAATACGTGCAAAACAAGTGTAAAACGTGACCTTACGTAATTATTTTTTTATTCATTCAGTCCCTTTTCGCCAGCTACATTCAACTGTTTTTTGTAAGGTACAGTCAGCTCCCAAAGTTACAAGGAAACTTCTCGTTGAAGTTGCTATTTTCTGTAGGTACCGAGGAATACCAATATCCTAAAATAGGTTCGGTTTTCAGGCTTTCGAAGACCTGTCTATCCGTTACTCCAGATATTTACGGTTACGTTAGGTTTCTCTCCAGTGAATTCCTTGAACCCTTCAAGCTACGGAATATCCAGAATAATTAAGTTTGCCTTGAGGCATTAAATCTGTCGAATACAACTAGTTTTTATTAAGCGAAGTTTAGGTAAATAAATATCAGCGTCATCTATGTTTGTACTGTTGTACAATACGGCGTAGTCTTCATAGTACCTAAACCAAGTTTTATTTTTACATAGTAAAGCTATTTGGTTTACACTTTACAATGTAATTTGGGGGTAAAACTGTAAACCAAATAGCTGGTTTGACCGTACATAAAGCCTGTTACGCTGTCAGAGTGTTAGGCAGAGGCGTATGCCATGTACCTTTAGTCGGCCATATCTCGGCAGTTAGGTATAGTCTCTTGTAAAAGGAGATGGACCTTTTGCTATCCTCATCATCATTTCAGCCGAAAGACGTCCAATGCTGGACATGGGCCTTCTTCAAGTGTCGCCACATTGACCGGTCCCGTGCGAGTCACACCCAGCAGAAGTGCAAGGCCTTCTAACGCAACGTCTTCCGGTTTGCGATCCCACTTCAGATTTTTTTGGCCCCATCGGTCATTCGTACTGCGAGCAATGTGCCCTGCCGACGCCCATTATCTGAGCTACCTTATAGTCAAACTTACAAAATTGGTTTTCCTTGAAATATTCTGGAAACCCATTAAGCTTTATGAACAAAATCCGCGTAAAGACTGTTCAGCACCTTTTATATGTAGTTAAACGTAACAGTCGAATGGGACCTAATCATTTGCAAGTTGCGACGTAAAGCTGATAATCTGATTGTTGGAAACTTTAAAGTGCTTCCCACCATTACGGTTTTCAGTCCTCTTAGCTGTGAATACATGGCAACACAATCTACTTAGGTCCATGTTCACCGAAAAGATAACAGCCTGATTAGCTAAAAACAGCTGTCACTGTGACATATTACCATACAAAAATGTGCTTTAAACAGCTGTTTTAGCTAATCAGGCTGTTATCTTTTCGGTGAACATGGACCTTAATGGTTTACATATACGGATTATTACTTGTATTTGTTTCATTGTTTTATTTTTGGCAAACATGAAGATATACCTCTACCAAGCATCCCACGGGCCCAGAAAAAGTAACTTCGTATTTGCCGATGTTCTACTACATTTTCAAATTCTCAACTTCTCAGTAACTCCCACGGAGTCTGGGTTTGTGCCCGGCTGATGGCAATAGGCTCGCCCACTATTACTGGGACTTAAACATAACTGGCGAAATGTGGCTGCAAGTACTATTAGGACACCTCTGCCGAACCCATCGGTTATTACAAGCGTGATGTTATGTCATGATGTTATATTAATTAAGGAAAAATATTCATCAAACTACATGATACCAACTGACGGTACACAAGTTTGGCGCTGTGCCATGTATGGCAACGACGTGTCGGATTTAAGGCCACGACTGCACTGGCCAGCTAAAGGCTAGGACTCAAACAAGACACGAAGGCTATATTCATCTATCACAGTGTTCCCGATGTACATAACTACAAATACATGTTAATGTTTGTAGCAGATATATTACATAAGCTGCTACTAGTTTTTCAAACCAAACAAATAACCTTGGTCAACAACATTTTGAGGTTATTTTGCCAATGAAACCATGAACCCGAAACACGTTAGAGAATGAATAACCAGCATCATACATGAGACGGTTAGGTGTTAGATAGCTCAAAACAGTATTTACTTAGAATTGAGAAGTTGTAAATAACTAGTAATCATGAGAACACTAACCAATGTCGGCAATATTGACATGCAGATTGTTCATTGTCTACGGCACAGATTCGGGTCATAAAACCATCTTTGGAATCCTCATAAAACATACAATCCAAATAAAACAATGGTTATAGGATTTATTAAAACTTTTTATTTGACATCAAAAATAATTTTATTATAGAAGTTGTCGCGTTTCATTCCACGCAACCGTCAAATCATACGGGTCGCGCTCAGTCATTGTAAAGATACACTTAAAAATCCATAACTTTATCAAGAGTATATTTACGCAAACAATTCAGTCATGTGTGTGTATGGGATACGGCAACGTATTAATTAAGATGTATCACCTTAAAATTAGAATTAATAAATATAAGCAATTCATTTTCCATGTTGCCATGTTAAGTGAAACGAATTGACAATTTTGCATATTTGTGAATTTCCGTTTTTAGACGTCAGTCTGGGTCCAACATCCGCGCACGCTTCACGTGAGAACCCGGACTCCCGGCGTTGTTCGGTTTTTTTTAAATTTAAGATGGCGGAGTAAAAATTTTCCACGCGTCCATGTGCGCAATATTTCTTTTTTCGTTGTAATTTTTAACGCAATTCTGCGATGGACTACGGCCTGTAGCCACGAGGATGTCGGTCAAATCGATTTCGTCACCTCCGTAAATGTGGCGCAAGCAAATCAACGCTGCGAGAACTTAGCGCGTGGCTTCATCGATGACCGCGTGTCCACGGTAACCTCACGACCGGCCGAAGAGGGTCGAGAAGACGCGGACGTAGCGATATCTTCGCTCAGCTCAGCGTGCCAGCGTCCTTGGGAGGCGTCCCGTCCGTAGGGCTCCGCATTAGCGTGAGTGTCTGCCACCATCCATGTGTGGTAGGCGACCCCAAGGACTATTCGTCGTGCCTGCTTCGCTTCCTGCACCCGCCTTCTACACCAGCCTCCGCGCGCCCAGGCGCGAGGCCACGACGATCGCTATCGAGCACGTGCTCTGGCGATCGCCCGGTCCCCCAGCCCCGCGGAGAACCGCGAGAGCTTCGGCGACGTTCTACGGCGTAGGGAGTGCGATCATGGTACCATGAGTAAGTTCACCTTTTTATATAATCTGGCCAGAGAAAAACTAGAGTCAGTGCGCGTTTAACTTCAGAGGCCCGCTGCCCTATTCCTACTTCAGAATACTTAGTAGTAAGGTGTAAACGACTTTGTACAGCCTTCGATAACTTATGTAAATAACTTGTGTTAATATATTACCATTGTTATTGTTCTGGTTGAACTTCCTAGTTTTATTCTGAACAAACCTCCCATAGTCTTTCCAAAGCAAGAGGTCCTTGAACCAATAGTTTGATGCATACTCCGAGAGCTTGAAGACCTTTTTATTTGTAATCCTAAAATCATCGTGTGTTTACCTTCTACTTACTTACAACCTTAAACCACAACTTTTTTTCTTTTGCACCTCACTTACAACTACAACTATAATAATTAATTATTTTTTTTTATTTTTTTTTCACACACGACAATGGCGCCCGAACAGGGGGGGAATTTTGATCAAAATAAATTTTTTTTGCAAGTGACTATTTTTGTCACTACACTGAATTGCTTCGGTATCAGTGGCTCTCTACGACCCTGATCCCATTTGTTTTTCAAAATCGGTTCAGTATTTTTTACAAAACAATTGAAAATAAGTTTAATCTTGGATATTTTGATCAAAATATTTATTATTTTGCAAGTGACTATTTTTGTCACTACTCTGAATTGCTTCGGTATCAGTGGCCCCCTACGACCCTGATCCCATTTGTTTTTTCAAAATCAGTTCAGTACTTTTTTCAAAACAATTGAAAATAAGTTTTTTTTTTATGGGTATTTTTGATCAAAATATATTTCTTTACTTTGGAAGTGACAGTACTTGTCACCACACTGAATTGCTACGGTATCAGTGGTTCTCAACGACCCTGATTCCTTTTGTTTCTTTCAAAAACAGTTCAGTATTCTTTTCAAAACAAATGACAAAAAACCTTTTTAAACATTGAGTTAGGAATTTTTTCCCACAAACAATTTTACAACTTGTCCGCTTACAAAAGAATTGGGTGACGACTCATATTCATCAAAAGCATTGGCAGTCATTTCAGTGACATGCTAAATTTGTACATTATTATGTACATAATACTTAGTTACTTAGACACATAGATGATAGCATCAACATTTAATTACTTAGTATTATTTTAGCTATAGTTCATTTTAGGAAACCAATTCATTGGTCATTCAAAGTTCTTATTTCATAGGTAGTGCACTGATAGTTAGTAGGCCATGGTCAATAGTTCATAAGCTCGTAGTTTATAGTAGGCCAACAACAAATACTTGTTAGGTCAATGACTTTTAAGTCAATAGTTTAGTAAGCATACTTTTAATTAGGTATTAAACCATAAGGTAGCTTTATTTTAATAGAACGATTAGTTCATATATTCATTATTTTACAATACTCACCATAGCTCTATAACTTACATTGTTCAACACAATCCTTACAGATTCCAGTGTTGATCAGTACATTTAAAAAAACTTTTCATATACTATAAAAACTTTTTTTAAACTCGGTTAGCCCGGCTGTGTCGGCTAACGGGGTTAGCCTTTTCCCGTGAAGGGGGGTATTGTAGCAGATATATTACATAAGCTGCTACTAGTTTTTCAAACCAAACAAATAACCTTGGTCAACAACATTTTGAGGTTATTTTGCCAATGAAACCTGTAGTAATATTATTACGTACTAACCGACTGAACGTCCTCAATGGTTGACATTTTGTCTGTACATCAATTTTAGGTCAAATCTTCATCACATCCATTATTAGTTTAAGCTTTATTGTTTCACGTTGCTCTTTTATTGCCATCCTTTCATTTAGTTTCATTGTAGATATCGTTTTACTGTAACAATTACGAGTTTATCATTTTCATTTTCATACTACACTATACTCACAAATTGCTCACAGATGATGCGCAACATTATTTACTACACTATCCACGCACCAGAACCTTTAATTCCATCGTATTTCTTCATGTTTTTGCTAACTTTGTGTTTATTAATTCTTTGACATTTTATTGTCAATAATCTGGTCGTCATAGTTACCTTTTAATCGTTCGTGGTTTTCTTTGTGGCCATCCACCGTTTTTGTCTTAAAAGCCAGATAATCGTTCTGGCCTTCTACTTTACACACTCTTTTCGTCTAATTTTCAAACATTTTGCAAATTCCACTTTTGATTTCGAAATCGGCTATATAAGACAGGGCCGCTCTAGACATTCATTCATTTCATCGCTAGCTTTCGAGCGAAGAAAATTATATAGGCCTTGTCCCGGGGCCGACTGCTCCGGGACTCAAGAAAAGACCTCAAACCTCTTGACTTCTCCACCAGTCACCTCAACTAAAACCTGCCTCTGCACTGGGCTTCAGAGGAGGACTGCTGCCTACTGCTGTCAACCTTCATCCGGGGCTGGAGTCCTGTGCTGCGAAGCCTGCCTACTGCTGTCAACCTTCATCCGGGGCTGGAGTCCTGTGCTGCGAAGCCTGCCTACTGCTGTCAACCTTCATCCGGGGCTGGAGTCCTGTGCTGCGAAGCCAGCCTACTGCTGTCAACCTTCATCCGGGGCTGAAGTCCTGTGCTGTGAAGCCAGCCTACTACTGTCAACCTTCATCCGGGGCTGGAGTCAGCGGTTGGACCGTTTTTGGCTGACTCGCCCCGGACTGCCGTCGACCCTCTCCTGCGACCCTCTCCTGCTCGTCTTCATCCCGTGATCATCCCTTCACTCCATCCTCATCTTCACTATCATCTTCATTTTGTTACTTTCAGATTTTATTACTAAAATAAATTGTATTACGTTTATCCTCATTTTTTTTTATTTATTCTATTTTTTTCTTCATATCTGTCGCTTCACGACAGTTTGGCGCCCAATTGTCTTCAGGTTCTACACTTCTACATAACACTACACATTTCCATCATCACAAAATTCTAAAGAAAACACTTTGTCTAGTGTCCATAAATCAGAGGGAAAATAAGTACCCATTTTAAAAACATTATTTCTGGTGGTCATACACGTAATACTTTTAAGATTGTGGTATCTTACCTTTACATAGTGTGACTCATTATATAAACTAAAGAGGTCATTACTCTTCACTAAACCTTAAAACCTTTATACAGACTTGGTTTATAAAAATTGTTTCTGTTTCACCTTAACTACAATTTTCCTCTGATTTAATATAAACCTTTTTGGCAGTCTCTCTTGGCAACTTCACTTTAGATCATTAGTTCATTGTCATACTACAGACATCATTAAACATTTTCATATAGCTATCATTGTAACTATTTTTTCTTTTGGAAGGAAAATAATTTTTCTTTAATCTTTTACTAACTTAATACTTCTAATTTTTTTTTTTTTTTTTTCTTCTAGAAGGAAACAAGGTATTTTCTTTGAAACTTATCTTTATTTTACCAATATGTATAGAACAATTAAGTTTGAATTTCTTAATAAACCTGAACTCGAATACGAAATTAAGATCAGACTTGAGGAACCAGTAGACACTGTCGGTCGGTTAAGAAAGCAAATTCTTCGACTTTCTTCTATTACCTCCTCGGAGGAAATTTTAATCTCACCAATTCCAATTGAGGAAGAGCTCCCTCAAATTAATACCACTATTAATTACTTAGACTTAAAAGTAGATAAACTTCTACACGGTGATTCCAAATACACTCGTCTTATAGAAACTTATCTTAATCATTTATTTTTTAGACTCGAGCGTATAGACGTTGACGTACTGAACTCTGAACAGAAAATTGAGTTTGACGCTTTACGGTCCAAATTTGATAGCCTCAACAACAAATTTGAACCATTCACTTTTCTTCCAGCGGAAAATACTTCCCCTCCTCTCTACGATTTACCTACCTCTCATGACAACTCGGGAACTCCTCCTTCAAATATCCCTCCGTCACAGACCATTCTTGAGGCCCTCCTTCAACAAATTAACTCTACAGTTCCTCCTCAACAAGTGAAGCCTCATATTTTTAAAGATTTAAAAAGATACACTTATAATGGAAAGTCATGTCCTAGGTCGTTCCTTCAAAAACTAGAAGAATATTGCATTTCACGTAGCTTTGACAAAAAACTTTTGATTAATCAAGCGTACGAAATTTTTACAGACAATGCTTTACACTGGTTTAGATTTCAGATTAATTGTAATCCAAATCTGACCTGGCATGAAACTTCTGAGCTTCTTATAAAAGATTTTGGTGTTTTCGATTACGATTACAAATTACTAGAAGACATCAGAAAGCGAACTCAAGGTCTGGACGAAACTATATCGGTCTACATTTCAATTATGTCCGGAATGTTTTCACGCTTGACTAAAAAATTGTCTGAGTCAGAACAATTAGAGATTTTACTGAGGAATATCAGACCGTGCTATTCAGTTTTTGTGGCATTAAGAGATTGTACTACTATTGACTCTCTCTTAGCTGTTTGCCAGATTTACGAAAAATTCTTGGACAAAGATAAAAACTTTAAAGAACCATCTTTGCAACAAAATACTTTAACAGCTGAATTTAGCTACAAACCTCGTATACCAGTTACTAATTCTTCCTCTGTAAATTTTCAGAAACCTCCTCCTCAGTACCTCCAAAAACCAAAACAAATTAACACTCTGACTCGATCTGATCCTCCTCAACAGAGTAGCTTTTGCGTTCGTTGTCGTGTGCATGGACACACCTTAAACACTTGTAAGAAACCTCACTTCATTATTTGCTTCAAATGTGGTTTGAAGGACTTTAAAACTGCTGATTGCCCTAAATGCAATCCTAAGCCTGGTACTAGCTCAAAAAACTAACAACTGACTTGAAAAGTGAAAATTTCGACGTTAATGATTGGAATAATTGGATCAAAACTCTTAAAAATTTCTTTTCTTACTACAAAATTTCTTCAACCCTTTACTCTAATGACAATGATTCCAAACGCCCTTTCATTAACGTGCGAATTATTAACTTAAACATTTCTGCCTTACTTGATTCAGGTAGTTCTGTTACCATACTTGGCAACAATTCTCACCTGGAAATTCTTAAATTAGGTTTCAAGCTTTTCAAGTCAGACTTAATTACTGTCTCAACTGCTAGTAACCAAAAAATTAAATCTTTAGGATATTTTGAATTACCTATTTTCTTTAATGACCAGACTCATTTAATTAAAGCTTATGTTTTTCCAGAATTATTCCCCTCTCTTATTCTTGGTATTGATTTCTGGAAAAAATTTAATCTTCTTCCTACTATTTTATCTTCTGTTTGTCAGTCGAACCTTAAATGTTCATCTATTCAAGATGCGGAGAAAAAGATACTACCTTATGAACATCTTAGTACAAATCAGAAGGATATTGCAGATAACATTATCCAACGCTTCAAGAGTATCTCATTTGAAGAAAAAGGCATTTTGGGACGTACTCATTTAATTACACACAAGATCGACACAGGTGATTCTCTCCCCATCAAGCAAAGATGTTATCGATTGTCCCCTGAAAAACAAAAAGCTTTAATCAACGAAGTGGATAAAATGTTGAAATGGAATGTCATTGAACAATGCGAAAGTCCATGGCTATCTCCGGTGCTTATAACTCCGAAGAAGAATGGAGAATGGCGTTTCTGCGTCGACAGCAGGAAACTTAACTCAATCACTCGTCGTGATGCCTACAGCCTCCCACTTATAAGTGAGATTCTTGACAATCTTAAAAACGCCAAATATCTCTCAAGTATCGACATTGCGAAGGCCTTCTGGGAAATTTCTCTCAACCCTGCGGACAAAGACAAGACTGCCTTTTATGTACCCGGAAGAGGCATGTACAGATTTAAAGTAATGCCCTTCGGCTTAACTAACTCTCCTGCTACTCAACAGAGACTAATGGATATGCTGTTTACTCCAGATTTTGACAACAAAGTATTCTGTTATCTCGACGATATCGTAATTATAAGCGATACCTTCGAAGAACATATTTCTCTTCTCTTAAAAGTTCATGAAAAACTCTCTTTTGCCAATTTAACTATAAATTTTGAAAAAAGTCAATTCTTCAGGAAAGAACTCAAGTACCTCGGTTTTGTTGTAGGTGAATATGGCCTGAGAGCTGATCCTGACAAAATTCGAGCCATTTTGGAATATCCTACACCATCCTCTAGAAAAGAAGTACGTAGATTCATCGGTACTTGCAGCTGGTTCCGAAGATTCATTGCAAACTTCAGCACAATTGCTTCTCCACTTAACAGGCTAACTTGCTCTGGGAAGATTGCCCCTAAATTCGTTTGGAACCCCGAAGCAGAATCGGCATTCGTGAAACTTAAAGAAGCTTTGGTTACTACTCCTGTTCTCGCTTGCCCAGACTTCAACCTCCCATTCTCTGTACATTGCGATGCATCAAATTTTGGCATAGGAGCAATGCTTACACAACATCAAAACGACAAGGAAGTTGTTATTGCTTACATGAGTAAAGCTCTTAATAAAAACCAGCAGAACTATTCTACAACAGAAAGAGAAACTCTAGCCGTAATAACTGCTCTAGAACACTGGCGTTGTTACCTAGATAATGGTAAACAATTTACAATTTACACAGATCACGCTGCTCTTAAATGGTTCCAGAACTTATCCAATCCTTCAGGAAGACTGGCTCGTTGGACGCTACGCCTATCTTGCTTCAACTTCATTCTAAAACATAAAAAGGGTAAAGATAATGTTGTCCCTGACCTACTATCCAGATCAAAAACTCATGACTCTGAAGATTCTCAACGTCAAGGTGTAAATCCTATTTTAACGGACGAATCAGTTCCTAATCGTGACTTGGAACACTACAACAAGATTTTACTTGGCTGTCAGAACAATCCTGATTCTTATCCAAACTATACGGTTAAAGAAAACAAGCTCTATCGTTGCATTCACTCTCCTCATGCTCTGAACGATGACTTCACTTGGAAAGAAGTTCCACTTCCACATGAAAGACAGGCTATTATCGAAAGGAATCACAGTTCTTCTCAAGAACCTCATCTCGGAATTTTCAAAACCTACAAGAAGCTTTCGTTACGATATTACTGGTCTGGCATGTTTAAAGATATCGCTAAATTTATCTCTACTTGCGACATTTGTCTTGCTTATAAACATCCAAATCATTCTCCTTATGGCCCTATGGGTAAACCAAAAATTTGCTCGAGACCTTTTCAATCTATATCGCTTGATCTTATGGGTCCTTTTCCCATGACCAGAAGACGTAATCAACATATTTTAGTTATTAATTGTACCTTTACTAAATATACTTTTATCTTTCCCTTAAAACGTGCTACTGCGTCTAACATAATTAATATTTTAGAGAATTCCGTATTTCTCATCCATGGTGTTCCACAAACCATTATCATGGATAACGGTCCCCAATTTCAATCCCGTGAATTTACTACATTTCTTAATAAATATAAAGTCCCTTTTATATTCTACTCTCCATTTTACTGTCCCCAAGTCAATCCTACAGAAAGGTATAATAGGACCATCATCACGGCTCTAGCTACTTTGGTAGGTGATGATCATCGAACCTGGGATATTTATCTCCCAAAAATTCAACACGCGATAAACAGTTGTGTTAATGCTATAACTGGTTTTTCTCCAAACTTTTTAGTATTTGGTCGGGAAACAGTTCCTTGTGGTTCATTCTACACTCCAACTCAAAATCTTGAGGAAGTTGTTTTTCTACCTCGCGATGTCTACGCTACAAATATTGGTTTCCTCTCGTCAATTTTTGATAAGGTTCAAACTAATTTATACATAGCACACGCTAAGAATAGCGCTCGCTATGACCTACGTCGGTCATTTAAAGAATTTAATGTCGGTGATACAGTTTGGCGTAAGAATTACGTACAAAGCAACGCGGGTTCGTACTTCAGCGCAAAACTGGCCCCTAAATTTCTAAGATGCAAAGTCTTTAAGAAACTCTCGCCCTTAGTATACATATTAGAAGATACTAATGGAACGAAAAATAAATGGCACATCAAAGACATTAAAATCTAAACCTCATCTTCATCGAATCATCTTATTTAGATAGTTAATCTCTCATTAGCTCATTTATCAATCGCTTAAAATTAATCTTTATTTTTGTTTTGAATACGAGTTTTTAAACTCACTATTCAACGTCCTATGCGGCGTTACTTTTAACTTGTCTTTATTTTGTGATTTAGAGCTTACTGCTCTTATTCTTCACTTCTACAAATGAGGTCAGAAGATCACTAGTTCAGATACCTTTACTTTAGAGCCCTACCGCTCGAATCTATCTTAGACTAAACTAAATAGTCATCTTAATAATTATATAATTATTCCTTTATAGGGTTTTCTTCGAGCGGCTGACTACTCGTAAAATAAGCCTTAGGTCAATATATTTTTCACTCATGGAGCGGTTGATTACTCCCTAAATAAGCCTTAGGTCAATATATTTTCCACCCATGGAGCGGTTGATTACTCCCTAAATAAGCCTTAGGTCATATTTAGGAACATACTTCTAGAGTGGTAGTCATTGACTGTGAACTCCACCCTTACCATTATGTAGATGATAGTATACCTGAGGAAGAATGAATGTCTGTTAGATGATTTCTGTTTGGACGAAGTAATGTTTCAAGGATTTCTCTCGAACTTTAAACATAAAATTTTCTCTGAGTCGAAAATTTTCTGGGGTTGTCGGGGAAATGTAGTAATATTATTACGTACTAACCGACTGAACGTCCTCAATGGTTGACATTTTGTCTGTACATCAATTTTAGGTCAAATCTTCATCACATCCATTATTAGTTTAAGCTTTATTGTTTCACGTTGCTCTTTTATTGCCATCCTTTCATTTAGTTTCATTGTAGATATCGTTTTACTGTAACAATTACGAGTTTATCATTTTCATTTTCATACTACACTATACTCACAAATTGCTCACAGATGATGCGCAACATTATTTACTACACTATCCACGCACCAGAACCTTTAATTCCATCGTATTTCTTCATGTTTTTGCTAACTTTGTGTTTATTAATTCTTTGACATTTTATTGTCAATAATCTGGTCGTCATAGTTACCTTTTAATCGTTCGTGGTTTTCTTTGTGGCCATCCACCGTTTTTGTCTTAAAAGCCAGATAATCGTTCTGGCCTTCTACTTTACACACTCTTTTCGTCTAATTTTCAAACATTTTGCAAATTCCACTTTTGATTTCGAAATCGGCTATATAAGACAGGGCCGCTCTAGACATTCATTCATTTCATCGCTAGCTTTCGAGCGAAGAAAATTATATAGGCCTTGTCCCGGGGCCGACTGCTCCGGGACTCAAGAAAAGACCTCAAACCTCTTGACTTCTCCACCAGTCACCTCAACTAAAACCTGCCTCTGCACTGGGCTTCAGAGGAGGACTGCTGCCTACTGCTGTCAACCTTCATCCGGGGCTGGAGTCCTGTGCTGCGAAGCCTGCCTACTGCTGTCAACCTTCATCCGGGGCTGGAGTCCTGTGCTGCGAAGCCTGCCTACTGCTGTCAACCTTCATCCGGGGCTGGAGTCCTGTGCTGCGAAGCCAGCCTACTGCTGTCAACCTTCATCCGGGGCTGAAGTCCTGTGCTGTGAAGCCAGCCTACTACTGTCAACCTTCATCCGGGGCTGGAGTCAGCGGTTGGACCGTTTTTGGCTGACTCGCCCCGGACTGCCGTCGACCCTCTCCTGCGACCCTCTCCTGCTCGTCTTCATCCCGTGATCATCCCTTCACTCCATCCTCATCTTCACTATCATCTTCATTTTGTTACTTTCAGATTTTATTACTAAAATAAATTGTATTACGTTTATCCTCATTTTTTTTTATTTATTCTATTTTTTTCTTCATATCTGTCGCTTCACGACAAACCATGAACCCGAAACACGTTAGAGAATGGATAACCAGCATCATACATGAGACGGTTAGGTGTTAGATAGCTCAAAACAGTATTTACTTAGAATTGAGAAGTTGTAAATAACTAGTAATCATGAGAACACTAACCAATGTCGGCAATATTGACATGCAGATTGTTCATTGTCTACGGCACAGATTCGGGTCATAAAACCATCTTTGGAATCCTCATAAAACATACAATCCAAATAAAACAATGGTTATAGGATTTATTAAAACTTTTTATTTGACATCAAAAATAATTTTATTATAGAAGTTGTCGCGTTTCATTCCACGCAACCGTCAAATCATACGGGTCGCGCTCAGTCATTGTAAAGATACACTTAAAAATCCATAACTTTATCAAGAGTATATTTACGCAAACAATTCAGTCATGTGTGTGTATGGGATACGGCAACGTATTAATTAAGATGTATCTGTTGGAATATTTGGTTTAAAGAGTTGGAAGAGTATTAAATAAAATTATTTGTAAAGTAAGAATTAGAAAAAAGATGTTCAATGACAAGAGTGTTTATTTCAAGTAACTAGGCAATATATTAAAAAGAAATATAACGACAAAAAACAAGTCTGCACAACAGAGGTTACTTATCTACAACAGCCGCCCTTAATGGAAGTTGTGCAAGACAAACACACAAACAGAAAAACATAAATAATAAAATTAAGTTTCTAGACCTAAGCTAATTGTACACCGTTTGTGTACTATAGGCCCTAGTGGCTTTGTTAGCACATCAGCAGGCATATCACTTGTTTTCACATATTCTAACATTATAACGTTATCTGATACTTTTTCCCTAATAAAGTGAAAACGGGTATCGATATGCTTCGTCCTGCTGTGATGTACGGGATTTCGAACGAGATTAATGGCACTCTGACTGTCAGAAGCTAAGTTAACTGATGAAAGTTTACCTGTTATCTCATAGATAAATCTGCGCAAGTAACACGCTTCCTTCGTGGCAGACGCTAGTGCCATATACTCTGCTTCCGCCGAGGATAAGGCAACAGTAGGTTGCTTCTTGGACTCCCAGGATACAAGACCTCCACTCAACTTGAAGGCGTACCCAGTATATGACCTTCTATCTATCGTGCAGTTTGCCCAGTCAGCGTCACAATAGCCTTTTAAGGGTTTTCCGCTTCTCCTGTAAACCAATGAATAGTTTAGAGTACCCTTTAGGTACTGCAGAACCCTTTTGGCAGCATTCCAGTGTTCCTTCGTATAACACGTATTATACTGACTTAAGTAGCTCGTGGCGTAGGCGATATCGGGCCTAGAGTTTACCGAAAGGTACATTAGTCCTCCTATTAAATTCTGATACGGATAAGACTCTCCAACTTGTCCATCAGTTCTTCTTTCCATATTCTTTTTAACTAAGGGAGTATCCACTGTCTTGCAGTCTTTCATATTAAACTGATCCAGTAACGATAAAATATAATTTCTCTGATTTACTTTTATACTCTCGGATTCATATTCAATTTGTAAACCTAAATAGCATTTTAATAATCCAAGATCTTTCAGAGAAAAATATTTCGACAAATCCTTTTTGACAATGTCAAATGTCAATTCTGATTTAAAGAAGACGATTATATCATCGACAAAAATACCTAATATAACGAGTTCTTCACTAAAAAGTTTCGTATATACGCAAGGCTCAGAAGGAGTTCCTGTAAAACCTATTTTTATAAGCGTTTCGTTTAACTTTTTGTTCCAAGCTCTTGGCGCCTGTTTAAGGCCATACAAGGATTTACGCAACGAACAAACCTTGTTTTCCATGCCTTTTGCTTTGAAGCCAAGGGGTTGCTCCATAAAAACTTCTTCTTCTAAGTTACCGTTAAGGAACGCGGTATCAACGTCTATGTGTTTCATTCTCAAGCCCATCTCTGCAGCTAATGCAAACAAGGTGCGGAGAGAAGAATGACGAATCACTGGCGCAAAAGTCTCGTCGTAGTCTACGCCTTTAACTTGATTGAAACCTTTGACGACGAGTCTGGCTTTATATTTAGTGACATTACCATAAGCGTCCTTTTTAAGTTTATAAACCCATTTACATGGTATGACCTTTTTGTTTGGTCTATCTACTAGTTCCCATGTGTGGAGTTTTATCAGAGAGTTGTACTCATCAGCCATCGCATGGTGCCACTTATCAGCATCATCACCATGAGTAGCTTCATAATATGTCGTAGGTTCATTTGCATCATCTGTCAACACATTATAAGAAAGAAAATCTGGTGGTTTTCTGTTTCTTGTGGGGTACCTCCTCTCCTCTTCCAAACTAGGTAGCTCTTCATCGACACTTGGAAGTCTCAGCTCAAAGAATGGTTCTGGTTCTCTCATATTTGCTGATTCTTCTGCATTTTCTACATTTGTCTGTGAAGTTGGCTCATCTATAGGATCGGTACTACCAACACAATCGAAAAATTGACAATCGTCATGTTCAGGTTCCTTATTCTGAAATAACAATATGGAATCTGACTGTACCACAGGCTCAGACTGTCTCTGCTCTTTCAACCCTGTAAAGCAATTTTCAAAAAAAGTTGCATCTCTGGACGTTATCACTTTTCGTGGATTACTAGGATCCCTAAATACATAAGTATTTGGATTTTCTGAATAACCGATAAAAATCGCTTCCTTTGCCTTTACGTCTAACTTTTTCCTGTGACATGATGGTATATGTACAAGTGCTCTGCATCCAAACACTTTCAAATGACTGAGGTCATTTCTACAACCACACCACCTGTCCTCGGGAATTTGACCACCTAAGGCTCTGTGAGGAGACCTATTTTTCAGGTATACGGCAACTTGGAAAGTATCTTCCCAGAATGCTTTAGGCAGTGAGCTTTCTGCTAACAACGTCCTCGCCTTCTCTGTAATTGAGCGGTGGGTACGTTCAGCTAATCCCACTTGTTGAGAACTGTACGGCGCCGTCGTTTGATGTTTGATACCTTTAGAAGCAAGATAATCATCGAATTCTCTATTAACGAACTCCTTACCGCCGTCAGTCCTAACTGCTTTAATTTTCTTTTCTAATTGATTTTCTACAAAGGTTTGGAAAATTCTAAATTTATCTTTAACCTCTGTCTTGGAAGAAATAAAGTAAGCAAATACCTTCCTTGTATAATCATCAACAATGGTTAACATAAACCTATTCCCCTGAAAAGAGGTTGTAGACACAGGTCCCAATAAATCCATATGTATCAGTTCTAAAGGAGAAGTAGCTCTATGATATGCTACCTTCTTAAAAGGTTTCCTTGCCTGTTTTCCTTCCACACAAGCGATGCAACTGCTTTTATCTACTACATTAAACTTAACACCTACCTCGTGATTCTTCAGTTGGGTCATGCCTATACGACACAAATGTCCTAACCTCTTGTGCCAGAGTTTATAACTTATATTCTGACAATCAGAGTGCACATCCTGCGTCAAGTGATTACTTGCCACATTATCGGGAACATTAACAGTACCATCTACAACGTACAGTCCACCACAGGGCGAAGCATGAAGTACCGAATCACCTGTAAAATGAAAATTATTAGATTTATAAAAGTTACATCCATTTTTATCAAAAATACAAACAAAACCCTTATCAACAGCTTTCTGCACAGACAATAAGTTTGCTTTTAAGTCGGGGACAAAAGCAACATCGTCTATCTTGTTGATTACGTTCTCGGGTGTATTTATAGAAATGTTTCCTATGCCGCAGCATTTAATCTGCTCTCCGTTTGCGACGGTAACACTACCTTTGTTCTGTAACGTAATGTTTTGAAGCCAATCTCTTCTAAAACTCATGTGTTTAGTACAACCAGAATCTACGTAAAATACCTCCTTGCTTGAGCGGCCAAAAGTATTGAGAGCTGTAAACGTGGTGTTCGTAGCGTTCTCCGTATTGCCTTTCTCCTTGTTTCTCAGCGGACAGTCAGGTCTCTTATGACCAGGTACTTTGCACTCGTAGCAGACTATTTCCTTCTTCTTGGATTTAGGCTTCTTCTTCGCATGAAAAGCGGAATCTATAGATATACTCGTAGCTGCATCTTTAGACATTTCATTCAGCAGTTTTGTCTTTACTAAGTCACTAGTCACGTCAACATTGCAATTTTCTAGAGCCATAATGAGAGGTTCATATTTTGGAGTGAGACCTCCCAAAAGTATAGCAGCAATAGACTTATCCTCTATGACTACATCAATATCCGCGAGATCCTGTGCGGTTGATAAAACTGCATTAATGTACAGTTCAATATTTCCGAAATCTGACAGACTCAACCTGTACAGTTTTCGCTCTAAAGCTAGTCTTCTTCCCATTCCCTTATCTTCAAACGCCTTTTGCAAATATTTCCATGCTTCGGCTGCAGTTTTCGCACATCTAACGTGAGTAATAGCTGCACCGTCAACTGTTAAGCAAATTTTTGCAAGAGCTTTTTCGTCGTTGCGTACCTTCATCGAAGCAGGGGTCGTGTCACCTTCCGGATAACCACTAATTGTCACCCACAAGTCCTCGTGTAAAAGGTAATTTTTCATCTTAAACTTCCAAGTAGGATATCCATCTTTATTCCGAAGACAAAATGATGGAATCGAAGATGAATTCGACGTAGAGGGATTCGACTTACTAACACTCGAAGCATCTCCATTATCGCGTGACATCACGACTAGTAAAAATTTTCAGTCACTCAATAAACTCAACTAATTATATTACAAATTTATATTTTAAACTCTTCCAGAGCTTCGTGCTGATAACGTGTTGGAATATTTGGTTTAAAGAGTTGGAAGAGTATTAAATAAAATTATTTGTAAAGTAAGAATTAGAAAAAAGATGTTCAATGACAAGAGTGTTTATTTCAAGTAACTAGGCAATATATTAAAAAGAAATATAACGACAAAAAACAAGTCTGCACAACAGAGGTTACTTATCTACAACAGTATCACCTTAAAATTAGAATTAATAAATATAAGCAATTCATTTTCCATGTTGCCATGTTAAGTGAAACGAATTGACAATTTTGCATATTTGTGAATTTCCGTTTTTAGACGTCAGTCTGGGTCCAACATCCGCGCACGCTTCACGTGAGAACCCGGACTCCCGGCGTTGTTCGGTTTTTTTTAAATTTAAGATGGCGGAGTAAAAATTTTCCACGCGTCCATGTGCGCAATATTTCTTTTTTCGTTGTAATTTTTAACGCAATTCTGCGATGGACTACGGCCTGTAGCCACGAGGATGTCGGTCAAATCGATTTCGTCACCTCCGTAAATGTGGCGCAAGCAAATCAACGCTGCGAGAACTTAGCGCGTGGCTTCATCGATGACCGCGTGTCCACGGTAACCTCACGACCGGCCGAAGAGGGTCGAGAAGACGCGGACGTAGCGATATCTTCGCTCAGCTCAGCGTGCCAGCGTCCTTGGGAGGCGTCCCGTCCGTAGGGCTCCGCATTAGCGTGAGTGTCTGCCACCATCCATGTGTGGTAGGCGACCCCAAGGACTATTCGTCGTGCCTGCTTCGCTTCCTGCACCCGCCTTCTACACCAGCCTCCGCGCGCCCAGGCGCGAGGCCACGACGATCGCTATCGAGCACGTGCTCTGGCGATCGCCCGGTCCCCCAGCCCCGCGGAGAACCGCGAGAGCTTCGGCGACGTTCTACGGCGTAGGGAGTGCGATCATGGTACCATGAGTAAGTTCACCTTTTTATATAATCTGGCCAGAGAAAAACTAGAGTCAGTGCGCGTTTAACTTCAGAGGCCCGCTGCCCTATTCCTACTTCAGAATACTTAGTAGTAAGGTGTAAACGACTTTGTACAGCCTTCGATAACTTATGTAAATAACTTGTGTTAATATATTACCATTGTTATTGTTCTGGTTGAACTTCCTAGTTTTATTCTGAACAAACCTCCCATAGTCTTTCCAAAGCAAGAGGTCCTTGAACCAATAGTTTGATGCATACTCCGAGAGCTTGAAGACCTTTTTATTTGTAATCCTAAAATCATCGTGTGTTTACCTTCTACTTACAACCTTAAACCACAACTTTTTTTCTTTTGCACCTCACTTACAACTACAACTATAATAATTAATTATTTTTTTTTATTTTTTTTTCACACACGACATGTTAGTTGCTTTTGGGTGTAGGTACCTACTGGAAACTGACCCTCACTAGAGTAAGAATGTTTTAAGAACATCATGGTACTTAACATGAAGCGATATGATGTCCTTATCATCCACACTAACTACCACAACTATCCTAAACTATCCATCCTAAAAACAACTACACACTATCCTACATACTATCCTAAAAACAATCCACACCGATCTTAGTAAAGTACTGGCTTTCAACTATATCCGGTTGGACTGGAAGCAGACCATAACATAGATGTGAAAAGGCTATGCAGCATGATACCAAAACACAAAGTAAGCTTAAATAATACTGCTAGAATTTGTTGTGGAACTAAAAAGATCAGCTTGAAATACTAGTTTATGAATGGAATACTTCAAAGGAGGTTTAACCTAAGCTTCCACGAGCTAGATGTTATTTGGACAAAACCATTTAAGCCAGCGCTCGCGTCAGCGATCGCGCCAGTGAGTGCTGGAAGCAAGTGCCTTCGAAAGTACAAACTCCAGACCCTGGCCAGTGCTGGAAGAAAGCATTCGCGTCAGTGCTCGCTGGGTACAGATTTATCTAGGTCGACCCGTTCTAGAACTTTCTAATCTATCTATACATATATATAATTTAATATAATAAATCTGTAGAGAGGTCAATTCTGTACATGAAATATATTTACAAAATAACTATCGGGGGGTGATTAGTGATCGATACTGATGCCAAAAATGCAATCAGTAAAATTTTTGTCTGTCTGTCTGTCTGTCTGTCTGTCTGTATGTTATTTATAGAAAAAAAAACTACTCGACGGATTTTAACGAAACTTGGTACAATTATTCTACATACTCCTGAGCAGGTAATAGTATACTTTTCATCACGCTACCATTAATAGGAGCAGAGCAGTGAAAGGAAATGTTGGGAAAACGGGAGAAGTTACTTGGTTATTTTAGCTTCCGTCGCGTGTGCAGCCTTAATGGTTAAAGCTACATAGAAATCATGTATAACGGAAATATTCCACATAAAATTATATAAAAAATATCCCAAGACAGCATATGTCTATCTTTTATAGTTGACTCACAATAACACGTGTAACTCCCGATAGCTTAGCAGTTCGGAGAATAAATGTGAATGTAAGTTTGTTTGTTGCGCTTTCACGCGACAACTACTGAACGGATTTGGATGAAATTTTGCACACAGATAGTTTATAACCTGGATTAAAACATAGGATACTTTTTATCCCGGCAGTAAGATTCCATGGGACAATAATCAAACTTCACGGGGGCGAAGCCGCTGGCAGAAGCTAGTCTATATACATATAATAAAAGAGTAAAAAAACTGTGTCTGTACATTGAATATATTAAAAAAATAATAATTGAGGGGGGTTTAGAAACAGTAATAGAGCCCGAATCCAAAAAAAAAATTCTGTCTGTTTGTCTGTTTATCTGTTTATCTGTTTGTCTGTTTGTCTGTTTGTCTGTTTGTTTGTACACGCTAATCTTCGGAACTACTGGACGGATTTGAATGATTCTTTTTTTGTTGTATAGATATTAAGTCTGTGCAACATATAGGCTATAATTTATCTTGGAAACTGGAACACCTGATGCAGAACCGCAACAGACCAGCTAAACTATAAGAGATACAAAAATGACACCATAGCAAAAATTGTTCCACGTGATGAGCATTTTCTGCTGAGAGAATAAATTTGAAGATCTGGAACACCTGATGTGGAACTCCAAGAGCCCAGCTACACCATAACACATACAGGAATAACGTCTTAGGAAAAGTTATTCAATCTGATGAGCACTCTCTGTTAGAGATGGGTCGTCGACGCATTTAGCGTTAACGAAACTAGACCGTCCATTTTTGTTCATCGACTAGTCCATCAACTAGTTGAATTCGTCGACTAGTTTATGCGTCGACTTGGTTATGCAGACGTTGAAATAAACGTTTCAACGAGTCTACTACGTTGACGGCGACGTAGACAGTTGATTATAGACTCCAAAATAATTGCTCAAACAAATTTTAACTGTAAATCTAGCAGGAGACAGTTGATATTGGTACGGGACTGATGTAAAACTCTAGAACGTAGGCAAGTAACACAAATTCAGTCGTCGTGATATACAAATATGAATTCTCTTGTCTTGTGATAGATTTAGAGTTAAAATTTGTTTGAGCGTTTATTTTATTTCTAAGGACGAACGACTTGCCTACGTTCTTGAGTCGGTAGACGCATTCAGTTTAGCCGTTGACTGCCGTTGAGACGTCGACGGATTCGACTAGTCCATGGACTGTTGGTGAACCGTCCATTCGTTGACAGTACGTAGACGGTCGAATTAACTAGTTCGTTCATTCAACGCTCATCACTACTCTCTGTTGACTTATAAAAATCGAAGATCTGGGACACCTGTTGTGGAACTCCAATAGCCCAGCTACACCATAGCACATAAGTATAGGAATGACGTCTTAGCAAAAGTTGTTCGGTCTGATGGGCACTTCCTGTTGACTTATAAAAAATCGAAGATCAGAAACATCTGATGTGAAAATTATTGCAAAACAATCACTAATTTCACTGCAAGCTGGGAGTATATCCACGCAGTGAAGGCGGTTACAGTTTAGGAATGATTTTCGATGACGATGGTATATCATTGAAAATTTGACTCTACTGGCCAAAACTCCCATTTATTATTTTATTTTATCGAATTAATATGTCTTCGGGCTTATGTTATTTCAGTGTTTAATTTCCTTTTCCATTTATCTTCGTGACTCGGGAGCCTACCCGTTAACGCAGGGTAGCAGTCACTTAGATTTTAATTGATTAGGTATCTTCACAACAAAACTATAACCATGTCTAGAAAGAGGTCAAATCTTTCAGATATCATCTGAAGAATCGGATGTGTCTCAAGATATAGCCTTAGGTCATGGCGACCTTCCTTGGGTTGATAAGACGTATACTCCTATGATTGAATACGCCACATATTCCGCCATCGGAGGTATGGCTCAAAATTGTAATTTTTTTTAAGCAGTTAAATGGCAAAAAGAAACAAACGGTATGTGTTGCTCAGGTGGGAAAGATCCGTTATTTTCCCATCCCCGGGCTCTTAGAATTCCACATCAGACGTTTCAGATCTTCGATTTTGACGACCCCGTTGTCGCTGGCATAAGCAACAGGATCCGCGTACGAAGTCGCGGGCAGAAGCTAGTACATATAATAAAAGAGTAAAAAAACTGTGTCTGTACATTGAATATATTAAAAAAAATAATAATTGAGGGGGGTTTAGAAACAGTAATAGAGCCCGAATCCAAAAAAAAAAGTCTGTCTGTTTGTCTGTTTGTCTGTTTGTCTGTTTATCTGTTTGTCTGTTTGTCTGTTTGTTTGTACACGCTAATCTTCGGAACTACTGGACGGATTTGAATGAGTCTGTGCAACATATAGGCTATAATTTATCTTGGAAACTGGAACACCTGATGCAGAACCGCAACAGACCAGCTAAACTATAAGAGATACAAAAAGGACACCCTAGCAAAAATTGTTCCGCGTGATGAGCATTTTCTGCTGAGAGAATAAATTTGAAGATCTGGAACACCTGATGTGGAACTCCAAGAGCCCAGCTACACTGTAACACATATAGGAATGACGTCTTAGCAAAAATAGTTCAATCTGATGAGCACTCTCTGTTGACTTATAAAAATCGAAGATCTGGGACACCTGTTGTGGAACTCCAGTAGCCCAGCTACACCATAACACATATAGGAATAATGTCTTAGCAGAAGTTGTTCAATTTGTTGAGCACTCTCTGCTGACTTATAAAAATCGAAGATTTGGAACACCTGTTGTGGAACTCTAAGAGCCCAGCTACACCATCACACATATAGGAATAACGTCTTAGCAAAAATTGTTCAATCTGATGAGCAATCTCTGTTGACTTATAAAAATCGAAGATCAGAGACACCTGTTGTGGAACTCCAATAGCCCAGCTACACCATAACACATAAGTATAGGAATGACGTCTTAGCAAAAGTTGTTCGGTCTGATGGGCACTTCCTGTTGACTTATAAAAAATCGAAGATCAGTAACATCTGATGTGAAAATTATTGCAAAGCAATCACTAATTTCACTGTAAGCTGGGAGTACATCCACGCAGTGAAGGCGGTTACAGCTTAGGAATGATTTTCGATGACGATGGTATATCATTGAAAATTTGACTCTACTGGCCAAAACTCCCATTTATTATTTTATTTTATCGAATTAATATGTCTTCGGGCTTATGTTATTTCAGAGCTTAATTTCCTTTTCCATTTATCTTCGTGACTCGGGAGCCTACCCGGTAACGCAGGGTAGCAGTCACTTAGATTTTAATTGATCAGGTATCTTCACAACAAAACTAACATGTCTAGAAAGAGGTCAAATGTTTCAGATATCATCTGTAGAATCGGATGTGTCTCAAGATATAGCCTTAGGTCATGGCGACCTTCCTTGGATTGATAAGGAATGAAGTGCATTTACGTATACTCCTATGATTGAATACGCCACATATTCCGCCATCGGAGGTATGGTTCAAAATTGTACTTTTTGTGAAGCTGTTAAATGGCAAAAAGAAACAAACGGTATGTGTTGCCCAGGTGGGAAAGATCCGTTATTTTCCCATCCCCGGGCTCTTAGAATTCCACATCAGACGTTTCAGATCTTCAATTTTGACGACCCCGTTGTCGCTGGCATTAGCAACAGGATCCGCGTACGAAGTCGCGGGCAGAAGCTAGTACAAAATAAAAATCGAGTAGGCTAAGACTAAAAACAAATTAATATATAAGATATTTATGTACACAACCTAGAAAATTTATTTCGCCAATTTACATGAATTTCTATCCACAATAAATAAACCGAAATATTTTTAGCACGTAGCGTTCAATTTTTATGCTAATTAAGTCATAACTTTACTAGACACCAATTTATTGCCAAAAACAGATATATTTTTAGACAACGCTGAGCAACATTTCTCTTTTATTGTATTTATATAACATCACGCAAGTATTTCCCAGAGGAGACAGGGGTAGAAAGGTACACGGCACACCCGCTGTACATTTGTATGTACGCCCTATACCGCTATCAGTTCCTATTAATTGGGGTAAGACTATACATGTTCCCTTGATAAAACCAACAAGGTACCTACTAGGTCTGTTCTGCGATCGAACTCGGAACACATAGCAACCGCTACAATCTTTTAAAATAACTATTTCAATAACAGACAACGCACTCCTTGCTCCGTTAAATGAAGAAACAATTCAGCCACGCTGCACTGATGCTGTCAATGGATCATCAAATAAGCAGGGGATGCGGTGCAAGATGGAAGGTGGGCCATTGTTTGTAGGGACACGAAACATAAGAGTTCCTCAGGTTCCACTTATTATGTAAGTAGGCACAAATGAAAGATCGGTGAAAATTCACCTCCAGGTTAAAATAAATTGGTGTGATTTTTATACAAGTTCGTTTAAATATTGCAGCGTTTCAATAACGCTACATTTTTTAACATCACCTTTTTTGTGGAGTTTGTCATGCAACCTGTTTTTTTGGAAGCCTTTAGTCAAAGTTTTTTCTTTAAGTATTGAATCTTTTTCGAATTTGGACCTAGTTTTTGTTCGTGAAAAAAAATGAAGCTTTTTTGTTGGATGTCGATTGTTGCCTGATTCGGTATTGCTGATGTATATTTTTTAGTTGAAAGCAGTAATTTTGTTAAAAAATGTGATTCATTTTGACCTTACAGGAAAAAATTTGCTGTGTATGCTTTATACTATTCGCCGGAATGGCGTTAGCTGAACTTGTTCTTTTGGTTCGGTAAGTTTTTACAATAGTTTTTTTCCCTGCAAATTTGTTAAATGGTCAGTACGTATTTTTGGTCTCATGCCGCCTGTTTTTCTTATCTACGTTGGGCAGGAGGCGCTGAGTACGGCATTACCCTCAACTTCATCAACAGCAGTTTTTCAAGCAACGATCCACCTCGCGCCTGGTGTGGTCGCGTGCAACCAGCCCGGTTCCTGAATTTGTCAGGCTCTCAAGCCGGCAAATGTGACCAAGCGTTCGATGATTGGAGGCCTGGTTCTGTTTTACTAAGGTCACCGGCATGATGCTCCGTGGCAGACCAGCGGCGTGTCTCTTCGTCTCGTCTGGTGTAAGCTGAGGATTTCCAAAATTTTCTTACTTATCTATACATATAATAAAATCGTTGAGACCAAAAAATCTGTACATTGAAGATTTCAAAAAAAAAACCGATCAGGGTGACTTAAAATAAGTAACTGAACATATTAAAACCATTTTTAAAATTTTTGTTTGTTTGTTTGTTTGTTTGTTTGAACGCGCATCACGTAAAAACTGCTGGACGGATTTTGATGAAAACTTCACTATTCTATTTAAATAAACTCAGAATAACATTTAGGCTATAGAAATTATGGAACATTTTGGAAAAAGGGGGTGAAAAGGGGGGGTAAAGTTTGTATGAAAAAAAAATTTTTGATTGTTCTAGAATCATAAAACTCAGGAGTAAATACTTATTATTAAAAATAAAGAAATACCTGTTTCAGCATTTTTTTTAAATCTCATCCAGAGACGTAAAAAAGAGGGTTTTGTGTTTAAAATTAACAAACTTCGTACACCTATAGAATAAAATCCAATGAAGTGTAAACCTTTAAAAGTAGTTGTAAATATTTCAAATCTAATACAGGTAAATACAATTTCTCAATTTTTTTGAAATTTGATTTTTGAAGTGAATACGCCCAAAATAGCGGAACTCAAGAAAATCGGCTTTCCTCAGTATAAGTAGTAGGTAATACAGGATGGAAACGGTAAACGGGGAAGTAAGGGGAGCTGCAGCTACACGAAAGTGGTCTTAGAAAACAACCCGTATTTTTTTCGAGAAATGTTGTTCATAGATTTAACAAAAAAGTAAAGTACAGTTAGCAAGAAAATTGCCATTTTACATAAAACAATTTTTGTGATGCCAATCGATCTTCTTTCCGACACTGATCAAAAAGTTCTTCCAGACCAACCCAGGTTTAGAGTACTCAAAAAGTCACTGCAGCTACATGAAAATGGTCTTAGAAAACCATCCGAAATTTTACGTGAAATTTTGATCCCCATTCACAGATTAAAAAAAAATACGTACGGGTAACCAAGAAAATTGCTATTTTACACAACATTTTTTTGATGCCAATCGATCCTGTTTCTTATACTCAACGGTTAAGGTAGCTCCCTTTACTGCCCCGTTAACCGTTTCCACCCTGTAATAAAAAGGGTATACATATTACAAATAAAATAATACAACGAACTACTGGTCCAATCTATTTCAAAGTTTTAACAGAATTGATGGAAGACGTGTTTAATTGAAATTGAATTGATGAAAAAAGGGGTAGAAAGTTATTTTGGCGGTGATTTGTTTCGAATTTGATATCAACACTCCTTAGGTCCATGTTCACCGAAGAGATAACGGTCTGATTTTCTAAAAACCGCTGTCCCTGTGACATGCTCCCATACAAAAATGTGTTTTAAACAGCTGTTTTTAGATAATCAGACCGTCATGTTTTTGGTGAACATGGACCTTAGTGCTTTTGATTTAAACTACATGTTATTTTGATAAATGTTTGAAAACTCAATCCTATTTTATTCAAAAAAGGTTGGACTCACATAAAAACTTGGTGCTAATACTTTTTAAAATTGGAATGTCCCGATAGTCACCGTACTATATTAACACCGCATTTGAAGGTTTCTAAGCTTTAAAGAGGTTGTGCACTTTAGGACACGGCCTCATAGGCACGTAGAGTTCGAAATTTGAAATGGCTTATAGTTGTAAGAGGTCCGCAACAGTTTACAGCAGCTATATCGTATCGCGGCTCATTTCATACACGTTGATGAGAACTTCAGACCTAGCTGGAGTATGAGACTGTCATCGAGTGTCTAAGAATGAAGACGTTAGGACGTCGAGAGAAGCCCTTTAAACTGTTTTTATAAACATGGTAATTTATCCGTATCAAAATAAATACGTTGTTAATCACAAGTATTTAATTTTAAACATAATTGCCCTTGGATACGTAATTTGATTTCAATGAATATCAGAGATACACCGTTTTAAATAACTCGGCAGCAAAATAATGATCATGTACCGGCCGCGCTTTTCATCATGCGGAATGATGTGTGTGATGTGATGTGCTCTTTGACAATTGTATTAGAGGTGCTTACGACCCACTCTCTGTAACCCTGTCTTTCACTTAAGTGTCGCAGACGAAGTTGCGCGGGTCAGCTAGTTTCTTAATATGTTTCAAATGTTCTTCTTAAATTAAGGCTTTGTAATACAACCCCTACACAGGGTGGGTATGTGCGAGGATTTAGGCATTTAGTACTAATATATTTTTTTTTTCTCGTACCGAGGCGTGATAGTTAACATTGGCCAATGATTTGATTACCGCTAGGTTCGCTTAATTTTTTTTCTCTGAATTTCAAGATTTTGGTTTTACCTGTGTAAATTCCATTGATTCGTACATGCTTTGTTTAACCTGACATAATTTAATCTTAATTGAGGTTTTTTTTTGTGTGTGACCTATTTTATACATTTCAAACTTTATACTTTGAATAACTCGGCACAATCGCATTCTGACTGTTATTTTTTACAAATTTGCTATAATCAAAATTATACGTGTTGAATAGCGGAAAGGTGTTTTCTTCAAGAATCCCGCTACAATATGTATCATATTATCGGGTACACGGCAATAAAGTATTCTAAACATCAGTAAAAAGTTCTAACAGAAAAGAGTCGAGAAACTCAATGTACAAAAATTCATAGATAAATACAACACACCAAAGTACGTTCTACATAAATAATTCACATCATACAAGACGATTGAGGGATTATTTCAAGATCGACGCTGAAGAATACATGAAAGCTTTAACCGTGTGTATTCCACATGTGATGCAAAAGCATTGAGATGCACTGAAAGGGTGTTGATCCAGATCCTTCCATTGTCGGCACGTTCCTTCAAAAGATGAGTGCGATTTAGTTTACAAAACTATCGGTAAGACTCACTACAAAAGAATCCTTGTTTATCAAAGGTTCTGCATTGACAGGCGCTCCCCTCCTTAAGATGGTTGGTGACACCTGTTTATTCTCAGATAGATAAGATGAGTCTGTTGATAATATTGCGTAGTAAGTATAGTACAACCGATATTGGTACCTAGTCATTAATTCAATCCATGAATGAGATTTATCATCAAGATTCAAGATTCTCTGTTTGCATTATGGTCTTACTTATAGAAAGGTTTCACATATTCCGCTGACTTCATTCAGCATGCAAACTTAAAATTATAAAACACTAGAAGAAAAGAAGGCTATGGGGGAGGCCTTTTCCCTGCAGTGGGACAACATAGATTAAGGAAAAAACATTATGTAAGAACTCGTATTGTAAAATAAGAACTCGTATTGTAAAATATCATCATCACCCTGAAATATCATATATAGACAAAGCTGCACACATTCTAATTAGGTTGCTCAGAATTATCAGATTTTTTTCTGCGTGGACCAGTAAGTATGCAAATTTATTTTACCTGTAACCTGAAAAGTACATCAGCCCAACACATTAATTACCGTGAATTTACCAGACGTGCTCAAAAGAAGTGGTTCTCCAGCCCAGTTAATAGTTAAGGAAGTATATGCGCAATGGCCGACAGCCGACCTCTCTTGTGCTCTAAATTGATTCCGTGCTCGAAGAGGCCCTTTGTTATCGGCCAATAGGTAATGGAGCTCTGAGCAGCGCTTACACAACGCTCACTATGAATATTCTAGACGTAATTTAATTTTCTGAAGGAACTGCTTGCATTACACATTGTTGTCTGACAAAGATCGTTTTCAATCTGGATTACGGACGATGTTCAAGATAATGTGATGAACGACGTTGGTGACTGATATACATATATGTGACATTTTTACCAATAATGACGTTATCACACAATGGCATAGAAATAGTACTGTTATCCTAGGGATGAAAGTAACTTATTTAGCCCCGAGACGGGGTTTGGCGCCCGCGCTACGCTTGGCGTAGCGCGGGCGCTAACAGCTCGAAGGACTAAATAAGTATTTAACCCGAGGTAAACACTGTGCTTTTCATTACGAATACAAGGAAATTAAAAACAAAAACACGAAACCACTCGAAAAAAAAAATGAAGATTGGATTGCCGCTTTCCCGTATATTTTGTTTTTTTTCTGTGGCCGGCTATTCAGCCTATATTTACACTATCGTCACTGAAAAAAGAGTAAATATTTTGAAAAATCTTTGTTATTTTAAAGAAATATTTGTAACTAAGTTATTTAAAAAAATTGTATTCTTTAATTAATACTGAATTTTATGTTATTTAAATTTTACATCGCACTGTAATTTACAGGCTGTTTAAAAGTCGGAATATGGTTCAATAGAAATGTGAAAATAGAACTAGACTTTTTTTTATAATGTGACAGCTGTCAGTAGAAAGCGATTCTCCCTAGGGCTGAAAAGTATTACTTTCAGCCCGCTCTTCAGGCAACTTCAGACCTACTTTCCGAGTATGAGTAATGAAAAATCATAATTCTTTCTTGTCACACTGATCTATGTGCTTTTGAGCGCTTTCTTCTTTGAGGAATCATACTTGTCTATAGAATTGGTGCGGTCTGCAAAATGAAGGTATGCCGCCACACTAATCTTAGTAATGAGATGCACTTAAGTACTGTTGTGCCCTAGATCACTTTGGTTTCAACGCAATTTAGCTTGTCACAATTTCCACGTTTTACTATTTGTATAGTCAATCGAATTTACGATCTAGATCAATTAAACGAGCTATCGAATCTAAAAATAGAATTCTAACTGTACTGGTGAAATTCAACCAAAAATTTTGTGTGATATGACCGAACACTGGATTTCAATTTGAAGACCGCACAAGCGAATCGTTTTTCAAGATCGGAACCCATTTAAACCACAATACCGGTAATCGGGTGGTGACCATTCCAGTCAAAATTACGTTCACAGCGGCTCTCACGACCGGTCACTTCAACTGGGAGGCTTGCTATATTTAAAATTGATTTATTGTATTTATATATTTTTCTGACGTTTAGGGTCGAGATTTCGAGAGCGAGCTGACCCAGCAATTAGAGGCACAATGTTCGGTGAACTGAATAAAATACCTACATAGGGTCTATAATTGTGAACTTCAGATGATATATAGAATGTTGTGTACTGTCATTTTGTAAAACCTACTTGAAGTACATGGTTATCGAATCACAATCTATATGACATCAAGTCAACTTTAATGTGAGAGTCAATTTATATCATGTACTAAACGGTGCCTATATCTATCAACTAATTATGTGTGGTTTATTGTGTTGAAAAATCGTTCTTCAAGCAAAATCAAGGTTTTCCAGACACAGAATCCACGAAATAAATTCAAAGATGCACGAACCAGTTATCGCACAATTGCCAATACTAACGCTTTAACACAGCTTAAAACCCAACAACATGTGAATAATCTACCATTACAATAAAGCAACGAACAAGCTTAAACCCCTTAAAACGGTAAACCAGTTAAAGCACATGCCCGCGGTAAATCGAATAATAAATAAGCTGCAAAAAGATGAAATCTTTTATCTGTATCGGCTGAAAACTGTCACTGACTGAACACGATACGGAATTACCGTCGAGGTGGAAAAATCAGGCTGGTCTCGGTTCCACTGCCTCCTGAAAATAAAATCTCCTTTTCACGCCCCAGTTACCCGACCGGAAGATTCGCCATTCATTCCGTTCACATGTGTTTACGCTACGAATCCGGATGTATTCGAGCGCGACGATACGTCTGCAATCTTCGCCTCTTAGCCAGATTATTACTGTTACTGTCACCGCGTTTTCTGGTTTTTGGTAATGGGTTTTCGAGCTTGCCTTTTGAAGCATTTGTGTTTTTGATTGCAACCGCTGAAAATTGTAACGATTTCACAGCATTGCACTTTTCTTGTTTTGGCACGACTCGAGTTCTACTTTGTATGCTCACAGCTTCGCACTACTGTGAAAAAATTAGCCAAGTGATCAAGGTTGATAGCAAGACTAACTGCCTAGGGTACGCCCACAGTACTAAAGTAGGTATTGACACTCGTAGAGCCTGTTTTATGACCCTCATTAAGTTAGATCGTTTTCGTGGCTCCGATAAGTGCCCTTTTCATACTGATTTGTACCTAATGAGTAAAGTCATTAAAACAGATAACCAGTCAGCATTTGAAAACACTAGGTAGACACCTAAGTTCTACATACTTCTTTTCATTTTGATGTGATACTAAACTATTAGATGATAAATTATGAGATTTATTGAATGAGATCAGGCCACTAATTAGATTCGCTAATAGAGCGACATCAGTGGCGTTCTTTCAAATAAAAACATTGCCATCAAAAATGTAACTTGTAAATGAGACATTGCAGAAAAAACTTATTTGATTTAGTTTTAGGCTCTATTTCTAAATAGATTCTATGACCAAGACTTTGATATTGCTTTTACGAGTCCGATACAACAAACGTTTTACGATCACCCTTTCCCAGCCTAATCGAGCAACTTCAATGGTAATCAGAATCCGGTTCATTTACGATCTCATTGTCTTAACATAAAAAGGAAGAACATTCTTGTAAGAAATTACCCAACTGTAGATAGGTAGTTAGGTCTCCTTTGGATCTTCGGTCTTGTACGCAGGTTACCTAATATTGAAGGCTAATCGCATTAGGCAGCCGAACTGTATCAGCTAATCTGTTGAACTGTAAAACCAGCTTCCGCTTGGTTTCTATTTTATACGGTCTAACGTTTACGTATCATCATCATCATCATTTCAGACGAAACACGTCCACGGCTGGACATAGGCCTCCCCCAAGTGTCGCCACATTGACCGGTCCCGTGCGACTCGCATCCAACGGATTCCCGCAACTTTCACCAGGTCATCGGTCCACCTAGTGGGAGGTCTTCTGGTTCGCGGTTGCCACTCCAGAACTTTTCGGCTCCATCGGCCATCCCTTCTGCGAGCAATGTGCCCTGCAATTCTTCGGGCTACGTCGGTGACCTTGGTTCTCTTGTGGATGTCTTCATTTCTAATTCGATCACGCAAAGTTTATATATGTCACCGTAAAATTGTCAAATACGTTATATTATATCTCTAGCGATATTGTAAACTCTCGAATTATTGTCAAACGAACATACTGCTTACAATAAAATCCATTATGTTTCGTGAAATGGATGCGATGGTAGTCAACTCACGCGGTGTGGAGGGAAGGAGGGGTCCCCCTTGCCCAGTGATACCACTCTCATGAAAAGATACTGGTGTCGATTCTGTTGTGCACAAACTAAACTTAATTTAGACTATTGCTATATTTTACTAAAAGGCAGTGCGAAAAAAGGACGGCTATAGCTATGCACTAAGTTAGAAATGTCAAACTAGTTTATGCTTTGCACTTCACCGTGTTTTTAGTCGACATGTTTTTACGTGCACCCTTCATTTGTATGGAAATATTAGTTCGAATTAAATTTGACAGCTCTAAATTACGTCCGTCTCTTTCTCGTTTTATTAGTGAGAAAAAGATAGTAATAGCCTAAATGAAGTTTAGATTGTGCACAACAGAATCGACACCACTGTACCATTTCTGAGAAATACCAATTAATATAACCTAACCTTAAAACACTTTATATTCCCCTAAAAAGCGTAGTCGACGGAGCCTCGCTTCCCCTATTTCCGAGTGCAGGGTTTAAAGGAACCTAACTAACCTAACGGGGGGTGCCCCAAGTCCCGATTATGGGGGCAGAGATACTTCCGTATGTTCAGTTGACAATAATTCGAGACTTTACAATATCGCTAGAGAGAAACACGTTATATTGTAATATAACGTGTTTGACAATTTTACGGTGACATATACATAAACGTTGCCATAATTACATCTTCCAAAAAAAAAACGTTAAAGTATTAAACATTTTCCAAGACACATTTAAATACAACTGTAACAATGTAGTTCATTACATTCGGAATTTAATAATCTGTCCACCAGATCTGGTGTTGCCAGCAAACTAAACCGTAGCCCGTAGTATTGCCTGGTCGCCTCTGCGGAAATTACTAGCCACGATGGATTCCGCCAACACGCCACGTCTGCAGCGCAATAAGGCCCGAGGATAAATGGACGGTAACGGACCACGATATATCCTAAATATCGTATGGGAAATGTTATTAAATATCCGACTAAC
Organism: Xestia ashworthii; assembly: GCA_950022955.1. Taxonomy (NCBI): domain Eukaryota; kingdom Metazoa; phylum Arthropoda; class Insecta; order Lepidoptera; family Noctuidae; genus Xestia; species Xestia ashworthii. The sequence goes on along the minus strand of OX465562.1, from coordinate 10,049,195 downwards.
ATACTTGCTTACTTACAGAGAGGATTATAGAACTGGGCTTATGTCTTGTATCGTGTTATTAGTACTTGCTTCTATCACAGTTTCGTATGTAAACTGTCTACATAAATAAGAAACTACATAATGTAAAGCCACATGTGTGCAAATCTAGACAGTAGCCTATATGTAATTAAGTACATAAGATAAATTAACATTAACCATAGCGAGACCCGGTGGTTTCTAGGTATCTTTTGGATAAAAATTTTACTTACATTTCTTACTTTTTACTTCCATTCATTCCAAGAAAGCATATGGTAGCCATAGAAATGCACATGCCTCCCTAATTCACTATGAATATGTATATTAAGAAACTTACCCAAATCCGGAAGTTATCTTATAAACTAAAATCAAAACCCAAACTATACGTGATTAACACTTAATTACCCAAATAAACACGTGACGAACGAATTGCATTTAGATCCCTAAACGTGAACCAATGAACTAATTAACAAATATTCTGAACCGATTTACTTTACATAGCTAATGAGTGTTTACAATACAATGAACTCTTACGAAACTTAATGCCCCAGTTTATACACTTTAAATGGATTTACTTGCATTATTTGAAATTCAAATGGTTTGCTTTGTATCCTATATAAATACTAGGACAACAGGAATAGGGAATCAGTGTGTGTCCAAGTGTTGTAACAATAAGATATATTTCAGTGTTTGTTTTCTACAAAGGAGGTAGGTGACTATTGGTTTATTTTAATAAGTAGCTTTTTTGATCCAGACTTAATAAAAAGGACATTTTTAAGTGATTTCTACTGATTGCTGGTATATTCAATAGCAATAATGAGTAGATTTTTCGGAACATATCATTCCCCGCTGCAATTTTTGTATCGAAGAGCGTACCGGGACCAGTTCACAATCTATTTAGATTCAAATGAGCATTTGGCGGTAAGCCTAGAACAGCATTCGTTTTTAACTGTACACGTGAAAATTCAATTTTCATCAGCTGGTTTTCTAATCTTTTCTTGGAACTTTCCACAAAGAAAGTGAATTAAAGATTTTGTTCATGTCGTTTCGCACATAGTTTTACAGATTTCCACACAATGTCTTTGGAAAACGTTTCTTAACAGTCTTTTTTCGTACAAAAATCATTCAATTTCCTCCATCTTGCCTTTAAACGTTCTTACTTGGCAAGAAAAGTTAAACTTGATTCGAAACTCTTAATGAGGTAATCAAATGCATCTGGCGTCGCGTTCTAACAAGTGCAATTATTAGACTTAACAAGTTTGTTTGATCTTTCATGCAATAATTCATCTTTCGAAGCAAAGTTTATTTAATTTTGTATCGTTAAGTCCAGCATTTAATATTGTATAACTAGAGCCAGATTATCTAGATTTTGTCAGAAAAAATAGTTGGGTAAAGAAAGCTTTAATTAATAAATTGGTATAGTTGACGTTTAAGAAATATTTTTAAATGTGTGCAAATGAACTAATTTATTGCATGCATTAGTAATATGAACGGAAAACCTCTTTCCCAGCAGTAATATTGTTAGACGTCCGCAAAAGTCGCTCTCGCAAAGACAAGATCCGTGTTCCAGCCAGCAGTCGAAACGTTATAGGCTGACAGATCAATGGCGATAAGACCGTCGTTTTTTTCGTTCCTTTTTTAAATCATGAAATATCGCTCCTTTTTAGACCATGCCTCCTCAAGTGGATCCAGTTCCCAGTGGAGTAGTCTTCGAGTCGGACACACAGACTTCTGACCTGGGGCTCGATAAAGACGTCTCCGTACTAAAACATGCCAGCCCCAGAAAACACGAATATGTGTGGTTCAACATCTTCTGGTTTCTCTACTTGCATATTGCGTCGGTGTACGGATTGTATCTCGTCTTCACTTCGGCTAAATGGCAGACTAATGTGTTTGGTGAGTAGCTTTCTGAGTTATCTTTAGCTTTATAGGGTTCATTATGTACTTACATTGCTAAATATGGATACCTACCAAAAGCATCATATATGGATAAAAAGCTATAAATAAGGCGTTCACTAATACTAACTTACAATGTTCTACGCTATAAATAATAGCTCTCTTTTTTATCTGTACTATGGCTAGGTTTACGCAAAACTTTAAATTGTTGCATAGGCACTGTGTTATGACACAATATGCGATGTAACTATTTTCAACTTATTTTACCAAATTAAACATAGAAAACATAATACTTACTAAATTGCATTCCAGCATTCGCCGTGCACTTAATGTGCGCCATCGGCATAGGCGCAGGATCTCATCGTCTGTGGACTCACAGATGTTTCAAGGCTCGCACTCCCCTCCGTGTAGTGCTCATGCTATGGCAAACTATGGGCTTTCAGGTAAGCAGACGATACCTAATTCACGCATGTAAACAATACAATACAACAACTACAATACACAATATAATACAACACCATTACACAACATTACAATACAACAACAACAACACAATTCCACACACTGCAATACAATACAATTTCTGACTATGAAGAATCATCGTCAGAAATTGTAAACATGATTGTTTGGATCCTTGCTTTCTTACGATACGCCTTCACTCTGCAACTATGTGTTTTTAGCCTATCTCTGCTAGACACAATAAAATTACGACTAACAATGTCAACGCAAAGGTGAGTAGAACAATAAAACACAAGTGAAAATAATCTATACTATCTATACTTATCTATACTATCTATACCATCTATACTATCTATAGGTACTATAATATTATAAAGCTGAAGAGTTTGTTTGTTTGAACGCGCTAATCTCAGGAACTTCTGGTTCGAATTGATAAATATTTTTGTGTTGGATAGTCCATTTATCGAGAAAGGCTTTGAGGCTATATAACATCACGCTACGACAAATAGGAGCGGAGAATAAATGAAAATTGTTGCAAAAACGGGGACATTTTTTTTTCTCTTATGTGACGCAGACGAAGTTGCGTGGGTCAGCTATAAAACTTTTTAGGTGACGTACGTTTTTTTGTTCCTTCCCAAAACTTATCTCGCCACACTTTTATTTTTCTTATTACTCCGGAGACAGGAATGATTTAATTCTTCATAATGAGTAGGTACCTATTTTAGTGCATAATAGTACATTATGGTACAAGTGTGTAATGTCTCGGCTCTCTTAAGAACCTCGCCTAACGGCTCGGTTCTCAATGGCGCCTCGGCGGTAATCATCAACACACACGTGTATCATACAACGTTTTTCAACACACTTGAGAATAAAATAATACTAAAAATAACTATAATTTCAACAGTGAAAACGAGTTGTGAATTTTTTTTCGCAATGGCGGGAATAATTCATCAGTTTTCCTATGCGCGCGCATCTAACAATGGCGATCGCCCATAGACTAAAAGAATGAGGTTCCTTTTTTTTGGCTTTTCGCGGATAGCGTTTCAGCCACGTACGATATGGGGAATTCGAAGTTTTATAATTTAAAAAAAAGTAAAAAAAAAGAAAACAAAAGTTGCATTTGAGTGAAAGTTTTATTTATTAAAAACTTATAAGTTGAAATTATCTATGTAGATACGAAGTTGTATGAAATGAGCAAGCAATAGGTACATTAATTTATTTGTACTATTGAACACGATCTTTTTTGTATCGAAACTTTTTTAAGAACAAAGCAATTCAACCAATAAAATAAAAAAAAAAACCCTATAACTCACTTGTGAATAATAGCAATGAAAAAGTCACAGTTTGATTACAGGTGTCATTATGTGCCTAATTGCGGTGAAATTAGAGCCACTTTATGAGCAAGTGTGTTGAAAAATATGTTTTCCTTCACCGAAGCAAGTCATTATACAATAAGCACATGAATCCGAAAAATCAGAAGTGCGTGCCTTGGGTTCGAACTCGAGAACTTTGAGTTGGCAGTCCGACTTTCTCACCACTGGGCTATCACTACTATATAATGTAAAGTTCTATATATCCACCTATAAATAATAAGTGCCAGAAATGCTAATTGTATTGTCAAACCAGCCTCTCACGTCAAGAGGCGTTTGCTCAAATCATTACCAATGCTCATCAAGTCAATTAATGATAAGTATCTACGCTGTTATGTCAAGAACTTGACTGTTTACTTAGTTAATGTGCAAATTGATGAACCAAACCCTGAAAGGGTCGATTAAAGGATCATTAAGGGCTATGTTACGTATTGTAATAATCTCGTATAGGAAACTAACTTTTCACATAGGCTACGAGGTCATTCTCTACAACATTTTGTCAATTTCAGTCATCTTTTGAATCTTTAGTATTCTCACATACCAAAAATAAACACATTTAACAATAAGGAAACCAGTTATGTTTAATTGACATGTAAGTTTGATTCATTCTTTTTTTTTTTTAATCTTGAAGGAAAAACCCAATAACCCTATGCCCCAGAGTCGCAACAGGTGATCAACTATTGGCCAAAAGAGGAAATTTTCCAGTTATTTTCTATTATCATCAGATCATCTGCCACCCTTCTATAATTTGTCATTTCCATGTACCAGGACTCCATATTCGAGTGGGCTCGCGATCATCGCACTCACCACAAGTACGCCGACACTGACGCAGACCCTCACAATGCTGAGCGAGGCCTCTTCTTCTCCCACATGGGCTGGCTCTGCTGCAAGAAGAGTCCAGAAGTCATCGAAGGTGGAAAGCGCATTGATCTCACTGACTTGTATGCTGATCCAGTTGTAATGTTCCAGAGGAAGTAAGTAAAAAATATGTGTTAACTTATGACATAAATCTATTTTTACAAAGAGAAGCGATTTTCTCATGCGTAGAAAAGCATCATCATTGTCCTGCACTAGCAGCAGCATGTGTTCTTCTTCTATAGTTCTCTATTACTTGTCATCAGACACCTCCTTTCTTGCCATCCATCATTATCCTTCACACAGCTCAGCTAACAAGTTCCCCTATTTTGTTTCTCCGAATTTGTTCTAGTCTTTGTTTAAGGGGACTACAGGAGCTAAATTAGCAACTCTATTTGTGGTGGTTCAAACTTCGTTTGAAATACTGTTATAATAAAGTTCTAATCAGCTTGCACTACTAAGTGGTTGTTACGTCAGTCACTGCGGGCCGAATAGTGCGAATGAGTGGGTTCGAGCGATTTACAAAAAATCTATTGATTGGACTAAAACAATAATACACTATGATGCTAATATGTTGCTGGTAGAATAATTTGCCAAAAATTCAGAATGATCGTATGTATTTTAGTATGGTTTTTAATCGTTAAGGGGCCGGCGGAGCATGCGTATTTCATACAAACGTAATACCAAAATTATTTGTAAATCAAACATATTTTTATGGTAGTGTGTATTTATTTCGATTGGATGACAGAATATCTATGTTCCCAAATATATTTTTTGAGAGGACAATGATACGAAGACGAGATATGAGGAATTTAAAATTTCTATAGAAAACTTATTTTTCTTATAACTCTTGTTAAAATCAGTGTCTAATCAAAATATATATTTGGGAACCTAGATATTCTGTAATTCAATCGAAATAAATACACACTACCTTAGGAATATGTTTAATTTACAAATTATTTTGGTATTACGTTTGTATGAAATACGCATGCTCCGCAGGCGTCTTAAAAGCATTTTTTAGAGATAAGTTCGGTATTTTTTTCTATCGACTATAGTTAATTGTATTATGTTTTCAAAATACTATCATACTAGCATATATCCGATATCCGATATGCCTAAGAATATCGTTTATTTTTCTGGTTTTGTTTATTGCAGTGAATCATTTACTTTCAGGCATTATAAAACTCGCGTTTAGCTCCTGTAGTCGCCGTAATCTTAGACAAGAACATGCCGAGTCCAACGAAAAGCTTTTCTCAGAACAAACAATTCTATTACAACCCAGAAAAAAAATCCAACGTATAAAATAGTGTCCCTACAAATATAACCCTCTCCGATTATCTAATATCCAACAGAATTCTGTGTTTGAAACCATAAGTCTCTCCAAACGGTTGTCGCCGGTTCTGTCTCCAATATATTTATACGTATGCTCACAAAAGCCACTGCTTTACCTACTCGGTATAAGGAAAAGCAAAACATATTTTTCTAAGATCTTTGTGTCTTTTAACTGAGGGAGGAAAATAAAGAAACACGATGGATCAACCACCCACAGCCACCCGTGCTCTGAAAGTAAGGTCAAATAACATTTATTTCAAGTGAAGCAGAGATTTTCATTTTATCACGTAGTAGGTCCCTATTTCAACAAGCGTCCGGCAGGGTATTATGAAGTGTGAAACAAAGTTGATGTCGGCATAAATATTAAAACTTTTTATGACGAAATGTTGATAGTCTGAGGGAGTTGAAGGTTGCGTGTTTTAAAACAGGACTCTCGTTATGTTTATGACACATTCATTTAAATGGACATTTTACGTAAGTACTCGCTTTAGTTTTAACTAGATGTTAAAAAGAGGGTCCAGCATTATCCGTCTGGACACTAAAAGCTGGTCATTAGTATTGTTCTAAACTAAGACGGTGACATTGTTGCCGAACAGGCTTAGCTTAAGTACAATAAATAAATTAACGAACCCTGATGAATAAAGAAAGAATAAGTAAGAATAAAAAATAAAAATAAAAATCATTTTATTCTCTACTAATATTATAAAGATGTAAAGTTTGTTAGGTTGTAAGGGGTAATCGCTGGATCAACTGAACCGATTTTTAAAATTCTTTTACCAATAGAAATCCACGTTAGGTATTTGTCTCAAAAGCTATATTTAAAACGTTATCGTGGATGGAATAATTTCCGAACAAAACGCGAACGAAACCGCGGGCAAATGCTAATTATTCATATCGACGAAGCATGCCTTGTTCTTCCACAAGTTTCTAAAAGTCGTCTTCTTATCCTTCACCCCCTTCCTAGCCATAATTATCAACGATAAATCATCATCTTTTACGAAAATGCCACCCATCACATCTTCTGTCTGCAGAAATAATTATAATGGGTTTTGTTCAACAGGCACTATTTGAAAATGATGCCGCTGCTTTGTTTCGTGCTGCCCACCGTGGTACCGGTCTACTTCTGGGGCGAGACCTGGACTAACGCGTTCTTCATCCCTACCATCCTGAGGTACACCTGCGGGATCAACGTCGTGTGGAGCGTGAACAGCTTCGCACATGTCTTCGGATACAGGCCATACGACAAGTAAGTGCCTCGAAACAGAAGCTTCAATAGGGTAGTTGATACTTTTTTCAGCTGTCAAAATGCAAATTACCCATAAATTATGTATGACAATAGTAGGTACCTGTGACATCCCTAATTTATAAACTAAATGACTCAACTATTAATTGATTTCAAAGCAAGCAAAAAATCTAATTTGTGCGAAACTTTAGAGGTAAACAAGCATTATTACAGAGTTCCACCTGATTATTACATCACCTTCAGATTGATTTGATTGGAGTACGAGTAGGTAGACAAAGGACTCACTCTGGCGAGAGATCGGCAAACTAAACTTTACTACTGTATTTGCATAGTTTTGTAAAGTCTACCACAGACAGATTCTAAACTTAGCTTAGGTAGGTACATACACATCGTTCACGAACATCAAAACAAGAGTAGGTACCCGAATTGCTAATAATAGGTGAATCTTTAACTCAGAATAAATCTCAAATAAAATCGTGAAAATTATTAATAAACTAGCTGAGTCACGCGGCTTCTCCCGCGTACTCGCTGCAGTAGTTTTTGAGTTTATCGCGAACAGACGGACAGACGCGACGGGGGACTTTGTTTTATAACATGTGTAGTGATAGTGATGGGTACAATACAAACTAGATCACCCTCCTTTTATTATACAGTTGGGTAACTGCACAAGTGAACAGATAATTTGATTACTTGAATCAATTAATAGCAATAATGGTTCATGAATAGAGATGGGCAGAGGGTTTAAACCCAATGGACGGAAACGGGTTTATACCGGGTTTTTGGGTTTGAAGCGGGTTTAAACCCGAGTAAAAACCCAAACAGTGGGTCTAAATTACTTTCACTAATATCTTGGACCGTGGTTATAACACAATTTAGGTATGTATTTATAACACCTATGGTAACAAATAAATAAATGATAATATTTAGGATTAGGTACTTCTAGTGTTTTTTGGAGTATAAATATCACTAATAGTGGTACAATCAACAGTAAGTACATGAAGTTTCACAACTTACTCTTCGAACATGAGATTTTAACAGTTATATTATAATTTATGCAAGTATTTCACCACAGCTTAATAGCATGACCTTGCAGATTTCAAATAGGTAATAGCCACAGTATTTACTTTTAAATAAAACAAATGGGTAAGTGATTGTATTTTTTATAAAATTAAACAAATAACACAATCAATATTTACAATCATTTAGAGTCAGTGTCATACCCAGAATTATCATTATCAGGTGATCAATTTACAATCATTCAGAGTCAATGTCAGTCCCAGAATTATCACTATCAGATTGTCCACAATCAACGAATACCAACTCATTTGATGTCGTTGCTTCCGATTGAGATGGGGCGAATACTTCGTCCTCAATAGCATTTGTATCGGTTTGCGGTGAACTTTCATGTGGTGTTGGAGTTTTCATCGCTTGATAGAAAGAGAGCATACACGAGCGACATAAGTGCGACAAAGAGCGGCATATTTCTTTCTCTAACTCGTCGTCTACCTGCCGCGCCGTTTGTTTAATTTGAAGAAAATTTATCAAAAAGATGATTTAAAAACGACAACTATGGTAAATACTACTAAAATATTCACAATAATTTACGTTTACCACGTTTAAATTGATAAATTTCACCAAACCAATAAACTCCCGAATAAAAACCCCGTGGGAGGGAATAAATGGGTTTTTATTGGGTTTAAACCCAGTAAACGGGTTAAAACCCGGTTGATTGCCCATCTCTATTCATGAATAATGCAAGGCGATCAAGTAGCCAGGCTACCTAATGGTAATTAATTACATTGTTATTGTTGGTGATAAGCCGATTAACATTAAAGGCGATCGTAATATTGGTAGGTACCTGTACCAGCATAGGTAGTACTATATTTAGTATATTACCAAGTCTATTCTGCGAGATTCTACTGGGAAATTAACGAATGCAAAAACCCAATAACATTCTGGGTCAGGACTTCCGCGCTCACCAATCCCACTTGCGATCAACTACGCAGTCTTGAGCCTGATAGAACCCAATAGTTTTCTTTTACTATATATTGTGTTCTCCACCAACGTACTTAGTAAAAGAATTTTCAATATAACTCTTTACCTCACTGTCACCATTTCAGTTTGACTACTTAGGTATAAGTTAACCCCCAGGAAAATTATGCGCGGAACTTTTGCACAAGTTACACAACTTATCTTTAATCAGTGGGGCGTTAATCTATAAGACTCCTAACAGTTAAGTAAACGCCACACTCCTCTTATTAGAGTAAGAACGTAAAAGAGTCTCGGACTTTAATCTTCAGATTAAAATGCAAAAAAAAATATGTTTTTCTTTTAAGGTCACTGAACCCGCGCGAAAACATTGGCGTATGGCTGATCTGTGTGGAAGGCTTCCACAACTACCACCACACTTTCCCCTGGGACTACCGCGCGACTGAACTTCCCCTCTACAACATGCTTACACCCACCATCGTGTTCATCGAGCTCATGGCAAAGGTATGTATTCATTGGACCCCTTTTAACAAAGTGTACAGCAGAAAAATAAATAGACTAACCCTTGCGCGGTCAACGTCGGATTAGGGTTGCCAGCTGTTTGTAAAAAAAAAACAAATGAAATCTATGCTGAAAGTAAACGTTGCCTTTTTATAAGACCAAGATTAAAATATCACTAACTGAACATTAAAAGTATGGCTGCCTAAATGGCGACCTGATTGTGCGCTAGTAATAGCCACTTATTTCCTTGAACTATGCTGCTCGCAAAACTTTAACTTGAAGCTGGGAAACTTGTTATAAATCTTTATGGGCGGAAGTTTAAATTTTGGCACTGAAACACGTGCATATGCATCGTCAGTGAATATGTTCGGCTAAAATTAAAATAACTTACCAAGATGAAAATATTACCTGACACACTGACGGTTTCATCTGCTGGACGAATTACACATACGATTATTTTAAGAGATTTTTGGATTTTATTTTACGATTGTTTTGAGAATAAGTAAGTAATAAAAACTGCGGTGGTAAAGTTATTTTTTTTTATTAGATTTTGTGTCCCACTGCCGGGCAAATGTCTGCCTTTCCTAGGTCATACACAAGTCCCTCTCATTGAGAGGAGGCCGTGTCCCAGCAGTGGGAACATTATAGGCTGATGATGATGATGATGATGATGACACAAGTCCAATAAAGGGATCATATTTATTATCTATCATCATTATCTGCCCCCCGTTTTGCCTATGTTGGGGTCAGTTTCCAGTGTAACTGGATGCAACTGAATACCAGTATTTTACAAGGAGCGACTGCCTAACTGACCTGTTAATAAAAATGTATTAACTATCTTTAATTGACCTATAACCACTCAGTGACCTGTAAAAACGCACCCAACTCTCCTTAATTTAATCAAAATGTAATAATACTTATCTGTTTTTTTACGTATTATAGATTGGACAAGCATACGACTTGAAATACGTGTCCCCCGAAATTATAAAGCAACGGACACACCGCACTGGGGATGGCTCACACCACCTATGGGGATGGGACGACCCTGAATTCAATGAGAAACTCAAAGCGAAATACGGTGCGGTCAGCCACAGTGAAGACAGGACACAAGCATAATTTATTTGCCGCTCCCTTTTTACTTTTAATGAAGACTGTAGTAGAAATAAGGGTGTAGAATTTTACTCGACGAATTAACATAAGCATTAATGTCAAAAAACAAATAAAAAATCTTAATAAATTAACCAATCGATTTTCTTTTCAACCGACTTCCAAAAAGAGGAGGTTCTCAATTCGACTGGATTTTTTTTTTGTGTTTGTTACCTCAGAACTTTCGGCTGGATGAACCGATTTTGATGAATCATTTTTTAATTTTGTGGTGGTGTGGTCCCATTTCAATTTGGTTAAAATCTAATGCTGATCTTCGGAGATATACTTAAATGGAACTCTTCAAAAAAAGACGGTAAATCGGTTGGATGTTTATTGTTTATACAACATCATGACGTAACATCACGCCTGTATGCTCTGAGACCTACCCACGCGTACAATGTGTACAATAAACCCAGATATCGACAGTAAGGGCCGGCGCCCACTGCCGGCACGGCACGGCATGGCACGGCAGGTTGTGCAGTGGCATCCCGCGGCGTGCTATGGCATCCCGCGGCGTGCTGCGGCATCCCGCGGCGTTCCGTGGCATCCTGCTGAAAGCCCAGCCACTCTGGCATTCATCAGTTTTGCACCGCGCGTATTCGAAGTTGGTTGTGCGCGCGCGCCCCCGCGCACCGACCGGACTGCGCCCCACCGAAATGCTGCAAAAGTTTCAACCTTATTTCAACTAGCTAGCAATCATAATTCCTCGACCCCAAAGGGACCCATACGTCTCGCGGGATGCAATGGCGCGCTGCGGCATCCCGTAGAATGAAACAGCAAGACACGTCATGCCGCCGCATCCTGCGATGTGTCGCGTCATGCCGCAGCATCCTGCGGCACGTCGCGGCATCATGGTATCAAAATAAAGTAACATAATTTCTAAACTCATTGAAACAAGATTCAAAATAACTTAATCAGTATTAAAATCCTTTGCCATGACACACCGTGCCGTGCCGGCAGTGGGCGCCGGCCCTTAGGTTAAGTTCCATTTATTGGGGACTAGCTTCTGCCCGCGACTTCGTACGCGGATCCTGTTGCTTTTGCCAGCGACACCGGGTTCGTCAAAAACGAAGATCTGAAACGTCGAATTCTAAGAGCCCGGGGACGAGAAAATAACGGATCTTTCCCACCTGAGCAACACATACCGTTTGGTTGTTTTTGCCATTTAACAGCTTCACAAAAAGTATAATCTTGAACCATACCTCTGGAATATGTAGCGTATTCAATCGTAGGAGTATACGTAAATGAACTCCGCTTCTTATCAACCCAAGGAAGGTCATCATGCCCTACGGCTATATCTTGAGACACCCGATTCTTCAGATGTTATCGACATTCTGTTCAGAGAATGTCGAAATCTTCGCGCTCTTCTTCTGTCCCTTCATGCCGTACTGCAGTAACTCTTTCTCTGTCACATTCTATCTGATTATGAATATTTTGTTGTGTGCGTGTTTGGGACAATGTATGATAATCTCGAGCAGCAGTTAGTCGCGCATCACGTTCATCGCTCGTTTCAAAAGACCTGTTAGTAGATGTGCGAATACGCTGAGAACTCAAGCGCAATTCTCTATCCGTGAACGCAGTCAGGCATCTATTCTTCACTGGTCTCTAGAGACCTGGATGTAGATTCGTAAATTCGCTAAGAACGCAGGCGTGCTTCGCGATCGGAAGAGGTTTCCACGGAGCAAGTTGCAGCCTGATGTTCTCGAACAGCATCAAGTCTCTCCTGACGATCTTCGGTAGATTCTTGGGATCTTAAGATCCTCAATCTTTTAGCTCCTTTGGAACATTGGGAAAGGTTTGACCTCTTTCTAGGCATGGTTATAGTACGGTTGTGAAGATACCTGATCAATTAAAATCTAAGTGCCCTGCGTTACCGGGTAGGCTACCGAGTCACGAAGATAAATGGAAAAGGAAATTAAACACTCTAATAACATAAGCCCGAAGACATATTTATTCGATAAAATGAGTTTTGGTCAGTAGAGTCAAATTTTCAATGATATACCATCGTCATTGAAAATAAGGACTTACTAGGAGTTCCGAGTTCGCTACGCTCGCAGTAACGTTAGCTCCGTGTACAAAATAATTTTTTAAATAGTAAAAGTCATTCTTTACTAAGTTTATCTGAAGATTAAGATTCAGTATTACCCAACTCCCAGTATATAATGTTTGTGACCAAAAATTTATAATTTTAATACCACAAAAGACTAAAAATACCAAGTGAAATCCAACAGCCAAATTAGTGAAGTTTTCTATAATATTATTACACTACAACATAATAAATACAATAACGAAGAAGTCAGCAAAAAAGTTCAAGGAAATATCATGAACAAGTGAGTGTATTTTCAAATATTACTCCAAAACAATCCGTTGAACAAGTAAAACACGGATACATTTTGCCTGACTCGAAACTGACCTTTGGACCTCAACAAATGACCAACAGATTTCTCATCCGACGTTCAACATTGTGATCACTTATTTCGACCGAGATTGCTGTAGCTTGCTTGGCAGCAAGGACAACACACTCGACTTGGACGACGCGGAGTGCCGGTTCGAATCTCGGTGGCACGCAGATGACTTTTTGTGGATGTTTCACCAGCATTTCTAACAACAATAAAGATCTAAAGGCCCATTCGTTCCAACATCTGATTACCTACACATTCAGAAACCAAATATAAATTTCTGATATGGAAGAAATAAGTAACGTTACTTTGCGGAGACGCCAATCTACAAGTATTATATCAAGATCTATGGACTTCCTTGATCAAAGCAAGACTAGCCCAATGTCTTGTGATGAATTGTTAGGTAGAAGCCTTGATTTATCTACGAATATATGCTCAACTTACATGGCGGAAATGAAAGATGAAATAAAACAACTAAAATCTAACTTAGAAAGTACACAGAGTGAGATGGAAAATATTATTTTGGAAAACTTAGAACTTAAAAAAAACATTGCAAACATCTTCGATCAATAATAGTGCAAACATGAACCAAGAACTAGGCATATTGAAACAGTTATGTAGAAGCCCATTAACGACTTTTAGACAAAATATGTCAAGCAGCACTAAGAAAAGTGTGCGACGTCGACTTATAGACAGTTTTCGGGTCTCTCCTCAAAAACTAAACGAAAGCCCACTAACCCCACTTCAACAATTGAATCAGGAAGTAACTAGCCAAAAGAAAGAAAATACGTGTGAGAAAAGATGTACTGCTTCGCGGACGGATACGGAAACTAAGATAAACAACACAGAAAACGTGATACTTAATGCTAAAAATTGTAACAAAAGGGCATTTATAATTGGAGGCAGTCAGTGCAGTGGACTAGCATCACATTTGACAAAATCTAGGTTTCGTAATCCCTATAACACCTACCAGTTTAACTCTATAGTTAAAAAGAATGCCTCCACACAAGAAATTTTAACAAGCGCAAAACTATTTGACATTCAACCTGACGATAAATTGATAATATCTATTGGACAAAACGATGACAATACCTTAAAAATGACAACAGAATTGTGTTTGTTCTTAAAATGTGTGCCCTGTCCTGTAATTGTATTATGTGTGAATAAAAACATCTACTCTAATGAGATAAAATTGAATGAAATCTTAGATTTAATTTGTAGTCAGACTAAAGAATGTTATTTTCTCAAAAGTTTCTACAATTTGTCATCGTTGAGCTATAAATTAAATTCTTTACTTGATCAATTAGACTATAACGAACAGTTTTTATCTTTTTACGGAAGTTCTATTAACTATTACAAAAAGAAAACGGGATTGGACTCTAGTGTCCATATTATTAAAACTAAAAACCAATGCACACAAACGGGTGATATGTTTATAGGTGATATGAATAAATCATCAGATATTACTGAACTATCTCATGGAAATAATTTGATCCAAATTGAAAATAAATCTTTTTTTCGTAGATAAAAACAGAAATCATATTATTCTCCACCAAAACATTGCAGGTGCCATTAACAAAATAAATGAAATTGAAATTGCTCTTAATTTGCTTCACGATCAAACATATTCTGTAGATTTCTTATGCCTAAGTGAGACGTTTATTAAATCTGGGGAAGAAGATAATATGACTGTACATTCGTTTAAACTCGTCAGCAGCTATTCTAGGAAAGACCAAAGGCGAGGTGGAGTCTGTATACTAATGAAACCAGATGTTGAATTTGAAAACATGGAATGGTTGAACAGTATTGCGATGGAAAAACATTTTGAAATATGCGGTATTAAGATCAAACAATATGACCTGAACTTATTCTGCCTTTACAGAACACCAGATTCTGATATAAATATATTCTTTAGAAAATTACAAATATTACTGGATAAGACACGTAGTAAAGGCAAATGTAAAAATGTTCTCTGTGGCGACTTTAATATAGATATTTTAAGCGATAGTAAATACAAGAATACGTTTATCGATATATTATACAATTACGACCTAAAAATACACATCCACAAACCAACTCGGTTAAATTCTTGCATCGACAATATTATAAGTGACATCAAAGAAGCAAAAGGCGAAACACATGAATTAGGACTATCAGATCACAATACCGGACAAACATTGTCAATACAATTAAAAACCGAAAATAATAAATTAAGAAAGCATTGGTTTGCACACAAAAGGGACCTGAGTAAAGAAAATATAGAAAAATTTAACTACTATATAAGTAAACTATCATTTTCAGAAGTATACTTAGAAACAGACGTAAATAAAGCGTTTTCATTAACATTAATTGCACGATGAACTGTGTCTATTTTATGAACTGTGTTTCCCATGGATTAAAGTTAAGATAAACTCTAACTGTATTAACCCAAAATGGGTAACTAAAGGTCTAAAAAAGTCATTTATAACAAAGAGAAAACTAAAAAGTATCTATTATAAAAATAAAACTACCCACAATAAACAAACATTTAGAAAATATAGCAAAAGACTAAGGCAATGTGTAAATACGATACAAAGGGATAATAATAAAAAATACATAGAGAAGGCAGACAATAAATGTAAAGCTACATGGAAAATAATAAATGATAAACTAAAACAGAACAATGCTAGTAATGAAATTAGGGAAATTTTTGATGGGGAAAATATGTTAAAAGAAGGTGACGATATAGCAACATACTTTAACGATTATTTTATTAACATTGCTAAAAAGGATAACACTCAAAATCCAAAAAATAAGCATGTTTGCAATAAAACGGTTGTGAACTCAATCTATCTAGAACCAGCTACTTGTATGGAAATATTTATGACAGCTATGAAATTACGAAACACCAATTCAGTTGGATATGATAACATAAGTACTATTATGATCAAACAAAATTTATCAACTTTAACAAAACCCTTGACTTACATAATTAATTTATCTTTGGAAAAGGGTATATTCCCCGAAAAACTAAAATTCTCTGTTGTAAAACCCCTTCACAAAAAAGGACCTAGATCTGATACAAATAATTATAGACCAATTACTTTGATTCCCATACTTTCTAAAATATTTGAGAAGGTAATGAGCAAAAGACTAATAAATTTCTTAGAGAAACATGATGTGTTATGTAGTCAACAGAACGGTTTCATTAAGCAAAAATCAACAACTTTAGCGTGTTTTAAACTAGTTAAAGAAATTATGGATGCTATCAATAAAAAAGAAATCCCAGTGGCAGTATATTTGGATATGAGTAAGGCGTTTGATATGGTATGTCATGAAACCTTATTGCGTAAACTTGAGCATTATGGCATACGAGGCATAGCATTAAGTTGGTTTGAGAGCTACTTAAGAGGCCGACGACAATGTACGGAGGTTAAAAAAATGTGTTTTGAAACTAACACCCAGAAAACCTTTAGGTCACCGTACTTGCCTAACCACTGTGGTGTACCACAGGGAAGTGTCCTTGGCCCCCTATTGTTTGTTATTTATATAAACGAACTGCCCAACGCCACGAACCAATATACCATATTATTCGCAGATGATACTACCGTATTGACAAAAGAGAAAACTCTAGGTAGCAGCAAAATAGTTACGAATAAAGCATTGACAGAATTAATAAATTGGCTAGATAGGAACAACTTAAAAATAAATACAAGTAAAACAAAATTTATGCAATTTTTGACATATAATAACCAGAAAAAATTAGGAAATGAAATGAAATTAAATTTAAAATATAATAATAATGACATAGAAGAAGTTAATAATATAAAATTTTTAGGAGTAGTTATGGACAAACATTGCAATTGGAAAGCTCAAGTAGATCATGTTTGTAAGAAAGTAAACAAATTCGTATTTGCACTTAGGAGGATCAAAAATTTAACAGACATTAAAACAGCCTTATTGGTATACCATAGCCATGTTTGTTCTGTTTTAAGGTATGGAATAACTGTTTGGGGGAATTCAACAGATGCCCAGAGGGCATTCATAGCCCAAAAGAAGTGTGTGAGATCAATTTTCAACCTTAAGTGGACAGACTCCTGCAAACCTGTATTTATTAAACAAAAGCTGCTTACCCTCCCGTCTCTATATATATTTGAAACCTGCAAATTTGTAAGAAACAATTACTCGCTTTTTGAAAAAGATGAAAAGGCCATGTCAAAGAGGACAATAGCACAAAAGCCACTAGTGGTCCCGCGTAATAGACTAAGAGTATGTGACAAAAATTGTTATACTATGGCGGTGAAAATATATAATCACTTAGCTAAAGAATTGAGAAGTGCTACAGATCTAGAATTTAATAGAAAGCTACATAACTGGTTGTGTGAGAGATGTTTTTATTCCATCAACGAATATTTTGAGAGTAAAATGTAAACTGACATACTATAATTATTATGACATATCTCTAATTAATGCCATGATTAAAATGACATTGAAATATTTTTTATTATTTTTGCTATTTTTATTTTTATCGACACGACATAATTCGACATCACTATTTTAATTTTATTTTTAATTTTTCTTTTTGGATCATCAAATACTATTTTAATTGACATGACATAATTATTATTGATAGCTATTATGTATAAATTATTATTTGAAATTAATCTAATTATATTTAATTTTATTGATTGGTTGTAATTTTAATTATGATGAGTATTTTATGTAACTGCCAATTTCTAAATGTGTATTGCATGCTATTAGTATACCAAGACATAAAACTTTAATATTTGTATGGCCGAAATGCCGAATATAGTGAAACCCTTAGATATTAAGAACTTATGTAAACTACCTATTTTCTTGCAAATAAATGCATCATTCATAAGTCCTAAACTGTTACCGCCTTAACCGCGTGGAGGTACTCCCAGTTTTTGTTATTTTATAATTTTATTATACAGTGAAATTAGTGATAGCTTTGCAATAATTTTCACATCAGATGTTTCTGATCTTCGATTTTTGTAAGTCAACAGGAAATGCCCATCAGACCGAACTACTTTTGCT
Organism: Xestia ashworthii; assembly: GCA_950022955.1. Lineage (NCBI taxonomy): Eukaryota > Metazoa > Arthropoda > Insecta > Lepidoptera > Noctuidae > Xestia > Xestia ashworthii. The sequence goes on along the minus strand of OX465562.1, from coordinate 10,030,953 downwards.
AAGACGTCATCATTCCTATATGTGTTATGGTGTAGCCGGGCTCTTGGAGTTCCACAACAGGTGTTCCAGATCTTCGATTTTTATAAATCAACAGAGAGTGCTCATCAAATTGACCAACTTTTACCAAGACGTCATTCCTATATGAGTTATGGTGTAGCTGGGCTCTTGGAGTTCCACAACAGGTGTCCCAGATCTTTGATTTTTATAAGTCAACAGAGAGTGCTTATCATATTGAACAACTTTTGCTAAGACGTCATTCCTATATGTGTTATGGTGTAGCTGGGCTATTGGAGTTCCACGACAGGTGTCCCAGATCTTCGATTTTTATAAGTCAACAGAGAGTGCTCATCAGATTGAACAACTTTTGCTAAGACGTCATTCCTATATGTGTTATGGTATAACTGGGCTCTTGGAGTTCCACATCAGGTGTTCCAGATCTTCAAATTTATTCTCTCAGCAGAAAATGCTCATCACGTGGAACAATTTTTGCTATGGTGTCATTTTTGTATCTCTTATAGTTTTGCTGGTCTGTTGCGGTTCTACATCAGGTGTTCAGGTTTCCAGGATAAATTATAGCCTATATGTTGCTCAGACATAATACCTATACAACAAAAAAAAAATCATTCAAATCCGTCCAGTACTTCCGAAGATTAGCGTGTACAAACAAACAGACAAACAGACAAACAGACATACTTTTTTTTTTGGATTCGTACTCTATTACTGTTTCTAAACCCCCTTCAATTATTATTTTTTAAATATATTCAATGTACAGACACAGCTTTTTTACTCTTTTATTATATGTATATAGATATAGATAAGTCTATTACCGTGACATGTATTGTTTTTTAATTTTATTGGAAAGGATGTACTTCAAGGGTAGTTTGACGAGTGTTTGGTTAGGTTCCGATTATCCATTGGAATACGGGTGTCACCCGTATTCCAAAAAAGAAACGGAACTCTTCAATTCTTTGGAGGATATTAACGATACTCGGCCGAATCTTTTATAAGCTATTTGGATATTTGAGTCACCTACCATAACGTCGTTATTAACCGACTTCAAAAAGGAGGAGGTTCTCAATTCAATGCTCCCCGATTACTCGCAGATGGCAGGACGATTTAGTTTTTTTTTTAAATTGTTTGTAAGGGATATACTTCCCAGGTGGTCCCATGATCATAAATTCAGGATCTGATGATGGGATCCTGGAGAAATAGAGAGAACTCTTCAAATTTTATAAGCACACTTAAAGCGATTTGAGTAGTTTTTTAAAGAGTACTTTCTCGGAGTGATCCCATTTCAATTTGGTGAAGATCTGATGAAGAACTTTGGAGATAGGCAACGGAACTCCTCAATAAATGATAGCAAATAGACTGGGATCGCTAAAATCTCATCTCTGTCTATTGTTTTCACCAGTTCATAACATAACATCACGCCGGTACGCTGTGAAGGGGTAAGCACATGTGAACCACTAAAAAGTGAAAATAAAAACTTTTTTGCAAAATAAAACCGACTTAAACCGACAAAAAACACAAAAAAAAAGTGAAAAATAACTGTAGCTTCAGAAGTTGGTGACAAAAAAACTAAATCAATCAAACAAAGGTCACAGAGTTCCCGTCGTACCGTTTGCACCATTGACTTCAATGGTGCAGATGAAACTATAATTAGTTTCGTGGTGCAAACGAAACCGCGGATTTGGTATGGTCTCATCTGCACCACTTTCTGAAGCTACATTTATTTTTCATTTTTTTGTTTTTTTAGTCGGTTTTATTTTTAGCAAAAAAGTTTTTATTTAAACGCATCGAAAGGTACCTAAGCTACTTTATCTGAAAACTCCTCAGTTCTCATCGATAAAATACAATAGAATTTGTACCCTATCAGCTCTGCACATAAATGAGTAAAATGAAACAAGCTTGAAATCTTTTTCCAATGGTTCGCAGCTGGCGCCGTCGTAAGCGATAAGCGAAAATCGATATTGGCCTCTTCCATTAAAAAAAAAATAAAAAATAAAAAATAAAAAAAGCCTTTTATTTCCAGTAAATTTACATTTCTTAAAACTATACATGTTCTGATGTGGTTTATTCTTTTTTTTTTTTTTTTTTTTTTTTTATTATTATTCACAACCTGTTTTATATAAATTTAACTATATCTACTGTGTAAGTTACTATGTATAAGTAAATAAAAAATAAAATTAATAACTATAACTAAACTAAATTAATATTTTTTTTCTATATGTATCTATTTATCTATAACTATTTTTGTTAATAATATGTTTATTTGTCTAATATTTTTTTTATTAATCTACCGGAACCCCAGAATGGGTAAAGGCCTCCTCCAGTGATGCCCATTTGACTCTGTCTTGAGCTACTTGTCTCCAGTTTGGGCCAGCTATCGTTTTAATTTCGTCTTCCCATCTTGTAATAGGTCTCCCTCTTGTTCTTTTGCCTATTGGGCCGTTCCAGAACGTTACTTGTTTGGTCCATCTAAGATCAGTTAGCCGCGCAACATGTCCTGCCCACTTCCATTTCAATTTTTGTGCATGACTCAGAGCGTTTGTTGCTTTAGTAATTTTTCTTATTTTTGTGTGTCGTATTTTATCCAGCTTCCTTATCTTTAGCATACTTCGTTCGAGCCCTCTCTGACAGACGTTGATCTTTTTTCTTGTTTCAGCAGTGAATTTCCATGTTTGGCAACCATATGTTAAGCATGGTAAGAGGCTCGAGTTCATGACTTTTGTTTTAATCGCTTGTGGCATATTACTTTTAAAAATGTCCTTGAGGATCCAGTATTTGTTCCATGTTAATTGGATTCTTCTTTCTATTTCTGTATTCTTGTTTTTCCTGTCGAAACTAATAGTTTTTCCCAGATAGACATATTTATCAACGTATTCCAGTGGTTTGCCACTGACTATTATTGGTCTTTTCAAGCTATTTGTCATTGTCTTCGTTTTTGTAATATTCATTTCCAGCCCCACCTTTTTACTCGCTAGGTGTAGGGATTCTACCATGATCTGTAGCTGGGAGAATGACTCTGATAATAGTACTAGGTCGTCAGCGAATCTCAGGTGGCTCAAGTAGTTGTCATTTATGATTATTCCTCGTTTGCTCCAGTCTAGCTTGTTTATGATCGCCTCGAGGACAGCTATAAATATTGTTGGAGACAGCGGATCGCCTTGTCTAACTCCTCTTTCTATTGGGAAGCAAGGGCCTATGGTTTCTAGCTTGATTTTTCCCTTATTGTTGTTGTATATGGATTTGATGACTTTTACATATATTTTTTCCACTCCTTGTTCTTTCAGGCTTTCCCAGATGCTTGTATGTCTTACCGTATCAAAAGCTTTTTGGTAGTCGACGAATGCTATATAAAGAGTTCTTTGGTTTTCTTGATACTTTTCCATGATTATTTCAAGTGTGTGGATGTGGTCAACCGTTGAAAAACCCTTTCTGAAACCTGCTTGCTCCACCGGTTGCTTTTTCTCCAGTGTGTCACTAATCCTTGCATTTATAATTGCGGAGAATAATTTGTACACACACGGTAGCAAGCTAATTGGTCGGTAGTTTCCGATGTCCTTCGGGTCGCCTTTTTTGTATATTAATATGATGTTGGATTCAGACCATTGGGACGGCGTTTCAGAGTTTTGTAGAATCATGTTAAACAGTTCAGCTAATGGTGCAGCTAGAGTTATGTGTGCTTTTTTCAGTGCTTCGTTTGTAATGTTATCTGAACCAGGGCTTTTTTCAAGCTTCAGTTTCTTTATTGCTTCTATTATTTCTGCTGCGTCTAATGGTTTAATGTTTCTTTCTTGTGTATCGTCTATTTCTCTGTCGAAATTTATGGTTGTTGTGTCTTTGTTGCTGTATAGATTTCTGTAAAATTCTGTCGCAGTAGTAATAATATCGCCTCTAGTGTACAGTTTAGTATCTTGTTTATTTAATCCTTCTATCCATGTTGTATTAGTTCTGAGTTTCTTGTAGGCTTTCTTTGTACTTCCCGTGCTTTGTAGATGTTCTGTTATTGTGTCTTGTCTATATTTTGCGTAATCTGCTTTTGTATATTTGTTGACTACTTTATATAGTGCGGAAAGTTCATTTTTCTCGCTTCGTGATTTGTTTTTAGTTTTCTGTAATTCCCTTCTTCTCTTTAATAGCCTTATTGTACTTTCCGTTAGTATTTTGTGTTGTTTGTTTTTTTCTTTCTTTGGGCGAGCTTGTTTTAAACTAAAAGTGATGGCCTTTTCTATTCTGTCGTAGCAATGTTGTATCGAGGTATTTTCCCAGGGAGTTGGAGTTGAAGATAACTGTAATTTTAGGCTTTTATTGTAATTGATTATTTCGTCTTCGCTCTTTAGTCGGCTGATTGGGTTATTTGTAAATTTAGCTCTAGATGTTTTCCGTTTGGTTAGTGTTATTGATGATCTGATTATTCTATGGTCCGAATTGTAGTTCAGGTTTAACGTCTCAATGTTTTGAAATATTTCTGGTTTGTTTGACAAGATGAAATCGATTTCGTTTTTGTATCGACCGTTAGGAGATCGCCAAGTCCATCTACGATTTCTTTTTTTTTTTAAAACATGTGTTTATTATCGTCAGTTTATGTTGGAGCGCAAAGTCTACCAGTCTCTGTCCTCTTCCGTTTCTATCGCCGTATCCGTGTTTTTTTGTAACCAAATATTCTTCCGCTTTGGGAGTTCCAACCTTAGCGTTGAAGTCTCCCATTAGTATTGTGGTTTTGTGTGCTGTTTCCAGGGCTTTCTCGATTGTATTGTAGAATTCTTCAATATCATATTCGCTTGCTGATTCCGTTGGTGCATAAACTTGCACCAACGGAAGGTGGTGGAACATGTAGCATGCGCACCAGAGCCGAAATAGCTGGGGTGGCCTTCTGCTACTAGGGAACACAACGATGACGAGTAAAGCACGATGTTCAAAAACTCCACAGAATGTCAATAGCAAATACAGTGCATACACGTACCTTGGACTGCTACGACACACGCTGAGCTTTCCACCTCCGATGGCTCCAAGGGCAGGAACACAGGAATTCCAGAATGCGAGGTTGAGATTTACGCGCGTAGAAGAATGAAGACGATGATTTGTCCAGTGTCGGGACAAGAGAACGTTGAGCGCGAAAGGAGATGTTCTCACACACGGGCTTTTGAAAGAAGTGTTTTCGCTCCAACTTTTTACGAGTCACGGTATGCACCACAGACTATACAAGGTCTGCGTTTTGCTATCGCAAACTGATGGAGCGTTGAACATCGATGATTTGTATGTTTACAATGAGTTGCGTTTAGTTTTGCACGGTGACGGAACATCCCGCCCACCAAAATGGCAATGGCATTTTCTGGTTAACCTCTTCCATTAGCAAGGTATAATTAATGCAATGCAATCGTGTGCTTACTAAAGTGGAGTACGCGGGCGACAGTTATAAATTATAAATTAACCGCATCATTACCGATCACACTGAAAACAGCTGTTCCAAAACTTACGACCTGATATTTGATGGCCGCATGCGTACAAAGTAGGGAATATCTATTTTCAAGTAAAATTCCTGAAGCAAAGCAGTCCTTAAGACACCAGTTGTCAACACTGTGTTGATACAAACTGTCTAAAAGCCTTATCACACTAGGCGAGTTGCGAGCGAATTGAAAGCGGAGCGAGTGCGCAGCCCGCCGCGAATTCGCAACGTGTGCGCGGCGAACACGCTGCGAAGAAAAACAAAATTTGAGAGACCCTGGGAACAATTAAGTGGCAGTTTATTTTTGATCGTATTTTACTTATTCAAGTTTGGAGAAAGGGTAAAGTTCATGTGAATACCAAAACAGTCCTTCGTACTGAAGAAACTTAGCAAAAAAATATATTTTTGCTTCCGATCTAATAATCAAACAAAAGAGCGTCGTTTTAGATTTCAATATGGCCGATGAAGTTCAAAGTTCGCACAAACGATTCACTGCCACTGATCCATGCATTGTTCTTCTAGTCTAGCTAGTTAAAATTACTTACTGGTTTCTGAAATATCATGATTTTTCTAGTTTCTAACTACTACAAAAATCATGATATCGCCATTAAGGACCGACCGAAGGTTCGGTTTCGGTTTCGGTTTCGGCTAGTTTCGGCCAAAAAATCTAGTTTCGGCCACAGTTTCGGTTTCGGCCAATAATTGGCCGAACCTTCGGCCCCGCCGAAACTAGGTGTTCGTGAATTGTCACGCATCATTCGGCTTACTTTGAGTGAGTGAACGTGATTGCCAATTGTGTTTGCTAGCCAGCATGATCGTGATGATTTGAGGTTGTGGTTTTTCTCGCGCAAACATTATTAGGTAAATATTTGTTTTTACTTTTGATTAATGATGATGTATTTTATGGCATTGATTAGAGTCTTGTCCTACAGCGGAAAATAAATAGGTAGTAAGTTGTAATAGAATAGAATTCATTAGATAAAGTCGATCCGTGAACTGACGCGCGGCTGCAGCGCTGCAGTCGTGCGTTTTTTAATTATATGGATTAACCAAGCAGCGAGGCGGCCAGCGCTGTAGCGCTGGCTGCCACCGCGTGGCACTTTGCGGCAAATTTGAAGGCGCCCTAAAAGATGTGTATTTGTTGTTTGTGATGTTTGTTGACCTGTGATGTTTGATTGAAACATTACTCTATTTGTTTGTAATTGTTGTTGGATTCAATTTTGTACCTGTATTCGAACCGCCCCGTAAATCCGACACACAACTACCTCCGGTGATTTAACTGTTACCGTGAATGACCTTCAGTCATGTCGCATTTTTTCCCTTTAGTACGCCAGGTGCTTAGTCAATTCGGACCCGTAGTACAGTAGTACTGTACGTGAAAGTTTTCTAGTTATACTTCATTATTTACTTGAATTAATTTTCCTTTTAATAATGACTGCCATAGGTATGGTTACCTTAGTGGTTTTTGTATTTTAATCTGTGAGATATTATTTATTTATAATGACTGATTTCTTTCAGGTATAAAATGACACAAAAAGAAAAGAATCCTATTTGCCATTTTTTTTTAAAAGCAGTATTTTATGAATTAAGAAATATTTTTGAAACATAGGTACTTTAATTGTTGCATTTTATTTTTTTAGACGTGTTTACTGTCTATATACGCGTAAAAATACAAAAGATTTAACATGCTATAAAAATTTAAATAAGTTAAGGTTACGGTTTCGGTTTCGGCCGAAACTGGGACCAAGACCGAAGGTTCGGTTTCGGTTTCGGTTTCGGCTGAAAATCCTGTTTCGGTCGGACACTAATCGCCATTATTTTAACGTCAAATCTAACAAACTAAATGGTTCCAACGACTGTCCATAATTTTAAAATATTCAATTTATATCAAATTCAACAAATGAATAACTAAAAATACTAGGAGAGAAACTATAGAAACTCATTCGTGACTTTGTGTCATTTTTAATTAAATCATCATCATGTGTAGTTTTTTTCCAATTAACTTGGTGTTGGTTTCCAGTCTAACCATGAACAGCAGCTGAACAACAATATTGTGTAAAAAAACCATCTGACACTAACATCAAATCTCCAAAACTATAGTGTTTCGTATCACATGCAAGTCTTGCACTTAAATGTTGAGTAAAATGTCGAAAATAAATAAAATCGCTGGACATTACACACAGCGCCATCTAGTGGCATACTAAGCAACAAGACTTGTCATGGACACCAGATAGTTGATATACTATAACTAATTGTTTTGTAAATACATACTTATTTTACATATAAATATCCATGACCTGGAAACAAATGTCCATGCTCATCACACAAACATTTGCTTCTACCGGGATTCGAACCCAGGACCATAAGAACATAGGGCTTGAGGTAGGGCTGCTTCACTACTGCTGCGTCATACACCCGTGCCTTGGAAAGCACATCGAGCTGTTAGTCCTGTACCTGACCTTTCCCCGGTCCTATCAGTCAGTTGGCCTTAAAATATCTAAACATTAATGAAACAAGAATATTTATAACTATTCTGGTTTATTGATTACTGGTACTACTAACAATGCTAGGTTGTTCTTGAGACATTTCATATGCTCTTTCTAAAGTATCGGTGACAATCTTCATATCATTTTCAATACTTCTGGCCCAGTTTTCTACATCCCCAATTTCTTTGAGGGCACTGCTAAAGTTCTCAACAAGAGCAAGCCATTGCTGTGTCTGTTTAGCAAAATTTATAGCTCCCTGATGCAAGAGTTTTGCTTCGGCATCAAGCTTCTTTTGATTTAGGTATGCCTGGGCCACTCTGAAAGGATAGATTGCTGGTTTTATTTTTGTTATATTGTCAACAGTATTGCAATATATGATGTTGAGTTAGGGTCAATTCACACCAAGACGTGACATGTCACGACAGTGCATGCACATTTTAATAGAGCGACTCAAAATATAACTTTATTTACTACACAAAAAGCTACACATTTCACAGGAATGGGACGCGTGGCACAGCACGAAATCACTGGCCTCTTCCAGGCTACTGGCATCTTGGTGTGAACTGACTCCTAATGTTTTTCCTTCTGGGTACTTATTGTAAAGTGCTGGGCATGTACTTTTATTCATGCACTGTTTTAACCCATTTGGATTTGATTATTTGGGTGAAGCATGGTCTATGCGGAGGCAATTTTCACATGATTGTATAAGACGTTATCTAATTATTATTGTTGTGTTTGTTTACATCCATTTTACTGCATCAATTATCATTTTCAAGGTTTCAATTAGAACATAAGTTTTTAAGGTTTAATTTACAAACCCAACATTGAGATGGTCGACGAGTGCCTGAGTCAAATCGTTAGCTGCAGCTATGCATTCTTTGCGTTTTTGTTCTGAAAGGAGAAAGTGATTTCAGTGTTGTTACTGTTTAATACAAATCAACAAAAAGTGTGGATATTATCTAATAGGTACCTACTGTTATTCGATAAATTTTACTTGCAATATTTACCTTGTATAACTCTTTTTGAAGCTTGTTTTACTTGGTGTTCCTTTATTAATGAAGACAACATGATAGTAAATCTATGGAATGTTTTTGTTGCGTTCTCTCAATATTTTTATTGACTGGGCTTAGCAGCCTTTATACTGTGTAGGTACTTGCTACTAATGATTAGTTTAGAAGAATATATGTCACTTAATTGGACAATTACCAGTAATTCACAGTATACTTTTTGTACCACAACAATACAACAATATTTTTTTTGTAATCGAGTTGTGACAGTGACAGTTTTATTGACGTTCACCGTTCACGTCAATAAAACTGTCACTCAGTGCGTTCCGAGATAGGCTGTAAATGCTATGACTATGAGCGTCCATAAACCCGTTCCGAGTAAATTTGAGCGCGATCACAAGCGCGATATCGATGTTCCTTGAGTCGTCATAGATGACGTCATGAAACGCGCCATCTTGCGATTACACCGACCATGCCCCAAAGAAATATCACCGTGAGCGCTGTCAAATGACCTAATGACACATCTTAGCTGTCATAATCGTGATCCTAAAACGGAACGCAAAATATTGCTGTGAACGCTGTGAGTGATTTTATAGTATCTCGGAATGCACCCACTGTGTTGCTAGTTTTATTAAAATTCGTTCAGAATCAGACTTTAGTGAGGGTTGTTATCTATGCTATGGTTCAAAACAAAAAAAAAAGTTAAATTAATTCATCCTCATCAGATCAGCTTATTTGTGTTTTTCACAGCTAGGAGTCTAGGACACAGGCCTCCTCTCTGGAATGGGGACTCTGAGGGAATGGGCAACACGCGGGCTCAATGTGGATTGGTGTAAATTATTGTTATAAAAATATTTTGTGAAAAATTAATTTAGTTACCGAAAAACAATGATGTTTTAAAATCAAAAATAAAAATTTCGGTCAGTGGGTCGTCTTTTACTTGTAGTCACGGGTGAACGGAAAAGCAATGTTGCCATTGTTTTCACATTGACATATGACTTGACCAGGATTGACAGACTGACAGAATTGACAGATGCAGATCACTGCTGCACTGTCAATGTCAATAATGTCGTAATATTCCTTGATATGAATTTATGAACACTGTTCTTATCACTTCAAGTCTTTTTGAGACATTATTGAGCAACATACGGATAAGCGGGTATAAATATATGTTAGTACCATTCGGTCTCTTGGCGTGCTAAGTCCTGTATGGTCCGCTGCTTTGAAAAATCAATAACAGTTACTCTCACTTCTTTTAACTTAATTGCTAGTGAAATTCTCAAAGATGTCTTCAGATACTACCCCAAGAGTGCTATCTATCCAGAGCCATGTGGTGCATGGCTACGTTGGAAATAAAAGTGCTATTTTTCCACTGCAGGTAACCTTATCATCCCATTTAAAACATGCTACAATCTTGATGTAAACAACAACAATATTAATTTTTTATCGCGGAAATACTTACTATTCTATTTATTAATCTATATACTTATATTTGTGGCCGCACTCCCCCGAAACGACTCGATCGATTTTATGAATTTTTTATGTATATTTGGTAGGGATGAGAATAGATCGTAATGTATTTTCACACCATAATCTATATGGCAGAAGAATGTTTGTGGGGTCAGCTAGTGTAGGTAGGTATAAATACATTTTTTACAATAGGCACATTGCTGTATTCAAAATAAATTATCTTGTCATGGTTCAGTAATTGGAATGTCGTTTTTTAAACCTTGACCTACTATTCTTTATTGAATTCAAATATAATTTGTCGCCCTTGTTTTTATTATTTATTTCATTGCTTAGCAATTTTTTACAAGGAATTCTTGTGTGCACATAATGAAGTTTACTACTTAATGTTTAAAGTAAAATGATGTTAGATACATTCACACCTAACATGTTCAATTTAAAATGCAGTTTGTGCTACGCCTGTCCCATGTTTTAGTGCCTATCCTCAATAGTCAATCTGAAATCAACCTAATTTACACTGACATGAAGCAGCACAAGAAGCAGAACATTCATTGGAAACCATAATTCATTAATTATGGTAAATAAATTTAATTAAATAAGTATCCTTTATATAGATTTCATTTTGAATCTCGGTTGCCAATGCAACCGAGATTCAAAATTATTGAAAATGAAATCTATATACGTACTAAATTACAATGATTTATTTGCAGTAAATTTGATGCATAAACATAGTAAAAAGATTGTTAAAATACACAAACAAACACAAATCATTTAGTACATAGTATAATGATTTTGGTTTCCAGGTACTTGGTTTTGAAGTGGACTCTATAAATACAGTACAGTTCTCAACCCACACAGGATACAAACATATCAAAGGAAACATATTAAAAAACGAAGAGTTGGATGAACTTATAGAAGGGCTGGTGTTGAATGATGTTGACTATTACACACACTTCCTGACGGGATACTCTAGATCCTCTGATTCTTTGAAAAAGATTGCAGAAGTTCTGAAAAATCTGAGACAAAAGAATCCTCATCTAACCTATGGTAAGTGCAATTAAATGCAACTACTTAATCATTATTTATCCTCTATTTGTTGCAATTAAAGGAAAATGTATTTACCTACTTATCAAATGGAAGATAAAACATGTTATTTTATGGAAACATGAGTAGAAAACAACCTTGTATATGACTGAGTATACAAGGAAGCAAAAAAATAAGGTGTGACTATGTAAAATGTATAGTCAGTAAACAAAATACAGGAAATCGAAATTTGAGAAACAAAGCAATGCCAACCATATTTCCATACCAAGATCAAAGAAAGTCTGAATTCTGTTGATAATAGTAGTAATAATGTGACAAATTTTATCATTTATTTTTAGCTGACTTTGCTCTTGGCTATTTTCAACAATCATATTATTGTTAATAAATAGATAAGACATAATTGATAGTAGACAAACTATAAAACATGTACTTAATAATGTCTTATAATAGATACCTATTGATAAAAAAATGATTATGTACAGACTGCTGCATTAATTCATTACCCCATAAATTGAGGGTCTTATATTCTAATGAGTAACGGATACCTAATAAATGCAGCTGTGTGTACCTACATAATGTTTTGTGTTCACTAGTTTTCAGTTTGGTCATGGGACTTGCCCCATTTCCTGGTTCAATCTCAATTATCTTTCATCATCATTCTTGACCCAATTTATTAAATTTTCGGGGCAGAATGTCTTCTCTACTAGTGGTCATAAAGCCAAATCATCTTAATTATGGCATATTATGGCCAATTATGATAAAAATAGTTAAATAAACATTGTACAGGCCAACAAAGATCTGACTGTGTATTATGAAATGTTGCGTCACCAAGACTATTTGTGCAGACGTTAGGTTGATTATAAATATAATAGTGTGGCAGTCCATGATAAGCTGATAAGAGTGTATTTGAATAGAAATTATTGTTTAGCATACATACATCGACCTTGTATTGTATTGTACAACGGGCTGGTGTCCGCAACTCCACGTCAAAGCGCGTATTCTACGTATGGACTATAATCCACCACGCGGGCCCAGTGCGGTTTGGTAGATGTCACATGTCTTCGAATTTATGGTTCTAGGATATGCCGGTTTCCTCACGATGTTTTCCTTCACCGTTTTTGAGAGTAGTGGTGATGAAATAAATTACAGAAAGTAATGCGCCTGCCTGAGTTCGGACCCTCGACATACTGTTCGTAAGTCGCGGCCGCCACCACTGGGCCACCGCTGCTCTTACGATACGACCTTACATACATACAGCTACGATCCCTAGACATACTTCTTTCGCCTCGTCCACGTTCATATACCTACATCAGCATGGCCTCGTCTGCTATTGCAATAGTGTCAAAATAGTCGATCATTGATTTCATAATTGTCAAGTTCTGACAATTTTTACCAAAGGGCTTGGAACATTTTTGTATGAAAGGTGGCCGGAATTTTTTCCGCCATTTTGTTTTTTTTTTTCAAAGTAGCTGCCACGCATTAGACCTATATTAATCGATAGCTGGCATCAACACAAACAAGTTTTATACGAACCAAAACGTTCTAAAGTGTCACTTTTCCGAGATATGAGCTATCTCGGAAAAGTGACACTACTACACTAACTTACGTAACTTAAGCTACCTTAAGCACCCTTCGCTTCCCTTCGGGCCCCTATTTCTGTGTGCAGGGTTTGATTGAACCTAACTAACGGAACGTGGGGGTGCCCCAAGTCCCGATTATGGGGGCAGAGGTACTTCCGTCGCATGCATTTGACAATATTACGGTTTCACTTCGATAGATTACAATCTACCAAAACATAATGCGTTATATTGTAAGCAGTATGTTCGTTTGACAATCTTTCGAGAGGTTACAATCTCGCTAGATAGATTACAATCTATCGTGTTTTACGGTTGTAAAACCCGATGGATTGTAATCTATCTAGATTGTAATCTATCTATATCTGCGGTTGCGCAGAAAAACAAACAATTTTCAAAATGAAAATGAATTTGTCAAATTGTTACTTCTGATATACGGTTGGCTGTACCAAAATATAAATAGAAACTCGAATCAAGATTGAAGAAGCTAGATGTGAAAAAAAACATTCTTCCCAGGAGAACCAGTTTATAAACACGATGGAAATATTTGCAGTTGTAATCTATCATCTATGACAGGCGTCAGATTGCCATTGGATGCGAATTCGAAACAATGGAAGTAATTAAATAACATCAGCTATGTAGGCCTGATATGCGTTATGCACTGAGATAAGGTTGAAAAGGTGTCGACCTTCATGCAGCGAGCGCGGTAGTTATTATGTATTTGATAACCTAGCTTGTTAGTTTTAATAAGGTTTCACCTTCTACTGGAGTTAATAGAATAATCCTTCAGCTAAAAGCCTTCTAGCTGAAGGATTATATTACTTTCACGCGACCTTCGCCCGCGTGAAAGTGTCATTAAAAAAATTATGACTTCCAATATAAAAGTAGCTTAGGTGACACCTTATAACATCAGCCATCTGCCAATAGAAGTCCCGTAAAAATCGGTCAAGCCGTTTCGGAGTTTAGCCGGAACAAACAGAGAAACAGACAAACGAAACTTTTTTTTTTTTTTTGTAAGTACCGTACTTATATACCTAAATATACTTTTTTTGGCATTCATTAAAAACTTGTTATTTTGAAATTAGTAACACACACGCTACTTCAATTTTATTTATTTGTCGCCTTTTGCCAATGAGGGTAGGAAGCCAATGGGGGTAGACACTAGTCAGAAACTTATTAGTTCAATGTTTTTTTTTTCACTTTCCAGTATGTGATCCAGTCATGGGTGACAACGGACGAATGTACGTTCCTGAAGAGATCATGCCCGTCTACCGAGACATCCTGGTTCCCCTAGCTGACGTGGTCACCCCGAACCAGTTCGAGGCTGAATTGATGACAGGACTCAAAGTCCATGACCTTGACGGTGCAATGAAGGTCATCCAAGCTCTACACGATAAGGGTGTCAAAACTGTTGTTCTGTCTAGTACTGATCTAGGCGACGAGACCCATATGATTGGTATTGCGAGTACAGCAGGTAAGGACGTATAAAAGTACCCGGCTGTGGTACAGCACACTTCAGACCCAGGTTAGAAGGGACATCGGCGCACATATGATTACCCACGTACGTATTCAGTACATCATTCCAAACACAGACATAAATTTTTCATCGATAATTTAAAAAAAACATGTCGACCATGAACATTTTGACCATGTTGGTACTTATTAGTACACTTTTGTAGGAAACGACTTTTTTTTTAAATTATCGATTGTAAATTTATATGTGGACTGATGGATTGAATACATAGTAACCGTTTCTGTGTCAGTGTGCCTTGCACTCTGTCTGTAGCAGTGGCGAAGGGTCCATGGAACTCGATTGCTACTGGATTCCATTTGAAAAATGGCACAGCCAGTATTCTATAGACAAATAATATAATTAGATTAAAGATATGTAGGTACTCCGGCTTACCTTACAAAAAATTACCACTCGCTACTGGTCTGTAGTGTATACGAGTAGAATAGAATAGAAAGTTTTTATTACAGACCGGGTTTTTAGGGTCAAAAAGTCTGATAACCAGTCTTACCAAGGGGTATCGTATTACCCAGTACTAACTGGGTTGTGGAGGTCAGTTAGGCAGTCGCTCCATGTAAAATACTGGTATTCAGTTGCATCCGGTTAGACTGGAAGCCAACCCCAACATAGTTGGGAAAAGGCTAGGCAGATGATGACCGGGTTTTTAGGGTCAGTAACATCGACTTTTACTATTTATGTCACTTATTTGTTCGTTAGGGCTCGCTGAACAAAACGAACGCGTATTCGTCCGACGATTGCTCCTCACGCTACTCCCACTTTCGAAACTCTACAATACTAATTATTTCTGAAACGTAATGTGTCATTAACGGTTGTGTACTGTAGAGTAACAAAAAGTTAAGACCCCCTAAAGAGCTATTCTACTATCTGCAACTACCTACATTTCGCCAGTTATGTTCCAAGTAATGGGGACATCATTCTGCTGTCCTTATTTCAATTAATTTGGGGTCGATGCAGCATGTTCTTCTTGACTATTTTCAGTAGATACTATAACTATTAGCCACCCCATCTCCCAAGTAATGAGGACAAGCCAATTAATAATCCTAACATGGAAACGAACCCAGCAAACCCTCGCCCAGCAGCACTGTAGCAAAACGAGAGAGTAATGTAGGCAATCAACAAATGGAAATGCTGAAAACGTATATCCTGAAGTCCTCATCTTATGGCATCCTTTCAGGGGTAATTACTTTTATTCAATAACGAATGCTTCTCCTTATTTCGCAGGCTCGTGTTACCAGATTACAATTCCGAAGGTGGATGCAGCATTTACTGGGACAGGTGACTTGTTTGCCGCGCTGTTCTTGGCGTGGTGGCATAAAACAAACAACAATTTAAAAGAGACCCTTGAAAATACAATTTCGACGCTTCAGAATATTGTGCAAGATACTTATCAAAGAGCTAGAGGTAAGATTAATGATATGTTCTTTGCTGACGGTTATTAAGTGTACATAATTATTATCTAGGTTGAAGTGGGAGTGGGCGGGCCATGTCTGTAGAATGCATCGGGACCGATGGGCCAGAGTCGTCACTCAGTAGGTGCCAGAAGACGGGCAGCGTCGCCGAGGGAGGCCTAGAAAACGCTGGTGTGATGACTTAGAAGCGTTTGTAAGATATTGGCCTGAGAGAGCCGCACATAGCGAGGAGTGGAAAACTATGGGGGAGGCCTTTGCCCTTAAAATATATATGTATGTCACCGTAAAATTGTCAAAAACGTTATATTGTAATATCTCTAGCGATATTGTAAAGTCTCGAATTATTGTCAAATGAACATACTGCTTACAATAAAACGCATTATTTTTCGTGAAATGCATGCGATGGTTGTCAACTCACGCGGTGTGGAGTGAAGGAGGGGTCCCCCTTGCCCAGTGGTACCACTCTCATGAAAAGATACTGTACCATTCCTGAGAAATATCGATTAATATAACCTAACCTTAAAACACTTCATATTCCCCTAAAAAGCGTAGTCGACGGAGCCCCGCTTCGCGGGGCCCCTATTTCCGAGTGCAGGGTTTAAAGGAACCTAACTAACCTAACGGGGGGGTGCCCCAAGTCCCGTTTATGGGGGCAAGAGATACTTCCGTATGTTCAGTTGACAATAATTCGAGACTTTACAATATCGCTAGAGAGATACACGTTATATTGTAATATAACGTATTTGACAATTTTACGGTGACATATATATTATCAACAAGCAAGCATAGACTCACTTCACGGAGATCGTCTCTTTCGGCTATTATGAACCCTTTTTCAGGGGTGATAAAGTTCATAATACATAATGCATAATACTCTGTTTACACTGACCCGCTAACCCAGTCTTCTTCAAAAATCCCATGAAACTATAGCGTGTTGTTCTTTTTTTCAGCCGTTCATGCATCAGGCAAGATTCCTCCGAAACTGAGAGAGCTCAGACTTGTTCAAAATAAAAATCTGATTGAGGACCCAAAAATAACCATTTCTGCACTAGAGGTAATAAAGAAACTATAAATAAGTGAAACGTTCATTAGGAACGAAGAATTGCTAATGTTATTATTTTATACGAATAAGGCATAATTAAATAGATGTATTTATATATCGTGCGCGTGTACCTACTTAAAAGACAATAAAATAATTTTGTATGAAATAAAAGTTGAATAATGTTAGATTATAAATATTTAATGGCCATACAATATTGTGTGTACCCAAAATATTATTTTTTATAACTTGTGAGTTTTAAATGTGAACAATGCAATATCGTTATAAAAATAGATTTTGACCAATGTCTAATGTCTTCCATAAATTAAGTTTTAGAATAACATAGGTTTCTGTGATAAACTGATAACACATAATAATTGTTATCATTTTGTTTTTGTTGACTAAGCATAAACACAACTCATGAATATTATGAAGTGATTTGCCTTGTCGTGCAATGTGTGCTTTTTATGGTATGTGTGTTATATAAGAGATGTATTAATAAATGTTATTGATTGAAAATCTTTCAATTTTTTCTTTGAAATTAATTTATGCTGTATGCTATCGAGTTATATTAACACAAAACATTATTTGCTAACATAAAGGAGGCGTGGTCTAACATAGAATAGTTGCCGCGCCGAACAATAGTATATTATGGTACAAGTGTGTAATGTTGGTGATTACCACTGAGGCGCCATTGAGACCCGAGCCGTTAGGCGAGGGTCTTAAGAGAGCCGAGGACGGTGATCATCAACACACACGTGTATCATACGACGTTTTTCAACACACTTGAGAATAAAATAATACTTAAAATAACTATAATTTCAACAGTGAAAACGAGTTGTGAATTTTTTTTCACAATGGCGGGAATAATTAATCAGTTTTCCTATGCGCGCGCATCTAACAATGGCGATCGGCCATAGACTAAAAGAATGAGGTTTCTTTTTTTTGGCTTTTCGCGGATAGCGTTTTAGCCACGTACGAAATGGGGAATTCAAAGTTTTATTTAATACAGAGAAAACAAAAGTTACATTTGAGTGAAAGTTTTATTTATTAAAAACTTATAAGTTGAAATTATCTATGTAGATACGAAGTTGCATGAAATGAGCAAGCAATAGGTACATTAATTTATTTGTACTATTTATTGAACACGATCTTTTTTGTATCGAAACTTTTTTAAGAACAAAGCAATTCAACCAATAAAATAAAAATAAAACCCTGTAACTCACTTGTGAATAATAGCAATGAAAAAGTCACAGTTTGATTACAGGTGTCATTATGTGCCTAATTGCGGTGAAATTAGAGCCACTTTATGAGCAAGTGTGTTGAAAAACATGTTATTCATGATAAGATAACACGTTAGAAAATGTGCTCATCTGGCTCAGATTAAGTAGGAAGTACAGACCTACAGGTACTATAAAAAAATAACAATTACTTGCAATAATTTATTAACATGAAAATACACGTTATGATTTCAACTACCCTTAAGCAGAATCTGTTCTCACCATCATTTGATTTTTATGGAGAGCCACGACACCTAAGATTAAAAGTAATAAAATGATATGGTAAACCCAGTATATGGAGTTGTAGTAGCGAAGTACCACGACGTAGTCATTCAGAATAAGGCACGGTGTGAGATAGATCAGACAGAACATGCGCATGATCGAGAACCCGATGTCCCACGACGTTTTCATCTGAAGTAATAAATTAATGTGAATCGCTATCATTGAACACTGTAGGTACATATTTTATTTTATTTTAAACAAGCGATAATTTTACAACGCTGCTGTAGATGACAGTTTAAATAAGGACCTAATAACAAAAGACGTTGGTTGCGGAGTCGTACAATTGTTTAATTATTAAGGGTAAATTCGAAGAAAATTAGATTAACTTATTTAAAACGTTGTTTAGCGTTATACTGATACAGCAATGAGTGGTGCAAACCAGACCAAATAAACCGCCTGAGGAAAAAGAATCACTTAAAACTACTTATTTAAAGAAAAAAGTTTAACTTACCGACTCAACATTCGCGCTGTACGTTTGGCTATATTCGTGTTCTAGTCGGACATGGACCCACATCGTGCTGCAGATAATTATTTTTTGAATGGTGAAGCCACACCACACCCCCCATGCCAGAAACGATAGCGCGCTTCTGGAAAATATATCAATAGGGCTCAATGATAGAAAATTCTTTACTTATCTACACTAATCTACACTAATATTATAAAGAGGAAAACTTTGTTTGTTTGGTTGTAATGAATAGGCTTAAAAACTACTGGACCGTTTTTAAAAATTCTTTCACCATTCGAAAGCTACATTATAAAATCAAAATCAAAGCATTTATTTCAAGTAGGCCAGTTACAGGCACTTTTGAATTGTCGAAACAAAAATGAACATTTAATGTAGCTACAGTCCCAGTCACAAGACATAAAAACTGTGAAAGTACTGTAGTTGCCCATTCCCTAGCGTAGATCTCTATGGAGAAGAACGGGCAAGAAACTCCATGGACACTCTTTTAAATCAAAAAATTGTTACAAAATCTTGGTTACATCATTCATGTTGAGATGGTATATTATGTGAGAACAATGTAGCAAGATGTGCACGTTAAAAGTGTCCATAGCAAAACAAAATACAACTCAAAAACAAAATAATTAATTCAAATAAACCATGGCGATTATGAGATGACCAGTCACAACTGACAGCGCCCGTTCACGCACATGACGCATGGATCAGCACCATTCAGCTCAACCATTTTGAAGGGAACTAAATGGTCCGACACACGTGCCACCATCAGCGAGACATTTGAGTGAGCATGACATACTCTCAACCGCCAGGGCACATTCAAGTCAAGAACTGCCGTAGGTTTCCAGTGAATGATAGCTTACTAGTACATAGTACTCACACAATATGGGCTATGCGATTATACAATACTAACATTGAATCTATACAATTATCCACGAGTAACATAGGATATATTTTATCCCCGTACTCCCACGGGAACGGGAACTATGCGGGTGAAACCGCGGGACGTCCGCTAGTGCATATTATAAAGACGAAAGATTTGTATTTTTGTATGTAACGAATAAACTTAAAAACTACTGGACCGATTTGAAAAATTCTTTCAACAATGAATAGCTACATTATCAGCAAGTAACATGGGCTATATTTTATCCCCGGAACGGGAACGGGAACTATGCGGTTTCACCCGAGTAGTTCCCGTTCCCCTGGGCCTCGATTCTGCTATTACAATAGTGTCAGAGTATTCGATCATTGATTTCATAATGATCAAGTTATGTCAAATTTTGACAAGTTTGTTAGTTCTACTATCATAATGGCGCCATTATGACTTCTCAATGAACAACCACTGACACTCCATTGAAAGAAATGTCATAGAATATTAATCTCGTACATGAAATCTGGCATGAATAAATGTTCGCATTTAGTAGTAGATTTCGAAAACCATTTGTACTAAGGGTTTTATAATAATGACAATACGAAAATGCCATTAAAACACAATTTTATTACGAGACCATTGACCGACCATTGTGAATTTAGCAGATTACGAACTTTAAGCAAAATGACAATGGGATGAGAATGGAATCGTGTTGGAGTGACGAATTTATTAAAATAGCAGAATTAGGCCCCTGGTTGAAATAACAGTTTTAAAAGTGTAATAACGATTTAAACGTAGTCGTGATGTATCGTATTAAAATTATGAGTGTTCGGTTTAAGATTACGCCATGTGTTTTCATCAATTTAATAGTGATCCTGTTATTTTCATATCAAAATAGCGGGACCACTTACTGTGTAGAATATTTTAAAATATTATGGGTGTAGAATTTTACTGTGGAAATATGAAATAGTAGAAAAATTGTATTATATCGCCCGTCATTTTGACGTTCATAATTAGGCCATGTTAATGGTAACATTCAAATGCTTGCCTAACAAACATTGCCTCAGGGTGGGTTGCTTCAAGCTTGTGTGTGATATCGTCCACTATAATTAAGTAATTGCGTCAGATCGTTACAAAAATGAGACAACCCGCCCTTTATAATGTTGAAGGTAGGTATTATAGATACCTTATCGAAAACACACCTCACGTCCTTATTCGCCCTGATCATGTTGTGGTACGTGTATGTCCAGAACCAGTATCGAGTGGACATGTCCCAGCCCCTCAACGTATCGCTCAGTCGGGGCCCCATCAGCAGCTTCTCGTTTTCGAAAGTTTTTAACATGGCGAAGTTGTATTCATGTGTTATTGCCACTTCATCCCAAACTGTACTGAAATTACAGTTTAAATTAATGTAAGTAGTACATTTTGATTCATACAAGTGGGGAAAAATTGTCATTGCAGCCGAGGCGGAATTCACATCCGAGCCGTAGGAGAGGGTGTGAATTGAAATGCTCACGTGAATAAAACGACGATTTTCGATAAAAATAAATAAAACAGAACGAGAATTACTGTCATTAACATTATGAAACTATGATTTAATTTGCCTTTTCCCCTCGCTTTGCCTTCGCGGGTTAAAGGAGAAGCAAAGGTATAAAACCGCAAAACAGCCCAATATTAAAAATAGAAAACTCAGCCTCGGCTGTAGAGACAAAGTTTCCCCACTTGTATCAATTGTACTGTAGCAGACCTTACCTACAAGACGGCCAATGGATCTAAATGGCTATGGCCTTAAAGTCAATATTAACGGTTTACTTAGGTAAACTGTTTACTTAACTGTATTTTCTCATAGTAACAATTTTAGAGATAATAAATTTAGATAGAGCGCATTTAGATAGTGGACACTAATTTATGGCGTATTTCCCAACATTCAGACTATTTGCACACGTCCGTCTCAAGATTGTGTTTTGTGCCGTATGCGTAATTTATAGTAGTTTATCGCATTCGCATCAATCACATTTATATATTTTATCAAAGAAACATTTAGATTAAATAGTGGACACTTGACAATGGACACACACACAACTACAGTTGTTGCATTTTAGCTTGTCAATAGGTCATTGCCCTTTCCCTAATGTCTCTTTGTACGAACCAAAACTGAGCAGCGGTGGCTCGGACGTAGGAACAATAAGTCTTGGGTTCGAACCCAGGCAGGCGCGCATTACTTTGTGCAATTTATTTCATCACTGCAGCTCTCAAAACGGTGAAGGAAAACATCGTGAGGAAACCGGCATCTTAACTGACAGCAACTATATCTCGGCAGCAACTATATCTCGTGTTATATCTATATAACGGAGCCTAAGCACAAAAGGCGCGAACATGTCAACTGAACGCGTACGATGTTGCCGACACGCTTTGGTGGCTACCATACATAAGGACCCCGTTGTCTATTCTGTGCCCCTGCATCTTCAAAGCCAGCCCGAGATCTCACTCAGAGCCAACCTGTCCCTTTGCTCACCCCCCGCCCCCAGCGCACAGGGCGTGCTCTTACTGTCACCGGAGCAGAAACCAGTCTCATAGGTTCACCAGCGAGATGCCATTCAAAAAAAGAAAAAAAAACATCCATTGGTCTTCCGGCACGGAAAACTGGAAAACCTATTCTGCGACGTAAGCTTTCATTAAAGCTTGTCGCGTATAGTTTTTCTTTAGCCTTTACCATTCGCGCGACAAGCTTTTATGAAAGCTTTTCGTTTTCATTTCCTAAAAAGATTTTTAATATTTTCTTCTTTTCAGTAGGTACATTTGAAAAAGCTTTTTAGTTCATAATTTAATTGTATCTCATCTCGGCAGACAGAGAGCCACAGTTGCAATTTAAAATTAGGAATGTACCTAGGTACAGAATATTCGACAAGTTTAAACTTACGAGACTTGTAGCATACTCCATCCTGTAGTGGGTCCATAACCGGGTAT
This sequence comes from Xestia ashworthii, assembly GCA_950022955.1. Lineage (NCBI taxonomy): Eukaryota > Metazoa > Arthropoda > Insecta > Lepidoptera > Noctuidae > Xestia > Xestia ashworthii. The sequence goes on along the minus strand of OX465562.1, from coordinate 10,008,090 downwards.
CGCCTGCATCTTAGCAGGGTAAACCCCGAAGCCGGCTTCAGTACAAACACTTGTGCACAAACTCATCAGTATTTGGTACTCAAACACGTAAATTAAAATTTGCGTAATATTGTACAGGTAGCGATAGTCAGTGCCGTGATTAGAATAGAAGCCGTTCTGATAGTATACCTGTAATCAATGGTAAAAACAACGGGCGGTAGGTATTCTTTATTTGCTTTAAGTTTTTATGTAGGAATCCTATTTTCTCATCTTGTACACGTTACACAATGTCTACATCTCTTTTTATCTACTCTCGCAGTGGGAAGAGATTTCTTTAGAAATAAGCATCACCTTATTTTTCGATTATTAATATTTATTTATTATTTCCTTTATTCGATTTTTTAACAAACTTTTTACATTTTTAAATATTAACATAAAAAATATATAAAAACATTTAAAAATATAAAAAATTGTAGCCCACCGGCATCGGGAACAGGGTCCAAGCTACCGGCGGTCAGGGCTCAAGAGAGGGGAACCTCCTAACAATACGAGCCGTGTCCAGAAGTACCGCTTTCTGAATCAAGCCCTTGATCCAGCTGCCTAACGAGAGCCTCCTCATGTATTGGTCGAGGCCCTTGGCAATTAAGCCATGGGCTGACACGACTATAGGCACAATAATCGCTGAGTCGACTTCCCACATGTCGACAACCTCGCAAGCCATACTTGATTTGTTTTTCTTTCTCGGCTTTCACGAGGTTCTCATCACGCGCCGCTCTGATCGATTCATCACCACTAGGTATATCAGGTCTATTGGCTATAACAGTCCTGTCAGTGATGATGGATTGATCCCAATACAGTGTGATACTGCCATTATCGAGAACTGGGTCGGGCACATACCTATAGTAGGGCACTTCCGATTCCACAAGATTGTATTTTAGAGCAAGTTGCTGATGGATAATCCTGGCTACAAGGTTGTGTCTATGCAGTACTCTCCGTTAGCTAGACGAGAACACCCGGAGATTGTGACGGATTGATTCGCCTGGACGGTGGCATGCCCAACATAATGTCAACCGTACCGTCCTTCACAATAAATCTCCGGTAGTTATTCGTCATCATTACTTCATCCATAATTGCACAGACAAAATCATCGGTTTCTCCGAAGAGGTCCCCGGATCGTAGGCAGGACACGGACGCTAGAAAATCTACATCGGGCCCATGAAGAGCCCGGTAAAAGCGCCCGTGAAGCTTCTTGCTCTGCCAATCTTTCCTGCGGTCATCAGTAGTAAGTACTACAGTTTTGCGCCAGTTCTCTTTAGCCAAGGAGAGCGGGGTGAGGCCCTTGTCCATCGCAACCACATCTCGATGCATCCCCACGTCGGCTTCTAGGAAATATTCCCTGAGACTGCATATCTCACGATTGTGGAGAGTCTTAGTGTTTAAAAAGCCTCGACCCCCACACTTCCGCGGGACATACAGTCTCATTACCGAAGAACGCGTGTGATGCATTCGATTCCAAGGCATTAAGTCCGCCTTTGTACAGTTTTTACTTGTGCATAAAGTTTTAATAAATAAATATGCAGTCAACAATTTACGGACCTTCGTATCCAGGGCGTCTAGTTCTGTTTGAGTCCATTTGAGTATGCCGAAAGAGTACCTCAAAACCGGCATGACCCAACCGTTGAAGGCACGCACCTTATTTCCGCCCGATATAAGACTATTAAATACTTTTTTCAGGCGGCCAAAGAAGCGCTCCTTCAACGTTTGCTTCATGTCAGCAACATTGATGCCCAACGCTTCCGACATACCCAAATACTTATAAGTTTCGGTTGCTGAGAGGAATCTAAGATTTATGGAATCTGAGAGCTGGGTTCCCACAGATTCCACAATCTCCCCTCGCTTTACATGCATGACCGCACATTTGTCCACACCAAATTCCATCCTGATGGCGCTACTGAAGGTTTCAGTTACCTTCAGTAGCTCCATCAGTTGCAAATCGTTGGGGGCAAAGAGTTTCAAGTCATCCATGTAAAGGAAGTGAGATATAACCTGACCATCTTTCCGCAACCGATAGCCTAGACCTGAATCCTCCAGCAGCGTGCTAAGAGGATTCAAGGCTAAGCAGAACCAAAGTGGACTCAAACTATCGCCCTGAAATATACCTCGCTCTATCCTTATCGGTTCGCTATTCCTCTGAATTTGCCGACATCCTGGATAGCGAAGGACTGTCCTCCATTGCCCCATACACGACATCAGGAAAGTGCGCAGAGTTGCATCAACTTTATACAACTCTAGCACCCTCATGAGCCATGTATGTGGCACCGAGTCATAGGCCTTCTTATATAGTCTATCCAACATGTCCACAGATCCTTTCGGGAACGACGAACCTGTTGACTAATGGCCATATCAATGAGGAGTAGCTCCTTAGTACCACGGGACCCATTCTTACATCCATTTTTTACACATGATAGAATTGTCATGTATATGTTTGCTAATTTTAGTTCTCAAAATGGATGTAAGAACTTTATAGACTGTCGGGAGACACGTGATCGGTCTATAATTTTTGGGTTCCGTAGTACTACCCGATTTATGGAGCAGGTGGGTTATACCTGTTGTCAAGAACAGTTACTCTGGCAGCGACCCCAACTCTAAGGCTGACTGGAATAGGGTCGCCAAGCAAGCATGCGACCTTGTAAACCATTTAATCCATAAGTTGTGCAGCCCATCCGGCCCTGGAGATTTCCAATTAGGTAACGGACGGACTGCACAAGCTACGTCTTGGGGGCTAATAGTACTTGCCACCATTTCTAGTACTGGATCGCACGCTCGCTCAATCACCCGAGTCCATTCACCCTCAGCATGGCTGACAGGCACCGACCAGATGCTGCGCCAGAACGAACACATTGCATCATCATCCGGCAGGCGCGTGTCAGCCACACCTTGGTCCGGTCGCTCCCAAGCCCTATAAACCCACCTTTCATCTCTTTGGAATGTGCGATTCTGAGTGTATCGGTCCACCCGCCACTGATACCTACGTATACGGCTTGCCCATGCATACACTTTCTACTTCAGGAAGTCAATGCGCTCTCTGACACGGGATATGTAGTCTCGAGGACTGATATCAGTCCCCGAGAACGCCCGCCTCACAAAACGCATCACCCTAGGGCGAGTATTGTCCTCCCTGAAGCAGATCAATTTGCCGATGAGTTCTCTCTCTCTCTTATTATTATTATTATTAGAAAATAAGAAAAACGGTTTATGTACACACAAACCGTTAAATAAATTAATAAACAGCAAAAACTGCCGATTGTTCAGCACGTCCGGCGGGTGCGAATAACCAGTCGTGCAATGTAATTGGGTATTTCCCTCAAGAATTTCTCAGTAGCAGCTGCAGCCCCGGATTCTGTATTTGTGACCGGTTGATGGCATTATTAATTTTATTTTACATAGGTACATCATCATCTGCCTAGCCGTTTCCGAACTATCTTGGGGTCGGCTTCCAGTCTAACCGAATACAGCTGAATGCCAGTATTTTACATGGAGCGACTGCCTGTCTGACCTCCACGTAACACGATGCCCCTTGGTAAGACTGGTTGTCAGACTTTCGGGCCACTGACTACCTGTAACGACTGTCAAAGATCTACAAATGGCCGGGACCAACTGCTTAACGTGCTTTCTGAGGCACGAAGAAAACTTGGTATAAACGGGTGGTCACCCATCCACAGACTAGCCTAGGCAAGCACGGCTTAACCTGAAGATCGACCCGAGCGGCTCTTATTATTTCGCCACGAGCTCTACAAGTCTACATACATAAAACGTATAATTTAATGTATCATACCTCACCAGGAAATAACAAAGTTAACACCACGAATAGTACGCCAAATGCGAAAGCCTTTTTCAACTTGTGTTCAGTTACTATCCGCCAATTGCCTAGCATGCCAAAGGGTACGTTAAAGTGTTCATTAAATGTTTTCCACCTGTAATAAGGCCCTGAAAAGGACAAGTATTGTAAAAAACAAACAGTTATTTCAGGGTGGATTTTTGAGCTGAGGTAGCAAGGGTAGGTAATCACTTGAACCGTAGTAACAGGAAAGCATCCTTAATGTAAGCGTCAGGGTAGCCCGCAAAAAACGTAAGAAAATTTGAATTTCGCGGTCTACCCTGGACCATCCACCTTAACTTTCTAAGGTATATAAGAGCGCGAACGAGGTGTCCAGAGACGCGTCTCCGCGCGGGAACGATTCGCGATCTAAGGAATAAAACTTATGAGCCGAGCCAAAATTTTGGCTTTTGGTCAGAAATGGATGCCCAGATATGTCGTGATAACCACTAATGATCAATTCTAATGAAGATTTTAAGGGATGTAATAAAGTGAGTGCTCAATAAATTATTTGTAGATATACAGTATGGTTATACCTATCTAGGTAAAGCAAGTATCACCATCCGTATGAAAACCAAGCGTGCCATTTTGTTGCTACCATTATGACGCCATAAACACTATTCAGTTGCCATACAAACAAATAAATACACAAAAAAAGTCTACGTTTTTGTACTAAAAACGTTTAGAATCAGCAATCAATTAGCAACTACGTGGAATGTCTCGAGACATGTGCACATCTTGCAGGCCACACTAGTCAGTATTTATAGAAATGTCGCCCGAGAAGTGTTCATTTCCCCACGCTATGTTGCAAGGCACGTTGCACACACTATTACTTCACTACACCTGGTAACAAATGGAGCGACATTGACGCGGGACACGTGCGCTCGCTCTCGGTGCGGAAGCTAAGCAACATGTCCCGCGTCACGTAAAATGTTGCGGTTCTATTGCAACGTTGCAGCGTCACGTAGATCGGGTGTTCATTGTGTAGCGTCATTTTTCAGGAGAAAATGTCCCTAGTGTATCCAAGGCTTTATATCTGAGTTTGAAAACATACAAACCAAAATTTTCGAGACAATGATTACCTTTGTGCAAGCCAATAAAGAAAAAGGCATATGAGATTACATCCACAATGCTGGGTTCCAAAGGCTCACTAGCCAATTCTTCCATTACCTTTTCATTAATCTTGGGCAGTGTAGATGAACTGCCCATAGTTAGAAGCCTAGACTTCTCAGCCATAGTTATCTCATATGCTAGTCCTACCAGACGTAGTCCTATCACCTGGTGGATCCATAGCACGTAGTTGGCATGGCTGCTTGAATCGTCAATGTTAGAGTGCAGGTATATTAGATATAGCCATGTGTAAGCTAAGCTTAAATGATGCATGTATCTGGAAAGAGATTCATTACAATTAAACTATCTACTGAATTTATGCCTTTTGCACATTCTAGTGTGCGAAGAAAGCCCGGGTTTATTCAATATCACTGATTAAAGTTAAGGCGCCCCCTCACCGTGAGAATTCGCCTGTAATGAAACAGTTCAGATTTGAGTAATTCCATCAGTGAGCGAGGCAAACCGAGCTGTACAGTGCGCAAACTGTAACGATAAAATTTGTGAAAATCGCTTGTTGGGTAGGTACCGTACAAAATCGAATCTTGGATTGTTTCCTACATTACAAGCAATTCTCTCGCCGGTAGTATACTTATATTTGTAACGCAATGCTCAAAATAGAATCATGGATGTTACATTACAGGCTAACTTTCGTTCAGTATGACTTTATCCATTAATTTGCGATAAGTTTGACGTTTATACGTCTCTAAACTTTAACCAGCGTGTATGAAAATTCCCCAACATTTGAAGTGTTTCAAGGTTGCAAGTCACAGCCCTTGCTGCCTGCACCTCACATATTATACTTTTTCATGATTTATATTATGTAATAAACATTTTGCTTCGCATAAACGTCCAACAGTAACAGCTTTTGATTACAGAACTGCCTGTCCACATTAACTTTGAGAACATGAATTAAAATTTACAAACTTACAATTTTTTGCAGCACTTAATAATGACGATGTTCCCCCAGACCATCAGAATGGAGTGCTGTATGAATTGCCCGCATATCATGCAAATTACGAGTATGCCAAGGCCCGTCCCGTAGTTGCGTTTTGTGGTCGGATCTTCGATGTCCTTGTAGTATGCACCTAGTAATATGCATCCTAGTAGAGAAAAATAGTATATTAAGTCAGAGTACGAGACCATTTTATTCGTTGCCTAACGGATAACATTTTTGAGGTTTATTTTTATTGCTGATTGTTTGTTATTGTATAAATGACAGTGACAACAGTTGCCAAAATGTGTAGTTTTTTTTTTATAAATACCGGATTATATAAACGGTTTCCAAAGATTTCATCCAGTTTCATATCGGCGGATGATTAAACTAATAGGGCGTTTACAGACGGAAGGTCTCTTTGTCCAGCATTAAACATGTTTATCCATTTGAACAGCGGGTAGTCATAAAACGCGTTATATTTTAAGCAAGCTACGTAGATTCCTTTTCTACGTATATTTATGAGTTTATAAATAACTAGCTTCTGCCCGCGACTTCGTTCGCGTGAATATCCCGCTTGCAACATTTCTTATTGCTGCTCCGCTCCTATTGGTCATAGCGTGATGTTATATAGCATTCCTCGATAAATGGACTATCCAACGCAAAAAGAATTTTTCAATTCGAGCCGGTAGTTCCTGAGATTAGCGCGTTCAACCAAACAAACAAACAATTCTGCTTTATAATATAGTCTACGTGTAAAAAACAGCGATTATGATAGTGTTGATTGCGTGGATAAATAATCAACATTTCAAGACATAAAGAATTATGGGAGGATCTGTTCCTTAGTGTTTGAGTACTATTAGTACACATCTGCTTATCCTTCGGGGAATTCGGGCGCGATTTTATGTTATGTGTTCCTTATTTTTTGTATCAGCAAGTGTAACTCATGAAAAGTAGACCAGAAAGTTGTGATGATACTATTCAGCTGAAACCTACCTGAAGACAGGCTGAGAGGAAATTTTACTAGAAATTAAAACAACCAGGTGATTAAATAAACAATTTACTACACATAATGTAGGTTCACAATAAAAATATTTCTAACAGAGGTATGTAACAGTTTGTCTGATGCAGACATAGCCGGTGCCTATCCACATTACAATTTACTCTTTTGTAAGCGATGTATTAGCTCTCAACAAATGGGGTGCACAGTAAATAAATAAAAAAAAACTTTTAAATGCATCATATTACCACCATTATAATCTAATTTGGCATACCGGAATGTTGATTATCCCCGACTACTTTGGCCTTCAATTCATAAAGGATTTTGCAAATGCAACTCAAGATTTAATTATTTTTTTATGTGCTAACTAATACTACTTCTCATAGCCAATATGCTTGTTTTCTATAGCAATTAAATATTTTTAGAGCGGTATCATTACGCGAAACTAACTAGGCTCGTACTAGATATATTCGTACATGAAGAAACTATACCAGGAGGAAGATAACTACTGTCACAGATACATCTATTCTATGCCAACGTTTGAAACATATCACAATAGAAAGATTTTATCAAGAAAATTTATCAAGAAAACCACTAACCTATAATACTGTTTAGCTGTAATCGCTATTACATTATACATATAAATTACTTAGTTTCATTAAAATCAATAAATGTAGTAAAATTTATTTGACTAGCGTCTAAATTCTATAGCAAAACGATGTAATATATCCATGGATTACTTGTTTAGATATGCATCGCCCGCATGCTGAATCAATGAATACGTTAATAAATTGTAAAAATAAGAAGCAAAGCAATGCTAAGGGTACTAGTTACTATAATATTCACCGACTTTAATACTATCAAATATTCAATAAACAATTCTTAGTAATTTAGTGTTGGAAGAGCATTAAAATGATGATATACGAGTTGCAATTTGCATCTCACCCTGATAACCATGATCTAGTATTGCTCAGCTTCTTAAATTTCGTCAATGTACGTCATTGACTCACCATGAATATGGAAAATCATAAGATACAATACAATATATAAGCCTATAAAACAATCATGGCAACGAATGTACACCATCATGATTATAAAATAAACTAAATCTGCATCAGACTCAAAACAAGTAATAACTAAAATTTGCATTGCTATACAATTATTATAAAACATACACAACATACAAATGTCCGTGGCCAGGCCATAATAAATTGTCTATGGAATAAATACTAACTAAACTGGTTCCCACATAAATTCATGGACATTAAACATGCTTTAATTATTCTCATCTAAATATTGCCTTTACAACTATTGTTATTAATCACACCTAAATGTTGTTAGAAAAGTATTGCCTCTAAATATTACATATGAAAAAGAGATTTTTATTAGATCTACTTACATTTTTTCTATTTATATAAATAATGTTGAAACTTAATATGAACAGTTGGTTCCGAACACAACAGACAAGTGTTATATTTAAGTACCATTATAATAAATAAAGAAATTGTTCCGCGTTACGTTATATTTAAAGGAACTATCTGTAACAGTTAACTTAGACAACACCGCGTAAGAGAGCAACCGGAGACAACACAAACCTAGCCCGTAGAACATCTCCACTGTGTGCAATATATTATCAGAGTCGTAACCAAAGTGCTAGAATTTCTAATTACGATATAAATCGATTAATTTGAAGCTTCTATATTATACGCACAACGAACAATCCAATTGCATTTAAATTGTCAAGATTTTCACTAATTTTAATTTTAACCGACTCGACCGATTACTCATTACGTTTTATTACTTTATTTAATATATTTTTGATCTATTGCACAAACACATATAGGTAGTCGCTATGCTTATCTACTCGAATTATAAGTTATTAAATTTTTACAATACCTACCACAGAGTTAAATACAACATCCAGAACGTTACGTTAATAATTACAAAATTCAATCGGTGCAAACGATTACAAAAGTTACTATTTATCCACAATCGAAAATCACTGGAGGTAAACGAAATATATATTTATATATCGTACTTTTTAATTTGATCGGTCCTATCACATTAATTCGTACAACAATAAAATGCGGTCAGCATTCATTTTATTAATAATTGGCAGTCCTAAAGAGTCACTAAGAGTTCATCGCGCACGCGGTGGGTCGCGGCGCGGGACGCGTCAACTGTACGTGCGGGAGCGCTGCGAGCGCACCGAGAGGCGCGAGCGGTGCGACCTGCACGAGCGGAGCGAGCGACACGAGCGGGGAGCGCGCGGGGGGCGCGGCCGAGCAAGAGCTCACTTGATAAGTTGCGCCGCACTCTTGGAGCGGCGGAACATCTTCGCGCCCTTATTGGGCGCGGGAAGCTCATGCTAGTTGGACCCGTTGGGCGCGCGTGCGAGCGCGGGCGAGGGCTGCGGCGCGGGCGGGCGCACCAGCGACATGGCGTCCTTGGCGCCGTCCGTGCCGTAGATCTTGCCCGCCTTGCGCGCCATGGACGCCAGCAGCTCCTGCGAGCACTTGTGCGCCGACCGCAGCGACAGCGCCCACTCCTTGAGCCCGATCTCATCCTATTAAAGTATTAGCACATTAGGGGCTTAGAAATGTTCAAAACCACTACTTTATATAAAAAAAAGTGCAATGGAGTCACAGTTCATATTCCCAAATTGAACTTGGATCTAGAAGTAGATTAACAAAACACATCTAAAATTCTTACAGTATTAGTGAGCACGATCTTAGTATCGTTTCTGGTCCGCAGCACGATGCACTGTTCGCCCTTGATGGACACGAGATCCGAAGAGACATCCTCGACGGAATCCAGCAAGATCATCTCGGGCTTGGCGCTGTTCTCGAGGTGGAGCTCCAACCGGTTGGGGTACAGCTTGGCGTAGCGCGTCTGCCAGGCGCTTGCGAACGGACCGCCCAGCTTCTTGATGTATCCGTGCAGTATACAGTCCGATTCTGAAAGGTTTGCCCTTATGTTAATAAAGTAATTCGTAACTAAAACGCGTTGTAGGTCAAACCGCGACTGGTTTAGTCGACAAAAGTCTATAACGTCAAGTATAACGAGAAAAAACAATGAGAAAATGTTTTGAGTCTTGCGATGTCTTTAACATTTTTTTCTCTAATCTTGACACCCTTGGGAGTAGAAGTAGAAACATTTCTCCTCAACAAATGTCAAATAGTCTACATCACAATCACAGTAAGTTTACAATCGAGACAAGTAAAGTTCTCCTGGAAACCCACTTTCCAGACTGCGACCTCTCCGAGGACAGAACCTGGGCAACTGAGCCAACGCACACACCAGATGACCAAGACTGGGACAGAGCCCGCACCATAGTAACAGCTGAAAGAATAAAATGGGCAATGAAGACTTTCAAACCATATAAATGCGCAGGCTTAGACGAGATCTTTCCCGCCCTCCTACAATGGGGAGTAGACGTCTTAACGCCATGGCTGACCGTCATCTATCAAGCCGCCTGCATAGCACAGAAATATATACCACTTGCATGGCGAGAGGTGAAAGTCATTTTCATCCCTAAACCAGGAAAATCAGATTACACACAACCCAAGGCGTACAGGCCAATAAGCCTAACATCCTTCTTACTGAAAACCCTCGAGAGACTGCGATCGACACATTCGGGATGGACCTCTTAGGAAAATCAACAGAATCCGCGCTGCATAGTGTGATCTCCAAGATTGAAGGTGCAGTGGAACACAAGTGCTCGTCACTAGCCGTCTTCATTGACATAGAAGGCGCCTTTGACAAAACCATCTTCCATAGCATCAACGCAGCCCTCGAGAAACACGGGGTGGACGACTGAGAGTGGTTCAAGTTACGGTAAACGACACCACTAGAGCCATAGTGGCGAAGGGCTGCCCCCAAGGAGGAGTCCTCTCGCCACTACTGTGGAACCTCGTAGTAGATAGCCTCATCAACCGCCTCAATAGCAGAGGCTACTCCACGGTGGGCTATGCCGACGACCTGACTATAATAATAAACGGCACACATGAAAACACACTATGCAAAATCACCTACTGGCTATACACCACAGTTATCCGACCAATTATCACTTACGGGTCTTTAGTATGGTGGCCTAGGACCAACCTAAGGACGACCCAAAAAGACCTCGAGAAACTACAAAGATTTGCCTGCGTGGCAATCACCGGTAGCATGAGAACATCACCAACTGCTGCTCTACAGGTGATGCTGGGGCTACCACCCCTACACCTCATCGTAAGAGAGGAGGCGGCCGTAGCGATTTTCAGACATGAGTTAGCGCCGGCTAACTCAAGGCCGACCCTAAGTAACGACTCTAGAATAAAACACACACGCATCAGAGTAGATGCAATCAAAGAACAGCCGATGATGGCATCACCTATCGACAGAACTCTGAAGACTCACTGCTTCAAAAAACACTACAGCATAGAGCTCATAGAGGAGTTGTGCGACTATTCAGGCACAAAAGAGCTAAGAATCTACCCTGATGGATCAAAAACCAACGATGGGACAGGCGTCAGGGTGTTCTCAGACGACCTCAACATTAAAATCTCTTGGTAGGTTCAACTCCGTCTACCAAGCAGAGGGTGTAGGCATTATCCAAGCTGCACACGCTATAGAGGCCAGGGAGGTTACGGATACCAACATTCGTATACTCTCCGACAGTGCCTCAGTCCTCCAATCCCTAAAGAGTAACCAGATCACGTCGAGACTAACACTAGAATGTCACAAGGCCCTAGAACGAATCACGGTGCTGAATCACAACACGGTAACGCTGCAATGGATTAGAGGTCACAGTGGATCACTCGGCAATGATGCGGCTGACGAACTTGCCAGAAGAGGATCCAGCACAAAACCCTACGGACCCGAACCCATTGTGCCCATTCCCTTCAAGCAGCTGAGGAACTGGTTAAAGGATCACACTCGAGTACAAGCAGAGAAATGGTGGGCCTCGACACCAGGTTGTAGGCGATCCAAAGCTGACCAGGCGCCTTTTGCGCCTGGACAGAGATAGCCTGCGTCTGGTGGCGGGGACCATCACTGGACACTGCTCGCTGAACAAACACTTCCACACCCTAGCCTAGGTATCACTGACAGTCCCCTGTGCAGAGCGTGCATGGAGGCGGAGGAGACGGTAGCGCATGTGCTCCTGGAGTGCACAGGCGTTACCAAGATTCGCGAAGAGATCCTGGGAACGCCAAGATCACTTGCAGATGTCCTGAGGAGACCGGGAAGTTTAATCTGCTTCTGCAGGTGGGCTGGTTGGAGTAATCGGCCACCATGGCTCACGCACAATGGTCCACTTCAAGGACTAAGTGCGGAAACCTAAACCCCCATGATGATGATGTCTACATCACATAAGAAAAAACATATAGAAACCTATATGATATTAAGAACATGTCGACGGGGTCCTACCGTCGCGTCGCGCTCTCCCCAGTTTATAGGCCGAGAAGAATGAAAGTAACTACGAAAGGAATGATGTACAAGCATTAACCGGGGCTCTTTATCTTCCTGCTGTGTACGGCAAAAATTCTGATTCTGTCTTATGCCCGTTTTCACCAACACTAAGTTACACCTAACTGGGTGCCTAATTCCTGTTTTCACCAAAACTAAATGACATCTAACTGAATGCCTAATGCCCGATTTCACTAACACTAAGTTGAACGACGATCGAGATTCGTGGAATATTTACAACACCAACTACTTCCCCGGTGCTATGGGAATATTTTTTATGTCTTTGTCTTCATGGAAACCCGAGTCGCCAAACATGGGTCAAAATGGGCCAAAAGACATGTCGAGTTGTTTATGTCACCGTAAAATTGTCAAACACGTTAGATAGTAATATAACTAGAGAGATTGTAAACTCTTGAAAGATTGTCAAAAGAACATACTGCTTACAATATAATGCATTATTTCAAATTATTATTCATTATTTATCTATCGAAGTGAAACCGTAACATTGTGAAATGTATGCGATGGAAGTCAACTCGCGCGGTGTGGAGGAGAGGTAGGGAAGGACGGGTCCCCCTTGCCCAATGGTACCACTCTCATGAAAAGATAAAGTACCATTCCTGAGAAATACCGATTAATATACCCTAACCTCAAAACTTATATTCCCCTAAAAAGCGTAATCGACGGAGCCCCACTACGCGGGGCCCCTATTTCTGTCTGCAGGGTTTAAAGGAACCTAACTAACCTAACTTGGGGCACCCCAAGTCCCGATTATGGCGGCAGAGATACTTCCGTCGCATGCATTTCACAATATTACGGTTTCACTTCGATAGATAAATAATGAATAATAATTTGAAATAATGCATTATATTGTAAGCAGTATGTTCTTTTGACAATCTTTTTAGAGTTTACAATCTCGCTAAAGAGATTACAATCTAACGAGTTTGAGAATTTTACGGTGACCTATACATTCGTGTATTCTTGGTAGAATAAAGATGTTTGGTCATGCTACCCGTGCTGGTAGACAGCGCAGGTCTTATCATACAGTGTGACATGATTTTAAAAACAGAGACCCTCAGTCCAGTGCTTGACAAGAACTTAGTAATCCTCCTGTATTGTCCATCATTTGTCACAATATCAGCTATACCTACATAAACACATATGAACCACGTAATAATATTTTGGAGTTTCCACTTCGCTTCTTCAAAATATTCTATACATTTTAATACAATTTTGTTGTGTTAAATTAATTTCCTAAAGCGTCTTGCACTCAACATTGCTGGAGTTCTGTAACCAGATGCAACTAAATACCAGTATTAAACATGGAGCGACTGTCTAGCTCTATCCTTCACAAAACCGTTACTCAGATACTGAATAACACAATACCCCTTAAGATCCTTGACACTGGCCAGCACATCGAAATTGAAGCCAACAAGTCTTACAGCGAACAGAAGTGATACGAACCTTTCTCATCAGCATCGAACTTCTGTTTCTGCTTAGCCTTCTTCTTTTGCTCATTCTTATCGGCTTCCTGGTTGATGGTTTCGAACACCGTCTCCGCGACCTCGGACTGCCAGCGCTCCGAGATCACCAGCGGGAAGTCTTTGTATTGCATCTGATCTGCTTCTGTCAGCTGGAACATGAGAATCACATTTTATTTTTTGACATACTGTGTGTTGGACGGGATTTCCCATCAGCCAAAATCCCTCACTTTCATGCAAACTTGCGTTTCTTAGCAGTAGGCTATATTACAAAGTGCCACCAGGTGCTACTCGTATCTTAGGGGATCTGTTTTTATCCTTCCCTAAATGCTTTCTATCTAATACGCGAGTTCGCGAGAAATCCAGAGAATGGAAGGAGGCATCTGCCCAGGAGTGGCAGGCTAGGTAAAAAATAAATATGCTTACTTATTTCAAGCTTCGAGATTTTTAACAGCCTTTAAATAAAGAGATGGTAATTTTTTATTACGAAAAACCATAGCTGTCTAGCGTCCACGACACAAGCCTCATTGCTTATTGTGGCATTAGATGGCGGTGCGTGTAATACCAGCGACATTGACTTATGTAACTTTGCCTCTATTATATAATTTGGGTAGATTATAAAGGCTGCTTCCTCGGGTTGGTGTGATTAGATACAGACTCGGGGGCACCATATTATATTACCACCCAGCTGTGCCGAATCATGAAGATCTAATAGTAGATTATTGCATCAAGCACAAAGTAATTTATTATTGCACCGAGTGCCTGATTTATCTCTAATCTAACAGGCACGAGGGCAATATAAATTACTTAAGGCGAGGTGCATAATCTGCTTTTCTTTCAACTATTACTTAGGAATAGTAGATAAAAGAAACTCATATCAAACAGTTAAAATAGAGGTTTCTATAACACTGTCGGCTTCATTTAGAATGTTTTCCGGAGTTAATGTGTCGCTAGATGATTCCATTTTAATTCGAAGCCGAAGCACTCAAAATCAGATAGTATCACACTTTATCGTTTCCAAAAATATTGTCAAGCAAAATTAACAAAGTTCCCGCCAAATCACTTTTTAAAATTTCTTTCATTTTTAAATCAGAGTTAGCAGCATTCATTTCTTAAATTCGGAACAAGTAGGATAGAAACGAATAATACGTACGTAAAAAAAAGTATTGATATCATCTGGCTGAATAGAGTCCATTGAGATTGGCACCTTTTGGTGCGATAAAAAAATAAACTGTGCAATAATGAAATTTCATACATTTTTATTGCTCTAGAGCATTAAAGACTCGCTTTGTACTGAGTTTTTAGTGTGATTATGATGAAATTAAAGCATAGTTGGAAGAAAACATGTTTCTAACACGCCTTGAGACTATGTCAACATTAGGAATGATTCCTGACTAAAAAAATTATGACTCTTTAGTCCGTCAGTTAGATTATCGAAAAATATCAGATACGTGTTTTAATATTTTATCAAATTAATAAAAAAATTAACGAAGATAAAACGCGTCAAAGATTTGGGGGTTTGTGACGTCACTTTCCGGTAAAAATGTACTCAAATGTGACATCAAACGAGTTTTCGACGCAATGTATCGTCTTCATTCTTAGTTTACGTGAAAAAAAAATGTGTCCAATATTTTTTGGAAATCTACCTAACGGTCGCACCCCTTTATCTGTGGACCCCGACCGAATTGGTCTGACGCGATTGTTTAAGTATTGTGTTTACTTCGGTAACAGTTAATGAATTATTAGATAGTTTTTGTCATCTACCCATATCTTACCTTAATGCCCTTAGTATCCTCCTCGTCAAAGCTGCCGATATCGAAGGCGTCTGCGGCATTAACCTCGCCGCGCGGAGGGATCAGTGGCGGCGTGTACTTCTGGTGGTACACCTGCTGCCAGTCGATCCCCGCGAAGAACACGTGCTCCTTCACTTCTTCCGCACTGGAATTGGATAAAAATAAATTGTTGAGAAAGATTTCAAAAAGCGAAATGGGGAATAGTAGATTAAGTATGACAAGGGAACATAATAATATTTTTACGGCGAGGGCGCTATTTTGAATCCAGAGCGAAGCGAAGGATTCAAGAAACGAATCCCGTTTTTTTTGGCAAAATACAAGTCTGTACCGATTACAAGAACAGAAGTAAATCGCGTGCTTTTGTTTTTGTTACCGCGCCTCCCAGCACCGTACAGCAAACATTTACAGCCAGTAATTTATACAATTTGCGTTCGATTTCAATGAACGATTCATGTTCCAAATTCATTACTGCCCGCTAAAAAGTCTAGTGGACAAAAGAGATACTTGGCTCCCGCTTATAGTGGAACAAAACGACACTTTTCGAGTAAAAGGGATGAAAACCTCTTTCTTAAATAGAAGACCTATTTAATCCAACTAAGGCCGTTATCTATAACTTACTTTACTCGTACGTACAACGATGCGCGTTACCTACCTGTCATTTTTTTATGTTATTCATAAAAAAATCAAAGAAAGACTTTCTGTGACGCTTTGTTTCAATTGGTCGGTAAAATAAACACGAATGAATTAAGAATTAAACATAAATGCCGAAATGTGCGAGCACTGTTGAAACACCTCTGCCTAACCCGTCGAGAAATACAGGAGTGATGCTATTAGTTATGTGTAAAGGTGAATCTTATGTTGAAATGAGCAACTTCTACTACTATACAACGTGTAACAGAAAGGGTATATTCATACGAAAGGGTGTGTGCTGCAGACCATCAAACTGAACAACTTTCTCCATGGAACCACCATCGTAATCACGAAAAATAATCAGCTGTCTCATACATTTGGTCAAGTAGGTATTGAAATTGGGCCGTTGATTATTTTTTTGCGCTAGCGATGGTGGTCCCATGGAGAAAGTTGTTTAGGATGATGGTCTGCAGCACACCCTTTCGTATGAATATACCCTTTCTGTTACACGTTGTATAGTTTAATACGAATAACATTTTCAAGTTTATAAATGCTGAATGGATAACTTGATTGCATGTTTATAATAATCATACTTTCGACATAAGTTATAATAAATGTTTGTTCATCATATAAATCATCACAAATTATTTACTAATCCGGTTTTGCCGGTAAACCTTCGCAAAGATCCGCATATGACGGTTTTGTTTTATCGTTCGTCATTAGTATGTCTTTCCTTCCTCCAAGAATACGCATCTTAATTAAAGACGGAATGAGTGGATTCCGAGAAAGTTACATTTGCGTCAGACATACAGTGACTAGGAAAAAAATGCAGATCAAAGCACTCTGACTCATACGTTTTATAGAAAGTCCAATATTACAAAAAGTACCGCTACCTTAGGATAAGCTACTTTCCCTGAAGCTATTTTTAGCATCCTTTTTTCTATGCTATTCAAGCCAGTAATATTCTACTGCTGGACACATTAGATTGTCTATGGTGCTGTTTCAGTTTGACGCTACTAAACGACAGCTCAGCCGAAACGCGTCCGTACACTGCTAGACATAGGCGTCGCATTTCTACCCGCATCCAGTAGATCCCCGTGACCTTAATTTGATCGTAGATAGTCTTGTGGGAGGTCTACTCACACTACCTACGCGATCAAGTTCACGCCGGGCTTATTTTTGCCATTTATAATATTGCATGCTGCTATTGGTGTACTGGTCGTATCCGAGACTGCTAAACATGCAGTATTGCGTTTGTTTCTCAGGTCGAACAAGACGTTTCCATATGGATTTATATGTAGTATAAACCCCGAGTTTCCATTAGTGCTCACCCCAAAAGGGGTGACACCTGTCTACGAATGGGAATGCAGGAGGGATATTGTGTATTATTATGAAACTATAGAAAGTGTAATAGGAATCAAAATTTCTGACCGTATAGGGGCACAGTATACCTACTTCCATCCATGACCGAAATCGCAGACGTTGGCAAAACAGCCGCCAAATTAAAATGGTACTGGGCAGGCCACATTTGCCGCATGCCGCATCAAAAAAGTTCTACATGGATAGTTTATCACCTGGATTAACACATGACACTTTTTATTCCGGTAGTAAGATCCCATGGGACAATTATCAAACTTCACGAAGCTCGTTATTAATAATATTAATAGTACTACACACATACCCCCCTCCCTTGCACCCGAGTCGCTTGTTGATGTCTCTCTGCAGCAACCCTTCGAGCAAGCTCTTGAGGCTGGGGCTGAACGACTCCGGCAGCTCCACGTTCTGAAATACATCGTAATTCTATTGCAGACATGATTCCATCTTTTACTTTCAACATAGAAATATTGACAAAATTGCATCTGATCTCGTATTTTTTTTTTAAGATTAGGCCAATTATCTTATCTTTATTCTTTTATATTGTTATCTTTTGGAATTTCAGCGCGTATGGTCAAGCAAATATGAAAAAGCCAAAGCGCCATTTTTAAGGGTTTCCGGCAATTAAAAAAAACTATTTTTTTTAAATCGCAACGTTTCTGTGATGCGATTTAAGACTCAGTTTATTTCCAATTCTCGATGGTATTTTAATAATGGAAAACATGGAATCAAGTCATAATAATCATTAATACAATAAGAAATATAAAATCTCAGTAGCTTAACTGAGCATTATCAAAGTGCATGGAAGCGATTAAAAAGAGATAGACATAGGGAGAGAAAGAGACATCACCACATCTTTAGTCTTTTCACAGTCATATTGCCAAAATCACAATGCTCTTTATTTTCACTCACTCACTGACATTTCAGTCAAAATCATTAAGATCTCTATTCTAATAATAATACGGTTGCAAATCGTTTGCTACCTTCAGAGGAAAAAATAACAGTGAAAGGCTGTATACAAATATGTTCATTCAAAGAATTTTACCATGGTAAGCGTCATCCGGTCGATCTCATGTTTGTCCTTGGTCTTGTGTTGGCGGAAGGGCGAGTGTCCTTTCAGCAGCTTGTACAGCATGCAGCCGAAGCTGAACCAGTCAGCCGAGGAGTCGTAGCCGGTGCCTTTCGAGAGAACCTCCGGCGCCATGTAGCCGTGAGTACCCCTGGAAATAAGTGGAACATTTATGGTTATTTCAAAGAAATCTTTGTCTACACAGTACATTTCTCATTAGTGGGACATAGCTATAAAACAAATCAACGTCCAGCAATCTTTCGAAGACCCGAATGGCGCAGCAGTAGTTTGGCTGTTTTACGTTCTTAGGGTCCCGAGTTCGAATCCCGGTAGGAGCAAATGTTTATGTGATGAGCATGGACATTTGTTTTCGAGACATGGATGTTTCACAAAAAGTCAACACAGTCAGTCAGTCAACTATCGTGTGTCCACGACACAAGCCTCGTTGCTTGGTATGACACTAGATGGCGCTGTTTGTGTCAAGCGGCGCCTAGTAATATTATTTAGATTATATTTATAAATCTAGAGAAGATCTGGTCGAGGCTCATCAAACTTAATCATCAACACGACAATGATGAACATCCTTTGATCATCATTACAGCCAAAAAACGTCCAGTGCTGGGCAAAGGCCTCCCAAAGCGACGCCACAACGATCGGTTTTTTTGCTTCTGCACGCATGCAGAGGATTTTACATCGGACCACCTTAAGGGAGTTCTCTGAGCTACGTTACTGGTACGTGGGCTCCACTCGACCATGGAGTGTCTTGCTGGTTCTTTTACATACGAAACGACTAACCCGACCCATGCACCTTTTTGTCGACGTTTTATAAGCGCCCATGCAGGCCTATGAGAAATAAGATTGTTTTTATTTTTATTTTTATCGAACGATCGATATTGCCTTGCGACCCGACCTTGACAGATCCAGGACGAGTAATCAAGTCTCCCAATGTGATGTAACTGAAACATTTTCAGTACTTGACATCATCAAACATTTAATTCGCGACAGTGTTTTGGTATTTTCATTCAAACTTGTGACCACAAAGTTGTTAGTCTTGTGGTCACAATAATTAACATGTTATTTTTAGCACAAAATTCTCCTGTTAAGTTTTACGTCATCTATTAATATCCGTAGAAGAAGCTCGTAGCTAAATAATAACAGCCGCTCGGGCCGATCTTTTGGTTAAGCCGTGCTTGCCTAGGTTGGTCTGTGGATGGGTGACCACCCTTGCATACTGAGTTTCCTCCGTGCCTCGGAAAGCACGTTAAGCTGTTGGTCCCGGCTGTCATTTGTCCATCTTTGGCAGTCGTTATAAGTAGTCAGTGGCCCTAAAAGTCTGACAACCAGTCTTACCAAGTGGTACCGTATTGCCCAGTATTAACTGGGTTGTGGAGGTCAGATTAGGCAGTCGCTCCGTGTAAAATACTGATATTCAGCTGCATCCGGTTAGACTGGAAGCCGACACCAACGTTGGGAAAAGGCTAGGCAGATGATGATTCATATCCGTAGGTATAGTATATGGGACTCCCAGAACAATCAAATACGGAAAATGAAAATACTAAATACAGCTTCCTTTTGAGGTAAAACCACTACGTCAAATAATTATCTGATTTTTTTTATCACGTATGCTGGCTTAGTTAGTACCCAACGATTGCAGATGATTCGTTTGATTTTATAGAAGGGGACAGCCCCTCTGATCAACCAATGATTGTGTCGGTCGAATCCGACACAATTAATGGTTGCATATTAACCCGAACCCAAATTCGGACCCCACTTAATACTCCTCGAACATTTTTTCATTACAATCATTAATTGATAAACATTTAATTACAAGTCAAGGCAATTCGAATAATAATGATTGTATTAAGAGCGCAAGTTGTGCGTATAAGGTCCAATTAAAACAATTAACATAGTGCATTACGTCAATTGATTCTTAAACAAGACCATTATATTGACTATAAATAGTAATATTATCCTCAATTATTCCGTATCGATATTATGCAGTGGTCATATTGGTTGTGTTTAATTTATAATAACAACAAAAGAGATTGCCCATCCTTCTATGGACCGCCATTGCGCATGAAAATAAGTTGTATGATAGTATAAATTGGACATAAAAGAGGGGAGATGTCATATTTTCTAAGGAAATAAAAATGAACTATTTATTTTGTGGGGTTTTTATTGTTCTTTGATTTTCTGTTCAAGTTTTGAGGTTAGTTTTGTAGCTAACCTTCTACCAAAGAAACAGTCCTTACAACAATATGATTTGATTTCTCATAAGACAACAGAAAATAGTTCCATCAAACCAGTGAATAATCCTAAGTAAATAATATTAGCTAAACTCAAACTCAAATCATTTATTTCAACTAGACCATTACGGCACTTTTGAATGTCAAAAATACAAAGAAAAATCAAAGCTACAGTAACAGACACAAGGCATAATAACTTGAGAAAGTACAGTAGTTGCCCATTCCCTAGCGTAGATCACTATGGAGAAGAACGGGCAAGAAACTCCATAGACACTCTTTTCAATCAAAAATGTTGTTACAAAATCTTGGTTACATCTTTCAAGTTGAGGTTATACATAATTATGTGAGAACGATGTAGAAAAACATCTGTCTTATAAACCCCTACATTTAAATGTAGGGGTTTATAAGTAAGTATAGGGAATAGAAAATAATAATGCTTGAATATAGGAATAAAATATTTTTATTGGTTCATATGGTCATCATTTTCATAAAATATGTCGTCTAAAAACGGAGCCGTCGGCTCAAATGATCGATATCGAGCCCAACCAAGATACCACAAAATGGTAATTACGTGTGCGCAGCATCCCACGGTTCGATTACCCACCAAACAATTGCAATAGTAACCAGCAATATCAGCTACAGAGTTACTTATAGCCCTATTAACTAAAATGTATGCTTAGTACACTTTACTGCTTCCAAATAAACCTTCTGGAATGATCCCTTGAAGGCACAGAAGTTTCTGATGCACTTTCCACTCCATGACTTGATGTAGCAACATCCATGTTCTCTTGTGTTGCAATGGCTTCTTCACTAACAAACTGCGGTTCCCTATCTTGATCATGCTGAGTCTGTCTTCTCACACTTCTATATGCATTAGTCCAACAACGTAAGCAAACTCAAAAAAACGTTCTACACAATCCACACCAGTAGCACAGAAACAGTACAATAGTATTCAGAAAGATATCTTGCTCGTACAGGAATCCGAAGACTCTACTGGACACGTACTCGACGTAATAATAAGTTATTTGATATCACAACAAACTCAACAACTTATACACAATAGGCATGTGCAAAAAAATATCGAAATATCGATGTTTTTCCATCCAATTATCACTACATATGGTCGATATTTTTAAATCGCGATATATCCATATTCGATATTTATTTTAGAGTATCGAATTCGTATCAAATCCGATTTTTTTTAACGTTATTTTTGGTTTCGTGTCGATATCTGATGACTACTTTTTTGATTAAATTGTATTTTATTATTTAGGCTCAAGCATCAATAAAAATACCGTTTTCTTTTATTCTTTTCTACGAAGTTTGAATGCTTTGGGAATATGTATGAATAATCATACGAAACCTGACGATATTCGATATTTTTCGCTCGATAATTATCGATACTGATTAAGAATATCGATACGATAAATATCGATATATTTTTTTCACTTGCCCATCCCTACGACACAATGCTGTTTGACTTGACAGTGACACTTTTGATGACAGTTCACCTTTTATTTGCCCGTGGTAGTGTTGCCAACAGTTAATCTAAATCACCCTGACCATTACTGATTTGTAAACTAATGAAAGATTGTTGATTAGGAAAGAAATATTTTTTTGATTATATTAATTACAAATAAAAATATGAATCACGCGGGAATATCTAATAGATATTTGAAATATTTTTAAAACAACGTCTGCCTCTACATATCAGTTAAAACCGATTACGGGGAAGTTTCTCAAGTTGTCAACACTGCTTTCACTTTAAGAAAGCCATTTTGAAAATAATGCAATAAAATCGAATTAGTAACTATTAAGACACAACATATTAACCCCACATACGATTTCGATCAAGATAAGTAAGAAAAGTTAAAAAAAGATTTCATAATTTATGACTATATTTTTGTTGCTATAATATTTTATTTTAGAGCGATACTGGGTTTGGGCAATGGCCTTTAATGATCTAATAATTAGACCCTAATTATTTGTTTACGTTTTTCGCAGCCCGAAGGACAATAGTGGGAAGACAACAAGTGTTTCTACTAGTACAAACTACTATTGCCAAATTATTATTATTTAACTAGCTGACCCACGCAACTTCGTCTGCGTCACGATAAAAGAGAAAAAGCTCGCAAAAGGAATTTACATTTTCCCCGTTTTTGCAACACTTTTCATTTAAGCTCCGCTCCTATTGGCCGTAGCGTGATTGTTATCTATAACCTTCCTCGATAAATGGACTATCCAACACAAGAAGAATTTCAATTCCAACCATTTCAATTTCAGTTCCAGAGATTAGCGCATTCAACCAAACAAAGTCTTCAGCTTTATCGTGTATATCTTAGTATAGATTTTCGAAATAGCATGACCAAAATGCACGGCAGGACACGACAAAACGTGGTAATGGCAGGAGGAGTAGAGCCCTTACTGAATGGCTCCCGGGAATCATAAGAAAAAGAGTTGGCAGACCAATAGCCAGATGGGACAGACGATCGCGGGTCAAGTCGTAACCTGGTTGAGACTCGGGCAGACCAGGCATTCAGCATCCAGGCACAAAAATAGGGAGGAACTATCGCAGTAGATGTAACAATGCTGGAATTAAATTAAATTCATCAGCGTCCATCATCATCTGCTTAGCCATTACCCAACTATGTTGGGGTCGGCTTCCAGTTTAACAGGATGGAGCTGAATACCAGTATTTTAGATTGAGCGACTGCCTATCTGACCTCCACAACCCAGTTAGTACTGGAGAATATGATACCCCTTGGTAAGACTGGTTGTCAGACTGTTTGGGCCACTGACTATATGTAACGACTGTCAAAGATCTATAAATGGTAGCCGGGACCAACTGCTTAACGTGCTTTCCGAGGCGCAGAGAAAACTCGGTATGTAATGGGTGGTCAACCATCCACATACCAACCTATGCAAGCACGGCTTAACCTAAAGGTCGATCCAAGCGGCTGTTTGTATTTATTATTAGCCACGAGCTCCTATCATTTTTGCGTCCACACAGATTAAATATAAGGATACTTACACACTGGCGTGCGGTTTCTTTTTGGAGAAGTCGCAAGCGAGTCCGAGATCCGATATTCTGACGTGTCCATGCTCGTCGAGGAGAATGTTTGCCGGCTTCAGATCTCTGTACACTATGTGACGCTTGTGCATGTGTTCCAAACCTTAGGGGAAAAAATTACACTGTTAAATGTCATGGTTGTCGGTAATTAGGCTGCAGGATGTTGTTTACATGGCCGCGTTTATTTTCGTTGTGTGAATTTAAAATTATATTTCTGAAGGACTTTTGTTGAAACACAAATATGAACCATGACACCAATGTTAACCAAACTACGCCTAAATAATAAAGCATTGTGTAATTTGGCAGCTAGGCTGAATTTAATCAAGAGCAATTTTATTTTGTTAAAATTAAATAAACGGGAAAATAAAATTGAATTTACTCAGATAAGGAAATTCTCTGTAAACACTCATCATGCAGTAATATAATCGCTTGATTAAAATACATCATCATAAACAAATAACATAAATAATTTATGTATGCACGTCATTTATTTATTTCTTTGCGTCAATTTTTAAATACAGTAATACTGCGTCTAAAATTACGTTCTGATACTGCAGAGATTATTTATAGGTGCTTGTGTTATTTATGACTCATATTGATATATGATTGCAATAACAATATTAACAAGTAGCGTTGGCTGGATTCACTTGGGTGGCCTTCGGATAGCGTAATGTTTCGCTAATGAATCTGCATATGACGTGATACTTAATTCTTAGGGAGTAAATGCTGGAAATATGTTCACCCTATTCAGTGTTATGGCGTAAGAGAAATGGGTCATACGTTGATCCGATGAACGCATCGGATAAAAGAGCAGTCGCGCATTAGGCCGCAACCATTCAAAAAGCTCTTTAACAGATAGATTTCATAAATGAAGTAAAAGAAAAGTGATTTGAACGAATGTTTTAAATAATAAGCCAAATCCTACTAAGATTTGTATTCAGAAGGAGGTTTTGGCTATTTCAGACACTCGATATTTTGTGCCTATTTTCAGCTCTTACAAGTAAAATTAAATTAAAAGTAAAAAAAACCCCGACACATAATGTAAGTACTAAAAGTACTCGTAAATAGAAAATAGATCGTTAGTCGTTAGGTCAAACTACCAGTCCAGTGGGCATGGGTACCAGTCATCACTCCACTTTCCTCATTTCATTTCGTTAGTTAGTATTCCTTTTCGATATAGTTGAGATTATTAAACTAGTCAAGCCCTTTCATTTGAAGGAATTCATGAAGGAATTGTGAAAAAAAATGTAAATCGCCATTTTGTGTTAGCGTCTATCTTGAATTTTAAATTAGTCATAGTATCGACTAGTCAAGCCATTTCATTGGATACCCATATTGAGGGAATTGTGAAAAAATATGTAATCCGCCATTTTGTGGAGGCGGCCATCTTGGAACAATTTTCATCAAACATGGTGGGTCAAATCAAAATCGGTTCATCCGTTCGGGAGCTACGATACCACAGTCAGAGAGACACACACACACACAGACACGTCAAACTTATAACACCCCACAAGAGGGACGCATACAAAATGATACAAGCTGATATCGACGTAGGTACTTTTTTCTTTACAAAAACTAACGTCATTTTACATAAATTACGATACCTAATATAACTTCAGCAGCATAGAACTTCATCTCGGCCTCGTTAAAGACGCCATGTTGTGACAGATGATAGTGCAGGTCTCCTCCGTTCATCAGGTCCAGGATGAAGCACAGTTTGTCCGGCGTGTGGAAGGCGTAGGTCATGCACACGATGAATGGGCAGTCGACCTGGTGAACAGAACAGAAGAGAATATTAATAAAGTAATGTAGAAATATCGACTGTTTTGGACTAGGTGATCGCAAATGCGACTGCTTGCTAAGAAATTGGGATCCGAGTTCCGTACGCAAAATAGTTGTATTATTACTGTTAACAATAGTTTTTTTTTATCTGGGTCGTATAAAATTAAGATTTATACCCGGTTTAGGCTCGACCATATGATGTATATGGTACTACTAACTACACTCACATTTCAGAAGCAACTTCGCATTTGGGTGTTGCAGAAGCAACGTTTGTCAATCTGTACATTCCTGAAAACATCAATAATACTATTTGGGCTGTGGACGTAACAAATAACGTCTCATTATATATCTACTAAGCTAAATAAGCTTGTGATAAGAGTGGGCTTATGTCAAGGATGCGACAGTTGGACGGCTTACCGATCACTCGGGCCATTTCATTGGCTTCTCTTTCTTATTAAAGGTTCATATATTTTTTTAATAAGGCGCTGGCCGTAGCTTTCTCGACAGTATCAGGGGCCTGTCCTAATTACCCGACTGCGACCAAATCCAAAAGGAGGGTTATGTGTTTCTGAAAGCGATTGTCAAGCGAATACGTAGACATCGCGTTTATATGTCACTCATTTGTTCGAAAACCGGAAGGCGTCCTCTGTCGTGCTCCAGTCACCTTGAAAGGATGCTATAGTGACGGATAGTTGTATGTAGGACCACTCCGGTGACGAGGAATCATACACCGTATCAAGATGTGATGTTCGTCAGAACTTCGCCCGCAAGGCCGTTCTAACCTCTTATCTGTTCCGTGGTATCTCGTGTCATTAGTTATTTACTTATTTCTTTCTACGTACAAATATTCTGATACTACTTTCGAATTAATTCGGTATTTTAAGCTGATGACGTCACTGAAGCTTACGTTGGTTGTGCCAACAAGATTAGACCCGGTGCCGGTGAGGTAAGCATTGAAGCTGGAAGGTATTGTGAACGCCAGATCCATGAAGTAATGTTTGATTTATTCATTTGTACTCATGATTTGGGAATGATATATTGCTAAACACTCCAAATACGTGAAACGTATTGTTTTGGTTGCAACCATAGAAATGGGATGTTTTTCTTAGGCGAACTGGAAAGGCAACCATTTTCAATTTTGAAAATAGCTGCTACATAGCGTTGTTCATAGGCGTATTCATTAGCGTATGACCTTTAACTATACAAAAAAATATAAAAAACATGGCACGCGTGCGACACTGCGGAGTAATTAATGAATTATGCAGTGCACTACAAGTGGGGCAGGAAATAAACATAACAAAATTTATAAAATTAATTCCGGTACATAATCAAATTTATTTATGCTTGCACCCAGTGCACCCACACATAAATACTAATGGTAAATTGGCATAATCGTTTGAAGGCTGGTGACAAATATAACTTGGGTGTTACTACTGTTAGTCATTCGGAATGTAAAATAGCATTAAAACCTATAAACCACTGTGGAAATGCCACGATATTATGGCAGACGGAAATATTTAAGTATACAAATGTTGTGATGAATGCACTCCTTTGTTTATCCGGCCCGTTGCGCGGTGGCTAACTGGCTACGCGGTAACAACGTTCAGAATCATAGAATAAAAAGAGGGGGGAATCGTATTGATTACTGTGGCAACTTTGGTGGCACTGGCAACAGATGAGGTAACAGAATATTTTTTTTATAACATTTCTCTCTGTACAAAACATGGTAAGTCGGTCACTTACCGCTAACCAGTAAACAAGTATGTCTTATATGTACCTAAGTGTGTCTTTATGTATGTAATAAATAACACGGCATCATCTAAGATTTCATATATTTTCCATCGTTCTGGAACAGAACCAAAAAAGTTGGACTTTTCTGGTTCGTTTCCAGGACTCTTGAACTGATAACTAACGGTCTCATTTGCTAGTGTTACAGAGAAACAGGGCGAGACGAGTGCTGCTCCGAAGAACCCCGAAACAGTTCGTAAGACACGGACAGACGAAGCGGCGCCGCCCCGACACCAGACGAACGCTCATAAATGATAAACTAACCCGTATAAAGTAACATTACCGTGTGGTCTCGCCGAACAGACCAACCGTCACTTACCGCGACTGACGTAAGAGGCGAGCAGGGATTATATCTGGAAGATGAATGCCCAGCAGCATCTATGTACTTATAATATCATACTGCGAACAGTATCACTACCAAATGCAATGATCTTAATAGCCTGTAAACTGTGATTATGACGTTTACTAGTAGTTGATGACTTTGCGAGTAAAACGGAGAGGGGCGTGTTCAAATCTCAATATGTAATTATATCTGAGTGAGCGGATGACAAAGCCTTCACATTGTGCCGCTTTTTCCACGTGAACGCCATTTTATTCGCTTACATTCATTGGCTCCGCAAAACATACGATATAGGGAGAAATAAATAAAAATATTGAAGAAACATGATTTTATCAAATGCCCTACTTTTGGTTATAAACATAAACACTGAAATGTTAAATAAATCTGCCATTTAACAAGCGTTTATTTTAATCGAGTCGATCCGCTTACGAGTCCATGCGACATTATGAAGCGATTATGAATGGTTAATGCATCGTCCAAACAGCAGTCATCAAAGTTAACAAATAAGAAGGAATCGATGCTGAGATGGGCAATAGGAGAATTGGACATGTATGATCGAACACCGATAAAATTTGTCATCCAGATCGGACCGTCCCGTCCTATAAACCAGAGTTTGCTTAACTCGTAAACATAAAATAAAAACGTTTTATTACCGCACAGCATAAAGTTTTAAAACAAGGTCACAGTAAAAGAAAATTCATGTCGAAAGTTGACTACATATAAATGTTGTAACAGAACGACTGACAGTTTCTCGTTTTATATAAACTTTACTTCGAAAACCGACGGCCTTGTTAAACTTTGGGGAAGCTTTTTAGGTCACGAAGAATAAAATTGTACACATGTTACATAAGGTACGTGTTACATATGTATAACTTCAGCCCTGAATGTAAAATGGAAAACACTAATCGTCGGGATGAAACGGCAAAACAACAAAATGCAGCGGAAGCGGATTGTACTACGACAACAAATTGAGGGCGATCCAATTCGTTTCAGTCCAATTGGCTGGATATCGTTTATGTCCCCGATACCATATCACACATACAAACGTAGGTATATCACTGCTGTATTGCACCGAATCAAAGCAGTTTGAAATCGATAAGCAATCGGATACTATAGTCATTAATTTACCCGTGCTTAGCGAAAATAATTCGCATATTTGAGAATCCAATATCTCGTCTTTATGCTCACAAACAAAGACAACTAAACGGTTTCGAACACCATCCACAAAAGCAATGTAATTTCACTAATGGTATAATGCAATGCCACCCCAAGCAATAACCCGTTTAAGTCAATTTACTGCATTTTCTCTTGTTTCCAAATCAATAGATTCAATAGCATTTTCTACCGCCTTTTCTTTCCGGCGACTGGCGCACTGCAAAGTATCTTAGAACTTGTTCAACTAACGTGTGCCAATATCGTGCAGAGGTTTAAAGCTTTAAGCAGTCTTCTGAAAACTATCTTTGTCACTAGCGCTTTAAAATTCTGTCGAAAGAAGAGGTGACTCGTGTCACCTAACCGGATAGACAGTATATAGGTCGATATACACAGCAAACGATGGCAAGGATAATCTACTACAAGGTGGCTATACCAAGGCAGTTTCCGACGGAGTTTGCGCAAAGCCACTTCGTTCTTATTTTGTAGGAGACGTTCGAAAGTGCTCCTCGAGAACGAAATGCTCATATCAACTCCACAGATAACATAAATATTACTGACGATGGATGTCTGCTTGACGAGTGTGTCTACTCGAAAAGAAAGTCATTTTCTACATACAAAGTTGCCCCCTAAACGAGTCAAGTTAAATTATTTTGTTGGAGACTGAACTCATCGGCTGATAAAATCAACCGTCTCTTCAAATAAGACTGAGTACTTTGCTATGTTACTATATGTTGCCCTTGTTTGTTATGATATTCCGTGCTGCCGTGAATTACAAACATAATTTGCATAACTACATGTGAGCATGTCAGGAAGTTGATCAGGTTATATTAGAATTGTAACGCGGCAAACACCCAACCACGGCAGAAACACTCGCGCGCACGTGAACACGGCGGGCGTCATCACTACCCCGCACCACACGGCCCACCGCAGCGCTCCTGGCCGCCTTTATAAGCGCCGCCCGGGCTATGGATCATCAGTCTGAGTTCGGCACGACTTGGGTGTACACACCGCATCGACTTAGGTCGGTCACGTTTGCCCCGCTTCCTGCTGAGTTCAGATTAGCGCCTGCACTGTGCGAAGGTGGTGTTGGTGATCCACATTACTGACGTACAGGGCACGGTGCGCTTAGGGTTTTCGGTAGGGTTTAGTTAGATTACTTTATTTCTTTATTTTATTTGTTATGTTAGTTAGCTCTTTGTGTTACCATTAATGTACCTAGTTATTAGTTTAAATAAACTATTTATTGTTATTTTTGCAAAGTGGGTTTAAATTTATCTCCTCACACTGAACCTTGCCACAATTGGCGTCCCACCTTGGGCTTTCTTACCCACATATTTTATCATAGGTAGATTTATTGTAGTATGTACCCACATTTGTTGTAGGTAGATCTTAACATTATTGTTGTTGTCAATTAGTTAATTTGTTAGATTGATCTTAGTTCTGTTAGTAGGTATATACAGTAGTTTCGGTATATTGGTAAAAACATTTTATTTGGTATTGTATTATATACAAGCTAGGGTTTTGGAGTAGACAGTATACAGGATTAGTTACGTAATTCATTACAATAAAACTGCTTTCTATAGTATAGTTTAGTTTTATTATTTCTGTAGTATTTTGCTTTAGTATATCTTCACGCTAGATTCCTTCAGAGTAAGCAGTTTATTAGGTTACTGTTATTTATTGAGCAAATCAACATTGATTTTTATAACGTTTTACCTAGACGTAGCCGGAGAAATAAACAAATGGCAAACGTCAGTTTCTCAGATGATCAGTTTAGGGATCTTTTAGGGGTGTTAGCAAACCGAGACAATTCTCGTGTTTCGCAAAAAACAGGCAGTTTTGCATCATGCACTGCCCGTTTTGACGGGACTCGCCAGTCGACAGTGGTCGAGACGTTTCTGTCAACTGTCACTACTTTCAAGAAAATTGAGTCCGTTAGCGACGAGAATGCCATAGAAGGGCTTACTCTGCTGCTTGTTGGTGATGCAGCTATTTGGTGGCTTGGAGTGAGAGAAACAGTCAGTACTTGGCATGAGACTGTGTCACTATTACGGACGACATTTGCCCCAAAGAGACCCGCCTATCAAGTACTCAATGAGATTGTGTGCAACAAACAAAGCGGTCCTACAGCCACAGAACTATTTGTTGCTAAAAAACGTGCACTCATAGCGGAATTGCCAAAGCCGTCGCCCACCTTATCACAAGGGTTGGACCTGCTATACACATCCCTCCATGCGAAAATAAGAGATAGAATACCGAGGGACTCCGTTCAAACATTTGACGAATTTCTCGTGAAAGTACGTCAAATTGAAGAAACCGCTACTGAACAGACCACTGAACAGACCAACACTGGTGCCACACCGTTAGTGAAGAGAACCCGCTGCAACTTCTGTCGCGCTTATAACCATAGCGAGCAGGAGTGTCGCAAGAAAGCAGCTAAGACCGAGACGTCTAAGGAAACTCCCAAGAAAACTGAGACCAGACCACCGCCAACGTCTAAAATAACCTGCTACGGATGCGGTGAGCCTGGTGTAGTCAGAAGCAAGTGTCCAAAGTGCAACACACCCAAAATAGGCGCAGGGGAAGTTGGGTTTTATGCATTGGCCTCTGGAACGCGACTTAGGCCAACTGTCAAAATTTCCATCGATGGCATCAATGGTCAAGCTCACATTGATTCTGGCGCAAAAATGAGCGTCGCATCTACTTCACTGTACTACGTGCTAAAGCGAAAAGGAGTGACCTTTAACTCGGAAAAAGCCACGGTAACCCTTGCCGATGGTCTACGGCGAAGACAACGTGTACAGTCAGCACAAGTACCTGTAACTTTATGTGGACGGACGATCCCCACAACGTTTATCGTGTTGCCCGAAACACATGATAATCGCACACTCCTAGGAGTAGACTTTATCCAAGATGCAAGCATAGTTCTCAACTTGCCGCAACTATTGTTCCACTTCTTGGATGAACCTGGCAAGAAATATGATTTGCATAACGAGGATGAAGACAGCGCATCCGTGTCCACGGTGCAAATGGAACTTGAGGAAACCGAGTCGGTGATTGCAAGGCTAGCCTCGATTACGTCTCTGGAGCCAATGTTGAGCCCAATGTTCCAGACCCCATCCCCATGTGCGAATACGCTGGAAGAAGAACGCAATATGGCGGACGCATACGGACCACCTGTATTAATTGACTTCTGTACGCCCCACATTCTCCCTCTCGACAAGAACCTACGCTCAATGGTTACTCGCCGAGGTTTGTCGGTTCACTGTTCCGGGATGCGCAGTCCAGCATTAATAACGCGGAAATTACTCTGTCTCCACAGAGTAGTAAGTTGTTTGGAACCAACATTGACATCGCTATGGTTGCTATAGATGGAGCTGCCTCAAGTGAAGAGGTACAACTTAACAGATTGTTAGAACAGCACGCTGGCGTATTCACTGGTAATGGCAAACCAGCTACTCTAGTGGAACACATCATAGAAGTTGGAAACCATAAACCGGTCGCTGTGCCTCCATACAGAGTATCCCAACAGCGGAAAGAAGTTCTACGCAAAGAGATTGATCAGATGTTGGACGACGGTGTTATCACACCTTCGAAATCCCCATGGGCTGCACCAGTTGTTATGGTCCCCAAGAAAAATGGAGGTACAAGAGTCTGCATAGATTACCGCCAGCTTAATAGTATAACTGTAGCTGACGCGTACCCCTTACCTCGAATAGACGACCTTCTGCATGAAGCAAGACCGACGCCTTACATGTCGACTCTTGACCTAAAAGCAGGTTATTGGCAAATAAAAGTGCGAGATGAAGACCAGGAGAAAACGGCTTTCGTCACTCCCTTTGGGTTGTACCACTTTAAACGTATGCCGTTTGGTTTGCGCAATGCTCCGGCGACCTTCCAGCGATTTATCGACAGATTGAAGCTGCATCTTGATGGAATGAAGTTGCTGGCTTACTTAGACGATCTCATCCTGCTCTCGCCGTCTTTCAAGCAACACCTGCAAGATCTAAATAGACTGTTCCAACTGCTTCAGGAAAATAATGTGGTTGTAAACAAGCAAAAGTGTCGATTCTGTGAGGAACAGATTCCTTATCTAGGACATATCATAACGAAAGCAGGCTTGTGTACAGATCCTGGAAAAATATCCGCCATACTAGACATACCTGCGCCGAAGAATATCCGACAGGTACAATCTTTTCTACAAACATGTTCATGGTATCGTCGTTTTGTACCGAACTTTGCGAAGATTACTCAACCGCTTACTCGGCTGACGAAAAAAGGTACAACCTGGGAGTGGGGAGCTCAACAGGAGGATGCCTTCCGTGAACTCAAGCAACGCCTAACTAGTGCCCCTATCTTGCGCCAAGCAGATATAAGTAAGCCATACACCATAAAAACAGACGCTAGTGATTATGCTCTGGGAGCTGTTTTGGTACAGGGGGAGGGCAACGAGGAGCATCCCGTCGAATATGCTAGCCGATTATTAACAAAAGCAGAACGTAATTATTCTACCACAGAGCGTGAAGCCCTAGCAGTGGTATGGGCTGTAGCAAAATTTAGAGGCTACATAGAAGGTTCTACGGTAGTAGTTGCCACTGATCATCAAGCACTGAAATGGCTTATGTCTATTAAATCACCTACAGGACGACTTGCTAGATGGGCACTGCAACTCCAGCCATACAATTTAACAGTTCAGTATATACAAGGTAAAACTAACGTGATTGCTGATAGTCTATCAAGACCGCCTCATCCAGAACTCCAAGTTAACCATGGCGTGTGCATAGTATCAGTAGATATGCCCCGCCGCTCTGGAGAGGAGATTCGGAACGAACAACTGAAAGACGATGCCCTAAAAACAATTATGGAAGCACTGGAGAAGCCAGTTCGGGATGAAGATGCTATTTATTGGTCAAACAAAGGTTACGTTATGAACAACGGACTGTTGCACCGCTATCTTCAAGACAACGAAAATGATGCTGCCCAGCTGGTTATACCAAAACATGAAACCAAGGCCATTCTTTCAAAATATCATGACGAGCCCACTGCCGGTCATTATGGGGCTGATAAAACATTTCATCGCATCGCTGCCAGATATTATTGGAGAGGAATGCGAAAAGACATCGAAAGCTACGTCAAGGATTGTATCAAATGTCAAAGATACAAACCAAGCAATTTGAAGCCAGCTGGACTTTTACAGACCACGGTAATGAACCAAAGATTCGAAACCTTATCCTTTGACTTGTTCGGGCCATTACCTCCAACTCCAGATGGAAAAGCCTGGATTTTTATTGTTGAAGATATCGCAACCCGATGGGTTGAATTATTTGCTTTAGAACAAGCCACGGCTGAAGCTTGTGCAACCGTTTTACTAAATGAAGTCTTTCTGCGTTTTGGCGCTCCACGAAGATTAATAAGCGACAATGGAACACAGTTTATCAGCTCAGTCATGCAAAAACTCACTTACTGTCTGGACATTCAACATTCGTTTACGCCTGTATACCATCCGGAAGCCAACCCTGTCGAAAGGAAGAACCGAGATTTGAAAACACAGCTAGCAATCTACGTAGAAGGCGATCATCGGTCTTGGGCAGAAAGGCTCCCTAGCATAAGATATGCTATGAACACATCGCACTGTCTCAGCACGAGCTTTAGCCCAGCATATCTTACCTTCGGTAGAGAGTTAAGGACCTTCGATGATGTTAAACACGACCTTCATCAGATAGCTTTATCGGAGAACTTTATCCCCGAAATAACCCCAAAACTTATTTTGTTAGCAGAAACATTTAACCGAACGAGAGAAGTGCAAGAGAACAAAGAAGAAACAAGGAAGAAGGCAGCAGATGAACATCGGCGTCCAGCTCCTTCCTACCTACCCGGCGATCGCGTCATGGTTGCGGCCAATGTCCAGAGCAGCGCAGCTCGCTACCAAACAGCGAAGCTGGCTCCACGTCGCGACGGGCCTTACATCATCCTGCGACGGCATGGACCTTGTTCTTACGAGGTTGCACACCCAGCACAGCCTACAACTCCTCTGGGTATTTACCATACATCCGCGCTGAGCCCATTCCAGGGATCCGGCAACGATGTGCCTAATCCTGAAAGACCTTTGCGCAGACGCGGTAGGCCCAGAAAAGCAGACAGCAGCCTCTGAAACAACACTGGTCTCCTCGTCGGGACGT
Source organism: Xestia ashworthii (assembly GCA_950022955.1). Classification (NCBI taxonomy): domain Eukaryota; kingdom Metazoa; phylum Arthropoda; class Insecta; order Lepidoptera; family Noctuidae; genus Xestia; species Xestia ashworthii. The sequence continues at coordinate 9,972,838 of OX465562.1, read as the reverse complement.
CTTCGGGACCAGAGGGGGAGATTGTAACGCGGCAAACACCCAACCACGGCAGAAACACTCGCGCGCACGTGAACACGGCGGGCGTCATCACTACCCCGCACCACACGGCCCACCGCAGCGCTCCTGGCCGCCTTTATAAGCGCCGCCCGGGCTATGGATCATCAGTCTGAGTTCGGCACGACTTGGGTGTACACACCGCATCGACTTAGGTCGGTCACGTTTGCCCCGCTTCCTGCTGAGTTCAGATTAGCGCCTGCACTGTGCGAAGGTGGTGTTGGTGATCCACATTACTGACGTACAGGGCACGGTGCGCTTAGGGTTTTCGGTAGGGTTTAGTTAGATTACTTTATTTCTTTATTTTATTTGTTATGTTAGTTAGCTCTTTGTGTTACCATTAATGTACCTAGTTATTAGTTTAAATAAACTATTTATTGTTATTTTTGCAAAGTGGGTTTAAATTTATCTCCTCACACTGAACCTTGCCACAGAATAAATTAGATCAAAGCGAACACTGACCATGGCTTAAGCGATCCTTTATGAATATTCTTGTGCTCCAGTTGCATCTGAAATTCCAATGTTTCTGATTATTATCTTTTTAACTATCCGTCTATTTTTCTTAGCAGATCGCTCTGAGATTACTTACTATTGAAATCACTATGATGTCTATCCAGCGCACACAATGGCGGCACAGAAAACAGTTCCAAGCATTGAATTGCGAGTTGCGCAAGAAAGTTGTCCTAGAATGGCATGTAAAAGAGCATTTCCTTAGAAAAGAAAACGAAACAAAAGAAGAGGCTGTTTAAGTGCTTGAATATAAAGGAAAGTTACTCGAAGACTACCTGCTTTTATTTAATAAACATAAGCTGTGAATACACAATACTAAATGAGTGTAAAAAAAGGACAATTGCAGTCATTATATAGTTTGATGCTAGTTGAACTACTAGCAGATGTTCCAGATTTGTTGGGCTAAACAAGATACTCGGATTCACCTGTTCCATGTATTTTTAAACGCATAACCTACTGTTTTATGTGGATGATATCATCATCATTAAATGTATTCGCCAGCTTTTTCGTATTGCTAACATGTGTTCTTTAATTTCCGTGAGAAAGTTGTCGGAACCATTAAAACTCGTTTCTTAAATAGTTTGTAAGTAATGTGGTATTTTCCTCCTAGAAGGCGAGGGGCGGTGGGAACGAAGTAAACGGCAATTATTTAAGTTATTACATTTTATCGGTAGAACAAGTAATAAAGTCCAAGTCCAGAACATAGACCATCATCCGTTTTGTGGCGTCGATCACATTTTATTGATAATTTGTAACACATTAGCCACTGATATCGTTGATCCAATAATAAATCTGCGTATAAAATCAACTATTTATTACGCCATTAATCTGTAAATACATAACAGGCTATGACGGAGTATTTAAACGTGATGTTTGTGCAGTAACTTGGTGGTGTGATACTACCAACGTATGAAGAATTATGTATGTTTGTCGCGAGTCGGTGATTTCATTGGAACGAACGATCCTCTCGTCGCTGTATACCATCTCACAGAAACAAACAACATCGTTATGCATGCCATTCATATAATAACAACGATGGTGAGATCAATAGAAAATTCCGAATCATTGAAATGTTTCGTATCTATTGATTACATTACGCGCGTCGATTGCTTTTGATGCGCAATGGAATCATAAATTCATCATTTATAATGTACAGACTACAGAACTTTATATTTCGAGAATATATTTTTATAAATACTTTTGTTATCATTATTTGGGCAACACCCTTATAACAAAGGACTGACCCCATGACCCATCCCGTTTTATTTCATTACAATGAATAAATTCCTCAAATTTTTTGTTCGCGAGTTGTGGGCAAGAAAGGCAATAATAAAGAAATTTGCCGAATTACCCGGGCTGGGGGGCTGAAACTAATTAAAATTGATACGAGAGTTTGGAGTATTTGGGGGCGATCGCAATAGACGGAAGTATCTTTGCATGTAGCGTGGGTGGTGGGTGACGTTACCAAACGGATATTAAATTCAGTTTAGTTCGGGAACCCGTTAAATCACATTCACCGCTAACAAAGCTTTGTGAGAACTGAACATGTAAAATGTAAATAGGAAGTTATAGTGGAGGAAACTTGAGGAATTAATGACGTTTGAATTTTGAGGATAATACATTATGTAATTAAGTATGCGAAACAAAAACAAGTGGATTCGAGCAAAAAAATCACCATAAAATAGTTTGATATTTTCAAGTAGAAGCATACAATGTCTATACGATTATAGCTGATCGAAGTTTAATTAAAGACACTTACATCCTATAGAACCTAACAACAATATTCCATAAACGCGATGAATCGCTCAACTGCAACAATTAAATACACCTTGTAAAGGGGTAAAGATTGTTAGTTTAGATGCGGGAGATAATCTACGAAACTAGTCATCCGATTTGCAAAAGTCTTACTGATAGAAAGGTACACTATTGCCGTAGTTTTATATCGAATCAAGAAACTTCACGTGAGCGAAGGCGCAGACAGAAGCTAGTAGCACGTATCTTTTAATTGTATTAACAGCCATACGGCCGAATACTGAAACGTCACTCAAAATTAAAGTAGCTGTAGACACTCGTCGCACTCAAAATGACGTTTGGTCAAACAAAATTCATAGTTTTGGAGCTGCTCAAATGTTAAGCAGCCCTTAATTTTGAGTGAATTTCAGTATTCCGGGGTTAGAGTTCATATTTACGAATAAACTCACGCATTTAGCTTCCCTATTTTTGTCCGATCATATTTTCTCGGATCATTCATACTTATTCTACTACAATTAGTCTTTGATAGGGATAACTCTATTATAAACTTATGTGCTTATCTCACAATAGCAGAACATGCACTTTGTTCCATTCCAGTATCTAAAAACATCGGACGTATAATAGTTATGAGTGGGCGTTTCTCTGTATTGTATCACATATGCATACAATACAGCTAGCTACATAATGTATCTACAGGAATTATCACGTTGCTTATATTATAATCCTTTATATAGCGGTGTATATGTGATTTTCTTTCCCCATACATTTCCCATAGTTTATTGTTTGATACAATAAACTATGGGAATACAGTGTCAGTTTTAACAATCGTTATCTCTATTTGAAAACGTAGACGGATAGACGTTGTGGAAAATGATTATGTCGACACCCATGCACTAACAACCTAACGCGTAACAGCAAAGGTCTAGTTCCCACTTTGTCGTGACGACAGATAATCGTGTAGTTTTAAGCATCGTGGCTTGTAAGTGTTCACATAGGACGACACGATAACTGTTGTCCATGACTTTTGCCAACTAAAACCAAAGACAAACCGTCACGACATAGTGGGACGGGGCCTAACAGTAAACAGTCATTTTCCACATTGTCTGTCTATATCTACGTGTTCAGTACGTCATAGTGGGCTCGGTATGATGTACTCAGACGTGGTAACTGTTAGTGCGTCGATGACCCTTCCACCCTGAATTAAGTATACAATGATGATAGCATTTTGCCTTTTTCAGGAGTTCCTGGCTAAATAACAACAGCCGCTCAGGTTGATCTTTAGTAAGCCGTGCTTGCCTAGGTTGGTCTGTGGATGGGTGACAAAAACACGTTAATCCGTTGGTCCCGGCTGTCATTTGTCCATCTTTGAGATTTGTTATAGGTAGTCAATGCTCCATAAAGTCTGAGAACCAGTCTTAAAAACTTGGCTCCACGCTTGATGCCGAATTTTTGCCTGGTTACCTTTATGCTTTAGTAGAATCTGAGGAGTTTAGGACCAAATCGGTACTTGGTACTGGTAGTTACAAAATATTCCACTTAGATATTTGAAAGGTAAGTCCACCCACAACAATGATGCGGTTGTAACAATTTGCAGAAACATATTCGTCACACAGCTAAACTTCAAAAACACACACAATCCGACACGCAATAACGTCGAAATGGCGACAAAGTCATAAACAAATACAAATGTAATAAAGTACTTACCCCAGTACTGACTAGAGAGAGCATAATCCTCTCGTTGAGGGCGAGAGTCTCCCCTTGCTTCATTTTTATACGTTTCTTGTCGAGGCACTTCATCGCGTACATTTTGCCCGTATCCGCCTTCCGACACCCGTACACCTGTATACAAGATACATGTAAATAAGGTATTTATCTGTACGCGCCGCGCCGTGAGCATAACGTGCCGCTGCCAAATTGTACCTATGTGTACATACTCTTAAAAGGTTGTGTTCGGGATGTCTGCTCGTTACATCATTGGATTGTGATATCATCGTGCAAAGTTAACTCTGTTTAAGCGTCGGGGAACCTAATTGCGTTAAAGACAATTAATGATGAAGTTTGGCTTTTGAGCTTCTGATTCGGGATGTGAAGGGTAAATTGGGGATTTTTGTAAGCCCATAAGTAGTTCAGGGATTGGATTAGGCATTGTGTCACTCAAAGTTATCTGCACCGTATGACTGGCAACTAACAACATAGCTTAGCTCTGCCCTGCCAATCCAAAAGACTGTAACTTGTGAAACCCACATGTGAGATAATTGACGATATGTGTTTTTAACAAATATTTGATTTTTTTAATGATTACTATTCAGTAGGACATTATTTTATGCATTTCATAGCAGGTGTGTATCTTTAGCTACATAGCCAAGTAGTTTTTTATTGATAAATTTATTAAAATTAAAAGATATAGCCACTAACTTGTATTGACAAGACAGAGTTACCAAGATTAAGTACAACTATGGCAATGCAAAACACTGTAAAACTAATTACAGTGTTTTGCCTTGTATAAACATAAGTAACTTATTACGCCATATTAAAAAGATCAATAATTATATTGACTAAGCATATGTATCGAGTGCAGACTGTTAAGTAAGTCTGTAACAATTGTCAGGTAAGATCTTATTCCTTATCATCATTTCAGCTGAAAGACGTTCACTCCTCCCCAGGCCTCCCTCAAGTATCGCCCCAATGACCGGTCCCGTACGACTCGCATCCAACGGATTCCCGCAATATTCACCAGGTCATCCAAGTGGGTAGCCTTCCAACGCATCGTCTTCCCGTGCGCGGTCGCCACTCCAGAACTTTTCTGCCCCATTGGCCATCTGTTCTGCGGGCTATGTGTCCTGCCCACTGCCACTTAAGTTTGGCAATTCTTCGAGCTGCGTCGGTAACCTTGGTTATCTTACGGATGTCTTCATTTCTGATTCGATCACGCAAGGAACCTCCGAGCATAGCCCTCTCCATTGCCCTTTGGGTGACTTTAAATTGCCCTTTGGGTGACTTTAAGCCTCCTGATGAGGCCTATTGTCATCGACCACGTTTCGGTCCCGTAAGTGATCACTGGCAACACACACTGGTCTCAGATTTTCGTCTTGAGACACTGCGGTAAGTTGGACTAGAAGATACGAGTACCACCCACACACTTTCCTGAACGCTGCCCAGCCGAGTCAGATTCGACGATTGATCTCTTTATCGAAGTAAGACCTACTTAACTGGACAGTTTGTCCCAGATACACATAATCGTCACAGCTTTGAATATAGTCTCCGATCTTGATAGGAGTGGGAAATACATGGGCATTAAATATGACCTTGTTTTGTCCATGTTCATGTTATGACCTACTCTTTGAGAAGCTCTACTGAGGTCATGGAGCATTGTACTGAGGTCCATGGTCCCAGTCACGACCACTATATCGTCGGCTAACCAAAGATGGTTGATGTACTCGCCATTGACGTTGATGCCTAGCGCTTTCCAGTCGAGAACCTTGAAGACATTCTCCAGTGCAGTGGTGAACAGTTACGGAGATTTTTCATCTTCCTGTCTCACACCTCGCTGCAGAAGGATAGGTTCCGAGGCTTTTTTCTGAAGTAGAACTGACATGGTGGCGTTGTCGTACAACGATTGAACACCTCGATGCACCGATAGTTGATTTGGCACCGTTGGAGAGACTGCTGTACAGCCCTAGTCTCGATCGAACGAAAGGCTTTCTCGTAGTCCACAAACGCTAAACAGAAAAGCAGTTTATACTCTTCGGTCTTCGGTCTAACCTGCCGCAGCGTATGTATGTGGTCCACGGTGCTAAAGCCTTTTCGGAAACCCGCTTGTCCGGGAGGCTGAAAATCGTCAAAAACCTGCGCGCGAGATGATTCGTCATGACTCTTGAAAATAACTTGTAGACATGGCTTTGAAATGACATGGACCAATAAAATTCTTCAGCCGGGGAATGTTGCCCTTCTTAAAGAAGAATACCACCACTCCCCTGCACCAAGCCTGTGGCGTTTTCCCCTCGAATATGACGGAATTAAACAGCTTCTGAAAAGCCATAAGTACCGGTTTTCCATCCGCCTTCAGGAGTTTGGCCGTAATTCCTTCATCATCCGGTGCCTTGTTGTTTTTACAACACAGAACAAAACCAAGATCATATTGAATGCCCATGTAACATATACTCCTATCAAGATCAAACTTTTATGAGTACACTGAGACAAACGGTCCAGTTAGGTAGGTCTAACTTCGAGAAAGAGGTCAATCGTCGAATCCGACTCGGGTGGGTAGCGTTCGGGAAGTTGCGTGGTATCTTCTCGTCCAACTTACCGCACCGTCTCAAGACGAAAGTCTATGTGTGTGATGCCATTGCCAGTGATTACATACATGACCGAAACGTGGTTGCTGACAATGGGCCTCATCAGAAGGCTTAATGTCACCCAAAGGGCAATGGAGAGGGCTATGCTCGGAGGTTCCTTGCATGATCGAATCAGAAATGAAGATATCCGGAAGAGAACCAAGGTTACTGACGTAGCCTGAAGAATTGCCGAACTTAAGTGGCAGTGGGCAGGGCACATTGCTCGCTGAACGGATGGCGGTAGGGCCGAAAAGTTCTAGAGTGGCGACCGCGCACCGGAAGACGATGCGTTGGAAGGCTACCCACTTGGATGACCTGGTGAATATTGCGGGAATCCGTTGGATGCGAGTCATACGGGACCGGTCATTGGGGCGATACTTGAGGGAGGCCTGGGGAGTTGAGGGAGGCACACGTAAACTGAGCCGTCTTAAAACTTGCCAAAACGGCCGGGAGCCTACAATGACGAACGAAAGAGCGAGATAGCAATAATATTGTCAGATCATAATACGCTGGTGGGACGGTATCAACGTGCAAGTTAAGGGTCGGTTCAAAACACTGTATTTTCAATAACGCTCGTAGTTTGTTACGGCAAAATACTGTAAGCTTTGTTACAGTTTTTTAGCATGTTTAAACCATAATTTTAATGTAATACAGTGTTTTTTTGGTTGCCTTATCTTGCTAAATATACATTGTAATAAAAAAACTGTTAGTCACAGGTATGAAACAGCCTTCAAGAAACTGATTGGAAGTTGTTAAGCTAAAACACTGTAAGTCGACTTACAGTCTTTTGGATTGGCACGGCAGAGCTACAATTAGCATAATAATCGATATACCAAAGAATTTCCCCTCATAAAAATCCCCAACCGCCTTCAACCTCGCAAGGGTGACTATAATGACGAAGCGTGACTATAATGACAAAAAAAAACTCAAAATAACGAACTTTTACAGCTTGGTAAAGTGCAGAACTGAATAGGAAGTCGCGTGTGAACTGTGAACTGATTTATGACGAGCACTTCATGTCGCTTCCTGACATAAGTGCTCGAATTGATTCGTACAACACACGAACATGGTGAACACACAGTTTATTTTAAATATTATTTAAGCACACATTTGTGTTTACGAACTGTAAGAAAAAAAATGTATATAGGAAACGCTCAGCTTTTCTTTCTTAGAAATATAAACATATCAAAACGTTTGTGAAGCGTAAAAATGACCTAACGTCGATCAGATAAATCTTGTGTGTTCACAACAATGTAACTTTTCCATATTTGTGGCAGTATCCGCGTTCAAAATAGGATCTTTAGCGAAACGTGTACTACATACATATCAAAGTAGGTAACCACGGCAGAACGTAGACCTTTTTCAGGCCGCAACGACGGATCTTTTGCCAGATGTACTCAGGTTTGGAAAGGGATTACCGAATATAATGTAGCGTCATATTCAGTGAAAAGTATTTCAATACGCTTAAATAGAAGCTTTCCTGCTGAACTTAGTCCTTAGTCGACTTTATAAAATAACGTAGTTTTTTTTTCTGTTCACAAAAAGACCACCCAACTTCTAATTTTAATACAATGTAAGTAAACTATGTAAAACATAACATATTTGAGTGATCACGTAGTACTTGTAAGTGTAATATTAAAATACAGGCGTTAAAATCCATCACTATTCCAGTGGGGGAACAGGACGGCTTTATTACACCTACGTAGCGGCTTTCCGTTCGTCGAGATGAATATGAATATAGTAAACACGTTCACGCTGCAAGCCCAGAATGCTAATGATATTAGGTTTGGGACTTACATCGAGACTTGCGTAACTGACTTTGTGCTTTGAGTGTATTTATTTACGAGTTATATTCTAATGGCGGCTCTTACCTCGCCGAACCCGCCTCGCCCAATGATGCGGTGCACGCTGAAGTCATTCATTGTGAGCTGTATGTTTAATTCTAAGTTTTTCCATTGACAAAACCTTGTGTATTTGTCGCTGAAACAAAAGAGGTGTGTTATAATAGTGATCGGACTTGACGAGTAATGTTTCAACGAATCGGAATGACTTTTACCTTTCTAAGAACAATTTAAATGGTTCCCCTCGTAGATGTTGGAAAATTTCCTCAATGTAGGGCTGAAAACGATTTATTGTTAATCATTTTGAAGATTAATAAACAGCTCAATTTTCTTTTTCAATAGCTTGATCGAACATACCTCGAATAGATTCGGTGGTACTTCATGCTTCATTAAATATTTTTGTACATGCGCTACACACTCTTTAGAATAATCCTGAAAAAATACGCATATGATTTACAAGTGAAATAAACAAATACGGTATCGAGGTTAGATATAAATAAATTATGTTACTGGGAATGTGTACACATCACGTAGGTATGCTATATTAAAATAATGTATGAAACTTAGGTGTATAAATTACTGTTTTAGTTTATAAAAAATAACACTAGCCGTGATTTTTATAAGCTACTAGCTTCTGCCCGCGACTTCGTACGTGGATCCTGTTGCTTATGCCAGCGACAACGGGGTCGTCAAAATCGAAGATCTGAAACGTCTGATGTCGAATTCTAAGAGCCCGGGGACGGGAAAATAACGGATCGCTGAGAACTCAAGCGCAATTCTCTATCCGTGAAGGCGTGAACGTCTCCGACTCGCGAGACAATGCGTGACGTTCACGATCAGCGGTCAGTCGCGCATCACGTTCCCCACTTGTCTCTAGAGATCTAGAAGCCGATGCGTAGATACGCTTGGAACTCAAGTGCAATTCTCTATCCGTGAACATCTCCGACTCGCGAGACAATACATGACGTTCACGCATAAATACGCTGAGAACGCAGGCGTGCTTCGCGATCCGAAGAGGTTTCCACAGAGCAAGTTGCAGCCTGATGTTCTCGAACAGCATCAAGTCTCTTCTGACGCTCTTCGGCAGATTCTTGGGATCTTATGATTATCAATCTTTTAGCTCCTTTGGAACATTGGGAAAGATTTGACCTCTTTCTAGGCATGGTTATACTTTTGTTATGAAGATACCTGATCAATTAAAATCTAAGTGACTGCTCCTCTGCGTTACCGGGTAGGCTACCGAGTCACGACGATAAATAGAAAAGGAAATTAAACACTCAAATAACATAAGTCCGAAGGCATATTTATTCCATAAAAAAAAATGGGAGTTTTGGCCAGTACAGTCAAATTTTCAATGATATACCATCGTCATCGAAAATCAGTCCTAAACTGTTACCGCCTTCACCGCGTGGAGGTACTCCCAGCTTATGGTATTTTATAATTATACAGTGAAATTAGTGATAGCTTTGCAATAATTTTCACATCAGATGTTTCTGATCTTCGATTTTTTATAAGTCAACAGGAAATGCCCATCAGACCGAACAACTTTTGCTAAAACGTCATTCCTATATGTGTCATGGTGTAGCTGGGCTCTTGGAGTTCTACAACAGGTGTTCCAGATCTTCATTTTTTATAAGACAACAGAGAGTGCTCATCAGATTGAACAACTTTTGCTAAGACGTCATTACTATATGTTTTATGGTGTAGCTGGGCTCGAGTTCCACAACAGGTGTTCCAGATATTCAATTTTTATAAACCAACAGAGAGTGCTCATCAAATTGAACAACTTTTGCTAAGACGTCATTCCTATACGTATGTGTTATGGTGTTGCTGGGCTCTTGGAGTTCCACATCAGGTGTTCCAGATCTTTAAACTTATTCTCTCAGCAGAAAAATGCTCATCACGTGGATCAATTTTTGCTATGGTGACATTTTTGTATCTCTTGTAGTTTAGCTGGTCTGTTGCGGTTCTGCATAAGGTGTTCAAGTTTCCAAGATAAATTATAGCCTAATACCTTCTGCCCGCGACTTCGTTTGCGTGAAGTTTTAATATCACAACGCATCGCCTACTCAACGAAAGTTTAAACTGCTTTGTTCCCGCTTGCAACATTTCTTTTTGCTGCTCCGCTCCTATTGGTCATAGCGTGATGTTATATAGCCTATAAGCCTTCCTCGATAAATGGACTATCCAACGCAAAAATAATTTTTCAATTCGAGCAGGTAGTTCCGGAGATAAGCGCGTTCAACCAAACAAACAAACTCTTCTGCTTTATAATATTACTAGCTTCAGCCCGCGACTTCGTACGCGGATCCTGTTGCTTATGCCAGCGACAACGGGTTCGTCAAAATGGAAGATCTGAAACGTCTGATGTCGAATTCTAAGAGCCCGGGGAAGGGAAACTAACGGATTTTTCCCATCTGAGCAACACATACCGTTTGTTTCTTTTTGCCATTTAACAGCTTCACAAAAAGTACAATTTTGAACCATACCTCCGATGGCGGAATATGTGGCTTATTCAATCATAGGAGTATACGTAAATGCATTCCGTTCCTTATCAACCCAAGGAAGGTAGCCATGCCATACGGCTATATCTTGAGACACATCCGATTCTTCAGATTATATTGCTGTTCAGACAATATCGAAGTCGATCCGAATTCAAACGTTCGTTGCGCTCTTCTTCTGTCTCTTCATGCCATACTCCAGCAATTCTTTCTCTCTCACTTTCTAACTGATTATGAATATTTTGTCGCGTGCGTGTTCGGGGCAATGTACGAGTATGATAATCTCGAGCAGCAGTTAGTCGCGCATCACGTTCATCACTCGTTTCAAAAGACCTGTTAGTAGATGTGCGAATACGCTGAGAACTCAAGGGTGATTCTGTATCGGTAAACGTTTCCGATTCGCGAGACAATGCATGTCGCTCACGATCAGCGGACAGTCGCGCATCACGTTCCGCACTTGTCTCTAGAGACCCAGAAACAGACGCGTAGATACGCTGAGAACTCAAGCGCAATTCCCTATCCGTAAACGTCTTCGACTCGCGAGACAATGCATGACGTTCACGATCAGCAGTCAGTCGCACATCTATTCTTCACTGGTCTCTAGAGACCTGGATGTAGATGCGTAAATACGCTGAGAACGCAGGCGTGCTTCGCGATCCGAAGAGGTTTCCACGGAGCAAGTTGCAGCTTGATGTTCTCGAACAGCATCAAGTTTCTCCTGACGCTCTTCGGTACATTCTTGGGATCTTATGATCCTCAATCTTTTAGCTCCTTTGGAACATTGGGAAAGATTTGACCTCTTTCTAGGCATGGTTATAGTTTTGTTGTGAGTTGTGAAGATAGGTATCTTCACAACAAAACTGACCTGATCAATTAAAATCTTAGTGACTGCTCCCCTGCGTTACCCGGTAGGCTACCGAGTCACGAAGATAAATGGAAAAGGAAATTAAGCACTCAAATAACATAAGCCTGAAGGCATATTTATCCGATAAAATAAAATAATAAATGGAAGTTTTGGCCAGTAGAGTCAAATTTGCAATGATATACCATCGTCATCGAAAATCAGTCCTAAACTGTTACCGCCTTCACCGCGTGGAGGTACGAGATGTTATTTTATACAGTAAAATTAGTGATAGCTTTGCAATAATTTTCACATTAGATGTTTCTGATTTTCGATTTTTTATAAGTCAACAGAGAGTGCTCATCAGATTGAACAACTTTTGCTACGACGTCATTCCTATAATAATATGTGTTATGGTGTAGCTGGGCTCATGGAGTTCCACATCAGGTGTTCCAGATCTTCAAATTTATTCTCTCAGCAGAAAATACTCATAACGTGGAACAATTTTTGCTATGGTGTCATATTTGTATCTCTTATAGTTTAGCTGGTCTGTTGCGGTTCTGCACCAGGTGTTCAAGTTTCCAAGATAATCATAGATAGATAAATTATAGCCTATAGCTGACCCACGCCACTTCGTTTGCGTCACATAAGAGAGAAAAACGAAAGGAAAGAAAAATCCCCGTTTTTGCAACTTTTTTCATTTCTGCTCTGCTCCTAATGGTCGTAGCATGATGTTATATAACCTAAAGCCTTCCTCGATAAATGGACTATCCAACACAAAAAAAAAGAATTTTTCAATTTGAACCAGTAGTTCCTGAGATTAGCGCGTTCAACCAAACAAACAAACTCTTCTGCTTTATAATATTAGTTTAGATAGTATATAGTATAGATATATACATTTTTCTTTAGTTGACGTTTAAATAATTCATAGTTTTCAAATAAGTTTCAATATGTATCTCTATTTAGTCAATATGAAAAAGGAAGTCAATTACCTACAATCAGTGAAGTTTCATGTACCCAATATTTAAATAGTTCACATAGCACGAAACTTAGATATGTCTATAAGCTATCACAAAACAACATCGATTTGTAATTATGCCGACCAACTTTTACCCCAAAACAATATCAGATCTATACATTTCCAAATAGATAATTGAGCGGAATCGATCACTGAAAGTTTCATGGTCTATTCAGTGATTAAGGAAACTGCACTACTTTTATGTAAAATCGTCTTTTCAGAAACACGACAGTGGTAGTAAAACGGAGCTGCATTTATATTGAACAAACCTATGAAAGCGCAGAACTTTAGGCTCCTCGTCAAACAAGACAAGTTTTGCCCGTACACACGAATACCTGAAGCTTTATGCTTTTTTGTCTGAATCCACGAGGTGATAAAATCTAGAGTATAAATAAGTATTATGCAGCAGTTCAGACAGTTTCTCAACTAGTCTGATTAGAAATCAATAGAGACGCCACTGTTCATGAACGTTATTTGTTTTTATTGTCACCCGCTGAGAATGCGTAGTAGTTGCAGAAACTACATTTTAGCTTTCTTTTTCTCTCTGAGGTGAGTACTCGATGAAGGTAATAACAGCGTACTGGCGTGATGTTATGTCATGAACTGGTGTAAACAATAGACAGACATGAGATTTCAGCAAACCTAGTCCATTTGCTAATATTTATTGAGGAGCTTCGTTACCTATCTCCGAAGTTCTTAATCAAATCTTCACCAAATTGCAGGGGGACCACTACGAGAAAGTACTCTTCCGAAAACTATCCAAATCGCTTTATGTGTGCATACAAAATTTGAAGAGTTCTCTCTATTTCTCCAGGATCCCATCATCAGATCCTGACTTGATGATTATGGGACCACCTGTGAAACATACCCTTTCAAACAAAATAATCCAAATCGGTCCAGCTATCTTCGAGTAATCGTGGAACATACATATAAAAAAAAAGGTTCCGACGAATTGAGAACCTCCTCCTTTTGGAAGTCGGTTAAAAATCAGAAACTTCACAATGGATCCAGGTTACTCCTGGATCCATTGGATCAGGAAGTACGAAGTCTTTAGACTAACCAGGTTATCCCCGAAGGGCTACTTCGAGAGGTCTTTTAACAAGCAGAGGGAAAAAAAATAAGCTGATAGGTTTAGAATCAGAGATTGGAAGATCCATTATTCACAACATACAGATGATATCGTATTACGTCTACGGGGATAAAGGGTAACATTTGAAATAATGAGTGGCCAACGCTAAGCTATTTATCGGAGGTTCACGCGCCTGGGCAGCACGCCAACACTCCACTAACGAGGCTCATTATACAAACAACAGTCATTCTGGCCGGATACAACGCTTACGACCTCTTGTTTCGCAATTTCTATATTAACTTCATACAGATTTTGAATTGTAACTATTTTATTTTACAAAATGCTAAACATTCTCGTTGAAATGCAAACAGCAGCTTGCCTGCCGAGTAACGCAGTGCAACTTCTCTACGGACGATGTTTTTATGTTCATTTGCAAGTACCTCTTGCATTATAGTTTCATCAAAAACTTTTGCCACAAAAAAGAGAAAACAGAATCATGTCCGAATACATAACCGCCATATGCGGCAATGTTTGGAAACAAGAAGGTCCAATAACAAAGGCGCCGTCGTCGGCCTGATCTATAGGGACCCTACAACTTACGTATAGCTTACAGAGAGATGAGAGATGTTAGATTGGAAACTATTTGAAAACGAAAACCGCGACGCTATATGGACCACGTAGATCGTATCACTTTGTAGTCACTCATTTCATCGGGTTAAAAGCTTTTACATAATTGAAATATGGTTTACAAAGACTGTTCGTTGGGCTGAATATCACAGCAGGCAGGTAAAGTAAATTAAATCAATGTATTTTGTAGAGTTCAGATGTTTGTTTCAAGGTTTTTTTGAAAGAATACATAATATTATTTCATCTTCATTGCTGGACATAAAAAGTTTTTGGATTTTACTAAGCCTGTTTCAGACTTTTCGTCTGTTTTGATACAGCAGCGCTCCAATAATAGAAAGTTTATAAAAAAAAAACAACGCAGTTCAATTGCTTCTGGTTATTATTTCTGTATGCAACTGAACCAAATATTTGTCCTAGCTTCGGAATAAATCCACATAACGATAGTTATGTTATGCAAGTGAAGCTGAGTGCAAATCTCTTAGAACAACTGAGATAATCCCAAGAATTAAAACCGAACGACCGCCGAGCGACGAGGCTGTGGGCGAAGCACAGAAACTTGGTACGATATTTCTACTAACCATTATGTAGGTTTATGAACTTCATATACTGGATTTTAATATGACAATACAATATGAAATGACTTGTGAAGGTTTATAAGACGTACACATTAGATTTAATGTCGTCTTGCTCGTGGGGCAGAATTGTCTGGCAGCAAGGCATATGCAGTATGCATAACAAAATGGCTACTACGTTGGTTTATCTGAGACTGGCAGCGTTGTTGCAGTTACGTAGGTGGTACTTGTATTGGCTACAGCAACCGATGCAAGAGCATTGTCGGCTAAAGAAGACAAAGGATATCATCTAATCTAAACTATGAATGTTGCGTCGTCAGATCTATTACACATATGCATAGATCTTAATTTTCCTTTACTTACATGTGAATGTGCTAGAAGTTCTTTCATAATAAAATTGTCATAAATATCCCTTGCGATCCGTCGTCTTTCTTCAATACATTCTTGCTTTTCGTATAATTTAATCTGCCAAAGAAAACACACATGAAAAACTTAAATCAACACCATTTTAAATGAAAATGCCTATACATGGTTCATATTTACCTCTTCATAAAATTTTAATTGTGGCACTGGTTCGTCAGAAGTCTGTTCACAAAATTCCTTAAATAATAAATAACCTGGAACAATACAGAAATACGTTAAAATTATGTTTTTGTTTACGTAGCACTTCACAGGTTGGTTTCACGCGTATTTTTAACATGTGTATGTAAATTAATACGTATGATGTCAATTGATTGTGTGGCATCTGCTAATGTAGTCATAAGTGGTGTGCGTAACATGTAATAATCGTTGGATACGACAGCAGTCGATGTTTTGCGTCAAAATGGTATTACCGAGTACAAAATAAAAATGGCAAATAGGTACGTATTTTGGTTCCGACAATGTATGAACTTGTAGTTTATACCTATTTCGGTACTGAAACGACGTAATAACCAAAGAACATGTGATTGTGTAACTCTGAATGTACACCGCTCTTCATATTATGTAATTTTTCGAGTACAGTAACTAAGTTAGGTCCAATCCAAAGTACAACTTGAACGAGGATCCTGCAGCGTAGAGCTCGCTAGTACATGAGATGCATTATGCCGTTAGAAAGTAGGAACAAATTTCACAATTGTATCACGAGTTCATGACATAAAACATTTATAAAAATTGTGCTAGCTCTACAATTCCATCATCAAAACAGTTAATGTTGTTCTAAATTGATTAGATGAAGATTGTTCAACAGATGTATTTCTTTTCCTTAGCCTATACTACACTGTATATTGTCCCACTGCTGGGCAAAGGCCTCCCCCATAGCCTTTCACTTTTCTTTCTGTGCGGTTTCTCTACCACACTTACAATTTTTTTGGCTCTTTTCTTTTAAGGAGTAGTCAATCTGAGAGATCAAAATATCTCTATTTTCCATCTAGTGCTAGATTCAACAGAGACAATAAAAGACGACAACAAATTGTATACGTTCCCTGGACGCTCCTCTCCCATTATTGGCATGGAAAACTTCAAAATGATCGCAGAAACTACTTTAATCGACATAAAACCCAAACAGCTATTGTCTACTTGGGAACGAGCGACGGCGACGTGCCCCTACAATGTCCAGTCCAGCGCAGCCGATAAAGTTATTTACTGCAAGTCGAAGTGGGGCCACCGTAAATTGCGTTTGTAACTTGTTCCCGGGAGCCTCGCTGCAATATAGCCCTCTCGACCAACTATCAAGACTCATTGAAATTACAGCAATTTCTAGAAAAGTGCGCCCGCGGACAAGTGGGCTTAATGAAAAACAAATTGGCGTTATCATTTCTGGTTGGATTACTTTCATTGCAAGTTGAGATCTGCCTTGTGTCAATGTTTGCATTGAGTTGTATGATTGAACTTGTAAATAAAGACGTTTCGAATACTATACTAATGTACTTTGGTGCATCACAGACATCACAGTACAAGGAAGACTGCTTTATAATGACCGAATCGATCTTTGAACATGCAAGTACGAAGTACGTATCATTTGGTGAAACTTAACAGATTGCTTGCTATTTAATACCGAATCAAATAGCTAGCAAATCAAAGACCTATTTCTTTCTGACTTCCTAAATTTCTCTTAGATAAATTATCCCAGTTCAATAACTAAAACGCGACACGACAACTTTGTTGGCAAGGAATATAGCGTCATAACATTCATTCCGGTAATGTGACACAATAAATCACGATCTGGGGGTCTAAAAAGGCCACTTTAGCAGAATCATAATTTGAATCACGTTAAAATTTAAAATTCTTAAAATGGAATTTATGTCTATGAAAATAAGATCCATTTTACCGATTAATTTTTTTTAAGATGATTCAAATTGTGATTCTTCTAAAGCGGCCATTTTAGACCCGCTGTTCTAACGGGAATTCACCAATCACAATTATAGTAGCACTAAATAGTTAAAAACACAACGAGGGGTCCTTAGACTCCTTACATTTAAATTTGTGCGGATGTGAAATAGTCAACTCAATACTATCTAAATTCTAGTTCAACAAACTCAATCTAAACTGCAGTGCTCCGAAGCAATGCTTAGCTAACAGCACCGCAGCAATTTCCTTACATTTTCTAGGATAATCTACTTTATTTCCTACGTAAGTAAACTCACTACGCAACTGCTCATGTCTGGAGAGTAGGTAGTCTCCTGGCTTTCAGAAATGCCTCTCAATGGTATTGTCTTTTGATCCGCTGTGGGTCACTGATATATAGGGCAGATAAGGATCCTCTCGTATTATCCCTGTGCTCTATCTCCGTAAACGTTACCCCTAATCACCTAGGCTTTCGAAACTCTAAAAAAATACGAATCTGTTTGTCCTACATTCAAGTTGTTGACGTGCGTGACAGTCAGATTTGGCTGACCGAACGATCTACATTATTAATTCTACTTATTATATGAAAGAGCAAATGATATGATTATTATATTCCAAAAACTGCTGTTACGTGTAAATGAGTAGCGTGCGTGTTGCAAATGTGTAGTAGGAAGCTTTGACGTACGCGGTGAAGCTGTTTTAACAAGCTTATAAAGCAATTTTCTCGTTGGGAAAATAATTTGTAGGGCATTATTATTGGGATAGAAAACTTGTGGCTCGCAATATACTCAGAAAATGCACACTTCGTAACTGAGTAATTAACTGAGTACCAACCAACGCTTTAATCAAATACTCGAGTGCTGATTCACGCAAATGTCATGACTCTGCTGCAAACAGTAAAAAATAAATGGAATGAAGTAAAATAAAATATTACCCTATTGTACCGGCTTGGAGTGAAGTTTCGTGTTCACTTAACTGCCGGTAAAGAGCATTGTGTATTACCATAATTAGTAGTTTAATATAGAAACACATTAGGGAGGCTAGTTTTTCAGTTACATGTAAGTACCTACCTAAATGTAGAAATACTACAGTTATACAATGCGACACTTGTAAACCCTGAGACCTGTGTGCCATAAACCTACATGTTCCCTCAAGAGAAATCTTCGATATTGAAGTGTGCGCCCCAGCGGGCCTAGCACACAGCTGCACTGCAATCTCTATCTAACAGATTGACACTTATGTCAACACCAGGCTTTGCTTTCATCAAGCTCCAAATAACTAGACTGTGAGGGTGACATCTTGTGTCTAGGTATGTTGAAGAGTGGATACTGAAACATATTTCATGTTCATAGCATTTTTTAATAGATGAGCTAGGCAAATAGCAGAAGGAGAAAGGGACTGGACTGACAAAATTATCCTTAGCGACATGAGACAACTTCATTAGAGGGAAAGCAATTGTACGCAGAGCGGAAATAATCCGGCGTGCGGAGCTGTGCGCGGAACCAACGATGCGGCCTACCCTGCCCGCTTACGCTTAATCTTGTTTACGATACAAATCCCCGCAAGAAAGTTGTTACGAAAGTGAATTTGAATTAAACTTGTCTGGAATACTTAAATCAATGGCGTCCTACGCCTGTTTGCGATACACACCGGTTCAAACCGATACGATTAGCAAATGGTATGCACGTTGCACTATTTTTATCTTCGTTGTAGACTCGTGAGAATCATTGTTTACAGAGAGCATACATTATAATGCATGAGAGCACATAGCATGAGCAAAATTTATTAATAATGAATATGGCAATTTCAGCTAAATGTGGAAACAGTTTCACAAAGTTTTAATTTAAACATGTATTTTAACTGACGCATTTTGTAAGAGCAAAACATTTTGTTATTTTTAGTTAGAATAGAACACAAAACAAACATCAAAGACGAATAATAGCAAACATGGACGTGTGATCAGACGACATAAGAGCTCGTTCAATCTACGAAGCAATTGTAAAAGCGCAGACGTAAATCGCTCGAAAAGAAACGGCTCAAAGGGCCCTCGTGTTTACAGAACACTGTTTCTTTTAGCGTCGACCAACCAATAATGTTGTCTCTAATCTAAGCCGAACTGCCGAGGAACTTGGAAAGACGTGGAGGATTAAACGAGACGGAGCACTATTTTCGTTCGATAAAATTGTAATGTTGTAATGAAATCGGCTTAACATAATGTAAAGCTTTGTTATAATTTCAGTGAATACGTTTGGGCGTTTTTAGTGTCATGCTGATTTGCGGGCGGCATGCAAACTAATCCACAAGTCAAGTCCCGTGAGTGTAGAAACCACGCATCATAATAAACACTCATGATATTATTTGGTTGCTCTTATGGAGGAACCTTGTTTAAATTAGTGTTAGGATATGATGTCCACATAAAAAAAATGCTGAACCATGGCCGAAAATACCCGTATTTGGGACCACATGCTCTTCCAGGATCTCTGTAATGTACTGTATGAGCAATCAGCGACTTCGCCGGGAAATGCAAACAAGGTTGGTTTTGCTGTCAATTGACATAACGCCTCAGAACTTGCATGCGCCTCGAGCGGGTACCGTTTTCTCTGCCTCCTATACCCTTTTCTGCGCCTGTCATTGCAGAAAAGACCCCCACTTGGCTCATCGGAAAAGAGAACATTCCTTCATTGGACGATCTTCCGATCGACATGGTCGCGGTCCAAACTGCAACCGGTTTCTGCAATGCTGTGCAGTACAGTTACGAGCACTAATATGTAAACACTTAAGAATTGTTTAAATGTGTTTTTCTCCTTTTTTTTTTTTTTTTTTTTTTTAGGATGGGAAATCATCAAATGACTTCTCCCACTCTGGGCGGAGCGGGAGGGAGTGTCAGACTCTTACTGGCTAAAACCCATCCATGTTCCTTCCTTGCCCTTTACGTTCCGGGGCCGCGGTATCTCTTTCGAACAGTCCCGCAACCCCGGCAGGCTTCGGCCCTTGCGGGCCCCTCTCTTCTGCTGACATCTCTTTGAGGCGCGCGTGGAACACGAACGCGCCGTCGACACGGCCTGTCGTCACTAGACGTACGGACGGCTAGCTAGCCCATAGCTAACCGTCCACAGGCCCGCATCTACGGTGGCCGGTAGCCACCACGTGGCCCCCGACGCCCGGTGCGTCTCCCGCGGCGGCCGGGAAGAGAGGCTCTCTCCCTCTCTTGTTCCGCCACCTCCTTCGCCAGCATGACTGCTTCGCAGAAGGAGGTGACGGCTTCCCATTCCGTCTCGCTCCGGACCATGGATTGAACCAGGGCCGGACGCGAGAGGTCGCCGCCGCCGATCGCCGCTACGAGGACACGGCGGTGCTCCGCCCACGCAGGGCAGACCTCCACCGTGATGTGTTTTTCTCCTACTGTTCTGATTAAAATTTCATGTTGTTACGTACATAGTATTCTGGAGCTCATATTTTTATGAAAAAGATCCTATCTCCTAGTTATAATCGTTATTTCTCGCGAAAATACCTTTAATATCAAGGAAAGTGTAAACATATTGGTGCTCGTGACTGTACATTTGGGCCTGTAGCAGCTCTGTGGGCCGCAATTTTTTTTCTCGTAACTTCTCCTAACCGTACAGACGCTAACGGTTGTTCTGCGAGCTGGTCGGAGCTACTGTTGAGCTTCAACGGCATTGGAAAACCGAATACGGTCGAAACAATGAAACGTTCGTCTCTTTCAGATGTGCAGCGATGCCTCCCAGATTCACGTCTTTGAATATAGCCACAAATCTGTCTCCTGGAACCGTTGGAAAACTCGTCGAACAGAAAACGGCTTAAATTCAGTTTCCAAGTAACATCGCACTGCTGCATTCCTGACTGTAGAAGTGAATTCGCTTCAGCGGCTTCGACAGCCGTGGTATCCATCTTGAGGATTGTTTTGTTGCTTGAGCTGTTCACGCGTGTCTTCTTTAAAGCCTGGATTGCTAAGGATCCACACAAGAAGCAAGCGCTGCGCCCAGGCAGGAAGGGTATAGAACTTGTCCATGGTCTCTCGGATTCGAATTTAGTGTCCGTAGCAACGGGCACCTTCATTATTTGGCTATTTAGAATCGGCCAGAGGCAAGTGCGCGCACGTGGCTTGCCTATGTGTGGTTGCTTTTGTGCACGGTATGTACCATCACACCACCTCGGCGGTCTATCACCGCCAGGTGAGACTGCCGGTTGCCCGGCGACTGACGGCCAGCGACAGAGGTGGCTCAGGCGAGCCGATGATGTTGATGCCTGTCTGCACACGCTTTCAGGCCGGGCAGATCACTCTCCAGACTAAGCGGCCGTTATGTGTGTGTATGAGCGGCAATGTACTTGGGTAACACCGCTCATGTCAGCGATAGAATTGCGAGCCCGCGCCGCACAATCGTCGCGTGAGTTTGATCGCATGTGGAGTCATGTGTGTAGTGCGGTGCGGGTCGTGCCTATATTAGAATGACCCACATTGACCTGTACCGGCGTTTTATACCCCTGTAGGGTGGTACAACTAGTGGCTCCTTTAACGTATAAATCAAGGCAACAGTTATTTAAACGTCTCGTCTACTTTTGTTATACGTAATAATGGATGTGTTTAATGTGTATGCTAAAGGCAAGGTACGTCTGAAAATTATTATCGAAAACGGTGCGATTTTTGTGACGCCGTGAGTACATAAGAAAGTTCGGATTGTCTATATGTGTTTGTCGCACAACCCGCACTGTATACGGTACGTTCGAAATATATTTCTAAATACCTACAACATGGTGCGTTAACGTCTATTACAATTAGCATTACAGATACTGCACCCATTAAACAAGATAAGGCTGTGGCAAACATTAGGAAGTACCATTTCAAGTTGTGCCCATTAGTCCTGCCATGGACTGTTAGTTAAACTAATCGAAATAGTCTCCAAAATAGTATGAGGGGTAATTAACCGTTCAACGATCGCGGAAGACGGATACTGCTGATCAAAACATTCTAGACGCTAATCGTGCAGTTACGTTCTCCGCGTTATACAGTCACAAAAACCGTGCATTATTTTTACGGATGGCCGTAATTCCTGATGTAATTGCCCGATTTATTTCTTCAGCTCCATTGGAAACTTTTTACTGTTTCATCTACAAATTATTTACCTCCAGCTACACTATAAATTTTTACTGTGCGTTAGCGATTTAAGTACCCATCAATTTTATAATAAAGTTCGGAAGTGACGAAATTGGCACATTCTTGACATTTATCTTTTTTTTTCGTGTCAGCACGAGCTTTATTTAGTAAGACCTTCGAACGGTCATATCTCACAGGTTTTTCAGGTTAAAGAAATGACGGTACGCCATGATGCTTCAAGATGTACCTAGGTAATTGGATGTTCAAACAGTACTCACCTAAGACCTGATTGAATATTTTGTCAAAATTTACTTCATTCTTCTTTTCCATATATTTGTGCATTACACTTCGAACACTGAAACAAACAAAAAAGTAGTTTTAAAATGTGTTCTAGAGCGATAACAAGGATTTGGTTTTCGCTAGTTACTGGCAAAACATAGGATTATTAATTTGATAAAAACTTAGACGAAACAAAAGATGTATGGATTGTGTGAGGAATGAAATGAAAGAGAAAGGAGAAAATAATGCCGTGACGTCTGACATCCAGACTGGAAAAAGAATAACGTGTTGCACCGCGACCCCAAGTAGAGTAGCTTTTCTGTGTGCTGTGATGTTGCTCGTAAGGGCAGGAAAATGATGACGATATGAAAAAAAAATCTGCATCAAAATAGTAGGATCAGGCAGAAATGAAAAAGTAACGTTAGTTCATTTAGGTGACGCACGATGGTCCTTTTCCGCACAATATCTAATGGCATGGATGGCGTGCTATGATATAACTTGTCTCCTTATATTCAGGTGGATATTCACGAGTATATAATTATGGCCACTAATTCCGCAACAAATTCACCAATAAAATGTATAACAATGCCACGAAGTCGCGACTTAAATAAAATGTTAGTTTATCGTTTTGTTTACCGTGTCGCGACCACCATATTTTTTGTGTGAGGACGTGCCTTTGAACTTTTTACGAGCCCGTCTGTAACGCGACGGTAAACTTAGTAGAGTGCTTACTTCGCTTCTTGCATACCTAGTGATGTTGGCTACAAATGATACAATATTTGTTTGAATCTACGTAGCTGATGTTGGAGACTGAAAACCAGGCTGAAGTAGGCCACTCCCAGTTCAGCCTGGCTGATTTTCTCCTGCTGACCAGATCGCACGAATTTATGTAAGTACCCGGAATGATGGGGAAACACCGTCAATTCACTGGATGCCTGACTGAGGACATCGCCGACGATGTCGTCCCCGGTGACGATTTAATCATGTTTGCGGGAAAAACTAGGCCAAAGAAGAGAAGAACACGAGCACAAGGAAGAGGATTAAAAAATAGAACTCTTTGCCTTTGGCCTCTAGTATAGGTATAGCTAGTAGAACTAACAAAACATCTCTATCAAAAAAAAATCTGCAAGAGAATGTCTCCATTTTCCTGGTAAAATGAAGCAAACATTTCATACTTCAAGAACTGGTAAACGCATCGAGATCAGAAATAATTACATTGATGCACTTACGAAGTTACGACCTTCGTGAATATTCAGATAATTATTTATTTATACACGATAACACGAATCATCGATTCGATTTTTTTTTTGCAAAGCTAGGAAAACTCTATGCGGTCGGTGATATTTTAAAAAGAAAGAGGTTTGCAGGCAGGTCCGATAGCAGTCGTCCAAAACAATTCTCAGAAGTCTCTCGCCAAGAGACGATCCGTAAGTTAGTCCAGAACTACCTACCTAGGTACTAAGAAAAGTCCTTTCATATGCAAGACTAAGGACTCCTCCAGACTTTTCGTTAACGTTTCTATGATAAAAACATGGTTAAATACAGAATGTCCTTATAGTAATGAAAACGATCTACCATAACAAAGAATGTGGTGCCTCGAACAGGCAGATAGATTTGCCGCGACTAGACCAACACGCAGTTTTCCTAATTATGCGTTCTGCAAGTGCTTCTCTTTGAATACTTACCTACTTATATTCATCCCGAGGTAAAACGTGATCTTACATGCTGATGTAGGGACATCAGCACTGCGCGAGTTGTAGACTTGTAGATGCTACCAGTCTAAATAAGGTACAAATCCCGAGGTTTTCTTTCAAGTGTATAGGTACCCTGAAATCAAATACTGTCTAGTCCCATGTGATGCGATGTGTTCAAGTTGGAAACTTTTCTCTCATGTACCTACTGTCACAACTTTCCAAAGAAGTTTTAAACTAGTTTGATTCGTTCTATGCTGCGCAACGAAGATTTTTCTCCACAGAGACAGAATCATTGTCTATGAACGTATGATATCCAGTAATCGAAATATTTACAAAACGCAATTTTCTCAAGGATTCAGTGGCACTTGGATATTTTCAACCGACTTCTAAAAAGAGGAGGTTCTCAATTCGTCTGTTTTTTTTTTTTTTTGTTCTTCCCGTTGGGTCCCATTTTAATTTGTTGAAGATCTGATGCTGATCTTCGGAGATATACCTACAATGGAACTCTTCAAAAATAGACGGCAAATCTGCAGTGATTGCTGCATCCACTTGTAGGTTCATTGTTTATACTACATCATGACGTAACATCACGCCTGTATGCTCTGAGGGGGTACGCAGATGTGTACAATATACCCAGATTTCGACAATGTTTGTTACGTCAGAACTTTCGACTGGGTGAACCGATTTTGATGATTCTTCTTTTATTTGAAAGCTGGTGCTTTCCGTGTGGTTCCATGTCAATTTGGTTAAGATCTTACGCTGATCTTCGGAGATATAAATGGAACTCTTCAAAAATACACGGCAAAGCTGCAGTAATTGCTGCAATCGCTTGGTTGTTTATTGTTTATACAACATCATGACGTAACATCACGCCTGTATGCTCTGAGGGAGTATGCAGAAGTGTACAATACACCCAGATTTCGACAGTTAGACGTGTAAAGTTCCATTTAATGGGATCCCGGAGAAATAGAGGTAACTCCTTTAATTTATAGGCACACCAGAAGCGGTTTGGGTAGTTTTAGGAAGAGTACTTTCTCGGAGTGATCCCATTTCAATTTGATAAAGATCTGGTGACTTCGGAAGATAGGCAACGGAACTCCTTAATAAATAATAGCAAATGTACTGGGATCGCTGAAATCTCACGTCTGTCTATTGTTTACGGTTCATAACAAAAAATCACACCGATACGCTGTGAAAGGGTAAGCACATGTGAACCACTAAAAAGTGAAAAATAAAAACTTTTTTAAAAAAGTAGGTACCTATGTTAGTTTCAAGCACCAAGGGTCGGCTCTAAGCCCTTACCTCTTCCTGGTGATAATGGACGCTCTTACGTTCGACATCCAGGAAGAGGCTCCCTGGTGTATGCTGTTTGCCGACGACATTGTGCTAGTTGCCGAGAGTGGCCTAGAGGTCCAGAGCAGATTGGAGGTGTGGTGGCAAAGACTGGAGAATGTTGGCCTGAAATTAAGTAGAACCAAAACGGAATACTTGTTTTGTGATTTCGGCGGTCTCTCCAGTCCTGTTTTTTTAAACTTTCACGATCAGAACACATTATAAAACATATGACATCCGGGTATTTATCGCGAATTTACCTTTAATTTTATCCCGACGTGGTGGTCGCGGGGTCTCCCCGCGACCACGGCTGGTGCAATCCGGTCGAAACGTCGGGATAAAATTAAAGGTAAATTCGCGATAAATACCCGGATGTCATATGTTTTATAATGTCTCCAGTCCTGTGCCCATAACCCTTGCCGGAACGCCCATACCGGTCTGCTCCAATTTTCGGTACCTCAGGTCGCTTATTCAGGGAAATGGCGAAGTAGACCGGGACGTAACGCACCGGATCAACTCAGGATGGATGAAATGGCGACAGGTCACTGGAACAACTTGCGACCCACGGATGCCCCTCAAGTTAAAGGGGAAAATATACAAGTCCGTGATTAGACCTGTCGTATTGTATGGATCAGAATGCTGGGCTGTGAAGAAGATGGATGAAAAACGATTGCATGTAGCGGAGATGAGAATGTTGAGATGGATGTGTGGAGTGACAAGAATGGATAAAGTAAGGAATGAATATATTAGAGGAAGTTTGAAAGTGGCACCCGTTACTGAAAAATTGAAAGGAAGTCGTTTGGCTTGGTATGGACATGTAATGAGGAGGGATGAAGCGCATGTGACTAAAAGAGTGATGGACATTAGTATTGATGGATGGAGAGGGAGAGGAAGGCCAAAGAAAAGATGGATGGATTGTGTAAAGACTGATATGAAAGAGAAAGGAGTAAATGAGGCCGTGACGTCTAACAGGGGAGAATGGAAGAAGAAAACGTGTTGCGCCGACCCCAAATAAAATGGGACAAGGGCAGGAAGATGATGAGGTACCTATGTTAGTTT
Source organism: Xestia ashworthii (assembly GCA_950022955.1). NCBI lineage: Eukaryota > Metazoa > Arthropoda > Insecta > Lepidoptera > Noctuidae > Xestia > Xestia ashworthii. Next base: position 9,945,917 of record OX465562.1, on the reverse strand, counting down.
AATGAACATGTAAAGTTCACCTGATACCTACCTACATCCTTCCAACTTTACGACAAAATAGCGCACAGCGCGTGCGAAGTTTAAACAAGTGTAAACGCTAGAACATTTGTTAAACTTGTTATATTTTTGGTAGCGTCCAATGTGAATTTGTAGACTATTTGTCACCATCTTATTGATGTACAACAAGTACTCAACCGTATGATCAATACAGCAAGCGGCGATTTTAGTCTAAGCGCATCGCTACAGACGAAACAAATGAAAACACCGAAATAATATTTTTTTCAGATAGGCGACGACGCCGCGCTTACGGCTCGCCGACCGCTGGTTGACGGCTGGACGGCACTAGTTCAATCATTTTGAATCCGAACGTTAACGTAAGCTACGGTACGAAGAGCCATAGGCTAGGGTACGGAGAACCGTAAGCGCGGGGACTGCAAGTCGACCACGCACTGCACCGCAGTTCGTGAGCTTGTCCCGAAGCGAGGCGATTACGTTACGATTCCGATTAATGTGCGTTGCAGTAGGGAGTTTCATACAAATAATACTGACCGGCTCTCTAGTTGATACGGTGACGATCCCTTTCCGATTTGATACGTGTGCTACGACCCATTAAGGCGCAGACACATGACTTTTAGTGATTTTAAATTGATCATCACGTCTTAACTTCTAGTCTAATTTCTTTGAAAAAAATATATGTTATACTAGACCATTTCTTTCATAATTTGATATGTGAAAATGTGAAGAAATATTTTTATAACTTAATGTAATTCATTTGTGAAGTAATGTCTAACGCGGCAAAAAAACGATCATCACGCAAAAACTATCGGGCGTATTTGCATGAAACTTAGATCATCTCAAAGACAATTTAATCCCCTTTATATTAGTATACGGCTTTTATCCGTATTGTGTGTGTTTGATAAATCAAGGTGGGTTGTTTTTTCGAATAATCTTGGTGCGGGGCTCCTCGGGGCGACAGGCGGCAGTGTATCGCTGACCACTCTCACGCACGGGTATACGCTATTGCTAAACTTCTCCCACTCGCTCAAGGTCGCTTACTGACCACTTTTCACGGGCAGTGACCGTGGTAGTCGGTGGAGCACTTTAAAAAACTAAATGGGTTTATGGTCGTTTTTCAGGAGTTTTCTTGCATTATTTAGCTTACTAAAATCGTGATTTTTATAGCGAGATTTTCGAAGACGAACATCGCGAGAGTGAGCGTTTGGATTGTGTGGGCGAAAACGGACAGGGAACGCGAACATAGGCCGAAAATCTTGGAAATCCATCGAACTCGTTTCATCCTCTTCGAATGCCCGAATCGCTACGAGTTTGTTCAAATAGGCTCTTATTAAAGACGAAGGGAAGAAGGTTTTAATTCGAAAGGACAATTCTTTCGAGCTGCAGTGATTGAGTTTCCCGAGCGAGTTTTTATCGAAGTTGATTACGGGCGATTTTTCGAGGGCAAAGTGCGTTGGAAATTACAAAAATGCACTTTAACCAAACTTAAGGACATTTCTGTTATATGTAAAATATTAAGTATTGTTGTCATTTAGACAGACATGCTGCATTTTACCATGTAAATAGGTAATATACTTTTATCAGAGTGCACATGTTAGTGAACAATGATAGCAACCTGATAAAAATGATTAGAGCAAGACAAAGAATGGCTGGATACAATAATAATAAGTACTGTTTACTAGTCTGTAATTAGTTATTGTATTACTGTGGCATTTTTTTACTGTTCCTTATACAAGGACGAAAAACATCTTAGATGTTTTTAATTATTTGACTTCTTAGATGATGTTTAATTTGATTAAACTTGCCATAATAAGCACCCAGGCTATGATCGAAAAAACACCAAAAATAATTAACCAATATTTTAGCCTTTGTGTTTTTTTTAATAAATAAGAAAATTCATTCTCTAGGGTATCAAAACAGGTGATGATATAATATAATATGTTAATAGCAAATGTAAAAGTCAATACTTTAAAACTGACTTCTTTTAAAACCAGCCAGTTACTAAAGTGTATCGTCCAAATAATCTAATTAGGCTAACCCAAAACATCTGTTAGTAGCCTCAATTCACGAATGAGTCACTTAAATGAATCAGAGGCCATGTATTCTGTTAACTTGGGGTAACAGAATTGTGAGTAACAATAAAATTGTCACATTCCTTCCTGTTTCAAATGTGAGAGGTCAAACTAGGCTCTTGAGCTGGATTACCAGTTGTATTTTTTTTGCATAGAGTATAAACTACCATTTAGTTTTGTTTCTGGGAGAATTCTGGTGGACTGAAGATATCAGATGGATTTGAAGTATTCTTCTTACCCTCAGAATATACCTGGCATAGACTTCGTAGAAGATGGTGGGACGAGCTGGATATAACCAACAACCAGTGGTCCATTAACGTTTATATTTATCCGTGGTGCTAGGCAACTGGGCCTATCCCAGTTGTAAACGTCCCTTTGTGCCTATTGGCCTTGTTTCGTTCTGTCTCCTGCTGATATGGAGGGAAGTGGAAATTACAGTTTTTTATTTTAATACTCCTCCGCTATACTTTCTGATTAATTTCGTTGCGGGATCCAAAACAGTTAAATTCATTCTCTGGGACTTCGCCGAGCTTCATTGTCTCGGCGCTTTTCTGGTGGTCGCCACTGTTGATTCTGGCTTTCAGGAGTTACAGTGGTTTGGGCGTGTGTGTGTGAAAAACCAGTGGTCCACATTAGCCAAGGATAGAAAAAACTAGAGGTCATGGGGAAAGGCCTTTCCCCAGCAGTGGGGTGATGCAGATTAACAGTATCAGTATCAGTCCTCACATTATCATGATCAGGACAGTTCTTCCCTGAGTAATCAGATGGGAAACACTGACATAGCTAGTTAAAAAATCTTTGTACAAACTACAGCCTAATCAATATAACAGAATTCTAATTAGCAATTATTATTATTATGTAGGAAGTATTCAGTTTATAATTGCACAATCAATGTGTAGGTACATTGATATAAATACCAAAGTGTAGGCCTAACAATGGTTTAAAAGTTAAAACCCTATCCATACAGCAAATTCCAGCATATTTTTTCCTTCAGAACTATAATACCCAATATTATTTTACATAACCTTACACTTATTTAACCATAAATGATTTAAATCCTTTAAAGACATGACACTTCTTACTTCCATTGATTCATAATCTTTTCAAGGATGACCCAAAAGTGGAAAAAAATAATTGAAAATTTGTATGCTTCCATCTTTTGATGAGACAAGTTTCCTTAAAAAATACATGCTCTAAAATACTAAATTATTAAAAAATACTTTTTTTTGATACCTATTTATATTCAAGAAAATTAATTAACCCATAAATTAACATTCATAATGCTTAGGAAACAATAAAATAAAAAATGAGATGTGTGATGTCATTTTGGTTATAACTACATGATCTAAGTGCAATGACCTCAACAGATGTTAATGACCTAAATTTATTTCCGTTTTGTTTACTATCATTATATGAACAAAACATTGGTCCTACATTCATTCATTTCGTCTTCCTCATACTATTAAAGTTCTACCATCTCTAATATCTCATTTTCAATAATTAAAAATGAATCAAAACTCATAAAGCATAAACTTTGATACGAATAATTAATCTTTATTCGGAATTGTAATTTCATGTGATTAACTCATTAATTCTCCGGTAAATTAAACAGAATTCATAATACATCGTGCTAAAATCAATTTTGTAAACAAGTTCAGAAGTCTCTCTTTGAATCGTGTAAACACGATCGACTGAGCTGCCATGTCGTAGTTTTACGCCTGGGGACATTACCTTGGGTCTGGCAGAACTATCTTTTTACTAGCTCGTGCTGCTGGAGTGCATTTCGACTTCTCCATAGCCATCAAGTAGCTGACGTCGGCCAGCACAGCCTCGAGGTCCGCCATTTTGAGTCTCAATTTATCACCTTCACCAGACAAAAAATAAATAACACTGGTTCGCAACACAAACACTAACTAACTCAAGTCGATTTCAGCTGATAGTCATAACTTTCCTCACATCGCGACCGTTCACCGTTTCACAGAATTTGTTGATGAGTGGTGACACATGCTGATCATTCACATTCGCAGAATATTTTTTCACTAACATAGGACCACGTAACTTATTTGCAAACTATCATTAATGATAAACGATCAGTTTCTAATTAATTTTAGCAAATATTACACGGAAAGAATCTATAACAAATAATGATTTACAATCGCTAAAACGTAATCTAATCCAACACCCGTCACTCCGCGACTACGCACACATCCGGAACACTGCACTCACACTAATGAGTCTTGTTGTAAACACGTACAAATACTATACGGTTTCCCACACACACACAAAACAATTTTCTTCGTTCAGAAACGCGGCAAATAAGAATAAAGAAACAGGTTAATTAAACTTTGTTTAATTAAAATAAATAACAAGTCGATTCATGGAATTTTCTTTTGTCTATTTTGCTTAAAATCTGTTGTTTTTATTTCTCTAGCTACTTTTTCAAACATCTCAATGTGTCGCGTCGCACAGGCAACGCCCTGAGACTTTTTATTTTACATCTCCATATCAACGTAAGCGCAACCAACCAAGCATCCATCCGTGGACTTTTTGGCTGCAAGTTTGTGATTGATCTTCTATAGTGCGTCCCATGGCGTTGCGGCTCGGGCCTGTGCTTCGATAAACTGACAATATGACATTTTCATAGGTCTAGGCGATGGAAAAACTCGCATCGTGTGTTATAAGTATTAAAAATTTTTAATTTGTTAAGTTAAATCTAATCCAATGCAATGCAACGGACGCAACTTCCAAAATAAGGCGGCCCACTCATTATTCCAAACGGCTTTCGGGAAACGGTCGAAATTTGGGTTCACATCCATTCTACTGTTGAATCCGCTTGCTTAAGTGACTCCAGCAGATGAATCAAATCTTAAAACTACACTTAATTATTCGCTTATCAGACAGCGTAGCAGACTGTTAAGTGTTGGATGATAAATGGACCGCTTTATTTTTTTTGTCTATGTCACCAAAACGACAAGATGGGCTGAATAGCTTTTGATACTTTGGCCCCTTGGAAAAAAAAAATTAAAATAGCTGCCGAAGAAATGTCAATGAAGCTGTCAAAATAAATTAAATTTTAATGTTCAATCTAATGATTAAGACATTTTGATAAAGCATTATGACCTAGCCGGCAGTCAGCAGTGTGTTTTGGGGAAATTTCAAGCCAAAACCGCGTTGTAAACTTAACCACAGTGTAAGTAATATTGTTATTGCTATATACTTTCATATGAATGACACTAATTTTTGCTTTTTAATTTCCTTATAAATTTTTGCACTAACACTACGTAGTGCGCGTATCGTGCGTGTTAAATTTTTCTATGATATTATCGATATTATAATACAGTTTGAGCAACAGACCGACTTAGTGCAATCCACGTCCAATTTAAAATCATCATGTCTGTCTATTGTAATAACTTCAAGAATTTGTATTCATAAATTTGAAATATTTGCAGCAAAATGATGGAATATTGCCCCCCTAACGTGACCCTGGGAGAGATATGGGTGGACCACGGAATATCCCAATGTTTTATGGAGACAATCTCCGCTATTTTCATTGGTGGATTCCTGTTAATTTTTGGACTGATACAGATTGTTATGTATAAGAGGTATGTATACTATTCGTTTTGATAAGATTGTGCTGTAATGCATTATAGACATCATTCATCATCATCCTCCTATTTTTTTCTGTGAGGAAATATTCTATTTTCACACTTAATATTGAAATTATACCTTTCTCAGTCAACAATATCAATATTAAAATCCTGTACACAACATCAGAAAATATTCAGAAATGCTAGCATCCTCAACAATATTTTTTTGTGAAAATTATGTTAATTTTATTCAAGACCTAGTATATCAATATTTTACAAAAACTTTCTAGAACCAATGTTCTTTAGAACTTCTGAAATAAGTCTTGTCATATTAAGTTGCAATTTATTATCTCTAAGCATCAATCACTATGTACAAGGTAGGAGAGCCACTGACAGCTGTTTTTTTTAATTACCAACATAAAATTATAAAATTTTAAATGTGGGGGGGGGGTTCCAAATGATATACTGATTATGTGGTAACTGTTTTAGTGTCTGTGTCCATTCCACCCTTTTTTTTTTTTGGATGGGAAATCATCAAATGACTTCTCCCACTCAGGATGGAGTGGGAGGGAGTGTCAGACTTTTACTGACTAAAACCCATCCATGTTCCTTCCTCGCCCTTTATGTTCCGGGCCGTGGTATGTCTTTCGAACAGGCTCACAACCCCGGCAGGACTGTCCATTCCACCCTGCATATTCCATTTGCCTAGCCTTTTCCTCAAATTGGTTTGATGGATTCCCCTCCCAGTGGAACGAAATGCAGCTGAATACCAGTATTTTTCATGGAGCTGCTGCATAGAGGCGAAATGTTAAACATTAATTATTAGACTATACTATTGTATTGTATTGTACAACTGGTATCCGCAACTCCACGTCAAAGCGCGTATTTTGCGTATGGGCTTATAATCCACCTCGCGGGCCCAGTGCGGGTTGGTAGATGTCACATGTCTTCGAATTTTTGGTTCTAGGACATCCGGTTTTCTCACGATGTTTTCGCTCACCGTTTTTGAGAGCAGTGGTGATGAAATAAATTACACAAAGTAATGCGCCTGCCTGGGTTAAAACCCACGACTTACTGTTCATAAGTCGGGGGCGCCACCACTGGGCCACCGCTGCTCTCTTAGACTATACTATATTATGTATAAGGAAAATACTAGACATTTTAAATTTGGAATGGAAGTCAAGTAGAGGGATACGGAAACTTTTTGAAGATATTATTAACCAATCTTAAGTATGCTGGTAATGTTTTCTCAGATAATGATAACACTGACATATTATACCCAAGTGTTATCAGTTAATTTATACAAAGCCTAGTTATTTTATTGATCACATCTATTGTTATCCACTCCATTAATATACTAGTCATGTTGATATTATGTAAGTGACCTATTAAAACATATGTTGGCATTTTCTCCTATTTAATTTTTAATTAATCTGGCTGAATTGGCTGATTATATTTGAATGCAATGATAAGAATGCTAATTGATGTGAGATTATTATTGTAATTTCATAATTATAGTTTTACAATATAACTAAAATATAATTATTGAAAAAGACATACATATATTTTTTTAAAGTACTTCCTCCAGTATTACGAATGGCATAGCTAGTATTATAATAGGCCCTGTTTCAAAATTGGCATATGCCCCTCTCCTCTGATTGTGGTGAGTCCAAAAGGAGGCTAATGTTTGTAAATCAAATCATTTATTTTTTTGCAAATATGAATAAATAGATGCTCTTTTTTAATAACATTCTCCACATTTTGCCATCACATAGGCATGCAAATAGTTAGTTGCCAATTATAAATTTAAAATAAGTGGTATGTCATTAAAATTACATAATGGAATGTAATAAGCCATAAGCAGAATGAGTTAATTTGCAGGCTTCAGGCTTTTGCAGGGTCCTATATTATTCATATTGGGGAATATTATTATTGTCGTAAGCAGACATTGACAATTAATATCCATGTTTTTTCTAAATAGGTTTTTAATTACACCTCATTGCTACTCAGACTCAAATTTATCCATTCATTTAAAAAAAATCCTGTTTTCTTACATTCATAAACCCATGCCTTTTTCTCATGGGGTTAAGGCAGAAACGACAGAACCGAGCTAGGATCCTTACTCATTACTTCTACTTTGTCCGTGTTTACACATCATGTATTTCTAGTTCAACATTTTTTCATGTAACAATAGGCATGATGACATTATCAAAAAATTACAAATCTATTTAGTCCATCAGTTAAGGTATTGGAAAATAATGAACATGTATTTTTTGTTTTTGTAAATCAATGAATCGCCACTGAGCCCCCTCTCCCGAGTTTTGATCAAAACTCGGGAGAGGGGGCTCGTGTCACTCGTGACGTCAGAACGCAGTAAAAATTATACCAAGGCGTGACGTATTGAGAATTTTAAAGGCGTCGTATCTTCGTCAATTTTGGTTTACGTAACAAAAGAAAAAATACGAAACAAATATTTTTTGATAATCTAAACGGATTAGGTACTCGTAACTAGATTTATTGTCATCTAAACTATAGAATAATCTAATTGAAGGACTAATCAGTTTTTTTGGTCGTCTACTTTATTAGTAACAAGCTGTAAATTTTCAGATATGCTACAGAAGTGGTTGATGTCAGAAGGTCGCGGCTTTTCGCCGTACAGTTGTTTTTCACGTTGTTTGTACCAGTTCTAGCTGTGATAAGATTCCTGCTACAGGCTTTTGTATTTAAGGGAGGATCTATTTATGGATATATGGTATGTGCTATCGTACCGTAAGACGGAGCTATTTGGGTTTTGGGGGCTATTTGGGAAGACCCCGATTTTTCGAACAAAAACACTAGCAACACTCATTGGCTGCTACTGAGAAATTCCTGATGGAAAAACCCCATAACATTTTGATATAATTATACGGCTCAGATCAAATAAAATGATCTGAGTTATACGGTATCAAATAGCTCCTAAAAACCCAAACAGCCCCATTTTACTATAAGTATGTAATTTTACATATCATCAATAATCAATTTTGAAAAATGATAGATGATGTATTGTGAATAATGATAGATGATGTATTGTGAATAATGATAGATGATCTATTTTGAATAATGATAGATGATCTATTTTGAATAATTATACTTTTTCAAGTTGTTGCTATGTTCCACATCTACGTTTAAACATCATGAAAGACTTCTGGAAAGAATGCAAGAAGACACCCTCAGCAGATTTTCATAAATGCGACATTTCATATATAATCGTAACGATGTTTATTTTTAAAAAGTGATGTCGCAAAAACGCGTTTTTTATCTGCAAGACGTTGACCTCTCACTTAAAAGTTACCGTTATTTCTATTGTATGATATTATTTCTGTTTTTGTTTTTTAAATTAGTAATGAAAGTTTTTTTTTCAGATATTAGCTTTAGTGATAACTTTAGTAGTGTTTCCCCTATCGGCCTACTTAGCAGTACTGGAGAGGCGTTTTCTCTTGCCGTCTGTCCCTCCGAAAGGGCACGGATTTGTATTGCTTGTTTTCTGGGCTATGATATTTGTTTCTGAAAACCTATCATTCCTGAATCTTAATAAGGAAGGATGGTGGTGGCATTTGAAGAAGTGAGTATAATTATTTTCTGTAATGATACCCCATTGTTCAATATACTCGTACTATTGAGCACAAAAAAGTGATTTTTTTAAATTTTATTTAGTGAACCTATAATAAAGACAAATGACGCATTTCTAGTTTTCTCTGTTTAAGTAAAATAACATGCATTTTAATGTGTAAAAAGTTTACTGTAAAGTATCAATGTAGCCTAATTCCACAAATCTTGAAACTTCTCTGCTGTCCTCAGTCTTCAAGACCGCCTGGAGATGGCCTTGTTTGTGGGACGTTACGTGTCATGCATGATAATGTTCGTGCTCGGCCTGAAGGCGCCAGGCATTATGCACCAGTTTGAGTTCCTTGAGGGCGAGGAAGATAATCGCAGGAATATACCACCGAGGGTGAGAATTTTCATTTTTGTTTTTTTTTTAATTTTTCAAACTAGGATAATCAAATGATTTTGCATGGAAGCTAGGTTTGATATTAAAAGCATTAAAGTTAATGGACTATCAGCCGTCAGGTTGTCGCGTCGTTAAAGTTGTTGTGGTAGGCTCGTCCTGAACCTGGAAATATAGCTGACTTGACTTGACAGCTGGCATTATTGCCCAAGGAACTAGAAATCAGGCAGACGAGCTATCGACTATACTCACACTAGAAACGTGGGCACAAAAGATTTTTGATCCTGTGTTGATGTGTGAAGACTTTGGAATTTGTGAATGGGGTCAAAGTTTCACGAAAGTTTTTTCATGTAACTGCAACGGTTCCTTTATTCGCATAATATTAGATTCTCAAAATAGCAGATTCTCAAAATATTAGATTCGCTAAATATTATATTCTCTAAATAGCCGAAATTATACATTTAACTCGAGATGTGCATTTTATTTATCATGAACTTTTAGTGATTCGTTCGATAAAAAAAAAACAACCTCTTACCCCAAACGAATGCCTTTATTCGCATAATAATAGTTCTTTCTACTGCCCCGCTAAAATGTTCCACCCTGTATTATTTTAAGGCGCTACCCCAGGCAAAATTAGCAACTCTATTTGTGGTGATTCAAACTTCGTTTGAAATACTATTAGAATAAAGTTCTAATCAGCTTGCACTACAAAGTGGTTTTTACGTCAGTCACTGCGGGTCGAATAGTGCGAAATTAGTGATTTTTATTCTTTATAAAATCAAATTTCCGTCTTTTGAAAAAAAAAAACTAGCATTATGTTCATTATTAAATTGTCTATCCATTAGTATAAGAAGCAAATCAAAATAATGTTAACTTTACGAGAAGAAGCATGTTATAAATATTTTTTTCTCATTTTTGTGGTTTCATTGTGAGGGGATTTATTACACATTATGAGACTTAAAATAAAAAATAAAACTACCACTTTGCAGTCTAAGAATATGTAGAAATTTAATGTATTTTTATTACTTGGTATTTCTTTTGGATAAAGAGGAGTTGGCTCCAAAAAACTGCACAAAAAACGGCTTTTGCTTGGGGTAGCGCCTTAAGAAGAAGCCATAGAAGTATTGTGTAATCGGCTGTTATGTAAGTGCGGGGGGAGGGGAGGTTTGATGAATTACTTCTTTGTCCGATATGCAGCTACTTATTCGGTGTCTCTCGAACTGTAGTTATAATTTCCCCTAAACCGGACCCGAGCGATACTGTAGTTGTCACCAAACGAATATAAACTTTTTGCGACAAATTTTACTAGTGATGATAGAACTTTTTATTTCCTCTGTAATTAATACTCTTGTCATTTACGTCACTTTGTAATTTTTTTTGTAGTTATTTTCTAGGTTAAGATGTCATGCCCATATCAAAATCATTTTATTGTCTCAACAGGCGAAAAACATATATTTAAATTAAAAAAGGTGATCAAATTATCAAGTGTATTTACCTCTGCTTCTGTCACATTATTTCAACATTTTAGAACTGCTATAACGTGATGCCATATTTTCAAATAGGGTGAGTACTTACAAGTAAACAGTCTGAATAGTTACTGTGTAATATATTTCCGTTGAGAGGAGTAGTAAAGGAACAAGCTTTAAGTATATTTTAATTTTGAATATGACGCTTTTTCCTCAAAGAGGGAGACAATTTTTTATTTTCAAAACATGTTTATTTTCAGACTGTTTAACTGGTTTACTCAACAAACATGCAGGAAATGGGGAAATACTTTCACGTCTACAACCCTGTGAGATTATAGTCATTTGTTATTGTTAGTTTTTGTATCTTATAACTTGAACCAAGCCGAGACTTTATCGGTTAGAACATTTCATACAGTTAATTAATACATCGAATTCGGATTGGTTCGGTTGCAGTCCGTTTAGTTTTTAACTATATCCACGAACGTAACTTACGTAACTAAGCCAATTCGGTTAAGAATCCGGCTAATTCGAATGCTATTAAATCGAATACGGTCACGATTGAATCAATATAAATGCTCCAAAAGTAGCCTCCCGCAACTGACTCCGACGGCTGAAACCGTTGTCATAAGACCACTAAATAAAACTTAAAAAGCTACAAAGCAATAAGCGGTCTGCCAGGGCAAATGTTCCCGGGCTTTAATATGGCATAGTGTAATAAAAAAAATAGATGGTCACATCGTTGGTATTACGTGATAAAGAGATAATTATCTAAAGCCGAACTTTTTCATAAAATATGCCATATCAACGGCCGCGTACCGTACGTTTTTCCAAAAAGTATCTTCTTCTAACATATTATTCTATAAAGGGTGACTGGTAATTAGTGTACGATACTTAAACACGTGATTGTACTCATGATAACAAAGAACTTTTAATATGGGACCAAAACTGAAATCGCGAAAAAAAACCATCTTCGCCTAATGATTGATTTTATACACTAATTGCCAGTCATATTCATATTCCCCAGTACTAACTGGGTTGTGAAGGTCAGACATGCTGTCGCCCCATGTAAAATCCTGGTATTCAGCTGCATCCTGGTTAGACTGGAAGCCGACCCCACCATGATTGGGAAAAGGATTGGCAGATGATGATGAAGATTTTTTTAACATATTCTTTTCTCCATAGCCGGACGATAACAGATCGACATTCCGCAATGTGTTTGGCAAGTTGCGAACGCTTCTGCCCTTCCTCTGGCCTAGGAAGAGTGGATGCCTCCAAATCAACGTACTCATATGCGTCCTGGCCCTCATCGCTGGACGAGCTGTTAACCTTTTCGTGCCTATTTATAGCAAAAGGATAGGTAAGTCAATATTGCATACATAACATAACGTCACGCCTGTAATACCCGAAGTGGTAGACAGAGGTGTACCTAATAATACGCCCTCATTTCGCCAGTTATGTTTTTATAGGGGGCGAGCCTATTGCCATCATCATCATCATCATCATTTCAGCCAAAAGACGTCCACTGCTGGACAAAGGCCTCCCCCAAGTGTCGCCACATTGACCGGTCCCTTGCGACTCGTATCCAACGGATTCCCGCAACCTTCACCAGGTCATCGGTCCACCTAGTGGGAGGTCTTCCAACGCATCGTCTTCCGGTTCGCGGTCGCCACTTACACACGAACTTTTCGGGCCCATCGGCCATCCGTTCTGCGAGCAATGTGACCTGCCCACTGCCACTTAAGTTTGGCAATTCTTCGGGCTACGTCGGTGACCTTGGTTCTCTTGCGGATGTCTTCATTTCTGATTCGATCACGCAAGGAAACTCCGAGTATAGCCCTCGCCATTGCCCTTTGGATGACTTTATTGCCATCAACCTAGCACAAGTTCAGATTCCGTGGCTGCTACTGAAAAAATCCTGATGAAAAAAGCCAGTAAAGAAGACGGAAACACTTCTTAGCGCAAACTTCTCTGACTGATACAGTTATGAGGTCATCAAGTGCAACAGTATCTATTTAATTGACCAGTCTTTCACGAAGGATTCTTTTTTGCACCATTAAGTACTTCATGGCTCAAGCAAGAAATCTTTTGTGAAAAGATCGAAGACTTCTTTAAATCTATATGAACTGGTTACAATGTTATATCATTGTCAGAATCAACAAGCGTCTTCTAGGCACGCTCGTTCCATGTCGCTCGTCATCAAACGTCCACAAGAAGAGAAGTCGAATAAAAAAAACAGAAGTTGATACTTTCCAAAAACCGACTTCAAAAAAAAAGTGAAAAATAACTTTAGCTTCTGAAGTCGGTGACCTTTGTTTGATTGATTTAGTTTTTTTGTCACCGACTTCAGAAGCTAAAGTTATTTTTCACTTTTTTTTTTGAAGTCGCTTTTATTTTTTGCAAAAAAGTTTTTATTTTTCACTTGTTAGTGGTTCTCATGTGCTTGATATACATGGAAAGTGCATACCGTTACAATTACATCAAGCCCAAACACGACTAGGGTACATTGTCTCATTATGGAGTTCCGTGACTCTTGGCTTCATCATCAGATCTGATGGTAGAATGGTTCTTATCGAACGCAAATGCTTCACTTGTTGTAGAAAATAGCAAAATCGCAAGACGTTTTCATATAAAATTTGAAGAGTTCCCTCGATTTCGCCAAGATTCCATCATCAGATCCCGACTTGGTGGCTATGGGACCATTTGGAAAGAATACCCTTTCCAACAAAAAAAGAATTTTCCAAATCGGTTGGCAAGCGACGGAGTTATGCCCGAACAAACATTTAAAAAAAAAAAAATTGAAACATCCGAATTGAGAACCTCCTCCTTTTTTAGAAGTCGGTTAGTAACCAATAGGATTCTAAATAATACTTCTTTCTTTTCAGTGGATAGTATTTCCCTCCCCCCATTCTTCTTCCGATGGGACCTGGTGCTAATCTACGTGTTCTTCAAGTTCCTGCAAGGTGGAGGCACTGGGGGGATGGGACTCCTCAACAATCTTCGCTCATTTTTGTGGATCAAAGTGCAGCAGTATACTACTAGAGAGTTACAGGTATAAACATTGTTCTTTATTTATGTATATCTTTTATTGTCGATGTCGTCACTCGTCATGGGTATTCAGAAGCCTGAAAGTCTAACAAATAGTCTTAACAAGGTCAGATAGGTGGGTGCTCCATGTGCAAAATACTTGTTTTTAGATGCATCTGGTTTAACTGGAAGCCGACCCCAAAATAGAGAAAAGGCTAGTCAGATGATGAATAGCCAACCTTAACTCCTGCCGAAACGACCGGATCGCATTAGCAGAGAATAGAAGAAATGTGTGGGAAAAGGGGCGACAAATTCCTTTGCCCTGCATTAGGATAGTGTAGACAAGGTAGATAGATGATTCGTTATAATATGATTATGACCTATGGACACATTTAAATAATGATTGTTGTATGAATCAGATGTTTCATAACTATGTCATACGGGTATCCTGTTTCGCTTACAGCTGATACAATACAATACAGTAATCGTGACTAATACGCTATTATAATTATGCAATGACCGAGAGATACACCTGTGGCTTCATGAAGCCATTTCAAACAAATATGGTGTCTAATGTCAAGTTATCTGTTTTTTTTTGTTGTTTCGTTAAACAATTATTTATACGATAATAATACGATATAATGCAGCGGGTTTCAAAGGCCCATTTCGGATAGTCTGATATGGCGCCGGATGTATGATTTTTTGCAAGAAAGCCAGACTTTTTTCCATATCCACAGATTCTCAAAAACTATCGTTTGAATATACCTTGTCTGTTTCAGTTAGAACTATTCAGACACCTTCACGACTTGCCCCTGCGGTGGCACTTGTCACGAAAGACAGGAGAGGTCCTCAGAGTAATGGACCGAGGAACGGACTCCATAGACAACTTGCTGTCGTATATACTGTTCTCAATCACACCGACGCTCATCGACATCATTGTGGCGGTCATATATTTTGTCACGCAGTTCAACGTGTGGTTTGGACTCATCGTGTTTTCTACTATGGTGCTTTATATACGTGAGTATTTTAACGTAATAATGTAATGTAAGAGGCCTCTTCTCATACAGAGAAGGAACGCTTGCTCAAAACTGGTTGGCGATTTCAGGCTTGTATTAGTAACTAGCCTATGCCCTCGGTTTCGCCTGCATGGAGTTCGGTAATTATCCCACGGCATCGTACTCCGATATAAAAAGTATCCTGTGTTAATCCAGGTTGTAAACTAACTAGATAGTTAGCAGCGTGCCAAATTTAATCCAAATCCTGTCAGTAGTTTTTGCATGAAAGAGTGACAAACAAACATACAGCCACACAATCTTTCGCATTTATAAATATTAATAGAATAATGCACTGTTGTGCTGTTTCTGTTGTGTTGCTGTCTGTGTGTTGTTGTTTTGTTCTGTTGTTGTGTGTTTAAGTGTTAATAGCATAAGTCTAGGTTTCACGACGTTTTCCGTTACCCGTATCAGTATTTGGTTTTATGAGTATTTTTACAAGCTTTAATTTGTTTATACTGGGTAGTACAATTTTTTTATTGAAAGTTTCGTACAAGTTGTGCTGTTGGATTTTAACGCATTGTTACTGCAGGGCGCTTTAAAATCGGTTGAGTAGTTCTTGTGTTAAGTCGTAACAAACAAACAAAAAATCTAATCTTTCTTTTGTTACATAAACCAAAATTGACGAAGATACGACGCTTTTAAAATTCGCAATACGTCACGCCGTGCTATAGTTTTTAGTGCGTTGTGACGTCACGAGCCCCCACTCCCGTTTTTGATGCGTTTTATCTTTGTCAGTACTCAGTGATTTACAAAAACAAAAAATACGTGTCCATTATTTTCCAATACTCTAACTGACGGACTAATTAGTTTTGCAATTTATTGATGGTGGAAACTAGCCTATTGTGTATACTTGACAGTGTGAAGTTTCAACGTGTTGATATTCGCTAGAATAACGTAATCTTTTAATCAGCAAACTGCAATAAAAATAATTAGTTCAAATTACCTTTTTCCTATTGATATAATTTCATGTTTCATTGTTATTTTCATTGAGTTGATATAGCAAGAAACTGTCGCCAGTAAATAACTATCGATTCTAAGGCTTACTGCCTGTTATCTTACAAAACGTTGCTTGTAAGTTGTAAATTTTGTGATATGTTTACTTATCGCTTACACGTTCCTATTATGTTTTTAAATTTAAAAGAGATGTAAGTAAACAGTAGTTTCAATGTCGGTTTATCGGACTATGTTATCGTAAATCGATTTTCGGTCGCATGCAAATAATTGTCTGTAAAATATGCAGTTATTTGTAATAGTTTTTCACTGTTTGTTGTTTTGATTTAGAGCTACAATCAAATGCAATGCATCGCGTGTTTGATAATATTCGGCCTAATCTAGGTAATTCGATCATTAAGATTTGTCCTCCGTTATATCATATTTATTGGCACAAGGTCTCTGCATACAATTCAACATTAAAACTTACGACTAGTATCAGAAATGTTTTAAGTGAAACGACGAAGGCTTAGATGTTGCATTGATTTGGCTTACCTGGGCGTTAATGTTACACTTCGCGCTATCTGTTAACGCCCGTTTTCTATAACTTACTTACGTATAACTGTTAGTTAATATGCCTACGTCTCGTTAATATCGGTGTTTCTATAACCAAAGTAAGCTTGCAACAGCCTATCCGCGTCACCTATCTGTCACTTTATTCATGGAAATATCAAAGAAAACTTTTGTGTGACGTTTTGTTTCTAACGCTCCGTAATCTAAATCTCAAACAGTAAGGTCCATGTCCACCGAAAATAACCGATAACGGTCTGATTATCTAAAAACAGCTGTCACTGTGACATATTCCCATACCAAAATGTGTTTTAAACAGCTGTTTTTTTAGATAATCAGACCGTCATCTTTTTGGTGAACATGGACCTAAGAGATAGCAAAAGTCCGTTATCTGTTAATAAGTTATTGAAAATGGCTGCTAGTCAGTCTATCTACTGAAGCCAGTCTTACCCAGCCACCTTTTTCACACGTTCACTTTCCGCGAAGTTGGCACAATGTCAAAAAATCGCAGCGAACCATGGGTCATTGGACAGAGAAAGGGCTTGTATTATAGAAAGTGATTATGAAACAAGAATATTGAATAACAGATGCCATTCTACAAAGCAGTTTTTTTTTTCTAAAACTCGACGTGCTATCACGGGTTAATGTCATATAACATAATCTATACATATAATAAAATCGTTGAGACCAAAGAATCTGTACATTGAAGATTTCAAAAAAAAAAACCGATCAGGGTGACTTAAAACAAGTAACTGAACATATTAAAACCATTTTTAAAATTTTTGTTTGTTTGTTTGTTTGTTTGTTTGTTTGAACGCGCATCACGTAAAAACTGCTGGACGGATTTTGATGAAAACTTCACTATTCTATTTAAATAAACTCAGAATAACATTTAGGCTATAGAAATTATGGAAAATTTTGGAAAAAGGGGGTGAAAAGGGGGGGTAAAGTTTGTATGAAAAAAAAATTTTAGATTGTTCTAGAATCTTAAAACTCAGAGTAAATACTTATTATTAAAAATAAAGAAATACCTGTTTCAGCATTTTTTTTAAATCTCATCCAGAGACGTAAAAAAGAGGGTTTTTAGTTTAAAATTAACTAACTTCATACACCTATAGAATAAAATCCAATTAAGTGTAAACCTTTAAAAGTTATTGTAAATACTTCAAATCTCATACAGGTAAATATAATTTCTCAATTTTTTTTAAATTTGATTTTTGATGTGATTACGCCCAAAATAGCGGAACTCAAGACAGGTAATACAGGATGGAAACGGTAAACGGGGAAGTAAGGGGAGCTGCAGCTACACGAAAATGGTCTTAGAAAACAACCCGTATTTTTTTCGAGAAATGTTGTTCACAGATTTAATAAAAAAGTAAAGTACAGTTAGCAAGAAAATTGCCATTTTACATAAAACAATTTGTTTGATGCCAACCGATCTTCTTTCCGACACTGATCAAAAAGTTCTTCCAGACCAACCCGGGTTAGAGTACTCAAAAAGTCACTGCAGCTACATGAAAATGGTCTTAGAAAACCATCCGAAATTTTTCGTGAAATTTTGATCCCCATTCACAGATTAAAAAAGAAACGTACGGGTAGCAAGAAAATTGCTTTTTTTACACAAAATTTTTTTGATGCCAATCGATCCTGTTTCTTATACTCAACGGTTAAGGTAGCTCCCTTTACTGCCCCGTTAACCGTTTCCACCCTGTTTATTACATATTACAAATAAAATAATACAACGAACTACTGGTCCAATCTATTTCAAATTTTTAAGAGAATTGATGGAAGACGTGTTTAATTGAAATTGAATTGATGAAAAAAGGGCTAGAAAGTTATTTTGGCGGTGATTTGTTTCGAATTTGATATCAACACTCCTTAAGTCCATGTTCACCGAAGAGATAACGGTCTGATTTTCTAAAAACCGCTGTCCCTGTGACATGCAAAAATACAAAAATGTGTTTTAAACAGCTGTTTTTAGATAATCAGACCGTCATGTTTTTGGTGAACATGGACCTTAGTGCTTTTGATTTAAACTACCTACATGTTATTTTGATAAATGTTTGAAAACTCAATCCTATTTTATTCAAAAAAGGTTGGACTCACATAAAACTTGGTGCTAATACTCTTTAAAATTGGAATGTCCCGATAGTCACCGTACTATATTAACACCGCATTTGAAGGCTTCTAAGCTTTAAAGAGGTTGTTTGAAATGGCTTATATAGTTAGAGGTCCGCAACAGTTTACAGCAGCTATATCGTGTCGCGGCTCATTTCATACACGTTGATGAGAACTTCAGACCTAGCTGGAGTATGAGACTGTCATCGAGTGTCTAAGGATGAAGACGTTAGGACGTCGAGAGAAGCCCTTTAAACTGTTTTTATAAACATGGTAATTTATCCTTATCAAAATAAATACGTTGTTAATCACAAGTATTTAATTTTAAACATAATTGCCCTTGGATACGTAATTTGATTTCAATGAATATCAGAGACACCGTTTTAAATAACTCAGCAGCAAAATAATGATCATGTACCGGACGCGCTTTTCATTATGCGGAATGATGTGTGTGATGTGATGTGCTCTTTGACAATTGTATTAGAGGTGCTTACGACCTGCTCTCTGTAACCCTGTCTTTCACTTATGTGTCGCAGACGAAGTTGCGCGGGTCAGCTAGTAATATAATAAAGAAGTAAAGTTTGTATGTTTGGATGTAGGGGGTAATCTTCGGAATTACTAATCCGATTCCGGATTTTTTTCACTAATGGGAAATTATACTATCCCCAAGTGTTTATCTAAAAAGTTCCAGTGGGATAAAAAACGATAATAACGGATGTCAAGCCGTGGGCATGAGCTAGTTGTACGGTATCTTCATTATAAATTCATAATCTTCTATTTAAGGCTTCCACACATAGGCGCGTTTTTGCGTTTCTGCGTTTTCACGTTTCTGCCTCCTGCGATATTGCGATAATGCGTCCTTATGTCTATTGCCGCGTTATTGTCAATCAATCAATCATTTTATTATCAAGCATACTTAAGGCCCATAGATAAAATACACAAAATTACATTACAACATAAAAATATTCTAATACATACAAAATATAACTTATAAACTATGAACTATGGCACACGAAGTGGCGGCGTCGTGTTTCGCTGCGCGGTGTCACGTAGCCTGCCGCGAAAACGTCTGTAGACCACACCCTTCGGCCAAAACTCTTCCTTGAGAAACTGGTCGAGATATCACGCGCACACCGCCGCTTATCGCGGCAGTGTAACTTCGTAGCCGTGCTAATACATAATGTACTAAAAACAGATATCGCAATATCGCAGGACGCCGAAACGCGGAAACGCAGAAACGCAAAAACGCGTCTGTGTGTGGGGGGAGCCTTTAATCCGCTGGATGCGAGTCGCACGGGACCGGTCAATGTGGCGACACTTGGAGGATGCCTATGTCCAGCAGTGGACGTCTTTCGGCTGAAATTATGATGATGATTCTTCAAACACTGTTAGGTTTCCTAATAAACAATAAAATTATCATTTCAGTTGCGACAATAGCTGTAACGGAATGGCGGACCAAGTTCCAGCGACGCATGAACCTCGCCGACAACGAGCAGAAGGCGCGCTCCGTGGACTCTCTCCTCAACTATGAGACGGTCAAGTACTACGGCGCTGAGGTGTATGAAGTCGTTTCTTATAGAGAGGCTATTGTTAACTATCAGGTAAGGAGCGAATTTTAAAGGACGATTAATGATACTCAGGTTTTGAAACAGTATTCTGATTTAAATTCAATATTTGTAGTTTCTTGCCAGTTCTTCTCCATAGAGATCTACGCTTTGGAATACCTTGTGACTGGGACTGTAGCTTAATTTCCTGCAACCAACCAGCTTACTAGAAATATATGCTTTGATTTTGAATAAGGTTTCTGGACTGACTTTTGATTAAAAGTATTGTAGTGAGAGAACTTTTTTACTTCCTGTAAGACAGATCGGGGGGGGGGGGGTCTTTGCCCTGCTGTGCTGGGACAAAAATACAGGGTGTCTCATTCAAATCGGTCAGTATGGGAAAGTCTGAAACTATAAGACATACGAAGATCTGTTCTGAGGAACCATGTCATCGATTTTAATAACAAGAAAAACTGCATTCATACATTTTAAAAAACATCTGTACTCCGTTCGGGAATCGAACCCGGTTATTTTGAAAAAAAAAATAACCTACAATGTCAACGGGAGTTTTGAGTCGAAAACCTATATTTTATTGATTTTCGACTCAAAACATGGTATCTACAAGTTTTCGCGAAAATCTAGCCCATATCTTTATATCGTGTTGACTCAGGATCTTGATTTTTATACACCTAATAGGGACTATAAACCTCAGTGTCTGGTATAAACAAATTTCAACTTGCTAGGTCCATCCTATCCTGAGAAAATCGGTAGGGAAAGACGGACAAGGATGTGGTCGTATTAGGTTTTTATTATACGATCTTTTGCTCCAACACCCGTCAACTATGACATCTACGTCTCCATAACCATCTTCGATTACTTTTCCCTCTGCTGTAGCTATTTCTTTTTCACGCTGTCCAGCTTCTTTCATATTTTGGATTAATACTTTCTCCCAATGTTTTCCTATTAATTCATGATTTAGGTCATAAACATGTTCGGTTAAGGAAGGCATATCCATAGCCGAAAAAAATTCTTCCATTTGCGAACGACCGCAACCTGTTGCAACAGTACCCGCAACTGCGCAGGCATTCAAGTTTATGCTATTGTCTTCACAGTTGTCGTTATTTATAATAAAACCTGTATTACTCATTTTACATTTAAATGAAAATTTTGACATTAGACCATTTTGTTTTTCGCCTGTTAATATAATCTCATTTGCTGAGCATCCCAAAGGACCGTGGTTACATATTTCAAGTATTTTTTTTGTGAAGTGAGATACGTTTACGATTCGTCTTCCAATGTATTTTTCATCAATATTCTTTTCTTTTTCAGTAGTTATCAATAACTGAAACAGAAAAATTAAAATACTAAATCTTTTTTCTGAAGTAAATACACCAATACTATTGAGAAAAGAACTGAGTAGACCGGGATTTAAGTGGTTTCCTATGTAACTGAATAAGTACCTCATCCTGATTGTCAGATCTTTCTGTGTTAACCATGTTGATACCAATTTCATTTGTTTGCACTCGCAATTCTTTGTAACTATCTCTGAAAAGTAATATATATAATTTCATTAAAAAGCGACTGTATTCCAACAGAACTAATATTTTTGTTCCTTATACTCCTGAAAGTCATAGAAAAAACTTATTCATTAATAGAACTTCTTACCCTCCCTTCCAGAGTCATTTTGCGTTATTATCTAACAGGTCGTAAAAAATTACTGGAAATAATTACTTTATGTAATAGTAACAAACAAGGAATGATTGAAAAAACAAGGACCCTAGTCTATATACTCAACTACGAAGTGGTGATGAGATAATGATACTCAAATTGCAATGAAATGATTGAAAAATTTAACGACATGAGCTCCTAGTCTATGAGTGAAACTGAAAAATATATGAAGGTATTATTTTCTCACTTACCGCGAAACGGAATCTGAACAAAATTCCAAGGGTCCAACTGGAATATCCAAAATTTGGAGTTTATTTTCCGAGTTTTGATGAATTTCAACTAATGCGGAACGAGCTAATTGTTTTCTGAAATAAAAAAAAATTGAATAATAAGTGCAGAAAATGAAGATGGGCACTAATCAAACAGGAGTCTATTTCACTTACTTAGCAACAGGATCAACCCGGAGCATCGAGTTTTGATCTGTATTTTCGTTTGGGTTATCATGCTCAATGTTGCGTGGTTTCCTGAAAAATTATCAATGTCATAAACAGTACAAAACATTAGTTATACATATTTAATAAAACCGACTTCAAAAAAAAAAACCAAAAAAGTGAAAAATAACTTTAGCTTCTGAAGTCGGTGACGTTTGTATGATTGATTTAATTTTTTTGTCACCGACTTCAGAAGCTAAAGTTATTTTTCACTTTTTTGGTTTTTTTTTTTGAAGTCGGTTTTATTTTTTGCAAAAAAGTTTTTATTTTTCACTTTTTAGTGGTTCACATGTGCTTGGTACACATGGAAAGTGCATACCGTTACAATTACAACAAGCCCAAACACGACTAGGATACATTGTCTCATTAAGGAGTTCCGTGACTCTTGGCTTCATCATCAGATCTGATGGTAGAATGGTTCTTATCAAACGCAAATGCTTCACTTGTTGTAGAAAATACCAAAATTGCTGTACGTTATCCTATAAAATTTGAAGAGTTCCCTCGATTTCGCCAAGATTCCATCATCAGATCCCGACTTGGCGACAATGGGACCAACTTGGAAGTACACCCTTTCAAACAAAAAAATAATTTTTCAAATCGGTTCAGGCGTCTTCGAGTAATCGGTGAACATACATAAAAAAAAATTTAAAAAAAATACATACAGTCGAATAGAGAACCTCCTCCTTTTTGGAAGTCGGTTAAAAATAATATTTTTATTGAATAAGTAGGTATGTAGGTACTCACCAGCTATCTTTCAAGTATTTTGCCCAATGGTTTTGACGAACACTTTTTGATTTTGATACCTTAGGCATGAATGCATGATTATAATTGATAACATACAATGCACACTGACACACGATAAATAAAACTGATGACGTGTCCTGTCACAATTACTTACACTAACACATAACCTAAAATACGCCCTTTCGCTTATTAATCAATAATTATCACTAAAAATGTGTCCTGTCACTGTTATTCCGCACTAACACTAAATAATAAGAAAAAAAAATCTAAACTAGATAAACAACAGATATTCCTATGTTAAAAGAGTAAATAAATTTACGCGTAACCGGGAGCAGCGTGCGATCGAGAGTGACACAGGTTCACCGTACGAAGGCCTCTGGCCGTCTGCCGCCCGTCGCCCGCGCGCAGACCCGCGAACCAGGAATTCTATTTATACGATTTTCTAATAAAATACTGCAAATAAAAAAAAACTGTTCTGTCGAATTATTAAGTACATGATTCTTAACTAATATAAAAATGTTTCACTATTGTAAGTACTAAAATTAGGAATCCTATACGATTTTTGTACGCGAAAAGGTGTCTAGGTAAATCATTATTTCTCTTTATTTAGAAAGTTTTATCTATTTATCTTACAGTCACATTAATAAACTGAAACCAAGCTACAACATATATTTATTTGATATTTTTTACGTAACATTATGGTATACTTTATAGAACATGAAAAACGGCCAAATTTTATGAGATCCCCTTAAACGAGGGACTTATTCAAACCCGCAATAGTCCATTTTTACACGATACTAATAAACATATGAACAAAAAGAAAACACTAATACATAACAGATAGATCCATACCAAAAACTTCGCCTAAGTTTCGCAACGTGTGCGCCATGCGCTTATCGCAGAACATGTGTGCGGGTCAATGACCTTTCTAGGTATAATCCATTTTCCCTTCATACTTTAAATCTGGCTTTGGACAGGCAAATATCTAGGTAACTAGGTACTGACCGAATGTTCGCAGTCGTTAATTAACACCTTGCATAATAATTAACGGTTCCTCGCACAATATCACTAGATAACACTTAAGCACGAACCATTATCCCAATAGTCTTCACTGTAATGTTGATAAGACGTAATTTTTGGTTATTCAAGAACACGTTTACAGGACACTCTTAATATCGCGAGGTGAGCGAGATTGTTTGTTAAATGCGATACGCGGAAACGCAATATTAGACATGCGGAAGTAACGGCGCTCGCGCATACACTGAGGTGACTGAGGTCAGCGCGGGGTGGCGCGGGGGTGTGCCCTGTCGGCTGTCGGTGCATCGGCGACAATACAAAGGAATGGGGCGGAGTTTGCGCACGGAGCTCAGGACCGGCACGTGTTTTGCCGCATGACACCTACTTGCGCGTTCAGTGTCCATGAGTAATGTATTTAATTAGACAATAATGTCAAAAATTAAGGTTATAGGTTTTTTACATATTTGGATTGAGAATCGAATACTGAATACCTTCCCTCAATATGTCCCTCGTTTAACCTTACACGCTGTATAATAATCATAAAATTGAGTCGAGGTCTTAAACCGACTAAACAGCGTCATGCAAATGTGTCACATCTGTCAACCTCTTCAGAGGATACAGGCGTGAGATTATGGTATATTTATTGATTTTTCAAAGATCGTATGTTTTTTTTTTCAGACGGAGGAGTTCAAATCTCTCATAACTCTGAATATGCTGAACACCTTACAAAATGTTATAATTTGCTCTGGTAAGTGTTCTTTATTACTCTCTTTTTACATACAGGTGTTAGATTAAACTACGAAATACGAATAAACTCTGGAAAAAAACCAAACATTCACACACACACATCAACATTTTCTTGTTTAAGTTTATAATTTTCGGTGACCTTCTACTGTAGTTTTAAGGAAAATAAGTTAAACTAACAAATAAGCATAAAATAATTTAATGTTTTTCCTAGAAGAGAGCATTACCTGATTTCCTCTAAAACCGATTTCATTAACATAACTATGATATTTATTTATTTATTCACATGTTCAGTTTACTTGTCGTGAGTTTTTGATGCTATTTGGTCATCCTTTAGGCAAACATTTCCTTGCACAACTGTATTTTAGACACAAAAGGAACTCTTAAAGTCGGTCCCTCCCCGGGAATATTCATTATTCATCATCATCAGCCTATGAGAGAAAATGGGTTATCATCCACCACGTGGTGCCCCACGCCCAGTGCGGATTGGTAGATGTCACATGTCTTCGAATTTTGTGACTCTAGGACATGCCGGTTTTCTCACTATGTTAACTTCACCGTTTTTGAGAGCAGTGGTGATGAAATAAATTACACAAAGTAATGTGCCTGCCTGGAATCGAACTCACGATTTACTGTTTGTAAGTCGCGGCCGCCACCACTGTGCCACTGCTGCTCTCCGGAGAATTCACCTGTAATATAATAGTTCCTATTCGAGCATTCAAACTCAAACTCAAAGCATTTATTTCAACTAGACCATTACGGCACTTTTGAATGTCAAAATACAATTAAAATCAAAGCTACAGTCACAGTCACAAGGCGTAATAACTTGAGAAAGTACTGTAGTTGCCCATTCCCTAGCGTAGATCTCTATGGAGAAGAACGGGCAAGAAACTCCATGGACACTCTTTTAAATCAATATATTTTTACAAAATCTTGGTCATCATTACATCAGTGAGTGTGTAATGATGCAATTTATAACACTCACTTGTTGTAATAGAATCGAATCTCGGTATAAAATGTTAACTTCATCCATGACCTATTCAATGCATCTGTCACCGTAAAATTGTCAAATACGTTGTATTGTAATATCTCTAGCGATATTGTAAAATCTCGAAATATTGTCAAACGAACATACTGCTTACAACAAAACGCATTATTATTCGTGAAATGCATGCGATGGTAGTGAACCCACGCGGTGTGGAGGGAAGGAGGGGTCCCCCTTGCCCAGTGGTACAACTCTCATGAAAAGATAATGTATAATACCAGTCCTGAGAAATACCGATTAATATAACCTAACCTTAAAACACTTTATATTCCCCTAAAAAGCGTAGTCGACGGAGCGCCGCTTCGCGGGGCCCCTATTTCCGAGTGCAGGGTTTAAAGGAACCTAACTAACCTAACAGGGGGGTGCCCCAAGTCCCGATTATGGGGGCAGAGATACTTCCGTATGTTCAGTTGACAATATTTCGAGAGTTTACAATATCGCTAGAGAGACACACGTTATATTGTAATATAACGTGTTTGACAATTTTACGGTGACACATCCATTAGCACAATGTTTGAGTGCGTGACTTGGAGCGCTACCGTAATCAGCACAGAAGAGGTAAAAGACGTTAGAAAGGAAATGTTCCTGATTTGTTTTAGACGCGTGTCGCCGCTTCTCTTCCACTCCTTAACTCCACTACTGCATTACGCACACAAATAAACTACTCACACTTAGATCGCGAGCTTGCTATTGATTGTCACACTAACGCAAACACTGTTTTTGACGTGCACTCACACATGTTACGGTGACCAATGAGCAATCGATTGACATATGAGCGTTCACTTATATGAGCGGCGCGCCTGCCCCGCCCACAAGGCCATTCTAACCTCTTTAATCTGTTCTGTGGTAATCAGTGATTTTCGCACCAAAAAAAAAGTTTCCCAGCTTAAATTTTAGCGTAGAATTACTCAGTTTTCTGTTCAGAATGCTTGGTTCACGGCTTCGTGCAGGGCCTATTTACAGCCTGTTTTATAAAATTGTATATGGCATCATAACATGCTCCTAGCAACATGAGTGAACCAAGTTATCAATTGCTGTGATCACCAGGTCTCCTGGCCGGCTCCCTGCTCTGCGTGTCCATGGTGGTGAACACGGGTGAGCTGACGGTCGGGGACTACGTGCTGTTCGCGTCCTACATCGTGCAGCTCTATGTGCCGCTCAACTGGTTCGGCACCTACTATAGGTATGTCAACAGTATGATAATATCCTCCTCATCGAACGCGCCCATAGACTACGCAGAATACATTATAAGGTGCATTTACGCCCGTTTTCACACATAAATGAATCATCACCATAATAAAAATGTTACAATATTTCACTGATTGACAAATCCCAGCCTAAGGCCGCCTCCACGAGCGAAAATCGCGGCGAATTTGACGTATTTCCATACGAAAATATCGCCGCGATCCTCTCGCTGCGGTTTCAGACTGGCGTATTTTGTAGCGCGCTTAAGCTCGTACTACGGGCGTACAGGCGCGAAACATTACGCGCTTTAAAAAATCGAACGTGCGGGCACGCGCTTATTCGTGTATAGTTCCGTATAATTGAAGCCTTGTGAAATGAAAACGGGTACGTTCTCTATCTGCTATCTTATACAATATATTCCCTTGCTCTGCTTGTTTGAGGATATGATAAAAAATATGGTGTGTCGTTGCTTATCTACTACAATTGCCATTTCGGAAAGCTATATTAAGTTTATTCACCTTTATTTATCACATACTGCATCAATTATCTTTCTTGTTTTTCGCAACAACACGATGTATAAGATAAGATAATTAAGATAATAATGGACGCCCTACATTAGTGATACGCTTGATATGAAGTGCAATATGAGGTCCAATTAGTTGTTCAGTAATAAACTTTTTCCCCAGGCTAGGCATTTCTCCTTCAGCTTTAGCTAAGCTAGACCCAAGCTTTTTTTTGTAAAAAAAGCTAGACCCAAAAGCTGAAGGAGGAACCGGAACAACTACCTGTAGGCTATACGAGTATTTATTCCGTCTAGGATTCAACGCCGCGACGCACAGCGCAGCAGCCAAACACTCAGCCACTGCGCCAACCGTGGCCGTAGAGATTAAACTTAATCTGGTTTATAACCTACTCACATGGCGAAATCATTCCCGTACTTCCTCCTTTGCATGAATTAAAAAATTAAACTCAAAACAATGCGAGTTAACTGCATTACAATACATACGAAAGTAATTTGTTTCTCGACGAAAGATGCAAACCTTGATCAGTTTATAGGACTAGCTTTTGCCCGAGAAAGTTTTAAATTTAGCCCTATGACACTCGGGGATAGTGGAGCTTCACGTTTGTGAAGCCCTAAAAAGCACGAGTGATTTTTTGAGCGCACTGGATTTTCAAGTATTGAGTCGAGCATTAATTATTGCAACAAAGCACACCCAATTGCGTCAAAAAGCAGTGTCATTATATTTTCAACCCTCGGCGCTAGACAGTGCGTTGAAAATACAGTAAACGTTAAAAATCAGAAGCAGTAATTTTAACCTCTACTTCACATCTAATCCTCTCACATTAACCCTGTAATCTTCGCAGAGCTATCCAAAAGAATTTTGTGGACATGGAGAACATGTTCGACCTGATGCGCGTGGACTCAGACGTGCGCGATGCCCTCGGGGCTCCGGACCTATTGGTACGTCGGGGAGCCGTCGAGTTCAAGCACGTGTCGTTCGGCTACGGGCCCGAGCGGCTTGTGCTCAACAACATCAGCTTCAAAGTGCCGCCTGGCAGCACTGTCGCCTTAGTGAGTCAAGTTTTTAATAAGCTTATAATATGCTAATAGCTTGTATCCTGGCTTTATGTGAATATAGGTGCCATTAAATCGCTTGTCGACCCACGTTTATATTGATTGAGTATTCCTTGTTAGCCGAGTATATTAAAGAAAAAAATACTCGAAAAGTGGAACGAAGTTTATAGTGGTCGGATTTTCATAGGACTCTGCTTATTAACTTCCTAAGGAACATGGATGGGTTTTAGTCAGTAAAAGTCTGACACTCCCTCCCGCTCCGCCCAGAGTGGGAGGAGTCATTTGATGATTGCCCATCCGAAAAAAAAAATTAAGTAGATTATTACAAAATATTTGACCCGTATTTTTTCTTTTGATACGTAAACCAAAGCAGACGAAGATACGACGCTTTTAAAATTCTCAATACGTCACGCCTTTGTATAATTTTTACTGCGTTCTGACGTCACGAGTGCCCCCCACTCCCGAGTTTTGATGCGTTTTATCTGTGTCAATATTCATTGATTAACAAAAAATACGTGCCCATTATTTTCCAAAACCGATGGACTAAATATAAATAGATTTGCATTTTTTTGTAAACTGTTGTCATTCCCGTTAATAACATTGTACACAGGTGGGTCCCAGTGGAGCCGGCAAGTCGACAATCATGCGGCTGCTGTTCCGGTTCTATGACGTGAACGAGGGCGCCGTACTGGTGGACGGGCAGGACGTGCGCACGGTCACGCAGGCCTCGCTGCGCACCAACATAGGCGTCGTGCCGCAGGATACCGTGCTCTTCAATAATACTGTCCGGTAAGTCAACTAACAACACTTTGCGCCAGCGCCTTTTAGCATTGCTCATAAACTACTATAGTTGCTGCCAGTTAGCACTGCTCATAAACTACTATAGTTGCTGCCAGTTAGCACTGCTCATAAACTACTATAGTTGCTGCCAGTTAGCACTGCTCATAAACTACTATAGTTGCTGCCAGTTAGCACTGCTCATAAACTACTATAGTTGCTGCCAGTTAAGACTATACTGGTCATTGACCTACCTACATTTGTTAAATCTATCGTGATCTTCCAAATTTTTTTCTAATAAAAAACGATACATGGTTCATTTGTTTTGGTTCGTACGAAGATATATTAAAAGGAAAGTGTAATGACCGCTATTGCGATCTTTACTGGGACCAAATATATTTTTCAATATCGACACGCGAGCGTGCATCTGCCTATCTCGCTCGCTTTCGTAATGTCAAAAAACTTCTTGAATCGAAGCGTTGTGAATACGGGGGCAAATAGAGGAAGCAGGGAGCCACGATGCTGTTCGATGCATGAGTGACAGTGTGGCACTGTGCGTCGAAAGTATTCTCATCCTTGTATTTACAGTAGGGCCAAATTAATATGTAGATCACATTTGACATCTGTCAGTTCATAAAGGTTACCTTTTTTGCCATTATTACAATATTAATCGTAATTGAAAGTTGAGCAATTGTGCAGTTCTAACTTCGAAAGAATAATAATATTTTATGCCAGCGGTTACAAGGATATGTTGCTGTATTTTGATAAAGTCTCAAATGTGATCTATGAAATTGGCCTTACCGTAATAATATTTACAACTCAATGTAATTATAATAATAAATTAATTTAATCTCAGGTAAATAACACCCATTGCCAAATAATAATAACATCAAATATTTATTTTATGAAAGGTAGCTAATTATATTTAAACAAATAATTTGATTGTGAACATAATAGTTACAATACGTATCAAAATGTATGAGTAAAAAACCAGGCTTTGGCCTCTCCCTGCAAACTGAAAATAAAAATACTTAAAAACCATTCAGATAACTAAATGTCTTCGAACTAAAAATATATAGGAAAATATACAATTGATAGAATAGCTGCTAAGATCCTTCCCCTCGTTTAATTTCAGGTATAACATTCAGTATGGAAGACTGACAGCGCCAGCAGCTGACGTAATATCAGCGGCTAAGAATGCTGACATTCACGACAGGATCCTCACCTTCCCAGATGCTTATGATACACAGGTACAATACAATATTATCTCTGTAAGTTATTCAGGATCCTCACATTCCCAGATGCTTATGATACACAGGTACAATACAATATTATCACTGTAAGTTATTATGCCTCGTGTGTTTCTGTGACTGTAGCGCCTTCTTTATTTTTCTGGCATTCAAAAGTGCCTGATAATTGTCTGAAAAATCTAGACCATTCATAAAGAGATGTCTGAGAAATCTAGACCATTCATGAAGAGATGTTATTTTTGTTACAATGTGGTTGCTATTAAGGTGAGAATAGGGATGATTGCTGACTAAAAAAATATGATTGTTTAGTCCGTCAGTGATTATCGAAAAATATTGGATACGTGTTTTTTGAAAAATTATTAATAAAAATTGACGAAGATAAAACGCGCCAAAGACCATGAGTGGGGGCTTGTGACGTCACTTTCCGGTGAAAAATGTACTCAAATGTGACGTCACACGAGTATTTCGAGGCACTGTATCGTCTTTATTTTTTGTTTACGTGAAAAAAGATAAAAGATGTGTCCAATATTTTTGAAAATCTGTATGACTGACTTTTTGTCATCTACCGAATTGTGCGCACAATCCTCTCATAATATTTTTATCAGGCAGGAATCGCGTCTAAAACGAGATGTGGTCAACACGCATATATAGGGTGACTGGTAATTAGTGTACGATACTTAAATACGTGATTTTTGCTCATAATAACAAACAACTTTTACTACGGGACCAACACAGAAATCGCAAAAAAAATCAGCTGTTCATTACATTTATGTTCACGTAATGTATTGAAGAGCTGATTTTTTTTCGCGATTTCAGCTTTGTTCCCATAGTTGTTTGTTATCATGAGCATAATCACGTGTTTAAGTATCGTAGGTCCATGTTCACCGAAAAGATAACGGCCTGATTATCTAAAAACAGCTGTCACTGTGACATTTTCCCATACAAAAATATGTTTTAAACAGCTGTTTTTAGATAATACGACCGTCATGTGTGTAACCGCTGTCACTGTTTACCACTATTTTGACTGTTGTCCACCCTTCAAAAACTAGGCGTCGAATCTTTAGAAGCATTTCTCTGAAACAAAGACGCAGCGTGAATGTAAGTTGGGTAGAGTGTGCGTGTGTGTACAGTGTACTAGACAAGTTTGTCTGGAGACAAGTTGATCTGGTTACAGCTGATGAGAGACTTTAACAGAAGTATATTCAAATAAAACAGAGCTATCAAAACACGACTGAATTCCCGTTTGGTTACTTTTAGTTTTTATTTGCAGGTCGGAGAAAGAGGGCTTCGGCTCAGCGGAGGAGAAAAGCAAAGAGTAGCAATAGCTCGGACTATCCTCAAGGACCCGGCGATAGTACTTCTCGACGAAGCAACGTCGGCACTTGACACCAATACGGAAAGAAATATACAGGTAGAACTAATGTCAATATTCTACAAGACAGTTCCCCTGTTAAAACTGTTAGATCGGTCCAGCCGTTTCGGAGATTAGTCGGAACAAACAGACAGAAATTTGTTAAATGACCGTAATTAATCGTAAATAAAAATGTATGTATTACTTTTTCAGGCGGCTTTGGCGCGAGTATGTACCAATAGGACAACAATTATAATAGCTCACAGGCTCTCTACCATCATACACGCAGATGAAATACTCGTATTGAAAGAGGGAGAAATCATCGAAAGAGGAAAGTGAGTACAACTCCTACAGTGAAAGAATTTTTAAAATCGGTTGAGCAGTTCTTGAGTTAAATGGTAACAAATAAAAAATCCAATCTTCCCTCTTTACATTTCCAGCCATGAAGCGCTTCTCGCACAAGGCGGCTTCTACGCGTCAATGTGGCAACAGCAACTGGAAAATCGCAACAACAACGAAAGCAATGGAGAGGGCAACAACAACAACAACGACGATGTGCCTCGGCCGCCTCCGGGACAACCCAATGGCGGCGCGTTCGGACATGGACATTAAGTGTACAGTCATAAGTAACGAAGCAGGGTGTTAGTCGGTTCGTGGATCAGTGAATTCGAATACAATCGATTCCTATTGTCAATTGTTTGGTTCGAGGGCGTTAGACATAAGGGACATGACAGATCGCTCAGGAAGAGCATTTGTAACCAAATAATGTTTGTATCAATCAATATCGTGAACTCGATCCTATGTACATTATGCACAAGCTAATAGAATAGCTCACCGAACAAACTTAATGATGTACATAAGTTGACATTGTGATGATGTAACTATATTGTACCAGTAGTATTAAAATTGTGATGGGAAATTATATGTGCTATTTCAGTGTTATTAAATCTGTTTTTATTTAATGCTGGCATTTTGATTTACTTAATATACTTTGGCCTAAAAAGTCTGTTGTGGAGGTCAGATAGGCAGTCTCTCCTTGCAAAATACTGGTATTCAGCTGCATCCGGTTCGACTAAAACATTGTTGCCAATAGATAATCTAAACTGCCACGTATGCTTCAGGTCAACGTACATACGCCAGCCTATTTAAAGTTGAAAATCTATTAAATATTAATTAGACAGTGGCTCAAGGCGCAAACCCACCGCGGTCCACGCTGTGCACGGTCTGGCGGCACACGTTAGCTGCATGGATTCATTTGTTTGACAACGTGGGGCTACGTTTCCACGGCAGTACACGTGTGGGCCCACGCGGCGCACGGAGAGGCTACACACGTTTATTCGTGGCCCACCGCGGCATAGTCGGTAAATACTCATGTATAACGTGTACCACGAGCAAAGCTTGCATAGCGTTGACAACGTTGAGCTATGTGAGCGCCTTGGTTGAGCAAGCCACGCATGTGCTGATGACGTCAATTCGTGCATAGCGTGTTCGTGGTTTGCAGTGGGAAAAATCACATACGTTTTCTTGCAAAGTGAAACTTAGCACACGTGCGTAGCCTTTGTATTACGATTATATTAAAATGTTTAACATGGACTGGGCAAGATAACATCGGAGAGTAAAAAAAGAACTTACAAATTTATCATTTTGCTGCTTTTTTATCCATTCGTTGATTTGACAATTTGGAAATTGATTCTTTAACTAGTTTGTCACGGTACTCTTTGTTCTTCTGTTGGTAAGCCTGGACTGACATCGCAGGTCGTCGTTTTGCATATTCCAAACTCCTTAAAGAAGTCTCTTTTTGTTTTTCGATGTGGTCGATAGTCTTTACATAATCCGAAGATATCTTGCGGTAAACTCTTTGCCCATGTTGTAAAAGAAGAATTTGGTCGATCGGTTTCCGATCCTCTGTTGGTATCGAATGGCGTCGCGTTAAATACAATTCGCGGGAATCGTCGCTCACGCATTTGAGATTTTCATATTTTTCTGCAGAATACGTAACAAGGAAGAGTGCTTTGTTTTGTTTTCCCGAATATGGTCTGTAAAGGTATGACAAAAGTGCAATTAATGTCTATCAAACTATTTTTAAGGGGGGTAGGTAACTTGACTTGCCCATTCAAGGGCACACCTCATGTTGCTTGTAGCTATATCAAAACTTTATTTGCAGCTCACCCGAAATTTCGAGTATTTTTCCGACTACACTCACAATGAAAACGTAAAATCGCTCGTAATCATCCATTTATTGTCACAATAATGGTTCAGATATACGAAGGACCTGAACGTGTTGTAAAAACGTTAAACGTGGTGTACAGTTAAAATTAAATGAAAGAAAAACCATAAAATCTAAAGAACAGTGGATAATAATTCAATAAGATAAAGCACTTTTATTCATGGTTTCCCTTTCATTTAATTTATCATGTTTGTTAGAAAGGTTTGAAGAATGTTATTTTTTTTAACTTTAGTCGATCCGTCCCGCGTTCGATGCCCGAGTGTGACAAACGAATTTTTGAAATTCAATTTCAATTTATTCAAGAACAGTTTACATTGTGTTTGAAATGTTTATATAAAAATAAATGAATAACAAAATATACGTCAGTTAAAATTATAAAACTAACAAAAAATTATAGAAAACATTACAAGAATTAGAGAAATCAAAAACAATACAAAGAAATCAAAAATTCAATAAAAATTCAAAAACATAACACATACATAAATAAAAAAAAAAACAACAACATAACAATATTACCCAGTCTCACATAAACTGATATCTATAAAATTAAGAATCTGTGAATGCAGATTTGTTTCTTTTTAAAAATAAAGGATTGTTTCTTTTAAGAAAAATTTGCTATCTCCAGTATTTAGAGTACTTTCTCTCCAGGTGGCATTGAAAAATTCCACCCAGTATGGGATCAACAACAATATAATGGTATTAATCAAGTCAACCTATCGCAAAAATGTGTATTAAAATTCTTCTTTATTAAATGGCAAGGTTTTATTATTATTTTCTTTTTGGGACAAGCCCGCCACACTATACCCAAACCACTGTACCTAACTCCTGAAAGTCGGAATCAACAGTGGCGACCACCAGAAAAGCGCCGAGACAATGAAGTTCGAAGAAGGCAAGAACTGGTTAGTGAACTTACTGAAAATCCTTCAGGGTTGGTCCTGGGCCCTGGTCAATGACAACGTCGTCCATGAGTTTACCGAGGACAGACATCCGCCTCCCGTCGGAGGTGCCGGCAAATTCGCTCATCCGGTTCCGGCTCACGGTCTTAATATCGCTGGCTAATTTCCATGCCACACTAGGTAGTTGGAAATAAACTTTAATTTATCTCATTCGTGTAGTATTAAGTATGAGTGTCTAGAGACTCACCGACCCAAACTATGACAACGGTTTTGTGGGGCTTAGTTTATTAGTCTACTTACTGTCTTTGATAAATAATTAAAAAAAAAATACGGTATACTTGGGTGTTGGAAAATTTTGTACCAAATACAAAATCCTTAGAATAAATCGTTCTATATTGCCATAACGGGCTACTACGGAACCCTATTCACTTGGCCGGTTTTTTCTTTTCTTACCGACCCAGTCTGAGGCACTACCCTTCTATGGGGTCTACCCTTTATAGCAGAACTTTTTATGTCAAATATTATTTTGCTGATAGCTTAAACTTCATTTCGCAGAAAATAGTTTGGCAGATACACATTTATCATACGTTCAAACTCATAATTTTGTAAGCCAGAATCATCTTTAGGCATAAATTTCATATGCATAAGATTTAAAAGTAGAACCAGCCAGGGCCTGATTAACCCTTAGGCTAATTAGGCGGCAGCCTAGGGCGCGAGAATCAGGGGGGGCGCGCTGAAATCAAATCTTCGCATTTTTTTTTTCGGATGGGAAATCATCAAAATATCTTCTCCCACTCTGGGCGGAGCGGGAGGGAGTGTCAGACGTTTACTGACTAAAACCCATCCATGTTCCTTCCTCGCCCTTTATGTTCCGGGGCCACGGTGTCTCTTTCGAACAGACCCGCCACCCCGGCAGGCTTCGGCCATTCACTTTGCTGACATCTCTTTGAGGCGCGCGGGGAACACGAACGCGCCGTCGACACGGCCTGTCGTCATTAGACGGACGGACGGCTAGCTAGCCCATAGCTAACCTCCTCAGGCCCGCGTCTACTGTGGCCGGTAGCCACCACGTGGCCCCCGACGCCCGGTGCGTCTCCCGCGGCGGCTGGGGCGAGAGGCTCTCTCCCTCTCGCGTTCCGCCACCTCCTTCGCTAGCATAACTGCTTCGCAGAAGGAGGTGACGGCTTCCCATTCCGTCTCGCTCCGGACATGGATTGAACCAGGGCCGGACGCTAGAGGTCGCCGCCGCCAATCGCCACTACGAGGACACGTCGGTGCTCCGCCCACGCAGGGCAGACCTCCACCGTGTGCTCCACCGTGTCCTCCGGTCGATCCTCGCAGTGGAAACACCCGTGCGTTTCCTCCCGCCCGATTCGATGCAGGAACCTCCCGAAACATCCGTGTCCGGTGAGGACCTGCGTCAGGCGGAAGGTGAGGGCGCCGTGGCGCCTCTCAAGCCACTCCTCAAAGAGGGGACTTACCGCCACTATCGTGGCGTGCCCTAAAATCTTTGCATGCACTATTAATCTAGCATGATTGCATCTACCCTCAGGCACGGGCTGGCCATACGGGCAAATACCCGCTGTTCCAGATGCCTGATGGGCCGGTGTGGCCGATTGGCGGTCGACTTTCTTTTGCTATTAAAAAAAACCTCGTATACCGTCAAGCCGAGGACCCAATTTAATTTACTTTTGGACTCTTTCTGTACCTATCAATGGTAACCCCGGCTCAGAATTTTTAAAAGTTTTTAGTAAACTAATACGTAATAAATTGTAACGTACCTAGAGTAGAATCACTCTCAAACTAAAATATTTTAAGGCTTCTTTGTTTTTTTCTCGTGTGGTTAGTGCGTACAACTCGTACATGATCGTACTACTCGTACCACTAGAAACTCACACATTATCTTTAAACCGACGCCGCGCGCGGTTTGTACCTACTTTGAACATTGCGAATAACTTTTAACAAAAAGATTATTTTATTCTGCCACTGGATTGGTAGGTACTCCTATTGGCATGCATACATAAGGTTGCTTATAAGATAGAGCATGTGGAAATTTTGATCTCAAATAACATAATTATTATTAACATCTGAATTTAAACGAGGCAACATGTCAAAATTTTCGAGCTCGCTCTTGAAACCTTCTCCATCTTGGATCTTTAGGTATATCGTCTATTATAAGCCGACCAAGTCACTCCAATAGGTCGAAACAATTGAAGCCTGTCCAAGGCAAGGTGTCAATTTTTTTCGAAGGCGCTTTGCTTTTCATGCTACTTCGTCTTGAATCTTGGCTTTATCTGCAAGTCGACTAAGTAACTCATGTCTAAAGGAACAATTCTAACCTGTCCAAGTAGGGTGTTAAAATTTTAGAGCCTTGGTTATTTTTTTCTGAATAAAAGGCTGACTTTTCTGGAGAGGAGAGCTCAATTTTTGCAAACTTGTAAGTACACACATCAAAAGTGTCTAGGGATCAAGCATTTTTATGCGGATTTCTTGAGATTGAGATGTGGCTTTGTAATAAATTTATGATTTTATAAATTTATATGGATCCTTATTTTTGGCTAAAAAAAATGTATGATAAATTCGGCACCCTAAAGGTAGAAGTAAATAGGTTTAATGATGTTTTGAATTCACATGCTTAGTGCACACGATGTTCTAAATTCAAATTTACTTTACCCTCAAGACGATAAAAACGGCTTTTGCACTCAGATATCGAAGAGCAAAAATACTCTTTCCGAGATGGGGGGATGAAAAAGAATCTTTTCACTCCTCTCAGTGATGCCAGATCTACTGATTTAGCAGTAGATCTACCTGATTTTAAAAAATCTACTGATCTACTGCCTTGATTGATATTATTTAAGAAATCTACCTGCTTTTTTCCAAAATCAGATCGGATCATCTAGTTAATGTCGTTGTGTCGTGTCATCTGGCATAAAGGCATAAATAACATGACATTTGTTAAGTTTTGTGAATTCTGTAGTGCGTGCAATGCCGACCAATCACTGACAGTCCCAGTCACTAGGCATTAAAACTGTGAAAGTACTGTAGTTGCCCATTCCATAGCTTAGATCTCTATGGAGAAGAACGTGTAAGAAACTCCATGGACACTTTAAAATCAAAATATTTTTACAAAACCTTAGTTACATCATTTATGTTTTGTTGATACATTACATTATGTGAGAATGATGTAGCAAGATTTGCACGTTAAAGTTGTCCATAGTAAAATCAAAAATAAAAATTAAAAAACGAAGTAAAATAAGCCATGGCAAATAAGAGAGAAGCATTGACTCACAGACTCAGATTAAGTTTGGCAAGTAAAATAGGTAAATATTTACATAAGTGTATGTATTTATATGTTTTAATGTATTATATCGTACATAAAATTCAAGCTCAAATCCATTTTACCGCATGTGGATATGACATTTTTAAATCTACTGATTTTTCCTCCGATCTACTGCTAAAATTTTAATTTATCTACTGATTTCTTCAGATTCCATCTGGCAACACTGACTCCTCTTGCTCGAAAAGACCGTCATAATAGCGTACCAGAGGGGCCGTAAAATTGCTCATTATAGCCCTAGGGAAAATAAGCTTTTTTTTTAAATTTCGTCGTCGTTGTTCGAAAAGGCAAAGTCTTTACTCATAATTCATAAAGAATTGACTTATTGTTCCATAAAAAAAAAAACATTTTATTTTAAAAATGGAACCAAACGCGCCGAACGCCGAACTCTTTGGCAGGATGTGTGCGTTGCATTCCAGCTACAGAAGAAATAAAAAAAGGCATTGGCGCGAAATTTTAAGATATTTTCTGAATTATTTATTTGAATTACAAGTAGGATTCCTTTTTATCTCCTACGTTTATCCCACAGACGACACAATATTATATTCGTCTTCTTCACAGAGAACTGAGATTATGTTGCCGGGAAAAAACATCTCATTAGAATAACAGTACAAATTGTACATTTCATTTTTAATAAAATAAACTATCATATTAAATATGGTTATTTTATTTTCTCGCAATCGTAGTGAAAAGTACGGTGTAACACACGGCGCTAAAATCCCATTATAACTCGGTTCCTATTTACTACCTCGATAAAGCTCGTTAATAAAACTACCTCGTGTATAATGGGTAATTTTAGCCCCTTGTATCACAATGTACTATTGTATTAAAAGTTATTCGCAGTGTTCAAAGTACAAACCGCGCGCGTTGGTGTAAGTTTCTAGTCAAGTGCGGTAGTACGATCATTTTTAGCCTGAGAGATATTTCTCTACGGCATTTAAAGCCAAGTCAAAGGCCCATGGGCGGCATAAAAACTCTGAACACGTTACCTACGCACTAACCACACGAGAAAAAAACAAAGAAGCCTTAAAATATTTTAGTTTGAGAGTGATTCTACTCGACGTTACAATTTATTACGTACTTAGGTACTTACTAAAAACTTTTAAAATTCTGAGCCGGGGGTACCTACCTACCATTTCTACAGATAGAGTCCGAAAGTAAATTGAATTAGGTCCTCGGCTTGACGGTAGACGATGTTATTTTATTTTATCGTAGTAGTTTTCTAAATAGCAAAAGAAAGCCGACCACCAATCGGCCACACCGCCCCATCGGGCATTTGCCCGATTTGCCCTTATGGCCAGCCTGGGCCTGAGGGTAGATGCAATGATGCTAGAATGATAGTGCATGCGTAGACTTGATTTCAGCGCGCCCCCCCTGCTTCTCGCTCCCTAGGCTGCAGCCTAATTAGCCTAAGGGTTAATCAGGCCCTGCCTTTAATATATTCGTTTAAAGAAAATTATGCCAAGTGTGTTATGCTAAATGAATTTCGGAGCAAGAAAATTATGCCAAGTGTGTTATGCTAAATGAATTTCGGAGCAATAAGATTCTGCCAGATAGATGGAACCTGAGGCACACATATGACAAAACCAAAAAACGTAGTTATGGGGCCTGCCCCATAACTACGTTTATTAGGTACGTTTATTAGGTATTAGGTACATATATTGCCTGCAATATATGTACCTAATAGATGTGTGCTCGCGCGGTAAAGAAAATACAGTAAGGCAAAGAACTAAGAAGTGACCTTAATTCAGCCGGGTCCAGACGTGTATAATATGTAATGTAAAGCCGGGTCCAGACGTATGTAACGCGTAATGTTAGATTACGTGTAATTTAACGTCAACAGTGTGGTACTGCGAGCACCTTCGCGTTAAAAGCCGACAGCCGAAGGATCAAGACGAGCGCCGGAGCAAGCGTTATTATGTACCTAATGTTCGTAGTGCCGTCCACACCTAGAATTCGCAATACATTTCACGATACATTACATTACGCGTTACACACGTCTGGACCCGGCTTGCCATGCACTCAAACTCCAACCACGGTTTTTACTTAATATCTGTCCCTGTAATAGTTTAGCTAATAAGCTTATAGGCAAATCACTAACCTTTCTTTCTTTTTTTTCATATCTCGCTTATTATCATTTAAAATTTCATCCGGCGCCGGCTTGGACGTTTTGGATACCAGTTTTTTATATGAGGTTAATGACTGAGGGTGTTGGATTGATACTTGTCTAAAACAAATGAAAAAAAAATATATGCACATAATATTCATAAAAAAGCGTTCTTAGAAAAAGATGTAAGTTTGTGTAGCATTTCACCAGTTCTAGTTAGTTAGATGACAGGGCCCGGGGGAAACGACTCTAGCCATTGACTTCCGGGTAGCTGAAATATTCCTAATGGGAAAACTCAATAACACTGCTGGCCTGGGAATCAACCCAGATATCATGTTGAGCTGTAGCGCTCTCGACCGCAAGACTAACGAGGCATTCATTGCACCGTTTATAACAAACATCTACAAGGGGATCTCGCTTCAAGAAAGCGAATAGAAGGGATTCTCTAAATTGAGCTCAATTCTGCAAAAATGTACCAACACACTTTCTCAACTGTAATGAGAATGAATAGATAATATCAACTACCTACGCTTTATTACAGAATATTGATATTTTAAACCATTGTCAGCCGTCAGATAAGTTAAACTTTTAATTTAAGATATTTACGTATCCTCATGATCACTATTTGTGACTTTACAAGCTGATGCCCGCGGTTTCGCCCGCCCTTTAAACAAATTATACATATACTGAAACCTTTTTCGAGAACCACTCTTTCCATTGGCGTAAAAAGCATAAAAATCGGTGCAGTAGGTAGTTTTTGAGCTCATCGCGAACAGTTGACAGACAGACGTGATTTTGCCAAAAGAATTAAAATATAACACTTGCGAAAAAAATTGTTTGTGAAATAAATAGTGTAAGAAACGTTGGATATAAACTAATAAATTGTCAAAGGACTTTTGGTAAAACATTAGTGAACCTTATAAACTTGGAAGGTTGTATTGATGATTATAATTCTGTAACTACATACGTCTTACAGCCGCAAACGATACTTTCATCAACATACAACCTAGCACTGTCCTGCAAACTGCAAAAAACGTAAGAAAATTTGAATTTATAACAGAATGAGGGTTGGCTCATTTTTACAGAATTAAAATAATCCAATTAATCGTGAGGACAGAGCTGGACTACCTACTCTTGTGAATCGGCTGTGTCGCAGACAGAACTCCTGCCTTGTGTGCGCGGATTAAATTATTGAAGCATTTGATGGTGCCGAAAGCAGTCGTGACGAATTTGACAAATTTCATGAAACGCTAACGCAAATAGTAAAAACGCCCAAGTACTAAATCACGGGAAACTGTGAAAGATGTGAATGTAAAAATAATTTAATTTTGTAGCGCTGTCACCTAGTATATGGTAGATAATCATCTACTTCAGCGTCATCGGCATCACGTTTATCCTCGCCTTCTCGTTCAAATTGGCGGATTCTAGTTAAATCTTCCGGACGTACGAACCCAGTTTGGCGTCTACTTATTTCTTTGCGCATTTCAGATACCACATCTGCTTTAGGAAGAGTGACAACCTTGCTAAAAAAAAAAAAAAAAAACAACAAAACATATAGGTATACCTATATATAAATAGTACATTACAGCAGAATCCAGTAAGTAAGCCTTCCTGGCCGAGTATGAGTTAACCGGACCGAACCGCAGGTGAGGTCCGGTTATATACGAGGCCAGGATGGCTTTCTTACTGGTTGAGGTTTGTATAATGCTTTTCTCAAAAATGAAAGAAAGTTTAACAACAAATTCGTTTAATTAATATTGAAGGTTACATTCATATTAGGGCAATTACTGATAGATATTGTGATCGATTTACCGGGGGCATTTATATTTGTTTGTTGTACATCTTGATTAACGGACTCTTGGCTGGCAGTAAATGTCTGTGAGACATTAATTTGGTTGTTTGGGAAGGTGGATGCTTGCGATGATGTTACGGGCAGGGGAATAGTGGTCGGTTCTTGGCGAGAGGTAGATGGCTGCGGAGCCAGGCTTAGCTGCTGTTGACGCGATGTAGACGGCTGCGGGGAGGTGGAAGATGATGTGTTTTGAGTATTCAATTTAATTTTTTTATTTATATTGCTTGTAATTTCACTTTTATTTTCTAATGACTTTTCTATGTATCCTTCTGCAACTCGGTCCGATTTCCACCCCCCGTGTCGTTTTATTGTCGTGAGATTGGCTCCAGAGTCAGCAAGAAGGGTAGCAGACGACCTCCGGAAACAATGGCCAGTATAGCTCTCTGGATTTGGTAAATTCAAATATTCTGCTATTTGTTTAGGTATTGCGGCAATCTTATGACGACCGATGTTTTGCCGCAAGCATGTCCCGTTTCTATAATTGATAAAAAAATTATCACTTTTCATATTTTCAGGGCGCAGGTCATGATATTTCCTTACAATATGAGCTGACTCCTTGTGTATAACAAAAGAGCGATCAATTTTTGTTTTTGTTTCTCGTACTTTTACCGAAATTATTTCATTATGGTAGGTATTCCACGTCACTGTTTTTAATATTACAGAGCTCCATACATCGGCAGGCGCCATTAATTCCCATTATAGTAATAACCTAAAAACAAAAAAAAACTATTTAAATCGAGAATATAAAAATAAGTTTATGTTATTTGGAACCAGATTTAATAGCATATTTATATTATTGCAACCGACTAACAGACCACTTACTCGTACATCACAACAAGTTAAATTAAATAAGTAAACAAAATAAATAATACCTTCACTGCTAAATAAACTTCATCGGGTGCTTCATTTATAAACTTCTGTATGTTTTGGCTGGTAAATACATTCGATTTTTTTCCTTTGTAGCCAGTCGATTGTCTTTTCAACCAAGTTATTAAATTGGAATAATTCTTAATGTTTACATCGTGTTTATTTTGCACTACACATCGAAGCATAGAATACACAGCCCATAAACTTGTCGGCTGCATTGTTTGGCGAAGAAAGCTGAAATATGCCAAGAATACATTTTCAGACCAACTGTTGGCTTGTTTTTCTGCCTTCCACTTCATAAATTTTTCATAATTTTTCATGTATCGCTCCTTGGATTTTGGCGGAAGTAAATTTTCTTTTGCTAATTTGGCCTCAGCTTTTAAATCAGGAGGAGTGCCATCTATTTCCGAATCAGATTCGCTTGAATTCATTTTTTGGGATTATTTAAATTCACGCGGTAAATTAAAACACAATTGTCGCAATTGAATGTGAAATCCCGCCAGTCGTTGTTTTTTTTACTACAAAGTTTGCGTTTAGTTTTAAACATTGTTCTATTTTTACATTACATGAATGTTTTAGTAAAAAATGTAAATTATTGT
This sequence comes from Xestia ashworthii, assembly GCA_950022955.1. Taxonomy (NCBI): domain Eukaryota; kingdom Metazoa; phylum Arthropoda; class Insecta; order Lepidoptera; family Noctuidae; genus Xestia; species Xestia ashworthii. The sequence continues at coordinate 9,901,818 of OX465562.1, read as the reverse complement.
TTTTGAAACTCCATGTTAATTTTAGAATGGAAAGTTTTAATCCAACATGATTTATAAACTGAAATGACTAAATACAAACATAAAATCCCACACTATACTTCTACAACATTACTAAGTACAAAACGCAACGTGCATACTTTTTCTGCGTCGCGTTATGTGTCACAGACCCATAAAAAAAAAAAAAAAAAGTGTCACAGACAATAAAATGGATGTTTAAGGCTCCAAAATATATTATGTATCTCATAAAATGTCATACCAAAAAGAGATAGATATATATTTGGAGCCTCCCTCTAACCATGTTATAATGGCTAAACTCTAATCTGTGTCTGGTAGGTACAACGACCATACAGCCTCTAGACTCCTAATAACAGGCGACCGATGTCTGTCAAAGTCACATAAGGGGTATAAATCTTATAGCCGTCGTCACTCCCCGAGTTCGAATTAGTTTCGACCACTCCTGTGAGCCGCAAACACTTCCGCATTACTCCTTTAAAAAATCGAGAAAATAGATATATGGCCCCGTGTATGATACGTTGGTGTGATAAAGGAAGCCGGACTTCAAGTTTCCTGAAAGACGGTATCACATTTCATCGGTAATTTAAAAGTTCCATAATCTAAATTAGATTAAATTTCTGACAATATTTATCGGAGTTCATCTTATACTGGTCATACTTGATGTCTTTTATGATTGCGTCCCTTTCTTTTGAAAGTACTTTTTTCTCTATCTCTTTTCCTCGATGTTACGTTAACATAATTAGTGATGTTCCAAATCGTACGACCACCTCTGTTGTCGATAAAGCAAAAAACAAAACCTATAACTATTTATTTATGTAAAAAAAATATATGTTTAATAATTAAAAATTACAACATTTATTTATTTATTAATATGTTCACGTCATTTTACCGAAGATTGTTTTATCCCTATGAAAAACCGTCGCCGCCTACTAAGTTCATATATTTTCATATATTTTACCTACATTATTCAATCGTAATTAGAATAAAGAAGGTAATTTAATGCAAGTAAAGTATGTAAAACATATTTTATTATGCCTACAGTTAAAAAATATCGATACTTTCTTGTTTGATTTAAAACTGTCCCATCTCTAGTGAAATGCAATGACCTTGAATTGGCCAATCAGAAAGCAGTACCCCGTCCCCCTCGCGTACCTCGTACCTCAGCGAGTTGACAGAATAGTTTTCGTGCGTTAGATCGTGTATTAGGCGTCTATAGGCTGTATGGTCGTTGGGTAGGTACTATGTTTTTTTTTTCTAAGCAGATCTAAAGAGGATGACCTAAACCGTGCGAAGCCATAAAAAAAAAAAGGGATGAAGGATGACCAAGTGTCCAGTAAGTAAATTACATACTTACTTACTGGACAGTAGGAGATTCCAAATTTAAAATCTCGCTTCTTACCGGACAGTTGTGATTGTTGTGAATAGTCTCCGGTAGAGTTCACTTTCTGGATACTTTTTAGAGATGTTATGTCAACATTACATACCATTTTTGAGAAAAAGAATTTACCTAAAACAGATTAGTTTTTGGTCCAGACCATTTTCCTATTGGAAATCACTAAACGACTTTCTTCGACCGCTAACTGTACTATAGGTTAAACGTAAAGTCGATCTGTGGGTGCTGTTTTGATTCCACAAATCGAAGCATTATTATCTGTACCACATATTAAATGTTTGAATACTATTAAGGCTATGATGACAGATTTCAAGTAAAACTTACTTCTCACGTCCACGTCGTCGTAAATCATATTCGGCCACTCTAAAATCAGAAATATTAAAAAAATTGACAATCGAAACATAATGTACGCAGGTAACTAGGTTCGCACAACATGTTAATAAGATGTAATCGAGACTGAGAGGTGATTTTGAGATTTTTCGTAACGATCAAGGATACATTATACAGTATGTTAGTTTAAACGAGGGACTTATTCAAACCCGCAATAGTCCATGCTTACATGATACTAATCAACATATGAACAAAAAGAAAACACTAGTACATAACAGATGGATCCATACCAAAACCTTCGCCTAAGTTTCGCAACGTGTGCGCCATGAGCTTATCGTAGAACATGTGTGCGGGTCAATGACCTTTCTAGGTGTAATCACTTCATTTTTTTTTTCATTTTTGCGCGGGGATGTGCCCTGTCGGTGCATCGGGGACATTACAAAGGAAAGGGGCGGAGTTTGCGCACGGAGCTCAGGACCGGCACGTGTTTTGCCGCGTGACACCTACTTGCGCGCTCAGTGTCCATGAGTAATGTATTTAATTAGACAATAATGTCAAAAATTAAGGTTATAGGTTTTTTACTTATTTGGATTGAGAATCGAATACTGAATACCTTCCCTCAATATGTCCCTCGTTTAACCTAACACGCTGTATACTTTCTTACTTAGATTTCCTACTTCAATTGGTTGTAGAGTATTCCCCTAATGTGAATGTTGTCGGTCTGTCTGCTTCCAGTGGTTGTAACTTCTTCGAGTTATAGCGCTTACAAGACGCTTTCTGTTACGAAAAAAAAAAACGATCAGAGAAATGGTAAGTTTTAGTACGTATTCAAAGTGTGACATATTAGAGGTGTTAGAGGCGTCCAGATACACGCGTTTCCGCGTCACCCTTAAATTTTTCGAAATTTCAGACAAAATGATCAAAATTTAGTCCATTTTGCCAAATTTATTTCAAAAGTAACGTTCTTTTCTAGTTTGAATAGTACTCGCCCTTCATCCCTGCGTTCTGATCCGCGTTCCGTATCCTGGAGTCTAGGTTGGAGGTTGAAAACCATTTCAACCAATCATTTTGAGTAAAAAAAGGGCTTTTCTGACCAAATCTCCAAGAATTTGCTCAGCACCTACCTCGTTTTATTTCGTAGATCGCTAGCCCGCGCGAAGACGCGGGTTATCTCAAATAGAAATTTGACCATTTTATTTTCTCTTATTTCGCAACAATACAATGATTTGCGCGCATTATAGCTCTGAAATGCAACCACTGAGAGCCGGCAGACCAACTTGTTTCACTTGCGGAGACGCCATACTTTGAATATGTAGGTACCTAGGTACTAAAACTGACAAGTTAACTGATCGTTTTTTTTTTCGCAACAATGAAGCCTTTTGTAAGCGCTATAACTCGAAGTTGCAACCATTGGAAGCAGGCAGACCGACATCACTACTCTACAACCCATCTCCGTCACCTCTTTTATACTAATCAGGTTGCCCTACCTGTATTTTCGCAGGGCTTCGTCGGGTACTAAATCAGTCCTGAAAAACAAGAACGTCGTTAAGTTTGAACACGGGTAAGAAACGGCCAATAATTTGGAAAGAATCTTACTTTTTAGACTGGCTGTCAAATACATTATGTTTGGTTCTTCTAGCCAGGTCTTTTATGACTTTGCCCGAAAAACTCATGTTATCCGCCAAACCACTGAAAAACATCATAATTACTGTTGTAGATTTTTTTAAAGTACCTTAGAACTATAAACATTCGGCTCAGACCGACCGTGACAGTTGTTTAGTTTTTCTTTTCAACATGTAAGTTTTAAATTGCCTAGTAGATTGATGTAGGTAGGTACATTAAGCCGCACGTCATTGCTCTCAGTGCTAACAAAACTGGTTTAACCGGGCACTTATTCCATTGAAATTCCTGTATCCTCCAGGCCCAGACCAAATAAAAAAGTTGATTAAGACGGAACTCTGCGAACAGAGAACTGAGGCCGGTTTCGTAAGCAGGCGTAGTTTAATTGTAGTTTGTGTGCGTGTGACCGTGTATGCACAGAGTGAGGCGTAGGAGTTGTGCGCATGCCTTACTTTATTGTTCGCAGCGCCACAGATTACTACAGATGTCTCACTACACGGTGTAGGTATGAAACGGCACGTACACACGCGCTCACCGCTCGGGGGTCGCTACAGTCGGATTCCGCTCGCCGCCCGTATCGCACCCGCTCCGTCACGCGCACGTGGTCGTAATTATTTTTCTTACGTGTGATCACGTGCAAGTAAAAGTGAAGAATGAAGACAAGCAAATACTGCATAGCTTTTGGTTGCCTAAACGACAACAGTGATAAGAGCCTCACGTTTCATAAACTACCGCGTGACGTCGAAAGGTAAGGAAAAAAAGTGAAAATATCGAATGTTTATGAATAGTGTTATTCCTACATAATGTTTATGAATCTAGGGTTAATTATCTACCTGCTTGTGATGTGCTTATTTATTATGTCATTCAAGTACCTATGTCCCGCTTAACTGATCGTGATTAGGTAGGTTACAAGTTTGGAAATGTGTCGAGATACTCGGGGGGGATGTGAGCCTACTAGACGACCAAGATAAATAGACGAATATCAAACCTGACATCACTCTCACTCACCTTATCGCTCGGTAGAAAGTAGAAAGATGTTTGAAAGATGTTTGTAAGAATGAACTATAAAAATAAGAGCATCTGTTTACACAGCGCATGAAAAATAACTTTTGTTCTGATACTATCAGAATTCAGAACATCAAAACATCGTCTCCCAAAAAAATCGGTCAAAGTCGATGATTTTTGTTATTTTTTTGGAAGTTGTAAAGCAAAAGCTGTTCAGTTTGATGGGTTGAGTTGACTCGCGAAAGGCTTTGCACTATTACCCCTAGCTGTCAAATTAACTAATAACATTACAATATAATTGACGATCCTAATACACTCAGGGGCACGTTTAACCGTCCACCCATGTCAAATCACTTATCGATTGTTTATGTTAACCTACGCTTTGACTACTAGGCGTAATTTGGTAAGCGGGTATATCTGCAATAAAAGGAACAAAAATTCCCACGTTTTGTTTACTTTTGTGTGTCTTTATTCAACAATAATCAGTTTAGTAGAAATTTGACATTCTCGCCGGTCGTTTTGTGTGAAGGATACATTCGTTTTAAAACGTTGTGATACGATTTCCTTCAGTAAAACCGGGGTGTTGGTTACTGTTATTTCATTTACATTAAAAAATTGCCTCTGGACGCAGCTGGAGCAGCTGTGACACTTGCAGACGCGGGGTTTAGTCAGCGTCGGATTGGACGAATGCTTGGATATCCACGAACCACTATACAAGATGCTATCCGGCGTTACAGAGAGACCTGTTCCTACACAAGAAGGCCAGGGCAAGGCGTAGAAGGTGTACATCAGAGAGAGGTGATCGTAACATCGTCTCGAAGGTTCTTCGAAATCGGTTCATAACGGCTTCTGAGGCTCGCAACCGCTTGTTTGAGGTACGAAATGTAAGTGTGAGCCTAAGAACAATAAGAAGAAGGTTAGCAGAGAGGGATCTGAGAGCATTTCGACCAGTACGAGTCCCAGAACTGACCGCAACTCAACATTTAAATTTAACTTCAGAACAATGGAGGGCAGTTGTCTTCTCTGATGAATCAAAAATCGCTTTACGAGGTCCTGATGGACGTCAGCGCCTGTATAGACGCCGTGGTGAAAGGTTTGCTGAATGTGCTGTGGTTGAAACAGTGGGCTATAAGAGAGGATTTTGATTTGATTTTGCTCAATAATGGTGTGGAGTGGCATTTGTTACGATGCCCGTACAGAGTTGGTCATCTTCGATAGAGGCAACGTTAATGCTCACAGATACGTGACAGAAGTCCTAGAACCACATGTCATTCCGTTTGCACCATACATTGGCGACAATTTTGTTTGAATGCACGACAACGCTCGTGCACACACCCCGAAAATTATCACCGATTACTTGGACGCCGTCAATATTCAGTGATTACCATGGCCAGCTTAGAGTCCCGACCTGAACCCAATAGAGCATGTATGGGACAACCTGAAAAGACGGATCCGCAGTCGTACACCAGCTCTTACAACCATCAGTGAGCTAAAAATTGCTGCTGCTTAGGAGTGGCAGAATATTCCCCAAAGTGACATCCAATCCAAGACATAATGGACGGGCTTTCAAATCGGTTGCAAGAGGTCATTAGGGCCAGAGGAGGAAATGCACATTATTAATCCCATCATTTAGAGCCCAATTCATTTTTTATTAACATTTTTATCATCTTTTTTTTTGTTAGAAGACTGCATTTTCTATTTTTTTTATTTTTTGTCTTAGTTAAAACATTTTATAACTCACATATGTTTTATTTTGTATCGTAGAGGTTCACCCAATGTAATATTATAACAAAATTAATGAAAACACAATAGAATTTTGAAAAAGTTGACAAAATGTAGGTGGCCGGATAAATGTGCCCCTGAGTGTATAACATTACCTACATCCAACATTTCCTTCCTGTAAACTCTAGTATGAATTAATTTCTACGACCAAATCGGGTCACTGCTCCCGTACTATAAAACTTGCCAGACAGAGCGTTGTCGGCGGCGCGTGGCGCGCGGCGGAGGCACCGCGCCATCGCATCGGGTGGTGAATGAGATGTTATAATATTGATGAGGTAATAAAGCCTAACATTTCAAATATTTTTTTTTTGTTTTTGTAAGATGAAATGTTTAGAAATATTATTATATGTAATAATTCTCACTTAAGGTGACGTAGGTACTATTAACATTTTGTGCTACCAATCGATAATGTATGTAGTAATCTAATGATGATAAAAACAAAATTCCTTATGGAACATACTCGTAGGTATTAATGTTAATAATGTAATTTAACAAATGCATAAAATACGCATACCTACCTAACTGTGCCGAAACTCGCAAGTAGCAACCCTATTGAGCTTGACCGGCAGTAACCTTTTAATGGCGTTAGCGTCAGATAAACCAAAATAAACTCTCGCGCGTAACCATTCAGTACATATTTGCTTGCGCACGCGATGTTTAGGCTATCATAAAAGTACCTGGGCGATGCGGCTGCCAGTTAAAATGTATTCTATTCTCTCGTGCATAGATTTTACATTTGTTTGATTGTTTTTGGGAAATGACACATCTGTAGTAATCTGTGGCAGCGCTATATTTTGTGAACGTCATAATGACGGGACCACGCCAGATACTGCGATTATCATGTGAATAGCATTTAGTACAATATTTCTACTATTTCATACTTTCATAGAAAAATTCTACCACCATAAAATTTGAAAATATTCCATACAGAAACTGGTCCCGCCATTTTGATATCAAAATGACGGGACCAATGTTCATTTGATGAAAAATACACGATGTGACCTCAAACTGGACACATAAAATTTTAATACGAAATAGTACGACTACGTTTGAATCGTTATTATACATTAATAACTGTAATTTCAATAAAAAAAAGGTATACAAAATTGACATCAGAGCGCCTGAAGAAAAAGTATCATTTTATGCCATGAAGTATTTTTATGGCTCATAAAATTTATTAAGGCGTTTAAACGTTTCGACCGCATCCAATTGGTTTTAGAAATATTTCATACAATTTAATTTACTTCTTGAACTTAACACTATTTCCGTTCGGTTAATTTACAAATTACAATTAAACACTACAAAATTCAATTGATGAAATGATACTTCATGGCATGAAATGATACTTTTTCTGTCTGATATTTTGTTTAAATCTAGATACGCTTTTATGATAAAAATAAAATTTAAGTATGTGTAGGGTAATACGAGAAATAGCTTGATGTGTTTATTGTAAAGCGGCGTCCCCACTAGAGCCTCGTGAGTGTGGACGTGCGCGAAGCCTGAACCACGCGGCCCATGTATAGCCGCGCGGCCGGCGGTTGTCGGTCTACTTCAAAGGAAGCCGCGCGGCCCCACTACACAGAGTAATATAATAGCTAGTAACCGCCAGTACATCAAATTGTGTTTTATTCGATCCAAAATGAATTGGGCGGACGAGAAAACAATTTCTTTCATTGAATTGTACGGCAGTGCTGGGTGTATTATGGGACTGCCGAAGTAGTTCTTTTATAGACAAAATCATTTTATAAGCTTTTTTAAATTTCTTGTTACATGTTTCTTATTTAATGTGATGTCCATTTGGGGGGGATTGCCATAATCGCCACGCTTGGCAGGCGGGTTGGCGATCGCAGTACGGTTGTTACAAAAGCACAGAGAACGCTGCTGCCCATTCTCTGGTAAGTCCCTTAGTCACCTCTTACGACATCCACGGGAAGATATGGGATGGTGCTATTCTTTACGTCCGACACCATGCGGACACCTCGCAGAACGGATGGCCGTTGGGGCCGAAAGGTTCTGGAGTGGCGACCGCGAACCGGAAGACGATGCGTTGGAAGACCTCCCACTAGGTCGACCGATGACCTGGTGAAGGTTGCGGGAATCCGGTGGATGCTAGTCGCAAGGGACCGGTCAATGTGGCGACACTTGGGGGAGGCCTATGTCCAGCAGTGGGCGTCTTTCGGCTGAGATGATGATGATGTTTCTTATTTGCGCAGCGGTGCCTATTACTATGAATGCTGCTGAACCTAAAAAACATACTTTTCTTAGTACATCTCAAAAGAAACTCCCGCTTATATCTCTATATAGTCTGTGGCATCTGCGCAAGGCAGGCCACGCGGCTCTTAATGTGGACACGTTGCAAAAAAGCACAACGGCTCGCGAGTCCCGGGCCTCGCGAGCGCGCTCCTAGTGGGGACGCTCCTTAAGAATTGCAATTTGCTTGACTTAATAAAAATAGAATAGAAAAATGAAAGGTTTTCTTTATTGAGAATTAAGAAAAAACATCGTTTCTAAGAACTCGGTAGATGGCGTTGATCTGACTACGTTACCAGGTGTCAAAGCCAAAACGCTACATACAAAAACACGTCAGATACGCTCGTTGACTGTCACTTTCGTTTGCATAAGCTTCCAAGTATAACCATTAGGTCCAAGTGAAATTATGTGACGTTCTGTTCCTTGCAGTAAAATACCGACACCAGCGCCATCTATCCAGCGACTAGCGAAGGGTTTAAAAGAAAATCTCTCATTGCAATTGAATTTTGTAGTGTTTAATTGTAATTTGTAAATTAACCGAACGGAAATAGTGTTAAGTTCAAGAAGTAAATTAAATTGTATGAAATATTTCTAAAACCAATTGGATGCGGTCGAAACGTTTAAACGCCTTAATAAATTTTATGAGCCATAAAAATACTTCATGGCATAAAATGATACTTTTTCTTCAGGCGCTCTGATGTCAATTTTGTATACCTTTTTTTTATTGAAATTACAGTTATTAATGTATAATAACGATTCAAACGTAGTCGTACTATTTCGTATTAAAATTTTATGTGTCCAGTTTGAGGTCACATCGTGTATTTTTCATCAAATGAACATTGGTCCCGTCATTTTGATATCAAAATGGCGGGACCAGTTTCTGTATGGAATATTTTCAAATTTTATGGTGGTAGAATTTTTCTATGAAAGTATGAAATAGTAGAAATATTGTACTAAATGCTATTCACATGATAATCGCAGTATCTGGCGTGGTCCCGTCATTATGACGTTCACTATATTTTGATTTGTTATTTGGTCTGTCGTAGAAACGATAGAGAATCGACAAATCTTTTGTTCATCTGTCATTTTGTCGATCCAATGACCGATGAACAAAAGATTTAGCAGCAGGTTGAATTGAAACTTCTGCAGTCAAAAGTAATGGTCGTTGTAGTCAACGAGATCCCTTACCACGGACTGGCGGTCTATTGAATCTAAACAGGTAGGTACCTACTTACATCATTACCATAGATCGGAATAGGTAGTGCTATTTTATGTACTTGCCATAGGTTAGAATAATATGGATATTCCCAGAGTCCCGGGATTTGGTTTTTAAATAGGTACTTAGTAAAATCATAAAAAAACTATTCTCGCCTTCGGGACTAATGAAAGATTACACTTCCTTTCTGACGGGTAAATATAAGAAGGACGGGATTAAGGATACTTCGTATAATAAATAGATAAACTTGGTTTATTAAACCACATAAATGTTTTTTACGTAACAATTTCTTATTCAAGAATCAACAATCATTTAAACATTTTTATTCTGAAGTTGTAGGTAAGTACAAAAACATATTCCCATACAAATTATTTGTTCCTCAGAAAATCAAAACATTATCAAATAGAACAATTTGTATTTACAATAAAATCTTAATTAGAATAATGAATACGCTTCAACAATAATTCACTTATTTAAACAAATAATATAATAATAAAATCCCGTAGCATCAGTCGGAATCCCGTGGAATATCCATATTAACATCAATGTTTGCGATCAATGAACCTAAATACCTAGCTCTACCTATTCCGATCTATGATCATTACGCAAACAATACATATAATTAATAGCTAAATAAATAAGGTTTTTTACTCTAGTAATTTCCGGAGTTCTTTCTCTTCATCAGAATCCAAAGAATTTTCTGTAAATAAAAATGCCTTTAATTTGGTAGGTAGGTACCTATCGCCAATAATGTTTCACAAGGAGTAAGATTTTCACATTGTAATATTTAAAAAAATAGGTAGTTGGATTTATTACGTGATTCAGATGAGTCCAATTCTGGATTCACTTCAAAAAGCTTTTCGAGTAATTCCGAATGGTACATAAGTCTGTCCTCATCTTGCTTCTTTTTTGCCTTACCAAGATCTTTGTCTAAATCGGCTTCGAAGCAATACTGCCCTTGGAGCAATCTGAAGAATAAAATTCAAATAATTAAATCATTAAAAATGATGTACAAGGTTAGGTAAGGTAGGTACCTACCATGGGGTGCGATGCCAGAAGTCCTCCACGTGTGCTCGGCAGCTGCTGGTTCCTCTCGATACGTCTGGAGGAAACAGCAGCCGCTGGGCCGGTGCACCCCGGGCGCGGCAGTGTCCTTCCTCTTGGAATGAGAAGAAATTCTCATCCCTTGGGATTGGCACTGCCGCGGCCAATGAGTCTGGCATCATGTGTGGGGTCCTACACGGACCAACGGTGGGTTCCTCGGCGTGCCCTCTGCTAAGCAGAGGGCACAGCGGAGGAGTGTGTTACGGCGGGCTCGGTGTGCACTTACCCTGCCGCCGAGCAGACAGAGAAGGATGCGTCCTTCTCTGTCACCGTTGATATCGTAATCCCGTATCGGAGTGCAGTGGATCACGTCTCGCGACTCCGAGTCCTTTGGACAGGGACCGAGGGTCTTGGCTTAACCGCCTGGACTGCGAGGTAGAAAACCTCTATAAAAAGTTACCCCGAATCCCAAGCGGCGACGCAGCGCGAGGGGACGTATGGCTGACGGGTGTGCCTATTGGACGAATCAGTCGCTACTGCTTATCCTCGCTGGGGTACCTGCAGACCCCCTGGCGAGTAATAAAAACTAAAAAGCTGTCCTTCTAGGTACAGGGGTCTCTGCCTAGTTAGGAGTATATTTCCCCCATACTCGTGGGTTCAAATATGGAAAATGAAAAAAAAAACCAAAACGCCGATAACGGCAAAGAAGAGAAGAGGAGGAATGTGGTGTCGGAGTCCGACGCCGCATTGAGTGAAGTGAGTGCTGCGGGAGGCTCAGGGAGCTCCCGCCGCGAGGGTGCCGGGGCTGCTGCGGAGAACAGTAAGTTCTTCCGCAAGCGGTCCCGGAAGGATGGCGACTGCTCGCCGTCCTCAGAGGAGGAGCAGATGGCCTCTGCTCGTAAGATCCCCACCAGCAAGCGCGGGGGGATCCGAGGCAAGAGAGGGGGGCTCTCTGCCTCAGAAAGGTCGGCACGACTGGCCGAAGAGGGGCGCCACCCGGGCATGACTGCCCCGGGGTCTGGCAGTGAGGTGAGTGCACCCAGTGAGGCGAGTGCACCTGGCGGCTCCGAGGCGGAGCGTAAGTCCAGATTTGCAAAGGAGGTGGAAGCCGCCTTAAGAAGTGTGGCCGTGAAGGTGAAGGTTTCTTCGAAACTCAGGGCCATACCTGCGGCTTCCGCCTCTATTATAGCGGCAGCGGAGGCTAATTTTGGGGGGCCTCCCCCTCCTTCGACACAAGGGGACGAGGTGGCCAAGCTGCGGGCTGACGTGGCCCGCCTGACGGCCGCTATGGAGCTTCTCCAGAAGGAGAATGCCAAGCTCCAAGCGGACCTGGCCAGTCTGAGGGAGCCTGGCCCCAGCGTGGCGCCTCAAAGTGGGGGGGCACAGAGAAAGAGCCAGCCTGTGCCGGTGGAGAACCAGGTCTTAGACCTTGTTCGAAAAGAGCTGGATTCCTTCCAGGCGCGGTTTTCCGTCCTGGAGGGAATTGTTCTGCGCCCTCCCTTGGGCGCTAACAAGGCGGTAGCGGGCACAAGCGGCGGCACGAGCAGCGTCTCGTATGCGGCTGCTGCATCCGCTCCGGGGCCACCTAGTCGCCCCTCCGGCAGGGCTGCGTTGCCTCCCCCGCCCTCTGTAAAGCCGACTCCGGCCAAACAGGCGGCGGCGCCGGCTACGACGAAGAAGGCGGCCCGAAAAAGGAAGGGCAAGGCGGCGGCACAGGTAACGCCTGTGACGGCGCCAGCGCCAGTGGCGGGTGGGCCCGCGCCTGCGGCACGTGGGCCACCGCCACCGCCCCCGCCCCCCCAGCCCCCTACACCTGCAACGGCTGAAGCTGGATGGCAGTTGGTCGGGGAGAAGCAGAGGGGGCGAAAGGCGGCCAAAAAGGCCCGCAAAAAGGAGCGGCAGCGCCAAAACAAGGCGCGAAAGGTCGCGGCTAGGCTTCGCGCCCCGAAGACCGCAGCTGTAGTGATTACACTACAGCCGGAGGCGGAAAAGAAGGGCGTGACCTACCGCGATCTGCTAGCGAAGGCCAAGGAGACGGTGGATCTCGGGGAGCTCGGGATCACCGGGGGCCTCCGGCTCAAAGTCACCGCAACGGGGGCTCGTATGCTGGAGATCCCCGGTGAAACCAGCGGCTCGTCCGCTGACGCTCTCGCTGAAAAGCTGAGAGCGTCCCTAAACGCGGACGAGGCCCGAGTGTCCAGACCCGTCAGGTGCGCAGACCTGCGCATCATGGGTCTGGACGACTCGGTCACCGAGGAGGAGGTGGTGGCCGCCGTCGCTAGGTCCGGGGGGTGCTCTGCCGAGCAGGTCAAGGCAGGCACCCTACGTCCGGACCCCACGGGAACGCGAACCGTAACGGTGAGCTGCCCTGTGACGGCGGCGAAAACAATTGTGGAGGGCCGAAGGCTTCTGGTGGGCTGGGTATCGGCGCAGGTGAAACTGCTCGAGCCCAGACCTCTGAGGTGCTATCGCTGCCACGTGGGACACCACGTGTCAGTGCAATGCGCCTCGGAGGTTGACCGCAACGGCCTCTGTTTCCGCTGCGGTCAGCCCGGCCACGTGTCGGCTGGTTGCAGCGCTGCACCGCACTGCCCTGCATGTGCGGCGGCCCGCAAGCCGGCCGATCACCGGGCCGGGAGCAAGGCCTGCGCTGCTCCCGCCAAGACCAGAGTCAGAGGCAGGGGAAGGCCCTCCGCCACCTCCGCCAACGCCACCGTCGCCACTGCCGCTGCCGCGACCGTCACAGCCGCTGCCGCCGCCGTCGCCGCACGGGGCACGGCAAGTTCGCCTGCGGAGGGGCCCTCACAGGGGGCCCGGGGGGAGGAGGCGGTAATGGAATGCCAATAACGGCTCCATTACGCTTCCTCCAGGCGAACATTAACCACTGCGCCTGTGCTCAGGATCTATTGCTCCAGAGCATGGCGCAGTGGTTGATTAACATCGCTGTGGTCGCTGAGCCGTACTTTGTCCTGCCCAGGGAAGACTGGGTTGCGGACCTTGACGGCTCGGTGACCATAGTGTCATCGGCCGCCGCCGGTACCCCGACCCTTGAAAATGTCAGGAGGGGTCGGGGGTGCGTAGCAGCACGGTTCGGGGAGATCGTCGTGGTGGGAGTTTACTTCTCCCCGAACCGAACTCTCGCCGAGTTCCACAACTCTCTCGCAGAGTTGAGTGTCGTCGTCGGAAGCCATTCCCTCCCCGTGCTTGTTCTCGGGGACTTCAATGCCAAGAACCTGGCTTGGGGTTCTCGTTACACAGATGTGCGGGGAAGGATGGTGGAGGACTGGGCCCTGGAAAAGGGCCTGGACGTCCTTAATCGGGGTTCTGTTCCCACGTGTGTGCGGATGCGGGGCGAGTCGGTGGTGGACATTTCGTTCGCTAGCCCCGCTCTGTCGCCGCGTGTCGTCGACTGGCGTGTCGTGGAGGGGTTGGAGACATATTCCGACCACCGGTACATCCGGTTTGACGTCTCCGCCCAGTCCTCAAGCGCGCCAGTCCAACAGGCCCCGAGTGGTCCGCGTTGGGCGCTGAAGCAGCTGGACCGGGAGCTCCTCCTGGAAGCCTCGATCGTGCAGGCCTGGGTGACATCACCGGACAGGCCTGCCGACGTTAATAGTGAGGCAGAGTGGTTCCAGGAGGCCATGTCCGACATTTGTGACGTGGCAATGCCCCGAGTCCGGCCAGGAAGCGCCCGACGCCAGGTGTACTGGTGGTCGCGCGAAATAACGTCTCTTCGTGAGGCGTGTGTTGCTGCGCGGCGCCCGTACGCCAGGCATCGCAGGCTCCGCATTCGCCCGCCGGATGCGGCAGCCATTGAGGCGGAGCTGTACGAGGGATACAGAGCGGCGAAGACCGCCCTCCGTGGGGCTATCCTGCGGGCCAGGGAACTGGCCCGCTTGGAGATGCTGGAGACTCTCGACAGAGATCCGTGGGGGCGCCCGTACAAGATGGTGCGGAATAAACTCCGCACCTGGGCCCCCCCGCTGACGCAGAGTCTCCGGCCAGAGCTCGTGGAGGACGTGGTGAGCGCTCTGTTCCCCTCGCGGGGGGAACATCCGCCCCCGCCTATGGCTCCGCCACCTGCGGTGCCGGAAGAGGACCCAAGAGACGACGACGACGACACTCCGGAAGTGACTGGGGTAGACCTGAGAGTGGCGGTGGGTAGGCTCAAGGCCAAAAATACCGCCCCGGGACCCGATGGCTTGCCTGGCAAAGCCTGGGTCCTGGCCTCAGATGCGGAGGCTCTCGGGCCCCGACTGAGGGGGCTCTTAAGCGCATGCTTGGAGAGAGGCCAGTTCCCGCTTCGTTGGAAGACGGGGAAACTGGTCCTCATCCAGAAGCCGGGGCGCCCTGCGGACTCTCCGTCCGCATTTCGGCCCATTGTGCTGCTCGACGAGGTGGGCAAGCTCTTTGAGAGAGTGATTGCAAACCGCCTCGCCGAGCACCTTGAGGGGATGGGGCCGAATCTTGCGGAGAACCAGTATGGTTTCCGCAAGGGGCGCTCTACTGTGGACGCAGTCATGCGCGTGAGAGCCCTCACGACGGGGGATGCAATATCCCGGGGCGGGGTTGTCTTGGCGGTGTCTCTCGACATCGCCAACGCCTTCAACTCCCTGCCCTGGAGCTGCATCAGGGAGGCACTCCGGTATCACCGGGTGCCGACCTACCTCCGTCGTGTGGTCGGGGACTACCTGACGGACAGGGCCGTCATCTACCCCAGTCGCTGTGGAGATTGGAACCGGCGAGAGATGTCGTGCGGTGTCCCACAGGGATCGGTTCTGGGACCGCCCCTGTGGAACATCGGTTACGACTGGGTGCTGCGCGCGGACCTCCCTAGTGGTGTCAGCGTCGTTTGCTACGCAGACGACACCCTGGTGCTGGCACAGGGGAGGTCGCACGAGGCGGCGGCCGAAGCTATGACACGCGGGGTTGCGATAGTCGCTGAGAGGATCCGGCAACTGGGTCTCGAGGTGGCGCTGCACAAGTCCGAGGCCATGTGCTTTCATGGGCCTCGGAATGCGCCACCGTCGGGATCCACACTGACGGTAGGAGGGGTTTCCATCGGCGTCGAGTCGACGTTGAAGTACCTAGGACTCGTCCTCGACAGCCGGTGGAACTTCGTGGAGCATTTCCGACGTTTGGCCCCCAGGCTGGAACGGACCGGGGCTGCCTTCAGGCGGCTCCTGCCCAACCTTGGGGGGCCAAACGCCTCCTGCCGCAGGCTCTACGCGGGGGTCGTGCGGTCCATGGCCCTTTACGGGGCCCCAGTGTGGGCGCGTTCTTTGAGGCGGCGAGCCGCCCACTATCTGAACGCGCCCCAGAAAGTGGTGGCCGTGAGAATGGTCCGTGGATACCGCACGATCGCCCGCGAGGCGGCGGGCCTGCTTGCCGGATTGCCGCCATGGGAT
Organism: Xestia ashworthii; assembly: GCA_950022955.1. Classification (NCBI taxonomy): domain Eukaryota; kingdom Metazoa; phylum Arthropoda; class Insecta; order Lepidoptera; family Noctuidae; genus Xestia; species Xestia ashworthii. The sequence continues at coordinate 9,885,755 of OX465562.1, read as the reverse complement.
CTGGAGGCGATAGTCCTCGCGCGCCTACACAAATGGCGCGCGGAGGCACTACGCCGGGGGGAAACTCCGCTGCCGCGGCAAATCGCCGTTCAGCGGACAGACCTCCGGCGCGATCTCATGGCGACATGGAGAGAGCGACTGTCGCAACCCCGTGCAGGGCACGCCACGATAGTGGCGGTAAGTCCCCTCTTTGAGGAGTGGCTTGAGAGGCGCCACGGCGCCCTCACCTTCCGCCTGACGCAGGTCCTCACCGGACACGGATGTTTCAGGAGGTACCTGCACCGAATCGGGCGAGAGGAAACGCCCGGGTGTTTCCACTGTGAGGATCGACCGGAGGACACGGTGGAGCACACGGTGGAAGTCTGCCCTGCGTGGGCGGAGCACCGCCGTGTCCTCGTAGCGGCGATCGGCGGCGGCGACCTCTCGCGTCCGGCCCTGGTTCAATCCATGGTCTGGAGCGAGACGGAATGGGAAGCCGTCACCTCCTTCTGCGAAGCAGTCATGCTAGCGAAAGAGGTGGCGGAACAAGAGAGGGAGAGAGCCTCTCTTCCCGGCCGCCGCGGGAGACGCACCGGGCGTCGGGGGCCACGTGGTGGCTACCGGCCACCGTAGATGCGGGCCTGTGGACGGTTAGCTATGGGCTAGCTAGCCGTCCGTCCGTCTAGTGACGACAGGCCGTGTCGACGGCGCGTTCGTGTTCCACGCGCGCCTCAAAGAGATGTCAGCAGTAGAGAGGGGCCCGCAAGGGCCGAAGCCTGCCGGGGTTGCGGGACTGTTCGAAAGAGATACCGCGGCCCCGGAACGTAAAGGGCGAGGAAGGAACATGGATGGGTTTTAGTCAGTACGAGTCTGACACTCCCTCCCGCTCCGCCCAGAGTGGGAGAAGTCATTTGATGATTTCCCATCCTAAAAAAAAAAAAAAAAAAAAAGGTACCTACCATAAACTTAATACTTATGTAGGTATCTCCTATTGTCTTAAAACTTAAACAGGTATTAATAAAAACAAACCTTTTTAAATCGAATTCTGAGCTAACTTCTCCAGGGTAAGGCACGTCTGTTAGGGGTATAAAGAAGGGCTTCTCATGCTTGATCTCACTCCCAGTATGGTCAATAACCGATACTGCTTGCGGATACACATATTCTTCAGGCACGTACTCATATTCTTCTACGTCAAAATCGTTGTTTTCGTCCTTTTCAAAAGCAGGTACAGCTGTTTGGCTTTGATGAGCAACAGTAACAGCGGGTGTCGTTTTACCACTACGATCAGCCAGACTTTTTTCTATTTGCTTATCTATTTCTTCTTTTTTCCGCATAAATCTGAAGAATCGTAAATTCATTCATCTATTTAATAGTAACAAACAGCAGAATAGCCGGGTGCAATTAGACAAAAAATACTCATAAGGTGGAACGAAGTTTATTGTGGGCGGATTTTCATGAGACTTTTTTTATTGAGTTCCTGGAGGAGTGGTGAAGAAAGTTAAAAAAAAAACGCCGCTCGCAATTTTTTTTAATTTTTTTTTAAGTAAGTACACCTTATTTTATAGTCTCCTTTGGGATATTTACTTTTCGTTAATGAATAACTTCAAATCATAAGACATATAAAACTTCAAAATCGACAAATTCTTATTGTAGAGTAATAGTGTGACCTGCAAAAGCATCAATTACCAGTTTCAAAAGAAATCTTAGTCTTTTCGATATTTTTGAAATAATTGCAGAAAATAAGATAAAAAAATACTTGAAATATGCATTGCATCGACCACAATGAACATAAAAAGAGGCCATGTAAAGCGTTTAAAATGAATGAACATAGGTCAATTTATTACGCTACAATATGAATTCGTTGAATTGAAGTTATTGTTCGCGACGAACGTCACCAACATAAAAACTTTTTACAAAAATTAAACAGATTTCAGAGAAAACAAAAAAGTGAAAAATAACTTTAGCTTCAGAAGTGGTGACCTTTGTTTGATTGATTTAGTTTTTTTGTCACCGACTTCTGAAGCTAAAGGTATTTTTCACTTTTTGTTTTCTCAGAAGTCGGTTTTCTTTTTTGTAAAAAAGTTTTAAGGTAGATTTCCTTTTTTTGAAAAAAAAAAAAATCTACCTATTGGTCTCTCACCTACGGGGATATTTAAGAATACGTATGTATATGGGTGACAAGCAAAATTTAGCCACACTCTACAGGTCGCAATTATGAACCGATTGCTTTCAAACTTGGCCAAAAAATCGAAACGGTCAAAACTTAGGCTAAGTTCGTGAATGGGCGGAATTCGTCCATGGGGGGCGGCGGGGGGGCGGTTTTTCTAAAATCAGTTTTTTGGCCATAACTTTTTTCCTATGGGAAATTTTTGAACCGTTTCTCATTTTTATCATACTGAGTACAAATACGGACATCTTTAAATTAAAACTTTTTTGATGCAACCCCTAAATTGGGGAGCGGGTTGAAAATTCCAAATTTTTTGCGAAAAACAATCATATCTCCGAAACAGTAAACATTTTGAGCGTCGCAAATATTTTTTTTTAAAAGCAAATTGTTTACTTTACAATTGTTACCTTCAAAGTTTAGCGATAAAACTTATAGTTTTCGAAATAAAAAATTATAACTAAACATTTGAGGGCGTTTCCGTGCTAAACTCTTATGAGAGAATTTAAAAAGGGTAAACTTTCCATTACAGGACAACGATTTTGAAATCATATTTTTTTTTGTAGATTGTACACATAAGTACAACTCTTTATACAAATTTTCAATAGTCGGACGCTCCAGCACCTTCTTCGAAATCTACCTCCTCCTGCGGCTTGCCGGAGGGTTTTTTATTTTTCACTTTTTAGTAGTGGAGAATAAAGAAAGTTCAATTCTAAATTCAATGCGGTTGCTTAGGCCAATTAGATTTGGTAACATCTAAGATTAAATATTTCTGGTTTAAAGCCTGAGTTAGATCCCGAGGGATGCGGAGATAAAGAAACCTAAAATTGTACGCTGTTTGATGGAAAGCAAATCACATACCTAAATAAAAGTCTTAAGGCAAAGACCTACCTCAAATCCCAACTCGTCTCGGTCGCGTGGCGGCACAATGCAGGAGTCCTGGATGGGACCCAAGACGTCACAGGAAGCCAGTCTGAAGTCCTTAATGATCACAAGTGCGGGGGCGAACGCGGCACGCGGGTTTTTGAAAGATTCAAAGATTTGCTTTTGCGGACGCGCCACACGTCTGTCTCTGATTTGCGTGTATCGTAGACTACTGGTCCGCACAAGATGGTCGCTCCTATAGAAACCCTGGCGTGAGGGTATGCGAACATTGCGAACCTTTGACTCCTCGGTCATTTCGATAGGCAATTGCAATAAGACATTTTTGGATATGTGAAATACCAACCAAAAACAAAACAGCGTAGATTACAAATATTTATATTGTTCAGAAACGAGCGCAACCATTTTCCCCCGGCTTGAAAGTTCCTACTTTCGAAACACAGAAGAAAGAGGATAAGAATGTGAAATTGAAAACTAAGAATAATAATAATCCTGAACGGAAACAGGCAAACTAAACCTAGTTGCATATCGTCATAAACTCTATTCTAAAGTCACGAACATGCTCTTGCTCTACTAATAGAGGAACTAAGAATTTCTAAACCTAATTAACCCTACAGTCTATACAGCGATGCGATGTAAGACCTTAATCTTAAACTAAGTGCAAGATAAAACTAACTGTTAGAACCTTACTGAGTTGGCAGAGGGCACAACTTCACAACCGGTCGTCTTTGCAAAAGTCCACTTTTAGTCTGTACAGAAGCGACTCGAACTACCCCGGTTTTGTCCGGAAAGATTTCAGTGACTAAACCTAACGGCCAATGCAGCGGCATAACATTGTCCTGCATGGAAACAACTACCATGCCTAATTTGATGGGATTAGCTGGTGTGTTCAATTTTTGTCTGGATTGTAAGGTGTGCAAGTATTCTTTACGCCACCGATTCCAAAAAGAGTGGACAAGTTTATCGGTCAATTCATATCGCGAAATAAGATGTGAGCGAGTTTCATTAACATCACGAGTGGGAAGAAACACAAGCGGTTTCGAATGCAAGAAGTGCGCCGGCGTCAGTGCAGACGGTTCCGAAGGGTCGGAGCTTAGTGAATAAAGGGGTCTTGAATTCAACAAGGCCTCCACCTGAGCCAACACTGTGTTAAGCTCGTCAAAGGTGAGGATTTGTTGACCGATCACCTTGAAGAGATGCGTTTTGACGCTCTTGACTTCACTCTCCCAACATCCGCCGAAGTGGGGAGCTCGGCAAGGTATATTTTTAAGCGTTATGCGATGATGGGCCAGTTCCTGTTCCCATAAGGGCTGATACTCATTGGCTAAGAACTGATATAGTTCGCGGAGGTATGACCTAGCACCAATAAAGTTAGTACCATTATCAGTGTATAGACACTCCACCGGGCCTCTACGCGATAGAAACCGCTTGAATGCCAACAAGAAACTTGCCGTACTAAGATCAGAGGCGACCTCAAGATGGAGCGCTCTCGTAGTCATACAAGTAAAAAGGCAAATGTATGCCTTGCGGGATCTTTGGCCTCTACCACGAACTGACGTGATTGGCAGAGGTCCCGCAAAGTCGCAACCAGTGTGAGAGAAAGCTTTAGGAGCAGTCTCTACACGAGAGCGTGGGAGATCAGCCATAACCGGGAAAACGGGGCGCGGTTTTGCTCTAAAGCAAGTGTTACAATTAAAAGTCACGTGACGTGCGATTCGTCGAGCGGACATGATCCAGTAGCGCTGTCGTAACAGAGACACGAGCAAGTTGGGGCCTGTGTGGAAGTTGGTGGTATAATAATGCGAAACCAACAGCTCCACAGTACGATCTTGTCGTGGGAGAAGAATTTGATGCCGAGAGTCAAAATCTAATTCCGAATTCGCTAGGCGGCCTCCGACATGAATGAGTCCCTTGTGAAGGAACGGACTCAGTTTTTGAATTGGTTTTGAACACAATTGCTTGCGCGACAGTCGATCCAGGTCGGGTTCGAAATGTATTTTCTGGACGGTAAGCCAAACCCTACTTTCTGCGAAAGTTAGATCCGAAGCGGTAATAGGTCCCTTGGGGAGCCGTTTCAAAAATTTATAAATAAAACATACTGTTTTCAAATATTTTAACCAATTAGAAATTCTAGAGGCCAGGTCATGCAAGATATTACACGAAAGAGAAGAGTTCAAATCATCCTGGGTGACTACCGGAAGCGCAATTGATTTCATCTCCGGAAGTTCTTCAGACTCACCGGAACGAAACGGTTTGACGGGCCATTCAGATCGCGGCAACATAAGCCAGGGTGGCCCTGCTAGCCACAACGGATGATCCCGTAGTTGAGCCGGCGTCAAGCCACGCGAGAGACAGTCACTCGGATTTTCTAAACCCTTGACATGGTAAAACGATTCAGCCGAAAGGTTTTCGTGAATCTTGGCAATGCGGTTGGCCACAAAGGTGTGCCAGCGGTGCGGTTCAGAATGTATCCAACTCAACGTTACTGTTGAGTCGGAGAAAGCTACGACAGCCTCAATGGCATGGCGAGCTGCGTACAAGGAATAAACTCGTCTAATCAGAGTTGATAAGAGGAGTGCGGCGCATAATTCAAGACGGGCTAGTGAAATAACCTTTAGGGGTGCGACCTTTGATTTCGCACACACCAGCGAAACGACGATATCCCCTTGGGGTCTGACCACGTGGGCGTAAACTGCTCCACCGTAGGCCTTCTCACTCGCGTCTGCGAAGCCCACGAGGGTGATCTTACAGCGATCTACGACACCGACGTGTCGTGCGAATTTAATTTCTGAAATAAGAGGCAGCTCGGCCTGAAATTGTTCCCAGGCACGAACAATGTGGGTTGGCGGGACATCATCCCAGCCAAGTTTTACTAGCCAAAGCTCCTTTATGAGCAGCTTGGCGTAAAGAATCATAGGAGCAACAAGGCCTAAAACGTCAAAAAGACGTGCGATGGACGATAAAATATTTCGCTTCGTACACGGGCGGTTATCCGGATTTACCTGGAATCCGAAGTAATCCTCATCTGGATACCAACGAAGGCCTAGTATTTTCGGAGTTAGATCATTGCTAAAATCTAAGCTTTGCGAGAGTCGCAATGACTCCGGGATCGCCTGAAGCACCTGAGAACTATTACTCAACCATTTAGTTAGCTGGAAGTTGCCAAGCGAAAATATTTTAATCAGCTGATGAGCGGATTCTATGGCCAGCTCGGTGCTCGGAATTGAGCTGACTATGTCGTCCATGTAAATATCCCGCTGTAATATTTCGCCAGCCAGAGGAAACGGCTGACCCTCGTCGTGACACAGCTGTTGAACTGTGCGAATAGCGATGAACGGAGAGCACTTCAAACCGAATGGTAGTACTGAGAACTCATAGGTTTGGAGCTCTTCGTCCTCGTGAAAGCGATATAAAATGCGTTGAAGCGAGCGATCGCTCTGACGTATACCTATGCGAAGGTACATGGCCTTTACATCTGCTGACACAGCGACACGGAAAAGTCTAAAATTCAACAAGATGTTGAAAAGGTCAGCTTGAAGCACTGGACCTGTATATAGGATGTCGTTGAGTGAAACCCCATTGTCTGTACTCGCGCTGGCATCTAATACTACGCGTAACTTGGTAGTCGTTTTGTCCTCGCGAATGACCGCGTGGTGGGGAATATAATAGGCGACCTGTCGCTCAGGCACCTCCCGTGTATGTGAAACATTCGGAAGATCTTTCTTCAGAAGCGAAATATAATTGTTAGCTAAATAATCCTTGATAACGTCATCGTACAGGAGCTTAACGTTGGGTTGCTTCTTAAGTCTACGCTCTAGGCTATAAAACCTCCGACGAGCAATGTCGAAAGAGCTTCCCAATGCCGACGCGTCCGTTTTGAGCGGCAAGGCAGCCACATACTTGCCATCCGGAGTGCGAGTGATGGTGGACCGGTAGAACTCCTCACAATGTTTATCGTCTATGTTTACGACCGTAGAGGCTGAGATATCCTCAATCTCCCAAAATTTGCGCAGGTCGTAACCATCAAAGCATGAAGTTGAGAAGAACGAAAACGTGTCGGTAGGGGGGTCCAATATCGGTGCATCTCCCATAAAGATGTAGCCTAACACCGTCTCTAAAGCGTCCGGGTACCCGGGTGTACTGGTCACGCAACCTGGTCGCAACAACTTAGCGAACAGTTTGACGCCGAGTAAAACGTCAATATTACCAGGTACCCCCCAAGTATCGTCAGCGCTTAATTTTGGATCAATCTGATTTAATTCAGCCACATTTATACCGCACAGCGGAAGTTCGCCAGTGATTTGATCCAATACCAACGCGTCAATATGGTACTTGGGTAATGAACGAAACCGCGAGCTAAACGTGAGATCGACTGAACCTCGAACAGGTTGAGATGAACCGCCGATACCTCTAACTGTACTTATAGACTCCGCGCGAATAGGTAAACCTAACATGCGACAACAACGCGTAGTGATATAGTTTTTCTGCGAACCGGGATCTAGCAAACATCTTATCATTACATCCCTACCCTTTTTGTTCACTGCTACTACCTTAGCGGTAGCCAAAACCTCGGTAGTCCGTTTGGTTCCTTGTACCGCTGAATGTGTACATAAAGCGACCCGTTCTGGGGCGACTGAAGAAACTTCAACAGGGCCCGCGGAAGGATTAGATGGGGGCGTAACATCAGGGGGTACAGGGGTAGAAACCGTCGCGGTGGTTTGCAAACGCGGCGATTGTTCAAAATGAAGCAAGGTATGATGCTTGCCATTACATTTTTTGCAACCGGTTTTCGATTGGCATTTCAGGGTGGTGTGCTGCTGACTTAAACAATTGACACACATTTTGTGGTCTTTAATAAATTTAAATCGGTCAGTTGCCTGCAATTTTTGGAACCCAGAGCATTTGAATAGATGATCATGGGTATTGCTACACAGAGAGCATTTATTAGCGACGCCTACGTAAACCTGCGACACCTTTGCAGAAGGGGAGGAGGAGCTACTGACTGCGGGAGCGCGCGCGGGCGCTGTAGTGCGGTGTATAATTTTAATTTGTTCGCGTACAAATTTTACGAAATAGTCGTAGTTAACAACATCTTGATCCTTTTCATTCCGCAAGGACATTTCATAATGTTTTGCTACATCTGAATCTATTAATTTAAGGCCCAGATGGGTAAAAATAAAATCATCGAGTTTCTCTATTTTTAATTGCTTGATTCCCGCGATAATTGCCGTAAATTTATCAAACACCTTTTCCAAGTTAGCGGGGGAAGATGTACCGGCTGACTTTAAGGCAAACAGCTGATTTAAGTAATTAACTGCGAGCGCGCGAGTATCTAAATATTTTGCGATGAGCGCATTCCAAACGACTCGATAATTTTCCGCAGAGGGGCACAAACCTGCCGACACATTCCTTGCCTTGCCTTTGAGGCAGTTTAACAAGTAATGTATGCGATCCGAATCCGATAGGTCCGAGTTTGTGTGGATCACCCTTTTAAAGGTTTCATAAAAGAACGGAAAACTTTGTATGTCACCTGTTGTTGTGCCTGTCTTTTGGGCTAGTTCAGTTGAGGATGAAGGGTTCCTTGGATTGACAACACTTCTTGATGGACTTTAATTTCTTATATTTATACTAACAAGGTTATAATAAATTGCAAGTGTGGCTGCTGTCGCTACCGTACGAGATCGACCATTAGAGCAAAAGGAAACTGTCATAGACAACTTTCTACATGTTCAATGTTGCCCGACATAAAAATAAATATCTGTGTTGGGATGCCAACATGCTGGGGGCCGCAGAGGTTATAAAGAACAAGGATTACATTACAACGGTTAAGCATTGGCTTCATATCAAAATACCATCCAGCATCTTGGTACTTACAATTTGAAACATAATAAAAACCTATTGAAAATACACAATGTTTTTGTTACACTTTTTCCTAAAAGTACTATAACAGGATAACTATCTTGAAAGGAACAACTTCTTATGTTACACACATAGGTAAATACACCATTATGTTTAAGGAAAAAAAAGGAAGATTTATTCTAAGTATTATGTAGAGGACAATTTATGAATGGTACACATAGGTAAGAATACCAAATTATATATAAATCTTAACTTATTCTAGGAGGTAGCACATAGCTTTTAATACCTACTTATTCTAAAGGCAGTATACACTAATCTTTATTACTTATTCTAGAGTAGCACATAGCTTTTAATACCTACTTATTCTAAAGGCAGTATACACTAAAATTTATTTCTTATTCTAGGGTATATAATCTTTATTACTTACTTATCCTAAAGGTAGTATACACTTATCTTTCTTACTTATTCTAAAGGTAGAATACATATACCACTCAGTGATCTTTTGTATACTTTTTTGTTGGGTGTAATGACCTCTACAACGCGAATTTTGTCATCTTGACCTGGAAAAACTTTTACAATCCTAGCCATGGGCCAGCTAAGGGGAGGAGATTTTTGGTCCCTCAGTATAACTAAGGCTCCTACTTTTACATTGGGTACACTGTCTCGCCATTTCGGTCGAGACTGAAGAACATTTAAATAATATCTATGCCAAATATTCCAAAAATGTGATTTTACTTTATTACACAATTCCCAAAATTTTAACCTATTGACAGGTACATCTGTTACATCTTTTTCTGGGAAAGTAGTTAATGCACCTCCTACAAGCCAGTGCCCTGGCGTAAGGTAGCTGAAATCGTTTACATCTTGAGCTGTTACAGGTAACAAAGGCCTAGAATTTAAGACAGCTTCTATTTGACACAATATTGTATTTATTTGCTCGTATGTGAGCACATAGTTTTGCATTATTCTTTTTAAGTGATACTTCATGCTTTTGACCGCAGCTTCGGCAAGGCCAGCAAACACAGGTGAGTAACTGGGCGTAAAATGGAAAGATATACCTTGCTGCGTCACATAATTTTGCACCTGTGCTTGATGATCTTGTGAGGCTTGAAGGTCGTACAGTCGGACTAATTCGTTCCTTGCGCCCTTGAAGCAACCCCCGTTGTCGCAGAACACGTCTGTGGGTAAGCCACGTCGCGCTATAAAGCGTTTGAAACATGCAAGGAAACATTCTGTACTAATATCCGATGAAAGCTCGAGATGCACGGCCTTTGTGACGAAGCATACGAATACGCATATGTATCCTTTTGTCTGTATAGCTCGTCTTACTCGCGAATTTTTTACAGTAATAGGTCCCGCAAAATCGATACCTATTTTTTGAAACGGTCGGCAAGCAGTTACTCTTTCAAGCGGCAAGGAACCCATTAGTTGTTTAGCGCAGTCTGCTTTCATTCTAAAACAAATTAGACATTTATGTATCAACTTTTTTACATGTTTGTAACCATTGACAATCCAGTATTTCTGGTTTAAGCTAGATAATAATAACCTAGGTGCAGCATGAAGTAGTCGGATATGCTCGTGGTTCACAATAAGATCAGTGATGCGAGAACCTTTAGGCAGGACGATAGGGTGCTTTTGCGAGAATGAAACAGTTGCATGCTCGATCCTACCTCCTATCCTTAATATCCCTTTGCCGTCCAGAAACGGATGCAAGGGTTTCAATGAACCTTTTATATTTTCGTTTTTTGATAATTTACTTAACTCTTCCTTGAAATGAGTGCTCTGTTCGCGTTGAATGATTCTATGTAAGGCGGTTTCTAATTCGAGAGAGGATAATGTACTAGACTGTCGTGCATTTTTGTTCTTTAAATTGTGACAAAACCTAAGCACGTATGCCATAATGCGTGTCATTTTATTGAGATCCGAAAACTTATCGAGAAAGACATAAAAATCTTCTTTCGTTTGAGCGAGAAGAGATACCTTAGCGTCAGAGACCGTGAAGCTCTTCTTCAGTTCGGGCAAGTCATCTGTGGGAAGTGGTGGAGTGATTGCTTTAAAATCGTACTTACAGTCTCGTAAAAACTGTGGAGCCATCCACCAGGACTCGCAGTGAATCAGCTCATCTGGATCAGCTCCTCTACTTACATAGTCCGCAGGGTTCTCTTTCGTAGACACGTACAGCCAGCGCCATCTAGATGTTCGCTCTCGAATCAACTTAGCTCTGTTCGCAACATAAGCATTGAGTTTCATGGGCTCTGTGGCTATCCATGCGAGTGATATTTGTGAATCGGAGAATAGATAGACATCGTCTATTTTTATTTTGAGGCTCAGCGTCTCATAAACTCTGTTTGTCAGCTTTGATAGCAGAAGCATAGCATTTAATTCTAATCGGGGTATGGTTAGTGCCTTATTATCGCGGGGGTTGATTCTAGATTTAGAGCAGAGTAGAGAAACAGAAGCTTTACCTGATTCGTCAACCACCCGAAGGTAGACGCAGCAGCCATAACCCGTAGTGCTTGAAGCATCAGCAAAGCCAACGAGTTGCACCGCAATAGCATTGCTAGGAATCTGTATGTTTCTTTGTATAGTAACGGGTTGCATAGCAGACAATTTCATAGCGAAGGAAAGCCATTCAGACTGCAGTGATTGCGGAAGGACATCATTCCAACCTATTTTTTCGCACCACAGCTTTTGCATGAAAACCTTTGCTTTCATTATAACAGGAGACATGAAACCAAGAGGATCATAAAACTTTGAGATATAGCTCAGTACTTGCCTCTTGGTGGGTGACTCAAATTCAAAGTTTTCAGGACATGAAAACACAAAGCAATCTTTAGAGACATTGAGTGTAAGCCCTAAAGTTTTCATGTACAAATTATTCTTCTGTAAATCTAAATCATCAAATTGTTGTTTGTCTGGGGATACTCCCTCCAAGACTTGTTGACAATTTGAAGCCCACTTGTGGGTGAAAAAACTGCCTTTACTTAGCAATTCACACAATTGCCGTTTTGCCTCGATGACAACGTTAATATCTGAGTGCGAAAAGCATGCGTCATCAACGTACGTACAGTTTCTTATAATGTAAGCCGCCAATGGCAATTCTAGCTCATATTTTGTAGCGAGTTCGTATAAGCAGCGTGTAGCAAGGAAGCTCGAACACTTTTGGCCGTAAGTGACTGTATTTAACCGAATACACTTAATATTATCATTCACATTACTTCTCCATAGTATATTTTGCAAGCTAGCGTGCGAAGGATTTACGTGCACACAGCGAAACATGCGGCGTATGTCTGTGGAGACAGTAAACTTACCCAAGCGAAATAAAAGCATAATATCGAACAGTTCTTTTTGTATCATCGGACCATTCAGCAATAGATCGTTTAGCGAAACTTTCTTATCGGTTTGCATAGATGCATCGAAAACGACGCGTGTTTTTGTTGTTTTACTATTCTCATTAATGACAGCATGATGCGGCATGAAATACATAGGTTTTTTTTCAAATTCTAATGAGTTTATATCGATATAGTGCCCATGTCCTAAGTCTATATATTCGTTAATAAATTTCTCGTATTCAGAAAGCAAGTCAGGATTTTTTTGTAACTTTCTTTCAAGACTAAGGAATCTATAGAAGGCAAACTCAAATGAGTTACCAAGAGAATCATTTATTTCGCTCAATGGTAATTTCAGTGGCAAATCTACCTGAAATTTGTTATTTTCGAGCACAGTTGTGCTTTGAAAAATATTTTCACATAATTCATGTTCAGATAATTTTTCAGAATAAGTTTCAGGAACCTTTTCAGTTTCAAAAAACTGTTGCAAAGTATTATCGAGATCTGACTTACAATCTAGACATAGAAGTGAGACCTTACTTTTATTATTTTTTGTTAGCTGTGGCAAAGCCCCAGCTATGACGTGTCCAAACCTCGTGTTGACAAAGCATGGTTGCTGGCTCTGCTCCTCAGTAGATCGCGAAGCGGGTAGCTGTATAGAAGCTGCTTGCTCCGGGAGCAGCGCCTGGAAAAATATATCGGCTCCGATCAACATATTGATCTCTGATGGGATGTGAAAATCATCATCAGCTAGCGTCAATTCTGAAGGGATGGCTAGGGACGTCATATCCACCTTATATTGTGGAATTTTGCATGTTATTTTGTCTAACACATGACAATTTATGGTTACCCTATAGGGTGTGGACAGAGAAAAAACTTCCAGGGGCACAGAATAATTTGAAATATTGTTATTGTTGCTGACCCCCACTATGGTCGTTCCAACCTTGTTTGGAGTGATACCTAGAACCTCTATAACCTTACTTGTTACTAAGGACACCTGTGAAGCGGAGTCCAATATCGCCTTTACATGAACCTCGGTACCATTCTGAGAAAAAAGTTTTATTTTTACAGTAGGTAGCAAAACCTTGTCAGTCTGTGTGCTTGAAATCAGTGCTATCGGAGTTGATGGTGTATCCTCATGAAGCAGTGTGTTGTGAGCTTCCTTGCAAACCTTGCACCGGAAATGAAACTTGCACTTGCCAGTGTGAGTGTTGAGACACACATTGCACAGATTTTTTTCCTTTGAAACTTTTATTCTTTCTGCAGAAGGCAATATCTTGAATTTATTACATGTAAATAATTTATGATCATTGGACTTACAGTATGCACAGGAACTTGCTCTCGACGTTGTAGTGACGTTCACCACTGCTCTGGTAGGCTTGCCCGTCGTCATCGGCTCAGCATTCTCTAACGCTAAGGCTCTTTTCTCCATGAACAGCAAAAAATCCACCACTGTTGGATCTGTGTCAGTACTTCGCTCAAGTTGATAAGCCCGGGATGTATATGAATCTAGTTTGCGAAACAAAATAGACAATATAATGGGATCCCAAGTTTCAGTGTTTACCTGAAGATTTTTTAGGCTGGATAAACATTGTTTAACTAGTGATACAAACTCTCTCAAATTACTCGGAGAGGATTTGACCAGAGTATTCAAATCAAGCAGTGAATTTATGTGTTCATTTACTATTTTAAACTTGTGATTGAATCTTTCATCAAGCAGTCTCAACGCTTCCTCATAACTACCAGATTCCAGAGGGAGATTTTTGATGAGATCAAAAGGTTCCTTTTGCAAGAAGGATCTGAGATAATACAGCTTTTGAATGTTGTCAATTGACCTATCTTTGTGAATTATTGCTTTGAACAGGTTAATAAATGGATTGTACTCACTGTATTTCCCACAAAAGGTTTGAATTTCAATTCTAGGTAATTTTGTTCGAAATGCTGGATTTCCTGCATCCGAACCCGGAGTAGCTTTCGCTTTTATGGCCTCATTTATTGCAGACAATATCGTGAAATACTTCGTTTCGCAATCAGCAACGTCCTCATTGTCCTGATCGTCGAGCGCTAAGATTTGCTTATTGTAACCTTCGTACTCGCTAAAGATCTCCGACACCCTTGATCTTTTTGCCTGGAGCGTTGTTAAAGTACTTAAATCTACATCTTGCTCGTTATGCACGAATTGATAAAGTCTGGTGAGGGATGCTTTGGCATACCCTCGTGACGCCCTGAGTTGTTTTAACGTTTTGTCGTCTGACATTGTAAATCGCAACACTTATCGTCGCTTGCGCACTTTATGAAGGCACCGAATATATCTAACACCTTGCAATACCTAAAGGAATTCACTTAGAACCCGTTACAAATAACTTAAATAAGTACTATTTCGCAAAACAATTAAACAACTATTGGAACTGAATTGATACAACAACAAGTCAACAACGAAAAACAAAATGGAGTCTGCCGGCGCGGCGCCCGCTTGCTTATTTCACAGAGTATATTCACTACGCGGTTTAGCTTGCTTGACGAACCAGAGTTTCGTGACGCGGTCGTCGTAGATTGGTGGAAAATGCCGTTGTCCAATATGGCTGCGTTGGCGCGGATTGCGTCTTGTCTCGCGTCTCGCTCGCTCCTCGCTTGCACGTACTTCTTTCTTCTCTGTCTTGCAGTCTTCTCGCTAGGCTCAGCTGCGCGCGAAGTTGCAGCGTTCCAGCGACGTGGCGTGGTGTGACGTGACGTGACGTGTAAGTTTGACAAAAACAGCACGATCACACGATGACAATGCGAGTTTGGTTATGTATGAATGAAATCAAACCAAACTTTAGAACGATGATGTGACGATACGTATGGACGTATTAAATTGGACGACTCGTACCTCGCTTGCTTCGCTCGCAGTAAATACGAGAAACCTTGCCAGTTTGTAAGAAGGTGAAGTCCACTCACTTTTTTGGCAGGTCAAACCTGAGCTTCGCCGGCGTCCTGGAGAAGAAATCTTATCCCCTCGAATTGCAGGACGTATCGTGGGAAGTATCCAAAACGTTTTCTGGCGGGAGGCCGTATCGCAGGCCAAACCTGAGCCTCACCGCACGTGTCTTCTTGCCGATGGAGCACCAAATCCTCACCGGATGCGAAGGACCATATGTTGTTGTGCCTGTCTTTTGGGCTAGTTCAGTTGAGGATGAAGGGTTCCTTGGATTGACAACACTTCTTGATGGACTTTAATTTCTTATATTTATACTAACAAGGTTATAATAAATTGCAAGTGTGGCTGCTGTCGCTACCGTACGAGATCGACCATTAGAGCAAAAGGAAACTGTCATAGACAACTTTCTACATGTTCAATGTTGCCCGACATAAAAATAAATATCTGTGTTGGGATGCCAACAACCGTCAAACGTAGGAAGTTCGATTTTCGGTACCTTAATATGGTAGGCACTTTTGCCACCCGAGCCCATGGTTGCAGAAGGCGCTGATACCGGCGGTGGTTCTAATAACGCGCTTAATGCGTCCTTTATTTCGCAGACCAAGTCATCAAATGAGTTCAAGCTATTGTAGCTGACTTCGTACTTGTCGTCCAGTTTCATAGATAAAACATTGACCCCATCTAGGATTTCGTTGAACTCGCGGCGCAACGCATCCATTTGCTTGGCCTGCGCAATAAATGCTTTACGGGCGCGCTCGGTTGTCAACACCTTTGATGACTCATAAATGGCCTGAACGCGAGCGAAACATGCGTCGCGTTTTCCGACATAAAGTTTTAATTGAATTTCATCTCCCATGTTAAAGGGAATTACAATAAAAAAAAAAAAAACAAAAAAAACAACCCCCAAACTTCAAGCGGAACTCTAATTCGACGGGTAAAGAGGGCGCGTTATTTTTCCGATAAATTAACAGCAAACAACTTATAAATCAAGTTCAAGTTCAAGTTCAAGTTATTTATTTCAGAACAAAAATACATTTGTGTCGAAATATTTTCACAGCACGTACCTACACACAAATAAGCACACAAATAATTATAATATAAGTCTATCCAAATTAAAAATACCAACCCTACAAATATTACCATTCTTATTAACACAGAATGACAGTCCCGCAGCAGAAAAAGCTACAAAAATACAAATACATTTAATGTCAAATTATGAAGTTAAAAAAATAAAATAAAAACCGGCCAAGAGCGTGTCGGGCCACGCTCACTGTAGGGTTCCGTAGCTTCCCAGACCATTAAAAATACCAACATTTTTCGTCAGCAAAAATAACTTTGTTTTTCATAGTATTTGTATGAAAAACAAAGTTATCATTTGCGTTTTTTTGAAAAAGTGCTATATAACTCAAAAACTATTCAACTCATCAAGTTGAAAATAATTTTCCTAGAAAGTTCATATAAAGGTCCACTTCTGTGATTTTTTTCATATTTTTTAAACTTATGGTTCAAAAGTTAGAGGGGGGGGGGACACATTGTTTTTGACTTTCGGAGCGATTATTTCCTAAAATATTAATATTATCAAAAAATGATTTTAGAAAACCCCTATTCATTTTTAAATACCTATCCAACAATATATCACACGTCAGGGTCAAAATTAAAAAAAAAAATCGCTCCCCACTTTACGTCTGGGGGAGGTACCCTAATAAAAATGTTTTTTTAAATTTTTATTTTTGCACTTTGTCGGCATGATTGATATACATATTGGTACCAAATTTCAGCTTTCTGGTGCTAACGGTCACTGAGATTATCCGCGGACAGACAGACAGACAGACATGGCGAAACTATAAGGGTTCTGTTTTTTGCCATTTGGCTACGGAACCCTAAAAAGAAGCAACAATTATAAACAAAGTCAAAGGGCAATGGGTGCACATCATTTAATTTAATACCTACTAGTTTTTAAGATTTTCTGTCATTACAATATTCGTCAATGCTGTAATAGGCTTTATTGATTAGCAAAGCTATGAGTTTAGTTTTAAATATGTTCACATTCTGAATATTCTTTAATTCTGCTGGTAATTTATTAAACAGATTAACAGACTGTACGCGTGACGAGTGTTTGACAACATTAAGCTTTGCCTGCATGACACTAGGAAGATCTTTTCTGCGTGTATCTACTCTATTTTTTCTTTCATTGTCTGTTTCAAACTCGTTTAAGTTTTTGTTTAAATAAGTAAGGAGCACCAAAATATAAAGACATGGTACTGTTAAAATTCTAAGTTTAATAAAGTACTCCCTACATGAGTCCGTCTGTTTTAAACGAAGCATGGTTCTTAATGCTCGTTTTTGTATTGTAAAGGCTGCCTTAATATTATATTTATAGCTGTTTCCCCAAAATTTAATGCTATATCTAAGTTTAGATTCAACTAGAGCAAAATAGACGGAACGAAGTTGGGCAATAGATAAAATATCCCTGAGAGATCTGATAGCGTAACACGCACTACTTATTGTATTCGTAATTGAATTTAGTTCTGGCTTCCAGTTGAGTAAATAATCAATTTGTACTCCTAAAAATTTTAAGCTTTCTACTGTATCAATTTTCCTGCCTAGAGATTCTACGTTTACTGAATCTTTGTTCCTAACTGTAGATCTAAATACCATACATTTGGTTTTACTAACGTTTAATTTAAGATTGTTCATAGAAAACCAGCTTTCACAAGCAGCTATTATTACATTTAATTTACATTTTAAGGTCTCTATATTGTCATCAGCTATAACAGCACTCGTATCGTCAGCAAATATTATCAAGTCAGCATCTGGTAAAATGTTTTTAATGTATTCAGTTAGATCGTTAAGAAATATTATAAAGAAAATGGGGCCCAACACCGAACCCTGCGGAACACCTCTAGTTATAGTAAATAATTTCGATTTATAAGTTTCTTCCACACTGTCGTGAAAAGATTTAATTTCGACGTACTGTTTCCTATTCGACAAATAGGAACTCAAAATTTTTAAAACATTTCCTCTTACACCATAATGCTCTAACTTATCCAATAGAATGCAATGTTCTACAGTATCAAACGCCGAACTTAAGTCTAGGAATAAGCCAGCAACTTTAAGTTTATTGTTCAGCTTACTAACTACATTATTAACTAACGAGTCTATTGCATCTAGTGTCCCTTTACTTTTTTGGTATCCAAATTGGTTACGGTTTATAATTTTTAGACTAGTCAAATGTCTTACAAGCCTAGATTTGATCACTTTTTCAAAAAGTTTAGACAGTACCGGTAACAATGAAATGGGCCTGTAATTGCCCGGATCTGTTTTAGCACCTTTCTTAAATAGTGGTAGAACTCTGGCTAACTTAAATTGGTCAGGAAAGACGCCTTCATTGACGCAGTTGTTTATTAATTCAGATATCGGGTGTGCCAGTAAATCGATATTATCTTTGATTAAACTCAGCGGTATTTCATCGTGTCCAAATGACTTTTTACTGTCCATACTCTTTACCATTTTGTAAATCTCTATCGGCGTGACGGGATTAAAAACCATAGACTTATCAACTCTGTCAGTATTTTCAACTAAATGCTTTTTAGCCTGTTCTGGATTACCAGTGCTTACATCTTTACTGTTGTCAAACTTTTCCGCAAAAATGTTAGCAATATCTGTAGGGTTAAAAATTATTTTATTATTATGTTTCAGTACTATGTTATCATTTCTACAATTTTTGTCAATTCTTTTTCGAGTTTTATTGACTATTTTCCAAATTTCTTTGCTAGAATTGGCTGCTTTATTTATTTGATTAGTAACTTCCTTCTTTTTAGCTTTCCTAATCACCTTTTTATAAGTTCTGAGATACTGTTCACGATATCTTAATAACGACTGGTCACAATTAGCTTTATTTATAGAATTTAGGAATCTCTTCATTTTGCTGGATATCCTTATGCCTTTCGTTAGCCATTTAGTTCGGCTAGTTCTTTTTATGTTGATTTTAATTTTCCTTTTTTTGTAAGTACTAGAATGTAATTCTTTGAATTTTCGTATAAACGTGTTTGTACCTATATTCCAGTCTTGTTCCAGTAGTTTCTGTCTGAATGCATGATTATTCTTATCGTTATATAATCTTCTCTCTATGTATTTAAAACTAGGGCATTGTGTAGAAGTCACTTTTTCCAAATATGCTGTACAGAAGAGGGCTGCATGTCCATCCGCTAATCGATTGTGGTCAATGTCTGTACTGCTAATATTTGTATCACAGGTGTTGGTCAATATATTATCTATACACGATTTGGAGTCATTTCGCACAAATGTAACTGAATCAAATAAATATCTAAAATTATAGCACTTCAACAATGATGTAAAGGAACTTCTTTTATTGTCGTGTTTTGACAAGTCAATATTAAAATCTCCGCAAATAAAGCATATTTTATTGAAAAAGTACTGCAATAACTGTTCCAATCTGTCTAAAAAATCATCAAAGTTTTTATTTACAGGTGTTCTATAGCAACAGATTATGTAAGAGTTTGTCTCAACGTCTCTTACTCCACATACCTCAAAGCTATTGGTTTTATACAGCCTTTTGCAAATGTCCAAGTCCTCTGTTCGTCTGTTTTTATGTGTTAATACTAAAGTACCACCTCTCGTTTTATTTAACCTTGTGTTGTACGAGCTTACGATATAATTAGGAAAATCAAATTGAGATACCATTAGGTCGTTTAAAAAATGTTCACTAATGCAAATAAAGCTTATTTCGTTTGGTAATTCAGTGACATACATTTCGAGTTCATCTTTCTTATTATTAATTCCGCATAAGTTTTGGTGAAACATAGTAACATGTGAGTGACTATTCTTAAATGAAGACAAGTTGTTCAAATCACCAGCCACGGCACTAATCTCGAAAAAACTGACTGTGTTGTTCAACGTCCCCATAAGGATTTGAGTTTTCAGAATATTCAGAATATGTGTCAATTTCTAATATAAGTTGCTGGATTTGATCAAATATACTGGATATACCTCTAATGTTAACATTTCCCTGTTTATTATAAGACATGAAGTCATAAGTTAGGTTTAAGTTTGAATCAATTAAATAGATAGAAGTATGAATTAAATTGTCATTATAAATTACATTATTAAATGCTTCTATTCGCCAGTTATACATCTCTTTATGATAATGATTTTTAAAAGTAGGTACGCACAGTATTATATTTGTATGCTTAATAGGCAATACTTTATCCCGAATTAGTTTTACAAGTTTAGTGTAGTCGCATGAGGTCTTGAAATCTTCACCGCCAATTTGGATGACACAGTAATCCTTTAAGGTCAATTCTCTTAGTTTATCCTCCAATCCGTCGATTAATTGTTCTATGCCACAGTTGGTTTTTAAGTAATGGCATATTTGAAAAGTATCGCCAAAAAATCTGGTAGCAATTGGTAGAATTTTGCTGGTTGAGTTGCTACTAAGGATCACAAGCTTCTTGTCCTTTTCATTCTTACAGTAATTATTATTTCGAACATAGCTTTTCTCTCCACTTTTCTCTACTACTCTCTCTTCTACCATATTGTGCCCATCTATGACAGCTCTCGCTACATCCACATTATCCCGCTTCAGTTCATGACGAATATCAGGTGTACAGATATTGCAATTACTTTGCATTAATACTGCAATACGATCCGTTAGGGCCGCTATCTCAAGCTGTGCAACCCTTAATTGCTGCTGTAGGGTAACAATTTCCTGTTCCAAGGAGGACACATTGGTGTCTATTTGCAATCTGGTTGACGTCAAAGTGGGTGGTGTAGACATTATATTATACTGATTCGTCAGAGATTGTCTCTTATTCTTAGAGATTTTACCCGGACTTGTAAATAAGGAGGGCGATTGGCATAAATATTTTAATGTTTTATTTTCTGTAGTTAACCTACATATTTGTCTCTGTAGATCTGTATTTTATGTCAATATATTCCCCAGTTCATTTTCAGCACTCTCAAGTTTTAATGTGAGCTGAGAAATGATGTCTTTCATTTCTGAGGCTAATACGATGTCAGACACAGTGCCGGTGGTTCCGTCAACACTCATTGATAATTTATTGGGAGTATAAGACTCAATAGATGTTTCGCAATCACCCAGTTTTTGGGAGTCAAGTAACTCAGCATTATCTTGATCCGGAGATTGACGTTTCAACGCTTCATCCAGTACTACATCTTTAGTTTTTTTTGGTTGTTCTATTGGTGAGGGTGTTTTTGTAGAAGTTTGTTTTTTCCTTATGGTAATATTGGTTGAACAGTCGGTACTTGCGTATTTTTTAATTCTGATGCACGCCTTACATCTCCACTGTTTTTTTGCTTCCGCGTCCTTGAGGCGATATGTTTGCTCTGGGTAACCATCGCAATCCAATTCATACCGGTTGTCACAGGCAGAACACAAAGCAGTACTTTTAATATTTACTAATTTCTTGCATTTATGGCATGTTACTAGTGCTGCCATCTTGCAGTGACTTTTTGCCGAGTTAGATAACATATGTAATACTATTAACTTCCAGCTTTCGCTTCGTTCAATAGTAAACGACTTGTTTTAGGTACTTATTTCTTTTTAAATTCCCAATTTATGATTTTTGGCTTACGAAAAGTGATGTTGTCACTGAGGTTAGAACTCACGACCACATGTGCGGCTAGCTACGCTGCAAAAGATGACCATGCCTTAGCCACTACGCCAACCGAACACATTGACTTTCTATCAAATTTGTTGATCAGTAGGAACAAGAAAAAATTCCTTCGTTTGATAAGCCCGTTGTTATAATGTGTGACGGTTAAGATTTGAAACACTGTGTGAGTCACTTTTTCACTTGGATTTTGTTCTAACTGGTTTTTTCTTGGTGGTTTTGATGTCTTTGGGTCACAGTTCTTATAAGATATGCTACCTTTTGTTTATTTAGTTCGTTATTGTTGTATTTTCTTCGTGTTTGCTATTTTAGGGCAGAGTTTATTGTTCAAAGTTTGTTATGTATTTACTTCACAGTTTGTATATGAAATCCGTGGATAACACTGTCACTTATGTATTAGGTGATGTTTTATTGATTCACTTATGTTCCGTTCACTTATTAGCACTAATAGTATTTTTAACAAATTTTAATAACAGAGCGTTTGTTTTTACTTGAGGCCAGACACAGCGCCATCTGCGTAGTATGATCAAAAAAGATGCGAGAAAAATATCAGGATGTGTGCGCGTGAACAAAGTTCATGCGATCCGTAACAAGCGAGTAAATAAATACCTACCTATACCATAAGGCAGTTAAGGAGGTACCTACTTATAAAAATGCGGATAAATAATGAGCGATAGTCGAACCTTTCGTTCGTAATAAATAACTTAAAACTGTAGGCAAGGTAGGTACCTAACCTTGGAAACAAATTAGCATCCAGATAAGTACCCACTCACTACCGCTACAGCCTAGCGATAAAAAGCGGTAAGTATTTATTTTATACCAATCAATATTACATACGTAAATAAGTTTATGATAACCACTTGGCAGCGGCCGGTCCTTTTAGCGGGCGAAAGCAGCCCCACCTTGAGTGGCTAAGTTTCCTATCATTGAATTCCTGTCAAAAAATCAAGGTAGTTTCAACGTATTACAAAATAACATAAACTAATATGCGGCGTAAGATGAGTGAATTAATATATAATCAATTCACTCAAATGCGAGATAAGATAACAATGCGATGCGAGCGTACCTGCCTTATCACCGTATCTATTTATAGATTCCCGTCAAAAAATCGAGGACGCCC
The DNA here is from genome assembly GCA_950022955.1 of Xestia ashworthii. NCBI lineage: Eukaryota > Metazoa > Arthropoda > Insecta > Lepidoptera > Noctuidae > Xestia > Xestia ashworthii. Next base: position 9,862,852 of record OX465562.1, on the reverse strand, counting down.
TATAATTAACGATACGGACAGGTAACGAAGTAAACAACGTAAGATGAATGTATTGTAGATATCTACCTACGAACTCATTCAAATACAATGCGATGCGAACGTGTTAATTATTACGTTTAAGTAATGATTAAATTTTATTTATTTAATCAAAATGCGGTTGGAGCCTACGATTTTAATTTAAATGCCTCGTATAACAATAGGATATTCTGACGAGACGACAAAATACCTATAGATTATGCATTTATGCCTAACCACCTACTTACTGAAGACACACCCAGTTACAATAAGTTCCTAGGTACCTAGTTAACTTTTCGAATAAGCTTTCAAGGTTAGCGTGAGATGTGTGGACTTCCGACAGTTCGTATTACGAGTACCCTCCGTACTGCACTTGCGGAGAAATGTTAAGGCGCTACCCCAGGCAAAAGCCGTTTTTTGTGCAGTTTTTTGGAGCCAACTCCTCTTTATCCAAAAGAAATACCAAGTAATAAAAATACATTAAATTTCTACATATTCTTAGACTGCAAAGTGGTAGTTTTATTTTTTATTTTAAGTCTCATAATGTGTAATAAATCCCCTCACAATGAAACCACAAAAATGAGAAAAAAATATTTATAACATGCTTCTTCTCGTAAAGTTAACATTATTTTGATTTGCTTCTTATACTAATGGATAGACAATTTAATAATGAACATAATGCTAGTTTTTTTTTTTTCAAAAGACGGAAATTTGATTTTATAAAGAATAAAAATCACTAATTTCGCACTATTCGACCCGCAGTGACTGACGTAAAAACCACTTTGTAGTGCAAGCTGATTAGAACTTTATTCTAATAGTATTTCCAACGAAGTTTGAATCACCACAAATAGAGTTGCTAATTTTGCCTGGGGTAGCGCCTTAATGCAATTTAGCGAAATACAAATGAATTTAAAACAATAACTTATTTTGCGATATAAATTAACTATTCTTTCCTTGGAATTAAACAACTTATTACGAAAAAATGCGAATTAGCGAAGATAGAAAGTTATTATTTTTTTTTTTTCTTATCTGCCGGTAGGTACGGATGGTTATACACGAATATAGACCTTAACTACTATGCAATAGAGGTAAGAATTGCGTGACGATATGCAACAAAGAAGTTAATTACGAGTTTAAATTCTTAATTTCTTAACTACAATTTAGGCTTTTAGGACCCATATAAGACCTATATCCAGCGTCGAAGGACCAAATGGAGAATAAAGAAAGTTCAATTCTAAATTCAATGCGGTTGCTTAGGCCAATTAGATTTGGTAACATCTAAGATTAAATATTTCTGGTTTAAAGCCTGAGTTAGATCCCGAGGGATGCGGAGATAAAGAAACCTAAAATTGTACGCTGTTTGATGGAAAGCAAATCACATACCTAAATAAAAGTCTTAAGGCAAAGACCTACCTCAAATCCCAACTCGTCTCGGTCGCGTGGCGGCACAATGCAGGAGTCCTGGATGGGACCCAAGACGTCACAGGAAGCCAGTCTGAAGTCCTTAATGATCACAAGTGCGGGGGCGAACGCGGCACGCGGGTTTTTGAAAGATTCAAAGATTTGCTTTTGCGGACGCGCCACACGTCTGTCTCTGATTTGCGTGTATCGTAGACTACTGGTCCGCACAAGATGGTCGCTCCTATAGAAACCCTGGCGTGAGGGTATGCGAACATTGCGAACCTTTGACTCCTCGGTCATTTCGATAGGCAATTGCAATAAGACATTTTTGGATATGTGAAATACCAACCAAAAACAAAACAGCGTAGATTACAAATATTTATATTGTTCAGAAACGAGCGCAACCAAGTAGTTCACATGTGCTTACCCCTTCACAGCGTACCAGCGTGATTTTCGATTATGAACTGGTGTAAACAATAGACAGATATGAGATTTCAGCAATCCCAGTACATTTGCTATCATTTATTAAGGAGTTCCATTGCCTATCTCCGAAGTTCTTCATCAGATCTTCATCAAATTGAAATGGGAGCACTTCGAGAAAGTACACTTCCTAAAACTACCCAAATCGCTTCTAGTGTGCCTATAAAATGTGAAGAGTTCTCTCTATTTCTCCAGAATTCCATCATCAGATCCTGATTTGATGATAATGGGACAACCTGGGAAGTATACCCTTTCAAACAATTTAAAAAAACAAAATCGGTCCAGCCATCTTCGAGTAATCGGGAGGCATTGAATTGAGGACTTCCTTATTTTTGAAGTCGGTTAATAACGACGTTATGGTAGGTGACTCAAATATCCGGATAGCGTATATAAGATTGGGCCGAGTATCTTTAATTTGCTCTTAAGAATTTAAGAGTTCCGTACCTTGTCACGGATCCCATAATCAGAAGTAATCAGAACCTAACTAAATTCTCGTCAATGTAACTTTGATGTACATCCTTTCCAATGAATAAAAAAAAACAATACATGTCACGGTAATAGGCACCCCAATAAATGGAACTTAACACACCTAACTGTCGAAATCTGGGTGTATTATACACTTCTGAGTATCCCCTCAAAGCATACAGGCCTGATGTTACGTCATGATATTGTATAAACAATAAACAACCAAGCGTTTGCAGCAATCACTGCAGCTTTGCCGTGTATTTTTGAAGAGTTCCATTTATATCTCCGAAGATCAGCATCAGATCTTCAGAAAATTAAAATGGGACCACGCGGAAAGCACCAGCTTTCAAATAAAAAAAGAACCATCAAAATCGGTTCACTCAGTCGAAAGTTCTGAGGTAACAAACACTGTCGAAATCTGGGTGTATTGTACACATCTGCGTACCCCCTCAGAGCATACAGGCGTAATGTTACGTCATGATATAGTATAAACAATTAACCTAGAAGCGATTGCAGCAATTACTGCAGATTTGCTGTCTATTTTTGAAGAGTTCCATTGTATATCTCCGAAGATCAGCATCAGATCTTCAGCAAATTAAAATGGGACCACACGGGAAGCACCAGCTTTCAAATAAAAAAAGAACCATCAAAATCCGTTCACCCAGTCGAAAGTTCTAAGGTAACAAACACAAAAAAAAACAGACGAATTGAGAACCTCCTCTTTTTGGAAGTCGGTTGAAAATGAGTGTAAATAGTTTCTTTGCAATATTAGTGTAGAGTCAGTGATACATGGGCAATAACTGTGACGAATAAATAAGTGCGTCAGTGATTAGAATTAGTAAATAAATCAAACAGTACCTAAGCGCTAGACTCATATCAGCTCGAAAGTGGCATTTATAGCTTTAATTTAGTAGTTCGTTGAAATCCAGGTAGCCTAGGTTGCGACCTAGGCCTGGATATAGTTTTTTTGTTTAACTTAGCCCTTCAGCCCGGCTAGCATGGGCAGGGGATAAAAATTTTATCCACCGGTTATTTCCACTTTTGTATGAATTTTGTCCCTTGTCAGTGGAAATAACCGGTGGATAAAATTTTATCCCCTGCCCATGCTAGCCGGGAGGAAAGCCACTTGTCGAGGATATGACAGTCTAACGCAGCTATCTTTGTTCATAACGTGTAAATTTTGTCTAACTTACCGATAGTTGAAGGATCGTTACAGGCTGGATAACGTCTAAGACACGTAAAAGTAAATAGTAGATCTCAATAGGTCATATTATAACCTCCTTGTTAGTATATGACACCCTATATACTTACAGTAACAACGCCAGTTTTCGTGTAATTTATCCTGAAAGATCCTTCAACCAGCCAAGTTTTGGAAAGTTGTGTACTAATTTAGTAATATTTCTTTAATGTCAATAAAGAACAGGAGTGCGATTCACTAAGGCAAAACATCTTTACAACCGAGAAAACATCGTTGAAACGTTAGTGTTTCAACGATGTTTTCTCGGTTGTAAAGATGTTTTGCGTTAGTGAATCGCACTCCTGTATACTTTTTGTGTTAGTAGATAGATAACACTATGTATAAACCTTGTGACATCTGAAATGTACTTGGATATAAGCTCAGAATTGTAATATCACAGAAAACATGTTATAAATATTGAAATGAAAATTTACAATAAAAATCCGAAAAACAGGAGGCGATTCGCGGTTCTCTTTACGGTCAAGTTCCGTAGTACGACAGTAAAAATAGTATTTCATACAATTGTAGTCATCAGTACGGCAAATAATATATTATAAAGTGCAGTAAATCAAGCAGTGAAAAGTAGTGCGCGAAAGTCATGAAGAAGTTTCGAATCGCTTCTTGAAAGGTATGAAAGTTTATCAGTGTTATTATTCCGAGTAACCCTTTCCCCTAATAAAGACGACTGAGGTTGTCTGAACCTACAGGTGTATGACGTCAGCGCCGTCTAGGTTCGAAGATTATGTGCGCACAGTTACAGTATAGGCAGAACGTCACGTAGGCACACTGTCCCCTCGTCTAGCGATCGCGCCCGTCCGGCACAGTTATTCACGAACGAAAAAAAAAACCAAAGGAAATTAAAATAAAAAAAAGTCGCGAGCGGCGAAGTTTTTTTTTAGCCTTCTTCCCCACTCCTCTAGGAACTCAATAAAGAAATTTCATGAAAATCCACCCACTATAAACTGCGTTCCACCTTATTGTCTAATTGCACTCGACTAGAACCCTCCGTTGCAATTATTGCTCTACTTTATATTATGTGAGTAAATCTCCGACATTTTTGCAGAAGTCATTTAAAATATTAACTATCGATTCGAAAAAAAATAAGTGATGTTATGAAAGTCATTAAAAAATTTTAACCATCGATTCGAAAAAAAAAAGGTAAGTGATGTTACCTATGACTAAACTAAAACACACACAAACACACATGCGTGCACATACGTGCGGCTGTCTAGAATTAAACTAACCGTTCTGTAATGCGTAAATGCTTGGCTTTATTTTCTTCTGTATCACCTTCACCTTCAACTTCTGCATCCATTTCAGCTTGTATTCGTTGTAAACTTCTAAATTGGGCCTCTAAAAACACCTTTTCTAATAATTGCTGAAATAACATTCAGCTATTTAAAATAACAACAGCTGGAAAATAACATTAAAGTAACGAGTGTTAATTAGTCCAGGATGTCGGTGAGTTTTGTTGGTTTCATTCAGTTTTCTTTGTCGACGCAGAAAATAGTTCATAAGGTGCACAAACCCCTGTGCACTATTTTCCCTCACTCTGACGTCGCCGCATTGTGCATTGGTGTGCAGACGGATGGTGCGGCGTTGCGACGACGGCTTCTGAATACTGTCAGTTTAAGCATGAGGCATACACCTGCGCATCTCAATACCCGACCTCTTAAGGTAAAGAAACCTGGTATCAAAACACTTCCAAGTAAGTATTTAGATACCTATACTTACTTAGAACGACGTAGTGAGACCACCTGGCAGTGGCAAAGGGTGAAAATAGTAACAGGGGAAGCCGAAGAAAAAAAATGAGAATTGTTTGTTTTTGCTTTTTTAAACTTTTTCTCCCATGTTAATTTTGACATTCATCTATTTTTCATCATCAGCGACCCCAAAAAAACGAAAACGACACCCACGATGAAAAATCCAAAAAAAATCTACGGTGGCATTTTGGATTTTCATTTTGACCTCATTTTCATCATCAGCGACCACAAAAACCACGATAACGACACCCGCATGATAAAAAATCCCAAAAAATTCCGTCGGCGTCATTTTGGATTTTCACCCAAAAAAAAGTGATATTATCATGTCAAAAAAATAAAAATACAGTTCTACCACACAATCATACTTTCTTTTTCTGCCCCTGCCGTAACTCGATAATTTTCGGCTTACCTAGGTCCCTACAAAACGGTACTGCGAAGTCAAGTGTGCGCGTCCATACGATTTTAGTTCTGAATTCTGACACCCAAGCACCGGCTTATTTGGCGCTACCTGTTGCTTTCTTTCATAACATTTTTTTTTGTGTAATGTTTTTGAGACTACGTGAAGAATGTCTTGTTCCCGAAGGTAAGCTGGTAGGAATGGGCTTCTTAGGTGACTTCGGGCGTGCCAACTGGTCTCATTACGTAATTACCCCCTTTGAGTGCGTTACATTTTTACACTTTGTTTTTGCGCCCGCGAATATTTTTTTATGGCTTGGTTAGTTACCTTATAACCAAAATAATCAAGCAAGCGTGATTGATCTCTGCCTCATGCTATTTTTAATAAAATAATAAGCGGTGCTGCGGTGCCGCTCCGACGCGCGGCGACGTAACTCGTATGTGCTGCGACTAGGGTAGGTACATGCGAAACCTAGTTTCGGTTCCATAGCTATACCCGGTTTTTTCCGTTTTTTACTATGGGACTGAAACTCAGTTATGCAAGCTGCGACGTCGCTCGTCTACGCCACGTCATCATCATCATCCTATTAATGTTCCCAACTGCTGGGACAGGCCTCCTCGCTATGAGAGGGAATGGGCTATATAATCCACCACGCGGGCCCAGTGCGGATAAAAACATGAAAAAAAGAATGGTGATGCAGAGATTACACCTACACAGTAGGTGCAATAACATAAAAATAATACTCAACTACTTACATTAAATTTTGTCCGTATCTAAATGAATTACCAACCTCATAAAACGTCTCTCCTAAGGTTATGAGATCTTCAATGTGACCCTCAAAATATTTATTAATTTCTTTGTTAACTGTAATATCTTTGTAACACCTCAAGTTTACAATACCGGCTTTTGAAATGCGAATATCTTTTTTTGGTGACTCGTACCAGACTGGTACCTGTTCTATACACTTCAGTGTGTTGTCACCGATAACGAGTTGACCAAAGGCCACATATTTGGATGCCATCCAGTCTTGCGGTTGCAATAAAATAAAAAATTGTGTTGAGCAATCAACATGTCTGAAATAAAAAATTAAGAGGTATTTCTTTGTTTTGTATGTAGGACTAAGGGGTCATCTCCGAGCCACGTGGTGGTTACCGGCCACCGTAGACGCGGGCCTGTGGACGGTTGGCTATGGGCTAGCTAGCCGTCCGTCCGTCTAACGACGACAGGCCGTGTCGACGGCGCGTTCGTGTTCCACGCGCGCCTCAAAGAGATGTCAGCAGAAGAGAGGGGCCCGCAAGGGCCGAAGCCTGCCGGGGTTGCGGGACTGTTCGAAAGAGATACCGCGGCCCCGGAACGTAAAGGGCGAGGAAGGAACATGGATGGGTTTTAGTCAGTAAAAGTCTGACACTCCCTCCTGCTCCGCCCAGAGTGGCAGAAGTCATTTGATGACTTCCCATCCTAAAAAAAAAGGGGGTCATCTCCGAAATTAAAGATCCAATTGTAAAATTCACTGGTAGAAAGCTACATTATTCGTAGGTGTATATCCCACCAAAAACATTTTCATGTAAAGAGTCAAGCTTCTAACTCTACACGCCCTATTAACTCTACAATAGTGTCGTTTCTGTTGTGCACAAACTTAATTTAGGCTCTTGCTATCTTTTACTAAAAGGCAGTGCGAGAAAAGGACGGCTATAGCAATGAACTAAGTTAGAGATGTCAAACTAGTTTATGCCTTGCACTTCACCGTGTTTTTAGTCGACATGTTTTTACGTGCACCCTTCATTTATATGGAAATATTTCCTAACTTAATATTAGTTTGTTAACTAATATTAGTTACAATTAAATTTGACAGCTCTAAATTACATCCGTCTCTATCTCGCTTTATTATAGGGAAAAAGATAGCAATAGCCTAAATTAAGTTTAGTTTGTGCACAACAGAATCGACACCATTGTCCAACTTTACTCTCACGTCATATGGTCTCGTCTTGGCAACATGTTACATGAAAATGGTTTTGGAGGGATTTCATTTCTTTTTGTAAGTTGCTTGTGACAATTTTTATTTTGGGGTGTATTTCTTGCACATCAGAGACGCCAGGAGATCGTCATCATTTAGTGACGAAATCAAGGTTTATTAGATATCCAAAATCTAAAGTATTAAGAGCTATGCAATTAAAACTTTATAAGTTTAATAAGTCCGTTATTGACCACATATCCCGAGAATTTTGTTTATCTGGTGTAATCCAAACACAAGTACTTATAAAGGTTAAAAAAAGAGGCCAAGTGCGAGTCGGACTCGCCCATGAAGGGTTCCGTAGCAGCAAGTAACATAATATAAAAGTACGATGTTCCTGTCTCTGGAGCTTTAACCACCCCACCGGTAGCTTGATTATATATTGTGTAGGTATTAATTTTGTTAATTTTGTTATTGCTATTGAATGTTTTAATGTCTATTATTTTTTAATGTATATTTAATTTGATTATGTAATTTGAATGTGTATGTGTAATTGTAATTTTATTTTTATTGATTATTTTAATGTACATGTGTTTTTTAATTTTTATATTCTGTATGGACTATGTCTGAAGTAAATAAATTATTATTATTATTATTATTTTGGACCCTGCTCCCGACACCGGCGAAAGAAATAAGAAAAAGAAAAGAAAAATGTAAAATGTTAATGTTCTTTTTTTTTAAGAAATATTTTTAAAAATGTGAAATTTAAGTACTTAGGTACTTACAAAGAATATAAAGGCTATAAAACCTAGCTTGGTTTGGTTTTATAACCTATATATTTGAATAATTTCAAATAACAAAAATTGAAAAAAAAAACATGATTTGAATTTCCTGTGTAGGTATATGTCACCGTAAAATTGTCAAATCAGTCACGCCGCGCAATAATCTCGCATGATTCCAAGGAAAGAAACGTTCAACCCAAAAAAAAACAGCTGAAGGAATGGTGAGACTTAGTGCCGTAGTAAAAAATACTCAGACTGACCTCCCCAACAGGGGTGTCACAGGAATTTTTCGTTGATTTTGGTTTTTGGGCCGACAATGAATGTTATTCCAGTGGTGTGGCCAAGTGCATGTAGGTAAATGCGTTAAGAATTATAACCGTACCTGCCATCATTAGCCATGGCGATAACACCTCGTCTATCAAGCGGTACAATAAAGTTTTCGCAGTCCAAGTCTGTTTCTTTAAGACCAAATCCTCCACACTGGATCCAGCCGTCTTTCACTATGCGATGTACCGGAGTTCCCGAATACCCACCTTTTTTTTCTTGACACCGACGAAGAAAATTATCACAGGTACGAGGGACTATGTCAGAATATAGCTGGAAATAAAGTTAGTACCTACTTCAATTCGATGATGCCATTGTGTTTTTTTTCTGCCAAAGCAGCAGTGCAAGTACGTAGGATTCGATAGGACTCGATTAGATAAATTTGACAGTTGTTCTCGATAAAATAAGTTTTTGACTCCATAAAAACTCATTTAATTGAGAATAACTGTCTTTAGCTAATAGAGTCCTATCGAATCCTACGTACTTGCACTGCAGGACTTTAAACACGTGTAACAAGACAAGTTGTCAACGAAGCAATTCTTGAGATAATAATTATGGCAAATACCAAGCAAACTGATCATGTTCAACAGTAGTACAAAGATCGTTCACGTAGATAGGTGGGGAGTACCTATATTAATATATCTGCTGCTGTTTGAGCAGGTAGAATAGGCACCAAAACGTGTGAGACGGCAACAAAAAGGTATATTGAGTGATGCTAAATAATAACAGGTCAGCTGCACAGATCTTTATGGTTAAGCTGTGGGTCCTATGAATAAAAAGTCAAATTGGGCTAGCTTCGCCCGCTCATGATCCTACTTTCTTTTGTTTCCAATTTTTTTAAATATTTTTTCAAGCAAACTAACTAATCCGAGAAGGAGTGCAAAAGATTTGAGCTGTGTGTAATGTAGGTATAAAAAGAAAACTTAACCTCGTGCTATTTGCACCACTCTCCCAGTAGAGAAGTGTATCGCCACGAGAGCCGGGACTGTGTACTTGTACCCCTTGTCTTAAAACATTTAGAAAAAAACCGGCCAAGAGCGTGTCGGGCCACGCTCACTGTAGGGTTCCGTAGCTTCCCAGACCATTAAAAATACCAACATTTTTCGTCAGCAAAAATAACTTTGTTTTTCATAGTATTTGTATGAAAAACAAAGTTATCATTTGCGTTTTTTTGAAAAAGTGCTATATAACTCAAAAACTATTCAACTCATCAAGTTGAAAATAATTTTCCTAGAAAGTTCATATAAAGGTCTACTTCTGTGATTTTTTTCATATTTTTTAAACTTATGGTTCAAAAGTTAGAGGGGGGGGGGACACATTGTTTTTGACTTTCGGAGCGATTATTTCCTAAAATATTAATATTATCAAAAAATGATTTTAGAAAACCCCTATTCATTTTTAAATACCTATCCAACAATATATCACACGTCAGGGTCAAAATTAAAAAAAAAATCGCTCCCCACTTTACGTCTGGGGGAGGTACCCTAATAAAAATGTTTTTTTAAATTTTTATTTTTGCACTTTGTCGGCATGATTGATATACATATTGGTACCAAATTTCAGCTTTCTGGTGCTAACGGTCACTGAGATTATCCGCGGACAGACAGACAGACAGACAGACAGACAGACAGACAGACATGGCGAAACTATAAGGGTTCCGTTTTTTGCCATTTGGCTACGGAACCCTAAAAAACCTTCACCGCTCCTATAATCCTTGGGAGAGGCCTACAATATTGCACGACCCGGCAGATATATCAGTCGCAAGAGTCTCAAGACTAATGGGTCTACGTGCTTGTCGATGCACCGGAGTATTTTACTCAAACCGCTAATTTCCAAACTCCGGGCTGCTAGGTATCTACCTACTAAGAAGATCTTAACCGCTTTGCCTAAACGTCCAACAGCCAGGACAGTCAGAGCTTGCTATGAGTTTGATTAACATATATAGGTACTTTATTATTCTATAACTTATAATGTACTTACATACAAAATAAGATTTGTTGGGCAAAATTAATATTTTCTAATGAGCGTAGTTTAATCTTACCATAAATACCATCCATCCAACAAATTTACCATCGATCACAATGTCAAAATGCGCACAAGGTCTCTGAAAATGGAAGGACTACAATTGGTTTAAGTTTTCACGGATGCCAGGTATATTTTGTCTTCCCAATTACTTAAGATGTTTATTATAAATGTTTTTTGGTTTGTCTTATAAAAGCACTCGTACCATTCATCAAGGTAAGTTGTTGTTTGAAAGCTCGTGAGGGTTCCCGAGTGGTTGAACCCCTGCGGGTGAGCTAAGCTTGCAGGCATTTACATGAGTGTCAATACTTAGGTAATAATGTCCGTCCAGTGTAGGTTGGATTCGGTCATTACTCGTAGTATGGAGTCGTGATGTTTTGAACTCGCAGCAAGGACGACCTGCGGTGTCCGATCTTAGCGGAGTTTAAACGAACCGAAAATGTACCCGGTTCATTGTGCCGTTCACATCGCGACAAAGACAGGAGACCGAGATGGAAGACCGCGACAAGTGTCTCAGTCTTTTCTGCATGGACCGAGACCGCAAAGCTACAATTCATTCAGTATCGAAATGTCTATCGATGATTAGAATCGGGATTCAGTTGTGTTGTACTGTATTGTAGAGGAAGAATAAATTATTTGCTATGCTTTTCCAATTGTCCTTTAAATTTTCGTCTCTGTAGGATAGTTGTGCATCATTATGAAGGTGCTGTCTAATCAGCTTTTCATTTTTCGTCAGAAAAAGTGGTCATTTTTACAACAAACACACGTAGTCATTTTTACAACAAACAAACTTTTCGAGCGCGACGAAACACTACTGGTCTGGGAGCAGCAATCGTCGCGCAGTCTCCTACCTCGCGTCTCTGTCCCCTTTCTCTGTTTCCGCTCGCGATCGAGGCCTACCGTCTCAGAGACCCTACTCTCTAACGCTTCGTCCGTATATTCAGATCCATCCGTCTCTCTCACTCGCACTCATCTGCAGACGTGCGCGATAGAGACGGATAGATCCGAATAAACGGACGAAGCGTTAGGGAGTAGGGCCTCAGTTTCGGTCTTTTGTCTCGGTCCCTTGTCTATGTCGCGACGTGTAAATTGTAATTTAAGTACCGTTAGTATAATAGAAAGTGTACCCTGTGTAACCCAACTTCCACACGATGTCCGAGTCTAACTGAATAAATCCGACATATTACACCATATCTATACGCTTACGTAGGGGATAGATTAGACAATAAACGAACTAGAAAAAAGTAAACCACAAAGTACCTACACTATAAATATTTTGAAGTAAACTTACACCGGTTGCGTCCATAAAAGTGGTAAATTGCTTAATAGTCTCAGTGTAATAATCTGGTCTTATATAGTAAACGTATTTAGATTCAATCAGTTCTTTTAATTCTTTTTGTCCGCCAAGAAACTTCCCATCCACAAAGACAGCGACTGGGGTTTGAAAGCAATAAAGCTCACCACCATATTTTATTTTCAATTCATTCCATACGTTTGGCCATTCCACGCTCGTAACCCCTAGAAACAGTTTGCTGTAAGACTTGAGACTAATATAACACCAAATCTACTACTAGCGGTCGTTTTCTCTTACTTACGTATTACCGTTCGTTAATATAATAATAATAATAAAAGTTTATTTGGAACAACTTCAGTTTACAAATTACAGAGGAAAAACCAAACGAAAATAGCTACAAAAGTAAAGTACTGTGGCGCAGCTATCAACGCCCAATTCAAGATACATATAAAGGGTTACTGGTAATTCGACGTATTCCTTGCAGGACATTATAGTAAGGTTATAATGCAAGAAACTAAGCCACCAAATGTTCTACCGAAATTCAGTGGTTTTCGAGTTAGGTCGATTTTTAGTTTTTTTATGAAATATCCCAGATTAAATCATTTAAAGCCAATTTAAAAACGATTTACGGCGCAAATGTACTGAAATTTAAGTTATTATCATAGGTGACGACGCAGCAGACCTTTTCAAGTAACTAAAAGTTAAAAAAATCCTACACCTTTAGGAAAAATCACTTATGAAACAATTTTTTTCTGTAATTTTTGCCACTCCGTCATAAAAAGATGTTGTATAGGGAAAAAACGGTGGACTTGTTCTAGTGATCATGAACAAAACATGCCCGTGTTCACCGAAATGTTCGCGCACATTTGTGAGAGCACACGTAGTAGCGGTGGACTCGAGTCAGTGAACACGCATTCTCTGTTCGCGCACTCAATTAAATAGTCTAGGGGATCGACCTTCATTCAACGAATAAATAATATTAATTAGTAAGCTTAGTAACGTGTTGTCAATTAAAGTTACGTCAAGACCATGATCGTCTTAGGTTGCCAAAGTATAGGTATCGCGATAATGTGCATACTTAGGCAACTCAACTCAATACCATCTTTACATAATTAAATTAATTACCTATTCGCAATGTGCTTGTTCATCTACTAAGATTCCTAAACAGTATTAAAAATTAAATCGTTGAGACCAAAAAATCTGTACATTGAAGATTTAAAAAAAAAATCGACCAGGGTGACTTAAAGTAACTGAACATAATATATTAAAACCATTTTTTAAATTTTTGTTTGTTTGTTTGACCGCGCATCACGTAAAAACTGCTGGACGGATTTTGATGAAAACTTCACTAATCTATTTAAATAAACTCAGAATAACATTTAGGCTATAGAAATTATGGAAAATTTTGGAAAAAGGGGGTGAAAAGGGGTTTGAAGTTTGTATGAAAAATTTTTTTTAGATTGTTCTAGAATCATGAAACTCAGAGTAAATACTTATTATTAAAAACAAAGAAACACCTGTTTCAGCATTTAAAAAAAAATCGTCCAGAGACGTAAGAGGGTTTTGTGTTTAAAATTAGTTAACTTTATACACTTAAAATAAAATCCAATGAAGTGCAAAACCTTTAAAAGTTGCTACTTACACCTACTTCAAACCAAATCTAATACATATAAATATAATTTCTCAGTTTCCTTGAAATTTGATTTTTGAGGTGAATATTGAATACGCACAAAATAACGATTTAATGACTGACGATTTAGCTTTAGTGACTCATGGATCAACGCACAGCCTAAACAGCTGATCGTAGAGACCTGAAACTAGCAGGGTGTGTTTTCTATATGATGCAGGCATTCGGTATAGAAGAATTTTCCAAGATTGAACCTCTAAGGGGGTAAAAAGGGGGGGGGGGGGCAAAGTTTGTAAGAGACAACGATGTCACAAGATGACAAGTCATTCCTTGGTCCAATCTACTTGAAATTTTGCATAAACCTTTTTAACAGAATTGATGGAAGATGTGTTTCGTATTTTATTGAAATGAACCCCTGACGGGGTTAAAGAAGGGTAAACAATTAGTTTGGCCATGGCGCTGATTTGTTTTGAAATTGATATCAATACTCAGAGCTTTGGATTTAAACTACATTTTATTTTGACACATGTTTGAAAACTCAATCCGATTTTATTCAAAAAGGTTGAACTCACATAAAACCTTGGTGCTAATACTCTAAAATTGGAATGTCTCGAAAGTCACCGTATTATATTTGAAGGTTTCAAAGCTTTAGAGGTTATGCACTTTTAAGACACGGCCTCATGGGACGTAGAGTTAGAAATTTGAAATGGAAGATTAAAACATTTTGGTTTCAAAATTGTCACCAAAGGTATGTCAATGAAGATGGAAGGCAGTTGGCCTTGCAACAGATCCGCAAGAGTTTACAACAGCTTTATCGTGTTAAGGGCGCTTTCAATTTAGACGTTTCGTGTCGCGACGCTGCGGCGCCAAAGCAGTACGTAAATAGAAACGTGTAAATTGAAAGCGCCCTTATGATCATTTCATGCAACTTGATGAGAACCTTTAACCTAACTAGAGTACGACTTTCATCGATGATCTGACGATGGAGATGAAAGACAGTAGCGAAAAGTCCCCAAAAGTTTACAGCAGCTATATCGTGTTTCGGCTCATTCAATGCACTCCGATGAGAACTTTAGACCTGGCAGGAGTATGACTGTCATCAAGTGTCTAAGGAAGCAAACGTAAATGATAATAATATAAATTTTATTTCAGATCAAATACAATCCATTTATGTATTAACCTAATGTTAGTAAAAAAAAATAAATATAAGAAACACACTATTTACAAAATAGATACGACTTACACCTATGTGTGCAGCCGTCTCCAGTGAGCCAGCATGGGCAAGCTTTCGAGGGAAGCCCTTATTTGGAAAACCATAAGTAGAATAAATGAGCGCTTAATGCAAAGATTTCCGAGAAATTAAATTGTTACCTACTTGAATCTACACTAATATTATGAAGCTGAAGAGTTTGTTTGTTTGGTTGAACGCGCTAATTGGAAATAGGAAATGGTGGTCGAGTTAAAAACATATTTTAGTGTTGGACAGCCCGTTCATCAAGGAAGGCTAATAGGAGCGGAGCATCATTGAAAAATTTCCCAAAAACAAAGATTTATTCCTTTTTCTTTGCTTCCGTTGCAAGCACTGCATAACGCGGTTAAAGTTACACAGCAATCACGTACGAAGGAATTGTTCCTCTTAAGCATTTAAAAAAAAATCCGCGATAGCATAAATGTCTATTTTTTAAGGTTGGCTCACATTTTCTCTAACCCTCACTCGCAGACGAAGTTGCGCGGGTCAGCTAGTATATAATATAATGTAGAGTGGAGGTGGGGATGAGATTTGCATTTGTGTATGTGTGTGTGTGTGTGTGTGTGTGTCTACCGCATTTATGACACCATAAGTTGCTCAGTCTCATCATAGGACAAGCACTTAAGCCAGTTAGTCACATTTCTCTTCAGTTCAATCCTACTCATAGGGTATATTTTAATTCTTTCATTTAGGGCATTATAAAGTTTGGAGCTGATGTGAGTGAAATGGCGACTGACCATAACCTGCAGTGTTCAGTCTTACAGACCCTGTCGGCATGACGCTTATTTGTAAGGGACTGTGGTTCGTAAGGGAGAAGTACGTGCTTCCTAAGAACTGTTTGCAGCACGAACAGCTGTCTAACTGAGAGGACATCACAAACTGAGTAAAGCTCAGAAGTGGGAAATCTGATAGGTTTCTTAGCGAGTACTTTTAAAACTGCTCTCTGAGCCCTTTCTGGCGCAGCATGGTGGTCTTGTGCGTTCCCCCACGTGGTTATGCAGTAACCGAGAACTGATTGAGCGAGGGCGAAGTTGACCATTCTAAGGCAATGGAAATCAGCAGCCGCTCGGAGTTTTTTGAATAAGTAGATCAATCTTCTGACTCGAACCAGAACTGAGTTGGTCTGCTTTTTCCATGTCAAAAGATTGTCCAATATAACTCCAAGGTATTTTATGCTCTCAGACCGTTCTATTTGGGCGCAATTACAGGTGTTGACGACTGGGTTACATACATGGGTCCTCATCTCAAACGACAAAGGCGGTTGGCTAAGAATACTCGGGGTGGAGGGGATGAACTTAGTCTTGGAGATGTTGAGCGTGAGCAGGTTCGAGGTCAACCACCTCATAATAATGCTCAGTGCCAATTCTGCCTTTTCACGAGTTCAGATCAGTCCTTGCCATGGGTAATGAGAGCTGTATCATCCGCATACATAATAATTTTTGTGTTCGGAAGAGATAACTGACACAGCTCATTGACATATACGAGGAAGAGGGTTGGTCCTAGGACACTGCCCTGAGGGACCCCATAAAAAGTTTTTCTTCGTCACTCATGAATGGTCCTACCCTCACAACCTGTTAACGCCCCGATAGGTAGCTACGAAAGATTTCGAGTGCAATTCCACGTATGCCAATCTGATCCAACTTGTTAATTAATTTGGGGACAGAAACGGTGTCGAACGCCTTCGAGAGGTCAAGGAAGACACCAAGAGACTTCTGATTGTTGTTAAGGTGTGCAACTAGTGTGTCTTGTGAGGTCCAAGGTAGCATCCTCTGTTGATTTCCCCCCTCTGAAACCATATTGATTTTCGGCTAGGATATTAAATTTTGTTAAAAATTTCACAAGCCTCGCGTGTGACTTTCTCGAAGATTTTTGAGATGGTTGAAAGGACGGATATAGGCCTGTAATTAAAAACAAGACCCTTGTCTCCTGCCTTGTAAATAGGGTGGCTATGGCAGTTTAGAAAACAGCGAGAAAAATACCAGAGGATAGAGAAAGATTAAATATGTGGACAAGGAGAGGGACGTATATTTTGTGGCCTTGATAACTGCGTGATACTATAAACGCTTGCGATAATATCGCGTAATGTGAACGCCATGCTATATAAATAAATAAATAATAAATATCGCTGGGCATTAACACACAGCGCCATCCAGTGCCACACTAAGTAAGGCTTGTGTCGTGGATACCAGATAGTTGATTTACTACATATATACTTTTTTGTTTGTAAATACATACTTATTATACATATAAACATCCATGACTCGGAAACAAATGTCCATGCTCATCACACAAACATTTGCTCCTACCGGGATTCGAACCCAGGACCCTAAGAACGTAAGGCAGCCTCACTACCACTACGCCATTCGAGTCGTCAGATATAGTATAGCATTAGCTCCTGCTTTGCTATACTATATAACAGAATAGTATAGCGTAGACTGAAACCAGCTTAAGTGTATTTGAATAGAACTAATATTGTAAAAGGTCAAATTGGGCACTTACCCGTTACGATTGGAGCATCGAAGTGTCTCCATCTATACTTATGTAGTCCGTTTACGAGTTTCGTGCAATAAATAAACTCCTTAGAGGTTCTAGTCCCAATTATCGTGAATTTCACCCGGTGTTCACTTGGAACTCTACCTTTCTTTGGTGGTGGATAAACTGGATTCTTCGCAGAATTATGGGCATATTTATATGCGCCAGTATATACATGTTTTATAGTTTTTTCCCACGGGTGAGGTGGATTATTTTCATCTTTGCTTGGTAATTCAATCTCGGGGTTAAAAAGTGACATCTTTGTTTGTAAAAAGCTTGACTGATTGCACTGGCATTGATTTTTTACTTTATTTATTATTGTTGGCTTCGTTCATAAATCTTGCTTATTTTATGGCCAGTTTGTAGTGCAGTTTGTTTAATAAAATTATGTAGTTTTAATGATTTTTACATATATAATTATGTGCCTATTGGTAAATGTTTGAAAATATAGTTTCAACTTTATTAACAATACTCTTAATTTTTATATTTTTAAATGTTTTTTATATTTATTTTTTATTTAAAAATGTAAAAAGTTTGTTTATAGTTGACTAAAGGAAATAAAATCTTTTAATTTCATGACATTTAATAAAAAAAAGCATTTTTTCTACAGGCTTGGTAGCCTGGCAGGCTTATTTCTAAACGCCAAAGTGGCCGTCATCTGACTGTTGTTATTGTTATGTCAATAGTCAATGTCAAATCTGACAACTGACAACGCTGAGCTTGTGTCAAAGACTACAAATAATAGCTTGTTTGTGCTTATTTATATTTATTTTCCTGTAAACATCTGTTGGAATTTTGCTTATTTTTCATAAAACTATTGAGTTTTAAGATGAAATAATGTTGTATTGAGAAATATAGACTAGTTAACTGGGTTATATCCATTAATTAAGTTAAAATTTGTGCTAAACTTATTTTAAAAATGAATCCTACACATTCACAGAGCTTTTCTGTAATAAGCGGAGAACTATGTAATTTAGTTTATCAAAAAGAATACAATAAAGATAAGTTTAACAAGCTGGTAGACGAATTGAACTCCAAACCTTATAAAGTGGAGTTATTTGTGCGGAAACATGTAAGTTTTTTAGGTTATCTTAGTCATTAAATAAACTTTACTATTTTGCTTCTATAAAATGAATGCTTATTATTACAGGATGCTGCAACTTTAATGACAGCTCTTTGCTTAAATGTTAAGCCTGCCGATGATTTTTTAGCGGCGAAAACCTCACATTTAATTAACAGTATTGTGACAAAACAAAACCTACAATTTGATACTCACTTTCTATGGAAGGTGATCTCATGGCACATTGAATGCTTAAGGCAGTGCACGGATATTGTGTTGCCTGATATTCTCCATAGTATGCAATGTATTTTACAATGTAATTCTCAAGCAAGTCACAAAGTAAGTGTTGTTAAAATTGATTTTGAAATTTATAACATTACTAGCTTCCTGCAATTTTTATCCATGGACCGGGATAAATATAACATAATCTAAGTTTGTTTTGAGGCAGCTTTCGCCCCTAGAGACACATCCTGTATATTTAAAAAATACAGTTTATTTTAAAATCTCATAATCAAACTAGTTTTTCTTATATAAAATCACACCTTTTAAAAATAAAATGAGATGATCACATACTTATTGTGAGTAAAATTGTTTTTAGTGAAATATGTACATACCTACTTCTTTTATTTTTAAGGTTACCAATGAAAGGTGAAAAAGAAATTAAAAACTTTTTTGAATAAATAATTAATAAAATTTCCTTCATATCCCAGTCAGCAAAGAAGGTTTCTAAATACTACTATTGCCACATCTTGTAGTACTAAAAATACCAAGTTATTCTATTCAGTATGAGTGTACTATAATGCAAAATATTACTTTTTATTACAGTTTATTGTAGAGTTAATAGGTAGTCAAGGGGTCCTCATAAGACTTATTGACTTAAAGAGTTTGCAGAAAAGTCAAAACAGTTTACAAATACATTTGATAGCACTAAAATGCATCATATGTATTATATCCACTTCAGATGATAGCAAAAACGACACAAATCTGGCTCCTGAACTAAAGGAGTTGATATCTCAAATAATTGTGAAGTTTGTGATGAAGGGTTATTCAAAGTCTGATGATGAATTTTTGTATTGTAAGGTATGTATTTTGTATAGCAACTAAATAAAATTACAGAGTTTATTTGTTTTATTTCTTTTGGGTCTAGCCGGTGTTCAATCTACGGCCCCCATGCCATGTAGCAGCGTGCACAGGTTTTCATCTGGCCCTTGAGCTATTTAAAACTTTTAAGAAATCAATAAAAATTGCACAAACATTGTTTAAAAAATGTCTGTATGTCAGTTATTTCCCTGCCACATTTATCTACCCGCTCTACCCCACTTACCTGCGAATGCAGAGTGCATCTTCATCGCTGTCTAGTCTGACGAAGCTTGTTTTATTTAAATTTACTTCATGAAAGTGACCTCTTTCTTCTTTTGGGTTGCTATGATTGCAAAAATACTAAACTTAACCCTCCATTAAATTATCTTGGACACCTCTGGTCTAGCCTGTTTAGTTTACTGTTCCTTCAAAAGCATTGTTTATTTTCTGTTACAGGTGATAATATCCGCACTAAGGGTACTGTCTCAGCTCTACTTCAATGACCCTAACATAAACATACCTCTGCCTGAGGTGATGGGGATCTGTCGATATGGCATACTCTATGGTCTGGTGGCTCAAGCTGGCCCGCTGGAGAAGATTATGCCTGCCCAACAGACAATAGCTATAGTGCCTGTTGTACATACACCCAACCCGAAAGGTGGAAAGGTAATCCTGATTTTATACTTATTATTTATTTAACAATTTTTCTACAGATGGCCGGCACATCAAGCTTTAATAGATTTTCAACTTTATCGCTTTAACATTAGGTTCAACATTGATTGGGAAATTTGACAGTATCCAGTAGATTGATGTGCTGGTGTCTGTACACATTTATAACTGACCGGTGTCTAGGGTTTGGATCCCGGTAGGAGCAAATGTTTTGTGTGATGAGCATAGACATTTTGTTTCCGAGTCATGGATATTTATAAAAGGTTATTTGTAAAACACCAACAACCTCGCAGGAGCAGATTACTAACATCATAAACAACAACATCTGTTTTACGACTTTTCTGAAAACGGACAGTAAAAAACAACTCGCTTTGTCTGTACACATTTATAACTGACCGGTGTCTAGGGTTTGGATCCCGGTAGGAGCAAATGTTTTGTGTGATGAGCATAGACATTTTGTTTCCGAGTCATGGATGTTTATAAAAGGTTATTTGTAAAACACCAACAACCTCGCAGGAGTAGATTACTAACATCATAAACAACAACATCTGTTTTACGACTTTTCTGAAAACGGACTGTAAAAAAAAAACTCTCTACACATAATGTCCGAACAGCTGATCGAGTTTTGTATGAAAAGTCGATTTCTTTTTGTCTGTTTTCGAAAAAGTTGTAGAACAAATGTTGTTGTTTATGATGTTAGTAATGACTCCTGCGAGGTTGTTGGTATTTTACAAATAACCCTGTATAAGTATTTACAAACAAAATGTATCTTTGTAGTAGATAATATCAACTATCTGGTGTTCACAACACAAGCCTTGTTGCTTTGCATGGCACTAGATAGCGCTGTGTGTAATGTCCAGCAATGTTTAGTTTTATTTTAACAAAAAGTATCACAATATTGTAATTTGTAAAAGTTACTAGCAAGCATGTCGAAACTTTTCATGCTCTCAGAAATCCTGTGATTTGTTAATACAAATTTTCTAAAATTATATTATTTTCCAAATAACCGCCTTTTAATTCAGTCTTCTCTGCCTTACCCTTCGAGAAAAATAGGTGTGATGTTGTGTATAAAACATGTGACTCTTGTGCTTTAATTCCTTATTATCATACTTTACAGAAACAAAAACTCCGAAAGCAGAGAAATAATGCAATAGAGAGTTTAAAGAAAGAAATCCCGGTGTCGGACCACAGTCTTATGAAAGATGTTGATAATTTTGAGAACAACTCTGCGTACAAGCCAGCCAGTCGGAACTACTTGGAGCCTCAAAAAGCCAAGAATTACTGGGCATTGACCAGTGATTCTGATATGTCTGATGTGGAGAATAGCAAAGAAGTGAAACTGATTGCTTTGAAGTCCAGAGTGAGGCAGGGAGCATCAAACCTGCTTCTGGTCCTGGTAAAAGTAAGTCTCTTTTTTTGCTGTATGACATTAATAACGCTGAAGACCCGCTGCCTTACGTTGTTAGGGTTCCGGGTTCAAATTCCGGTAGGAGCAAATGTTTGTGTGATGAGCATGGACATTTGTTTGAGTCTGATGTTTATCATGTATAGTAAGTATGTATTTACAAACAAAAAGTATCTATGTAGTATATCAACTATCAGGTGTCCACGACACAAGCCTCGTTGCTTAGTGTGGCACTAGATGGCGCTGTGTGCCATGTCCAGCGATAGTTTTATTTTATAACCCTTATTTGTGCGTGCCACCACACATTAGTTGGTGCATTATAGAAACTAACAAAAAATATGGTGTTCATTGGAGGATAAAAATTAAAAATATGGAGTAATTTAATGGACCATTCATGACAACCCTAGCTCTTAAAGCCTTTTACGAATGATATAAATTGTCAAATTCATTTAATCGGGATGGTTGTTTAATCTAATGCAAATTGCTAAAAGCTAAACCAATAAAGCATGAACGTGTTAATAATTTTCAGGTAAAAGAAAAACGTGAGATCTTCGGTTACTGGTGGGCTCTTCTGCCAAATTCGCCAGATGCTGCCAACTGGTCATCAGAAGAATCGGCTAAGAAGACCCTTGCGTACTGCGCGGTTACTGACCCTATAGCTAGTAGTCGATCAAGTGTCCTTAGCGTCATTCTGGCTTTGTTGTCTAGATCCAGGATGTACTTGTCTCAGGCTGAGTCTAGGTGAGCAGATGTTCGTCTCTTTTAATTTAATCGAAACAGAAAATCGAGCTCTGATTCTAGTTTCTTGATTTACAAGTTATTCTGTGGTATCTCGAACAAAATGTGACAGAAACACTGAAACAAAAGATCATTGAAATATTTATTAAATAGTGGAATAAGGGGCCCATAGTGTATGTTATGCCTGGATCCTACACATCACGAATTCACGACTCGCACTTCCGTTGCCAACATTACAGATAGGAAAGCATATCCATATACGAGTTGAAGACCATTACCATTTTTTTTTTTTACAGTAAAAAGGAAAGCACGTCATTCATCCCATTCTCGGAATCCCTGGGGTACATGATCACATGCCTACACAAGGTCCTCAACAGTATCTTGGAGAGCGAGAGAAGCCACGCCGTCATCATTGTAGCCCTCAAGTGTTGCGCAGCGCTGGTGCAGGCGACGCCTTATCATAAGATGAAGGAGGGCCTTATCACTCAGCTGGTTATGTCGACCAGGAGGTTTTTGGTGCATAGAGGTAAGATGCAAGGTGAAAACCTGATGAGGTGTCCCAATAGGTAGACCCGTGACACTGGTGAACCGTTGGTCTGATGTCATTTTGGCGGTGTCTTGGGGAGGAGGCCCTCGTCCACCATGTGCTTCGGCTGATATTGTGATGTAGTCTAATAGTAATAACAAAATAAGCTCTATGTGGAGGCCTGACACGGCCAGAAAGCGACGCGGTAGACCTCGCAAGAGATCGCGGGCTGGACAGAACTAACGACCTCTGGTCCATGTTAGCCCTATATCAAATTATTTGATGGTCATGGGGCGATGCCTTTGCCTAGCATTGGGATGACACAGGCCTACAGGGCAACAGTAACAGCCTAATAGTACTAATTAGCACATTAGCCTACCCAATTAATATTATGAGTGAATTACATCTGTATCTTCTGTATGGTAGAGCAGGGGTGGCCCAGCGATATCGGCCTATGCAGGCATAATCTTCATAATCACTGCTGCCAAAACGGTGGAGAAAAATATAGTGAGGTAATACCCCGCCGTCTTTGTCACATTTATGAAGTCCCCCCTCCATAGTGTGACGTCACATATTTCGCAATTTTTACAGGTTAGAAATATCCCCCCCCCTTGACGTGTAGCGTAACTTATGGATGACCCCTTTGATCATGTGAACCTGAGCCATACTGTGGAGAGAAAGATAGTGGTTTAAGATTCCTATGTAACCTTTTTGATGTTAAAACTATACAAACACGTTTCAGATGTTACACTACAAGTTGGTGCCTTAATAACAATGGGATGCGTTCTCTCCATCGATCCAAAAGTAGACGAAGTCCTAAAAGCAATAGAAAAAGATGCAGTGCCTTCTAAAATATCTACCTCCATGAGTTCTTCCAAAATAGTTTATACTACCCACAAAGTAGATGCGGAAGAATGCGATGACTTTGAAGAAGGGTACTCTGATGATGAAATGTTCACCGCTGTTGATCATGCAATGCTGGAAAGTGGTGATAGAGATATAGAGGAAGGCCACTATTTTAGAAGTTGGATTTTGGATATTTGCTTCAAAAACATGGGTTGGATTTTTAGAGGAAATGAAGTTGTGGTAAGTGTACCTTTTTTGTATTTAGCTTACCTCCTTTGATTGTCACATTTGCCAAGAATTTCTTTTTTGATGCGACTGCGACTGACCGTGCTAAAAAAAAACTAACATTGAACTTCATTGATTCAAACTTTACATTTACATTACAGTGCATTAGTATCCTGTTAGTCCGTATGGTTTCGGACGTAAACAATAGCACCACCCCATATCTTCCCGTGGGTGTCGTAAGAGGCGACCAAGGGACTTACCAGAGAATGGGCAGCAGCGTTCTCTGTGCTTTTGTAACAACCGTACTGCGAACGCCAACCCGCCTGCCAAACGTGGCGATTATGGCAAAACCCCCCAAAATAGACACCGCACTAAAAAAATGGCTCCTAGTGCCCGGCTGCCCGTCTACCCTCGACTACGGCAGCAGTCGAGGTTATGGCGTAGCAAGGGGTGCGCAGAATCCTCGGATGGGATCCGGCTGCCTATACCAACGACTGGACCTGGCAACATATAACACACGTACACTCCGGACCGACGAGAAGATAGCGGTACTCGAGTAGGGATTGAGCAGGCTGCGATGGAGTGTTGTGGGATTGTCTGAAGTCCGATGAGAGGGGGAGGACACGATAATCCTAAAATCCGGCAATCTGCTTTATTTCCGAGAGGGTGACCGCCAGTCCCAGGGTGGTGTTGGGTTAATCGTCCACAAGTCCTTTGTGAACAACGTGGTGAAGATCGAGAGTGTGTCGACCAGGGTGGCGTACCTTATACTCAGAATATCCTCAAGATATTCGCTGACAGGTCGGGGTGTGCCGAGGTCGGGGCATACAGGTCTACGCCCCGACCTCGGCACACCCTGACGACGAAGTGGAGACCATGTATGAGGATATCTCTAAAGCCATGCATGGTTTCAAAACTCACTTCACCGTTGTCATGGGGGACTTCAACGCGAAACTGGGCAAACGAGACGGGGATGAGCTGCAGGTGGGGCAATTTGGAGTTGGACGTCGGAACCACCGGGGTCGCTAACTGGCTAGTTTCATGGAGAAGAAGGGCCTCTATATGATGAACTCCTTCTTTAAAAAGCGTGAGCACAGGAAGTGGACCTGGCAGAGCCCCGATAGTGCAACTAAAAACGAGATTGACCTCATAATGTCAACCAAGAAGCAAATGTTCAATGATGTCCCTGTGATCAATTCCGTGAAAACCGGGAGCGATCACCGGCACCGCATGGTAAGAGGCACATTGAACATCAATATCAAGCTAGAAAGGTCTCGACTGATGAAGTCTACGCTCCGGCCAGCACAGATCCAAATCCAAAACCCGAGAGCTTTCAGCTTGAACTCCAGAATCGTTTCGAGTGCCTAGGAAGCTCAGTGGACGAATACAACGATGGGTTCGTGGAAACTGTCCATACGACCGGGTCTAAGTTCTTCAAGACACGTCGTACAGGGGATCTAATATGGCCGCTTTAGCAGAATCGTAAATGAATCACGTTAAAAAATTACATTCTAAAAATGGTCTTCGTAACCATTACCATAAAGTCCATTTTAAGAATTTTTAATTTTCTTGATTCATTTTATTGAACAAATGAGCGTTTATACATTTAAGCTCTATTTTATAATAGGCTTGTGTCCTAAAAAAATCTAATTAGTCCGTCAGTTAGATAATAAAAAAATATTTGACCCGTATTTTTTCTTTTGTTACATAAACCAAATTTGACGAAGATACGACTCTTTTAAAATTCGCAATACGTCACGCCGTGCTATAGTTTTTAGTGCGTTGTGACGTCACGAGCCCCCACTCCCGAGTTTTGATGCGTTTTATCTTTGTCAGTACTCAGTGATTTACAAAAACAAAAAATACGTGTCCATTATTTTCTAATACTCTAACTGACGGATTAATTAGTTTTGCAATTTATTGATGGTGGAAACTAGCCTATTGCGTTTATTTTAGTTGACCGGCAAAAAAAACATACCCTAATCTCAGGTATTTTGTGGTTGAATAACTTCTCAGTGAATTGACTTACGACTTAGGTGTCATAATAAAAATGTTGTATAACCAAGTAATAAGTTTACTTTGGTAGAGATTTTTCGTTTTTTGCTGTTCAAAATAGCCCAAAAATGTATGAAGGCTTGGTGATCTCCTTTTAATTATTGAACGCCCCCTGAACGTAATACGGTATCAGAAAAAAAGGTTTTCACTGCCGTCACTGACTGAAAAGAAGACGAGTAATAGATAAGTATGGAACAAGACATTCTACGCCGACCCCAAATGAATTTGGAAAAGGGCAAGTTAATGATGATCTTCTTAGGTCCATGTTCACCGAAAAGATAACGGTCTGATTATCTAAAAACAGCTGTCACTGTGACATGTTCCCATCCAAAAATGTCTGTTAAACAGCTGTTTTTAGAAAATCAGAGCGTCATCTTTTTGGTGATCATGGACCTTAGTTTGTGTAGTAGTGTGAGTGTCAATCTACATAAAATGTATAAAGGGTGTAAAACACCTCTTAACGAAGCCGAAAGGCATTTGTTCTCCCCGTCATTGCGATATTTTTTTTTGTTCTACACCATACCTGGGAGCCTTGTAGTTACGGAGATATCGGGGGTCAAAGTTCCAACTTCTTGACATGTTTTTTTTTTAAAGATATGAAAGGTAAGATTTTTATTTTAAACACCTTCAAGACCCCCGTACTATTCAATCCATCCATGAGCAATATGTTTTGAGTGCATTACATTGAGTTCCACCACAAAACATGATTTTGCACCCCAAAAAAAAAAGTTGTTTCCCAGCAGTTTTTTTGCGTAAGGCTGTATACAGAAAGAAAGCTGGAAACTTATAAGCGCTTACCGGCGCTTGACAGTGCTGGTCCGTTCTACACAAAGGAAGCAGATTGAAGCAGTTGTTTATTAATTTTAAATGGCAGCGCCCAGCGCTGACCAGCGCGTGTTGAAGCTTGTCGGAACTTGTCGGCACCGTTCAGTGCTTATCGGCGCGCGTTCATATATTTTCCTGCGCGGGTTACCAGCGCTGTCAAGCGCCGGTAAGCGCTTATAAGTTTCCAGGTTTCTACCTGTATACAGCCTAAAGTTACTTAGTTTGATGTACAGAATGCTTGGTTGACGGCATCGTGATGAGGTTGTTTACACCCTGTATTGAGCGACATTCATTGATAACATTATTCGATTGCCAACATTTCGTGCGTTAACTTTTATTTTCAACTGAACTTTGTTATCATCACACTTGTTAAAACTGGATTCCAGTATTGTAAATCCGGATTTTTTATTTCACAACAGCTTTTTATCTGAATACTGGATATTTCTGGTTAAATGTCTGTGATAACAAACTAGCTATTGTAGGTAAATATTTTTTGTTTTTAATGGAAGTAGTTTGGTGTGCAAACTAATTAAAAAGGTCAAAACAACAAGAAAATATATTTAAATTACTTTCTGCTACATCATTCATTACCTATTTTTTGTCATGTAAGAGGAGAGACGTACAGAACCAGGAACTGTGGTCAGAAAAAGGGAAGGCCTACATCCAGCACTGGGCGTTTCTGGGCTGTTATGAAGCGTTGAAGCGGAGATGATGAAGCGGTGGAGGAAAACATCGTGAAGAAACCGACATGTTCTAAAATCAAAAAACTTTTTCCAAAAACTAAAACCGATTTCAAAAAACCCAAAAAAGTGAAACATTACTTTAGCTTCTGAAGTCGGTGACAAAAAAACTAAATCAATCATTTGTTTGATTGGTCATCGACTTCAGAAGCTAGTTATTTTTGTGTTTTTTGAAGTCGGTTTTAGTTTTTGCAAAAAACGTTTTTATTTTTCACTTTTTAGTGGTTAGTGTGGTTACCCTTTAATGCATACCGGCGTGATGTTATGACATGAACTGGTATAAACAATAGACAGACATGAGATTTCAGCAATCCCAGACCATTTGCTATAATTAATTGAGGAGTTCTGTTGCCTATCTCCGAAGTTCTTCATCAGATCTTCACCAAATTGAAATGGGATCACTCCGAGAAAGTACTCTTCCCAAAATTACCAAAATCGCTTCAAGTGTGCCAATAAAATTTGAAGAGTTCTCTATTTCTCCAGGACCCCATCATCAGATCCTGACTTGAGGATTATGGGACCACCTGGGAAGTATACCCTTTCAAACAAAATAAAAATAATCCAAATCGGTTCAGCCATCTTCGAGTAATCGGGGAACATACATAAAAAAAAGAGATTCCGACGAATCTAGAACCTCGGAGCGGTTAAAAATACTAAGAAAGGTGTCGCATCTACCAATACGCATGCGGACTGCGTGGTGGATTAAAGTCCTCTCCCTCTCTTGCACGACTGATAAGTCGAATATAGTTAGACTAAAATTATTTTAACATGTATTGTAAGCACCTATATTCTGGCAAATAAATAAATTTCGGAGATAATGTCTTGAGATTTTTCATAAGGCGTAGTGTAAAACTGGGCATTAAGCAACAATCATGCTTAATAGATTTAACTCACGAGTAATATCAAAATCTATATATATATAAAGGAGAAGTCCACTCACTGACCACTCATCACGAAATCTCGGAAACTACTGGGCCGTAAGGACTAAAATTTGGCACAAGCACTCTCTAGAGGGTGCAGGCGCGTACTAAGAAAGGATTTTTTAAAATTCGCACCCCAAGGGGTTGAAAATGGGTGTCAAAGTTTGTATGAAAGTTCTATGTTTTTAAAGTTAGAGACATGAATGTGGGCCTGAATGTTCCTTTCGGCTTCTAGGTGCTTATTCAGAAAAGGTTTTACGAAATTCAGCCCTTAAGGGTATAAATAAGGGTGTTTCTTTATATATATAAAGGAGAAGTCCACTCACTGACCACTCATCACGAAATCTCGGAAACTACTGCGCCGTAAGGACTAAAATTTGGCACAAGCACTCTCTAAAGGGTGCAGGCGCGTACTAAGAAAGGATTTTTTAAAATTCGCACCCCAAGGGGTTGAAAAGGGGTGTCAAAGTTTGTATGAAAGTTCTATGTTTTTAAAGTTAGAGACATGAATGTGGGCCTGAATGTTCCTTTCGGCTTCTAGGTGCTTATTCAGAAAAGGTTTTACGAAATTCAGCCCTTAAGGGTATAAATAAGGGTGTTTAATGTTTGTATGGAAAAAGTTAATAATCCAAATTGAATCTTACGGTAACGCGTTATTGCTTACTTTACATTGAAATTAGAATTCGGAAGCCGATAAAGATCCAAATTAAATTTTACGACATCGTGTTAATGCATATTTTACATTGAAATAAGAATTTGGAAGTTCCTTGAGGTTTATCTTCAGTTTTTAAGCGGAATTTCTAGGTGGCCAGTATGTTTCAGTGATATGCAGGCGTCTGCTGAAAGGTATTGAAATGAGGTTCTATAACGTTTTAAAGTTTTTATGCCAATTTCTAGGTGGCCAGTATTTTTCAGTATGCAGGCGTCTGCAGAAAGGTAAGAAAAAACGTTTCAAACACGATCAAGCTCATTTCTGTTCTGCGATATTTTGCTGTTACTACTAATTTGCTTTGAAATATTTGATATCATCGTTGTTTGGTTTGTCTTCGTTTTGGTATGTTTCACTTAGTAATTTTAAATGGGAGGATAATCATTTTACTGTGTTCTTACATATTGCCTGGTCGGAATTTTGTTATGTCTATTTCTTTGCGAATTACCTACATATTGTGTATTGCACACTTTGGTATTACTATAATAGGTTTTTTAGTATTAGTCGTTCTTACTAGAAAAGGTGTCCGTTGGTATTTTAATTTTAGTGTTGTATTTTTGATTTAGGCTGGTGTTGCAAAAGAATAGCTATAAAAAAGTTACGTTCCAAATAGTATTTTTTACACTACTTACTGGTCATGAGCATTGTTTAATTAAAATGGATAATCAAATTATTATCACTTCTAATGGAGTGCAAATTCTTAGCCAAATAGTAAATATTCCTGGCGATGGCGCATGCTTATTTTCATCTCTATCCTATTTGGTGCATCACTCATGGCAGCGGGAGAATTATTGCCATTTGAGTTCCAGGTGTTTCAAGGGACAAACAGGGAGTAAAAATAATCCGATTCTCAGGAAACTTCAATGAAGGTCATTTTGATGTTTTAATTCCGTTGGCCAATTTAAATGTCAAAGCGCGTATTTTGCGTATGGGCAAATCCACCACGTGGGCCCAGTGCGGTTTGGCAGATGTCACATGTCTTCGAATTTTTGGTTGTAGGACATGTCGGTTTCCTCACGATGTTTTACTTCACCGTTTTGAGAGCAGTGGTGATGAAATAAATTACACAAAGTACTGCGCCTGTCTGGACCACGTGTTCGAGCCAGCATTGTGCGCCACGTGTCTAACAACTGGGAAAGGTTTCAACCTTTCACCCAGGAGCGGTCAGTAGCTGTTTATTGTTCGATGCGTAAATACGTTACTGAAATGTCTTGCCATGGCACCTACGGAACCACCTGTGAAGTCATGGCAGCGGGAGAACTATTTGAGTTCGAGGTGTTTCAGGATGGTATTTTTATTGCTGTTTTCTTGGAACATTAAATTTCACACTAAACCTCATTTAATAAACACCAACGTATGAAACACGCGAGTGAAACCGCGCGGGTACAGCTAGTGATATTATAATTGCGGAAGTAACTCTGTGTGTCCGATACCTTTTAAGCCTAAACGGCCATCGGCCATCTATGATATTTGGCGCGCAAGTAGACTATGACCTTGAAATCCAACGTACGTTCCAAATACGTGGGACGATTTTCGACGGAAACTTTTTTTAACCGACTTCAAAAAAGTAGGTTATTTCCTCACTTTGATAGCACGATTTTCGTCTTTTTTTATCAACACAGTCTCGTTGAAACCAGATTTCAGTATTACAAATTCGTTTTTTTTTACTTGATATCAGCTTTTTATCTAGACACTGGATATAACTGGATGAATATCTGAATATGAGCTGGTTATTGTAAATATTTTTTTGTTTTGTTATTAAACCGGAGAGTAGTTTAGTGTGCAAACCAAACTAAAGGTTAAAACAACAAAAAAAAAACAATTTTTATATAAAACTAGCCGACCCGACAGTCGTTGTCCTGTCACCTACTACCTACCTACTACTACCTACCTACCTACTACTACCTACCTACTACTACCTACCTACTCCTACCTACCTACTACTACCTACCTACTACTACATTTTTTTTTCATAAGAACCTTTTGACAATAACAAACAAAACAAAAAAAGAATTAGTGAAATCGGTCCAGGCGCTGTTGAATTATGCGCTTACCAACACATTTTGCGATTCATTTTTATATTATAGATTAATTAAATCAAACCCTTTTTTAATTAAAGAAAGTTGAGCGTCATCATTTTCTTGCCCTTGTCTTAGTTAATTTGGGCAGCATAACTTCTTCTTTCATACCATACTTTTCTATTACGCGTCGTCTCATCAGACACCTCCTTTCGTGCAATATCATCCTTAACATAGTCCATACAGCGTTTCTTTGGTCTTCCTCTACTCTTATACCCATCCAAGTTCATACTCAAATGTTTCCTCATTCCTCTGCATCACATGCCCATACCATGCCAAAACTTAACCATAAACAAAACTGAGCAGTTACCTTAAAAAAAATAACTACGACTTCTGAAGCTTAAGTTATTTTTTTGTGTTTTTTGAAGTCGATTTTATTTTTTGCCAAAAGGTTTTTTTTTTGTGGTTTACTTGTGCTTTCCCCTTCACAGCGTACCGGCGTGATGTTATGTTATGAATTGGTATAAACAATAGATAGACATGAGCTTTCAGCAATCCCAGTCCATTTGCTATCATTTATTGAGGAGTTCTGTTGCCTGTCTCCGAAGTTCTTCATCAGATCTTCACCAAATTGAAATGGGACCACTTTAAGAAAGTACTCTTCTTAAAACTACCCAAATCGCATCAAGAGTGCCTATAAAGTTTGATGAGTTATCTTTATTTCTCCAGGATTCCATCATCAGATCCTGACTTGATGATTATGGGATCACCTGGGAAGTATACCCTTTCAAATAAAAGAATAATAATTCAAATCGGTCCAGCCATCTTCGAGTAATCAGGGAACATACATAAAAAATAAGTAAAAAAAAACGTTCCGACGAATTAAGAATCTCCTCCTTTTTGAAGTCGGTTAAAAAAATACACACACCCGTTCATAGAACCACGCCTGCTTTCTATAAATAGTAACATCTAACATACCATCAAAGATTGGTCGTAAGAGTCTTAAGTGACCATTAGGTGACGATGGTCCACTTAAAGCAAATGATTGATTGATCACCAAGTAATAGGGGGCCCGACCGCGACGTCAGAACGTTTGGACTTTAGTTAGCGCGCAATAGTCTTAATTGAACTGTTGATATCCTTACAAATTGACTATTAGAGGGAATTGGTTGGTGCGCGAATGATCTATTTACTTAAAGGTACTATTAAAGACAATTTTATAAAGTACTAGCAGCACTTTTTAGGGTTCCGTAGCCAAATGGCAACAAACGGAACCCTTATGGATTCGTCATGTCTGTGTCTGTCTGTCCGTCCGTATGTCACAGCCACTTTTTTCCAAAACTATAAGAACTATGCTGTTGAAACTTGGTAAGTAGATGGATTCTGTGAACCGCATTAAGATTTTCACACAAAAATAGAAAAAAAAACGACAATTTTGGGGGTTCCCCATACTTAGATCTGAAACTCAATTTTTTTTTCATCGAACCCATACGTGTGGGTTATCTATGGATGGTCTTCAAAAATGATATTGAGGTTTCTAATATAATGTTTTTCTAAACTAAATAGTTTGCGCGAGAGACTTCCAAAGTGGTAAAATGTGTTCACCCACTTCTAAAATAAGAGAATGATAAAATTAAAAAATATATATGATGTGCATTACCATGTAAACTTCCACCGAAAATTGGTTTGAACGGGATCTAGTGAGTAGTTTTATTTTAATACGTAATAAATCGTGAACCGCAAATGTTACTTGCTGATACGGAACCCTTTATGGGCGAGTCCGACTCGCACTTGGCCGCTTATTATACCTGAAGGCATAAAATCAGCCCGGGGTTGCGGGCCTGTTCGAATGAGATACCGCGGCCCCGGGACATAAAGGACGAGGAAGGAACATGGATGGGTTTTAGTCAGTAAAAGTCTGACACTCCCTCCCGCTCCGCCCAGAGTGGGAGAAGTTATTTGATGATTTCCCATCCTAAAAAAAAGGCATAAAACCAGCTGATTACTCACCTCTCAAATTATATCTAAAACATCACGTTGAAATAATATCGGGTATCTTTTTAATAGATAAAAGGAACACCATTAGATCCTAAATACCGTATAAAGCCACGAACACGTGCTATGTACGAACGTTCTATGGATCATTGAATCCTTTCTTCCCAAGGTTAAATGAAAAATGAAATGGTTTTATGTCATAATATTACCGACTAGAGACCCACGGTTTCTCTGGCTTCAACGTGCTCTCTCGTGCACACAGAACACTAATACGGTCCATCATTCTTTCAGAGGATAAAGCCGTCAGCAATTCCAATCATCCTGGAGTCGTTACAAGTGTTATCTGCAGTGGCGTTCCACCACCTTCAAGATCTGTTGCACGGTCATATCACACTGCTTGGCGACATCCTGAGCGAAATGCTGCAGCATGAACATCAGGATGTGGTGGTACAGACAGCTAGTACTATTAGCATTATTGGAGATGGGATACAGAAACTGGGTAAGTCAGAGTAGTCTACAAACGTTATAAAACAGGTAGTAGGTAATAAAAAGTACAGTAGTAATACATCTTAAAAAAAAGGTTTTATAAGCGATTTTCGCATACTCTTAGAGCAGCTGGATATAAACGGCACCGTTGAGAATAGACACCTGCCATAAAAACCCTGCAGTTACTCTTCAAAACTGAGATTCTTTAAGTAATGGTCGTCCTATTCCTTTACAAATAACAGCAACAGAACGATTTGTTCTAATTTTAAAATCTCTTCTTCTTCTTCTTCAACCGTTGCCCTCCCAATGCTGTCTCCAAATCTCTCCATTTTTGACGGTTTTGTGTCATGGCTATCCAGTTTCTTCCGGTCCCTTTAAAATCTCATCATCATTAAAAAACACAACAGAAATTTTACAACCTTCATTTCCCTCCCATATTTACAGAGCAAATAGACCGACCGCCACCACTAAACCACTCCGTCTATATGTGGGGGAAGCTGGTAACTCCTCTGTCGACCGTTCTGCAGTGCCACGACACATCGCCGGCTAAGGCCGTGGTCTGTGACTGCATTGCCAACATCGGGGAGAGGTCCTTCAAAGAATTACCGGTAAGTTTGACTTAAGGATGATGCTCCAAGGTCGCCCGCGAAATTCAAAGTCGAGGAACGACATTGACCGTGAAAAATCGTCCCTCGACTCTTATGAACTTGGAGGGTTGTATTGATGATTTCGATGATTATAATACTACGCTAAAATACTGTTACCACGTATTCTGTACATCATCCTAAACTCGGCCCCTTAGAAATTTTTCATCGACACACGAAAAAAAAACAGCTGTGCATTTTGACCGTTTGTGTAAATTGCAGTTTTGTAGAAAACAAATGTGTTTTTTTACAACCGAAGAAAATTTGCTAAGTGAGGGGGGAGGGGTTCAGAATGATGTTTGATGGAGGATGAATACGTGGTAACCGTTTAGCGCTCTAGAAAAATAATTATAAACCGATTAAAAATACGTTAGTAAACAAGGTATCAACAACACCATAAGTGAAATCCGTGGTGATGAAAATATTTACACTACAACAATTGACAGCAGGAATTCTATTGCCCTTTGAGGTTGGAGTTCAGTTGAAAATGGACTTCGACTGTGACTCAACTGTTCAAAGTTAAACCTTTATCAAAGATACTTTCCTAGCGGATTATGGCCGTCTTAACGCGGTTATGCAGTTGTCTTGGGTACGAAGTTAACGTAGTAAAAACCCATTATCTTGAACGACTATTGACACACATAATCATAATTAAAAGCATGCAATTGACGTATTAAACATCAGTCATGTTTGCAATAAAAACACAGTGTAATTGTGTAATGTCATCGGTAGTAATTGGAATTACTATTAATCACCGCTGCCTTTATTATGTATCTGTGTAGACGTTTGAGGCAAAGAAAATATAATTAAACTACTAAACTCCTCTCTTCTTCTTTCAGTACTATTGTCAATTTAATTGGGGTCGGGCGTCCTTGAGCGTACGCCAGGATAGTGTTGTCTAGGATATTGATGATGATATATTCCACGCTTTCAGGTCTCTCTCGACATTAGTCCACAAAGGGGCTGGTGATATGTCCATTGTTCTGTTTGGTGTTGGTTGAGGACTGGTATACAGGTTGTCTTATTATTGCACTGGCTTAACTCAATGGTGTTTTAATATACATCTTTGAAGTTATCCCGCACGTAGTACTAGAACAAACATGGACATGTAAAATGGCGCCTTTAAGTTCTTCAGATGCAGTTTTGCACAATACTTTTTGATTCTCATGCAAAAATTATGTGTATTAATACCATTTATGAATTTTTACTTAACATAGAATCCAAAAAAGTTATCCAATCACCATAATTAATCTGCGCTATTGGGTCTAAAGCTCTAAACTTAACTTATTGTTTCTTTTCTTTAGCGACATCTCCAGGTGCTTTGCTGCACGCTTCTGATTGGTTCATGCAGTGATGAAGAGGCGACGGTGCGTGCCGCCGCTGTGAGAGCGTTGGCTATGCTCGTCATGTACCGAAGTCTGAGAGAAGTAAGTATTGAAGGACATGTGTGGGAATGGTTTCGAAAATTAATTTGGATCACGTAATTATGAGCCAGGGCGTTAACCGAGTTGTGGCCAAGGTTAATCCAAAGAAACCAGGGCCGTCCTAAATGTCTTTGGGACAACGATATCCTCAAAGTCGCGGGATACACCTGGATAAGGGACGCACAGAATCGGAAAGTGTGGTTGATATGGTGATGATGAATA
Organism: Xestia ashworthii; assembly: GCA_950022955.1. Lineage (NCBI taxonomy): Eukaryota > Metazoa > Arthropoda > Insecta > Lepidoptera > Noctuidae > Xestia > Xestia ashworthii. Next base: position 9,826,726 of record OX465562.1, on the reverse strand, counting down.
ATGAGGGAAAGTTCAGCTTTGTGGTTGCTGCTGATGGCCCAGTGGCCATTCACCAACCTGCACTGGGCCCGCGTGGTGGATTATGGCGCACTCCGCAGCAGTTATAACGTTCTCGAATCTAAATTGATTGTTCTACGCAGTATGGACGCATAATACAGGTTCAAGTGTGCTTACGTAAGTTCAATTGAAGAAAATTGAATCTGTCAATGTGTCAACGCATTTTATTTAGACACCTACTCTGGATTGTAATGTTTAATACGTGTTAGAAACTTAGGATAAGTGATGGTTCACGTTAACAAACAACTCATCGTCACGAAATTGGCTAACTATGCCGCTATGGCTCTCCGTGACACGCTCTTTGCAAGGTCTGGATACTATCGAAATCTTTTTTAAAGTTCTCTTGTAGATGTCACCGTAAAATTGTCAAATACGTTATATTACAATATAACGTGTTTCTCTTTAGCGATATTGTAAAGTCTCGAATTATTGTCAACTGCACATACGGAAGTATCTCTGCCCCCATAAACGGGACTTGGGGCACCCCCCCGTTAGGTTAGTTAGGTTCCTTTAAACCCTGCACTCGGAAATAGGGGCCCCGCGAAGCGGGGCTCCGTCGACTACGCTTTTTAGGGGAATATGAAGTGTTTTAAGGTTAGGTTATATTAATCGGTATTTCTCAGGAATGGTACAGTATCTTTTCATGAGAGTGGAACCACTGGGCAAGGGGGACCCCTCCTTCCCTCCACACCACGTGAGCTGACTACCATTGCATGCATTTCACGAAAAATAATGCGTTTTATTATAAGCAGTATGTTCGTTTGACAATAATTCGAGAGTTTACAATATCGCTAGAGAGATTACAATATAACGTATTTGACAATTTTACGGTGACATAGATACTCCGACCCTATTATTAAGCTCCGCTGTTTTCCGTCCGTCTGTCTGTCTATCACAGGACTGTATCTTTTGAATAGGTATACAACTTGTCACAGAGTATGTAGTAGTAAATGGCTGGTAAAACAACATATCACTACATATTATAAAACAAAGTCTCCCGCCGCGTCTGTCTGTCCCTATGTATGCTTAGATCTTTAAAACTACGCAACGGATTTTGATGCGGGTTTTTTTAATAAATAGAGTGATTTAAGAGGAAGGTTTTTGTATATAATTTTACGCGGGCGAAGCCGCGAGCTTCGGCTAGTAATTTAAATAAACTAAAATTAAACATGGTCCCCTGACAACGTTCTTCTCCATAGAGATCTACTCTAGGGAAAGAGCAACTACAGTACTTTCACAGTTGTTATGTCTTGAGACTGGGACTGTAGTCATACATTTAATGTTCATCTTTGTTTCAATAATTCAAAAGTGCCTGTAACTGGCCTACTTGAATTCAATATTTTGATTTTGAAACGTGTTTTACGAGACCGATTCGCACTTGACCGGTTTTTATCAAGAGATCAGCTTACTACTTATGCTTAAACAAACATTAAAATACAGCTAAAAATTTACAGCTAATTATTTACTCTGTCCGCTTTGATGCTCTCGCAATCTCTGTCAAAAGATCACACTTTTTGTTTGTTTAAGGACATCGGTTTCGTCAGTGACTGCGGCGAGAATATTCTGCGTGCATTAGCTGAACCTACGCTAGTGGTTAGGATGAAGGCTGCCTGGGCTCTCGGCAACCTCTGCGATGCTCTAGTGTTGAATGTGTAAGTTTTATTACTCCCTAAATAGTGTTACGAAAGGTTCTTCTTGAAGTGAAATCTTCTTAGGCGCGTTGAGCACTTTTTGAGTCAGCAAAAATCATGAAGGAATTCGCGTAACCGTCACGTACGCTTTTCGTAGTTTTCACTTCTATCGGCATTCCCAAAGACTGCCCCGCATGTTTTTTTTTTTACTAAATAGGCTTTAGTAAAAAAAAATGCGTTTTTTTTTTACTAAATAAGCGGCAAAATGCCGCAACTCGCCTGATGTGAATCGATGACGCGGTTTAGAGTGCAGCATGCTTGCCTAGAAAAATCCGAGTCACTCGGATTTTGAGACACGACCTTGAACAAAAAGTGATAAATCTAAAATATTTTTCACTTCTCATGCTCTAAAAGTACGCCAATAGAGCCCTACGAAGCGGGATTAAAGTGACCATTTATTCCCTAGGGAGTAAAAAGTAATTTAAAAGTGGAACGCTCTTTTACTCTAAAACATGGTAACAAAAGAGTAACTTATCAAAGGTTTTACTTAAATTTCGAATTGGCTTGCAAAAAGAAAGCGGTATATTGAAAAAAAAAAAACAAATGAACGATTCAACGCGTGAAAAAATATTGTTGTTTGTGTGCATCGTGGATTTTGAAAAGTATGTGCAATGCCTCTGTTTCTAGCCGCTGCAGTGATGTAGGTACTAATTATCTGTGTGGATCATCTTCATTGCGAAAATGTTGAGAGTTTGTGTTGTGTTTTAAATTGTTTTAATCTGTGACTGACCTGATTGAAGAAAAAACTGACCGCTCAGTTCAGAATTTTTGTCGAGTGTAAATTAGTTCGGTTTTAAATGACTATTTTTCTCGCACTCGAAGTGAAAAGTACAGTTTGCACCTCGAGACTAAACGCCAATTTAATATACCCTCGCTTTCATTGCCTCCCTCGCAAGCTCGGGAGTCAAACCACCTCGGGTATATTATGGCTTCGTTTAGTCCCTCGTTATAAAATATACTATTGTGGGTAGGTTTTTGAAGCCACGCCACATGCGTGTAACAAAATCCAATGCAATTCGATATTTTCCGGACTTAATTTTAGATTGAAGCAAAAGGAAGTAAATAGAGGTCAATGTACGTTGTGACAACGAAAAATAACATTTAGTATTGCAACAAGACCCAGAGCCAAAGCCAAAGTATCCGTTATGACCGAGAAACTGATTAGTAACTGTGTAGTGTCGTGTTTGGTTAATTACTGTCTACTTAACATAACGTAGATCTAATGTCTGCAGTTTATGTGATTTTCAACACTCGACTCAGCGCCGAAAGTTGAAATTTCAATAATGTTAAATCATGCATTTAGCTGTCCCTTAGTGTAAGGGGAAAAGGATTTATAATTTGTCTAGAAATTGGTGTCGATTCTGTTGTGCACAAACTAAACTAATTAAAGCTATTGCTATCTTTTTTCTCTCTAATAAAACGCGAAAGAGACGGACATAATTTAGAGCTGTCAAATTTAATTGGAACTAATATTTCCATACAAATGAAGGGTGCACGTAAAAACATGTCGACTAAAAACACGGTGAAGCGCAAGGCATAAACTAGTTTGACATCTCTAACTTAGTTCATAGCTATAGCCGTCCTTTTCTCGCACTGCCTTTTAGTAAAAGACAGCAATAGCCTAAATTAAGTTTAGTTTGTGAACAACAGAATTGACACCATTGTCTTCTTTGTTGACTTTAGTCATTAGATCATTCTCACTATCGTGGTCTGTTGACCTTCAATTTTCATCTTTTTTCGAGGGTTATTTGCTTAAATGTGGTAGAGTAGATTTCAAAGAATAGAAACGAAATTAAATATGTACCTAAGCATATTCATTTGATTCTTGAAACAGCATAATGGAAACTCAAATAAATGCCATAGGTCAAAAAATTTTTATCGACATTTTGTGTGACGAAACATTTACACAGTCACACGAATCTTTGACGTCACTTGTCACTTATCGGTGACAGTAAACCAAAGCATACTAGACTTTTACGAAAGTTTTTGAAATATTGCAAACTAACCCAGCTAATGAAATCTTAGATTCAGTTCAAGTGAAATTACCGCTGATCTCGTGTACGAAAAGGCATTGCCTAACAGGTAAAAAAAGAACTAGATCAGAGCTTGTTTGAAATTATATTCTAGTTGCTGATAAGTTATCGAAGGTTGTGAAATAAGCAATTTATCATCATCTTTAATCATTTACCTAGCCTTTTCCCAAGTATGGCTGGATTCTATCTGAATGCAGCTATAAAGGGTGTAAAAAACCTCTTAACGAAGCCGAAAGGTACTTGTTCTCCCCGTCATTGCGATGATTTTTTTGTTCTACACCATACCTGGGAACCTTCTAGTTACGGAGATATTGGGGGTCAAAGTTCCAACTTTTTGACAAGTTTTTTTTTAAATGCAAGGTTTTAATGTAATATTTTTACTTTAAACACCTCCACGACCCCCGTGCTATTTAATCCATCCATCAGAACAATGTTTTGAGTGCGCTACATCGAGTTTTATAACAAAACATGATTTTTCACCCCAAAAAAATAATCGTTTCCCAGCAAATTTTTTTTGCGTAAAGTTACTTAGGTCCATGTTCACCGAGAAGACAACAGTCTCATTATCTAAAACCGGCCAAGAGCGTGTCGGGCCACGCTCACTGTAGGGTTCCGTAGCTTCCCAGACCATTAAAAATACCAACATTTTTCGTCAGCAAAAATAACTTTGTTTTTCATAGTATTTGTATGAAAAACAAAGTTATCATTTGCGTTTTTTTGAAAAAGTGCTATATAACTCAAAAACTATTCAACTCATCAAGTTGAAAATAATTTTCCTAGAAAGTTCATATAAAGGTCTACTTCTGTGATTTTTTTTCATATTTTTTAAACTTATGGTTCAAAAGTTAGAGGGGGGGGGACACATTGTTTTTGACTTTCGGAGCGATTATTTCCTAAAATATTAATATTATCAAAAAATGATTTTAGAAAACCCCTATTCATTTTTAAATACCTATCCAACAATATATCACACGTCAGGGTCAAAATTAAAAAAAAAATCGCTCCCCACTTTACGTCTGGGGGAGGTACCCTAATAAAAATGTTTTTTTAAATTTTTATTTTTGCACTTTGTCGGCATGATTGATATACATATTGGTACCAAATTTCAGCTTTCTGGTGCTAACGGTCACTGAGATTATCCGCGGACAGACAGACAGACAGACAGACATGGCGAAACTATAAGGGTTCCGTTTTTTGCCATTTGGCTACGGAACCCTAAAAACAGCTGTCAATGTGACATGTTCCCATCCAAAAATGTGTTTTAAACAGCTGTTTTTAGATAATCAGACCGTCATATTTTTGGTGAACATGAACCTTAGTTTGATGTACAGAATGCTTGGTTGACGGCTTCGTGATGAGGTGGTTTACACCCTGTATATCAGCATTCTAAATGAAACGACGAAGCAGCTTTTGGCTAAAGGGTCGATCTTTAAGTTAAGACGCGCTTGCTTAGGTTGGCAGTGCATGGGTGACCAGTGTGACCACCCATTACATACCGAATTTCCTTCGTGCCTTGGTAAGCACGTTAAACCGGTAGTCCCGGTTGTCCTTTGTAGATCTTTGGTAGTCGTCACAAGTACTCAGTAGCGCGAAAGTCTGATTGATAACCAGTCTTACCAAGGGGTATCGTATCCCAGTACTAACTGGGTTGTGGTGGTCAGATAGGCAGTCGCTCCATGTTAAATACTGGTATTCAGCTGGATCTGGTTAGACTGTATGCCGACCCCAACAAAGTTGGGAAAAGGCTGGGCAGAATATGACTTCCAAATTTAACATCATTATAATTCTGCCGAAAGTCGCCCACTGCTGGACATATGGGCTATTCAGTTCTAAAAGGTGTAAAAAAACCTCTTAACGAAGCCGAAGGCACCTGGTCTCCCCGTCATTGCGATATTTTTTTGTTCCACACCATACAAAGTTCCAAGTTTTTTTTTTTAATACAAGTTTCTAATGTAAGAAGTTAACTTAAAACACCTGCACGACCCCCGTATTATTAATCCATCCATCAGTACAATTTTTGAGTGTGTTACATTGAGTTCTAACATGATATTTCACCCCAAAAGTCGTTTCATAGCAATAATTTTTGCGTAAAGTTACTTTGTTGATGTACAGAATGCTTGTTTGACGGCTTAGTGATGAGCCTGTTATCATCCTGTACATATTTAAGTTCTAAACTATTCTTTCATGTAACAGGGAGGACCCAGAATGCGACGACATAGACGATGCCCTGCTGGTTCGCCTGCTAGAGGTCAGCATCCAGTGCGCAGTCGACAATGATAAGGTAACCCCACAACATAATATTTGGAGTCCATAGTTTTATCGCAAGTAGTTGCGTCTGTCTTGCGCACGTCGTTCATTCATGTTGTGAATGATAATTTGTAAAAAAAAACATAGAATCACGCGCATGATTCATGATTGTTTAGGCGGGAATGTCGACGTAAACTTAAGTGGGTAAGGGTCAAAATTATTTGCATAATATGGTGTAATGTTTTAACTTCTGCCTGGCGTTATCAATCTGTGTATAGTTAGATTGATGGTCGATAAAGGTCACATAGATTTCCCGCATCTTGTAATTGAGATTTTGTTCTAAGTACTACTTTCATTAGATGGAAATTAATTTTCATATTTCAATGAATTTCATTCTAAGGTTGATTATTATTTGCACGTCATAATAAGTTAATTAAGATAGTTTACTACCGTATAAAAAAGTTCTGTTATGGGAATAACGATGCTAAATGTAAATTATGAAAAAAAAAACACGAAATCTACATCTACACTTCTACACTAATATTATAAAGAGGAAAACTTTGTTTGTTTGTTTGTTTGGTTGTAATGAATAGGCTTAAAAACTACTGGACCGTTTTTAAAAATTCTTTCACCATTCGAAAGCTACATTATCCACGAGTAACATAGGATATATTTTATCCCCGTACTCCCACGGGAACGGGAACTATGCGGGTGAAACCGCGGGACGTCCGCTAGTAAATAATAAAATTAACTGCAACTTGCAATGAATTGTTGGCTACAAAACAATAAACCACGAGTGAAGAAGCGCGAAACTAGTAGTAATAGTATTATAGCTCCCGATCTCATGGGGTGACGTTATCACTCCCGGTTGCAACACATTTCTATGTAACTAACGTTCATCCGAAATAAAAAGTCGATATTTTATACAAATTTACAGGGTGATTGGTAATTGGGTGCAGGCCTTGAAATGGGGGAGTGGTTTTTGAGAAATCGAACTTTTAAAGTTTTCTTTGAAATGTGCCACCTTTACACCATAAAGTGCCGATTGTGAGAAATCTACGCCATTCAGGATATTAAACTGATACTTTTCCGATAGCTCATGAACGAATGTATCCTCCGAAAACCAATTTATAAAAACAGTACATCTGCCTTTGGAAAACAGGCGCCATAAGGATCATCTTCTGAAAATTCAGATCAGCAGTACAAGTACGTAGGAATCGATAGGACTCGATAAGATAAATTTGACAGTCATTCTCGATAAAACGAGTTTTTGACTCCATAAAAACTCATTTTATCGAGAATAACTGTCAAATTTATCTAATCGAGTCCTATCGATTCCTACGTACTTGTACTGCAGGACCGGCAGAGTGAGGAGCTCGTGGCTAAATTCTTTAGGTTAAGCCGTGCTTGCCTAGATTGTTCTGTGGATGGATGACCACCATTACATACCGAGTTTACTCCGTGCCTCGGAATTCTCTGTGATCATTTGCTATTGGAACCATAGTATAGAAAACTTTCTAGAAATTTTCAGAAGATGACTTTTATGGTGCCTATTTTCCAAAGGCAGATGTACAGTTTTGATCAGGTGATTTTCGGAGGATACATTAGTTCATGAGCTATCAGAAAATTATCAGTTTAATATCCTGAATGGCGTAGATTTCTTACAATCGGCACATTATGGTGTAAAGGTGGAACATTTCAAGGAAAACTTTAAAAGTTCGATTTCTCAAAAACCACCCAGTTGGGACCGCAAGTTATCGGGGTCAAAATTGTTGCAAATAAGGTCTAGTCTCCTATCACCCTGTATACTTATATTATAAAGCTGAAGAGTTCCTTTGTTTGGTTTAACGCGCTTATCTCGGGAACTCCTGGTTGGAATTGAAACATTCTTTGTGTTTCTTGTGTTGGATAGTCCATTTATCGAGGAATGTTATTGGCATATAACATCACGCTACGATCAATAGGAGCGGAGCATAAATGAAAATGATGCAAAAACGAAAATATAAGAGAGATATAGCTAACAAAAGGAATTCATTTTTCCAATTTTTGCTATTTTTTATTTTACGCTTCTATTGCTCGTAGCGTGATGTAATATGCCTTCCTCGATAAATAGACTATCCAAACACAAAAACATTTTTTCAAATTCAATTACAACTAGTACATCCTGAGATTTACTAGTTCGAATTCAGCTTTATAATATTAGTATAGATAGTATAGATGATGTAAATGCAAGTTAATCTTGACTTCGACACAGCAATAAATCATAAATTGTAAAACAACTGATAATCATTTAGATTATACTAGATCTATCCAGTACTGACTCTACTCTCTAGTAGCATATTCTAAAAATACATTTATTAAGTACGATTTACACCATACGGCGCCACAGCTCGGAACTCGTTTGAATCCACGCGCATTCCTCACCAGTGTAAACTCCGTGCAAATATGACATTTAACAACTTCTTAAACGTTTCAATTTCCTTTAACACAGTTTTGAGAAGCGCTTCGCGAATCGCCCTATGTAAATCGTACTTAATGGAAGTGTAGAAAGCTAATCTTGGCACGGGTCACTAAACACAACACGAGGTCCCTAGCTCTCCGCACGTGGACAACGCTATCAGCTTGTGACTTCCACTTATGTTAAAGCATTCCTTATCTCTAAGTTAATGGAAAGTTTCACTGGGCCGTTATCCATACAGGATGTGTCACTAATGCCCGTTTTCAAACGAACGATTTCAGATTGAAATGTTGGAATTTGAACTCTCGTCGCTGAGCCTAACGATGAAAATCTAACTATATAATGTATGTGTTACCTAGTATTTAAAAGGCTTACGACTGCGTTTCTACCAGAAATGTACGAGGATGCGTAGCGAGGGAAACTAACCAATCATATAGCCAGCTTAGCTCAAAATGTCAAAGAGTAAGCTTCAAAGCTTGAAGCGTTAACCTCATTTTATGTGGAAACGAAACCTAAAACAAGAAGAATGCAGTGGTTGAGCAATTTTGAACATAATAAAAGATAGTTTAATCTAATCTGATAGGTTACTGAGCTATTAGACTAGTTTCTAGTTCAAGGTTGAGATATATTTAGGCCTTCAAAAAGGAATCAGGATCAATGAATATTTAGAGGGTCAGTTGGGGTGGTTGGTGGTATTCTAGAACAATCTTAGATCGTCACTCAATGATCATAGAAATCAATTAATACACCAAGCAATCAGAAAAAGTGTTAATTTGATCAAAATAGAACTAAACAATATCACACGACAAAAAACATAATGAGTAACTTTTCCACATGAAGGTGTTAAAAACTGAAAGAGTTCAACGCCTGTTACTCTGACCATGAAAGGCGTAACTTTGAAGACTGTAGAATCTATATAGGAAGGTTTTTTGTTTAGAATGTAGGTAATTATTACACTAGTAGCATTTTGCCCGCGACTTCGTCCGCGAAAATCAATATAATTTACAGCCTATGTTACTCAGCAAATATGTAGCTTTGTAATGGTGAAAGATTTTTTTAAATCGGTTTAGTGATTCTTGAGTTAAATAGTAACAAACAAACAAACAAAAACTCAAATCTTGTCGCTTTACAGTTTTAGTTTAGATGCCTTATTCTCAAACATAAGTCGACAGTAAAGTAGACAGTAGTAGACAGTAATCTAATTTATCTACTTAAAATAAAATGCCATGAATATTTTGCTTAAAAGGTAAAAATGAGTGCAACACGGGGCCTTGGGAATCTGCTACGGTTGATAAAGAACGAGAATCTGGTTAGAAACACGCAATTAAAGACCTTGTGCGAGACCGCAATAGGAAAGCTTTTGGATTGCGCGTGTAAGGTGAACAATATGAAGGTGCGATGGAACGCCTGCTACGCGATGGGCAACGCTATGAAGAATGAGCAGCTATTCACTTGTTTTAATGGATGGCAGGTAAGATATTCAAGAAGGTTTAGTAATCGAAGATGATTTTGTAGTCAATCTAAAAGTATAAAAATAGTAAAAAAAAACTGTTTATATATAATTCTGAGCTAAACGCAAGAATAATAGGTATCCAAAATTAAAAATTACTTTGGAAGCAAAATAAACTTTTTTTAACATTGCGCCTCTACTTGAAAGCGTCAGGGTGGCCCGCGAAATTCAAATTTTCTTACGTTTTTTGCAATTTGCAGGGCGACCGATATGTTTATCAACATAATAACTTAGCAATAAGTTAAATGTTGATAAACATATCGGTCGCGACTGTAAGACGTATTAAATTACAGAATTATAATTATCAAAATCATCAACACAACTCTCTTTCATAAAAGTCAAAGACTTTGACCGTGAAAGAAAAATTCGTTCATCGACTCTTATGAATTTGGAGGGTTGTATTGATGATTATAATTCTGTAACTACATACGTCTTACAGTCGCGACCGATATGTTTATCAACATACAACTTAGCACTGCCCTGCAAATTGCAAAAAACTTAAGAAAATTTGAATTTCGCGGGCTACCTTGGAGCATCCCCTTTAATAGGCTTGTTTCCACCATCAATAAATTGCAAATCTATTTAGTCCGTCAATTAGAGTATTGGAAAATAATGGACACGTATTTTTTGTTTTTGTAAATCAACGAATATTGACAAAGATAAAACGCATCAAAACTCTGTGGGGGCTCGTGACGTCACTGTTCGGTATCAACTCACTAAGAATGATACCGAGCAGTGACGTATTGGGAATTTTAAAAGCGTCGTATCTTCGTCAATTTTGGTTTATGTGACAAAAGAAAAAATACGGGTCAAATATTTTTTGATAATCTAAGTGACGGACTAATTAGATTTTTTCAGTTAACAAGCCTATTGAATTTATCGATCAATACTAATTCTTCTCCACATCTTCATGTTCTATCCAGCAAAGTCCTGTCTAGCAAAGAAAATATTATCGTCTGATTATGTCATACTTCTTCGTCTAAATCACATCCTTTTCCTCCAGAACCAAGTGTACTCGAGCCTGTGTACTCTAACCAAGGAGTGCAAGAACCTAAAGGTCCGTATCAACGCGGCGACGGCGTTGCGCGCGCCCTCTGCGCGGGCGCACTACGCCGAACACTACGCGTTAGTGTGGAGGGGGGTACTAGCTGCGATGGAGAATGCTGCCGATGTTGATGACTTCAATGAGTATAAGCATAAGGATAATCTTATTGAACAGGTGAGTTTTGACAGTAATATGGAATTTACTCTTGAGGATGATTTGTTTTCGAACTGCTATACAGCTTTAATATAGAGAACTAGTTTTTGCCCGCGGCTTCACGACTTGGACTTCTTAATGACGAAACCCGCTTACGTTAACAATTCTTAACTTATAACTTGTGGTAACAGTAGTCTTTTGTTCCAGCTGTGTGTAACTCTAGCCCACCTGTGCTGCTTACTTACCCAGGCGGACCTCACCGACATCCTAGATCCTCTCATCTTCCACTACGACTGCGCTAAGACCACCTTCACAAAAGTCTGTCATAAACTGGCTCCTGAGAACGCGTCGTGTCTGAGAATACTTCAGGCAGCTAAGTATGTCACCGTCGATCTGACTGCGACCAATGACACGCAGATGCAGGCGTTGAGTATGTTGCAAGATATATTTATTTGGGACATGTAACGTCGATACTAGAAAAAAGAGCTTTAAAGCCACGGCCATGCCCGTTTACTTAGCAACGCTTTGTATAAAAAGACGGGAACGTTCACTGCGGCACAGGGTCTATGCAATTCGTGTGTGGTTTGGAAACAAATTAACCTCAAGCAAATGTTGCAATCTCTCCGTGGCCAACTGATTTGAATCTTACCGAAAGCACTGACTTAGATACTATACCTGCTGACACAAGTGCGACTTGCCCTGAAGGATAAGAAGGACTTGCCCTGAAATGGAAAAGTACTGATTAGCTGTAAAATGGATGCTAGAATGGATATAACTACAGAAATATATGGGTCTATCAAATAATGAGTCATGTTTGGCTTAATCTCAGGCTAATCTTGTTAGGGATTAATATTAATGCGGTCAAGACAATGCTAATATTTAAGAGTAAGTTTATATCTGTCTCAGAATTAACGGAGGTGACCTTTTTATAGAGTGAGGCTATTCTTTATATGTATCCGAACCAATACAAGACTTATTCCACATACTTAATACATATTGCAATTATTATTTAAATAACCAAGTTAGACTTAGTCAAAAGAAGAGTAAGAGGTTTAGGGATTGTAAAATTTAGATCTCACTTTTGAAACTGGCAACAAAATGTCATGTTGCCATAAAAAAATAGCATCAAAATATGTGAATGCACTCGCTCTTTTGAATATTTGTAAAACTCAAGTTTTTATTACTAGTGATATTAATTTGTTTGACTATTGCACAGCATTTTTATTTATATTTACGTCACAATTATAGTAGCACCTTGTTATAAATTGATAACACGAGTGAACTTAGTTTATTTTTGTAACATTTTTTAAAGTAAATTAGTGGACCGAGAATAATATTTTGTTTATTATGATGCCAATTTTGGTTAGTAACTAGTGCTAATAACATAAAAAAGTACTACAGACTAATTAAATCCTGGTTGTTATCAATTTGAACAAATAAACAAAACAGTCTTTATTCAAACAGATTGTATGACACTTTTTAGTGTACCAGACGATGTCTCGTACCTACTTCCTCATTGGGCTATAATTTAGATAAACTGCTGCCTGTATGAAATATACTAGGGCTAATCTATCTCTATACCAAGGTCAACAAAGCGAACACCATACGCTAGGGCGTAGCTAGGATTTTTTAAAGGGGGGGGGGGGGGGAGGCATATACAGACCAAGAATATTCTAACTTAAATGCTGCATGAGCGATGGGACAGATTACGTTAAAAATGAAAAAACAAATTCGCCAAAACCTATCTGCGAACGTGATTACCAACAATCATGTGCGCATTTCAGTTTTAAGCACTGATAATGATTTAGCAGAAGTTTTCCCTTGTTTTTGCTGAAGTTACTTCTCTTCAGTCTGAAGTCTGAGCGACACTGCCTACTGTTTCGTGGTGAATTCCTATGTAAACGGCAATTTCATGAGTCTATTTGTAGACGGTGGTAGGCTACACTCGCGCGCGTCAGGGTCACGGTCACCTGCCCAGTACATTTCCGTTTGTGCTCATATGCATAATACGATGGTACAACTCTAGTCTGGCCGTCCTCATCTATTATAAGTTTCGAGATCGCATTTCTAACATGCACCCCAGTTCATTGCGAATAGACGTTTAAATTCAAGTCATACTCGTATTAAGAGGCCTGCGGAGCATGCGTTTTTCATACAAACGTAATACCAAAATAATTTGTAAATCAAACATATTCTTAGGGTAGTGTGTATTTATTTTGATTGGATTACAGAATGTATAGGTTCCCAAACAGTTTTTTTGAATGTAAACCGATTTAAACAAGAGTTATGAGAAAAATATTTTTTCTATAGTAATTTTAAATTCCTCATATCTCGTCTTTATATCATTGTCCTATCAAAATATTTATTTGGGAACATATAATTATAATCTACAATACAATCGAAATATATACACACTACCTTAAGAATATGTTTGATTTTCATATTATTTTGGTATTACGTTTGTATGAAAAACGCATGCTCCGCCGGATAAGTCAAAAAGTTTTTTGAAGAGATTGCTATGATGTGTATCGGCACTGCTGTTAGTTGCCATAACAGAAAATGATTGCCCATTATAGGGATAATAGTATTCCAACAATTTGTTTTTTTTAACCATGGACATTTTACATTGGGAATAACAGCGTATGTACTCGTAATACGCCAAAAAATGATACAAACCCTATGTAAACATTGTAAATAGACATTACTTGCTTTGTTTTTATGATCTGCAAATTATACCTAGTAAACGTGTAGAATTTAAATTAAATTATACTTTATAATAAGTACCTAAATGAAATAAGAAAATTATTTATACTGTTGTGTTTTGTATTCGTTTACAGTACTTACTTTAATTAAATTTTATTCATCACATTTTTTTTGTCTTTTTTTTTCTGTTGTCTTCTAAATTCTCGTTGATTTTTTGTTGCTTTAAAGGTTCCGATATTTAATTATTTTAATCATATTTATGTCATTTTTTTTTACCAACATCGTCGGCTTCTCTGTTCCCCGATTATTACCTTTCATCAAAAACTCTTCAAGGTTCGAGTAAAAGGGTTTCTCATAAGCAAGCACGCACCACCCTAGGCCGCAACATCTCTTTACCTACATCAGGGCCTCGATTCTGCTATTACAATAGTGTCAGAGTATTCGATCATTGATTTCATAATGATCAAGTTCTGTAAAATTTTGACAAGTTTGTTAATTCTACTATCATAATGGCGCCAGTATGACTTCTCAATGAACAACCACTGACACTCCATTGAAAGAAATGTCATAGAATATTAATCTCGTACATGAAATCTGGCATGAATAAATTCGCATTTAGTAGTAGATTTCGTACCACCATTGAAACCATTTGTACTAAGGGTTTTATAATAATGACAATACGAAAATGCCATTAAAACAAAATTTTATTACGAGACCATTGACCGACTATTGTGAATTTAGCAGATTACGAACTTTAGGTAAGCAAAATGACAGTGGGATGAGAATGGATTCGTGTTGGAGTGACGAATTTATTAAAATAGCAGAATTAGGCCCCTGGCGAGTTGCGGCCAAATGCAAGCCAGTTTAATTAAGTAGAAAATATTTTCTTTTATACCTAAGTACTTATTTTCTAGCCTATCGATGGATATTATCCAAATAGTAACAGTTTGTTCCATCACGTTGTGTCACTAACAAGTAACACTTCAAATACAAGGCCGGTACCAGGAAAGCAAACAAACTTACTCGTCTGTCGCCACGTTTGAGACACGACAAGAAACCTCATCGTTACTACGTTCCCATATTTAGATAAAGCCAAATAAGTGCTTGTTAAATTTTCCCCTGTTGATTCCGTTAGGAATAATTGACATGTATTTACAAGCTATCCATTGTTTACCATTTAACTGGTGGGAAAATACCTTATCGAATTAGTGTTTGACGCTATCTGCAAATTGATGAATGGATGATTTGTGTAAAATACGTGACATTACTGATAATTCTTGATACATAGTACCTATTCAGTTACTCCCTCGCATTGAATTGAAGACAACCGTGAAAAGAGAAGTTTTCTCATGTAAGTCGTTCTGAACACAATGTGGACAATGAACGGGAATAAAGCATACTGTTTATCATGTTTCCGTGGGAAAAAATCCGATATCCAAACCGCCGAAGCCGCGGGAAAAAACAGATGTCTATAAAATACATAGGACATACCGAATGATAAATCGATCCGAGCTATCCGTAGATATTGATGCTGATGCCTTTAAACTGTCGAGTTATCCATTCATATTATTAATAGCTGACCCACGCAACTTCATCTGTGTCACTTATGGCACAAAGGGAATGAAAGCTCACAAAGGGAATAAAAATTCCGCGGTTTTTACAACATTTTTCATTTATGCTCCGCTCCTATTGGTCGTAGCGTGATGTTATATAGCTTAAACCCTTCCTCGATAAATAGACTATCCAACACAAAATAGTTCCTGAGATTAGCGCATTCAAACAAACAAACAAACTCTTCAGCTTCATGATATAAGTATAGATATGCTTGCAAACGGATCGTGGGTCCATGATGAACACAAAGGAATTGTCTTTCATGGGGACATACCAAACGGAGAACTAGGGCCAAGCAAAGTCTTTTCTCAGTAAATTAATTGTTCATAAAGTTCTTCTACCCTAAATAAAGGTAGATTCTTACGTATAGCAATTAATTGGAGATTTGCGAAAGCACGTGTTTGGTGCTGTTGTTTATGTTGAGAGATCACGTTGCCTAAACACGTTGCGAGCGTGCATACATAAAATCAAAAAGTAAAATGGGCATCTATTCAAAACAGAATCTACTTTCAAATTAGATCAAAGTCTGGTAACTGTTCAGAATTGTAATGGGCAAGTAGATGGGAATTTATTTCCTCGGTAAACTCAATTTCGTTGAACAAAAAATGTATCAGGTTGTTTCTTAACCAAATCCCTTATGAGAAAGTAAGATAATCTTCTAAATATATAAAACTCAAAGGTGACTGACTGACATAGTGATCTATCAACGCACAGCCCAAACCACTGGACGGATCGGGCTGAAATTTGGCATGCAGGTAGATGTTATGACGTAGGCATCCGCTAAGAAAGGATTTTGATCAATTCTACCCCCAAGGGAATAAAATAGGGGATGGAAGTTTATATGAAAGTCCGTCAGTTTTAAAGTTAGGATCTTCTAATTTTGTGTGTAGGCTGACGATTGAAAATTAATTTATACGTGTTTCAGCGTTTTTGATAATTCCACCCCGAAGGCTTAAAAAGGGGATGAAATTGTGTGTGAAAAATCTTTAATTTTCGACGTAAAAAGTACAAAATTTGTTATCTGGGCTTACGATTGGAAGCTAACGCAACGGCTTTATTAGAATTTCAACCCTTGAGGGGTGAAAAAAGACCATCATTTTGTTTTTAATTAAAGTATTTATTTTTGAGTTACTACATACATAGTATCAAAGTTAGTAAGTCGTTGGTTTTTTTTTTATTTCAACCCACAAAGGGAAAAGGGGATGAAGTTTTCAAATACAATGGTATTTGTTCATTCGTGGCAGCAGGAGAGACCTTTTGCAGCAGTGCAAGTTAATAGTATAGGCCGTACACAAGTTAATAGTACAGGTAGGTACCAATCGTATGGACGCGCACACGTGACTTCGCGGCTGGCAGTACTTACCGTTTTGTAGGGACCTAGGTAAGCCGAAGATTATGGAGTTACGGCAGGGGCAGAAAAAGAAAGTATGTATAGTAGAACATGATAGAATGAGTAATATTGTCGATGTCGTATTTGATACCAACTAGATTTTTTTATTTCGTTGGTTTCTGTTTTTCGGTAGATTTCCTTTTTTTTTTAAAAAAAATATACCTATTGGTCTCTCACTTAGGGAGATTTATATGTATACGTATGTTTAAGGGTGACAAGCAAAATTTAGCCACACTCTACAGGTCGCAATTATGAACCGAGTGCTTTCAAACTTGGCCAAAAAATCGAAAAGGTCAAAACTTAGGCTATGTTCGTGAATGGGCGGAATTCGTCCATGGGGGGCGGCGGGGGGGGCGGTTTTTCTAAAATCAGTTTTTTGGCCATAACTTTATCCTATGAAAAATTTTTGTACCGTTTTTCATTTTTATCATTCTGAGTAAAAGTACGGACAACTTTAAAATAAAACTTTTTTGATGCAATCCCTAAATTGGGAAGGGGGTTGAAATTTCCAAAATTTTTGCGAAAAAAAATCATATCGCCGAAACAGTAAACATTTTGAGCGTCGCAAATATTTTTTTTTTTGACAGAAAATTGTTTACTCTACAGTTGTTACCTTTGAAGTTTAGCGATAAAACTTATAGTTTTCGAAATAAAAAATCATTACTAAAAATTTGAGGGCGTTTCCGTGCTAAACTCATAAGAGAGGATTTAAAAAGGGTAAATTTCCATTACAGGACAACGATTTTGAAATCATATTTTTTTTTGTAGATTGTCACATAAGTACAACTCTTTATACAAATTTTCAATAGTCGGACGCTCCAGCACCTTCTCCGAAATCTACCTCCTCCTGCGGCTTGCCGGAGGGATTTTTTTCTAACTCTTCTGCATTTCTGATCTTACTTTTGATGAATGAAGATAAAAATCCAAAATGGCGGCGACGAATATTTTTGGATTTTCCATCATGGTGTCGTTTCCGTGGTTTTTGGTGTCGCTGATAATGAAAATCAGTTCAAAATTAACATGGTAAAAAAAGTTAACAGAAGCAAAAAAAAAACATTCTTTTTTTTTTTTCTTCGGCTTCCCCTGACACTATTTTCACCCTTCGCTGTTAGGTAGAGGTGTATCTAATCCTACACCCACATTTCGCACATTTAGCTTATTTCCATCAACCGGGCACAAAAATACAATAACACTTTGCCCGTCCCGGAAATCGAACCCAGGATCTCATGCTCAGTAGCCCTTGCGACAACTTGACCAACGATGCAGTCTCACACATGACCCATCAATATTTTCACGCGAACGAAGTCGCGGGCAACAGCTAGTTTATCTATATTCTGGTAACTGTCTAGAATTGTAGTGGGTACCTAAGTAAATGGGAATTTCCTCCGTAACATGAATTACGTTGAAAAAAAAAAGGTACTTATCAGTTTGTTTCTTGACCAAGTCCCATAGTGAGATACATGTGAGATACGTAGTATAAAAGGTAGATAATTTATCTATACTTACTTACAGACCAATTGCAAAGTTGTCTGAAATTACTAAAATATTATGTAGGTCAGGTAGCTACTGTTTTATTGTATGTAAATAAGTAGCTACAGCGCAGTTGCATAAGTGCATTTACGAGTATATTATTTTTTATGAACTAGAACGCAATAAATCTAATTAATAGCTTTCAGTAAGTTTACCTAAACGAATAGAAATGCTTAATTCACTAGCGTTAGTATGGGTAGTTACCAATAATAATCGATAAAGTTAATTTGATATGGTATGTTAACAAACTACATAGTTGCTTTTCAGTTGCTTAACCCAATTATTTTTAGCAAATAGATATTTTCAATCATTGTCCTCAATAGATTTCCAGATATACTTACAAACAACTTTCTATCTAGATAAAGCAAGACTATCGTCACCTCAATTTCATAAGGACTGGGGCCTAATTCTGCTATTTTAATAAATTCGTCACTCCAACACGATTCCATTCTCATCCCATTGTCATTTTGCTTAAAGTTCGTAATCTGCTAAATTCACAATGGTCGGTCAATGGTCTCGTAATAAAATTGTGTTTTAATGGCATTTTCGTATTGTCATTATTATAAAACCCTTAGTACAAATGGTTTTCGAAATCTACTACTAAATGCGAACATTTATTCATGCCAGATTTCATGTACGAGATTAATATTCTATGACATTTCTTTCAATGGAGTGTCAGTGGTTGTTCATTGAGAAGTCATAATGGCGCCATTATGATAGTAGAATTAACAAACTTGTCAAAATTTGACATAACTTGATCATTATGAAATCAATGATCGAATACTCTGACACTATTGTAATAGCAGAATCGAGGCCCTGGGTTCAATCGCTGCCAATCGCCGCTGAAGCCATACCTACAGGGACAGGAATCGGTTTCTTTAGGTGCCTTCGGAGATACAGGGAATTCTGTGGAAGTTCGTGAGGTACCTACCTACTAGGCAGCACAGCTAGAGGAGAACATTATAGGTAGGTAGTACCTACCTATAATTTTCTCCAAGAAATTGAAAGTTACAACCAGTCTAACCATACCGTATTACCTTTTAACTATTATCTGGGTTGCGGAGGTCTGATAGACAGTCATCTCATGTAAAATACTGGTACGAGTGCCTATTCAGCTCCATCCGGTTAGACTGGAAGTCGGCTTCCAGTCTAACTGGATGCAGCTCTGAGCTCCAATATGTAGTTGGGAAAAGGCCAGGCAGGTGATTATGTATTTATATTTCTTGGAAATCTATGCTATTAGGAAACAGGTTTAAGCTATGAAAGCTTTACTCAAGGTTTCAATCGTTATTTCAGGAGAAAATAACGTTTGCGACTTTGCTTAGTGTACCTACACTTTTTGCTCGCGCCAACAGAACGCCTACGCTTTTCGTTGGGTCCAAACTGAATGTGAAATGTAAACCAATTATAAATTATCAATAACGTGTGAACTTGATAACATCCGCCTTTACTATTAATTAAACCGTTTCAGAGGCCATTGACGTAAATAGTAGGTAATATAGATAGTTGGTACCTACTGCTCACACCTTTTGATACTGGATCTATGTTGTGTCCATGAGCTATAAATAGAATGTTAATAGGTATGTTTGTATTCTGAATTAACATTCTATTTTTAGCTTTTTGCAACACTAATTTAGATCTTGAACTCATAGACAGTCATTTCTGGTAGTCAGGGAGAGTCTGACAGCCAGTCTTTGCCAAGTAGTTGGTATTATGTTATCCAGTAGCAGTTACTATATGTCTTACCTAAAGTTGTATTCAGCGTCACCTTGAGTGAGTAATTAGACTAAAAACCTCAACATATTTGGGAAAACGCTAGGCAAATGAAGATAATTAAGTATAAAATCTTTGCATCATTAATCGGTTTTACTGGTTTATGGCAAAAGAATTTCCACCAGTCTCCACTCGCTTATATACCTACGTCTATTGAAGCACCCTTGCCCAATCCCTCCATCAATTTTACTGAAACATCAAACTTGTCACTTCAGTATCAGCTGTTTTCGTATAGGCAGCTTGAAGAAAAACGGCTGAATAACTGTAGACTGTAGATAATAATTTAAATTGATCGTTGCGGATACTACGCAGAGTGGCATGAATGACTTCACTCCCATCAAGGGACTTTATGGAGGAAGAGCATTTGGGTAGGTATGATAATATATGAAGTAGCCAGTTATCAATGGCTCTCAGCTTTACAGCCGGCTTCTGAGAGGCTGATTAAGTTCCTAAACAAACCAATCTCAGTTCAATTCTCCATTAACTGTAGCGTTTGGATGGCGGAACCGCAGCAATAACGACAGCCAATCATATTCGCCAAAAAAAATCTCTTAGAGAGGAGGCCTGGGTCCCAGCAGTGGTAACATATTTATAGGCTGATTATTAATCGTATCACAAGATTTGAGATTCGACGAATGATTAATTAGAACAGAAATTAGGGAATAGGTGATTCAAAATTAATAAGCAACACAATCTATGGAAGATTGGAAATCATTGACGTCATCATGCACTCGAAATGACAGAAAGGTGATAACATAGTTGAATTTATAATAGCAGAACAGCTAATAAATAATAAGAGATTGCGTAAGAACGCGTCACTAAATTCCTCACCCAATTTTATAATTTGTCAATGCTTTCAATGGAAAATTACCGAGTAACCGACTTTCCTCCATGCCCCGGAAAGCACGTTATGCCGTTGGTCGCGGCTGTCATTTGTGGATCATTGAAAGTCGTTACAGGCAGTCAGTGGCCTGAAAGCCAGTCTGACAACTAGTCTTACCAATGGCTATCATATTTACCAGTATTATCTGGGTTCTGGAGTCTGGAGTAAATACTGGAATTTAGCTGCATCCGGTCAGACTGGAAGCCGACCCAAACATAGTTGGGAAAAGGATAGGCAGATTCGACTTTCAATGGAATACCTATCTATACTAATCTATACTAATATTATAAAGCAGAAGAGTTTGTTTGTTTGTTTGTTTGGTTGAACGCGCTAATCTCAGGAACTACGGGCTCGAATTGAAAAATTATTTTTGCGTTGGATAGTCCATTTATCGAGAAAGGCTATAGGCTACATAACATCACGCTATGACCAATAGGAGCGGAGCAGCAATAAGAAATGTTGAAGCGGGAAAAAAGCTTCCGTTGAGCAGGCGATGCGTTGCGACATCAAAACTTCACGCGAACAAAGTCGCGGGCAGAAGCTAGTTACTGAATAAAATCTGTAGCAAATAGCGGGTCAAGTTGAAATAGAGGTCGAATGTGCCGCATTGTGATTTCAATATCGATTGTGATGTATGTGAGATAGTTGTAGGTGCATGCGATCGATCCGTAGCCTTGCTTTACATAATTGAACGTTCTCGGAACCCATGAATTATTTCTGAAACAAGTGAGCGTAGAGCTTTCGTTGTTTAGGCGAGGAATATTGTTACGAGCTGGGTATGGGATAAATTAACAACAAATAACTTTAAAAATCACGAAACAATTTAAACTCAATCACAAATACACTACTTACTGATCACTATTCGCTTAGATATCGCACTTCTAGTTCACTTCAATTCGCTTCGTTGTTATCATATAACTAGCTTTTTCCTAACTATTTTGGGATCGGCTTCCAGTCTAACCGGATGCAGCTGAATACCAGTATTTTACATGGAGCGACTACCTATCTGACCTCCACAACCCAGTCAGTATATGGGTAATACGATACCCCTTGGTAAAACTGGTTGTCAGACCTTTTGGGCCAATGACTACCTGTAACGACTGTCAAAGATCTACGAATTACAGCCGGGACTAACGGCTTAACGTGCTTTCTGAGGCACGGAGGAAACTCGGTATGTAAGGGTGGTCACCCATTCACAGTCCAACCTAGGCAAGCACTATGTTGGGGTCGGCTTCCAGTCTAACCGGTTGCAGCTGAATACCAGTATTTTACATGGAGCGACTATACCTATCTGACCTCCACAACCCAGTCAGTGGTCACCCTTTCACAGACCAACCTAGGCAAGCACGGCTTAACCTAAAGATTGGCCTCGATTCGCTTCTTTGTGTAGTAACAGTATAATATATAGTACATTTTGATACAAGTGGAGAAAGTTTGTTATTGTAGTACAGGGCGGTATTAACACACGAGCCGTAGACGAGGGTGTTTTTGAGCCGAGAACTGCAATAACAAATGTCCACGAGTATCAAACGACGTTTTTCAATACACTTTTGAAGAAATAAAATAGAAGAATGTAAAATATTTGTGTCATGAATTATTACGAGATTTAAATTTCATTTTTTTCCGCGCTTTGCTTTCGCCAGGTTGAAAGAGAGGCAAAGGTATGAAGCCGTTATACAGCCTAATATAAAAAATAGTTTTTTTATCACTTTTTGAATTTAGAACTCAAAAAAATGTTAATTTCTTTATAAACGTAAATATTAGTTTTAAATAATCATGTTTATCTATTATATTGAATTATAAACACAATTTGAGTATTCAAAAAAAGTTTAAGTACAAAGAAAGACGTAGATCGCTTTTCCGAAATAAAAAAAAACTTTCAGAAATGTTTTTTTTTAAATTGTGGATTGAACCAATTTGGACTAAGTATATGTATAGTTATCTGTGGCAATTTTGCTTTCCGCACACGTAGAAAAAATAGCAAAAACGCACGTGTGTGAAATACACTGCATTTTGAACCTAATCGTAGTGCGAAAAGAACCAGTTTTCGACGAAATGTATTGAAAAAGGGCTTGTTTTCAGCTGGTATCAAGCCGGCTAGATACCGCAGTTCAGTGCTGGTTTATAGAGGTTTCATTTCTTTCAGTGTTCCTTTTGCTTTTGTTTCCTACTACAGTCCACCTTTTTTATTTTTATTTTTTAGGATGGGAAATCATCAAATAACTAATAAATAACAGAGAGCGTGTCAGACTTTTACTGACTAAAACCCATCCATGTTCCTTCCTCGCCCTTTATGTTCCGGGGCCGCGGTATCTCTTTCGAACAGGCCCGCAACCCCGGCAGGCTTCGGCCCTTGCGGGCCAATCCCTTTATGCTGACATCTCTTTGAGGCGTGCGGGGAACACGAACGCGCCGTCGACACGGCCTGTCGTCATTAGACGGACGGACGGCTAGCTAGCCCATAGCTAACCGTCCACAGGCCCGCGTCTACGGTGGACTACAGTCCACCTGTATTGTCGAATCGTAGGGTTTGGTTACCGATAGTCATGATCAGCTTATCTAGCCGTTAAAACTAACTCATGTTTCAAATTTAGATTTAAAAAAAAAAAACTTATTTTTTCATTGTGTTGTTATTTTAATGCTACCAGCATCACACCTTATTATTATCAAAAACCTTCAAAAACTAGTAGTTTAGATAGGACGTACGTTACTCTTCGATAGTAAAGGGAAGTCCGAGAGACAATAAGGAAAGAATTGAAAATATTAGAACAGACAGAGGTTATCGAGATAAAAAAAATAGCGGGTTATTTTAATTCAGGCTGATAAATTATTGCAATAGATACTTGACGCAATTAAAAAAACAATGGAAACTTACAACTGATTGGAACTTGATATTTCTTTTCGTAAAAGAGTGTTTTCAGTGCCGACTTATTTACGTATTCTCCAATACTTACCTACAGTTATTTTTATCAAAATTATTCTGTTGTTTGTTTTTCAAAATAATGATGTCATACCTATAAGTCTTCTTTCAAATCAAGGATTCATAGAACTTCTGACTAATTCTTATTTAGTGCCCTTGATAAATTGACAAAACAGGCTGTATTGTCCTTAGTATCCTACACAAGCTTCATTTTCCTGTTATTATTTGTACCTATGTTAAAAGTAAAGGAAGTACTCAAAAAATACCGTATTAATCATCTTTGATCCACGGCACTTGTTGTGCACATATTATATTAATTAAGGAAAAATTAAGGATTTTTTAGGGTTCACTAATGTCCATTGACAAATTTTCAACATGCAGCAGGCATGGTTTCTGTCACAGCTCCGGCGCTGCGGGGCTTATCGTCGCAGAGGGTTTTAACGCTCGCCGCCGCGGCTGAGGCTGGCCGGCCACAGCCGGCCAGCAAGCCGAAGCTGCGGCCCACCTCGCCCCTCCGCGCCTACGCGGGCTTAAATTACACTCTAGGGGTAGGGCAGAAAAGACTACGTGATGTCGGTTCTGCAGCGATTAATTTCTGTCACAAAATTTGTGCTTACAGGAAACCAAATTCATTTATTTACTTTTTTTGGAATGGCACAATCAATATGTGTAATGTCTTTATTTCAAACGTTGTTTTATGAGATAAAACGAAAAAATAATGAATTGTTTGTCAAATAATACGATACTAAATAAAAGTTTATGGAATAATTATTTTGCGAAGTGAATTATTTGTAAAACTTGTTGTTGTATATGATGAGGTTTCTACGTCTGAGCATTGTCGTTGGTTTGTAACCAAGGTTACGTTATTGTTGATTGTCTTGTCTTGTGAGTTTGGTTTTAATGTAAAAAATAAAGTGTGTGGTATACGGTTATTATATATGGTTTTACTTATAGTAATTAGGAATATGGAGACTTCCATAAGTAAATGGTGTTATTAGGAATTTAACAGGTTATGGGCCGCCCCATATTCCTGATCTTTAGTGATTGGTGAAAATTTGCCAAATTTACGATAAAATATTTTTTTTTGGAATTCATACACAATCTGATACTGGAGCAACGGCCTTCAAGAGTAAAATATGGCTCAATTAAAACCACAAAACGTGATTTGTCGGTTAGAGGATGGAAACAATTTTCATAATTGGAAATTCAGATTAGAGATGCTAATGGAGGAGAAAGGTCTTGGTGATATAGTGGCCTGTGCTGAGGTGAAGGAGGCAAATAAAAAGAAGGATGCAGAAGCGAGATCGCTAATAGTACAATGCATAGGAGATAATTTTTTGGAGATTGTGAAAGGGTGCAAAAGTGCAAAAGATATGATGGGTTCTTTAGAAAACATCTTTACACGAAAAAGTATAATGAATAAATATAATTTGAAAAAGAGGCTAATCGAGTTGAAATGTGACATGAACGAAAAATTACAAGATTTTTTCTTAAAATTTGACAAGCTGGTAAATGACATTGAAGTAATGTCAAAAATGGACGAGTCTGATAAAGTAGTACATTTGTTACTCGCTTTACCCGGTAAATATAATAATGTTACGACAGCCTTAGAAGCAATGAATGAAGAACTTACTTTAGAAAAGACAAAAAGGACCCTACTTGATGCAGAAATTAGACTAAATGACATGATAGCACCAAACCAAGATAGTGCATTTAATATAGAATGCTGGAATTGTAATGAAAGAGGACATACAGCAAGATATTGTCATAAAAATACTCAAAACAGACAGTATTATACATCCCAACGGGGAATTTCTGTCCGGGGTCCTGAACTATATAGACGAGGTCGTGGCAGAATGCAGGAACGCACTCGAGGTGCAAATAGAGCGAGTACTTCGAGGGACAATGCAATAATTGTTCACGAAGAAAGTACCGAGGAAGTGGGCTACATGGTTGATGGAGAGTTTAATTTAACTTGTAAGGCATTTCTTAATCGATCAATTTACTTTGTAGTAGATTCTGGTGCATCACAAAATTTTATATCAGATCGTTATACACAGTGTATGACAAATATAAAAAACCTAGAACAGCCCATACCAATTAGCACAGCTAATGGTGAAAAATTAATTGCATATCAAAGCG
Source organism: Xestia ashworthii (assembly GCA_950022955.1). Taxonomy (NCBI): domain Eukaryota; kingdom Metazoa; phylum Arthropoda; class Insecta; order Lepidoptera; family Noctuidae; genus Xestia; species Xestia ashworthii. Next base: position 9,800,580 of record OX465562.1, on the reverse strand, counting down.
GCAGTTTACCAATAAAATGTGGCAATGTTAAGTTCACTGTTGACGGACTTATAGTGGCAAATTTAGCCTATAATCTTCTATCTGTACGAAAATTACTGGAAAAACCAAACAAGATCATATTTGTTAATGAATATGCAAAAATTATTTTTTATAATGGCTCTACTATATGTGCATACAATAATGGCAAACTTTATATGTTACAGGGTGAAATTGTAATAGAGAATGGTGTCGCGGCTTTATACTCAGCGGAGGGTATGTTATGGCATAGACGATTAGGACATACCAGTTCTAAAACATTACAAAGGCTGCAGCTACCGCTTAACAACAATGTATGTAACGCGTGCATGAAAGGTAAGGCAACAAGGCTACCATTCAAAACGTTAGAGCGGCCTAGGTCACGTCAGGTCTTAGAACTGTTGCACAGTGATATAGCGGGCCCATCTAACATTCCTACTATACAGGGTGAAATCTATTTTCAAACGATTATAGATGATTTTTCCCATTTTTGCGTAGTTTTTTTGTTAAAAAGAAAATCTGAAGCTGCTGATAATATTTTTAACTACATTCGCCGATACGAAAACGAATTTGAGGAAACAGTTAAAAGGATTAGATGTGACAATGGAGGTGAATATACCTGTAATAAATTACGTGAATTTTGTGCTCTGAAAGGTATCGCTTTAGAATATAGTTTACCATATTCACCAGCTAGTAATGGCGTTGCAGAACGAATGAATCGAAGTTTATACAATAAAGCAAGGACTATGCTTGTTGAAACTCAGCTACCGAAAAATTTGTGGGGTGAAGCTATAAAATGTGCAGCTTACCAGTTAAACCGTTGTACCTCTATAGCTATTAATTATGAAACTCCTTGTGAAGTTTTATATGGAACAAGAGACCTAAATAAATTACGTGCATTTGGTGCAAAGGCGTGGGCTTACATTTTACCTAAACAGGATAAACTTTCTGAAAGAGCACGTGAGTGCAGAATGGTAGGATACAGCAGGACAGGGTATAATCTATGGGATCCTAAAACCAACGAAATAATTATATCACGAGATGTAAGATTTGATGAAAACGACATTTTATACAACGAAAGTAATCAAGTTAATATAGAACAAGAGTGGCAAAAAGGAATTATGTCAGAAATTATCTCAGAAAATAATAATAGGATTGCAGAACCTGAACAAGGTAATGAAGATAGAGAAGAGGTTATCATTAATAATACGAATTGTGATGAAGAAATTACCGAACCAGAAGAAATGTTTGAAGATTGTACTGAAGAGAATTTAAATGAAAGAGACGGTGATACAAATGAAAATTTAATAAAAACAAGAAGTGGCAGAAATGTTAGACCTCCGAAAAAGTTAGAAGATTATGAAACTCACGTGGCCTACTGTTTGTGTACAGGTGACCCAGGTTCTTACAAAGAAGCTGTTGAAAGGGGTCAAGACTGGCAAGATGCCATTGACAAAGAATTAAATTCCCTTAAATATTTGGAAACCTGGGAAGAATCGAAATTACCTGAAGATAAAAAGGCTATAGATACCAAATGGGTATTCACTACTAAAAAAGATGGTACAAAAAAGGCCAGATTGGTGGCGAAAGGTTTTCAAGAAGAAACACTGTTTAATGTATATTCGCCAGTAGCTCGTATGCCTACAATTCGTATGATGCTGAGCCAAGCAGTACAAAATGATATGTATATGAAACAATTAGATGTTCCAACGGCGTTTTTAAATGGTATTTTAAAGGAAGATGTCTATATAAAACCGCCTCTAGGAGTGAAAGTTGAAAAAGGTGTTGTTCTGAAACTAAAACGATCGCTCTATGGGTTAAAACAAGCACCTAAATGCTGGAACGAAAGACTTCATTCTTTTTTAATGCAGAAAGGGTTTGTACAATCTAAACATGATTTTTGTCTTTATATTTTGGACGATGTATATTTGTTAGTGTATGTTGATGATATCATTCTAATGTCAAAAAATGAAATAAACTTACACAAAGCACATTTTTTTTTAAAAACTGAATTTAACGTTAAGGACCTTGGGGAAGTGAGTACTTACTTAGGTTTGGATATTGTGAGAACGCAAGAATCAATTTTAATTTCTCAAGAATCAGCAATAAATAGATTGCTTGATAAATTTAACATGACAGATTGCAAAGGAGCTGAGACGCCGATGGAAGTAAATTTTACCACAGATGACAATGAAACTATTACTTTGGATCTACCATATCGCGAGCTTATTGGTAGTCTACTATATTTAGCCACTTCGACTAGACCAGATATTTGCTTCGCAGTATCTTTCTTAAGTAGATTTTTAGATGCGCCTACTTTATCACTGTGGAAAGCAGCTAAGCGTGTTTTGCGGTATTTAAAAGAAACAAAGTCAAAATCTCTCGTATATAAACGGAATAGCAGGTGTAACTTAGTTGCCTATACCGATGCTGACTGGGCTGGCGACAAAAAAGACAGAAAAAGCGTGAGTGGTTCTGTAGTTTTCTTTGGCAATCATTTGTTGGCCTGGTTCTGTAAGAAACAAAATATGGTCGCCTTATCAACAGCCGAAGCTGAGTATGTAGCTGCGGCTCTAGTGTGTGCCGAATTAATTTGTATAAAGGGTTTGGTACAAGATTTTAACTGTCCTTCAAATTCAATATTACTTGTAGATAATCAAAGTGCGATTAAGTTAATGGAGTCAAATGAAAATAGTAAGAGGTCAAAGCATATTGATATTAAATACCATTTTATCAAAGATTTAATTAGTAAACGGGTTATAATTGTGAAATATGTAAGCACGAATGAAAATGTAGCAGATATTTTGACAAAGGCTTTGGGAAAACTGAAGCACAACTATTTTGTACAGAAACTAGGCTTTAATTAAATAATTTCTTTGTATAAGGTTATATTTTAGATGAGGTTACTTATGTTTCAGTTTTAATTTCAACAACTTGCATTTGTGCTATATATTGAACTGAATAAAGTTCTTGAAATTAAGGGGGGATAGGATTATTAATAAATTTAATTTGAAATTTTAATTTTAATTCATAATTTTAATACCTAATGATTTTTATTGTTATTTTATTGTTCTCGTTTTATAACAATTCTTATTCTGTGATGAATTAGAATTGAGGGGGGATGATGAGGTTTCTACGTCTGAGCATTGTCGTTGGTTTGTAACCAAGGTTACGTTATTGTTGATTGTCTTGTCTTGTGAGTTTGGTTTTAATGTAAAAAATAAAGTGTGTGGTATACGGTTATTATATATGGTTTTACTTATAGTAATTAGGAATATGGAGACTTCCATAAGTAAATGGTGTTATTAGGAATTTAACAGTATAATGATGAAATGACAAATTACCTATGTGTTTTCTAATCGTTGCTTGTCAAGTAAAAGTTTGTGAATTAATGTTTGGTGAACTGACTGGTCACCATTTTTTAGCTTCTTAGGTAGGCCTATCGACGAAATAGTGCACAATAGACACACTGTATAATGTCACCGTAAAATTGTCAAACAAGTTAGATTGTAATCTTTATAGCAAGATTGTAAACTCTCGGAAGATTGTCAAACGAACACAGTTACTGCTTACAATATAACGCATTATTTTTCGGTAGATTGTAATCTATCGAAGTGAAACCGTAATATTGTGAAATGTATGCGATGGAAGTCAACTCGCACGGTGTGGAGGAGGGGAGGGAAGGAGCCCCCCTTGCCCCATGGTACCACTCTCATGAAAAGATATTGTACCATTCCTGAGAAGTACTGATTAATATAATCTTACCTCAAAACACTTTATATTCCCCTAAAAAGCGTAGTCGACGTAGCCCCGCTACGCGGAGCTTTTCTGGGTTTCTGTCTGCAGTGCTTAAAGGAACCTAACTAACCTAACGTGGCCCCAAGTCCCGATTATGGGGGCAGAGATGCTTCCGTCGCATGGTTTCACTTCGATAGATTACAATCTACCGTAAAATAATGCGTTATATTGTAAGCAGTTGACAATATTTCGAGAGTTTACAATCTCGCTAAGAGATATTACAATCTAACGTGTTTGACAATTTTACGGTGACATGTACAAATACCTCTTTTTAGGGTTCCGTTCCTCAAAAAGAAAAAACGGAACCCTTATAGTATCACTTTGTTGTCGGTCCGTCTGTCTGTCAAGACCTTCTATCTCGGAAACATGTCAAGGTATCGAGTTACAGTCCCTTGGAACTGAGAAAAAATCAAACTACTAAATTAACGTTAAAAAAAAGATAAGTACGGCCATTTATGCCGCAAGTTACGCGTAGGGATATCGACAGTCTCAAGGAAATTTTCGGGGTACTTCCCGTTGACCTAGAATGATAAAATTTGGCAAAAAGCAATGTCTTACAACATGTGTAAAGGAAAAAAATCTGAAAACCGTAAATAATTATGTAGTTTAATAACCAAATACCCACTAGTGAGTCCAACTCGCACTTGCCCAGTTTTTTTCTCTCTATCTAGACTTAGAAACTAGGTACCTGCGATGGTATAGAATGCTTGGCTCAGCTTCCAGACCAATTAATACACGCGGTGGAATAGTAGGTGTAAATATGTAAATATTTAGATGAAGCTCGCCCGTAATTGATGGAAAAAATCATCGACTACGTACGCACGCAGTTATAAGCTCCCTTTAGAAAAGCCAGAGCTTTCAATTCAGATTTAGTTTCTAAATCCGTTCAGAAATCAGGTAAGCATTTTAATTAATACTAAAGAAAACAATGTATGTTCTTTAATGTTGAAGATTCCCATTATAGCGTTGCTATTACGATGAAAATAAAGCGTTAAAAAAAAAAAAAAAACGTATGAACACTGCGTTATATAGTTTTCGACTATCCTGAAAAGTTTCATGACCTAATTTCATGTTTTTAATTGAATAAGTACTTAGATTTGAAATTTATTTTAGAGGTAACTTTGAGGTAGTTTTCTATCGAGAAGATTTTATGGAATCGTGTTTCCGAAACGTATGAACCTTAGAAGCAGTCCTCAACTTTGCTATATATTAATCCCAAGGTGAATGCTTTAGTTATATTAACAAGAGACGGGTTCAAAAATCACGATTTTGGGATAAACGGGCCCTTAATTTGAAATTAGCTAATTTAGACAATGAGGATTTCGATACTTACCTAAAACGTTACGAAGATGAAGCTAAAGATAAGAAATCACAAAAAAAGCAGGAAAATAATGTGATTTTGACTTGTTGACGAGGAACTTAATGGATTAGGTGTACCTACGTTTGACTGAAAAACAAAAAACACTAGGTAAATCACAAGTACTTGATTGTTATACCCGTTAGGTATCTATCATCCACTGTTCACGTAGCCAGCACGTGAACAACGGATGTTAGATAGATTTGATTTTAAAAAGACTCGTCTGAATGTTCCTTATGATTTAGGATATATCGTTCAAACTGCACACATAATCGTTCCCACTGCTGTTGCTGGTACAGCAACTTCCTCTCTGTGAGACCGAGTGCTGGGACATAATGCAGCATACGGGTTGGTAGATGTCAGATATTTTCGTCATTTTAGATTTTAGGGACTGCCGGTTTCCTTATAAAGTTGTGTTTTATTCTGCATTTTGAATAAAGTAGCTGCAAAACCGGAAATTTCGAAAACATCAAATTAAAAATAAACTTTTAACACGTGATATTATGTGCACATTTTCTGTGGCATGCGCTTCTTTCGGCGCACGCCACGCTCGAGGTCGCAGCATTGTTGATACACATTACGTTTGCGATTAAAACATTCTAGAACAGTGGTGGGAGTTGGCAGATGCCTCCTTCATTTCACTTAATTCAGAAGTTGGCAGCTTGCTGTTTCTATGTTTTATGTTCCATGACCAAAAGTGGGATTGCATACAATTTGGTGCAAAGAGAAGATTGGGTGCCAGCGTGTTTCTCCATCGTCTTCTTAAAGTGACAGAGGGACAAGCATTACAGTGATGATCATGATATTTTCATGCACAATTCAGTTCATTATTGGACAATCCGTATTAAACACGATTGACATGGTTTTTCCACTAAACCATGTTCTTGGTTGGCAAACCACCCACCACCCCCTATTGGTAAAGGGTCAGCGCCGGATGGTAGATAATCATAATACCAGACCAGACGCATTGGTAGATGCGTTGACATTACAGAAGAATGGCTGAAATGTTTCATGTACCTCTGTATTTTCCTATTCCGTGATAGTGTCGTTATGCGTGTTAGGCCAAATGTGTCCTAGTGCAAAATTCAGAATAAATTAAATATAACGTAGGTTGCCGTCGAGGTCGATATTCTTGTTATATTGACTGCTACCTACATCACTACGTGTCCTGTTATGGTGACTGTGGCATTAAGGGCATTGTGTTTTTCGAACTTTATGACTGGTTTTCTTTTTGTCATTTTACGTTACTAAAGATAAAATCTAACGAAAGTAATTCACTGCAAATCAGTTAAGAAGAGTCAAGGTACATTTGTCGGGCCTGTGGACGGTTGGCTATGGGCAAGCTAGCCGTCCGTCCGTCTAACGACAACAGGCCGTGTCGACGGCGCGTTCGTGTTCCACGCGCGCCTCAAAGAGATGTCAGCATAAGAGAGGGGCCCGCAAGGGCCGAAGCCTGCCGGGGTTGCGGGCCTGTTCGAAAGAGATACCGCGGCCCCGGAACACAAAGGGCGAGGAAGGAACATGGATGGGTTTTAGTCAGTAAAAGTCTGACACTCCCTCCCGCTCCGCCCAGAGTGGGAGAAGTCATTTGATGATTTGCCATCCTAAAAAAAAATAAAAAGGTACATAATAAACAATGCTGTTTATAATGTACCTTGACTCTTCTTCTTCTTCTTCTTTCCTTGTATGTACCTATGTGTATGTAGGGAATTAAACAAAACAATGCTGTTTCATGGCATTTATTTACGTTTCGTTCGATCACGCAGGCGCGACCGTGGCGTGCTTTAGGCACATTTTGGTGTGTCGTCTATACACGACTGTGGCGGTCAAAAGTGAACCGCTGTTGGCTGCAATATAAGCCTAAACAAAAATAATCATATCCTACACGGCACACTTATCAGTGCGTTCGTAGCACTAAAGTTTCTCAGGTATTACAACTGACAAAGAAATGCTGAAACCGCACATATTTCCAGTATTTAGCATGAAATATAAATGTCGTATGTATGCACGGGCCATAAACTTTACAGACCGTAAAGTAAATCCAGTTGGTCGTTACTTTGTGAAGTAACAAATATTCAACTTAGCGTAGGTTATGTGATATGCAATACTGCTTGACCATTCTGCAAAATGACCAACTTGTCAATAGTGTGTCAGTAGTGTGTCAATAATGTCTCAATAGTCTAATCATTCACATTTGGTATTCTACACTGTTTTTATGGTCATGACTTACGACTGTAGTGCCATTGAAACGCTATAGAAAGACTATTGTAATAATTGGTATTCTGCTCCACTATAATCTGTCAATGTCATCATGATGGCCAAAGTTACGGTAGTCTGTAAATATTTTAAGTGTATTTGACAGTTGTGTCTATCGAACTGCCACACTATCGACACACTACTGAGACACCGCTGAAACGCCATTGAAGTTTTTGCGGCAATATAATATCTGTAGTGTGTCGATAGACTGTCAATGGCGTGTTGCTTAACGTTAAGTTACAGAATTGGGACCCTGGTAATCGAACTCAGCGCGTCAGCAGCACGCTTGCCACCACTAGACCAACGTGGCAGTCACGGGGCTAAATCATCATCATTATTTTGTCCGTATTCGTCAAATTAACTATCGAATCAAACTGGGGCCTAATTCTGCTATTTTAATAAATTCGTCACTCCAACACGATTCCATTCTCATCCCATTGTCATTTTGCTTAAAGTTCGTAATCTGCTAAATTCACAATGGTCGATCATGGTTTGAAATATAATCCACTCAAAAGTGAGGTCATGGTCTTTGAGGCCAGAGGAAATAGTACAGGTAACGTGTTTCCCAACATCACGCTTGATGGTACAGCCTTGCGTAGGGTGTCAAAATTTAAATACCTAGGACACATGCTTACCTCTGACCTCAAGGACAATGAGGACATCGAGAGGGAACGGAGGGCGCTGGCAGTTCGGGCGAACATGATAGCCCGCAGGTTTGCACGTTGTTCGACAGAAGTCAAAATTACACTGTTCAGATCTTATTGTACATCATTCTACACGTGCAGTCTGTGGGCAGACTATACTCAAAAGTCGTTCAGTGCTCTCCGAGTTCAATTTAATAATGCATTCAGGGTGCTGATGGGGCTGCGACGATTCTGTAGTGCATCAGGGATGTTTGCTGAACATCGCGTCGACTGCTTTTACGCTACGATGCGTAAAAGATGCGCTTCCCTGGTGCGTAGAGTACGTGGCAGCACCAACAGCATCCTTAACATGATAGCAAGTCGTCTGGACTGCAGTTACATCAGTCACTGCAGTGCCATATGTCATGGGATGGCGCAGCAGTGATTGTTGTATTTGCGTTCTTGTTGTACCTATTTACTTTCTTTTAATAATTTGTTTGTTTGTTTCTCTGTGTATTACTAACACTAGTCTATAAGAACATTGTTACTAACAAAATGGACATGGTCTGAAATAAATTAAATTATTATTCCCTTTATTCATTTTATTAACAAATTTTTTACATTTTTAAATATTAACATAAAAAAATATATAAAAACATTTAAAAATATAAAAAATTGTAGCCCACCGGTATCGGGAACAGGGTCCAAGCTACCGGCGGTCAGGGCTCCAGAGAGAGGAACCTCCTAACAATACGAGCCGTGTCAAGGAGTACCGCTTTCTGAATCAAGCCCTTGATCCAGCTGCCTAACGAGAGCCTCCTCAGGTATTGGTCGAGGCTCTTGGCAATTAAGCCATGGGCTGACACGACTATCGGCACAATGATTGCTGAGTCCACTTCCCACATGTCGACAACCTCGCGAGCCAAGTCAAGATACTTGATTTGTTTATCTTTCTCGGCTTTCACGAGGTTCTCATCATGCGGAACCGTTATGTCAACAATCATTGCGCGCCGCTCTGATCGATCCATCACCACTATATCAGGTCTATTAGCTATAACAGTCCTGTCAGTGATGATGGATTGATCCCAGTACAGTGTGATACTGCCATTATCGAGAACTGGGTCGGGCACATACCTATAGTAGGGCACTTCCGATTCCACAAGATTGTATTTTAGAGCAAGTTGCTGATGGATAATCCTGGCTACAAGGTTGTGTCTATGCAAGTACTCTCCGTTAGCTAGACGAGAACACCCGGAGATAATGTGACGGATTGATTCGCCTGGACGGTGGCATGCCCGACATATGTCAACCGTACCGTCCTTCACAATAAATCTCCGGTAGTTTTTCGTCATCATAACTTCATCCATAATTGCACAGACAAAACCTTCGGTTTCTCCGAAGAGGTCCCCGGATCGTAGCCAGGACACGGACGCTAGAAAATCTACATCAGGCCCATGAAGAGCCCGGTAAAAGCGCCCGTGAAGCTCCTTGCTCTGCCATTCTTTCCTGCGGTCATCAGTAGTAAGTACTACAGGTTTGCGCCAGTTCTCTTTAGCCAAGGAGAGCGGGGTGAGGCCCTTGTCCATCGCGACCACATCTCGATGCATCCCCACGTCAGCTTCTAGGAAATATTCCCTGAGACTGCATATCTCACGATTGTGGAGGGTCTTAGCGTTTAAAAAGCCTCGACCCCCACACATCCGCGGGACATACAGTCTCATAACTGAAGAACGCGGGTGATGCATTCGATATGCCGTCAACAATTTACGGACCTTCGTATCCAGGGCGTCTAGTTCTGTTTGAGTCCATTTGAGTATGCCGAAAGAGTACATCAAAACCGGCATGACCCAACCGTTGAAGGCACGCACCTTATTTCCGCCTGATAAAAGACTATTAAATACTTTTTTCAGGCGGCCAAAGAAGCGCTCCTTCAACGATTGCTTCATGTCAGCAACATTGATGCCCAACGCTTCCGACATACCCAAATACTTATAAGTTTCGGTTGCTGAGAGGGATCTAAGATTTATGGAATCTGAGAGTTGGGTTCCCACAGATTCCACAATCTCCCCTCGCTTTACATGCATGACCGCACATTTGTCCACACCAAATTCCATCCTGATGGCGCTACTGAAGGTTTCAGTTACCTTCAGTAGCTCCATCAGTTGCAAATCGTTGGGGGCAAAGAGTTTCAAGTCATCCATGTAAAGGAGGTGAGATATAACCCGACCATCTTTCCGCAACCGATACCCTAGCCCTGAATCCTCCAGCAGCGTGCTAAGAGGATTCAAGGCTAAGCAGAACCAAAGTGGACTCAAACTATCGCCCTGAAATATACCTCGCTCTATCCTTATCGGCTCGCTATTCCTCTGGATTTGCTGACATCCTGGATAGCGAAGTACTGTCCTCCATTGCCCCATACACGACATCAGGAAAGTGCGCAGAGTTGCATCAACTTTATACAACTCTAGCACCCTCATGAGCCATGTATGTGGCACCGAGTCATAGGCCTTCTTATAGTCTATCCAACATGTCGACAGATCTTTTCGGGAACGACGAACCTGTTGACTAATGGCCATATCAATGAGGAGTAGCTCCTTAGTACCACGGGACCCATTCCTACATCCATTTTGGGAAGCAGACATGACAGAATTGTCATCAATATGTTTACTAATTTTAGTTCTCAAAATGGATGTAAGAACTTTATAAACTGTCGGGAGACACGTGATCGGTCTATAATTTTTGGGTTCCGTAGTACTACCCGATTTATGGAGCAGGTGGGTTATACCTGTTGTCAGGAACTCTGGCAGCGACCCCGACTCTAAGGCTGACTGGAATAGGGTCGCCAAGCGAGCATGCGACCTTGTTAACCATTTAATCCAGAAGTTGTGCAGCCCATCCGGCCCTGGAGACTTCCAATTAGGCAACGGACGGACTGCACAAGCTACGTCTTGGGGGCTGATAGTAATTGCCCCCATTTCTAGTACTGGATCGCACGCTCGCTCAATCACCCGAGTCCATTCACCCTCAGCATGGCTGACAGGCACCGACCAGATGCTGCGCCAGAATGAACACATTGCATCATCATCCGGCAGGCGCGTGTCAGCCACACCTTGGTCCGGTCGCTCCCAAGCCCTATAAACCCACCTTTCATCTCTTTGGAATGTGCGATTCTGAGTGTATCGGTCCACCCGCCGCTTATACCTACGAATACGGCTTGCCCATGCATACACTTTCTGCTTCAGGAAGTCGATGCGCTCTGTGACACGGGATATGTAGTCTCGAGGACTGATATCAGTCCCCGAGAACGCCCGTCTCACAAAACGCATCACTCTAGGGCGAGTATTGCCCTCCCTGAAGCAGATCAATTTGCCGATGAGTGCTCTGGCCCCACCAATACGTTGTTCAATCCTGTACTGCCATGCCGGTACGGCTGGTTTTGGTCGTGTAGCTCTGTCATCAGAAAATTTGACATGAGCTACACGACATGCCGCTACGGCCGCACAATACAGGATCGAGTGAACATCGGTGAGGTCTTCGCAGTTATCAAAATAATTTGACAACTGCGAATCCAGAACAGCCACCAGCATCTTATTTTTGTTATGCATGGGCAAATGAGGTAAACGTGGTCTAAGTTCGGGTGTCATGAACCGATATTCTCCAATCGCACCCTCCAAAGCTCTCCTCATATCCTCATTGCACTGGGTACTTACATTAGTAACCATGTCACTACTCACATCGCCATCACGATTTGGTATCGTGGTAGATAGTGGTAAAACCACAGCCTGCGACGGCGGCGTGGCAATGACATGACTACTCTGCATTTCAGTTCGCAAGCGATCAAGTACGGTGTCATCCAACATACGATTACGCTGGATGACTCGCACCTGATCCGACAGTCGTTGTGCCGACACGTTGACAGCTGGCTCAAGCACCTGAAACAGAGAGAGCATCCTAACACGGTACGCGGTCAGGTTGTTTCCCCCCTCTGTAGCCCCATAGTATGCGCGCATGACGTTTTCATTGTTTGATTGCGTCCATCGCATGCGCTGCACACTTCCGCCGGGAGCTGGGACCCTATCAGAAGCCGGTGGGCCTCGAGGTCCTAAGCCGTCCGGCGGCCGGCGTCCTCCCCGTCGACGAGCAGGTGGTGGCGTCGTGGGCGGAGAGAAATACTCGTCGCTCGAGCTCGACGCAACTGCCACGGCCGGTGTCACAGCACTCACGATGGTACTGGGTTCCGGCGGCGGCGGGGCGGAGCTGAGCGACGGGTCCGGAGGCGGTAGGCGTGCGCGTTGAGCTGCAGCTCTGGTCAACATTGTCGTTTCATTTTATTTGTTGAAGCTTTCACAAAATGTACATGTGACATTTATGTCATTACGGATCACAGATATTTTTTTACGTTTCTTCATGTTATCGATGGATTGTACTTGTTTATTTAAAACTATTTTATTTATAAAAGCGGAGATGGTATTTGGTTTATTAAAATAAACTATTATTATTATTATTATTATTATTGGCCGTCAATGGTCTCGTAATAAAATTGTGTTTTAATGGCATTGTCGTATTGTCATTATTATAAAACCCTTAGTACAAATGGTTTTCGAAATCTACTAAATGCGAACATTTATTCATGCCAGATTTCATGTACGAGATTATCATTCTATGACACTTCTTTCAATGGAGTGTCAGTGAAAAGTCATAATGGCGCCATTATGTGTCGTACGTGTTAATGGAATTAACAAACTTGTCAAAATTTGACAGAACTTGATCATTATGAAATCAATGATCGACAATACACACTGATGCTCTGACACTATTATAATAGCAGAATCGAGGCCCTGGAGTTATGTTCACTTGACTCCGGAAGTGAATCAATAATATTTAAGCTGCATGCTTTCGCTTAGCTGATGGACCATTTCACATTGTTGTTTCAATCTAAACATGCTCTACACGGATCTTCTGCCTGGCTTGACCCATTGCCCTTTGCCCTGGATATTATACCTAAGCACCCAAACACCTAAATGTAATTATATTGATTACTAGCTTCTGCCCGCGACTTCGTACGCGGATCCTGTTGCTTTTGCCAGCGACACCGGGTTCGTCAAAATCGAAGATCTGAAACGTCTAATTCTAAGAGCCCGGGGACGGGAAAATAACGCATCTTTCCCACCTGAGCAACACATACCGTTTGTTTCTTTTTGCAATTTAACAGCTTCACAAAAAGTAAAATTTTGAACAATACCTCCGATCGCGGAATATGTGGCGTATTCAATCATAGGAGTATACGTTAATGAACTCCGTTTCTTATCAACCCAAGGAAGGTCGTCATGCCCTACGGCTATATCTTGAGACACCCGATTCTTCAGATGTTATCGACCTTCTGTTCAGAGAATGTCGAAGTCTTCGCGCTCTTTTTTAGTCTCTTCATGCCGTACTCCAGCAATTCTTTCTCTCTCACTTTCTAACAGAATATTTTGTTGTGTGCGAGTTCGGCGCTCTTCTTCTGTCTCTTCATGCCAAAAACACTCAAATAACATAAGCTCGAAGACATATTTATTCGATAAAATAAAATAATAAATGGGAGTTTTGGCCAGTAGGTACAGTCAAATTATCGTCATCGAAAATCGAAAATCGAAAATCAGTCCTAAACTGTTACCGCCTTAACCGTGTGGAGGTACTCCCAGTTTTTGTAATTTTATAATTATACAGTGAAATTAGTGATAGTTTTGCAATAATTTTCACATCAGATGTTTCTGATCTTCGATTTTTTATAAGTCAACAGGAAATGCCCATCAGACCGAACCACTTTTGCTAAGACGTCATCATTCCTATATGTGTTATGGTGTAGCTGGGCTCTTGGAGTTCCACAACAGGTGTTCCAGATCTTCGATTGTTATAAGTCAACAGAGAGTGCTCATCAGATTGTTCAACTTTTGCTAAGACGTCATTCCTATATGTGTTATGGTATAGCTGGGCTCTTGGGGTTCCACAACAGGTGTTACAGATCTTCGATTTTTATAAGTCAACAGAGAGTGCTCATCAGATTGTTCAACTTTTGCTAAGACGTCATTCCTATATGTGTTATGGTGTAGCTGGGCTCTTGGGGTTCCACAACAGGTGTTACAGATCTTCGATTTTTATAAGTCAACAGAGAGTGCTCATCAGATTGAACAACTTTTGCTAAGACGTCATTCCTATATGTGTTATGGTATAACTGGGCTCTTGGAGTTCCACATCAGGTGTTCCATGTCTTCAAATTTATTCTCTCAGCAGAAAATGCTCATCACGTGGAACAATTTTTGCTATGGTGTCATTTTTGTATCTCTTATAGTTTAGCTGGTCTGTTGCGGTTCTACATCAGGTGTTCAGGTTTCCAAGATAAATTATAGCTTATATGTTGCCCAGACATAATATTATACAACAACAAAAAAAATCATTCAAATCCGTCCCGTACTTCCGAAGATTAGCGTGTACAAACAAACAGACAAACAGACAAACTTTTTTTTTGGATTCGTACTCTATTACTGTTTCTAAACCCCCTTCAATTATTAATTTTTAAATATATTCAATGTACAGACACAGCTTTTTTACTCTTTTATTATATGTATAGATACAGGGTGGAAACGATTAGCCGGGCAGAAAGGGGAGCTTCCTTAACCGTTGAGTATTAGAAACAGGATCGATTGGCATCAAAAAATGTTTTGTGTAAAATAGCAATTTTCTTGCTAACTGTACTTTTTTTTTATCTGTGAATGGGGATCAAAATTTCACGAAAAATTACGGATGGTTTCCTAAGACCATTTTCATGTAGCTGCAACGGTTAAGGTTTATCATTATTGGCATCAAAAAAATTGTTTTATGTAAAATGGCAATTTTCTTGCTAACTGAACTTTATTTTTTAATTAAATCTGTGAATGGGGATCAACATTTAGCGAAAAAATTATGGATTGTTTCTAAGACCTTTTTCGTGTAGCTGCAGTTCCCCTTACTGCCGGTTTTCTTGAGTTCCGCTATTTTGGGCGTATTGACTTCAAAAATCAAATTTCAAGAAAATTGAGAAATTATATTTACCTGTATTAGATTTGAAGTATTTACAGCAACTTTTAAAGGTTTATACTTCATTGGATTTTGTTCTATAGGTGTATGAAGTTTATTAATTTTAAACACAAAACCCTCTTTTTTACGTCTCTGGATGAAATTTTTTAAAAATGCTGAAACAGGTATTTCTTTATTTTTAATAATAAGTATTCACTCTGAGTTTCATGATTCTAGAACAATCTAAAAAAAATTTTTCATACAAACTTTTCACCCCCTTTTTCCACAATTTTCCATAATTTCTATAACCTAAATGTTATTCTGAGTTTATTTAAATAGATTAGTGAAGTTTTCATCAAAATCCGTCCAGCAGTTTTTGCGTGATGCGCGTTCAAACAAACAAACAAACAAACAAAAATTTTAAAAATGGTTTTAATATGTTCAGTTACTTATTTTAAGTCACCCTGGGCGATTTTTTTTTTTAATCTTCAATGTACAGATTTTTTGGTCTCAACGATTTTATTATATGTATAGATGACAAAAAATATTTTGTATTTTTATCTGTACTGGAAACAAACAAACCCAGGTGCCTGATGCGAAAATAACGTTGTTTTCGTTACGAGATTGGATTCGGGTAGGTTTCCAACAGACTCAGAGTAAACAACCACTTATAGTGTTGTTATTTACCAGATTCTGACAAATTACTTAGGTGCCTCCTTAGAACTTTCCCCGATGCATGTCGTGAGTCAACTCTTCACAAGTAGGCATCACGCAAGGATCACGCAGGCATCACGCTGTTAACAACATGAGTCTTTGCCACCAGCAGTGCAAGGTTTTCATTAGAGAGTCACTAGTTTAAACCCGATATGAGCCGGTAAAGCATTTGTTCAAGAAGGTAATGTACTAAACATGATCGTCTCTCTATGATTTATAAATTATCATAGTTTTATTAACAGTTTTATTTATTAGATCTTTAGGTCTAATATGAAAAGTTGTCACGATTCTACTTTTATTTAATTTTCTAAAATATTTAGCGTTAGTTATACCTACCTACTTCAAAAAATCGCAGTTGTCTCCCTTTCCAGATTTAAATGAAGTGCCATCAAAAGGGGTGAATCGAGGGGACCACGGGGGTAGATCTAGACGAAACTTTAAAAGTTATTTTCAAATTTAAACGTTAAAGGTAGCCTAAAAGGACCCACTATATAGAAATAATAATACCAATACCTTTTCAGGTTACAAATATTTTGTACTTATTCAAAGTTACGTAAACTACTTACTACTACGGATTACTTATACCGTTCAAAGTTTCGTCCCGGTTTACCCCTGTGGTCCTATTCACACCGTTTGGTGGTAAAACAAACTTTAGTCTAGCGTCCAATAATATTATTGTCAAACAAAACACAATGGTCGTAGAAGGTCATACATACCGGTATCAACGATTACAACTGACAGGTAGGTACTGAGTTTTATGCTGCCTGAAATTTCCTCACAGGATAAATGAGACCCGGATACTTAGTAGGTACTCGATGCCTAAAACAGTGAACACATGCGAGTTCACGCTTATTACTTATTGTATAATACCTTCCTGCTTTATTAGGACAGTTGTTATTCAGTAATTATTATTTAACTTAAATGTAAACAAATTAGTCATAACGAAAGGAAAATAACCCACATTATCTATTAATTTCTAATACCAAGAATAATTAAATTCTATAGAAAGGACCGTCGAATCATTAGACGTCCTTCTCCTTTCCATGGAAAAATAAATAATTCCATTAGACTTCAATGGTATTTTATTTATTTAAAGTCAATGTCGACCGTTAAAAGCTGAACGTCCTGGTTTTCATTTCAAGGTCAGGCAAAGTGCAATTGGGTTGCCAATAAGGAATTTCCCTGTACCAGCACATCAAGCATTTTGGAAGCTGCCGCCGGAGTGTGATACCAGTACCTCGGAAACAAGGAATCCAATGGTCCTTAGTCGGGTCTCTCCGATCGTGTTCGCATTTGGAGAAAAGACCTGCTCCTGTCCGAACAAACTATAGTAAGACCTACGTCAATGGCGTATTCCCTCTGCGGAAAATCGATGCAGCGTTTTGTGAAATACTTCGGAGCTACTGAACTAAAACAAGCATCTGAAATAATCTTAATAATAAAAACCACATCTACGAGGTCTAGTCCTCTTGGTTGTGTTTCCAATAGCTCCTCAAAATGTGGTAACCATCATTGATAATGTCATGTCGGAGGACAGGAGGTCCACTATTATCTCTATATGTCCATTAATATTTAACGGCCAGCTTTTCCTTAAACACTGAAAAACCCAGTCAAATCGTGTGTATTGAATACCCAATGATAATGAAGGAAGGAATATTTCTATTCTGAGACAAACCACTTTTACCTGCTAGGTATGTGCAGAAAAGTAGACAAAGTACTTCTTAATGATTGAATAGATAGGTACGATTACTAAGTCATTTAGTGGTTGAGTCTCGTGCCGAGGCTAATTGGTTACCGCGTAGTTAAATTAAATCGATTGTAAATGTTCTAATCATCGCAACGGTGGCTGTTGAACTCATCTTAGCACAAATTATTATCAGCTTGTACGTATAACTCCTGCTGTGAGGAACTCGTGGCTAATAATAGCAGCCGCTTGGGCAGATCTTCAGGTTAAGCCGTGCTTGCCTAGGTTGGTGGATAGGTGACCCAATCCACGGAGCAACCTAAGCAAGCCCACCACCCATCACATACCAAGTTTCCCGTGCTTCGGAAAACCCGTTAAGTAAGCCTTGTAGATCTTTGACAGTCGTTATAGGTAGTCAATGACCCGAAAGTCTGACAACCAATCTCTAAGGGGTATCATATTCCCCAGTACTAATTTGGTTCTGGACCCCTTTTTTGTTTTTTCTGGTGGGAAATCATCAAATGACTTCTCCCACTCTGGGCGGAACGGAGGTGTCAGACTTTTACTGACTACAACCCATCCATGTTCCTTCCTTGCCCTTTACGTTCCGGGGCCACGGTATCTCTTTCGAACCGTCCCGCAACCCCGGCAGGCTTCGGCCCTTGCGGGCTCCTCCCGGTTCTGGACCCCTGGAGGTCAGATAGACAGTCGCAACTACAGTACTTTCACAGTTTTTATGTCTTGTGACTGGGACTGTAGCTACATTTAGTTTTCAACTTTGTTTCGACAATTCAAATGTGCTTGTAATTGGCCTACTTGAAATAAATGCTTAGATTTTGATTTTGCTCTATGTACTCGTAAAATACCGGGATTCAGCTGAATCCGGTAAGACTAAGCCGACCCCAACATATTTGGGACAAGGCTGGGCAGGTGATGATTTAAAGTACCTACTGCTAGGACCGACTTCTGGGAGACTGGGAGTGGACTATCATCCTTCAATGCACCAGGGAGGTGTCACATCACATCACATTTCTCTCAACTTTTAGTTCTAGGACATGCCGATTTCCTCAAGATGTTATCCGATGCTGATTTGAAAACAGTGGGTTCTCATTATATCGTTTCTTCGAATCTGTATGCCTGATTGCTGCCATCAAAGTATACGAGAACATTGTTACAGGAATTCGGACGGAACCTGATACCGGTTTAACTCACTTAATGGAGTCCAGTGGTCAGATGTCACATAGAAATAAATTGTAATAACCGTGTTAAAATATCGAGGCATTGTTAACGACGCACCACTTGGTAAAGATAAGTTTAAAAGATTCACTGATCAAATTTTCAATGATCCATGTCTTAAATGTTCAATAGAAGGCCTATTAGTAATTATACCTATTAGTCATTTTAAGTAGGTGCCTATTGTAACAGTAAGTAATTTCTATTGGAATAATTAAGTACTTACACAGTCATTATTGTAACTAGATATAACCGGTTCGTAACACAAGCACTAATTGTATAGAAGTATTAGCATAGGTATTATCTATACACTTACTTAGCAACGTCTAGAACAACGCGCCACATACAACACCACGTGTTGTGGTAGAAAACGTGACTTTCTGTAATGATCTTTCTTGACACGAAGACGATTATGTCAAATTAACAATTAGTGATGTCTCAACAGATCAACAGAGAACTATCACGGGTCAGACGCATCTGAACAGGGTGTGTTCGTTCTTATTGCAAACAATATCTTGGGAATGAACAAGGAACAATCAATAATAGTTACGTGCTGTGGAAAAGTGGAAGATTTTCTGTAGATTTCTGTTACTTGTAACACCGCAATTAACACCGTATCTCACCATTCATTCTCCTGTCCATATGCCAATCTTTTTTGGAGTCCGTGTAGTATAGTATTTATTTTCTTCTTCCATATTTCTCTGTTAGTCGTCATCTTTGTAGTCGACCCCTTTCAGTCATCATCTCTCACACAATCCATTAACCGTGTCACAGATAATATAATACTAGCGTACCGTGTTTTTGGTCTTCCCCATCGCCGCCGTAGAGCTACATTCATAAATGTAGGTACTCAAAACTTTCCTTGCGGAATTTTCTTCATTCCTCCGCATTTCATGCTCGTACCATGACATATGCGCATCGAATACAATAATCAAATATAATATCATAAATAATAATATTAAATATAATGGAATTAGTCCCATTATACCTAAGATTTTAGTCACGTAACACTTGAGAGTCTCTCGAGCAATTGACATTTCTAGGAGGTATATACCTGTCTTTGTTTCTATGAATCTGAGCCTGTGATTGCAATCATTTGCCGATTGTGAACAGCAACCATCGTTTCGTCTCAGGAGTACTATCGGGACCCATATTTGTTAAACATTGGCTTCCAAGAATCGTGCGGGTGTCAGTTTATAAGCCAAACTGTCGGCATAGCGATGTCGTATTGTTGCAAGTAACGTGATCCTCTAGATTAAAGACAGTCCGTAAAAGCGAAACAATAACATCTCAATAGTATCTACAACTTCCTGCATTTTCGTAGTCTCGTCATTTTGCTTTACATGATCCTCAGCATCTAAAAATATCAGCCGAAGAGATCCGTGCTAGGTAGCTCTGCTTACAGGTTCGTGGGTCCCTTCGACTGTTTTTCGCTAGAACTTGCCTGAACAATCTCTCAACATTGGTATGAAAAAAGAAGTTCAGGTATTGGTGCAAAGAGATGTCTTATGTTATTCGTATGACTGAAATTTTCTTATCATGGCAAATGAACGGTTAGATACGCTATGATGTAGATACTTATAGTTGCTTCCTTTTAGCAATTAGAAGTATCTACATCATATTTACGAAAATAAATAGAAGAAATTAATTTTGCACGGAAGCATCTCGATGCATTTCAAGCAATTCTATATAGGTACGATTGGTGCAACGCCGACAGAAGACAAAATGGCAGCCGATCTCTATGGATAAGGAAATAAATAATTTGGTAAAGTATGCAGACCGTTAAGAGACATAGCTTACTTTGCTGACGATGTTTTACGATACCGTCTGGCAGATTATTTTACAGTTTTTTTTAATTACTTTTGCGTGTTTTCTTTGCAGTCGTCTCCGAGTCAATGTATAATTGTCGAGTCCAAAGGTAGTGCTAACTGTAGCACGTGGTAGTGAAATGCAAGATATTATCTTCTTTGTTTATTTTGGTTACTATCTAAAGCTGTGTCTGGATTTCAGTGATAAGCTCTGTTGACTCAAATTATTATCTAATCTCTGTTTCCGCATGAATTGCTTCATCTAATTTGTAAAGGATTCCGCGAAAGATAATTTATAGCACTAATTTTTTACGGTCAAATAGTTTTGTAATTAAATAATCTTCTGGAATAATCTCTTCTTGGAGTTGCTTATTAGTAATTGAATGGGAATGTGATGTGAGTAGGCTTAATCTTATCTCTATGTACATTCTGAAGATTTGTTTGAACAAGGATAGAAATGCATGAGTAATAATAAAACTTAGTCGGAACACCATAGCGAATAGGCTTCATAACCGCAGCTCACCTTGAACTCAGCGGCTGACGTTGGTGTGTGCCTGTTATCGATTTCTTTTTGATTTGTTACACCTATTGTACGTAACCTATTTCAGGTGACCGCTCTTGATTATGCAATCAATGCTGTGTAGTGAGTAATACTGTCGCATAGCAAAACGGGCTCGATGCTTGATAGCAAGACAAGCAGAGTACGACAGCTTTGGCCATGGCATTAAGAGAATCATCATCAAGAATTCAAGATATTGATGACAGTAGACGGTTTGCATTCGGCATTTGGTTTTTAATAACAGTTCTGGTAATTGGTTCAATGAACAGATTATTGGTCCAACCTACAATAAGCAATTTATTTACTACACAAGTAATGACTATCGTCTTTTCAATACAATGATAAAAATAGTATTGTCCATTACAAGAATAGCGTCGTCTTCCTATGCGTTTATGGAGAAGGTCACCAAGGTAACGTGTATGTGCCGTGCCTCCTTCTCGACTACAGATTTAGATCAGTGCATCAGTTATTTGGTATTCTTCAGCCTTCATCAGACTAAAATAAAGTTTGTTTTGATGCATAAGTATTTTTAGCCTCATTTCATAAACGTGATCAGGGCATGGTCTTTATTTAACGATTCACGTGTTTGTTACATTAACATAATAAAATCGTTTTTGATTTATTTACTACGCTAGACGTTCTTTAATATTCTAATGACTTTTCTAGCAATTACTATGACTGTGACGACATACTCAATAATTATTTTCTTTAAACGGAATCTCCTCTCCTTGGCGTGTTTTTAAAGTTTGGATGAAGTTGCTAAATGCTACCTGTTGGGTTGATACACGTGCCAAACTTTGCGGGTGTGTATCCCCCGCCTTCGCCTGCACTTGGATCTGAAAAGGGGACAGTGACGTCGACCTCGACGTATTCAGACGTATCGATAGCTTGGACGCATGCGTAACTATTTGTCGATGTGTGTGTAAAGTGTCTGGTGGAGCACGCGGTCGGAGCGTGCTCCTCTTTCTGTCTCTCTTAAACCATATATCTGCATCCTCTTCTAGTGCGCGCGGCGCGGCCGGGGAGCACCGGTAAGTTTAAAATACCACCGTAGCGAGGGTTAGCGCTCAGTGGTGATCAAGCTGCGCTTCTGTACAGTTGAAAGTCTTGCATCGTGTGACGTTCGCCGAAACTGTTGTGACTACTTTTTTGTATTGTAGATTTGTGGAGGCTGTTACCTAGATTGAAGCCTTGAGTCCCCGTCAGCTACAGCTGTTGCGAAATTTTAATTGAGACTTGGTAAGTTATACATAATTTGGAATGCATGAATTTTACCGAATATGTAAAGCGGAAAAGAAAAGAATTTATTCCAAATAAGGATAGCAGGATCTCAGATAAATCAGCAGCTTGCATTCTGATTTAGCTAACGGTTTATGGGCACGCAGCAAATGGCCGACTTGTTCATCGGCGGGCGCTTTCTCTCTCGACGAGCTCGTTGGCCACTGGCTCAGCTACGCCAGGCTAAACTAAATCACTTTCCATTGCACTATTACTGCTTTTTGTGGCGCCTATTATTTATATGGCGATTACTATTTGGGTGGCGCCTACTATTTCATTGGTGCCTCCTTCTAAATTATGTTTCTCATCTTATTCTTTGAAAGTTTTGAATTGGCCATATTCATTAGAAAACTCCCAAAAATTCAAAGAATTTTATCATCTTAGGCAAGAAACCTGAACACATTGTTTTTGTACTTTCCTTTTTTATTGTAACAGCACGTTTCCAAGTTTTATTCACAAACCTCATCCACTTACTGGAGAATGTTTTACTAATATTACGCTCGGCTGACTGCGTTTACTGTGTGATCCTTTGAATCGTGTCGCTCAAGTTTGGTATTCAATAGTTTTTTCTCTACTTTTACCTGCTCCCATGAGAAGCGAGGGTTACTTTTTTACCATACAATGACAATCGACAAACAGGTTATCCTCCGAAACAAGATTTTTTTCCTTATCAACATCCAGTAGCGTTACTACATATAGCATAGCAACAATAAAAAATCAGTCATGTAATTAAAATTGCTGCGACAGGAAAACCATTAATTTAATAAACTGAAATTCCGCGATAACCGTATTTGCATTTCGATAAATTCGGGATCCCCCTATTTGCACAGTTTAAATATGGTAAGACAGGTGAATCACCTTCCTTTCAGTCATTCTGTACATGGAAAATTTCCACCAATTGAAATAACTTGGTGTCCTTCTGACGTTTTTACGAATTCAGCTGGTCAAGTTTCCTTACAGCTGGGGCCTAATTCTGCTATTTTAATAAATTCGTCACTCCAACACGATTCCATTCTCATCCCATTGTCATTTTGCTTAAAGTTCGTAATCTGCTAAATTCACAATGGTCGGTCAATGGTCTCGTAATAAAATTGTGTTTTAAAGGCATTTTCGTGTTGTCATTATTATAAAACCCTTAGTACAAATGGTTTTCGAAATCTACTACTAAATGCGAACATTTATTCATGCCAGATTTCATGTACGAGATTAATATTCTATGACATTTCTTTCAATGGAGTGTCAGTGGTTGTTCATTGAGAAGTCATAATGGCGCCATTAAGATAGTAGAATTAACAAACTTGTCAAAATTTGACAGAACTTAATCATTATGAAATCAATGATCGAATACTCTGACACTTTTGTAATAGCAGAATCGAGGCCCTGCTTATATGAGGAAGCAATATGACCTAGACCACACAGATGGTACAAAAATAAATTCCATGAATAAAATCAACACTGATTTTAAAAAATGGGAAACAAAACAAAACAGAAAAAATGCTGTTCTAAATAAATCAGATTACGGAATCTGGGTCGACGCTGTCAAAAAGTTTGCGCAAAGAATAAGCTATCATGAATAATATCACAAATCTAGAAGATTCGGACGCAATTAAAAATGAACAAGTAGAAAAAACGTGTAAATCATAAAACGCTTCTGAACATTTATTTGTTTTACAAAACACGTGAACGTCCATTGAATCTATTACCCAACGTTGCTCGTTATGAAACAGACGTAAACTCGGATAACGGTACGATTGAGAATGAGGAAACGAAATACACTCAATTATACAAATAATACCAAATATCGAAATTTTGTTAAGTCTCCAAATCCAATCAGAAGTCTTGTTAAAGATATTTTTTATGATGTAAGATGGGGGCAATTAGACGTTTCATTTAGCGGTTAAAATAGACTTAATGCTTTTGTCAATAAACTTGTAACCTTCAAATTTTCCTCATTGTTTTTTGGTTAATTATTCAATTTAGAGTCTTCAGTAAAGACGGACTGAGTCTATTAGGGATATTACTTTTTCTTATGGCTTTCTAGTGCACTTCGGTAATGATTCAATGATTGAACCATTTGTGTCCTTTTGTTGATATTATGATACTAATAGAGGACAAGAGAGCAATTGATCTACTATTAAATAACGATCGGACCATTTATCTGTAATTATTACATCTAATAACAGACACCTAGGTCAAGGAAGCCAAAGGAATGTCGCGATTTCTAAGATAGCTGCATAAATTAATAAAGAAAGTTAGAAATTTAGGTTATTGGGGAATAAATTAATAATTTTAAATCTTCTTTCGCAGATTTGAGAAGTATTGAAAGAAGATAAGATGCTCGCCAGCCCAGCAATGGAAATGCAGTCAGAGGAGACTCCTTTGGCCCTGCAGCGCCTGTGGAACCTTACCCGCGCGCGTCTTGCTGGCACTTCCACCGCTCTTGATGTGGAACTAGCTTTTGGAGAATCTTTACCACCGGCTCAGGTAAATACTATGTCAGATTTCAGAAGACTTCGTGTTTCCCAAACCACCGAAAAAAATCTGCGAGTTGTGAAAGAAAACGTTCCAACCAAAAAATGCAATGCCCATTATGAATACATCTTGAAATCTCAGCTTTAGAATTTATATTTTGGTTCGACAAAAAATATTTCAGTAAATTGGTTACAAAAGTTAACAATTAGGGATTACGAAACAAATGTTGTACAAGTGTTTCATGATGGTGACTTAGGTACTCTTGCTTACTAAAATCAATTTCATGGCATAGGTACGCTATTAAAATATGAAGCTTCTGAAAATAAAGCAGAAAAAAAATCAAAGAATCTGCAGTTTAAAGGGAATATTCCTAGATAATAGATTCTTATTCAATTAATCATGATAATTTATACAGACATAGTTTATATACGTACAATTAAACAGATAATTATGTGACTGTATGTATATGTACAATCACGCAGTAAGTCAAGGGCTAATGTTATGTCCTCTTTTCTTATCAGTAATATACAAAGATACGTTTTTCTCCATATTTCATTCAAGATAACTTCCTATATCTTACACAGTAAATAAATGAATCATGGAATTGTATATGGCATTTGTCATTTTGTTGTAGGAGTTTGAGGGTACGCCGAAAGCTTCGTTCCCTGCTCCTAGTGACTATGAAAGCGATGGTGAAGAAGCATTCCCGGAGTTAGAAATTCCTGTAAGTATACCTATCTACAAACATTTTTCTTTTCAAATCTAGAGCCAAATCATATGGTACACGATGCTTGGCAAAATCTTGGCAAGATATTTAGGGCGTGGCCTGACGGAAGAGTTTACGTAGGTACAAGTTACAACACAAACGACGTCGAATTTATAAATAGTGTTTCGATTTTCATGAAACTCAAGTCAACGAGCTTCTACTACGTTCTCGGCTTTCTTATGTTTGGTAAACATACGACGGATGGAGGCGGCAACGAAATTGTTTGGAATCTCATCATTTACAACAGATTTGTTAGTCCGGTGTTTACTAATTTCGTAAAGTATGTCACACGTTTCTCATTTCACACGTTTATCGCTTTATCAACGTCGTAAGACGTCACAGCGACTCCCCCGCGTCTAGACACCGGTGTAGTTAGATAATCGTAATTGATAACACCTCTCTGAGTGAGCATCGTCATAAAATTAGTCGTAGACAAACATTCCATGCAGTTGACTGTCTTCAAATTGATTTGGCATTTATCACGCTTCGCCGTCTCGTCACTCAAGCGAATGAAAAGGTTGATAACGTAAACTTGCTAGGTTTCCGACGACATCTTTTCGGAGGTCGTAGCCTTCATGAATGAATTAGGACGCGGGCCTCAATAAGAAGCTATATCGCTTCCTGTACCAAACAATCGCGTAGGCGCAGCGGAATTCGTAGCGATCACTACTAATAGCCGAAATAGCTCGAAGGAAATGCCTCTAAAAATAAGTTGAACATTATCTCCGGTCGAATGGACTTTGATCCTATTTGATAGATGCGATCAACAAATCAATTTGACTTGATTGCCGACGCACAAACCATTACTTATATGACATGAGTTGCTTTTGTCCACCCCATGTCACGCTAATGGCATTCAATAGGCTTCAATCATGGTTTCAATTCGAATTCAATGATAGTGTTGTAGATATGTTCTGTAATAATATATTACTATACCTTTTTAAATGGTGATTGTTATTCACTGACTTGCTTTTCTGTCATTGGCAGCTTTCACAAGGCTAAATATTTCTTCCTTTTACAAATTATGCAACCAAACAACGTTTGTTGATTGACACGGGCGGAAATAAAAGTAAACAACAACTACGACGTAACTTTTTCATAATTACACGGTATTTGGCAACTGTTTGTGAAACATCACATGGGCGCTTAAGCATTGCCAACTGGGTGCAGGTATAGCTAATGTTCAGGCTTGATTCCTTTATTGTTTCATCTAACGGCCGGTAGGTCGGTCATTGTACTAATTAGGTAAAATAAATATAATCGGTAAATAAACCGCTGAAATGCTTGCATTCAAAGTACAACAAGATGATCACGAAAATTTTGAAGAAGTGTTCGAAGATCCAGACTGGTCTGAAGTACGATAATGCGAATAAAGTGACATGTGTCGGATTGTCTATTAACGGTGTAGTAGAACGCAGTAATAATAATGTGTTGTCAATTTTGTAGGAGGCAACCGATGTCCTCAGCAAGGGTATCTGGTCTGAGAATGCTTACAATAAGGAGGTCCTGTTGGATGCGAGCACGCTGGGCGATGTCCCCGCCGTGTACCGCGTGCCGGTGCCCGCACCGCATCAGATGCCCGTAATTGGCGTGTACATCGACCCCCGCGTCAGAACCGGCTTCCGTTACAAAGTCAGACCCATGCAGGTGAGACCAGTAATGTAATTTATGTCTAAACATTGTCGCAAATACATACTCGACTCGCGATCTGTAGGAAAGGGTCTCATTTATCCTTTGGAAGTGTTGATGATTGCGTTAACTAACCAAATGCACGCAATCCTCCACATTTCGAAGCTTATAAAAAAGAGGCTAAAGTAAATATCAAACAATAAAATGATGACCATTCCTTACATGATCACAATGAATGTTGCTTACCCATCGACGAATCTATAATGTGAATGAATCTGGAAACGCTTTTGTATCAACATTGTCGAGCTCCCCTTGGGAATCAAACAGAAAAAATAGGAAGATCCATAAAATCGGGCAAAATTATTTGAAACTGGACTGCGAAAGAAACGACTATGTCGATGAAAGAATACTATATGAGTTGAATTTGGATAGTCGTAATAGCAGCTTTAGACATGCTATCGTGCTAAATCTTTTAACTTCGTGATAACTATAATACTGTTAATTAATAATAAAGGACTTCTCCTTTCTTTTGATTTTATTAACAATGCCTATCAATTTAGCGAAACAAACTAAGTAAATCGGTTGTGGTTAGATTAGAACATTTTTGCAAGAATAATCCTTTTCAGAATCAAGAGGATGGTGAGTTTCTTCAAGTCTTACAAAAATGTTCATGGAATTAACGAAAATTCTTGATGAGTAATTGGCTACTTTTTCATGTTTTACTGTAAATTGTAAGATAAATAAAAGGACACATTTATATGAGAATTTTCGCGAAGTTCCATTGTACATAGCCAAAACCGATATGTTATATACTTATTAATAATTAGTAAGTTGTCTTTTATTAACTTTTAAAACAGAGCGCGATCCATAAGGTTGTCATAGAAGTGCTTTATAATTTTGATGCACAAACATTGAAAATCATACACAAAGTTATACCGTATCTATTATTCTGTCTACAAAATACTACAATTATACAATACATTAAAATGCAGTATTTAGCTTATAATGAAAATGTCTTTGTATTCATGTTCTCATTTTTTAAAGCAGTTTAATATTGTAATGGCAACCTTATGTCTGATGTCTAAAGAAGCTGTTATAGGATCTTTATATTGATTGGCCTATCTTTGTGCAAATCGAATTCTAGAACATTCGCTAGTCGTATTCAGCAGTCCAGGGGAATTTGGAAAAATTAGAATATTGGGGAGTTAGTTCAGTGAGTAGCGGTGTCCGTTGCTGACATTTCCAGAGTGAAAATATCATCAACGATCAACACTGTTGACTTGCGTGATTTGCCACTGGTTGTGTGCACCGTTGTAGGCGATGGTATGTGGATCGTCCAGTTTTTCAGACCCTCGCCCAGAGCGGCGTTGACATACAAACTTCAAGAAACCGGCAGAGACCCGACAGGTCCAACTGACATACTGGCTGGCAGCATGTTATGTTCATAATAGGTAAACCATAAGTATCATTCATAAGGGCGTTACGCCATTGTTAATCATATCAATGTTCTATTTCAAAAACTTACTTTTTGGTGGTCTTGATATGATTATTTTTTCATTTCATCGTGAATGCAAATATGGGATATTATATCAATTTATTCATAATAATCATATTTTACTCGCATTTTTAATACAAGCACTTGTAATTTGATGACCCGGAAAAATAGTCATAACTGATCACGAACTTGATTTTGAGAAACAATAAAAAAATGTATCAGTTATTAAATAGCGAAATGTAAATAATTTTCTTCTTTATTTATTAACTAAAATAAATCATTTCATACATTAGTTGAATGAAGTAAGAAGTAAAGTAATACGAATCTTTAGTAACTTAAAAGTAACTCAATGAGTAATGTAGGCTTTAATTTTCCAGGCTCTGGAAGCCCCTCCCCTATCGGTGAAGCCGAGGTACTTGTTCGGAGGGAAGGCCCTCACTCTGCAATCAATTGGCCGTGGATATGCCCGCCGCCTAACATTCGAGCCCGTTGGATCCAAACTCAATGAGAATGACAACTACTTCTGGACTGACTCCAGGCCTGAAGGATTTGTGTTTGAGATCGAGGCCGTGTCCATTGGAGATAAGTTCACGATCTACGATGCTAACCATGAACCTCAGGGTATTCTGGAAGTTGTTCAGCAGCAGGTATTGATCAATTTATTTTTTTTATGGAGTAAACTGAAATGATTAACCTAAATTATTAGTTTCTAACCGACTCCTTCGCTTTATTTTCAGAAACCTCAAATTGAAATTGAGCAGAAGGTTCACGACAATGGATCCATTGATAAGAAAGTTAAAATCAACACCCTGTGCAAAGTGGAGTGGTACGAAAACGACGGTGCTATTAAATTGGTGCCCGTGACTGGTGTGGCTATCTTGAAGAAGAACAGAGGAAACGCCACCGTGTCCAGGGTGCTCAACGTCGCCATCGGCATCAAACAGCTCAGGAAGGGTTATGAACTCAAGCCTGGCATTGAATCTTCCTCCAGAAGGGTCACCGTCAATGGTGGTGATATTAAAGACATTCCTTGCCAGTATTGTATTGTTGGCTTAGAGAAATATGAACTGCCCGCTATTGGTAATTATTATTTCTATACTTTCTCCTATTACCATTTTTTTTTGCTGTTGCAAGACATCATACTAAAATAATAATTTTTATTTTTATTTTAGGAACGTTCGTGGATCCTCGCATCATTCCAGGTTTCTACTACCGTGTCAAGCCGTCCGGTAGCAGGAGGTACCTCTTCGAGGGTCGCAGCATGCTGCTGCAGTCTGTGGGCATGGGATACGGAAAGCGCATCACCTTCAAACCCGACACCCTTAACGCGCCAGAGAACTACTTCTGGTCGGATTCACATCCTGAAGGTCTTGGTTTCGAAACCCGGGCCATTCATCCGGGCATGAAATTCTCAATCACAGGAAATGGGGTTAGTAGTCAAACATCTTGCTTACTCGAAATAATTTCTGGTACGATCACTGTGATGTTGCAATTGCATTTCATCCAATACGTGTTTGGCACGTCAGAATGATAAATAAAAGCTGGTAACACCCCCTTGGCGAGTGGCCATTATAACCCAAACGTGTTCAGACACAGATCATACGATATATTTCTTTCTGACTGATTTGTTTACTTTTTTCTATTTATAGTGGTGTCAAAGTTCAAGATACTTTGGCAGAAGGACAATTTCTAATTACATTTTACTTTGGCTTCAGGCCAAGAAAATGGGAGTTGATTAAATAACCTTGGCGGTTGTTTTAGGATTTGTTTCTATTTATACTGACGTTATTTGTTTTGTTTTGCAGGGTCTATTGGGAGAAGCTAGCGTTTTCCGCGCAGATTTGCCCCAGGCTGAAGAAAAGACAGATTACGTAGATGTTCCAGGGAAGCGAGGAAAGGCAGTTGAGAAATACGTTCATGTGGACGTCACATGTCATGTGAAGCTGGCCACCACAGGTGGTGGATCCGCAGACTCTGAGGTGCATCTTATGAAGGTGTCAGGAGTGGCCCTGGTGCGCAAGGAGCCAGGCCAGGCTGTCGCCAAATTAGTGAAGGTCTTCAACGTCGGCTTGGACTCACAGTTGAATCTGTTGTTCGCGCACTCACAGACCGAGCTCACTTTCCATCCTCTGCCCTAAATAAATCAATCAGGTCCGAATGGTGTTGCAATACCTGTGACGGCAGTCGTCTCACATAGAGGTATTGTAATACTAAAAACCTACCAGGCGCGACATAGGTTTCGTCAAATGCCAATCGATTGGTCTCGAGTCTGCAACCGAGAAATGGTCTGAATGTTAGACTGATGCTGCTTGCGATTCGGTTGTATACTCGTTTCAGCTGTTAGCTGAGAAATATCTACGAGCTACTCGTCATCAAGCTCAAGTTATATACCATCACCGCTGCGAAGACTGCTATAGTAACGACACAAATATAGGCTGCTATCAATAATGGGATAGACACGTCAGTGAAGTTTCTTGGTGGAGTCTACAGCCTTCGACAAAATCCTAAGGCAATTTGTGTCGGTAATTGAAGTTACTATAAGTACTTTCCAAAAGCAAGGATTGATCAGTATTTTAATTTAATTCATTCGTAATTTGTTAATTTGTAATTCAATCACAATCAAATTGGAATTTTGAAATTTTGTACCGGAGAGAGTAGTAAAAGACTAGTTTCTAATGAGTTATTTACCATAACGGGACATAATTTTATTTTTATTATTTTCTTCTCGAATATTGTAATACATTAATCAATAAATCAGCCTATTTGATTGAACCCTTATTTTATTTTATTTTCCCGAAGAATTTAAGTATTCCGAACACAGAACCCCGAATCTTATGCAGGACTAAGGGCCTGCGCAGACGAGGGACGTTTGTCCTCCAGATAGAAATTACTGTTCCTTTTCATTGGTTGTTGTGTTGTTTTTACAGCTTTTGGTTGACATCCATTGGTCGTTGTAAATTGTTCACGGACAAATTGTCTATCGTCAGCTTATAAGAAAAAGACTAAAATAAAGGTGAAAATTTAAAATGACCATACGATTTATTTTGACATACTAAAACGACTGAGCATATTATATTATCATTTAAGATGCAACTAGACATCTTTTAAAGATACAGGGAACTACTCAAAGTTTACTATAAAATGCTGTAGATGACTCTGTTCAAGCTACATTAATAATGATCTATACACTAGATGGCGTTGTTAGCAACAATGACGTGGTGGGAGTCCGGCTTGTCCGACACAACAAAATTCAGCAGTACTTCGGCAGATGGCGCTATTCCAAAGTTGTCGAATTTTATGAGTTCAGCGCCTCTACCAAGATCGCGCTCCCGAGCGGCGAGGCGTGTAAAACAAGTTATGACTACGTAGAGACACAGATACGAACTGAGTTTGCCGGGAACGAATATTATACCTGACTCGGCCGGCGGACGGCAACCGCGCTGGGGGTCTCAACGTCGTACGACGCAACTATACGAAAGTCGCGATGTGCCAAATATTAACTGGGAGACAGTGAATTGGTGCGAATACACGATTTATAACACGAATATATTTCGAACGGTGAACACCATGGCTGAAGTTAGGTGCGCTAGTGTTTTATTAATGTGCATTTTATACAGTGTCACAAGTTTTAATCTGGAACCGAGAATCCCTGTGATAAAGTTCGGAGAGCCAGGCTCTTATTTTGGATTTTCTGTTGCGGAACACCTCACCGTCAACGAGGATGGATCTAACATAAGTTGGTGAGTGCTGATCTGATCTTAGCGCAACTTATCTTGCAGTAATGAGACGTTATGATGTCATATGCGAAGGTCGCCGCCTTCCACATGCTCTATCGGTCTGTTGATCTTGCTTCTTTGAGCGTAGTGTACGAAAACTTATGTTCGAGTGTGATATGAAAATTATCAGAAATGCTTATCAAGAATTTATGAAGCCATTGTAATTTGCAGTACTTAGGTATAACACGCTAAGCTTGATAAGTAAACTTGTTCAATGAGTTACATTTTATGTAACTTGTTGGAACTTTGTTTCTAAAACAAAGCTGAGAAAATATTCACGTGGAGATTTTCAATTCACAAGGAGGTACTTTAGTCAAGGAGCACTTATCAACCTTGAGACAATAGCCTTTAAAAATACCTACCAATGGTACAATGGTCAATGGTTACAGCTTAAACTTGAGCGGAACTGATCAACAAAAAGGTGTCTCCTGGCGTAAGCCCTGTCCCTACCTGTCGTACTGGGTGCATTATAAAGGAGTCAGAAAAAGTACTTACCTGAGATGTTTGGGGCAAACAAAAACATTTCCATATTCATTTATAAGCCTTAAAGAGAGAAAAGAGTCAATACCACGAAGTATTTTTAATTAAAACGAACAATAAGTCGTGAGAGTACGGTCTACAAAACAGTGAACGATTTTGGCAATTCTGCAATAACATATTATTGGCCAAAGTTATTTCACTAATAGTTCTTCCGTATTCTTTATCTGCCTCATGAATGGATACGCATATAAACAGTGGAATATATAATGAATGAGCGGAATACATCTCGAGCAGGGCTGTGACCTAGTGCGCAGCGGCGCCAGGCCGAGCATTGCACTCACAGCGAAGCTAATTCTGCATCATCTCGTGCGTACACGAGAGATGTCATCATGTCACTGATACTGATCCATGTGTCACTGATGTCACATCACTACTGCGAACTCTCAGATAGTGTAGTATTGAGACTTGTTGTCGGATGTAGCAGTGAAAATAGTTTGCGAATTTAATTCACAATTCCTTTGAGTGAAGATGGCAATACATTGATCGGAATAGAAGACGTTCTTGTTCGTCCAAACAAACTTTAGCATACGTTGAACTTTTCGACAAATTATAGTGTGGTAAAGGTCTAGATTAGGCTTCGGGCACTTCATTGTACGATATGAGAATTACCTACTAAAATATTTGAGAGCCAGCACAGTTGATATAAAGGCAAAGTTTCTGGATGATTACCTACAGCAAGATCAAACAAAACAAAAATTCGCATTCGTTACTGAATTGTGAATAGTTAGACAACTTCTCTTCTACTTTTTAATTTGTTCCAAGAACAGAATTTTAGCTGTCGGTACATCGTGCATCGTCTAGATCGAAACCATCGCTGTCATCATTGCGAGCGATTAGGGTCGTCGCCAAAGGAATTGTTCCAGTTGCCAGGGCGGAAATGCACTTGGCTCATGAAACCAACTCGTGCATTATGGATACAAGATGTGTAAACTCATATCGAAGATTATTTGGCATTGGTAGGAAATACAACTTTCGTTTCTAGGGTATCTTTTAATATTTCTGACTAATGCTTTCGGTTTCATTGGTTTGGTTGTTCAAACATAGATTTCCGTTAGGAGATTAGCGTTCCACGGATGAAATTCCTAGTAATTGCTGTCTCATAGTTACACAATGACACATCATGTTTCATAGACACTCGATATTGATGAATCGACAAGGAAAAATATTAAAGCAAATCATGAACGTGGTTTGAGTGCGATTCTGTTGGGCGATCGGAGTATGACCTACTAAGAAAGGGGCGCCAGACGGAAGAAGATGAGGTTTGCTCAAAGACTACATTGTACAAACATTTCCTTATTGTTGACGTAGTCATACTCATACATTTATCGATCGGAAATATCGACGAATTGGCACTAGTAATTAGAAAGTCTAACTCTAAACACTGAATACGTAAATAGCTATTTGATGTGTGTGCCGACGCAGTAGTTATTTACTTACTCAATCTTAGTCAGCTAACGGTAGTTTCAGTTGAGTTTTTGTTTCAACACATCAACGTAAATCGCTGTGCACGGTTTATTCAAGAACATTTTGATTTTCGCTACATGTAACGTATTGCTTCGTTTTAAGGGGTAATTTAAGTTTCAACTTAAAGAGTTCAAGGAACTTTTCAAGAGCAGATACCTATTATCGAAAAGGAAATTAAGGAACGCAAGTCAGGATGAGTCACAATTTCAGTCTCGATTACTTTTCACTAGGCTAGCTCAAGTGTGTCTAAAGCTGGAACAGATCCAACGTCTCCCCGCGGGTGGCGGACTGTCGCTGGCGATATATCCTCGACC
Organism: Xestia ashworthii; assembly: GCA_950022955.1. Classification (NCBI taxonomy): domain Eukaryota; kingdom Metazoa; phylum Arthropoda; class Insecta; order Lepidoptera; family Noctuidae; genus Xestia; species Xestia ashworthii. Next base: position 9,765,764 of record OX465562.1, on the reverse strand, counting down.
CACTCTTTATTTATATCCTGACCGAGATGTCACTGAGCTTGAATTCGCCAAATATTTTATCCTACACGTTCTTTTACTTCGCACCTAAGATTCAAAATTGTTCAGCAAAACTTTAAAGCACGTTTTATAGTCCCAAAATTAATTTTGTCTCGGTTTTACCAATTGGCGTTATCTGTCTGATTGTTCTAAGATCTTGACGCGAGCTTTTTTTTTTAAATGGCGGCGTTGTTTTGTTTTAAACGGATGTCAACGCACAAAAAAGGTTCAACGAAAAGTTCTATGAGAACCTAATGTTTTAATTGAGACGCACATGGAGGATTCATTAAGGATTAGGTACTATGTGTCTTCCTCCTATGTGTGTTTTTGTTTTATTACTTTGATGAAGAGTTCATGCTCATGTGTTTCAAAAATAAAATGATGCGATAAAAACATAGTTATTGTTCCCGGTCGGAATATTTGTTTCAGAAATTGTATCTTTTAGGAAATTTTAACAGCATAAAATCTGTAAAATATTGCCCCCATATTGATAGCTTTGAAACCGAGGGACGGGCCGATGCAAGACAAAATATTTGTATTTTCTTATCGATACCCACTTTTATTGACAACACCACGTTTACAATATAGACGTTCATGTTGTATAAATCACGTTATCAGATCACGTATTATTATCATCTCTGTCTATACTCAGATCGTAAAGTGCAAACACTATGTTGACACAGACATAGTATGTAAATACTAGGTCATAGACTGTCGAAAAGTAGATAGTTCGATTACTTACGGGCCACAACCAGTTGTTTAAAAGCTTGGCTTTTATGTACTTAATTTAATTTAACCCACAGTTAGTACTACTGGCCGTTATCGAGGCTATATTACAAGATTATGTGTGCACCCCGTCATTTCACAAATAAATAACTTTATGAATACGAAATAATGCTGACAATTTTTTATACTTACAAATGTAAGAAGGTTTATCCAAATAGGTTTACGAAGCGCTTACGACATAATTTTCTTTAACTTCACGTAGGTACTTTTATGGTGTTATGGAGTAAGCGCAGACTATCCCGTATTCTCACATTCCATGAAAGTTTCTTGCACATTCATCAATCTTTATGGATGCCAACACCATAAATAAAGGTTAGAATACATCTCAGTTCTATTCACCGTACTTTATAGTTGTGAATGTAAATGCACGTACTTCGAATACGGACTCAACTCCCAAAGCTTTTGAACTAATACCTTGTACTTACGTGGGAGTTATACGTAACTTTAGTAGTTTACACACAAATAGAGACATTTTCTCACCGTTCGACGTGATATTGTACGTGTTTGTTTATGAAAATACGTGTTTTTGTGCCCTTCCAAATGTATACAGATTTTTATTGTGTTTGGATGAAAAATAACTGGTCTGTAGTCCCTAGTTTTGACTGTGAGAAGGTAATAAACGCTTCAAGTCTTTTTGACACTCAATTTACGTTTTATATCGTGTAAATAAATAAGTTTTATTTTGTATGTAAATAGTAGTTAATGACGTGCGTCTCGTTTCAATAATCCCGTGGCTATGAGTGGGGCTGTTCCCCCGGCTCTTCCAATTAAATTGTTCACACGTCGAGCACAGCGGGGAGTCAGTAACGATGCTACTCTGATGAGTGTCTTTGGACCAATGCGGGAAATTCAATAACATAAATATTTGAAAAGCGATTTGTTACAATTTAAATTTATTTGTATGCGGTTTAGTTGTTTGAATAGACTTTTAGTAAGTAGTGTAAAGGGACACTGAATGAATCACAAAAGAAGTCAGAAATTGGTGAACGTGGTGAACTTCTAAAGCTATGAGATGGTCGCATGTTGGGTGGCAAAGTAAAAGCGCGTACAGCTAAAGTTGTTACGGCAAATAAAGTGATTTATGTATTTTTCATTATTGATGTAAAGGCTCCAAGATGCTTGTATGGTTATTGCCTATTACAGCGATGAACGCGATCACACAAAAAATCTTGAGCTGCTTCCACATTCCTGATTATCGGCTGAGCTTGACTTAACGTGAAGCTCCAATTATGGCGTTTACCCATGATTTACGAGACGTTGGAGGTAGACTATTTGTCCATGGTGTTATCTACGTAATCGTTCTAACATCGTCATAATGGTGCCTGTAACTGGCCGTAACTCCAGAAATTGTGTTCCAATTATCGGAAGCAACGGCAGCTTCGGTTAGTTCTTGTTTATTTACCGCCGGTATTTATAAACTAGCAGTAAACTGTCCGGCACGACCGGCGACTGTCAAAAATAAAATGTCCAAACAAACTAGAGTCAGGTGTGGAATTTATTGGTTATTTGAAATATCTCCAGGATCTTTATGTGTAGCAGATGATCCTTTATCCTGTTCTTATGTAAATATGTATTTGTATAATGTTATGTATGTATGCGTCGTCACGGCTTCTCGTAACGGGATAGACAGAATACGAAGTGAGGAAACGCAGCAGGTTTGTCGTAGCTCTGTGGGCTCGGTAATAAGATGTCGGCTTTGAGATCGTAAGGTTGCATGAAGTGACAACTCGCTGGTCTGTCGCCGGGAACCACGATTGCCATCCGTTTGTCTGTCGATTCTCACAACTTTACTAAGCATTGATGGTTAGATCAAACTGGTAGTTTGAAGCGCGGAAAGGAGTCGGTCGAAATGGTTTAATGGCTTGTGAAAGATGGCGGAAAATATGCGTGGGATAGAAAGATAAAATGGAGAAAAGTTTAAATCTCATTTAAAGTACGTGATACGAGTTCCTCCAGAGATCAAAATGATGTAAATAAAAATGACAAACCTGTTAATCATCATAAGAAATTGCCTTAGAAATGAAGGAGGTACTTACATAAAATAGGTCGCATATTCCAGTTAGTACTTAAGATAGCGCATACTATGCGAGTCAGCTACAAGTAATCATGCTATGCAAATTAGCACTCACTAGATAAATAGCGGCATGCACTCCCATTGATATTTAAATTGTACAATAATTTACCGTTAGGTAATTGTTGGCACCAACTTGATTTTGTTCCCAATGGTACCAATTATTGTATCAAATGCAATTAAAACTAGGATTAGCCAATGTTGCGGTTACAATCGTAGTTATTATCAATGTGACAGATCTAATTCATAATTATTATGTGCGGTGCAACAATTTGTTCAGTTAGTTTTGAGATACTGATCGGTGGACCTACAATACCTCGGTTGAATGTATACCTTAGGGGACTATTTAATTCGTTGGCGGAATCTAATCGAACGACTAGGCTTATGACACTTAACATCACAGAGATGTACCTTATAGAATCTCACATTTCGCCTGTTATGTTTAAGTCCCATGTAGGTAATTGGGGGTGAGCTTATTGCCATCAACCGGGCACAAACCCCGACTCCGTGGCTGCTACTGAGAAATTCCTGATGGAAAAACACAATAACAGTTCCGGCCTGGGAATCGAACCCTAGAACTTATGCTCAGAAGTTGCGCTGTAGGCTCTAGACATTTGTGTCTAAACGAAACGTAGATCGTACAAATCTCTCCATATAATTTTTCCAAACACCTGACAAAGATTTTCTTTTCATGCGTGTGATATTTGACTGTTGCACTTCAAAAATGAGGGTGACCGCTTTGTCCGCTTTGAAGGTTCAAAATCGTGTGCAGTTGAGCTTAGCCTTTTCCTGGTTCAACATAATGACACTCCACATCACCCCATGTTTCAGTAACAAAAGAGAAAATCAAGACCCTTATCCTACGGGCTATGACTCTTCAAGAACATGAATAAACAAATCTGGAACAATAGCATCTGAAAGTTGGCTACAAAGTTGGTAGTGAATTCTTAGATGCCAGTTAGTAGAAGTGATAAAACTATTGGTAGTGAATTCTTAGATGCCAGTTAGTAGAAGTGATAAAACTATTAAGTAACTGAAGTACCTACGCAATATATCTCATCCTATAGGTCATTGAAACTAATCTGCCAAGCAATTTGACGAATTGCAAGATTTATTTCTGTGATTCACTGATGATTTGACAGAAACACAAACCATAGCCTAAATTACTGCAAATCAAAACCAATGTGCAAACAGAGTGACTGTTGGAAAATAAATCCATGAAATAGTGAAAATTAGGTGTTAACTTTGTAGCAAAGAATGTCCCACTGCTGGGCAAAGGTTCTTTCTTCCTTCGAGGTACTCTTTCCCCTTGTCACCTCAACCATCTTTCGTGCCGCTTTCCTAGATTAGACTCGGCGGCGCCGTCCAACCTCAGGCACATAGCGTTGAGACCATAGAAATATAAAAACAGACTTCAAACTTCTTTATTAGGTATCTATGGTTGAGACTAACTTAATATCCGAAAAACATGGACAAATCTGCGGTCAACAGCTAGTGCATAAGATACAAAGATAAAGTCAGCTTAGACATATCAGATCTGAAGATATAACATAAATCGGTGCACATACATTGTTATTAGACTGCGTATTTCTGAACGCTGCGCGCTGTGAATAGAGCGCCCACATTCGACTCGTATTGTTTATTGCAGATATGGAAGATAACATTTAGATTCCATTTGAGATTGTTGCCATACTATTGTGTGTTTATCAGGCTATGTAACTGTTGCACGTAAGAAATTGAGTGGACTGCGTTGTTTCTGATTTTGAAAATGAAATTCTGCAAATACTGTGGGTTATAATTATTAAGTATTTTTGCATCATTCCATAAGATACTTTATACACGAAAGGAGGATGGTCTGGAAATGAGGTAATTTACCTTCCACTGCATCTTATTTTATCATAAAATTTGTCGTGATGTTAGACTGTGCGGATATTTCAGCAAATGACATCGCCTTGGCTGATAACGATTATATTTGAACTGCTGAAATAAAGTTTTACAAGTCTCCCCTTTAATCTGCTTTTGACTAAGACCGCATCTAAAATAAGACACGTCCTAGCACACCTGTAAATTATCGTAGATTTATTCCAAGATATCGAAATTGAAGGAATGTCCGACAGGCTTTCATTACAGTCGACAATAAAACGGACGAATACGAGACATAGGTAGTAAACAATCCAAGATCAAGTAAGAGCACGGGCCAGTACGTCCGCCCACCTTGCGTAGGCGCCGGGCCTGACAACTGCGCAGTCGTACTCAACCAGTCCTCGAAGCCTCGAACCTGCACCAACCTCACATGAACAACTCAACATCGACTTATTCAAATTAACAAGCTCAAGTAGAGCAATGATCACCAAGCTCAAAATGTCGCAATCTCCGGGTAATTATCGCTGTATATGGCTATTATCGCCTTAATAACCGCTTCTGACATTATACCTGAGTACCATAATTGATGGTTAAGATTTAAGACATATTTTATTTGAGTAAAGTAAGTTAACGCGGTGCGCATGCGGGAAGCGTTTTAAGTACCGGTTAGTTGATAATAAAACTTAATTAAAATGTGAGTTAACTGTACTGTTGACTTTTGACTTGATTGTGGTAGTTATTATTAATGTAAACAACACATCAGAAGTGCATAAAATAAATAAAGTGCGGAAAATAGTTTGTGTAAGAAAGTTATGTATACTTATTATGATAAAACTTTTTTTGCAAAAAATAAAACCGACTTCAAAAAAAAACAAAAAAGTGACAAATACTTTAGCTTCTGAAGTCGGTGACAAAAAATTAACTCAATCAAACAAAGGTCAAAAAAGTTTTTATTTTTCACTTTTTAGTGGTTTACATGTGTTTGGTACACATGGAAAGTGCATACCGTTACAATTACAACAAGCCCAAACACGACTAGGATACATTGTCTCATTATGGAGTTCCGTGACTCTTGGCTTCATCATCAGATCTGATGGTAGAATGGTTCTTATCGAACGCTAATGCTTCACTTGTTGTAGAAAATACCAAAATCGCTTTACGTTATCCTATACAATTTGAAGAGTTCCCTCGATTTCGCCAAGATTCCATCATCAGATCCCGACAGGGTGACTATGGGACCATTTGGAAAGGATACCCTTTCTAACAAAAAAGGAATTTTTGAAATCGACGGAGTTATGCGCGAACAAACATAAAAAAAAAAAATAGAAACATCCGAATTGAGAACCTCCTCCTTTTTTAGAAGTCGGTTAGAAAATGACTATAAAGGTTATTCTATTGCCTAGATGCAGGCGAGCAACTTACCGCCAAAGTACGCGCTTCATTGGAAGCAATTGATATGCAGAATGCGACTCAATCACACGGCAGCTGCCTCCATTGAATTAATCAATCACCACGATTATTACACTGTATGAATAAAGCTACTTTGTTCTCTTGAGAGGGTATACCTCGTACGAGTGTTTATAATCTAGTAACTTACTTCGATACTCCAGGCAAGAGATTTTAATTTGGCATGAGCTTTTAATTGAAACATGGTTAAGGGATACCGTGTTTGCAGATAATTTGATCATTCTTTTAAACATAAAAAAAACCTTTTTCTTATTAAGTACCTACGACAAATCATGATGGGATTTTAAAACAAAAGACCCCAAATATTGATAGCAAAAGCTCCTGAAATACAGACCCAATATAAATGCGTTATCACAACAATAGGAAAGCAGATAAATTTCATAAAAATAAGTTCACAGAACTCAAGCTCAGTAAAGTACTTTTTTCAGGATATCGATACATTGACATGATACATTGACATACATTGACTTGTCGATGGTGAGGCGATTTACTGTTGTTACATTGTTATTAAACCTCTGATTGTCCAGTACACTAAACTTGACCTTTATTTAAGCGCGTTGTGTGGACGAATATTGTCAAAATCGCGGGAAACAGATGGATGAGGGACGCACAGAACCGAGAAGTCTTTATTTATTATATTAGAAGAAAGCGAAGGTAATCACCCGTTGCACGCTGTTGGCTGTTAGGTTTAACAAGAGTGGGTGATCACGGGCTGTGATGATGATGAGGTTAATTCTTCACTATCACTAATCACTACATATTATAAAACAGAGTCCTCCGCCGCGTCTCTCTGTCTGTCTGTGCATAAACTCAAAAACTACTGCACCGATTTTCATACTGCTTTCACCAATGGATAGAGTGGTTCTCGATGAAAGTTTTAGTATACATATAATTTGTACGCGGGCGAAGCCGCGGGCATCAGCTAGTGTTGTAGTAATGTTTATGTAGGAGGTAAAACTAACTGTGAAGGGACTGTGGTACCGATATAGATTTCTTCTCGGTCACTATTCACGTGAACTACGACCTGTCGTTCGTTACAATAACTGCCCGTTTACAAGCTACTGATAGCCACTAGTAGTTAAGATAAGTTGAGCTTACTGAAGTGATTCAACTTTGTTGTGTTGTGGGTTATTTAGTTCTTGCTTTGCTTGTTATTATTTATTTAGGGACTATACTTGTTAGGGTTATACTTGTGTTTGTAAACTATTTTTCATTACTCATACTCGGAAAGTAGGTCTGAAGTTGCCTGAGGAGCGGTTGCCTAGGGAGAATCACTTTCAACTGACAGCTGTCACATTATTAAAAAAAATCTAGTTCTTGTGAAATGTGAAAATTCACATTTCTATTGAACCATGTTCCGACTTCTATACAGCCTGTAAATTACAGCGCGATGTAAAATTGAAATAACATAAAATTCAGTATTAATTAAAGAATATAATTATTTTAAATAACTTAGTTATAATTTAGTTACAAATATTTATTTAAAATAACAAAAATTTGGGCAAAATATTTACTATTTTTTCAGTGACTATAGTGAAAATAAAGGCTGAATAGCCGGCCACAGAAAAAAAAAACAAAATAGGCGGGAAAGCGGCAATCCGATCTTCATTTTTTTTCGAGTGCTTTCGTGTTTTTGTTTTTATTTTCCTTGTATTCGTAATGAAAAGCACAGTGTTTACCTCGGGTTAAAGACTTCTTTAGTCCCTCGAGCTATTAGCGCCCGCGCTACGCTTGGGCGCCAAACCCCGTCTCGGGACTAAATAAGTTACTTTCACCCCTTGGATAACAATGTACTATTATGTCGATACTATTCCCATGTAAACGGTTACTGGTTAAACTAATAAATAGTTCAAACCTATATGTATCATGCAGTGCAATCTATGCATTTCCTGCACCAAAGAAAACATTTTTAATTAGAGCACAAAATAGGACACACTCATTTGGGACAGCTTTGTCCGTTCTGCATTTTAGCACGTAAGCCGCGAAAAAACAGACAAAACGATACCACTATCCTTATAAAGGCAGTTACAGATCATTATAACAAAAAACGGTTGGTTCCGGATTGAGTGAGCTGTTAAAGTTTGACTCAGATTGAATGTCTGATTCGTGCAATAGTTCGATAGCGTTATCGAAGTAACCCAATTCGGGCACATCTGTCCCTATTCCGACAGATAGTGCCGTGATACGTTGCTATCTCTGAAATGTTGTTGCTAAAGCAGACACCTATTTGTGAAACGTTGGTCGATACTACAATATTTTTATTGGTGTCAAGTCAACATATTTGTTGATTTTAATATAGCTAAGCAGAATTTACATACCTATGAAAAAAGCCTTGTAAATATAAACGGATACAAAACATTCCACACAAATCAAATGAAAGTATAGTAAATACGTATAACGGTTTAGGTAATAGCGGAACAAAACTGATTGACTCTAATAATTAAGTAGAATTCATCACAACTGTCGGAGCTGTCAGCAAGACAAGTAAAGGTCTTTGTCATGTTACACTGAGCTCTTTGTTCCAAAGCGAAAACTCAGAGCTGGAATATTTTGAGCGGCACGCTCACGTTCCGAACATCGCCGGCTTCTTTTATTAGTTTATTTTTTGTGGCAGGTCTTTACGCGGCGAGCTTTATTTCTTTTTGTTGAAGTCCAGCCTTGTACGGCATGCAGCCTTCGTTAGCGCTAGCAAGGTCACAAGCATTTGCTCTCTCATTCGATTTAACATCTTTCAGCTTTTTATAGACCAATATTATAGAACCAGTAAAATTATGAGGCCAACTTTAGCCATTCCCCGAGAGAACCCATAACTTTAATTTCGTTGATTCGTCTTGATCGTTACAGAAACCGGTCATATAGTAATTAAATAATTTACAAGTCGATAAAATAAAAAGCTTGTAAACCTTATAGGTTTATGGGTAAAGAAAATGATGGCGATAGTGGTACACGCATTATTGCTTCATTATACAATGAATTATTAATTTTATTCAGTCTTAATAACCGGCGAAGCGGTAACTGGTGATAACGATATAAAAACGTGGAGTTTTCGTTAATTTATCTGTTATCGTAGTGAGATTAGTAGTGATAATCCCACTGATATCGAGTAACCACGGTCGCCCCTTGTTTGTATAACTCAAGGTAAAACGCCAGTATGACGTTATCGCGAACCTTTAGGGACTGATTGTAAAAAAGTGATATTACCTAATTATTTAAAAATGATAAGTAATTCTGAAAAATTATATAACTTCCCTTGTTATGTACAAGAACATGGTGAATTTGGCCATACAATTAGTTATAATATAATAAATAACTAATGAAATTAAAGAAACTTAAAATATTAAGTCAAGTCAATGCTTCTGTTGTGTCCCTCCCTTCGGAACAACCAAAGATAATTGAGTAAATGGTCTTGTCTTGTCATGTTCTTTAATTTATGTAAGCACCGTTTAAACTTTTTTTTAATCTTTTGGCTGTCAAGTTGTCACACATTTTCACTGTCCATGATTGCATTTTATAATTACTCCTTCTTTTGTAAAAATGTCGGCATTTCTCTGTCGCCAAACAAACTGTGAACTAATTTCAGGGATTCATCTTCACTTCATATTTGTTCACGACGCGTCGCCAACGAAGTCCCATTTAAAAAGCGATTTAGCGAGGCGAGGGACACGACATGATATTTTCTCCTCAAATGAGCTGAGTTCCCAGGCTATTGTCGACAAGCCGCCTTTTAAGGAGAGCCCGTGTGGCTACAGGCGGATCTCAAACCAGATTCGTTTAATCTCACCCGTTTTTCGGACAACTTTTAGCGCTGATAACTTTATATCGCAGTTATTTCATGTAAAGTTTTCCTTTTCGGACGACACTGTAATTATGGACAGACACTCAAATTGGGCAGACACAATAAGTTGCTTTAAAAATACTGCTTTTTTATAAATACAGAATTATGGGTAATTTCATGAACAAGAGCAGACCACTTACACAAACGTGACCAAAATTGTTAAAGTAACTATTTTGCATGCATCCGTGTACGTAATATCGAGGAAGTAAGAGCGTAAATCGCGTCTGATGATGCCTTATTCGTGATTTGAGAATAGCTGTCTGCGGAGCCTTATAATCTCAGACGAAGAGTTAGTGCCTAGAGAGGCAATAAAGTGTGGGAGTGAGGTATAAATCGCAACTCCCTGTGTGTGCCTCCGGAGGGGCGCAGGCGCACATTCCCTCTAATTGGACGTCTGCGCAGCGTCGCGCGTAGCCCAGTATGGTATCAGACCTCTGTACGACACCGACCACTTTCGCTAAGTCCCATACTTCGGCTTCTTTCGCGAAATAAACTGGATTTTTACTGACCCATAAAAACAACATTTATTTTAATTTATTGTTATTGGAATTGGAACCCAACATTTAATGTAAAAACTTATCTGAATTAAGTACCCCAATTTTATTGCTTTCTTGTCGTTATTATATTTACGTCATTTCAGGCGGAGATGTTTCCTCGAAATGGTATTTTAATATTAAAATCTCACATCTTATTTACTTAATCGAAACGATGATCCCACTGTGTGTTTTAATTTGAGATATGAGAGGAATGCTATAAATGTTGATGGAAAACGTTAAGATGTCATAACTTATTCCGTATTTACGAAGCCATTGATTTTAGTGTTGTTTTGTTTCTTTGTATCTTTTGGACTATTATAACTCAAAACAGCGATTTGTGTAGACCCTAAAAAAAACGTAGGTATCTAATCCTTTTGTTTAATTCTTCCCAGCCGTAAAATTCTTCGAAATATTCTAAGACAATAAATTCATAGACTGCATTCTACAGTTTCGGCTGTTAATTTTGTTTTATTTGAAGCACTTTGTGATTGAAACGGAGTTAGAAACAATAGTATGTTATTGTAGTTACTTGAAGGAGTCGGTAACCCTCGGCTTTATTGTCAAGAGTTTTTGTTCTGCTCTCAATACGTAAGTACCTACCAGTATTAGTTCAAGGTTGGTCGACGTGTCATTGACTTTTTAAACACTTCAGAAGTTTAATGAATCAACGTGTTTGGAAAGTATATTCACTGCACAATGCATAGCATACTGGTAACAGGTAAATGAATTGATTAGTAAATAATAAATAGAAATGAGAGTAAAATCACATCGTAAATACTGTAAACGACTCGCTATCTCGAACAATAAAATCCGGAGCGAACGTAACATAATAAGATTTCTAGTCCACGATACAAAAGGGCCTACATATCGCATCAGCTCATTTTACACCTAGTTAGGCCGCTTCTCCTACCATGCGCGGCCATTGTGTAGAACCCCTCTTGTTATGGTAAATAGTTGGCCTCGGGCCTCCTCAGGCCTCCTCCCTGTTATTGCGACCACTAAGACTTGTTAGTGTTTTCAATGGGATTATTATTGTGGCGATTGTTAGGCCGAAGTTGAGCTTGAGAATGTATTAAGAGCTTTGTGGAGAAGCTTGTTTAGTTAGTTCCTTCGTGTTATTGATAGCTTTAGAAAGCATGAGTCAGCTGCTTTAAGTTCTAAGTCTTGTCATGAATATGGTTGTTTCAATACTAACATTGATTCATCGCTGACTTCCTATAAATATGCTGCTGAAGATTTACTTTGTAACTCTGAAAACATGACTAATATTCAATTGGTTGTTGCCACTTTTACAAGAAGCTACGTACCTATCTTTATTTTCGATCAACTAGGGAATAACGAAAGTGACAGTTAACTAACTTCTCGGAATTAAACCCAATTTTCGAGTAACACCCTGTCGAACACAATAGGGTCAGGTAAGACTCATAACAAGGTGTATCGCGTTTTGGGGATCGAGAATGAGGTTAAGACCGTCTCGAGTGTGTTGTGGTTTCGACAATTTGTCAATATGGGTCGTTACGGGCTTATACATATTTATGGTAAGTAAACCGTGCGTTTTTTGATGGTGGTGTTATTTAATTTTAGTCTATTGGGAAACTGATTGCATGCATCTTATTACCCAGTACTAACTGAGTTGTGGAGGTCAGATAGGCAGTCGCTCCAAGTAAAATACGAAGAGAGAAGCCTACCCCAACAAATTTTGGAAAATGCTAGGCGGATGATGATGGGAAACTGATTGCACGTAGATTATAAAAATGTGAGTATCAGTAGCTAAGGGTACATTTTTGTAACAGGTAAGCCGGTCCGGTGCATATTTTTAATAATGTTTGAAAAAACCATATATCGAACCATTTGTAGTTTTAGTCACGTTTGGGCAATCATGTCCTAAAATACCTACATTGTTTTACTTTGGCAGTAGTAGACTCCAGTACAGTGGTTGTTCTGAAGGGAAGCCGTTAGGTATCGAGTTGTATGAACCCCTCGCCACTGGTGAGTATCTAATTGAGAGACTGGCCTGAGAGAGCCGCACGTAGTGAGGAGTGGATGACTATGGGGGAGGCCTTTGCCCAGCAGTGAGACAACATAAGCTAATAAAAAGAATAAAAAAATAAACTAAATGTTAGCCTTTGTTGTAATAAATAACTAAACTTAAGTAGAGCGTGAATGTGAGACAAAGAACATTTGGTGCAAAAACTGACCAAATCAGCGTTCTCCCCACAATTCGATATTGGATTTGCTTGCAGATTGTCTATTAATAGAACTGCATAGTTATTAGGTCAAATAATTTAACAGCACTTCATAGTAAATGAATGTAACCACATCGAGACAATGTTTTGTCTCCAAGTCAAAACCAACCCAAATCAATTTGTTGAATGGCTTACTGGTAAATTATTCCGCCATATTGCTGATTTATAGAATCACTTCATAGAATTTACAATCTCTTAAATTATAAATTATTGTTTATTAGTGTGTACAAGGGCATTAGATTGCATCTAGAAAGGTAAAATAGGATGATGAAAAGTTGAATCAGCGTTGTTCCTATCAGATAAGTAACAGATATCTCTTCTATAAAGCAAGATGAGTGTTTGCTCACAGTGTGGACTGTGGATGACGCCAGTGCAGTGTGCATGTATGTATGTGTGTGTTCCTTTGTGTGCCAGCACAGGAAGTGAGGATGCATTTATTTATTCATCTGCTATAAGTTTTCGTTAATAATTCCTCTTGTCGTTGACTCATTGATAAGCTTGTTTACAAGACAATGTTGCAACTTCTATAGCTACATTTATAGCTAAAAGACAGATATTTTTCAACATTTGCTCTCAACCTTACCGATAATGTGGTTTTGATTTACTTTTTTAAGTCATTCTTGATTAATATTTTATTATGAAACTAGCTTCTGCCCGCGACTTCGTACGCGGATCCTGTTGCTTATGCCAGCGACAACGGGGTCGTCGAAGATCTGAAACGTCTGATGTCGAATTCTAAGAACCCGGGGACGGGAAAATAACGGATCTTTCCCACCTGAGCAACACATACCATTTGTTTCTTTTTGCCATTTAACAGCTTCACAAAAAGTACAATTTTTAGCCATACCTCCGATGGCGGAATATGTGGCGTATTCAATCATAGGAGACGTAAATGCACTCCGTGCCTTATCAAGCCAAGGAAGGTTGCCATGCCCTTTTTTTTCGGTTGGGAAATAATCAAATAACTTCTCCAACTCTGGGCGGAGCGGGAGGGAGTGTCAGATTTTTACTGACTAAAACCCATCCATGTTCCTTCCTCGCCCTTTACGTTCCAGGGCCACGGTATCTCTTTCGAACAGTCCCGCAGCCCCGGCAGGCTTCGACCTTTGCGGGCCCCTCCCTTTATGCTGACATCTCTTTGAGGCGCACGTGGAACACGAACGCGCCGTCGACACGGCAGGTCGCCATGCCCTACGGCTATATCTTGAGACACATCCGGTTTTTCAGATGATATCGACATTCTGTTCAGCGATAAAAAAAAAATAAAGAAAAAAAAAAATAAATAAAAAAAAAAATTAAATAATAAATAATAAATAATTATTTCTATTCTATTCTATTCTAATGTCGACGTCGATCAGAATTCAAACATTCGTTCAATGAACGTGCATCGCGCATCACGCATCACGTTCATCACTCGTTTCAAAAGACCTGTTAGTAGATGTGCGAATACGCTGAAAACTCAAGCCTGATTCTGTATCGGTAAAAATTTCGGATTCGCTCACGATCAGCGGACAGTCGCGCATCACGTTCCGCACTTGTCTCTAAAGACCTAGAAGAAGCTATGCGTAGATACGCTGAGAACTCAAGCGCAATTCTCTATCCGTGAACGTCTCCGACTCGCGAGACAATGCGTGACGTTCACGATCAGCGGTCAGTCGCGCATCACGTTCCCTACTTGTCTCTAGAGATCTAGTAGTCGATGCGTAGATACGCTTGAAACTCAAGTGCAATTCTCTATCCGTGAACGGCTCCGACTCGCAAGACAATGCATGACGTTCACGATTAGCGGTCAGTCGCGCATCTATTCTTCACTGGTCTCTAGAGACCTGGATGTAGAAATACGCTGAGAACGCAGGCGTGCTTCGCGATCCGAAGAGGTTTCCACGGAGCAAGTTGCAGCCTGATGTTCTCGAACAGCATCAAGTCTCTCCTGACGCTCTTCGATAGATTCTTGGGATCTTATGATCCTCAATCTTTTAGCTCCTTTGGAACATTGGGAAAGATTTGACCTCTTTCTAGGCATGGTTATAGTTTTGTTGTGAAGATACCTGATCAATTGAAATCTAAGTAACTGCTCCCCTGCGTTACCGGGTAGGCTACCGAGTCACGAAGATAACTGGAAAAGGAAATTAATTCTACAACAGGTGTCCGAGATCTTCGATTTTTATAAGTCAACAGAGAGTGCTCATCAGATTGAACAACTTTTGCTAAGACGTCATTCCTATATGTGTTATGGTGTAGCTGGGCTCTTGGAGTTCCACAACAGGTGTTCCAGATCTTCGATTTTTATAAACCAACAGAGAGTGCTCATAAAATTGAACAACTTTTGCTAAGACGTCATCATTCCTATATGTGTTATGGTGTAGCTGGGCACATGGAGTTCCACATCAGATGTTCCAGATCTTCAAACTTATACTCTCAGCAGAAAATGCTCATCATGTAGAACATTTTTTGCTATGGTGGCATTTTTGTATCTCTTATAGTTTAGCTGGTCTGTTGCGGTTCTGCATCAGGTGTTCAAGTTTCCAAGATAAATTATAGCCTCATAGCTTCTGCCCGCGACTTCGTTCGCGTGAAGTTTTGATATCGCAACGCATCGCCTACTCAACGGAAGTTTAAACTGCTTTGTTCCCGCTTGCAACATTTCTTATTGCTGCTCCGCTCCTATTGGTCATAGCGTGATGTTATATAGCCTATAGCCTTCCTCGATACATGGACTATCCAACGCAAAAAGAATTTTTCAATTCGAGCCAGTAGTTCCGGAGATTAGCGCGTTCAACAAAACAAACAAACAAACAAACAAACAAACAAACAAACAAACTCTTCTGCTTTATAATATTAGTATAGATATAGATAAAGTTGTAAGTTATCGGAGTCAAGTCAAGCTCATAAAAGCTGTTCAGTATCTACTCGCTTCTTAAATGAGTTCATTACTGTCATTGGCTTTTCAGTTACAGGTTCTCTTATTTTGAGCTTTACGCCACACGATTTAAGGTTTATTACCCATATGTTTTTCCTTGGATAATTTTCTAAGTTTCTAGCTATAAATACAACGAGAGTTGTCAATCAGCATCGCAATTATTCGACTTAAATGATTAACAGCGGATGTTAATTCATTAGCTGTCGATGCCGGTTGTCGCAGATAAGTTAAGAATCTTGTTCTATCGGTAACTGGACTGCTTTCGTAAGACAGCTGGGTGACCAAATTGATGGGCTGTCAGTGAGGATGACTGAGAATATAGAGTGCTGATGTTGTTTTTAGTTCTTATGAAGAAGTCTTTTAAAGGGGTTGTGTGACGATCGGATCTGGTTTGCGGGGCGAATATGGCCAGATATTGCATTAGATAGCGAGGTTTGGAGGGAGGCATTTGCTCAGTAGACATAGTGGGACAAATGATAAGCTTTTGTTAGCTAAACATGCGGGGCAGTCTTTGGGGACTGCCGTAAGTGAAAACTAAGTAATCTAAATGTGCTACGGGATGTTCCCCGCGCACGCCTGTGTGGTGCTACGCCGTAGCGGATCAGCTACGAGTGCTACGAAGCGGGTGACGGTCACGCGAGTTCCATGATTTTTCTTCTCCCAAAAAGTGTAACGGGCCTAAAAACATACAGTATGATTTTGCATTCATTCTGGTCTGGGCAAGACAACGCTTAGTGTGTTACTTTTGTAAGTAATCGCAGTCTCGAAATAGAGCTTAGTCGATCTTTCCGTTCAGTTCTGTCTTGGTTGGTCCGTGGATGGGTAAAGCGTAGCGAGTTTTTCCGTGCCTCGGAAATAACGCTGAGCTGTATCTTTAACAGTCGTTTCAGGTAGTCAGTGGCCCGAGAGTCTGACAGCCAGTCTAACCAAAAGGTATCGTATTACCCAGTACTAAATGGGTTGTGGAGGTCACATATGCAGTAGCTCCATGTAAAATACTGGTATTCAGCTGCATCCGCTGAGACTGGAAGCCGACCCTAACATGGCTAGGAAAAGGCTACGCAGATGATGATCATCACTATCTAAAATATGGAAATGGTAACATAGAAACCACAAACTTTTAGGAATTGGTGCAAAACCAAGATCTTTTATCGTGAAAATTCCTTGCTCAGCAGTCCTTACAAAATATGTTATTGATTTTATTTGTACTCTAAGGGCCTTCTCTACGGGCCTGTGGACGGTTGGCTATGGGCTAGCTAGCCGTCCGTCCGTCTAACGACGACAGGCCGTGTCGACGGCGCGTTCTTGTTCCACGCGCGCCTCAAAGAGATGTCAGCATAAGAAAGGGGCCCGCAAGGGCCGAAGCCTGCCGGGGTTGCGGGCCTATTCGAAAGAGATACCGCGGCCCCGGAACATAAAGGGTGAGGAAGGAACATGGATGGGTTTTAGTTAGTATAAGTCTGACACTCCATTTGATGATTTCCCATGCTAAAAAAAAATAAAAAAAGGCCTTCTCTACGTCACAATTTATCGTAATTGGACGAAGAATTCCGTCTAACCTTTTAAGGCTTGATTTATCATGGTTAGCGGAGTCAGAATCATCCATTATGCGCTTGACCTTATGCGTACTCCGCGAGATTGTTGTGTGGTAATTTAAAATAATTCCATGTTAAATAAACGTTGATTCTTTATGAGTATTAGTAACACAGGCGAGTCTGAGGAGAACGGATAACGGTATCAGTGCATACAACTCGCTGTGATCCGTGGCTAACGTGATCTGATACTGTGATCGGTGGAGACAAACCCGCTACCTATTTACGTAGTTCCAAGTGTTAAGTGGTAATGTAAAACACATCGTCGGGATTATTTTAAAACCGACGTACTTTATGATAATATGCATTGCCAATTTTGGTGTCAAATTTTGCATATAATATCAGTCATATAATAACGGTTTTGTTGTTTTGTTGAAGAGCTCGTGGCCAAATAATAATCGCCGCTCGGGTTGATCTGCAGGTAAAGCCATACATGCTTAGGTTGCTTCGTGGATGGGTGACCACCAATTACATACCTACTACTGAGTTTCCTCAGTGCCTCGTTAGCTGTTGGTCCTGGCTGTCAATTGAAGATCTTTGACAGTCGTTACGTAGTGGCCCGAAAGTCTGAAAACCAGTCTTACCAAGGGGTTACGTATTACCCAGTACTAACTGGGTTGTAGAGGTCAGATAGGCAGTCGCTTCAAGTAGAATACTGGTATTCAGCTGCACATCCGGTTAGACGTGAAACCGACCCTAACAAGAAAAAGCAAAAGGAAAAGGAAAGGCAAAGCAGATGATGATCAGTCTTTGGCTTTGTACTTTGAACCTGTGCATGTACCTACTACAGCCAATCAACTACGAATGTTTTGATAGGCTTGTACTTATAACTTTAAGATATCCAAAAATAAATCCTCCTAAGTCATCTTGACTTTGTCATATTCGCAGACTAACAATTATACATGTGCGTTCTGCATTCTCCAGTAATAATATTATGAACATGGTTTATTTTTCGTGCATGACACATCTTTGTAATATTTTCCAAGAATACTTCTCAAGGCTGATGATTCGCTAAGGCCAAAGCCTTTGTGTGACCCTGTGGCCTGTGAGAAATCAAGTTCCATACTTAAAGTGTTTTTGAATTAATAAATTATTTAAACCGGCTTTGGATAGGAAGACTAGAAAGAATATTGTTTAGTCACAAACAAGTTTATGTAAATTTTTGCTTAAGAAAAAAATGCGCCGCTAATTTGTCAATCAAAGGAAGATTTATTTTCGTTATTTTACCGTTTCATACAGACATAAAACGTGCAAACGGCTTTTAGGCTGAGGTTAAACGAGCGTATTTTTTTGAGTCGCATAATTTCAGTTCCATACATATTTTACGTCGTCGCGTAGGGTCCGCGTGACACAAATCAGACTTTCGTATGAAATCATGGCGTAAATTACGCGACTCATTTTACGTTATGGTTTTACTTTAACTCTAAAAAGCAACACCATTAATAATTCCTTTTCTCTAATATTTAAGCTACTAGCAACTAGTATTCTAATGCGGTACCGTCGCGCCTAAACGCATGTAATTCCGTCGCAAGCGCACGCCACTACGAAGCCCTTGTGCTGTCTGTCGGTAAATATCTAGTAGCAGGGGTAAATAACACTTGGTCGGCAACCGGACTGGTTATATCGCGGTAATACCTCGCAAGTTTACTTTAATTCGCGTTTAATTGAACAGGGGAGCAAAGTAGACCGGCTGTGTTTGCGCAGAGCGGCGGTTAATGCAAGGATGCGTTCGTTAATCTGATGTGCTTACGGTGTGTCGTGGGATAGGATTGGCTGCGACAGGTTGGCAGCTTCAGAGGTTTGCTTTTACATTAAATTCGAATGGACGAATGATGCAAAACTAGGTGTGACAGCAGCATCTCCTCATGCGAAAACTACTCGGTTTTGCAGAATGAATTTAAATTTTCTAGATGCATTTTTTATGAAACACGCGAATCAATAATTATTTTCCTAATTTAGTAGTTTCAATTTCTTTCTCTATTAGTCGTCCTGTCTGTAGTCAGCCCTTTTCCCGCCATATCACCTTTCACACTGTCCATCCATCGTTTTTTAACCGAGGTAAGTTTTACGTTGGTTCCTGAAAAAATGACATAACATCAGTTAAATCAAAATCAAAGCATTTATTTCAAGTAGGCCAGTTATAGGCACTTATGAATTGTCATTAGGAAGAGGTGTTCCTAATAGTACACCCACATTTATATACCATCTCAACATGAATGATGTAACATGTAACCAAGATATTGTAACATGTAACCAAGATTTTGTAACAATAATTTGATTTAAAAGGGTGTCCATGGAGTTTCTTGCCCGTTCTTCTCCATAGAGATCTACGCTAGGGAATGGGCAACCACAGTACTTTCACAGTTTTTATGTCTTGTGACTGGGACTGTAGCTACATTTAATTTTCATCTTTCTTTCGACAATTCAAAAGAGCCTGTAATTGGCCTACTTGAAACAAATGTTTTGATTTCGCCAGTTATGTTTAAGTCAAGTCCCATGTTGGGGGCGCGCCTATTGCCATCGACCGGGCACAAATTCAGACTCTGTGGCTGCTACTGTTTTTGATGAAAAAACCCAATAAAATTCTGCCCGACCCGGTATTCGAACTCATATGCGCTTGCGACACACAGATGAACGAGACACTTCTTGGAAAATATTAATGCCACTAACCTGGCATCATTGTGTCCAAAGTGATTTCCTGTACATATCACGTAGTGTCACTACGTAAGTACAGAGTATCCTCCTGACATAGTTCCTTATCACCTCTTACAACGCCCATGGGAAGTGGTGACCTGTGAGTGTGAAGGTCACGACCGATATTATGTCATGGGCACTAATTAATTAGGTCTATATTCAAAACATTATTATTGGCAGAACAATGTTGATTGTGTGGGTCTTTCTCGATAAGAGATGAATGTTATCGCTTTCTCAGTTTGGGAAACCCAGATGTAAATATTGTTCTTTATTAAAATTTAAAAGTAATTTATGGTGAATGAGTTGACTGTCGAGAAAAACCCAGCTTCATTCCACTGGGCTTACGAAGCTATAAACACTTGAGTGTCCTGGAAATGCCCCGATATAGTTTTTAAGCTCATACGATCTTTCGTTTAACTTATTCGTGAAATGTTCTAGATACTTGTCTTACCAACCATTTAGGACAGTAAGTAAGATAAGTAAGCGCGGGTTTGATCATAGGCCAAAGTATGATATTGATAAGTTACTTAAATATTCAGCCCTTAGGAAACGTAAACCGTATTTTTTTCTGAGAACAATTAGCATTTCGACTTCTGACAGGTAATTTTCTTGTAGGTTTTCCATTTACTTTACTTTGTCCAGACCTCGATAATCCTGATTGGTTCCCAAGCCATAGAAATCATAACTAAAACGTCTCCACTTCGGATTTGCAAGTAAATAGCTAATCTTCAACGTAATGTTTATCAAGCCGTATGTAGGTTGATGCGTTGAGCAGAAATATGGCGACTCTATTAAGTTGTCAGATCTTCTAAAGAGGCTTAGCTGACCTGTCGATATAACTTGTTCACATTATGTACGGTTATATGGTCCTAACGGTGCGCAGGCGCATCTAGGAGTAAGCATCTTCATGAAATTATCGAGGAGGGGTGTGATGATGGGTAATTTAGCTAATCAACATAATTTAAAATGTATGTAGCTAATATTTCTACACTATTACTAATATTATAAAGCTGAAGAGTTTGTTTGTTTGAACGCGCTAATCTCAGGAACTACTGCGGTTCGAATTAAAAAATACTTGTGTTGGATAGTCCATTTATCGAGGAAGGCTTTAGGCTATATAACATCACGCTACGACCATTAGGAGCGGAGCATGAATGAAAAATGTTGTAAAAACGGGATTTTTTTCCTTTAGTTTTCCTATCTTATATGTGTAGTAGACGAAGTTGCGTGGATCAGCTAGTAGTATAATTATGATAAAATTGTGTTTACTATTTTAGTTAATAAACTACGGACTAAAATTTGCTTTAGAATGTTATGTGCTGAAACTGTTATTTATTTTACAAAAACGTCTTTAGGAGGGATGCTCCAAGGTAGCCCGCGAAATTCAAATTTTCTTACGTTTTTTGCAATTTGCAGGGCAGTGCTAAGTTAGCAAGTAGGTAAGCTGGAAATTGCAAAAAAACGTAAGTAAATTTGAATTTCGCGTGCCACCCTGACGCTTTCACCTTAAGGAAGCCATTTGGTACTCTGGAAGGATGATAACTTTCTCTGTTCTATAATATGCTGGCGGCAACAAAGCATCAATACGCTTAGATATTATAATACATTTTCACATCCTCCTCCTCATTATAACAAAACAAAATGATATGTAATGTTAGGGCACTATATTGACACAGGTGGTCCGCTCACCTTGACTTACAAAAACACATTTACGTAATAAAAACTTAGAAAGTAATCCGCCTATCGCATCACATTCGATTCAGTCGCCCTTCGCTTGGCATAACCCGACTAGTTTTTCCGACCCATTGACGGCCCGCGTCGATCCGATACTCAGCGACTAGTTTTTAACTTTTTACCACATTTGTACAGTGTTATTCGTTTTATATAACTGTGCTTCTAATGGGTGTAAGTTTTTCCTGGCCGGTATCGAGGGCGCATCTATAATTGATCACAATGTTGTACGGATAACATGAAGATTGCTCCAGTACCGTAACGTTCGTAACGTTTTTTGTTGGATTATCATCGTGTTTGCTTCTTCCTTGATTGCGTGGCCTTGCTGCGATAACAATAAGAGTTATTTTTACTAACTTCGTTATCATTATCATACTGTACTTTCCTATCTATTAAAAACCTCTAACAAATTACTCCTTGACGAGTTCATAGAATGACGTTTCATCATCATTTGCGGAGGTTCATCATTATTTAGTTGAGTCGGTTTATGGCGGTATCAAATAAATCATGGCGGCCGGCGGCCTCAAGGTAGCCGCGGCTGCAACATTAGTTCGGCGGCGTGTGCGCAAGATTAGTATGCATTAGTGAGCCTCGTTACTCATAATGATGTGCGTATGATATCATTTTATGGAGACAGACTTGATGAAACGCAAATACGCAATAATGTAATACGGAGAACTTCTAGCGGTAAAAGTAGATACCTATTATATTTTGAATTTTAAGTACTTCCTCAGCAAACTTTTCACGACAAAAATAGCTTGAACCTTGAACACAGTAGCGAGGTCTGGACTGGTAAACAAAGTGCTCAGTCATATAAGAAATTAATTAAACATGGATTTTCATTTCGCATTGTTCTCTCCTATCTGGCTTTTCCTTTACGGAATTTTCCGTAGGTATGTCTGCATTTTCCAACAATATGAAAAAAAAATATTAATCTACAAGATTAAATATTTATATTCACTCTTATTCTTGGCTTATTCAACATCACTATCCCTGTTATATGGAATTACTTATTACAAGCAACGAAGCGCCATACTCCTCCGAAAATAATGTTTTCCGAGGTTATCAGCTCTCGTATTTATTGCCAGGACACGCTTCATAAAGGAATGCTGCAATTAAAAAGACCGGTTGCCCAATGGCGTCATCCTGGACCCTCCGCTTTATTTTTGGCAGTTTTTATCAAAGAGCCTTACGAACTTGAGAGCGTCATGGCCGTATTTGTGGAATATTCTTGTGTTTTGTTCATTCATATGATTATATATAATTATATAATGAGTATATGGTTATGTTTTGCTGTGGTAAAAGTCCAAAGGTAGTTTGATAATAATCTTAGCTAGGCTACCATTAGCTATAATTTTTCATAGGTGTTAAAAGATCAAGGTATTTTTTTTGTGGATTTGATTTGCACATTGCTACAAAACTGAGAACTGCCTTGATACCTCATCAAGGGAATTACTTAGGGGCACTACATCAGCACTCTTTTTCAACATTAAATTAATTTAAATAATCATAAGTTACCTCCACAAAACGAACGTATTTCCTACTATAGCTGTTATAAACTAACCCAAAGTAATCCACCGTAATTTTATAATCCCATATACCGTAGAAATGTAACACTCTATCATGTGCTACGCTTGCATATAACTTTTAGGATTATGGTAATAATATCTTTTACAATGCCCAACATCATTTGGTATCTTTTACGAGCTCCGTATAGTAAAAGTTTACACCTTAACATGACTCTTTTCACTTTATGATTGACAATAACTTGTATTATTGCAGTTTTAATGCCTTGATATAAAGATACGTGACGTAAGTTTTATTATTTGTATTTGAACTATCTTATACCAGAAGTTCGACGACATCCATCATCCTACACTGGTCCGGCGTGGACCACTAAGGCCCTCTTACATAGAGCACGCATTCGTCCCACCTCCCAACAGTGGGAACATTACGGGCTGTTGTTTTTCAACATTTATTGATCCGCAGAATATTAAGTATAGGCTGATTACAGCTTACTCAGCTATCTTTTGAGCGATGAATCTCCAAATGAAACAAACCTTTTCTAAAATGGAAGAGATAGTACGGCCCTGGTTAGTGTGCTATCTCTAACCTCATTTACAAATATGGTTCGAAGCAATCTAAAATAATAACGGAAGAACCCTGACCAGGAAGGAGCATCAAGCATGACCTTAGAAGATTACACTTAGTTCTTTTATGGACAGCTGAAGATTCTGCACAAAGCTGTTTAAGACAAAAAAATATCGTAGAGACAACAAAACTAATATTTTATAACAATATAAAATAAAAAAAACATGAGATTCCGATCACTGTGTCTCACAATGTTGGAATTGGGATATTTATTTCAATAGGGGGAGCTAATATCACCCAATAATAATAAATTGACTCATACATAATGTATTTGTTGGTTATAGAAATCAATAAGTAGATGAGTAGGTACTTCAATTTTATTACAGAATTTGTTCTCGGAAAAGAGGATAAGGTACATATGAAACTTACGGAAATAGAGATGAGATCACCCAGCTGTGATCTTAATTCCGCGTGATTCATTTGCTTTACAAGTAAATTATTCCATTAATTAAATGTGAATTTATTATTGATCGGCAACCGAAACTGCTAAATAAATTAACTATATTGCAATAAATAATAATTCAAACGCGAATACGGACTATTAAATTGTTTATTGTTGATAGCGGTCAATCAATTAGTTTTGTAACTTGCATTTTAATTGTTAATTGATTAATAAAATTGAAATAGGAATTTAATTACTATTGAAGCTGTAGCAAAAGGTCGTATGTTTATTGTGTCGAAGCAGAGACTACACGCGTGAAAAAAAAACACCGCAAAAATTTTGAAATCTGATGTGTAGTGTCAGAGATAACTTTCTTTATTCAAACTTTACCTCTTTATAAGTACGTATTAAACATAATTACAATATACATATACATAATACATAATATAGATAATTTCAGCCCCGGTGTTTACTGAATACTCAAAGCTCATCCATTTCAGACAAGGTTACTAGAATTAATTTTTATAGATAAAGCATGTTTACGGTTGTGTGTCATACTGTAGTGTTTGCTAGTCATAAGCATACTATGTATTTGAGAGCACGTAGAATATTACTCACTCTACTACGTAACACATTAACCTATTTGTTTCATGGCGTTGTGAAAATTTAAAACATGAAAGCAAGCACTCCCGTTCTGTATACTTTATCTTTAGTATAGTTATGGGATGTGTGTCCTAATCTCGAATTTGTGGATGATTCAGCGGGTGCGAGGTCATTCACCCCACGGTACATAAGTGTCAGCTTTTATTTATGTGCATAAATGTATTAGCATAATACATTTCAATTATGTTGCACGTCAAGTTGGCGCAAGGCGATTTGAATATCGACTTCACGACTGTCTATTCTGCGGAATAAAACGAAAATATGTTTATTTTATACATTATATAAACATGCAAATAAATGTTATGTGTAACTTTACAATAGGTGGCCCTTTTTCGCCCACTCTTGAAAGTTTTTCGAGAAAATTCTTAAACACAAACTTTCACCTATCGTGTTTCGTATTTCGTCCGCAACAGTTTTTGTTAGTCATCATTACGATTACAAGTGCATCCATCTTGTACATTTCACCATAAAATTGTCAAACACGTTAGATTGTAAAATAACTAGAGAGATTGTAAACTCTCGAAATATTAATTGCCAAACGAACATACTGCTTACAATAAAACGCATTATTTTTCGTGAAATGCATGCGATGGTAGTCAACTCACGCGGTGTGGAGTGAAGGAGGGGTCCTCCTTGCCCAATGGTACCACTTGCACTCTCATGAAAAGATAATGTGTACCATTCCTGAGAAATGCCGATTAATATAACCTAACCTTATAACACTTTATATTCCCTAAAAAAAAAAACAAAAAATTGAAAAATAACTTTAGCTTCTGAAGTGACCTTTGTTTTATTGATTTAATTTTTTTGTTACCGACTTCAGAAGCTAAAGTTATTTTTCAAAGTTTTTTTTTTTTTGAAGTCGGTTTTATTTTTTGCGAAAAGGTTTTTATTTTTCACTTTTTATTGGTTCACATGTGCTTGGTACACATGGAAAGGGCAAACCGTTACAATTACAACAAGCCCAAACACGACTAGGATGCATTGTCTCATTATGAAGTTCCGTGACTCTTGGCTTCATTATCAGATCTGATAGTAGAATGGTTCTTATCAAACGCTTCACTTGTTGTAGAACATACCAAAATCACTGAACGTTATCCTATAAAATTTGAAGAGTTCCCTCGATTTCGCCAAGATTCCATCATCAGATCCTGACTTGGTGGCTATGGGACCATTTGGAAAGTATACCCTTTCCACCAAAAAAATATTTTTTCAAATCGATTGGCAAGCGACGGAGTTATGCGCGAACAAACATAAAAAAAATAAAATAGAAACATCCGAATTGAGAACCTCCTCCTTTTTTAGTTTTAGAAGTCGGTTAAAAAAGCGTAGACGACGGAGCCCCGCTTCGCGGGGTGTCTCCGAGTGCAGGGTTTAAAGGAACCTAACAAATCTAAAGGGGGGGTGCCTCAAGTCCCGATTATGGGGGCAGAGATACTTCCGTATGTTCAGTTGACAATATTTCGAGAGTTTACAATATCGCTAGAGAGATTACAATCTAACGTGTTTGACAATTTTACGGTGGCATACATATTATTTTCTTCTCTTCAGTATAGTTATTAAACAGTAGCGCAGACTCATTGCACGTGCTGAATTTTTTTTCCGTCTCAGATAAGTAATGTTTTGACTTTCAACATGTTTTGATTTAGAATTTATAAGATTTCGAACCGCAGAGCAGTTCTGCTTTTCTTACAATCTCTTATAATTGAACAATTGAACATGTGGCGGATCACATACTACAATGTCTACAATAGTAAAAACTCATAGTTTACGGTACTTACTGTAGAATAAACACATATATTTCAATAAAGTGAAAAATAATATGTAACTTCGATATGAGAGTGTCATACCGCCATGTCCCATACTCAGAAAGGTAATATGCCTTTTAAAAACGTCGTAGGTGCCCAGTAGTCCGCATGGTGCCGGACGTAAAGAATAGCACCATCCCATATCTTCCCGTGGGTGTCGTAAGAGGCGACTAAGGGACTTACCAGAGAATGGGCAGCAGCGTTCTCTGTGTTTTTGTATCAACCGTACTGCGATCGCCAACCCGCCTGCCAAGCGTGGCGATTATGGCAAAACCCCCCCCATTTTGGGGGAGGCCTGTGTCCAGCAGTGGGCGTCTTTCGGCTGAGATGACATGAGGTGCCGATAAAACGCTTGTAGACACTTTAAGTGCTGCTATTAGGGCACAGGTGCATATTTTCTGCAGCATCTTGGCACCTCGGCACTGCAAACTGTGCCCTGTCAGGAATTTGTGTAGGAGGTATACTCGTTTGCCGTCGCCATGTTTTTCTGACGCCTCGTTCGAAGTTTGAATTTTCTCTTTTCGATTGAATAACTTGAGCCCCACATTAAGCCCTTTTGTTGTGAGGCCGTCAAGTATCTTTCTAATCGGTCAGATGCAAATCGAAATCGTTAAAGGTAATAAAATGATTAAATTTAATTTTGGTTTGAGCGCGTACGGTGTTCTTTTGAACACGACAATGAGTTTCAATAAAATGCTTCGTTTAATTCACATTTTAAATGATATATAATTTAATCGTAGAGTTACATTGCCTCATCTAACTTTAATCAGACGCAAAACATGAGTGAAACTGTATTGTTGGCTTTAGAAATACAGACATCGATCAAGTCTTCAAATTGCAGCGAAAATGCGAGATGATTTCAACAAAGCCCATGCAGAATTATCGTTAAGTAAAGTTCATACAAAATTTATGGTATTAATCCCACGCATTATTAGGTGCAGTAATGTCTGCCTACAGACAGCCGGCTATGATTTGACCGGTGCTTGTAATTACGTGTCGTAATCGTAAATCGGCCGTATCAACGTTTGCGGGAATCACTATCGAATGCAGTTCCGATTATTACACGCCTTAGCACCTCCTACATACCGTATCATTCCATTTACTGATTTCTGTTTAATTTTACTATCGTGATATCTGTATCTACAAAATGTTATTCGATATCTTTTATTTCTTGCTTCGGTGGGGTTCTTTTTCCTAACTTTTTGGGAAATTGCAGCGATTTCTAGGAAAGTAACCCGGCAAACAATGGGGGTCAAACTTACTGATGTAACTGCCGAAAAGTAAGTAAAAAGAGCAGCTGCTTATTTCGCAAGAAAAAAAACTTAAACGAGCTTAAACGCAACCCAACATAAACATTAAGTACGTTCATGTACCAACACGCCAAAAGTGCTATCTCCAACATTACGTTACCTGTAAGTAGGTACTGTAGACCGCTTAATGATTAAATGTTCGCCACAAAAAGTGACAACGATGCTTTCGGAATCCCCATTAAGACGCTCTTCCATCCTGATGGTGGCTGCAGTAATAATCGATTGTCGAAGAAGCGCGCAAACCACCATATCGGATAATTAATCATGCACTTATAAGGCCTTCACTACAAAATTACCATCCGTAATAAGCTGCAGACAGCGATTTATTACTGAAACAACATGTGAAATATCACTCTCGGTACACAAGAAAGCTTTTTGTTCCAACAAAAGCCGTAAAAATTGCAATCGCGATGATAATATTAAACATTCACGGCTGAATTGCATTCATAATTAAACATTTGTGTTTTTGTCTGACATGCCAATGTTTTCAAGGAAATTCGTACAATGTGCATGCTGATTTTTTTTTATGTTAAATCAATGTGTCGAATTGAGAGATGAGTCCCAGCAGCAGTTGTTGTAAATTATGATCTTTATCGATTCTTTATTATGCCAATGTGCAATCGAAATGTTTATTACGACTTTCAACCTCGGATATCGTTCGTTCATTGTTACCAAAACGGTTGGTAGTTAGTTACAATTAAGCGGTAGACCTTTATACTGCTCTGAGACTAAACCAACAAGTGGTTTTACTGTTATCGTCTTTCCATTACCAACAACAGCTTCAGGAGTAATTCGAGATATCTTCGGTAGCCGCGAGTTAAATATAAAAGTAAATTAACTGACTTAATGTGCGTCCCGAGACAATTTATCCTCGGGAAATAATTGAACTTGTACTAAAATAGCCGAGGAAGGCGCAGCTACATTTACTTATGTTTATTCTCCGTATTTGTTGTCGACCACTATAATCACGTCATTATTTTGTTAATTTTGGTTTTTGTGGGACTGGCTTGTTTACAAGACTTAATGCTATCGTATTATCCCAGGCATTGTTGAATCCTTCAATATTAAAAACGAAATCAACGCATTGAATTTGAGGATTTTATTCCGGGCTGTTATTGCTGGTCGATACAATTAATTGTGCTAGGCAACGTTATTAATGCCCATTTTACTGCATTTTTTTATTGCAGATTAGTAATTTATTAGTATCTTTGTTGTAACATAACTTTATACAACTACTTTGATGTCGCAAGACGCTAGCGTGTTTGCGATTCATCAGAATTTTATTGTCAGCTTTACGACTTTCCCTAATTCGATGCAAAGTCTTGATGTCTTGACGTTCTTGAAATATTTGTGCACGTTGTTTACATATAACCTAAATACGTAATATAAAGGCACGGACATTCTAGACTCAAGTGTATCAAGAATTCAGAGTTAAAGACCGGATAAGTTTCATTAATCCGCAGTAAAAAGCTACGAAACTATTTCTGACTTCAACAAGGAATGTTCAGTCTTCAAAGAATGCTTCGTAAAAGGGAATTACGTTGAAACGCATTCCATTTACAAAGAAGGTGTTCTTTTTTTTGTCCGTAAGTGTACTTATTTGTATCTGGGTCTGTTTCAACCACGATGTCGTTGTTCTCGTCACGGCGACGGGGAATGTCTCAATAAGGGTAAGAGCTAGATTCCACCAAAGCCGAGACGAGCGGAGCAGAGAAAAGACTTTCGGGAATCGACTAATCCACACAACACATCTCTCGTCTGTCCCATGAATAGTCTATCCTTGATCGCTAATCTCACCGCTCTGCCCATCTACGCTTGGAACCGGCCTAATTCACTACCACCACGGCCGGGCTTGGACAAGGACCTATTCCCGGTCCACAATGATCCGACAATCTCTCTGAGAGATATACCGGCGCTTGATCATTAATTAGTCTAAAAGCTTCTTAATAAAGCGATTTAAAAGCTATGAAACGGCAGCCCTTTATGAGTTTCATTTAGATAAGAGGATTTATTGACGGAGCATTGGTGCTGTGCGATACTTAATTCAAGTTTGAGTAACGAATGAGGTTTATTGGAGAAGTTTAGATAGTTTCTCGAGTGCTTTATGGTTAAGTGTTGTAGCTCTCTTTTGGCTGAATATGTACCTAGTTAGAGAAATTTCGCAGATTTCTTCCTTGTCTATGCTTTTTCGATCTATCTGGTTCTACTTATTTCTGAGTTCAAATAAGCCGTCTCATTTCACATTATGTGTATACTCACCATCAAATAAATAACAAAAGCTCCATTAAATCAGTACGGACAATGTCTCCCCGGATTGGATTCCCCCAGTCACGTCCTAGTGACTGGCGTGAAGAGCAGCACAATAGCTCTTCGGGGTGGTCACATCAAATAAATTAACGTCACACTGACAGAAAACGAAAGAGAATTTAATTATTTCATTCCATTTCACCCCCGTTCCGTGCGGATTCGATTACGAAAACTATTTAGCCTTTTTGTTTATGCTTAAGCCACGTTCAGTGTATAAACTGTAGTTTATATGTGTTAAATTGTTATTTAAAGTCTATTTCCTTTGTTTTAGGTAAGTTGTCTGCATATAACAGTTATTCATCCTTGAGCTGGCAACCCACGTGGCGAGTATTAATATTCATGA
This sequence comes from Xestia ashworthii, assembly GCA_950022955.1. Classification (NCBI taxonomy): domain Eukaryota; kingdom Metazoa; phylum Arthropoda; class Insecta; order Lepidoptera; family Noctuidae; genus Xestia; species Xestia ashworthii. The sequence goes on along the minus strand of OX465562.1, from coordinate 9,735,023 downwards.
ATAATATAATTTATTCGTCTGATCAAGATACGGTCATGGTATGTATGTCGGCGTGTTTATCCCGTAGGCTGCGGTACTACGGACTGGAACAAGTCCAGCGTTGTTCCGATTTGTTTAGACGACGGAACACAGCCTGCTTTGTTTCTATTACGAGAAATTCAGTCTAGCACCTGGCTCTTTGTGGTCACTAGACGGCTGTTATTTGAAACCTCGTGAAGGACTTTGTGTACCTAAGTACTTGATTCCGAGGTTTATCCCCGATTTTAAGGGCTCATTATTCTAATTCGAGTAGACCGTCAAATATACGGCGGATATTATTAGGTTAAAAGGTACGATTAACCATCTCGTTAAAAGGGCATGGCCGTGACGATCACAACGAACCAATTTTACTTAGAACAATAAAGTAAGAGAAATTAAACTTAGGGTACTTGTTCTTAATCGAGAACAATTAACCCGTTTTCTAAGACGCATTGGTAGGTTCGAACTTCCAAGTAAGATCGTAAAATATAACTGTGTGTAAAACACGAAATAAACTATACACAAATAGAAGCCATATATCGCGTGAAGAGGAAGACGAATTAGTTGAGTAAACACGTCGACAGACTTTATCTGTTCAGCTTATTTATGTAACCGATAAGTTCATGGTAAAATATGGGAAGGTTCCAAATAAAACTGTACTAAGTTTTATCAGTTTTCAGTGTCAAACTGACGTGTTGGAATATCAAGTTACTTATTATATGGTGTCCGGGCCCAAATGGACGATGGCCGTGCGTTATTCCAATGTACCGTGTGGTGTGGGGGATCACACAAAAGATTCGCAAGCATCTCTGAATAAAGGTATTTCTATAGGAGTCCTTGAATATTGTCATTTAGGGTATCGTGATTTCAATGAGAGAGACTACAATGCGTTGTTGTGCAGAAAGCAGCTTCAAATTGCAGGAATAGAATAATACTAGCTAATAGATGATCAAATTCTGCATAATAATAAATGTTGAATGTAATATTGTAGATTAAACCGGAAATAAATTGGATAGAGTAGAGCGTTTCCTATTGCTTTGATTTGTACTGATTGAATGCGTGCGCATAACATCCTGGTAGATTTATCGATACAAAACAAGAATTTGACAGCTATGGAGTCTGGATTCGTATCCACTTGATGGCAATAGGCTCGCACTCCATAACATGGGACTTAAACATTATTGGCAAAATGTGTTACTATTTTTTACACCGCTGCCTACCTAACCCTTTAATCCCAGGCGTGACGTATTGCTATATTTATAAATAGCATCTGCCCGCGACTTCGTTCGCGTAGCATCGCCTGCTCAACGGAAGCTTTTTTCCCGCTTGCAACATTTCTTAATGCTGCTCCGCTCCTATTGGTCATAGCATGATGTTATATAGCCTATAGCCTTCCTCGATAAATGGACTATCCAACGCAAAAATAATTTTTCAATTCGAGCCGGTAGTTCCTGAGATTAGCGCGTTCAACCAAACAAACATACTCTTCTGTTTTATAATATTATAAAGTATAGATATCATTTAATATGTAATAGTATAGATTTTCACACAATCCGTTAAAAACACCATCACACTACTCAATGCGAAGCACACACGCATCACAAAAGTAACTTTCATCCAATTTGGCACTTTCTCCGACCCTATTGGTGGGTCGGCCATCACTCCATCAATATAACTTACCTAAGTGCGATTGTGATTGTTTCGCATCACTGCACTTTCCTGAACGTTGTTGGCGTTGATAAGACACATGTAGCTTTAGCAAGGGACTGTTGCACAAACATGAGTGACAGATAGCATAATCAGTCTATTGTTCCCATTGCTGGGAAAGACATCCACTGTCTACGAGATAGAGTGGGCTATTAATCTACCATGAGCCAAGGGCGGGGCGGTTTGAAAAATGTCTCATCAATTGATGAGACATTTTCAAGGTTCAAGGTTTTTCGAAGGTTCGTTCTAAGGCCCATAGAAACAAAAAATTAAGACATGACATGAAGGCATGAAATTGATACCTTCATGTCATGTCTTAATTTTTCTGGTTTCAGGGCAGGCCAGTTTCCTCACGGTGTTTTCCTTCATCACGTTTTACGAACAGTGGTGTTTTTAGTTTACACAAAGTACAGTCATATTTGGGCGTATTGTGTATTGTATTATCTATGGGCCTTAGAACGAACCTTCGACGGTCGGTATTGGGTGACAGAGAAAACTCTATACAAAGCGCTTTCCCAAAGAACTTACCCGAAAACTCATTGTCAGATTCTGACGCTTTATCGGCCGTATTAAGTGTAAGTGTAAAGAGATTGTTCCGCATCACTACACTTCCATGTACCTCGTCGAGTTCCTGCCAGGACCGAACCGGCCTACTTTCCGCTCCGACGCATCTGTGTGACCACGTGCCGCCACTCAAGGGGACGCGTGCATCCAATGGTGCTTGAGAGATATATTAATGTCTGATTGAGTTTCGTCGATTGACGGCCCATTTCACAGTTACAGTTTCACAGGACATTTGTTTTTACTAATTGGCTTAGAGAGTTGGATTCTTATTTCGGGTGGAATTTTGAAAGGAATTTTGAAAAAAGTAAATGATAGTGTGACAGGTTGACAAAGGAGAATAGAAGATTTTTTTCTTCTATTCTCCTCTATCTGCCGTGTTGCGCCGACCCCAAGTCACATAGAACAAGACAAGTACCTACAGAAAGATGATGAAAAGGAGTAAGTGAATTTCATTTTCAAATCAAATCAAATCATTTATTTCTTTGCAAACATGGGTAATTGGTACATAGATGTTTTCTTATATAATATTAGTCCTCCATATTCTACCATCGTATAGGCATGCAAATAATATTCAATTCTAAAATCAATGAATTGTATTGATACCGAACAAATTTAGAATTAAAAAAATTAAATGTCAGCAGTAAAAATTCATCAGTAATGTCAAACAGAATCATGTGTATGTCAATAAGAAGAATAAATAAAATGTCAGGATAGTTAAATGTATGTCAATCATAATAATAGTTTGTCAATCAGTACAGCGATTTATCATTAAGGAAATCGTCAATGGTGTAATAACATTTCTCAATTAAAATTTGGTTCAGAGCCCTTTTAAACTTTATTACAGTCATATTTTTTATAACAGGTACTTTATTATAAATGCGTGGGGCGATACCAAAAAAACTTTTCTGCATTAGTGCGGTTTTACATTTCACTTGACATAGTTGGTTTACATATTGACTTCGTATCGGATTTTTTCTAACTGCTGACAGTTTTTCAAATAATTGTGGATTATTTTTTACAAATAGAGCTGTTTCCAAAATGTATAAAGACGGAAAAGTTAAAATTTTTAAAGATTTAAAATAGGGTAGACAGCTATCAGTTGTTTTAAGACCGCACATTGACCTTATACATCGCTTCTGCATTCTAAACACTAGTTCCTTATCGGTAGACTGTCCCCAGAAAATAACACCATACCGCAAAACAGAGGCAACCAGTCCATGGTAGGCTGCTAAAAGAGCCTGACTGTTGACTTTTTATGAAAGTTGACGGAGAGCATAAGCAGATTTACTGACTTTTTGGCATACAACTTCAATATGAGGTTTCCAAGTCAGTTTGCTGTCGATCACTATACCTAAAAACTCCGCCTGATTTTCTTCTGCAATATTATAGCCTTGGTAAGCAATATTAAGTTTTGGGTTTTCACTGCGTTGATGAAATTGCATTATTTTTGTCTTACTTAGGTTTATTACTAAATTATTATTGTTTAGCCAATGTATTATGTCACTTAAACAGCTATTTATGTCCTGTTCGTAATTATTATGATTTGCACATTTAACCAAAGCTGTACTGTCATCCGCAAATAGAACCATTTTGTTTGTTGTTACTTTCGGGAGAGCGTTAATATATATTAAAAAAAGCGGTGGTCCCAGTACGCTACCCTGTGGAACACCATATTTTACGAGCCTTGGTTTTGATGTATATATGGTTTCTATTTTACTCTTCGGACAAATTCTAGAAATTTCTGTAAATTGAAGTCTATTACTTAGGTACGATTCTATCAACTGAAGGATGTTCCCTCTAACACCGTAACTATGTAGCTTGTGTAATAGAATTTTATGATCCACATAGTCAAAGGCTTTGGTCATATCAGTATAAATAGCACAGATTGGATTTCTCCTATCCACAGATGACATGATGTTTGTTAGTAGGTCGAAGAGTGCCATGTTAACGGTAGTGTTCTTACGGAATCCCTTTTGTTCTTTACAAAATAATTTATATTTTTCGAAATAAGCGTACAAAGAGTTATAGATGACCTTCTCAAAAATTTTAGAAAAAATTGGAATTTTTGCTATAGGTCTATAGTTTTTTAAATTTGTTTTGTCATCTTTTTTGAACAATGGTTTTATAACAACTGTTTTTAGTTTGTCTGGGAATATGCCATCAGCAATACATAAGTTAATTATATGCGCTAATGGAGGTGCTATTACTTCTTTAGTGAATTTTATGACTTTTGTAGAAACGCCATCATATCCAACAGTGGTTGTGTTTTTTAGGCTAGTAATAATTTTTATAATATCATCAGTTGTAACAGGTTGCATGAATAGGGAATTTAATGTCTGATCGTTTAAATTAGTATTTTTTATCGTGATGTCAGTTTTGGCACTATTTTCAATTTCGTCAATAAAATAATTATTAAATTCATTTGCAATGTCAGTGGGAAGTGTAAACGACAGATTACCTCGGTTTACGCACATGATTGGCTCTTGTGGCAGACACAATTTGGTTTTATTTATCATTTGCCAGGTAGCCTTCGATTTGTTTTTGGCGGTGTTTATAAAGTGATTATTCTGTGCTCTTTGAGTTAGTTTCATAATTTTTCTATAAAGTTTTGAATAGTTTTTAAAACTTTTTTTACGCAATGAGTCAGAATTTAATCTATATGACCAGAGCAACTGTCTTTGTTTTTTGCTACACATTTTTATTCCTCGAGATATCCATTTTGTTTCTTTGTTGGTTTTGATGGTGATCATTTTTTCCGGAAAACATAATCCATAAAAAAGAGAGAAATCGTCCATGAAACTATCAAAAGCTTGGTTTGCGTCTTGTGCATCAAAAACTTGTACAAACGATAGACAACTAAGATGTGTTTTGAAAGTTTCTAAATTACTCCTGCTTATGTCCTGCTTTTTAGTTTTCCAAAACTGAAGTTTACAGGTTTTGTTAACTGGTATTTTAAGGATTTGAGATGTATGATCCGAAAGGACCAGATCTACAACTTCAGCTTTGCAGTAGTTCCTGTAGTTGTGTGCAAAATTATCAATACAGGTGTGACTACTTAACCTTGTGGGAGTATAAAAAGCTAGTTTTAGATTATACTTCATAAGAAAAAAATCTAATTCTAATGTAGACTTGTTTCGTTTTAAAACATCAATATTAAAATCACCACACAAGACATTTTTTTTATTTGGAGAAGCACATACCTTAGTCAAAATATAATCTAATTTTTCATAAAATAATTCGTACTTAGGTTTAGGAATTCTATATATACAAATAATAATAATTTTATGAGCTATTATGTCTACAGCGCAGCATTCAAAAATGCCCTAAACTGATTGCTTTGAAATTTCCGGCATTTCCTTAAACTGCAGTCCTACTCTGACGAAAATACACGCTCCTCCTCTCTTTGTATTTCTAGAAAAGAATGCCGCTGGACAGTAATTTGGAATGTGTAATATGCAATATGCATCCTCATAACCCGTTTGTATGAAGTGCTCTGTGACGCAAAGAACATCTATAATGGTTCCTCTGTCGGATAATTCTTCTAGCTTTACAGTCAGACTATCTGCTTTGTTTATTAATCCAGCTATGTTTTGATGTAGAATAGTAAGATATTTAAAGAAAAAACTGAGTATTTACTTGTGAATCTGGAGAACAACTGTTTTGATTTTGAGGGAGGCAATTAACTTCTGAGTGTGTAGTAGTTAGGTTGCTTAGGTCAAATATAAGGTCTCGCAAATCTGATACAACAATCTCTAAACCACAGTTATTTAAAGTTCCATATTTTTTACTATAAGTTTCGTATTCATACGGTAGATTAAGATTTGAGTCTAGTAAATACGCATAATTACATGTATTTATATCTAAATAAAGCAGGTTATTAAAAGTTTCTACACGGCTATTAAACATTATGTTGGAATCTGTCATATATTTAAAGGTTGGTAAACAAATTATAAAGTTTGTGTGATTTAAAGGTAACAATTGTTCCCTAATAAACATTACAAGTTCCAAATAATTATTCGTTTTGCGAAAATCTTCCTCGCCAATGTAAATAACACAATAGTCCGAGTGCGTAAAGTTTTGTACCTTTCTTTCAATTTTATCAAGAATTTGCGACAAACCACATGTAGGTTTACGATAGTGACAGATTTCAAAGTTACACAAATTAGTTCTCTCGGCAATTGTATATAGTCTATTCGACGTTTCGCTGCTAATCTATACATATAATAAATCTGTAGAAAAGTCATTTTTGTACATTGAAGAAATTGAAACAAAAAATAGCCAGCGTGTGAAAAGATAAGTAACAGAACCCATTTCCATCATTTTTGAAATTTTTGTCTGTTTGTCTGTTTGTCTGTTTGTTTGTGCGCACATCACGTAAAATCTACGAATTCAATGCTGACAATGTTTATATACAAAAATTATACGCAACTTGAGGTTTAACTTAGTTTTTGTTTCATCGAAATCGGTTCACTCTATCAAAAGATATGATTAATTTAGTGAGTTCAAGAAGTAAAATATTACGTTACGCAATTCAGTATAGTACTTGCAACGACATCTATACATATAATAAAATCGTTGAGACCAAAAAATCTGTACATGGAAGATTAAAAAAAAAATCGCCCAGGGTGACTTAAAATAAGTAACTGAACATATTAAAACCATTTTTAAAATTTTTGTTTGTTTGTTTGTTTGAACGCGCATCACGTAAAAACTGCTGGACGGATTTTGATGAAAACTTCACTAATCTATTCAAATAAACTCAGAATAACATTTAGGCCATAGAAATTATGGAAAATTTTGGAAAAAGGGGGTGAAAAGGGGGGGTAAAGTTTGTATGAAAAAATTTTTTTAGATTGTTCTAGAATCATGAAACTCAGAGTAAATACTTATTATTAAAAATAAAGAAATACCTGTTTCAGCATTCTTAAAAAATTTCATCCAGAGACGTAAAAAAGGGGGTTTTGTGTTTAAAATTAATAAACTTCATACACCTATAGAACAAAATCCAATGAAGTATAAACCTTTAAAAGTTGCTGTAAATACTTCAAATCTAATACAGGTACATATAATTTCTCAATTTTCTTGAAATTTGATTTTTGAAGTGAATACGCCCAAAATAGCGGAACTCAAGAAAATCGGCTTTACTCGGTATAAGTAGTTGGTAATACAGGGTGGAAACGGTGAACGGGGCAGTAAGGGGAACTGCAGCTACACGAAAAAGGTCTTAGAAACAATTCATAATTTTTTCGCTAAATGTTGATCCCCATTCACAGATTTAATTAAAAAATAAAGTGCAGTTAGCAAGAAAATTGCCATTTTACATAAAACAATTTTTTTGATGCCAATAATGATAAACCTTATCCGTTGCAGCTACATGAAAATGGTCTTAGGAAACCATCCGTAATTATTCGTGAAATTTTGATCCCCATTCACAGATTAAAAAAAGTACAGTTGGCAAGAAAATTGCTATTTTACATAAAACATTTTTTGGTGCCAATCGATCCTGTTTCTAATACTCAACGGTTAAGGAAGCTCCCCTTTCTGCCCGGTTAATCGTTTCCACCCTGTATTTACAAATAAAATAATACTACGAAGAAAATTTAGACTATACGAATGTACATCAGACATAAAACCCGAAAAGTTACAAATACAAACGAGTTCAAATCCTACTATCTACAAATAATAAAAAATGCTTTGTCCTGAAGGACTGTGATGGATCAACGCACAGCCTTTACCGCAGATTGTAGAAACCTGAAGCATGGAGGGTGTATTTTTTGTATAATAATTTCAGAAAATCATTTCTTATAGTATGCCTATGATACGATAAGAAAGGATTTTCTGAAATTATACCCCTAAGGGGGTGAAAAGGTGGGGGGCAAAGTTTGTATGGGAAAATGTGATTCCTTGGTTCAATCTAATTCAAATTTTGCTGTCAACAATATTAACAGAATTGATGGACGCGTTTCGTATTGCACGTAAATTGATTTCAATGCATATCTTAGGAGATACACCGTTTTAAATAACTCCGCAGCAAAATAATGATCATGTACCGGGCGCGCATTTTCATTATGCGGAAGGATGTGTATGATGTGCTCTTTGAAAATTGTATTAGAGGTGCTTACGACCGACTCTCTGTAACCCTCTCTTTCTCTTATGTGACGCAGACGAAGTTGCGCGGGTCAGCTAGTCAGACATATTTTGTGTTTCGCGGAAAGATGTGCTTCTTGCGACGATTTTGGTTTCTCCAGTGGGTTTTCACTGAACACAGGCGGCTGTATCGAAGGTGAGCATGGAATCTGAGTCCTCGAAACACCTTTCTTCAAATTAAGCCGCCGGTAAAATTATTGGAAGATATTTAAAGATTTAAATAGTTAAGAGTATGTTAAAGCTAGATCGTGGCAAGTACCCAGGAAAAGAAATAACTGGGGTGAACGACCAGTGATTTGAAATATTCCAATTCAGTTCAGACCAAAAATACGTTTAAATATGATGTAACTATGACAGTATCACAGTGCTTACATAATAACCATAACTTTAGCATGCGTGTGAAAAATACATTCATACACAACGATGTTCAAACTCGCGACATAGCACGCTGCGCGCTGGTCCGAAATAACCATGGATACAGAACATACTTTTGCCCACGGCTTTACCGCCGAAATGAACCCAAAGAGGCCACACTACGGGGCAAAACAAACTTTTTTGCAATCAAAATAACGTACGGTCGAACAAGCTACAGTTTACAGTTTAACCCACAAATTACATTGTAAAGTGTAAACCAAATAGCTTGTTCGACCGTACCTAAAAACTACATATATAGCGGAAAATGCATATTTTCGGAAGTCAGTGACTATGGCAAAACCTCTCCTTTGGGGGACGCCTGTATCCAGCAGTGGACATCTTTCGGCTGAAATGATGATGATGATTGTCTTTTTTGCCACAGACTTACGGAAATAAAGTTATTTTTCACTTTTTGATGATGCTGCTGGAATAAAAAACCTCCTCCTTTTTAAGTAGTCGGTTAAAAAATTCGTTTGACCTAATACCTACCATGCCTGTAATACGTGAAAAGGAAACAGATAGACAGACAAATATAGAGTTACATAAATAATATTATATTACTATGAACTCAAAGCAATAACCGCCTGTAGGTACACGAATAATGTAACATTCATAAAATTTAATGTAGGTAACATCATAGTTTCACAAGCTCCGACCAGCGCTGGTCAATGTTTTTCTTAGCCCATTCATCCGTTTATGCATTTAACGTGTGTAGCGTGTGTAAATTCACTCGTCAACACATTGCTGTGTCTTCATCTCCGAACAAAAATGTTTGCTAATCGTGAATAGAAAACTTTAGAGTAGCTATTTGGAATGGCGCGAAGGTTACAGTGTAAACATTCTTTAGAATCTTTCAGGTCATTCGTACTATGTTTACGTTTTTCGATTTTTAGAGAGTTTTGTGTACGTTTGGTCTTTGGAGTTAGACAGGTTTATAACCGAAACGCTCGTTATACCTATTTATTATTGGTAATTATTGTTGTTAATGCCTTCTAAAAAGATGATACCGAAGATGGACGTGAAAAGATTTTCTTTAGGCTATTTGAATTTCAGTTAAAATTGTATCAAACTGTAGCGTTATAAGCGTCAAATAGGTAATAATGTTTTAATTTTGGTAGCATTTATTACAGTATTTTCCAGCGAACCTGTTGATGACTTTCAAAAAGTATAGTCTGTTTTGTTAGTAGGTACGTAATTCAGACGTAAAGTGAGTAACCAGCTAACTGTACACTTCTCGCTGTGAACACGGAAAGATTTCATTGTATTGAAACGTTTGTAACGAGGCGCTAGTAGGCCATGCGATAATAACTTGACATGAATGCGTCTATAAGAGCAAAAGTTATTGCTGCACCGGTACCGAGATATTAAGCGTTATAGAACCCGCCTGTAGGGAAACGTGACTGCCCATAGAGCCCATAATAAAGTATAAATTACTAACAGTAATAAGCAAGCCTTACTCGTAAAATAAAGACGAATGCTAATACGGCTTAAAGAGTTTGCCGTTAGGTTCACAAAATGTAAAACACGAGATGAGTGGTGCCGATGTGTGTCGAAGTAAGCCGAAGAACGCCGAAGAACACCGAAGTCAGCTAACACGATATGTAGACAAACAATGATCGGGGCGGTCGCCGAGTTTTATCGCATCAAGTTACCGATGTCTTGCATTTCCGCGGCGTTCGTCGCTGTGTTTAATTTCACTTAGCGATCGCTTCTCTTGTTATTGTGGCCTAGATGCCGTGGAAAGCGGGCCCAGCCCATTATGTACGGCTCCCTAACACGATAAACTTGTATTTTCAATCTGTTTCGACGCGGTACGGCCGCGGTGCGGCACCTACTCATTCATAATTCCCTTGTCCGTCTCGCTTAACATCCTGAAAATGAGGCTCACGATTCTTGTGAGGATTAGATAGTAATCTGTTCTATTATCGCTTTAATAGAATATGATCGTTTGTGTCGACAGATTATAATTTTGATAGCATCAGTTTAGACGGTTTATGAGGGTTTACAAATACAGTTTGTCATTGTGGAAAATTTTACAGTATTAAACCTATGTTTAGACATTCAGTTCTCAATTGCAGTTTACGTTTTAACAATAGGCTTGTTAACTGAAAAAATCTAATTAGTCCGTTACTTAGATTATCAAACAATATTTCACCCATATTTTTTCTTTTCTTACATAAACCAAAATTGACGAAGATACGACGCTTTTAAAATTCTCAATACGTCACTGTTTCGTATCATTTTTAGTGAGTACTGACGTCACGAGCCCCCACTCCCGAGTTTTGATGCGTTTTTATCTTTGTCAGTCTTCGTTGATTTACAAAAACCAAAAATACGTATCCATTATTTTCCAATACTCTAACTGACGGACTAAAGAGATTTGCAATTTATTGATGGTGGAAACTAGCCTATTCTGTCCCGTTTAAAAAAAAACTACATACATAAGTAAACAATTAACGTCAGGAAAAGTGAGTTAGAGGATGGTATGCGCATCTCATATACAGTAACACATCACTAGTTCTATGATTATTTTGTTCTTGAACCCTCACGAGGGAACCTACTTCGATAAGCCGAATCCTTGGCACAGAGTACAAGCTAAAAGATAAACACACATTAATATTTCATGAGACATTCATTTTTCAGACTAATGCATTAGCTAATTCAATTAAGTTTAATTGAAAAATTTGATGCATTACCTGACATGGACTTATGGACCTAATTGCACCAGTTTGTCATTAGTCTAAGTGAGGTTTGTAGGTAATCGATTTGCAACTCGGGAAAAGCTTCGTTGCTACTGGGTAATGTAATTTTCTTCATGAAAAGAAATTACACCTGAAATGGTGCTCTATTTAAGGCTAGTCTCTTTCAAATGGGATCTAATATATACCTCCTGTACTACCATGGTTAAATAGTTGCTTACTATTTTTTACTCAAACTTTTCATATTTTTTTTATTGTTTATTTTTAATTTTACGAATAAATTGTTGCTGTATACCTACTGCATCGTTAGTCTAGTGGTCGCAAGAGTGACTGATGAGTACGAGGTCCTGAATTCGATTCCCGAGTCGAAAAGTGATATTTCGTTTTTCCATCAGGAATTTCTCTGTAGCAGCCGAAGCAGATAGTCTGGATTTGTGCTGGGTTGATGGCAATAGGCTTGCCCTATTGCTGCCTAGGCTGCCCCTTTTAACCTGTATGGCAAAATGTCCACCTCTGTCTAAACTTTTTGGGATCACAGGCGTTATGGTGATATAATGTAAATTGTTGGTAGAGAGAGACCGTTATAGATATTTCTCTTCGTAATGTAAATTGTTGGTAGAGACCGTTATAGATATTTCTCTTCGTAATGGTTGTTTAACTTCTACCAGCTGTATCCACGTGTTAATCCAAGAGATGTAATGCGTGTATAGTCTGATTATGAGTCAGTAAAAGCAGATGTCCACCGTACGGAGCTATCGGTGACATGTGCGATGTATTTGTTCATGACACAACCTCACCTCGCCGCCTGCGCGATTGACATGCGTACATGCTGGCACAAAATAAATTATGTGTCATTCTGTCTGTATCCACGATGCTGGGTTTATTATTCCTCTGTAATTGGACCCACCAGTGCGATTGCTTTTTTAATTTCACTTTTTTTCCAATGTAATGTTGTGTGGCCATGTCGTTTACGATCAGTGTCAAAATATTTTATTGACTCTTTTTCATTTATTTTTGCGTATTATGGTATGGATTGCGATCATAAAGTTACGAGGGCTATATTTAGTTATGACATAACTTTTCAATACGTGCTTTGAAACCACAGTTTCCTGTGTAGCGTAGGGCGACAGCAAAATAAAGTCATGGAAACAAAGGACAAAAAGGAAAAAAAAGTACTCATCATAATGTTCGAATTTGAATACAAGCGTTGGGGCGTGAATACACTCTAATTGTGCGCGCCTCAATTTTGAATTTTGATTGCGTGTTCCATTATTGTTTTACACTCTTTTGTCTATGCCTTTGTTGAGCCCAACATTCGACTATGATTGCTTTGACTCGACTATTTCAATGAATAAGTACATATTATCAAGCGATTGTTTGCAGCAGAAGTGTTTTTTTTTTTAACCGACTTCCAAAAAGGAGGAGGTTCTCTATTCGACTGTATGTATTTTTTTTTTTTTTTTATGTATGTTCACCGATTACTCGAAGACGCCTAAACCGATTTGAAAAATTCTTTTTTTGTTGGAAAGGGTATACTTCCAAGTTGGTCCCATAGTCGCCAAGTCGGGATCTGATGATGGTGGCGAAATCGAGGGAACTCTTCAAATTTTATAGGATAACGTACAGCAATTTTGGTATTTTCTATAACAAGTGAAGCATTTGCGTTTGATAAGAACCATTCTACCATCAGATGATGATGAAGCCAAGAGTCACGGAACTCCATAATGAGACAATGTATCCTAGTCGTGTTTGGGCTTGTTGTAATTGTAACGGTATGCACTTTCCATGTGAACCACTAAAAAGTGAAAAATAAAAACTTTTTTGCAAAAAATAAAACCGACTTCAAAAAGAAAAAGTGAAAAATAAACTTTAGCTTCTGAAGTCGGTGACAAAAAAATTAAATCAATCATACAAACGTCACCGACTTCAGAAGCTAAAGTTTATTTTTCACTTTTTCTTTTTTAAGTCGGTTTTATTTTTTGCAAAAAAGTTTTTAATTTACTATGGAGGAAAATCTGAATGAATCGAAACGTAAACAATGCAATTCAAACTTACCTATCAATGAACCCAACAGTTCATTATTTAGAGTCTCGAAATGAAATATAGCCAAGGATAATTAAATTAAAGTTACTTAATATTTATTTTATGATCACACCTTTTAGCGTGGCACTAGCAATACATTTAAGGATTATATTACGGAAATTGCAAGTTTACGAGCGTCCAGTACTTTACACCAAGTAGACCACTCAGCTACTTCCCGGTCGATATTTAGGAGCGGCAGTAAACCGGCAACAATGCATCGTAGCACTTGACGCCTACTGCTACAGCGCTTTCATGGCTTTATTGCCTAATGCACGTCGTATATCATGCTTTATAGCACGTATCACGTGTTCTGTTTCACGTTTTCTTGAAGGCATTTGTTTTGACTTGACTAGAGGTCCCAAAGTTCAAACAAAAACTTTAATTTATCCAAGCTTGTCTTTCGTCGAAAATCATACATTCATTTCATCATTGCTTCAATTATAAGTTAGGTACTTTTAACAATGGGAATATTTCCTGGATTTTCCGTCCGCAAGCCTATAAAAGTTGACAGCTTTTCGACGGCACATTTATCAACGAAACGACCATTCGATTTGCATGCGCGATGCGGAATGGCGCCTGATTGTCATTGTCATTCCCACATTACGTTGCCAATATTTTAGAATCGTGACCGGACGATGCGTGAGGTCCCTGTTCCTATCGGCTGATGTCGATTGCTTTCGGAAGATAGTATTAAGTATACTAGCCAAGGCTAGGTTAACACTAGATTTAGCTAGTAGAGGTGATACCTGCGTGAGGTCTAATTCACACTAGTTTTAGAGTTACAGTTTGTAAGTTTGGTAATCACTGATCACATTTCGAAAATTCTTTCACTAATTCAAGAAGCTACATTATCCCCGAGATTCCTAAGCTATCTTTAAAATGTGCACGTGGGAGTTTTTCGGACCTTAATTTGAGCAATTAAGCGGGCAAAATATAGCCTTTAAAAAGTCTCTTTAAAGTCGAAATTATTCTTAATTAGACAATAGTGTGTTGCCGTTTGGGAGAGCTCTATTCCAGCAGCTTACTGTGATAGGACAGTGGCGTGCCTGGGGCCTATACGGGAAGTTCATAAGACAAGCAGACTCTTCCGAAACCCTTACATCATGAAGAGCAGCTTAAAGGGGCAAGTCAAGAATTTAGGCTCGTATGAAAGTACCGATAGGATTGATTGATTGAACAATACATCGATTGCCTTTACCAATGCAAAAATTCCAGGTCTTCCATAGTAACGTAACGCCATGAAAGTGGGACAGACCGACTTTCCTATTTATAATATTAGCAAGGATTAGTAGTTAGGTACTGTCGGAATGGAAGTCACGATCCGTGCCAATCGGAAGGAATCCGAGCCGAGTTAATTTGGTTATGTTTGTTCCGTCTAGTCTCGGTCTATACGCCTACTTTCTAGTTTTCTTGAC
This sequence comes from Xestia ashworthii, assembly GCA_950022955.1. Taxonomy (NCBI): domain Eukaryota; kingdom Metazoa; phylum Arthropoda; class Insecta; order Lepidoptera; family Noctuidae; genus Xestia; species Xestia ashworthii. The sequence goes on along the minus strand of OX465562.1, from coordinate 9,719,977 downwards.
AATAAAGGGATTCTACCTAATTATACTTAGTAAAAGTTAGGATACTAGGGACATTTAGTTGTATTGGCTTTGGCTTGTTTGTATCTTTGTACCGAGTCTTTCACGTGAAGGTTTATGAGGCATAGTATGTTTTTACGACTGAAAGATAAGAGATAAGATTAATACTATTACAAGGATTGTAAAAATCTTATCATTTAAAGCTGCTTGATACTGTTTACTGTTACGCCAGATTGCAACAATATTTTCAGTAAATGATAAGTAGCACATAGAGTTGATTGTCAAGGCTAATATCACATAATAAAGAAACAAGTGAAGGTCAATGTAACATTTACCTTTGCATAGCATAACATCACGCCTGTAGTATGAGTAAGGTAGAGGTTTATCTAATAGCGCAACCAATAAAGTCGCAAGTATTAGGGGCGGGCCCATTGCCATCAACTGGTCACAAATTCAGCAAAGTCTGAGAAAGTTCTGATGGTAAAAACCAATAACAATTTGCACGAACTGTGAATCGATCCCGAGACCTCATGGAGTGTTTCAGGATCCAAAAATAAATCCTATATACAAAGTAAGTTGTTATATTTCAAGCCAGTCTCAATTCAGATGGATATACGTACTAGTCTCTCCATATAAGGTCAGCATGGTTGTCAGCGCTCGTTGCAACTCGAATAATTATTAATTAAACTAAGCCCTATGTGGGTCATTCGGTAATTACGACCGGTGCTAATGTCACTAGCTAACAACACCCGGCTAATTTAAACTGTCAGTCAACAGGTTCACGAGGTAACCTACACTAGTTCTAGGTTTGTGTATTGGCGGCAAACGTCCCACGTTGGTACGGATAGGTAAATGGTTTGGGTATTAACATATTATTATGTTTATGAAAAAAAAAATGAAATGCAATTTTATTAGTCTTTATTTTTAGGAAATCTTAAAAAAGGCTGTAAAACACCTCTTAACGAAGCCGCAAGGCACTTGTTCTCTCCGCCATTGCGATCATTTTTTTGCTCTACACTATACCTGAGAACTTTCTAGTTACGGAGATATTGTGGGTCAAAGTTCCAACTTTTTGTCATATTTTTTTAAACACAAGTTTTTGTTGTAAGATGTTTACTTCAAACACCTCTTCGACCCCCGTACTATTTAATCCATCCATCAGCACAATGTTTTAAGTGCGTTACATTGAGGTCTAGCACCAAATATGATTTTTCACCCCAAACAAAAAAATCGTTTCCCAGTAATAATTTTTGCGTAAAGTTACTTAGTTTGATGGATACATAATGCTTGGTTGACGGCTTCGTGCTGAGGTTGTTTACACCCTGTATAATCTACGAGGCAATAGGGAAGGTAGATACAGGTTACGACTCGGTGGACTGGTGTCTACTTGAATCCGACCATCATCTTTGTCTTGCCCTTATCCTAATTTATTTGGGGTTGGAGCAGCATATCTTATTCTTCCTTACTTTTGTATTACTTGTCTTCTCACCAGACAACTCTTTACTTGCCATAACATCCTTGACACAGGCCATCCATCGGTTTTTTGGCCTTCCTCTACTCTTAAATCCATCCACATTCATACTCAAAACTTTACTGACAACATTTTCTTCATTCCTCTGCATCAATGCTCATACCAAGCCAACAGATTACCACACATCTTGAATCCGACCAAAGTTGAAAAGAAATACCCAAAAAGGGTTTTCTGTAGTAATGCCTAATTGCCTAAACCTCTTTCGCTGCCAGAACCTATGGCGTACTGAGTAATACTCACTCATTTGTAAAATGAAGCTGTAGTCACGCTCATTTGCCCATAGACTATAATATCAGGACCTACTTTTTGATAGATTACTCATGCAAAGAACAATTATTATAATCGTTTAATATTTTTCTGGCCAATGTGTTCGACCATGATAATAGGCGCCTGCGTACAATGGGTACACAACGGAAATAGGAACATACCTACCGCGGTATGGTGGGTTAATGTGAGTGTTTATGACATTGGATCTATTAAGTGCGTAATAACTAATAGGTATTGAGTTTCATCGACTCATGGTGTACCTACGGAGTTAACAGGAAAATTATGACGCACGTCGGTTTTATTGAAATGCTGGTTTTATGAAGTTTCAGCATACCTGTTTTTTCATAGGAGCACAAATTCGTTATTCATAAATCTCCCAAAAAGTAGTAAAGTTTTCATACGGAAACTTGATTAGGTAAGTATATTGTTACCAATGTAATTAAGTTTCAATACAAAAGCTGAACTCTCAGGAAAACCTTAAGTTTGATCGAAATCTACTAAACACTTAAGGGTGTCAGATAAAAACTGTAATTAAAATGGGAAAAAGTCGGAACGTCTAACACCAACGTTTGTATTCCCTTTTGTTTTATTTGACACCGTTTTAATTAAAACGTTTTTAAATAATTATACTAATTGTTTTAAAGATAAATGTAAACCAATTAGGAAAACAAAATCAGCCTGTAATAAACGCTAGTTTAAAGTTGTAGTTAAAATAAATGCAATACTTCGTCAGCAATTAAAATAAACTTTATTTAATTTGAGGGCAGTTAAGGCTAAGACCTTGTTTTTGAAAACTTAAAAAGTCGTCTGCGGTTACTTATTTACGTACACATTAAATTTATAGAAACTTACGACTTAATAAATGTATAAGTGGCTTTTAAATTAGATTAGCTAAATAAAACGAGAATTTTATCATATTTATGCTCGTTTTATAGCTTCAAAAGCTGTATCATAAGCGTGTAATGCCTTTTTCAATTAACCTCAAAGTTGTAAATGGGAACAGGTAATGTGTTTTCACCTTTTCACTGATTAGAATGCGAAGTCTGTATAATCAGATAAGCGTTACAAACGTTTAAGACCGCGAAACCTGACTGCAAATAGTATTAAGTATGTGCTAATAAAAAATAATCGATAAAATTAGCGAGATATTTAAATCTAAACACATCTTGTAGCATATCTAAGAACACTCACCTTTCAAAATCAGTTCATCCGTTCGGGAGCTACGATGCCACAGACACACACACACACACACACACACAGAGACGTCAAACTTATAACACCCCGTCTTTGCGTCGGGGGTTAAAAACCACACTATACAGGGTCTGCCTCGTTGGTGCAGTGGTCGTAAGCTGGACTGATGCAGGGTTCGAGTTCCACTTCCAGTGTTATTCGATTTTTTCATCTGAAATTTCTTAGTAGCAACCATGAGGTCGGGATTTGTGCCTGGTTAATGGAAATTGACGGAATTGGGATCATCCTATCAAGTGGGACTTTAACTTAAGCCTTCGTGGATTACAGTCCTGACAACATAACAACGTTATGTAGGTAATACGCATGACGACAGTATCAAAAAATTGCAAATCTATTTAGTCCGTCAGTTAGTAGTATTGGAAAATAATGGACATGTCACCGTAAAATTGTCTAGCGATATTGTAATATCTCGAATTATTGTCAAATGAACAGACGGAAGTATCTCTGCCCCCATAATCGGGACTTGGGGCACCCCCCCGTTAGGTTAGTTAGGTTCCTTTAAGCCCTGCACCCGGAAATACGGGCCCCACGAAGCGGGGCTCCGTCGACTTCGCTTTTTAGGGGAATATAAAGTGTTTTAAGGTTAGGTTATATTAATCGGTATTTCTCAGGAATGGTATAGTATCTTTTCATGAGAGTGGTACCACTGGGCAAGGGGGACCCCTCCTTCTCTCCACACCGCGTGAGTTGACTACCATCGCATGCATTTGACGAAAAATAATGCGTTTTATTGTAAGCAGTATGTTCATTTGACAATAATTCGAGACTTTACAATATCGCTAGAGATATTACAATATAACGTATTTGACAATTTTACGGTGACAGACACGTATTTTTTGTTTTTGTAAATCAATGAATATTCACAAAGATAAAACGTATCAAAGCGGGATCGGGAGTGGGGGCTCGTGATCGTGACGTCAGAATGCAGTAAAAATTATAAGTACCAAGGCGTGACGTATTGAGAATTTTAAAAGCATCGTACAAGTATCTTCGTCAATTTTTGACAAAAGAAAAATACGGGTCAAATATTTTTTGATACTTAATCTAAGTGACGGACTGATTAGATTTTTTTTTGTCGTCTACTACTCGTTACTGTAATTAAGTACCTACCTACATATCTTCATGTTTTATATTACAGTTTTCACTCAGCAAATTAAATAGCGTGTTTCAAGGATCAGTAGCTATTTCGCACACCCTTTGTTGTCCAGGCTGTGTGACATTGTCTCCGTAAGCTGCTGCAGGGCGCGACGAAGGCTTGGCACACGCGACGCCATGCCACAGCGTAATGGCGCTTTTGATTTATCGTCCAAATTAACTACTCTGTGGTTGTAAAAAAATACGCATGATGAGCTTTTGTTTTTTAATAGAGCGGAAAGGATTAAAATTCAAATTGCGTATGAATACGGCTGTTTAGATACTCTGGGGACAGTTTTATAAATAATAATAGGTACCTAGTCGTAGGAAAATATTTCATGTTCAATTTGGGATACCTTTAAAAATTTGCCAGTTTCCTAGGTATTTAAACCATTAAACAATTACATTTTCTTTCCTGTATTAATTTGATAGGTTTTACCTTAACTCTATTATGTGGTTTTGTATGCGGTTTTATTCTGCTTACTAAAAAAAAACTAATTGTAAAAATTGCTCAATTATTTTATTAGCGTGTTTGGAAATACTCGATTACTAACTTAATTAACGTAGGTAACTTATGATATTTGTATCACTACACTAACATAATTTTACTCAGTAGTTTTTGGAATAAAGATTTAAACGTTTTCACTAAAAGCGATCAATCTAAACTGCGTTAAAGAGCTTTCAGCTTTCATTGTCTAGGAAAATGTTTTGCTGACAGTTTATTTGTTGTACTTAATTCTCTCTAAATGTGCACATTAAATGGCATCCCACAAATTAAAAAATAATAAATACTCAAGGCCGTTAATAACTTTTAAATAATTAATGTGCTATGCTTTGAATAATTTATTGTCATCTAATTATTTATCTATGTGTTTTGCTCTTAGGCAAATAACTAGTAATTTGTCTGTAGTTTGCGTAATTCTGTGATCTTTTAACTGTTATTGCTTGGCTCGGGGCGCGCATATCCATTCATCTTCTGGACTTGTTGTTGGCCCGAGGTCTGCTCAGGCCTTGGAATGAAAATAATTATCAGCATTTACTAATGTTTAAACAGACGATTCAATAGGGCCAAAATTCCTAATCTATATTGCGATGCAACATGGGCACTGCACCCCATTGCACCTCCCGCAAAGTTGGTGTAGTCAGCCAACGAACATGACATACAATTTCAAAAATTCAGGAATTAAAAAAAATCACACCAAAACGCCTATAACAAAGAATAGAGTTCACACAGCTAACTTCTTTCCAGCCGTTTTGTTTTATTTGCCACTATTTTAGATGCTGCTAGCTTGGAGATCATTAAAACGGTTTAATAACGAGATTACACTGAACGTCCTCTCGCATTTCATCTGTCAGTTCGCTCGCAGGATGTTTGCTTCACTTTTTATTATCAGAGTAAACAAACTTAATAACTTAAAGATGTTAATATAAGATATAGCTGCTTGTGAGAGCTTCTGATATTATTTAAACGATGTGACATCTCAGTGGGCAGGATGTGCCCGTCAACAACTGTCTCAAGAGAATTGTTTGTACGTAATAAATAAACATTTTACAATACTTTGTGGCCGCACACCGACCAAAGATACCAAACCATTAAACTTTTAAATCGCACAGCTTTGTAAGAAATCTTGATAGTCGGTCGTGTATCGCATTAAACTGAAGAATGGACCAACATTATGAATGAATTGTATTTCCTTCATGAATTTTGTATTCGATGTAATTAATGGCTATATTTGTGTGTGTTGTGTTGTGTAACAGATAATAAAAGGACAGATTATATCGTCAGAAAACATCTGTGTGTCGGATGAGCGGGGCAACGACCTCTGGTAGGTATTAGAGATGTTATTACACTCGCGAGCCACTAACATCTGTATAATCTGCATTCTTCATGAGATGCATGTTATTGGTCGTTAGGATTTCACGCTTTGAGCTCATATTTAAATTATTTTTGATCAAAGTTTTTGCAACTTTAAAACCAGTGACTTTAGTTTATGGTAATTTGTGGTAAGGGTTGGCTCCCTGACTACTTCCAATTGAAAAAAAGAGGGGTTTGTTTTGCGGTCATTAACCTGCTGTTTTCTACGTTCACATTGTTTTTCACAAATAACTTTTCACTTCTTTTTTTTTTTAATAGTTCATGGTTTTATTCAACTGCCAGGCTTAGTGTCACTCTCATAGAATTTCCACGACCTCATTTTCTTTTATGGATATAAGTAGGTACCTACGCAAGTGGGTAAGTACCTACTACCTAAATCAATGTTTGTAGAAGTTTTAGTAAGTGTGAGAAGTTCTCCAAATCTCACGCTATAGTAAATAACGTTTACTTTCAAATCGTGCGAGTCTCATTAGATCGTGTCGTAATGATATGGTGTGCCAATCTGTTCAAATAAACATAGGCTGTGAGAGGTCACTATACTCGTCCATAGTGATGATGATGACCCTGGGATGTACAGCTTTTGATGGTAAAACATAACGTAATTAAGTGGTATAGCCATAAACTTGCCATAAAGTACCTAAGTATATGGTTATGTTTAATTACCGATGAAGAACTGCGTAAGTTGCTCAATAGGGATTTAGATGGAATGCAAGTGTGTCGTCGTGTGCCTTTAGTTGCAGAAAGTTTTCTAGATTTTCTTTAGTAAAACCTAATGTGATTTATATCAAATAATTATTTAAGTACGTGTTACCACTCACCACTAATTATGTTCTCACCACTATTAAAACAGACGCTTTTACAAAAAAATCTGCCCATGTAGGTATGCCATAACAATCCTAAACTGTAAACCAAATACCTAGCTTGTTCGACCGGTTTCGGGTGATCACACTGATCACTTTGAAATCGCCAAAAATCGGCCTCAGTGCCACTCCGCCTGTGAAGAATCAGGCCGAACCAAACACGTGTACGGTGTTCCTGAAGCACGTCCATGTGTTATATATGCGTATATGTACTTACCTAAACAAAAAAAAAAACATCTAGAACCAGTCTGTTATAAATCTTTGTCCATATTATTTTTCAGTCAGTTTCGTATAAACCAGTTACTAAACAACAGGTGTGTGAACACGTATGCGTCGAGACATCTTCTTTACTTTACACACCATTGTTACCCAAGAACAATGCTTCGTTATTTAATTAACCATAGATAAAACTTGACTTTCTCAAACACAGACAAACTTTCAAGTAATTAATACACATGATAAACAACACATTTTACTAACAAAATGATGCTGTTTACAGATAATCATAATTAAATTTTTCAACACACCAATATTGGGATTCTATCAAAGGTTTCCGATTTCATATGAATATTACGCGTTAATAACAATAAATCAAATAGTTGTTTGGACTATTATTAAATCAGTTTGTATTGAACAAAATCTTGTATAACAAATTGTTTTTAAAAGCCCAGCAGTCGCATCATCAGTACCGGTTGGCCGCGCGCCATCAATTTCTGATTCCAAGGTTAAAAGGTTCAATAGCACTCGATTAAATTATAAATCATCGATGCCCAAATTGTATTGATACAATTGATGAGTTGGAATCAACAGGTTATAAATGAATAGGGCTCAATAGGTGTATGAAATTGTGAGGTCCATAAGGTTTAGTAATTATTGGGGGCACTGATCCGCGAAATGGTTCGTAGTCGAACGGCTGCGCCGACGCAGGCACGCGCACTCACCACGCATTACAATGGTCGACACGCATGGTTACACGCAGCTTTTCAAATAGCTGTGAAATAGGAAAATTAGAAAAAAAAAGCATAGAAGCTAGCACGACTCTCTATTTTTCGACTTTCGAGCTGAACAGCGACGTAAATAACAAAAGAAGTGCGCAAGTTCTGAATTCCAAAGTTGCAAACAAAGGAACATCGACAGTTACTTAATTATTTTGCTTCCCCAGTGTTTTTGTTTGAAATTCGAGTTTAGAGAAACAGCAAACGCGAATTAAATTGCACAGTTATTTTGTTTACATGAATATTGAAATGTCAGCGTAAACGCTCCAAGCCATACTTGTGTGAATTAAGACTCACTGTCCGATTAAAGATTTATTGACTGCGCAAGTGGTTTGGTCACATGCATATTAACATTAACTTGCGGACGTATTTATTAAGTCGTGTTTTAAAATAAATCAACGGAGCCCTTTTATTATTATATTATTAATAAATATAAGCATACATTACGAATGGGCGCGGCTAGTATGAAACCTCCGGGCGCTGTAAGCACGCCCAATGAAATTACGTCTACTTGTGTGGTCAGTTGCAATTACCTGAGTAAACGTACAGCCACACATATAACCTTTATTAATAAGTACGTACGGAACCTGTACACTATAATTTTAATTCAATAATTTCTCCTCCACTAAATGTTTTATTGTACTGCGATAGTGATAATTGTTGCAGACATGCAGGCTGCGGTTATTTATTCTCAATTGTGTCGTTTCAACCGAGATACAATCATTTCCCACTCAAAGGCAATGATGAAGTGAAGAAGAAAAACAAAAACACGGTAGAAAAACAGTATTTGGCAAGTTTTTCCTATTACTACCCTAATTTGTAAACAAATTACTGACGTTGCTCAAAAAGGTAGGCGCTACGCTGAAGTGGGATGAGATGGCCATGTTTGCCGTATGCCCGAAAAGCTGTGGGACAAAAGTCATGGAGGGAGGCCTTTGCCCAGCAGTGGGATGACAAAGGCTAACAGTAACCCTTATTTGTAATGATTACATATTAGCTACACTACCCAATATGTAAGGACCCAGCCTAACACTGATCAACAGCAATCATCATATTGATGATATAATCACATAATCTTTAACATTCGAATTTCGATTGTTATTTTAAAAACAGAGCCTTGCAAGCATAGCAGACTTTAAGAAAGGATTTAATCATTTAAGTCTACGGTCAAAGTATTCACAGGACGTAAAGGGCATAAAAGCTTAAACGTCACAATATGACGTCTATATAAAGTAAGATATTAATCTCACGTCTCTTACGATCATCGTAGAATAACAATAGGCGATGGTTCAGTATTCTATATTGTGCGTCTATAATCAGATTAGTGCGAAGTCAGACGGATAGACACCATTGAATAGACGGCCTATTTTACTGCCTACGTAAATCTTAACCTACAGCTGCGCCTTTATTTTGGATTTATAGATGCTTTCCGTCTCAAAGTGCAAACAGTTTCATCATATCGGCCCGTAAACGTCCACTGGTGCACGTGGGTTTTGCCTATAAAGCTACTATATGACTGGGTCTAGAAGGATCATCATAAAACGGTATAATGAGTACGCAGGTGGATTTCGGTATCCGATTTTTTAAATAAAATGGGCCCTGAAACTTGGCGACGATGGAACGAGCTAACCCAAAAAAAGCCTTACTTATCTCGCGACTTAAATAGATGTTCCTTTCGTAAGCTCTATGAAGCACATCCACGCGGTGGTCCAAATGGACCATCCATCCAGCAATTACATAACTACAATTTTCATTCCGTTAATAGTTCACCAGACGATCTCAATGTCCATAAACTTTAATCAAACGCAGGTTAGGCAACTCCCGGTTCCAACCATAGACTACTTCTCTGAACTGCTCATTATGATGTCACATGCAGCACACAATGTCACATGCCTAATGTTATACATTACGCACAGCTATTTTGAAAGGCACAGTAATTAAAATCCCAGACTAGGCTTGGCAGTTTCTGCGAATCACGAATCATTAACTGCGGCAAAGCTACCCGTATTGTCCTGGGACATGAAATTAAATGGCGTATCTCCTAATTTAATCGTTCCATGATTCAAAAGAAAATATCCTCCGTGACTCATATCAGTTCCACTGAAATCTTGACTTAATAAGTGGAAGGGAAATGTACATTCGTTGAATTAATTAATTTAAATAAATTGTAATGCATTAGGCGGACTACTAAGTAAATGAGGTATAATAAGTTACGTGCACTTAATTCCTACCGTACGTGGGTATGACAGAGCCCTCACTCCAAACTTTGACAGTTGCTAAATGAGAGAAAAGGGAGTGGGCGATGTACTCCACGGATTGATGGTTCTATTACGAAGAGAATGCAGCGTTATCAACTAAATCAAGATAAATGACGGCCAAGTATGCCATAACTATGCAAAGAGTACATAAAATGAAGAAAATAAACAAAATTTTGGCAAACCAATGTATAATAAACATCCCGAAGTGGGTCCAGAGTTAGTACTAACAGGAAAGCGTGGAGTGTTTGCGTGCAAGTCGGAACTACACAAAATAATGATGTCTGGAGTTGAGTTCATCGATTCGAAATAGAACTCTAAATCTTGGTGAATGAGGGTTATTTTCATAAAGTTCTTTTTATGGGGTACGGTTTGTTTTGACTGCGAATTTGACTGAAGTTTTACAGGCGGGAGGGAGGTCGATGACCGATGACGTCACCGGGAGTTAGTCAACCCCATCTCATCTTATTTCAGGTGGAGTTGTAAGAACGCTGCTTGCGATTTATTTACGAACACCGTACTACAAGCTACGTTTGTTTGAAACAGGTCAAAATAATTCAAATTCTCGTAGTAAACTTACTTGTATTCATTTTGTAACAGAAACGTGCATTTTATTATTAGATTCGGAAATATAATTTAATAATTATTTGCTAGGCAAATTCATTTTAAAGCAAACTATTCAGTACATTAAACGTAATATTACACAACTTATTTTTTTTTGTTAATAAGTAATGGCTAGTACACAGCAAATGAGTGTAACTTAGTTTGCTTCTCAAATAATGTTCTTCTGAACAGAGTGCACAGTACGTACGTAAGTTACTAATATTTTTCCGTATACACATAATTATTGATGCAACAGTTAGCTAGGAACTTAATATACTTATTTCGTCAACGCACTACGCCATAACCATTATTTGACCTTTTGCCGTGTTCAAGTAATTTCCGTCTGCACTATGAAAGTCAAAGAATAAAGATAATAACCGAATAGAGTGCCACCATTGTTCTTAATAGCTCTCATCTTTCTGCTTATCGCAATCGTTGCGTTTGTAACTATCGTCTGGTGTAAAGTCGACCACGCAGTCACCTTACCACTGTAAGATTGCATGTCACTTGCATTGCACATCAAAAAACAATACGAGGGCATAGACAAACTAACAAATCAGGGATATAAGAAAGAAATAAATAAAATACATTTACATACGACTAGTTTGACGACCCGAATAGCGCAGCGGTAGTGAAGCTGCCTTCGAATCCCGGTAGGAGCAAATGTTTGTGTGATGAGCATGGACATTTGTTTCCGAGTCATGGATGTTTAAGTTTGTATGTAGTTAGAAAGAGTGAATTTTAATAAACCGAAGGACTTTCGTCCTGCCTCATAGTCGAACTAATATACCTAGGTAATTCTTCACCTATTTACCGCATGCTTTCTCTAGCGAACTCCATTCGTAGCGAAATAGATGTCTTTGCTGGTTCTGTAGTCTCAGTTAGGACTAAACTTAGAGCTTTAATTGTGTAATATGTTTCTGTTTTTGTTTTTATTTTTTATTCTTTATTGCACACACAAAAATTAACAAACAGAAATTTACACAAAATTAAAATATATAGCTTATGTACAACGGCGAGCTTAACCCAGAATTGGGTTTTCTTACAGCAAACCATACTTGAATTGCGAGATTTGCAGGAGAGGATAAACCTATGTGCACAAACAATACAGTTAGAAACTTAAACTAACTTATTTTATACACTATATAATCTAATACATACCATACAATATACGTAATACATACAATATAATATATACATATATATAAAGATACACTTACATATAAAACACTATTTTCAACTAAACTTTTCTATTTTAATTTGTATTTCCTTAATTTTACGTTCCCAAAACTTCATAATTGTTAGAAAAATTCACAATTTGTAGGTTTTACTTGATTGTTTTTGTATGCATGCTAGATTCACTTCTAGTAGATGTCAATCAGAAATTTTGTGTTGTAGCTGTTTTATTGGTATTGTGGTTGTACATCAGTTTAGTGAATTAAATAAAAAAAAAAAAAATATGTATAATAAGTATGTATTTACAAACAAAAAGTATATATGTAGTATATCAACTGTCTGGTGACCACGACACAAGCCTTGCTAAGTGTGGCACTAGATGGCGCTGTGTGTAATGTCCAGCGATATTTATTTATTAGTTATTTATTACATATGGCACATGACAGAAGTGCGCACAACGGCACAATATAAAACCAAATACATAATACAAGAAAACAAAAAAAGTAAACATAAACAAAAAAGATCACACCGTGCACCTCGCCTGTCACATGGGGGAATTTTAAAGTAAAGAGCTAGAAAGCATATTAAAAGCGAATCACAATGGTCTAGTCCAGTAAAGATAATTTCAACCTTAATGACGTTCAAATTCAGTAGAAATTGATATCAAAAGCGTTAAAGCAAAAGCGAGGTCGACTGAACCGTCCATGCTAATTTTGTCGCATCAAATATTTGTCAAGAAAGTTCCCACACATGTTTTATCTATAGAAGCATTTGTTATTTGCTCAAATGTAATGGGTAAATATTTAAATTAGCCTCAATATAAACAACATCGTGTTACCCTCCACAGCTCCGGTAATATTATACCAAGAGATTATCAATGCTGTCTTTCATCTTGCTTACCGAATGATGGGTGCAGCCAAAAACATCGTTTTTTTTAAGTCGGTTAATAAAGAAGGCAGCGGATGCATTATACCAACCTCCGTTATTGAAGGACAATTTAATAACGTAGAGCTGCCGTAATATGATACTTTGATTTTTCAAAAGAAACCACTACCGAACGTGTTTTTATATCTCGTAAATACAAGAATTTATTGTCAGGACAATGCTACGGTTCTGTGGTGTCTATGAGTAGAAGTAACACGGGTAAAGCGGTGTAGAGAAAACACATAAAAATCAGATAAATGCTACGACTTTAAAATTGGTTTGTCATTAGCTACACAAGAGCGTGCGCTTTAAATATCCTTACCTATTATATAAAGTAAAGACCTGCCATAACAAGAGATTATATGTATTCCAGTTAATAAGTATCCTAGATAGAAGAGGACTATAACTTTTTAAATAAGTAGGTACTTGTAAAGCTATCAAGGGTTCAGGAAAGGAAGTTAAAAACGCTGGCGTGACGATCTGAACTCACTTAACGGATTGGTTGAAGAAGGCAAATGGAAAGCCATGGGAAATTTTCCCAGTAGTAGGACAGAGTTGGCTGATATAAAAGAAATGTTTTTGATTAAGTACCTATATTGTTATCTGTACAAATTATCACCTTTTTATTTGTAAGCATGATGTTCTTTATCGATTCAATATTAACCATTGTTTACAAGTATCGTCAGAGAAAAATAATAAACAAGATAGGATCGCGGCCCGTCGATGGATGCTTGAAGATTGTATAATAAAGCTTATAACAAGCTTATAACACACAACTTGTATAGAAAGCGCTTCAATTACGCTGTTTACACACTATCGAAATCTCTAGATTGGATCTCGCGACAACCCTACTATTATGATATTTAAATCAATTACTATAATTATATTTGTGTTGGTACGTAAGTACTAGTGGGCGTCCGACTCCATTCAGCCGTAATTAATGGGTCTGTGATAAGCGGTAAAACACTTTAGATTAAAATAGAAGGGCTTATTATACGCACAAATATTACTCTTCCTAAGACATGCTTTAGTCAATCAAACGCCTTAGTTGTGACATGGAACATTTTTCTTCACCTACGCAAACGTGAAATTGATTTCTGTGCTGTCGCTTTTTTGTGTTATTGTAAATGTTGGGTTGCATTTGTCTAGAACATTAGGTGACAAATAAACATTATGATTTATCCCAACAAAAATATTAGAAATCATTAATTCTACTTCAGAAAAACAACTTTATATTACCTTATTTCATTGAGTCACGCCAAAGTCACTAAAGTTACTGAATCTTACCAAGTGTTACGTGTTGCGGTCTCCATATAGACAAATACAATGACTCAGACAATGCAGTAGGTACGCAGCAAAATTGAAGAGTGATAGCCAAGTAACCAACTATCTCGATAACCTAAGCCCTTCTGACACAATTGCGAGAGAGGACATTTCATTAAACTGCAGTAAACCTAATTGCAACGAGGTCAATAGCATTGTTCAAGTATATAAGGCATCTGTAAGTACTCTCGTCGTTAATTAACGCGAACTAATTATTCGTTTATCGAAGAATTTCTACAATTGTGTTAACTATTAGTAGTACTTGCATCATAAGGTTGAATTAATTAGAGCTAAGTAATTATTAGGTAGATCGCAACTTGTAATTGTAAGGTGCTAGGGAATGTTTTTAGTTTAGAAGTAAACGTGTTTCCTAATAAAAAAAACGAAAATCTTGTGAAAGAAAAGTTTTCTGCTATAATATCTGAGATTTGTAGAGTTCCATTAAACTTGAACTTGTTCCAATTAAGTCTTTGTTTTCGTAACTTGTAGGTAATAAATACTTTTTCTTGTTTTCCAGGTAAGTGCTTAACCAGAAAATCGATCAAGAAAGGTGTCAAAGGTAAATAAAATCAAAGGTTCGATCTTACTTCGGAATGTGCGTAGGCGCCGTTGCGTACGAAGAATTTGCACAACTGCTCAAGTATCAAATCAAGATCAAGAGCAGCGCAACACAAACATTCTGAATCAAAGAATTTGAAAGTAATCTTAATCTTTTACTAAAACTTCAAGTCATGCAAGACGTAATTCACTGTTCGGGACGCACACAATAAGTGATTGTTGCCGTTAACGCAACAGATTGTGAAGGCGTTCCCAAAACACTAAATTGACCAAAATAATGCTGAGGCACGGAAATAAGCGATCATCTCCAATCAGAGTGTGATGCAGCGATTTACTGAAGTAAATTGAAAAGGTAAAACCAGTCAACGGATGAATTAATAGTTGATTCATAATGAGTCTCTTAAGAAATCTTAATTCACATGCCGATGCCAACAAGATTGATACACGGTCATTAAAAGAACCCTTTAGCTGCATTTAATAAAATTCCTGTGGTACTAGATTTGATTAAACGTAATTTTCTAATGCAATTTCCCGCACATTGGAAGCCGTACATCCGCGTTTCATTTCAAATTGCATTCTTGATTCGTCACCCGGCGCGGTAATGCGGAGCGTGCATCAACTTGGTGCATCATTAGCTGTTGGCGCCACATTTCTAAGGAGTCTATCGCTACGTAATGAGATATTAGATACATGCATAACATAATTTATGTATGTAGACGAGATGCCCGCAGAGCCTTGAATCATGTTATTGCTATCTGCTATTAGTTCTGCTGACTAGAGATACTCTACATATTTATGTTACCTGGGACCGGTATGAAATCCAGTTATTTTTAGATCGTACGTGTATATGGTTTATGTAGAAGTTATATTTAGTCAAGAATTTTATATCTTGAATCGGGATTCAAGATGCGCTTTAAAGCATTACCAACTTGTATGCTAATTTTAGCAATACTCTTTTCAGTTTAATGCAGAAACCAGGCCTGTTTCAGTAAGAATCACTTTCTCATAATAACCAAGCTCAACAATCAGGTTAACGACCCCACAGGATGATATAATTTATGTACCTCAAATTAGTTCAATCCTTTAATAGCAGTAGTACAATAATAGGTTATCTGAAAACCAATTTGATCAATCTGTATTTTGAATGTATTAACGATAATGATGCAGGCATAAAAACAGTCGTTCCCAGAGGTTTTTGGACTCTTCGATTCCCAGATCAACATCACTTTAAATTGAATTTGTGAGCATGGTTGTATCTTATTGAAATTCTGTGCAAAAGTGTCCCGATACCGGATCACTGTGAGAACAGGCCCATAAACGTCGCAGTTCAGTTTACGACTTCTTGTTATTTAACACGGCCAACCGCCACCGAGTGCGAGGCACCATGTTGCGAAAATGCGAACGAGTTGCTTTACACGTCATACATTGCTTTCAGGATTGGCGGATTAATTTCTCACTGGCCTGTACAACCGGCGTCATATCATACGGTTCTTTGCAATGGATTATAGCAATTCTTGGTATCGTTTGTTCGGTGTGAAGTCTATTAAACGGCATGTGTTCAGCAATGAACGTTTAGGTGCAGCTGTAAGTTCAAACTTGTTGCTTTAGAAAATTGAAACATCTAAAATTCTGAAAACACGCGTTTAGATTGCACCGAAATGCAAGTAGGTTCCTACTTGCATTTCGGTGCAATCTAGCCGCGGTAAGCCGCGGTAAGGTAACTTAAACCTAACTTCAAAACTGTTTATAAATGTTTAGGCAAACAATGCGTTTACTTTTCTTTATCGTGCAGAAATTATGTTCAGTGTGTACGAAAGCATGACCCCAAGTAATCACCGTTTTGTTTGCTTTTACTCTTTTAATATTGAATTTACTATCCACACAAATCCGACGAATCTTTGTAAAGAGATACTTTATCGTCGTATAGTCATAAATATTTAAAGAAGCTTAGTAAGTAGGGTCATCTGGCTTATCCTTCATCCTTGCTCCATCAGACATCTATCAAGATCCTTTATGTTTTTCGTTTCAAGTGGTAAGATCAAATAACTTGGTCTGATGGAGTCTATTTGAGGTGTTGGAGTAATCTGAAGTGGGCTTGGTATCGGTATCGATATCGGCTACCAGACTTCGAGTGCTTCCGGTCAAGTGTGGTAC
Organism: Xestia ashworthii; assembly: GCA_950022955.1. Classification (NCBI taxonomy): domain Eukaryota; kingdom Metazoa; phylum Arthropoda; class Insecta; order Lepidoptera; family Noctuidae; genus Xestia; species Xestia ashworthii. The sequence goes on along the minus strand of OX465562.1, from coordinate 9,703,073 downwards.
TGAAAGCTGATGTATGTACCTATATTCTATGAATAGGGATTATGAACTCGTAAATACTTATGTTTTTGTTATGAGCTTTGCTTGGATGTTGGTCTCGGGATTGCAAGATGTAAACAATTAACTTACAGTTGACGTAGGGCATTATAGAACCACTAATCGATTAATTTAATTGATGTGGAAGTTGTTATAAAAGAATATAAAAATAAAATTATTTTATCGATACAACCATCTAATGTTATTCAGAGTCGCCGACAAAGAAACCTGGATGAGATCCACAAAGAATTTGACGATGAGACATATTCTCTTTCTCCGAAACTTAATAGGTGAACAAGGCTGTTTATTGATACATTTAATTTAATACCACAACCATGCATTCTATCACGATAGTAATCGACCACCCACTTGAATTTCAAGATACAGTTTCCGTGTTCACTGGATGAAATAAACAATACCATTGTGTGCTGTTGTGATTAGACCCGTCTGTTAGTTCGTCGTACGCTATTCATATCCGTTCCGTGTGTATGAGGATTTGTACAAATGCCCGTACATTAAGCTACGACAATCTGGCACGTTTCGTTCATAGATATTCAACTTAATCCCTAAAGCATTAGGTGCAAGTTTAATTGGGAAAATTCGACTGGTTCGGGCAGCTTGATGTGCTGGTCTGTGCTCTCTAATCTGGACTTCGAATGTAGTACACAAAGCAACGGCACCTCCACCAAGTTGTGGAGGAGTTTTTGCATTTGTTTGCTATCCGTTGCGTCTTTTTTCTGGAGAAAATCTTTAGGTTGCAACTTTTTGATAAAGCAGCGAGCTATGTATGACTGTATCTTTTTGTTGTGTATGTGCTGAGATTATCTTGACCTAATATGTTCACAGTTTCATACAGAAAGATGTGAGCGCTTTTTTTGTTGAAATATTTTATTAGAGTCGAATGGATAAACTAGATTAGTTTTTTCAGCTTTTGAAAGCCGGAGACCGAAAGGTTCTTTAGAGGATATTTCATCTTATTCTTATGGTGCACAGCCGTTCATCGCGTAGCCACAATACTGCTTCAAGTTTGTCTTGTCCGGTCTCTCGGCTAGATAACGAAACAAAAAATGTTATGCAATTGTACTCCTGAAGAGAAATTTTATCTGCTATCTCTAAAACACCATAATTATTATTTATCTAACGGTTAATCCGCGTACCTAAGCGCCTTTAATAAATTACCAACATGAACAATATTAATTAGTAATCAATCTCATGGACCCGGTTTCACGCTCATTCGCTTATCTGATAAACTGGTAAAAGTATACATTTGGTAATACGAAGCTTATCTACTAAATAGGTATTCATCAGGAATCTTAAGTATCTACGAGGTGTTAATCAATCGATCACATCAACGAGCTTTCACGCATATTAGGTAAACTTATAATCTTTAATCATATAAAACTTTAGATATTTTCGTCCGTTACATTAATAGAATATCATGAATGTAACGGACGCAAATATCTCAAGTTTATGACTCCTAAGTGCTGCAACTGTTGTAATTTTAGAAGACATTTGCAGTATGTTTGACTTTCCTGAAACTTTCAGTCGTAATGCAGCCCCCGACACCCTCGTCGGCGCATGTGATATACCGCTTCCCCTCCATGACTCATGTGCGGCAATAATGAGAGTAATTGCTTTTTTTCTCACATCGTGATTCATTATTAAAGAAACGAGACCCGACACAGCACTTAACTTTATTTGTTATGCTCCTTTTCATTTAACTGTGAGTCAACAGATCCTCAACACCCGCTGCATAAGTGATTAATTGCCCCACAATTGAAAGATTTTTTAAACATCCCGGCCTCAATATGCATCCCGACCTAAACAAGGCATAAAACTTACAACGTTACATACTTACGTATGGGAAATTGGAGCGGACACCAATGGCCGGTCGAGTAAAATTTTTAACACGGAACTGACACGGTTTTTCTTCATAACCCGTGTTATGACTGAGGCTAATGGTAGCCATAATAAGCTATTTATATGACATCAAAACAAAGAGTTACAGGCGGCGGTATTAATACGACCATAAAGAGTAGCAGTCCGCGATTAACATCTGTAAACCAGATGCATGTACAACGTAATCCGGCATGGTTGGCTGTGCGCGGCGAGGAGTCGCGGGCGCAGGTCGGAGGTCGCGGCGTCCCACTACCGACGATCTAACAGTTTTACAATTCAAATGTCGAATCCATTTCATTTGGAGGCCCGGCGCGATGTGTCGACGTGATTGTGTCGTTTGCTTCTTTAATTTCGATAAGATTTCATGTTTATATAGTCATTTATCTTTTGTTATGCGGTTACCATTGTACGAGTACCATTGAAGAAAACATTTTATAACCTGTCGTATTTTTTATGATCGTTCTACTCATCTCATCTTTCGACAAGTCCAGTAAAAAATGTTGTTAGTACACTGTTGCGGCTTATGGGTAATTTAGTTCCGTTACGATTCCAAGCCAAATGGGCACTTAATCTCTATGAGATCATCGCTCTGCTGGTGATTCTCGCACGTAGTGTGATGATTGAGATTATTCGCATAGTATGGAGAATAATATGGAAATTGCACCAACGTCGATGTTGAGACTGTAGATGAAATCTGAGCAGGAACAGATGCGTTCGTGCAAGATTTATTGAAACACTAGCTGACCCGCGCAACTTCGTCTGCGACACATTAGTGAAAGACAGGGTTACAGAGAGTGGGTCGTAAGCACCTCTAATACAATTGTCAAAGAGCACATCACATCACACACATCATTCCGCATAATGAAAAGCACGCCCGGTACGTCATGATCATTATTTTGCTGCTGAGTTATTTAAAACGGTGTATCTCTGATATTCATTGAAATCAAAAATGGCAATTATGTTTAAAATTAAATACTTTTGATTAACAACGTATTTACTTTGATAAGGATAAATTAACATGTTTATAAAAACAGTTTAAAGGGCTTCTCTCGACGTCCTAACGTCTTCATCCTTAGACACTCGATGACAGTCATACTCCAGCTAGGTCTGAAGTTCTCATCAACGTGTATGAAATGAGCCGCGACACGATATAGCTGCTGTAAACTGTTGCGGACCCCTTACAACTGTAAGCCATTTCAAATTTCGAACTCTACGTGCCTATGAGGCCGTGTCCTAAAGTTCACAACCTCTTTAAAGCTTAGAAACCTTCAAATGCGGTGTTAATATAGTACGGTGACTATCCAGACATTCCAATTTTAAAGAGTATTAGCACCAAGTTTTTATGTGTTCAACCTTTTTCGAATAAAATAGGATTGAGTTTTCAAACATTTATCAAAATAACATGTAGTTTAAATCAAAAGCACTAAGGTCCATGTTCACCAAAAACATGACGGTCTGATTATCTAAAAACAGCTCTCAATCAATCAATCAATCAATCAAAGCATTTATTTCAAGTAGGCCAGTTACAGGCGCTTTTGAATTGTCGAAACAAAAATGAACATTTAATGTAGCTACAGTCCCAGTCACAAGACATAAAAACTGTGAAAGTACTGTAGTTGCCCATTCCCTAGCGTAGATCTCTATGGAGAAGAACGGGCAAGAAACTCCATGGACACTCTTTTAAATCAAAATATTGTTACAAAATCTTGGTTACATCATTCATGTTGAGATGGTATATTATGTGAGAACAATGTAGCAAGATGTGCACGTTAAAAGTGTCCATAGCAAAACCAAAACAAAATATAACTCAAAAACAAAATAATTAATTCAAATAAACCATGGCGACTAAGAGATGACCAGCCACAACTGACAGCGCCCATTCACGCACATGACGCATGGATCAGCACCATTCAGCTCAACCATTTTGAAGGGAACTAAATGGTCCGACACACGCGCCACCATCAGCGAGACATTTGAGTGAGCATGTCATACTCTCAACCTCCAGGGCACATTCAAGTCAAGAACTGCCGTAGGTTTCCAGTGAATGATAGCTTACTAGCACATAGTACTCACACAATATGGGCTATGCGATTATATAATACTAACATTGAATCTATACAATGCAAAGATAGTTAAGTACAATCTTCAGCAGCTCCAACTATACCATTTAATGCTATCAATTTTTGCGCCCCTGTCCATGTGGAGCAGGACCAGCATTAAGCCAAGCATTTTTATCAGCGATATAATCGCTCAACTTGTAATATGCTTGTTTACATAGTGTGCGTTTAATGCATGTTTTAAATTTCGTCTCATTCAGTTCAAGAATACTTTGTGGAATTTTATTATAGCATCTCAAACAGTACCCCATGAAAGATGAGTCTACTTTAGCGAGTCTAAAGCCTGGCTGAACTAATTGGTCCCTATTTCTAGTACTGTAATTATGTCTGTCACCTCTTTTACCAATAAGATGCAAATTTTTTCTAACGTACATTATGTTTTCGTAAATGTATTGACAATGTACCGTCATAATGCCAATATCCTTAAACAGTTCCCTTAGAGAATCGCGCCTACGAAGATTATATATAGCTCTGATGGCTCTTTTCTGCAGAATAAATATAGACTCAATATCTGCAGCCCGTCCCCATAGCAAAATACCGTAAGACATTATACTATGGAAGTAACTAAAATAGACCAGTCTAGCGGTATCTACATCAGTAAATTGACGGATTTTTCTAATGGCATATGCTGCTGAACTTAGCCGCCCCGCAAGAGATGTTAAATGAGAACCCCATTGTAGCCTTGAATCAAGCGTAAGCCCCAGGAAAACCGTTTTATCTACGAATTCAAGTTTCTCATTATTCAATAATATATCACAATCACTACCCTTAACATTCGGTAAAGCAAATCTTATGCATTTGGTTTTTTTTTCATTTAATACCAAATTGTTTGCTGTGAACCAATTTTGGACCTGAAGTAGGGCATTATTCACGTCATCTAAATTTTGTGCCCGTCTGTTTATCTTAAAAATTAAGGAAGTGTCATCAGCAAATAACACCATATTTTGAGGTTGGTTTTTCAATAAATAGGGTAGATCATTTATATATACTAGAAAGAGGAAAGGACCCAATATAGAGCCTTGTGGAACCCCCATTTTTATTTTTAAACCCTGTGAATTGACACCATTTATCTGAACATGTTGTTGTCTATCATTCAAATATGATTTTACCAAACTAAGTGCAAGTTTACCCAGTCCGTAATGCTCAAGTTTCAAAAGTAATGTGTCGTGATTTACGCAATCAAACGCTTTGGAGAGGTCACAAAAAATTCCTATGGCATCTTGGGACTCTTCCCACGCAGTAAATATGTGCTTTAATAAGGTTACACCGGCGTCAGTTGTACAACGTCCCTTGGTGAAACCATACTGTTGATCATGTAAGATTCTGTTGGTGTTAAAATGATAGAGCATTTGATCAAGCATTACCTTTTCAAAAACCTTGCTAAAAACTGGCAACACGGATACAGGTCTATAATTGTTAGTATCTTTACTGTCCCCGGATTTGAAAAGAGGTATGACTTTACTGTATTTCATTAAATCAGGGAAAACTCCTTGGTCTACACATAGATTAAAAATTAAAGCTAAGTATGGGGCTATTGTCTCAAGTATGGATGTACAAACTTTGATAGACATTCCCCATAGATCTTCGGTCAGTTTGATTTTTATTTGCCGGAAAGCTTTAATAACTACCATAGGGTTAATGTGTTTAAATTTAAATTCAGCCAGGCAGCCAGACACATTCGCCTTTAATAAACCCATTGAGACTTCAGGAGAGGAATTTAGAGCCTCCGTAGTTTTTAATGGTATTTCTGTAAAGAAATTTACAAATTCTTGAGCTACTTCCTGATTAGAGCTTTTAGGACCACTTGCTGTATCTAATGTGTAGCTAGTGTTACGTATTTTCTTCCTGTTAGTCTCGTTATTTATGACTTTCCAAACTGTCTTTATTTTATTTTCTGCTGTTTTGATCTTGTTGCTAATGTGCAGGGCTTTAGCAACCTTGCATGTATTTCTAAAAATTTTTGAATACTTAGCAACATACTTGTTAAAAGTTTCAGTGTTAATAAAAGGCTTAAGGCCATAAAGCTCAAATAGTCTTTCCCTACTTTTTCTGATGCCTCTAGTTGCCCAATCGCTAAATATGAATTTAGGGCAAATACTTTTTGTCTTCTTTTCAAAAGTTTTGTTGAATTCCGTGTGAACTATTGAAAAGAAACGATTATAAAATTGATTTATATTAATATCGTCATGGCTCATAACACTTAACTTGTTCTGTAGGGAAATATTAAACCTATTTAATTTGCTAGAAGTTATAGGTCTAAATTTAATCTGTACTTTTTGCAATGGTGTATTACACCTATAAGTTACAGTTTGTCCGCTATGGTCAGACGGCAAACAATTTACTATGGCTTTATCTAAGTAATCACAATCGCAGAAAACATTATCTATACAAGTAGCAGAAGATGTTGTGATTCTAGTAGGTTCAATAAAAACGTTAGTCAGGTCAAATGACTTAAAAAGATTTAATAACCGACCACTATTTGAATGTTCTTCTAAAATATTGATATTGAAATCACCACAAATTATTGTAGATTTATTACTGGCTGCAAGTTTTGCCAGGACACCTTCCATTATTGATTCAAATATGGAAAAGTTTTGATAGTTTGGGGGTCTGTACACACACACAACTACATGCTTATCTAGCTCAACACAGGACAGTTCGACGCAATGTTCAACCGAGAGACCTACTATGTCATTACGTTGCTTATATTTAAAACTATTTTTTATTAATATTAGGGAACCTCCACGAAGCATAGTTTTACGGTTAAAGCAGCTACCCACCATATAGTTCTCATAATTAATAAGCATTTGGTAATCCTTTAGCCAATGTTCAGTAAAACAAATGATGTCAAACTTACTTTTTTCTAAAAACAATTCAATTTCTAATAATTTACAAGACATTCCTTGGATATTTTGGTGGAATAATTTTAAGGTGTTCTGCTGAGGCCCTTTTTTATTAACTAATTGAGTGCAAGAATTAATAGTACCTTCTGTTGTCTCACTTTCTAGTTTAAATTTATATTAATATTTGGAGTGAGGCCGGAGACTCCCGTGCCCTCCTCAGACAACAAGACCCTATCTGTAATAGACCCTAATTGAGGATTCACCATGGTGACAGATGGATCCTCCTCATTGCAATATTTGTAAACATTTATAGCACTACTGCTATATTCATTTAAAGTCACCTGTACATTAGTAGAATTACTAATAGTCGCAGTGTTAATAATGGAACTAAACTTAGACATACTATTTATGTCTGTGTGAATATTAAAAGCTAATAGCGAAGCTATTTTGTGTCTACATCTAATAGGTAGATACACCTTACCCCGTGTCGACTTAAGTTTACCAACAATAGTGTTGATATCTAGATATACAAGTCTGTCACTATAGTGACCTGCTAGAAAATGTACATGGTTATTTAACATATGTATATAATTGTTTTTTCTATTACCCAATTTTTCAAAATAGGGAAAAGCACACAATATGATTTTACTACAGCTTAGCTTTAACAGCTCTGATACACATTCAGTGATATCTTCCTTTTTAATCTTAGAACTATTACCCATACATATAGTTATGGTGGTATTAGGATTACAAACAGTTTTTGTTGCAGATGCCATAACCTGTTTGTAGGTCGACCCTGGCATACAATAATTTTGAGTACAATAACTCAGGCTATTACTGATCAATTTGCCAAGCCCTCTACCTATACTATCAGAGAACATGACTGAAAGATTAGAATCTAGACAATTAGGTGAGACAAAATTACCTAAGTCAGGTATTGAATCTTGGCTGGAAACACAGTCCTGAGTTTTCACAGCTTGGCGCGGGTCCTCCGTTGCCTCAGGCTGAACATCATTCCTGGATTCCCCCTGACAAGTACACTGAATGTTGTTGAGAGTCAGTGAGTCCACTTTGTCTACCAATGCATTTGTAGCAAGAATATGCTCTTTAATTTGATTTTGTGAGCGTTCATATTTGTTATATAAAGATTTTAGTGACTTATTAAGAGCCTGTATTTCTGATTGTAAGCGCTGAGTGTCAATTTCATAAATATTTATACTATCTTCCAATTTAATCTGATAGTTATTTAATTTATTAACTAGAGAAACACGTTCCTTCCTTAATTGAATATTTTTGGAATGGTGTTTCTGTTGTTTCTTGTATTTATTACATTTTTTAATGATTTTATTTAATCGGGCATATTTCTTAATTTTATTCTGGCTTATTTTATGGCTGTAGTTATGCTGTAGAAAGGAGTCCTCTGTAAGGTCTATTGTTGTAATGGAATGAGGGTTACAATTTGAATTTACTAATTCCCTGTACAAATGTTCAGTTTCCATAGCCTGAGTATGATCCTGTTCCTTTTTTAAATTTAAAAGTTTAACATTAGCATGGACTAATTCCTCCTCTAGGTCCCTAATTTTACACAATGCCTCCTCATATAAGTTGCTGCAGCTGTGGAACCCATCCGTGACCACCCTTAGTTGATCCCGTTCACTGACAACATTCAGGTAATCCTGATGAAGGTCTACTAGCTCCCGTTTTAAGCTGGAGTTTTTGCTGTTAATATTAATGACCTCCTCCTCACTGTCTTCTCTCTCCTGCAATAGCTGTTGGCATTGGAGTTTTGAGTCCTTTAGTTCTTGGAGGGCCGTTCTCAATTTTAGCTCCATATCCTGAGCAGTAGCCTTACGGGTCATCACAGGCATGGTTTCCGGATTGGTTTCTGAAAATTGGAAATAAGGAAACGGTGAGAACTAATAGGATAGACCAATTAAGAAAATTTAGAGATGAAAGGGAGAAAAACTGGGAAAAAAAAAAAAAAAAAAAAAAGTTTGCTTTATTAAAAGAAATGAGGTAGGCTGCTGGATAGCTTAACAGGATTGATATTTACCGACTGAATTCTCAATTTAATAGCATTAAAAATGAGTTTACTATCTTATGATTTTACTTTTTCCTAACGTGGGTAGATTGATTAGACTAAAAACTTATGATTTTTAAAATATTACTATAAGTAGTTAATAATTTAATTGTAATGAACTTAATATGCATAAATTAAAAAGATTGATGTAAGTACACCAAGAATAAATCGTTACAAGTTTACTTTTTACGAAATGACATTTATCAACAAAAACTCTTTAAAACACATTTTTGTATGGGAGCATGTCACAGGGACAGCGGTTTTTAGAAAATCAGACCGTTATCTCTTCGGTGAACATGGACCTAAGGAGTGTTGATATCAAATTCGAAACAAATCACCGCCAAAATAACTTTCTACCCCTTTTTTCATCAATTCAATTTCAATTAAACACGTCTTCCATCAATTCTGTTAAAAATTTGAAATAGATTGGACCAGTAGTTCGTTGTATTATTTTATTTGTAATATGTAATAAACAGGGTGGAAATGGTTAACGGGGCAGTAAAGGGAGCTACCCTAACCGTTGAGTATAAGAAACAGGATCGATTGGCATCAAAAAAATGTTGTGTAAAATAGGAATTTTCTTGCTACCCGTACGTTTTTTTTTAAATCTGTGAATGGGGATCAAAATTTCACGAAAAATTTTGGATGGTTTTCTAAGACCATTTTCATGTAGCTGCAGTGACTTTTTGAGTACTCTAACCGGGGTTGGTCTGGAAGAACTTTTTGATCAGTGTCGGAAAGAAGATCGATTGGCATCAAAAAAATTGTTTTATGAAAAATGGCAATTTTCTTGCTAACTGTACTTTACTTTTTTATTAAATCTGTGAACAACATTTCTCGAAAAAAATACGGGTTGTTTTCTAAGACCATTTTCGTGTAGCTGCAGCTCCCCTTACTTCCCCGTTTACCGTTTCCATCCTGTATTACCAACTACTTATACCGATTTTCTTGAATTCCGCTATTTTGGGCGTACTCACTTCAAAAATCAAATTTAAAAAAAATTGAGAAATTATATTTACCTGTATTAGATTTGAAGTATTTACAACAACTTTTAAAGGTTTACACTTCATTGGATTTTATTCTATAGGTGTATGAAGTTAGTTAATTTTAAACACAAAACCGGCTTTTTTACGTCTCTGGATGAGATGTTTAAAAAATGCTGAAACCGGTATTTCTTTATTTTTAATAATAAGTATTTACTCTGAGTTTTATGATTCTAGAACAATCTTAAATTTTTTTTTCATACAAACTTTACCTCCCCTTTTCACCCCCTTTTTCCAAAATTTTCCATAATTTCTATAGCCTAAATGTTATTCTGAGTTTGTTTAAATAGAATAGTGAAGTTTTCATCAAAATCCGTCTAGCAGTTTTTACGTGATGCGCGTTCAAACAAACAAACAAACAAACAAACAAACAAACAAACAAACAAAAATTTTAAAAATGGTTTTAATATGTTCAGTTACTTATTTTAAGTCACCCTGATCGGTTTTTTTTTTAAATCTTCAATGTACAGATTTTTTGGTCTCAACGATTTTATTATATGTATAGATGGAATGCGAACCTGACATTATCTGTATGCAGTGAATTGAATGCTCCACCTTACGATCGCAAATTATCATCGGTAAGAATATTATATTTACTCAAACCGATGTAATGCAAACGTTAAAACAGTTCAATTATTACGACCCGAATGGCGCAGCGGTAGTGAGGCTGCCTTACGTTCTTAGGGTCCTGGGTTCGAATCCCGGTAGGAGCAAATGTTTGTGTGATGAGCATGGACATTTGTTTCCAAGTCATGGATGTTTATATGTATAATAAGTATGTATTTACAAACAAAAAGTATATACATATGTATTATATCAACTGTCTGGTGACCACGACACAAGCCTTGCTTAGTGTGGCACTAGACGGCGCTGTGTGTATTGTCCAGCGATATTTATTTATTTATTTATTATTTAGCTAGTGAAAAACAAACGAATGCCAATAATAGGTAAATGATGATACTACGAGTAGTTCACTAAATGCGTCAGTCAGGCTGAATTTTATGGCTAACGGAAATATCTTCATGAATCATTTTCACTATTAATTAAAACTGTTTTTGTTGTTTAAGAATAACTATAACATTGTGGTTAACCAATTTATTCTATATTGTAATATATTTTTAAGAATATTGGTACTGTGTCTCAGAAATAGTTTAAATCAAATTGTTTCCTTAATTCGTTTACATGCCTAACATTTTGAATAGTTTTTCCGACATAAGCGGCATTTGAATTCATAGTAAGTCCCCCTAATAGCAGCGTGGCATTTGTATCAAAGGTCGGAATCAAAAGGAGCCGGTCTTTGTCAATGAAGTTCAATACACGCATTGTTTCCATACTACCGTGAATTTGGACCTTATTACAGAAATGACTGGATTCATGAATGGCTATTCATGAATCCAGTCATTTCTGTATTGCACTGGAACTAAATTGTCATTGCCTGTTTACCAATATTCGTATTTTATGATAAAAACATTACCATCCTGATTTTAAGTTTTTCAGCACTTTCATGTCACCATTTCTTGTTAGTTCGTTCAATCATCAATTCTCCGCTTAATCCTGAAAGATTTTGCTATACTTTAATAATAATCCTAGTGTGTTCATTTTACTTTAGTCCTTCTAGGTACATACTATTTGCTATTTCTGTAATGGAAACAAAATATTTAACCCTTCAAACTCCACCAACGAATTTGATATTCTAATCTTTTGAACATTTTTTCGCTGTCCTGTGTTATATTGACATGTTTAATTCTGGGCACAACTCCGTAAGTGTTGCGATTGTATGCAAATATTTTGAGCATATTATCATTGATAATATGTTCTTATATATGGACTCATCTATTAAAAGCTCTGCGTTATTTTGTGACATCTCATTTGAATATTGAATTTTGAATACTGAAACAATTAACGGAAACTAATACTTTCCTGTCTTAGCCACCATTGTACATCTATACATATAATAAAATCGTTGAGACCAAAAAATCTGTACATTGAAGATTAAAAAAAAAAAATCACCCAGGGTGACTTAAAATAAGTAACTGAACATATTAAAACCATTTTTAAAATTTTTGTTTCTTTGTTTGTTTGTTTGTTTGTTTGTTTGAACGCGCATCACGTAAAAACTGCTGGACGGATTTTGATGAAAACTTCACTAATCTATTTAAATAAACCCAGAATAACATTTAGGCTATAGAAATTATGGAAAATTTTGGAAAAAGGGGGTGAAAAGGGGGGGTAAAGTTTGTATCAAAAATTTTTTTTAGATTGTTCTACAATCATGAAACTCAGAGTAAATACTTATTATTAAAAATAAAGAAATACCTGTTTCAGCATTTTTTAAAAATTTCATCCAGAGACGTAAAAAAGAGGGTTTTGTGTTTAAAATTAATAAACTTCATACACCTATAGAACAAAATCCAATGAAGTATAAACCTTTAAAAGTTGCTGTAAATACTTCAAATCTAATACAGGTAAATATAATTTCTCAATTTTCTTGAAATTTGATTTTTGAAGCGAATACGCCCAAAATAGCGGAACTCAAGAAAATCGGCTTTCCTCGGTATAAGTAGTTGGTAATACAGGGTGGAAACGGTAAACGGGGCTGTAAGGGGAACTGCAGCTACACGAAAAAGGTCTTAGAAACAATCCAAAATTTTTTCGCTAAATGTTGTTCCCCATTCACAGATTTAATTAAAAAATAAAGTGCAGTTAGCAAGAAAATTGCCATTTTACATAAAACTATTTTTTTGATGCCAATAATGATAAACCTTAACGGTTGCAGCTACATGAAAATGGTCTTAGGAAACCATCCGTAATTTTTCGTGAAATTTTGATCCCCATTCACAGATTTAAAAAAGTACAATTAGCAAGAAAATTGCTATTTTACACAAAACATTTTTTGATGCCAATCGATCCTGTTTCTAATACTCAACGGTTAAGGAAGCTCCCTTTTCTGCCCGGTTAATCGTTTCCACCCTGTATTTACAAATAAAATAATACTACGAAGAAAATGTAGACTATACGAATGTACATCAGACATAAAACCCGAAAAGTTACAAATACAAACGAGTTCAAATCCTACTATCTACAAATAATAAAAATGCTTTGTCCTGAAGGACTGTGATGGATCAACGCACAGCCTTTACCGCAGATTGTAGAAACCTGAAGCTTGGAGGGTGTATTTTTTGTATAATAATTTCAGAAAATCATTTCTTATCGTAGGTATGCCTATGATACGATAAGAAAGGATTTTCTGAAATTATACCCCTAAAGGGGTGAAAAGGTGGGGGGCAAAGTTTGTATGAGAAAATGTGATTCCTTGGTCCAATCTACTTCAAATTTTGCTATCAACAATATTAACAGAATTGATGGACGCGTTTCGTATTGCACGTAAATTGATTTCAATGCATATCTTAGGAGATACACCGTTTTAAATAACTCCGCAGCAAAATAATGATCATGTACTGGGTGCGCATTTTCATTATGCGGAAGGATGTGTATGATGTGCTCTTTGAAAATTGTATTATAGGTGCTTACGACCCAATCTCTGTAACCCTCTCTTTCTCTTATGTGACGCAGACGAAGTTGCGCGGGTCAGCTAGTACGAAATAAAGATGTGAGTCATACTTATTTGTTTTGTTTCATGAACAAATTCTTATGACTAATTTTGAGTAGGTTCTGTTACTTTAACTATAAATAACTCAGGACGTAATTTATTGTAGAGGAAATATATGAAGTTTCCTCAGAATTAGTAATTCTAATTCTGATGTCATTTAGCTCAAAATAATTGAACGCGGTAATCGGTAGCGACAAGTAACGACTTAAAGTATCTAATTAAGAAATCGGGCCCGCTCAGCGCTCATTAGTAATCACCGTGGTAATCATTATGTCCAAATTAATTGTTATTAATGAAGTGAGGTACTTATCAGAATCTTTGTTCGATGCCGGAATAAGGCTGTACCCTATTTCAAGTTCATCAGATATAAATAACATTTCCGTTAGGAACGTGTTCATTGGCGTTGGACAAGTTGTCAACTGCTTGTCTGATGTTCTGAACTTGCTTGTTATAACCTGTATGAATGCTGCATTAGTGTGTAAGGGAACATTAATCCGGAAAAAGGAAGGAGATTATATTTTTATCGTCAGTTTGTTACATCGTTTGTACCTACTGACCGGTGCTCCAGAAAGCAACAGTTCCTACATAGTACGAGTACATAGCATTGTTACTGATCAGCGGGCACTACAGCTAAGTTCAAACATAAAAAGCAGGAACATTTTGTCTTTCATCGAAATCATTATCATTTCCTTGCCCTTGTCTCAATTTATTTGTGGTCAGCGCCACAATTCTTCTTTTTCCATGATTTAGAGAAGCATCTTTCACATAATTAATCCATTGTTTCTTTGTGCTTTTCCGACTCCACACAAAACTTTTCTCACAAAATATGGCTGCATAAAAATGGTAATTTTCAATTATGTGTATTTTTAATTATGTAGCAATTGCAGGCGGTACAGAAAAAGTAAGTATGTAACCTATTGTAACTAGGAATGTTTATCAAGATATAAACAAGCATGCAAACTGACCGGCGATATTGCAACACCACGTTACATGGTTACGTCAGGGCAGATGATCTTACGCTCGTGTGGGCCAACGCTGGCTGGCATCTGCTTTGTTTACATGCCCAACAGCCACTCAATCCATTCACTATTTATTGATACTCGTTGATTCTGTTGCACTGGAAACGACTAAGTAGCATTTAAGGCGAATATATAAAATTAGCAATTTGGGCTGAGATTCTTTTGCATGAACAGATGTGGATTTAGTAAGTAGTCGAAGCTTCCCAGATTCATTATCTTATTTTAGTCTTTGAATTCTAATTTTAAATGGATCTTTATTTTATTACCAAGACGTTGTTTGACAGAATACAAACCGGAAACAAAGCTTTACGTTTCATTCAGTGGGTGAAACAAAAATAGCACCAAGTCATCGCTAGTTCCTTCCAGTAAAGTTCAGTTCCGTAGTTCCCCGATAACATTAACCTAGATATAAGTGGGAAAGCGGCCCTTCGGTAATTTATGACTTTCTATTTTTCGATAGCGAAGTCGATTCGAAATTCGGACGTGGGCGAACGCGTTTCGTAACCAACGTAGGGAGATAAAGACATCTGGATATAGGAAATAGGGAATGATTTTGAACAACAGAACATTGAAACTGCGGTTTGGGTGACCAGACAATAGTTAATTAACAGAAGGTTGTGGTTAGTTAGACCGTAAACAAAGTGGTTGTTGCCGATTAAAATTAAAGTTCCGATTTAGTTGCGTCGTACGCGGAGGCTAATAAATCGTGTCCAATTAGCGAGCCCGCCGCGTTATCGCGACAAAGCGAAGCCGGTCACTTAGCGCAAGCCACTCCACACATACCCTGTAATGCAGATACATCACGATAAAAATACGACGATACGATTATTAGCTTTACGATTATACAATCATTTCTCCGAAAATTTTCACGTACGATACTGTAATGAACGACGCACCCGATAACGAATTTTCGCTTTCTTATTTTTATGTTGTTTCCCTTTTTCGGAATGCCAACACACAAAAGCCAACTTTGTGTGTATCCGGCCACATTTTGACGTCGCGTCGTAACATTTAATAGCTTCAGCCGTAAAACGTATCGGTTCACGCAGAGGGTCAAGGGATGATATTTACGATTATGAACCGAACGAACAATAGCTAAACAATGAAGAACACGAAACACAACCCATCTATTTAATTTCGAGTAGACACCTTTGTCGTGTGTTTTTGTTTGCGGTCATTTCCATAAATTATAGAGGAGGGTCGGCAATGTTACCTTCTTGTAAAATGTACCTGCTATTGTTATGGTAAGCAGTATCGTGACGAACAAGCCCTGCCTGAGATTTGGTAACCGACGGATGCCTTGAACTTACCGGGGTGATGGATGAGATTCTTGGAGTTATTCTTCAAAATTATGTGGACAATCCGTTTTGTGAACAATATTTTCTATGTTTTTACCGCATAGTCGATGAGTGTTGACTCATAATTCTCTGTAGAATTGTACCTGAAAAAAAAAACAGAGGAAAAAAATATTACCTAGTGTATCCGTCCGTATCCGAAACGTAGTTTAGGATTTAACAAATCCTAAACTACCTTGAACCTAAAGGTTTGGCCATAAAATTAAAAATCTATTTAAGAAATTTGACAGATTGTAGTAGCATGATTTGCTGGCGTATTATTGTAATTTGGTTTCTGTGTAACTTGACATAATTTGTTTCAATTCAATTTAATTTATTACGTTTTTTCATTAATTAATCTCCTTTATTTCAATTTAATTTATAGTAATTTCAATTCGTATATCTGAACTACCTACATACATTGCTATACTTACTTAGTCTTAAGATACACACATCAAAAGTGTCTAGGGATCAACATATATTTTTGCAATAACTTTTCTCCTGATTGATATTAATTAAAATTTTCTTTAAGGATTCATCAAATAATGTGTTTTCGTTTGTCACAGTAACGATAAACCAAGTCACCTTTGCATTAATGAAGAAATTTGCCATTTTCCTAATAAAGGGATTTTTGACATTTGAACCACTAACATTAAAGTTCGAAAAAAAGACTGAAATAACAGTTTTCTTTAAAATGTTATTGGGTAACTTAAACAATTAATAATCCGTGTTTCTACCGCAAACACTAACAACACAAGAACATCGGTTTGGCATACTCAAAATGAGTTCATCCAAATCACGCTGTGAAATGGCCGCCCATGTTCGTTGCAACAACAAAAAAAGGTCTTCTTGCGACTGGATACCCTCCATATTCGGCAGAGCTCTTCTCTGTAGCATATCCCATGCATGCTCAATCGGGTTCAAGTCTGGCGACTGAGCAGGCCAGGGCAGGACATTGATGTTAGCTGCGGCGAGAGTCTGTCTTACAACTCTTGCGGTGTGCAGTCGTGCATTATCATGCATTAACTGAAATAAGGGACCGATTTGCACTTGTAGAGGAACGATGACGTCTGATACAATCGTCTCAGCATAAATTTGAGCGTTGAGGTTGCCTCTGATCCAAATCAACTCAGTTCTTCCGCCGATCCAAATACCCGCCCATACCATGATGGTTCCACCACTATAAGGATGGACTTCCTGGCAGGATTTTAATCGCTGTTGGCGTCCAGGGGTTCTCCAGTGTCGTATACGTCTTGTATCCGGTCTCATACCAAAACGAGACTCGTCAGAAAAGCACACGAAACGCCATTGTTCAATCTCAAGAAATCCGCATAAAAATGCTTGATCCCTAGACACTTTTGATGTGTGTATTTAATTTGTATGCTACTAACAAAGTATGGACATCTTAGTCTGAAATAAACATTTTTTTTAATTATTTTTTTTTATTATGTACTTAGATCCCTTCCTTATCAGGTCCATGATAATGGTGACCACGGAAAAAAGTACTCGATATCGCGTATAAATATACAAGTTCCATGCGCGCTAAAGAAACATTCCAACAATCCTTACATTTTAGGCATAATGAATTAAGAACTTTCGTCGAAATACCGAGATACCCCAGTTAGGGCCCAATTAGTGGTGGCCCATAAGGGATAATTCTGTACTTACTCCTTACTTATGTTCTGTGGTGCTTAGTGCATTGTCCAGTCACGATGGCCACCAATCAGTTTAAATTTCACCCAATAAGGATGCACCATATACGGCACCCCGCCGTATTATCTCGATACCGTGCACAAAACATCCGCTAATTGGCTGAAATGTCATCATACTGATATGAAAAATGATGCTGGATGATCTTAGGGGCCGCGAGTTTTATGAAGGGTAATAAGCATGTAACATAATGATGAAGTTTCAGAAGCTGTAATGGTACGATATGCCTTTGAGATTAATGAGATTACTCACATCATAACTAGCATTATTTTAACTTACATGTGTATAGCAATAATACTTAAGGGGCCGTATTTCATACAAACGTAATACCAAAATAATTTCTAAAACAAACATATTCTTAAGGTAATGTGTGTTTATTTCGATTGTATTACAGAATATCTATGTTCCCAAATATAATTATATTTTGAAGGGACAATGATTTAAACACGAGTTATGAGGAATTTAAAATTTCCATAGAAAACTTATTTTTATCATAAATCCGTGTCCATCTAAAAAAACTATTTGGGAACCTAGATAATCGGCAATCTAATCGAAATAAATACACACTACCTTAAGAATATGTTTGATTTTCAAAATATTCTGGTATTACGTTTATATGAACAACGCATGCTCCGCAGGCCTCTTAACGCCAAGTTTCTTGTCTGATCGATCACTTAGGTCCATCTTCACCAAAAAGATGACGGTCTGATTATCTAAAAACAGCTTTTAAAACACATTTTTGTAGGGGAACATGTCCCTTAAACAGCTGTTTTTACATAAACAGAATGTTATGTTTTCGGCGAGCATGACCTTAGAAAGTTAAGTAACCTATTTCCCTCCTTACACTTTTACCTGATAAGTATAAGTGTAGTTGCGATCTTTATAAATTTCTTGATTAGCACATACCAGTGTCGTATACTTAGTACCTAATAACATTTCCCATACTAGGCTTTCGAACCTAGCTACGCTTGATTACGGTTTGAAGTTTAAACGATGTGATTAGAAGCTCGAAGGCTTAAGTTCAACTCTAACATACATGACGAGACAATTAAACTGGACGTAGTAAGATAGGAGATGACCAGTCTCTCATTCCCTATCCAGATCTTGTAAAAATAACCTCACCGAGTTTGTTTACAAAACCGCGATCGATATCCTTATGACATTCTCCGTGATCTAGCGGGGTCATTGACTTACCCACTGGTCTAGTTCACACGTGATCAGACCATTGAACGTTTCTGATCCGCGTCCGCCGACTCATTCGCTCAATTGCCTCTTCCTGCTAGTGACAATGTTGCCAGCACAAGGCCGACTATTTCTATACTTTATATACTGTCTAGGCTGTGGCCTGTGCTCTTGACCGAGTTTTTTCGCACGTAATTTAGTACAGGCTGACTTAATAAGGTTTTGCGCTTCTCTTAAATATGATTTATGAATCATAAACCGCTATAAAATAATAATAGCGGGTTTTGCATAAAGAATAATAAAGAGGAATATTCCTTGGATTATGCGTAGTGCATATTAATCATGCAGTTTATTTAGTAACGGTACCGCAGAATCCGCAGATGTTACCAAACACAACATTTTAGCTGCAGGATAAAAGTAAATTCATTGGCTGAAATAGATCAAAACATTGCCTAAAAGATGATGTTTTAATACTCGTTTCAAATAAACATAATTATAAATCTGTTAAGTAAGCAGATGGTCTGGTTTCGTGGATGTTGCACGTGTATATGCAAGTTGTGCGTTATATGCGTATGCGCGGCCGGCCTGAATTGCAAATGCTCTCGCGCACTCCTCGCTATTTATATTTGGAGGGATGACGTTAGAACAGGGAGGTATTTTTGTCACTGCATTCAAGTTGTACACGAAGTAAAATTAGTCGTCTTGCGAATTTATGTTAGGCGTGAGACAAGTTTGTGTGTTTTATTTTTATTGCCTGAGGTATGGGCATTTTAATGAATAGTAATGATGACAGCATAAATATTTTAGATTTAGCAGAAAAGAGTCTTGCATTTATTTGACTGTTTACAATAAAACATGTTTTGGAGACCTCTTATCGAAAGTTATCGAAAAGAAATGACGTAACCTTTGAGGCTTCCAACCTCAAAAATAAATAAACTCAAAAACGATACCATAACGTCTACCACTCATTATCACACACTCGAAATTGTTACATAAACAATATTTTGGACTATTGACTCTTACTGATCGCTGTGTCCCGTACCGCCGTGAGAAAGCCTCGGCCTGGGTAAATATTGTCCCGAGCATACCGCGACCAACTCCCACTGACCAGTGCCCACAGCCCACCGGTACATTTCATTAAGTAGGTACCTTGTGTTAGTGCTAATCGATAGCGTTTAGCAAACGCTAAGATCTGCTGTCTTGACGAGTACCGGCCAATGCTCGCGCACTAATGTTTTACCGAGAGAATTGCACGTAGCCCTGATTACATCTATTGTGGTAGCTGTTAGGCTATTTCTATGTTTAGATCCGCTTTATGCTAGAAATGGTAACCGCTAATGACCTGTATCAGGGTTATGCAGTATCAAATCTTAGCCGTACTTCTGGCGGAGTATTTGTACGTAAGTATTAAACTTTATTGAAAGATAAGGGCAGTTTAGATGATCAATAAATTCGGAGCGTGTTAACTACAACAGCTTTAAACTTAGTTCAGAGGAGTTAGATAGGAAATAAACAGGCTGACAGTCTGTTTATTTCCATAACGGACACTAATTTAAAGTCTAAAAGAGAAATTACCGCGTTTACTACAAATACGACCGTGCTGTTGATATTAAATAGCCTCTAACAGATCTAACATACCGTTTAATATGAGCGGTGTTCTGTTTAACGATATCCCACACAGTTGTAGACCGCGACTCTGCCCACAGAGTTTTCTTAATGTTATTTTACTACACATTAATTTGTTTTAATGTTTCTCGTTGGAAACAAATAGAATGTCCAGGCAGTACGACTGAATTAATGTGTGTGTGTTCCGGGTCTTCTGTTCAGATTATCTTTGTGTAGGTGTTGATGTTGGTGGGTACTGTGTATTTACAATGGCGACCAGTTTTATGTACACCACTCGTGAGCAAAACAATCGACTCTGGCGCATGTTGATCGTTGCAGCTTATAAAATATTTAACGAGGGAATCGAAAATTCTAAGCTAATAAAATAAACTTTATTGCTGATAGTATTTCGTCAAGTTATTAGCTTCAGGATACCTTGACAAGTTCCATCGAGTAATAAGTTAAATTAAGTAGGTAAGCTATCAATGTGTGTGTATTTTATTTATTGTTACCAAATATACCTGGATGGAAAACGACAGTAAGAGTTATCTTGTCAGTCAAAGTGAACATTTTTGTTAAAAATAAGTATCGTATAGAAATCATACGAGTCCAGTCATAATGTACTACTAGCGAAAACATCTCTTGTCACTTGAAATCTTCTTGTAGTCGCGTTCGCGTTGAAATATCATAATCCTGTATAATCCTTTTAAAGGATTAACTCTATATTTTTATTTAATGATTTGCTTTGGTCTTTGGTCTTAAGGAAGTCATTGCAGTAAGCAAACAAAACGTACAAAGCACAGTAATTCCAGTTCGATTAGTCCAGCTTATTTACTGAGCTGTAGCGCTGGCCGCCCACGGTCCTGTAACTAATGCACACCATCGGCTATTACTTACCCTGTGTTGGGAAAATACAAGGAGTAGGTAGGAAATGAAGGGGTGTAGAGTAAGACAACGAAAAATACTTTTTATTGCTGTAAATGCTAGATTTGTCTCAATGGCTTGTCGGCTATTGCTAAACGCAAAGGTATACCTACGCATGCTGTAGTTTTTTTAATGGAAATTTGCTATACTAGTTTATTCAACAATACCTGAAAATTTTACCCTGCACAGCCTTTTTACAACGATGAAATAAGTTCAAGTTTACTAAGATGCAACTGGCTAACCATTGAATTTCAACGACGCCCTTATGATTACGCACCTATTCAGTGTTCTCTCTCTCCATTTACTTATCACTCCATGTTAAACAGGTTAGCGATAATCAGCGCGATGCTGCCTCTGCGTGCAGCTTTGTACCCCTATCATGATTTATAGTTTTACATAATTCTGTCGTGAGGCAGTTCCGCGGAAAATCCAGTATTGTTTGTTTGTTCGAGAACCCCAAGCTCTAGGTAGGTGTCAAGGGAACTGAAGATTAATAACACTGGCAACTCGTGGAGTGCAACTGTTTATGCATTCTGTGCTTAACTTTATGTTGGCACCTATTTGAATTTGTATGAAATTATCTCTTTGACGCTTCACTGTTAGAAATCTTAAACTTTTTAGTCTTTGTTTTTGCTACTTTTTTCGCTTTTCTTGATTGAATGTTATGTAGGGTATGGTAAAGCAGAGAATTCTGACGTATCTTTATTTGTCTCGAGTATATCATCGATTTATTCGAATATGGCAAGAGTTATACAAGCAAGAAAACCAGTAAATAAATAGCAAATGGTTGCGTGTGAAAGTCGAAGTAAGTAAATGTTGTAAATATAGAAGAGACGGTCACCGACCGAATGAACAGTAGAGCCTTTACATCTCTCATTCCACAGAGTAATATTTATATTTTGTAATGGTTTCTCGCTTCAGTTCAATGTTTTTTACATATTAAAGTAAAGACCATTAGGCTCCTAATATCCTAGCGTTGAATTATTTAGTGGCTGGTGCCATATGTGTATAGTACGAACTAAGAATAGATCGCCAAAATCACTCCGTTTTTGTCGCTGTTGGTGACAGATATTATATTAGGAGGGTGTGTTGCTTGCATCAGTTACAGTCCACAATTAATGGGCAGGTTATCTTACCACCAAATAATTGGGAAAGAATTGCAAGTTTATGAAAAACAAGTGAAATGTTCACTATCTTAATACTAACGTTGTCACAGCGTCAGTTAACAGCATCACTACAAAAGCATCATTTCCTTCCAACGATTCAAACAATACCCAGAAACTCCTTCATTACTTCCCAGAACGTCATCATGAAACCAGATTGAAACAGACATCATTTTCAGCAGCACATTGTCAAGTAAAAAATCAAAAGAAGGTTTTAGTACTTTACCATAATGTTCGCAAACTGCGCACAACTTCAGGGGCATTGGCAGGCTAACCAACCATGTTTACTTTGTTTTGTTTCTTCACAGAATACTGGGAACAGATTCAATTCCCTTTGAACAACTTTGTTATTATTTATCTCT
This sequence comes from Xestia ashworthii, assembly GCA_950022955.1. Lineage (NCBI taxonomy): Eukaryota > Metazoa > Arthropoda > Insecta > Lepidoptera > Noctuidae > Xestia > Xestia ashworthii. The sequence goes on along the minus strand of OX465562.1, from coordinate 9,680,149 downwards.
GCTTAGTGAAAGGCAAATGGTTATGTTCACCATTAGTAAGGCACATTAAATGCGCTGTGTTATGTTAAACGCCAGAATAACTTAGAATGATGTTGTAGTATAAGTTGCAGTAATTCTTTTAATTAGTTCTTTGGGTAGATAGATTGCTACGATTATCACTTAATTATCTCCTTAATTTCAATAATACGGCGGGGTGGTCTAAACCGAAGATGTTACTAATTCGTAAAAAGTTTTGTTATAGAGCCTTCTGCTACGATCCCTTCAAAGATAGTTAATAGAAAGCATATGAATGTAAATATAAATGAAGCGACTTTTATACTACTTTAAAAATATTCCATTCCAAAAATACTGTAAAACCTGTACGAATAAACATAAGAACGAGGTGAACCAATGATACAAGATGCAGTTAAAACTTAAAACAAAAGCACTGAGAAGCAATAAAGAGCTTGTTGTACAAGTTTGTAGTAAAATTGTGGGACAGGGGTAATAAATCGTTGGTCGACACCGTTGCCACAGATTACCAGCATACTTGTACTTAATATTGTTAGTTATTCGTTACTCTGTGGCTGCCGACAACGCTCGGTGTAGATGTTCAGATACGGTGACTTACTTGAACGTGCGCGTGAGCACGGTTCTGATGTCTTCATTAACTATGTGTGTTAATAGATTTAACTTTATGTCGATGTTGTTATGTTGAAATCGATAATTGATGACTCCTGTTTCTGTGAATGGGTCTTGAGAGAGGAGATTGTAAATTTGTAAACGTACCTACTCGTTTGCGGGTGTAACCGTTCGGTTGTAGAAATTATCTAAATTCTAAACAACGTAAGAATACTGAAAACTATTATTGGTAGGTACTCACTAGAACAACAACATGAATTTAAACCATTAGGCAACTTTGTTTAGAAAATTAATCCCTGAACAACTTTGCAACTGCTAGAAAGCGGGTCAAAGGCCTCCTATTGAGGCGTGCATGATATATGAACGATTATAAACCACGGCTGTGACACTTAGAGCAGGCCAGTGTTGCCAGTAACGAAGAACACGGCTCAGGCACGAACTGCGACGGGTATCGGCGACCAGCGCTAATGAGCGATCTCGCCACCCGATACCGACGCGACCAGACACAGACCGCCACTTCTTCGCAAGAAATAATAATAATATGCTATTTTTATGTCCTCTCTCATCCTCTGGTTAATTGATTTTATTGAGTAGACATTATTTTTAATTGGCGTAGTTGTAGAATAAATAAGTTTTTTTTTGTATAAACCTGTCTGGTTCATCTTCGTTGACCGCAAACAAAAACTTAAAAAATAAAATAATTTAAAGAAAAACAAAAAACCCGACTGCCTAAAAACTAATTTTAAAAAATACGTGAAAAAATTAACTTAAATAAAAACTAAAAAGAAAGAAACAAGCCCAGTAGTTTAGAATTCTGTAACAAATCATAAATTCTAATGCAGAACAGAACGACTCACAGTCGGGGCCCCTTGGGAAGATTTGATTGGTAAAATTTGAATGGGCCCCGACTGTGAGTCGTTCTGTTCTGCATTAGAATTTATGATTTGTTACAGAATTCTAAACTACTGGGCTTGTTTCTTTCTTTTTAGTTTTTATTTAAGTTAATTTTTTCACGTATTTTTTAAAATTAGTTTTTAGGCAGTCGGGTTTTTTGTTTTTCTTTAAATTATTTTATTTTATTTTATACTTTTTAGTTACGAATAAAAACTTAAATCAATAAGTAAGAAAATTAGCGAGAATGATTGTTTTGTTAAACATCTTTAAATCTTTATATTTCCTAAACTATTATTTAAAATGAAAAATGATAAAAGGAACCTAAAGATGATTTTAAAATACCTATTCAACGACACCCCACTTGACATAGTTCATCGACTTTTTTTATTTTTCATTTTGACAATATGGCGTCTGGTTGTCGCTGTGGTGAATTTTGATTACTGCCATGTCTTTAGTGACACTCGCAAGATTAAGACGAATCGATTGAGGTAAGAATTATCAAAATCGGCCTACGCATTTGGTCTCTAGAACGCCACATAGAAACAAACATACATACATACATACATACATAGACTGATAAACACATTACCCTCCTTTGCGTCGCGCAGTCGGGTAAAAACAGCAATAAAAACCGTTTCCATGAAATACTTCTTTGATAATTCTTTTTCGATACCGGTAAAATGGATACGACTGATACTCTATGATGACTGTTACTGACAGTGAACTTCGTCGTCTAAAAACTTTCAGCCAGCCAGCAATAAAAAAAAAGTAGGTAAGTAATGGCTGAAATATGGTTTCGTTTTTTTATAAATAGTTCTGATTGAGGAATTTATTCTTTTTTTTCAGTTCTTATTAATTTATAATAATAAAAGCGAAAGCTTCGTACCGTGTGATTTTACGACAAATGTTATTTCTATAGTACCTAAACAATATTTTATTATCGTGTGAAAAGTGTTCGAAGTTACAAGTACGAGTGAAGTTAGTGACAAAGACAAACATCTCACAACTAACTCAGTGCGTAGGTACCTTACAGTAAAGTAACTATGGCGTCGTGACAGTGCAATCTAAGCACTTTCATACTTTCTTGTGTTTCGTCATAGTTGCTCAGTTGGTACTCAACTACTCAGGTAGACCTCCTCCATCACTAAGACAACGGTAATAAATTCTAAATGTCACCGAAGATGATGCATAATGGATTCTGCGCCGCGAGGTGTCACTTTAGACACGATCAAACAAATTGAGGCTTAAGGGATTATGTTAAAAACGTTTGATTTTGTTTGTTTATTATGCATAGCTTACTATAAATTTGTAGTTACTCTTATATAATTGTATGCTCTTTTCTTCGAATGATATTTCTGTTTTTTGAAACGTTAAATCAGTAAATAAATGACCAATCATTGGATTTGTTTAAACTCTCTATATCATCCTATCTATAGCAACAGCCCCTGCTTAATCTCTAAATACTATAACTATTAATGTATATATATAGCTATTAATGTCAAGTTTCTTAATCAATATATTATTACGGTACGACGCCATAAAACGTCCACCTAAAGTCTTTACATAGTCAAGTAATAGTTAAAATACCGTCGGTTCCTGATAGGTGTAGTAGGTACAGTCACATGCGACTAAACAATATTTGGTTGCAAATACTTCTAAACGTATAACAAAATAAAAAAGTATTAATGAACTTTCTCCATCATCACATCATTAAGGTAAGAAGCAATACTGTGAATGTTGGTAATTCACAAGCCCATAAAATACACAGCTTAAGTCTTAACATAGTCGAGTAATTACATCTTCAGCTAATAAAGGTCCATTTTCACCAAAAAGATGACGCTCTGATTATCTAAAAAACAGCTGTTTAAAACACATTTTTGTATGGGAACATGTCACAGTGACAGCTGTTTTTAGATAATCAGACTGTTATCTTTTTGGTGAACATGGACCTAAGAGATTTCATGACACATTGTCGTACTCTCCGAACAATCGTGAAAGCGTCCGTCTGACGGCTAATAAAAACGACTGTATAAAAAGTCATATTGTTCCTTTCTCTGTTATGACGAGATGATTAACGAAACGGGATAATAAAGGAAGTTTAGCTGACGACACTGAGCAATGAGGATCGTTTCTTAGCACATTGGCATTAGTTCGATCACAGAGTAATGAGACGTATCGGCGCCGGCAGCTGCTAGATGCGGCATTTCCCACATAGTCAATACAAACCAGGCACCACTATTGGCTCACAGTGCGACATAAATGACGTACAGGAACACACATTACATTGTTGAAAAGATGGTCCATGACAGAAATGTTGCGCTTGTCGCACTTTTGGCGCTTATTTGCACTACAATAAAGCAGTCGGCAGCCACTGCCTGTGCGTCGATTTCGTGCAGTGTAGTTACGACGGAAGGCAAAATTTCTGGTGTCTTGTTTGGACATCACACCTGCAATCCCCGACAATCCCCGACAGGTAAAGTAGAAGTGTGCCACAGTTACGTTATGTTTAATTAACTGTTCTATTTAAAGTATGTAATTGAAAAAAAAAAATTGCAGAAAATAAAACCGACTTCAGAAAAACAAAAAAATGAAAAATAACTTTAGCTTCAGAAGGTGACCTTTGTTTGATTAATTTAGTTTTTTTGTCACCGACTTCTGAAGCTAAAGTTATTTTCAACCGACTTCCAAAAAGAGGAGGTTCTCAAGCGGAGGTTTGTTACCTCAGAACTTTCAACTGGGTGAACCGATTTTGATGGTTCTTTTTTATTGGAAAGCTGGTGCTTCCGTGTGGTCCCATTTTAATTTGCTGAAGATCTGATGCTGATCTTCGGAGATATACAATGGAACTCTTCAAAAATGTACGGCAAATCTGCAGTGATTGCTGTTATCGCTTGTAGGTTCATTGTTTATACTATATCATGACGTAATATCACGCCTGTATGCTCTGAGGGGGTATGCAGATGTGTACAATACACCCAGATTTCGACAGTGTTTGTTACCTCAGAACTTTCGACTGGGTGAACCGATTTTGATAGTTCTTTTTTTATTTGAAAGCTGGTGCTTCCCGTGTGGTGTCATTTTAATTTGCTGAAGATCTGATGCTGATTTTTGGAGATGAATCTGGGTGTAGGCACCAGCTTTCAAATAAAAAAAGAACCATCAAAATCGGTTCACCCAGTCGAAAGTTCTGAGGTAAGAAACACAAAAAAAAAATACAGATGAATTGAGAACCTCCTCTTTTTAGTAGTCGGTTGGAAAGAACACTGACCCGGCCGGCCTGAGTATCCAACCTAGGTCCTCGTTCTCTGCTGTAACGCTTGTGACCACTAGACCAATGAACAGCCCTTTTTATGTCTATGGAATTTTAATGACCACTTGGTATTTTAGCATTATCACCCCCTTGGGTCGTCCCCTAATTGTTAATGCAGGCATAACCTATTTGTAAATGCTCTAGGGAGTCTCAGACCGACATCAAAGTAAATACAGGGGATGATAATGGCTTTGTAGCAATTTGTTTGTCTGTTGGTCAGTGAACAAATCTCATTGCACTTGTCCGCTTATTTCCATACAATTTGCGCCACACACGGTGCGGCGCGTGCGCGCTCCTTTTGCGAACTACTTCGAAGTTCGGACCAACGAAGCCTTTTACTTAGTACTTTAAATGCACTTCAGTAGTCATGCGAAAAATACTGGCTTGTTCACTGTTTTTTAAGGCAAAATATAACTGGCATTTGGAATTTTGAAAGATGGGAATCACAAAGAATATTGATTGATGCTTCACAAAAAAAGTAAAGTGGCACCTTTCTATTCTTTCTCAGCTTTTAATACCCACTAAATACCTGTTGGTCGTGAAGGGCCGATCTTACAAGAGATATAGGAGCGACCTCATGTAGGCACTTATGACAATAAAGTTGGGACAATGGAGGCGGACTGTGTTTGCGGTGGACCACCGGCGGCGGCCGCTCCGAGAGTCCGAGCCCAGCCTGTCACCACGCGTGTCTCATACAACACGCACAACTCCAACAAAAAACCGAAAGAATCCAGACATTTACATATCCCGAACGAAGTTCATTCAAAATAATTTTGAATTAAGAACAAGCTGGTATTCCTTCATTTGTTTTATCCTTGAAGCCTTGAATTTAAAAAAGCTAGAATGATAGTTTTCATAATTTTAATTACTTGGTATGTTTAAAAGGTATTACCGAGCTATGTTGATTAAACTTTAACGGAGAAAGAATGCTTGAGCGATTTTAAATTAACTAATAAGTTTATTTAAAATCGCTCAAGCATTCTTTGTGCCTGAATTTTTGTCATTCACTGCGAAGATATTCAGTCGCTCACTTAAATAAATAAAAAGACAATTTAATCCGGTTTCACATTTATTTTGTACCTTCATGTTCGTCTGGTCGAAGGCATGTATTTTAATGTGAAGAAATATCCTGTTTCATACCGCATGAACCACATAGCCGAGACATTTTTAATGATTCGTTGAAACCACGACAATATCCATTTCTAATACGAGTACTTATGGTGTGGTAAAATAGAATGTATACCCATTTTTGAAAATTCTCAAAATATTTCAAAGTGAAGCAAGGGCCCTTAAAATGATTTTTCCATAATATGCTTTGTTGGAAAATAGGTTTTAGATACCAGTAAAATGGATACGACTGTCAATAGATCCATTTACGGTTACTAAATAACTATAGAAATGAGTTTCAAGTCCAACGGGACAAGACAAAGTGCACATTTCCAAGTTTTCGCGTGTGGTCACGTAGGGCATCGCTTACGCTGGTAATGTGCGGACTGCGTGTAGGCATTCCATTCAGCGCTATGCTATCATATCATCTGAGGCCCGACCGCCGCTCTTTGATCTCCACAATTGACTTAATCGAATACTACTCATAATAGATCAAAGTTTTATCGAGTTCCTGGGCTCATGGAGTCATCGCCAGTCGACTATTCTACGAGATTTAATTTGAACATGCGGTTAATTGACCAGTGTGTTTCTTAATTATAAATGTGTGGTTGTTTTTTCAAAATTAATTTAGATTGTTCAGGTTCATCATCATAAAATAGTTCGCTCGTTATTTTTATAACAACCACAACCACATAGTCTATTAAACTAATTTCGTGACGTGGACGCACCTACAAATACGTCGTCGACGTTAATTTTAGTATCTGGTCCCCCAAATATCATCAACTTGACATTTAGACATTCTTTACAAGCCAAGAAACCGTAAAGCTCTCAAAGAAAGATTGATGACCCACGGAATGCATTTTTATTGTAATGGCTATCTAAATGGTTGTGCAATATGGTGGCATTATCGGTCGATGTCAAGGATAGATAGGTTGTTGATGGGAATTTATCGCCCTTCACAGAGCTGGGCGCGGCCCAAGGATACGAAACACGAGACACTAACTAGGAGCGGTCTTCGACAGACGTTGACGTTGTTTACATTTTAACGGTTAATGGAAGCCATGGGTTAAGTTCGCAAACATATTGTCTTACAATATATTTAATTTAACTATTGTATACAGTAATAAACACGCAGCGTAGGCGCACTGCGGGTAACCTCAATGAGGGCACGATCGATCGCCATGATGTGGGCGCAGAGCATTTCACCATAAATGAGCCCTTTGTGCTGTAAATTGATCATGAGGGTCTGACCGATCGCCTTTTGCAATAACAAAAACTAATCGTCTTCTATTTGATACCCACGCGGAAGTGTTCTAGAGCTTTTAGCGGCGGGCGTGCGCGTCGCAGGCGCACCGCTCCGATAGACGTAGGGCGCTGCACCAGAGAGCGCTATTTGTTCAACTCAAATTTAGAACGCGGGACTTTCTCGCTCCTAACGAAATATTTAGATAAGGAAATGTCGCAACATCAAGCAAAACAATGAGCTGTTAATTGTTAGAGCTTTCCTTTATTCCTTACTTATGAGAGTACGTCGACCCTTAAACGCGTGGGTGGAATAATGTACGGATTGTTGTAATATTCAGAAACCTGAGAGAGTTAGCATAACCTACCTGGTTAACTAAATAACTACTTACGTCAGAACAACAAGCTTAAGGCGATTACATGAGCTAAACGCGAGTTTTATAATTACTAAAAGTATATGATTCACTGCTTTAAACAAGACCAGAAAAATTTATGATATTCTTCAGGATATACGCTAGCATGATAGTGTTTTGAAAACATAATACCTAAAAGTATATCTCTAAAAGTATCTTTCAAACAAAAAAAACATACGAATATGCATGCGATCTGATTTTTTGGCAAATAATTCTACAAGCAATGTATTAGCATGATAGTGTTTTAGTTTTTTAATCCAATCAATCGCGCTATTTGGCCCGCAGTGACTGACGTAAAAACCACTTTGTAGTGCAAGCTGATTAGAACTTTGTTCTAACAGCATTTCAAACGAAGTTTTAACCACAACAAATAGAGTTTTTTTTTTTTTTTTTTTGCTAATTTGGCTCGTCTAATCGCCTTAAATAAAATCTGTATATTTAATATAAGTTACCCAAATGCTCAAAGATTACAAACTTTTTTATGAATCAAATCATTCATTAAAGTTACATTCCCGTAACAGCCACGAAAGTAGCCTGTAATACGGTCAAGTAAGAGACGACACGCGACGGGGTTAGTAATGATTTATGTTCATTTAAATGCATAAGGGCATGTAGTAGACGAAGCTACGTATGTATAATCACAGAGGCCGCTGCCCGTGACCAATGTTAAATTGAATACGTATCGGTTATTTGCTATCGAGTGATCGAACACCGCGCGCGCTCATAATCGATTCGTTGCGAGATGATCGATGGATGGGATGCATTTTAGCCTGCATTTTTTATTAATAATTTCGTAAATCCTCATCTTAAAAGCACGTTGACATCCAAAGATTAATTACAGAAACCTAAAGCAATAAAGACATCAATTTCTAACAACGTTGAACTATTCGTATTCGAATAAGTTATGGCCACTTTAGCGGTGTGATGAAATCGAACGTCTACAAGTGACTCGATGCATTAGAGTGCAGGACCGTTGCAATGTTAACTAGCCTTATCGGGAAAACAATGAATGTTCCACAAGCATTACCATGCAAATGTAGCGGGTCTAATTAAGCCATGACTGGCTTCAGGAGGGAAGGATCGAACGAACCTATAATTATTTACGCTAATTTACTCTTGTGCATCTCATGTTTATTTACGGCTTTATTTTATGCGTTCTAAAACCGGTTGCTGGCTGTACACGCATTTTAATTTTATATTGATTACCACAATATTGTTGTTAGTAGTTGTAATTTGCAGTTAAATATTCAAATTAGTCAATAGTTATTCGTTTGGTGTTAACAAGATCTTACTGGTTATTAATAGGTTGGAATGATTTCCGCATGTGCGTCCAGATTCGTAGTAAACATAGCAGGCACTTACTTGGTTTTTACTGTTTTTAGTTAATACTGGTATGCGTTCATTAGTACAATAAATATTTATTTAAACACTAAACTCGATTGTTTTGCCTCCGAATATGGTATTTGAGTGTTCATGCTCAATTACTCCCGACTCGACTTAAACCGTTTACCGGAGTATAATAATGATTTAAGTTTGGGAATCGTATTTTTATTATAAAGCTTTTGAATAGAATGAATTTTCACACATTACTCAACTTTGTCATTAGGGACATTAATTGCGTCACACTGAGTTACCCCGTTACTTCCTTATCGAGGATCTTGTAAACATGGTAATCTTGGATCTCTGCATAATTATGAGGGAACACCGTTTGTCGTGGCATCGTGCGTCCCGTCATTACGGACATAATGACGTAATGAAAGCTCCTAACGCACCGCAATCATACCTCGTTATACCTCAATGGACAGTGACGACGGTTTTATTCAACTTCATTCCTTTTGATTCATGAATGGAAGGATAATTTAATGACAGTGTTCACTCATCATCAAAATTATCGTTTTATTATGTCCTCCCGAATAGAGATGTAGCGGAGGCAGTCATTTGTCTGTTTCTCGGTTTATTTTATCGGTTTCTTCGTTACTTAATAGTCGGGAAATGAATTATGTGTTATGATAACAACAGTTCTTATCTAAGATGACCTATTATTATAATGCTCGTTTAGAATTATTATCTCGATCTAGCTGCAATAAGTAGAATTCATGAATTAAACAATGTTATTGCACTCAGAGATAATATTGTCTAATTTGGTAGATTAAAAGTTCCGATGAGCTCGTCCGTTTCCGCTAGGTTTAGTACATCAAAATCATATGATTAATTTTATTAGTTAGGTGATAGTAATCCACAACTATGGATAGATCAATGACCTACGCGGTAAGACGAGCAAACACAATGGTCTACGCTTTTGTCATATTTGAAAATTATAGACAGAGTTATAGACAGAGAGAGATCGATAGGTTTTCACGGGAAAATATTGTATTTCACGACGTGTTATACTTATAAATACATTAGTTATTATCCCTATTTTTCCTTGTCCCAGGTTGCTGGTTGGTGCTCCACTGGGTCAGAATCTACAGCCGAACACGACTAAGTCCGGTGCGCTATGGAAGTGTAGCGTGACCTCAACCCCCACAGACTGCATACAAATCATCACTGATGGGAAAAGGAGTGAGTAAACTGTGAATAGACGCATTGTTGTGAGGACACTTCGCAGAGATACATTTGATTACTCGTTCCTATGCATTGAACCTTTCGTCAACCTTCAGAATACGTATCTGAACATTAATTCATAGCATCTGGTCTCCATCATACCTATTCCTATTTTTCAGACAATTTTCAAAGAATATAGCTGTACATACTACGTATATTTCTCACAGGATAAAAGGTTTATTCACAATTCAACTGTTAAATTAAGTTCTAGTTTAAGTGAGTTAGTTAAAATTAGAATTAGTTCTCACACTGTGTTTTGTTTCTAAATTCACTTTAGATAAACTTGTCAAATACACACATAGATGACTTAATAGATGATTGTGTAGTTAGGGCTCGCAAGACACTTGCTAAGTAATACCTAGCGTGACCTCACAGTCTAGATACACACGAAGGAATCGCTGGAACGTCCATCGATACCGAAGCATCAATGAAATCGATATAAGTTTTAACTAAAATGTTGTCTTTTGTCGGTGGTGCCCCAAACAGCGAAGTACGGCAAGATAGACACGAGTAAGTGAGCTGTGGTCTCAACCTCCTTTTATTCTTAATCATTTGCTCTTCGACTAATCGACTAATCGCTGTAATGTACTTTTTGATTTACTAATTGTCAACTCTTGCTCAAGTTCCAGCTGGACCGTCATTATGATACCGCAACGCATGACATCACTAACTTAGTGGTTTGAATTTTATTTTGCAAAACATCACATTCACGTCTTTACGTATTCAGGGTGCATTTTCTGTAATAGAAAGGTTTTCACTGAACTCAGAGGAAAATCCTCAACTTAGAGCTTTATTTAGCATAACATTTGGATACTTTTAAGAAAATTACACTTAAGTAAAATAATTCTACAGAAAGTACATCCTCCTTACGATAATATAAAGCACTAACTGCTTGCAACAGCACCGAAATCACATGCTTGAGCTACACAGCACTTTAGATAGTACCAACCTATATATTTACTATTTATACGTATCATAAGTACCGATCGTTATCTGGAGTAGACTCAGTTCAATATACTGAACATGGAAGTAACTCAAACGGAAAAGTATTTAGATTAGTCTCCAACGAACTTAGACTTAGAGCTTGTTAGAAGTGTAAGATAGAGCTTCGTAATTTAGTAGGCCATGAAATCTTAATAAACCGTTTAATTTCACGAACATTCTAATAGGTGAAAATTCACAAAAACGTCTTAACTCGTAACATGAAACTAAAGGTGACTGGCTATAATATCTAAACATTAATATTAACGACACATTCGGATGATTCAATGTGCGCAAAACATTGCACTCACAAAATTCTAATTACTTAATAATATGGTCGAAACCAATCTATGTCTGGTTTTGAGTAATAATAAGTTTAACAAGAGACTACAAAGTAACGCTGGGCCGAATAACTTACATATTAATTAATTAATTAACATACGTAGTCTTCGATAACGTCCATTAACCCGAGACCACAAGTTTGAGCCGTATCTTCACGTTTTTATCACCTTGATTCATTGCAGGTTGCAGGAGTATATCGTCACCTTAGCAAACACCCACCTTTATCACTTATACTGACACTTTTAATATCGATAAAAACATATTAAAACCACTAAACGATGGATAATAATATCAATTCGGCTAATTACACAATAAGTCACTGTCTGATCGCGGTAACGTAAAGTATAACTTAGTGTCACTTTAATTAAAGCACGTTTTAAAGTGGTTTTGTTTGTACCGATATAAAAAGTTCAAATAATAAAAAGTTTATCACTTTAGTTTGATGACCTTATAATTCAGGTTTTGTTATACTTAAAGTAGGGGATGCATGTTTATACGAAATGCTATGTTCTATCAAATGCACGATGTTTGTGCAACGTGATACGGAAAGTATCATTTTCTGATGCATTTGCAAGATTCCTTTTGCTGTTAGTTGAGAACTCTGTTCTTGCATTACACACGCCTGGTCGCAATGCTTTGCATTTGCCGAGATTATCACCGACTCAATTTCTTATTGGTTTTGAGTATAAAACTTCTGTTTTGAAAACAAAGCAACTATAGCCATCACTTTAGAACAATTGGCTTTGTTTAATGCATTTCTAATCAAATTTATTCTTTTGCAGTTTTGATTCATTTTTAATTTACTTTGGGTTGAGTTTTTATAACATGGTGTTCTAGAATTGCATAAAAACCTAAGATATTATACCCTAATTCTGTTTTTGTGTCTAATTGAGCTTTTAAAATTAAGCGACATTGTGCTAAACACCTTAGTAAAAAATGATCCATATGAAGTAACATATGTGATTAATTTAATTTGAATAATATTTAATTTAATTTTGCTATGATTTAATATCGTCGCTTTTTAACAGTCGACTGCTTTTGGTTGAGTTGCACGTACTGATGATTTTGTTAATCTATAGATTTGGATTCTGATCACCTGACTGCCCCTTACTCGGATGAGATTAAAGAGGGGCAATGGCTGGGAGTGTCTGTGAGGAGTCAGGGTCCTGGAAAGAAGGCAGCCGTATGCGCACACAGGTTCGTACGCTTTGGGCGCTTTAACATACAGTTTCAAGTGTTTATTGTAAATATGATTTTCTTTTTTATTCATGTTTGGACTACAGTAACAAAACATTGCACGACGATGGAAACCAACGTAGATGATGATCGCTGAAATATGTGTCATGAACAATTCTACATTTATAATTTTACACGCGCGACAATTGCTAAATATACTCGTACTATGTTTATTTTTTGTGAATATAGTGTAACGACCTAGACCCAGGAATCACGCGTGAGTTATAAGTTATAACCTATTTACTCAGGCAATAATGTATTTTTTCAGATATATTCGAAAACAGGGAGAGCTCCAATTCGGTCAAGGTCTATGTTACACATTGAGCAACGAATTAGAATTAGTAGATGTCATGGAGCCTTGCAGAGGAAGATCTGTCTCTAGGTATGATGATATTTGTTGCCCCAATTCAGAATCTATGTATTGGTACCTAATTATGCATCCCCATATAGGCCAATTTTCAATATCATTACCCATTTATAGCAATAGCGAAACTATCGCTAAGTAATTTATGTCCTACAATTTCAGGGCATGAAATATGAGCTATAATTAGGGTTCTATGTTATAATTATCTCGGTCTAGATATTTTGTGGATAGTCGGTAATTTATCGTCTCTTTGCCGTCGCCTATAGTATAAGGTTATCAAAAAAGACTTGTTTTTGCATATGAAATCACATGCAAAAACAAGTCTTTTTTGATAACCTAGTCTTTTATTTATCGCCCATTTATATTTGAAGAAAACATTTGGTAATCTTCCAGAGAACATGAAGAGTATGGATTCTGCCAAGTAGGAACAAGCAGTTCTCTACTAGATGACGACACGTTGCTGATGGGTAGTCCAGGTCCTTACACCTGGAGAGGCACTATCTTCGCCCAGGACACTAGAGACGATGTACTGGAGAGAGACAACGTCGTGTATATGGCGCCTGTGCAGGATGGTGCTAGTCCTGTCGAGAAGTATAGTTATTTAGGTGAGTTCTTCAGCATTGTTGTACTAAGACCTATTGGTTCCCTCTACCCAATTCTCACTGGGTCCATGTGGTGAATTACAGCCCATAAAGAGAGGAAGCCTTTGTCCTCGATGTTCGCTGTTTTGATTAAAAATCTGTTAAACTCAACGTCAAGGTAACATTAGTCCTATACGAAAATTGGTTTCGTTGTGGTTTACTTTGAAATAGCTAGATAAACCATTGCCGATACAAAAACTTTTCTTTCTTCGTACAAAACTGGGCGTATGATACGCCCCAAATTTCAACACTTACTTGAAGTTTTGAGCAAGTTCGATGTGGCAAATTAATCTAAAGGATTCCACATTTCTTTTCAGTTTTCATCAAGTTCACAAAAATTATTCTGAATTCCAGGCATGTCAGTATCTAGCGGCAACTTCTTCGGTGGTGACAAGGCCTCATACGTAGCTGGCGCTCCAAGAGCCCACGGTACGGGGCAAGTGGTCATCTTCAGCAAGCTCGCCACCGAAGACTGGGGGCGAACAGACCTGAACATACTGAACTTTACCTTACTTCTGAAAGGAGAACAGTTCGGCTCTAACTTCGGATACGAAGTAGCCAGTGCTGATGTTAATGGAGATGGGTATGTTAATTTGTTGTTTTTATTTCTTGACTAGCACGTTAAACTGTTGGTCCCGGCTGTCATTTGTCCATCTTTGGCAGTCGTTACAGGTATTCAGTGGCCCAAATTGTCTGACAACGATACCAAGGGGTATCGTGTTACCCAGTATTAACTGGGTTGTGGAGGCGGATGACGATTTCTTGACTAGTGTCCCTCGAGTCCCGGCCGTTCTTTTCACGACTTAAAAATCTTCGAGATTTTCAATTAAATGCAAGTTATAATAAATATAACTGTATAATCGTGATAACCGCATCAAAATCTGTTTTAGCTTTAGAAGTACACTTATAAGATTGCTGTAGTTACATATATGTATATTTTATTAGATAGTAATTCATTTAGGTACGAATACACGATTGGCACCAGCATGTTATCTACAGTTTTAATATTGTGAAGTGCCACATTCCACAACATTTATGAGTAGACTAGCAGATTGATTTTAATTTATAACCAACGTTGTTGAAGTATTTAACTGGTCAATAATTATTGGAATCGTTATGATAATATTATTATAAGATATTATTTAACAGCCTGATAAAAGGAGGTATTCCTCAGGGCGCACCCATTTCTGAGCGCAACCATCTAAGCGCAATTATATCATTCCGCGGAGCGCAACCATGATTACAAATAGAGAAGGGTTCATTCATTATTATCGATAGTTATTTTGCTCATCCGGTGATCCGTATTTTCAATAATACATTGATAGCCCATCAAAATGTAGGTACTAGGCTAGCAGAAGTTCAAGGAGCAGTTTTTTTATATTCCGGGTATCTAAGTAGGTAGGTACTTACTGTTTAATATAAGGCGCAATAGTTATAAGAATGCGTTTTCAAAGATGATTAAATCTTTTATTTCGAAATAAAAGGAGAAAAGGGAAGACATGATAGTGTGATGGTTGATAGGGACTTATGAAATAAGAAACGTGTTCCACCAATCCCAAGTAACATAGAACAAGGGCAGATAAACGATTACAAAAACTCTCTATCTCCTGAATATTTCCAGATTGCCAGACTTATTGGTTGGTGCTCCCTTCTACTTCTCCCGAGATGTGGGCGGTGCCGTCTACCTGTACTTAAACGTAAACTCAAGTCTGCACCAAGAATACAACGTCAAGTTGACGGGCAAACATGAATCCCAGTTTGGTATCGCCATTGCAAATGCTGGAGACTTGAACAAAGATGGATGCCAAGACATTGCAATAGGCAGTCCCTATGAAGGGAATGGGGTTGTATATATTTATATGGGAGATAGAGAAAAGGGTTTGAATACTAAACCTGATCAAGTGATAACTGCGGAGGCATTGCCGGTTCTTATGAAAACTTTCGGCTATGCATTGTCCGGAGGAGTCGATTTGGATGCTAATGGATATCCTGATTTGTTAGTTGGCGCATACGAAAATGTAAGTTGAACTTCAAAAATGGTCTACTAATAAATTAACTTGGTCTAGTTAGATTATCTTACAATCTCTGGCCGATTTGAGTTTAGTTGATTGTTGAATACTCAGTTATTTCCTCGTTCTTAATTTTTGACTCTTATTTCATAGAAATGGCTGATTTAACCTTCATTTTCTCTTTCCAGAGCAGCGTTGCCTTAATACGAACACGACCGATCATCGACATCAAAACCTACATCGAACCATCGAACACCATCATCAACATCGACCCCACGATCCACGGCTGCGAGCGAGACCCCGGGTCCAACTACACCTGCTTCCACTTCCAAGCTTGCTGCACCATCGAGTCTTTAGTCAAAAGCTCTCAGTCCACCATCCATAGACTCAACTACGTCATCGAAGCCGAGACCTTCCCCGGTGGAAGAAAATATTCTAGAGTGTTCTTCGACTCCGAAAAGAGCAGTATTGTCAATAAGACTATTATGCTCGGAAGAGATGTTGAAGATTGTAGAGAACATATCGTGTATTTGAAAAATAATACGCGAGACATACAGACTCCGATTAAGGTAATTTGAAATTGATTCATTTTGTGGTTCGGAGACATTTGAATTAGCATTATTGTTACTTGATTGGCTGCTGAATCTGTTTCTATGATCTAAGAATTGCATGTCTAAATAGAGTAAAAAGGTTTTTGGTCTCTCAAAAAAATTCGCACATGTAGTCACAGATGCCAAAATCTTTCTCTATTTTTTTCCTATATCTATGCTTCTTGTTAAATCACTTTAAAAATTTCTTCTCTATCCACAGTTCCAGTTGAACTACCTTCTAGTGCACGCAGAGCCTCGCTACTCTCCCTCCGGCACCCTCCCGGATGTGGATCAGTACCCCGTACTGAACGCCACAGCCAGTTCCATGTTCACTGCCAACTTCCTCAACGATTGCGGGGCTGGTGCTGTCTGTATCAGTGATCTTGTTGTGGATGCTAAACTGTCGCTGCCATTGAGTAAGTATACTAGGTATTAATTTACCATTGGTATTTTAGATACACAGCCGCTCGGGTCGATCTTTAGGTTAAGCCGTGCTTGCCTAAGTTGGCCTGTGGATGGGTGACCACGCAGCACAAGCATGTTAAGCTGTTCGTCCCGGCTGTCATTTGTAGATCTTTTACAGTCATTACAGGTAGTCAGTGACCCAAAAAATCTGACAACCAGTCTTACCAAGAGGTATTGTATTACCGAGTATTGGGTTGTGGAGGTCAGATAGGCAGTCGCTCCATGTAAAATACTGGTAATTCAGATGATGTTGGTATTTTAGCGTGTTTGCCAGAGTTGTTAAGAAGAAAACCGCCCAAATAAATTGGTTTGGTTAAAAAGTGATAAGTATTTGAGCTTTTTTTAGCGCCAATCTTTAATGGTCACCATTTTCGGGTTTCATTTTTACGAATAGGTTTTTACCAACCGCACTGGCCCGCGTGATAGATTATAGCGCCCTTCCCTCTTGTTGAAAAGAGTTCTGCTTCCATCAATGAGAACATTATCTACCTATTATAAAAAATCTCGTGTCACAGTGTTTGTTATCGAACTCCTTGAAAACAGTTAGGCCGTTTTTATGATTTTTTGTGTGTATTTGGCAGTCTGAGAATAGCTCGTATGCTATTGTTACGAGCTGGGTATGAGATAAATTAATTACTACCGATTAAACAACACAATAACTTTATTAATCACAAAACAATTTAAACTCAATCACAAATACACTACAGTTCACTATTCGCTTAGATATCGCACTTCTAGTTCACTTTGATTCGCTTCGTTGTGTAGCCAAAACAAGACTGACTGTCGCGGCCCTGAGCGGTGTATTTATATTCGCCAACAGACACACAAAAAATAACCACGAATATTCTAGAGGGTTCTATAACTGCTTCATAAAAAAACACTAACAAAAGAATACGTACTTGCACAAAACAAACAAATATGAACCGTATGCCCTAGTCGTACGGTCGAAATTATAATGTCTTTTTATAAATAGGTCGCGAATTTGTACCTACCTAACTTTAAAAGTAATAATAATGGAAAGCACTCGAAATTCCAACGTACACATACTGTAATCACGTGCTTTCTCGAATGTTCTAGTAGGTCCGATGTAACACTATTTTTTATACTCCTAGGTGTATTTTTTATTCAACCACGCGGGTGAAACCGCGGGCGAAGCTAGTAAGACAGTAATGCTCTCACAAATGGACGCTGACCTCAAAAAAAGCAAAATAGATGGATGCTAAAAACGCATCCTATTTATTTTGCTTTTGTAGTTGTCAACGTATTAATTTCGTCTCTTGCCATTTTCAGCGAAGGACAACAAGAGTTACGCGCTAACCCTGGGACGTGAAGAAATTCAGCTATCGATAGCAATGGACAACTACGGAGAGTCTGCCTATGAAGCGCAATTGTTTGTCAATCATCCTCCCAGCCTGCATTACATCGCAGTTAATATTAGCGTAAGTACCTGAAACCCAACTACTTTTAAATTATAAAACACAGAGGCCCGCGGAACATGCGTAGTTCATACAAACGTAATACCAAAATAATTTTTAAATACTTATCAAAAAATTTCATAAGGTAGTGTGTTTTTATTTCGATTGGATTACAGAATATCTAGGTTGCCAAATATATATTTTGAATGGACACTGATTTAAACAAGAGTTATGAGAAAAATAAGTATTCTATAGAAATTTTAAAATCCTCATCTTGTTTTTATATCATTCAAAATATATGTTTAGGAACCTAGATATTCTTGAATCCAATCGAAATAAATACAAACCACCTTAAGAATACATTAGATTTACAAATTATTTTGGTATTACGTTTGTATGAACTACGCATGCTCCGCCGACCCCTTAAGGGGAACATCGGGTGAAATCAAACTTTCTTAAATACCTTATACATACTTATAAAAGCAGGATCTATGTAAAGGTGTAAAACCGAAAGGCACTTTTTTTGACAAGTTTTTTTTTAAATACCTACAAGTTTTATGGTAAGATTTTTACTTTAAAGACCTCTACGAGTCTCGTACTATTCAATCTATCTGTCACCGCAAACACGTTATATTACAATTTAACGTGTTTCTCTCTAGCGATATTGTAAACTCTCGAAATATTGTCAACGTAACATACGGAAGTATCTCTGCCCTCATAATCGGGACTTGGGGCACCCCCCCGTTAGGTTAGTTAGGTTCCTTTAAACCCGCCTGCACTAGGAAATAGGGGCCCGCCCCGTCGACTACGCTTTTTAGGGGAATATAAAGTGTTTTAAGGTTAGGTTATATTAATCGGTATTTCTCAGGAATGGTACATTATCTTTTCATGAGAGTGGTACCAAGGGGGACCCCTCCTTCCCTCCACACCGCGTGAGTTGACTACCATCGCATGCATTTCACGAAAAATAATGCGTTTTATTGTAAGCAGTATGTTCGTTTGACAATATTTCGAGAGTTTACAATATCGCTAGAGAGATTACAATATAACGTGTTTGACAATTTTACGGTGACATATCCATCAGCATAAATGTTTCAAGTGCGTTACATTAAGTTCTACCGCAAAACATGATTTTTCACCCAAAAAAAGTCGTTTCCCATAATTTTTGCGTAGTTTGACGTACACGGCTTCGTGATGAGGTTGTTTACACCCTATATTTAAACTTTTGTCGCAGTACAATTTTATCACACTCACGCACGCACGACTGAGGTTACGCAGTATTTTAACAGTTAAGAGCGCGTACCTATCCCAAAAGTTGGCAACGTCGCAAATAACTGTCAAATATTTACATGTTTTATTTAATTTGGCAATTTTACTGTATGAAAATAAGAAATAAGGCTCTGTAGTGCCCTAAAAAATTGAATATGAATTGCAATTAAAACCCTGATGTTGTAAACGTTTCAGGTGTAAAAAAGGCATTTGGCAAGTTCCCAAATACTTTTTTTACATCTAAAACTATATATTCGGTGTTACGATATTAATTATTGCATTCCCTTATAAATGTTTTAGTCGACTACAGAGCCATATTTCTTATTTTCATACAGTAAAATTGCCAAATTAATTAAAACGTGTAAATATTTGACAGCTATTTGCGACGTTGCCAACTTTTGGGTTACGCGCTCTTAAACATTTGAGTTACTAGTGATTCTAGTCTTTCTGAAAAGGTCAAGCCCAGAAAATGGAATAGTCACAGCCAAAAAAAAAGCTGGCGCCGACTTCAGTACCGGTACTGCCATCTATCTTAAGACGCGGTTACTACTCTCACAGTTTGCTCTCATGGAGACTCAAAATAATTCACGTCGCGTCGCAGCAAATATCAATAAATAAACATTAGCTTAATAATATTTCAGGACAAGCACGTAATCTGTACAAGTCTAAACAAGACGACGGTTACGTGCATGCTGGAGAATCCGTTCAAGAAGCAAGCGGAGGGCTCTCCGCCAATCACGATGCGTTTCGACGCGCGCGCTCTAGAGGACAACGACCAATCAGTGGTGTTCACTGTGTGGGCTAACTCCACGTCTAAGGAGCTGCATGCTGGGAAGAAACCTGTTGAGGTTGAGGCGCTGGTTATTAAGAATGCTGAACTGTTTATTAAGGGGTAAGATGACATTGACTCGGGGATTGTGGGGAAGTCATTAGAAGTTATCAGATGTTTGAAATTCAGTTCGTAAAATCAGGACATTCTAATGAAGTCGCCGGAAACCGTTGGATTCAGGCTAGCGCATTGAATTTAAAAGTTTAGATTTAATGGTTTTCCCTTCATTTAATTAATCATGTTTGTTAGAGAGATTTGATCCCTATGATTGCCCCTTTAAATTGATGTAAAAAGGTACAGGATGTTATTTTTTCGAACTTTAGCCAGGCAAGCGAATTTTCGAATATCTGTGAATGTAGATTTGTTTCTTTTTAAAATAAAGGAATATCTCCTTTGAGACTTGAGTAGGTAAAATTTGCTATCTCCAGTATTTCGAGTAAGTAGGTACTTTCCCTACAGGTGACATTCAAAAATACCAACCTGGATTTCTAGTAGTTCATCTAGATATCTCGGCTGAGGATGATTGTTTTACTAGTAATGGTTCTAAGCTATTTGTCTTATTCACAGTGTGGCCCATCCAGAACAAGTGTTCTACGGCGGAGGAATAAAGGGAGAGTCTGCTATGACGTACTTTGATGACATCGGGACCAGGGTGGTGCATACGTATCAGGTAAATTTGCGCGAATAAAATGTCACCAGACTGTGCGTAACGACAGTTGGTCTGACGGGAGTATTCTTTATTTATATCTTACCAACATTCATTTTGGAGATTTCGCTGCTATGAATAGCACTAACTTAAATTAGCATCGACTTCTTCAGATATTTCATTAACTGTTAGCGAAGTAGACACAATAGAGCAGACCGATTCGGTCGGGGTCCACATTATCTTATATTCTGGAAACCTTCTTCCCAGGTGTTCAATGACGGTCCCTGGCACGTGTCCTCAGTGCAGGTTGTGATACAGTGGCCGCACCAGCTCGCGTCCGACTCGGCGCAGGGCAAGTGGCTGCTCTATCCGGAAGATGTGCCCACTGTAGGTGGAGAAGCTGGTCAGTAACTCTTCTGTGTCCTCATTGTCCTCTATGTCTTTAAAACACGGTTATTTGCACAGAATGATACTGGTTACTGCCAGTCTTGGTCAGGTTTTATTATCGCCAACTGGGTCAAGGCCTTATGATTTTCAGCAATTCGATCATATGACGTGTAGTTACCTATAGTCAGATATATCAAATACAAATACTCATAATAAACAGTTACATGATCCATTATCGCACCTTGAAGTCGATATAATTAATGATCTTCTTGACTCTTGCCTGAAGTTGTCTGTGCAAATGTGACTTGATCTAGGATTGAGTTCCCTGTTAAAATTGCAAGGAATTGAACACGAAAGACTGTTAAAACCCCAAAAATATAAGATGTAATAGGTATAGTAAGATCACACAAGTGTAAACTATGCTGATCAATGCCTCAATAACGTATGATTCAAATATTTCAGACGGAGAATGCTTCGCGCGAGAAATCAACCCTCTAAACCTAACCAGTAGACCGGGAGCTCCAGAGCCCCTTGAGAACTTAGTAATCAATCCATTCCTAACGAACGGAAAACTGAGCGTCAGTTCAAGCGAGAAGTCTCACAACGACACGAGAAACAAGTTCATGGAGTACACCAGTTCCAGTTCTAGTTCCTATAGCAGTAGTAGTAATAAAGTGAGACGGAAGAGAGATGAGGAAGCTGTGAAGGCAGAAGCGTATACTGATAGGAAACATGTTGTTAATTTGGTAAGTGATTCATTTGTTTAATGTGTTAAAAAATAAACTGCAAGAATTTCGTGTAGGTACGTAAGTACTCGTATCGTATCAAAAAACAAGTATATTCCAAAAAAAAATCTTTTTTCAAGCATTTTTAGTTTTTACAGAAAAAAAAACATTGCCATTCCAAAGTCTGCAAAATGTGATGGGAAAGTTAGAATCAGCTGTCTACGTTTGCGCTGTCGCAGGGGTGAACGACCACGCGCGCGGCGCCCTGCACGGTGCAGTCACAGTACAGTCAAGTGCGCATATTCAATAATTTTGGGCGCAGTGAAAATATTGCAAATCTTTGAAACGGATCGTTACTTATATAAAATTGTTTCGTGATTATTTTTTATTTGTGATTCCAAACAACTCCTCAAGTTTCTTGTAGTTAATTTTTAAACACCTTCTATAATAGTCTAAATTTTGTCTATTGAACTCTTGGAAATAACTGTAATGACCGGTTCATTACAGTTATTTCCAAGAGTTCAATAGACGTTGACGTGTTGTGGCTTATCTTGGGATAGGACTTCTTTCCGATTGCATTGCCATGCCATTACTGCAACTGTGTTCAGTTCATCATCTCATCAGCTCATGCCATAGTGGAAAAAATCCTGTCAAAAAGCAAAGCGATTTTATAAGCCTGCCTGGAAACGAATAGATGCACTCACTATTGCATCGTCACTAACTTGTTGACGCTTTTTCAGTTCCACATGAAAATCTGTGCGGTCCTAAAATGGCCGCTTTAGCAGAGCATAATATGAATCACGTTAAAAAAAAACTAAAATTGGACTTTAAAATCAAAATTCATAAAGTCTATTTTAAGAAGTTTAAATTTAAAAATGATGCATATTATGTTCTGCTAAAGCGGCCATTTTAGACCCCCTGATAACTTTATTCCATTGCAGAACTGCCAAGACAAATCAGCGAAATGCATCCAGTTCCAATGCGTGATCTACAAGCTAGGTCGGAAGAAGACCAGCACCATCACCGTGCGCGCGCGCCTCTGGAACGTGACGCTCGTCGAGGAGTTCGCGAGGGCCGCCGTTAACATAGAGGCTTCTGCCTATATTAGTATACCAGCGCATTTTAATATTCACCAGAATAAATTATCTGATGATAGGACTACGGTGAGTTGGACATTTTATCTACGTTGCAATATATTTTGTAAGTTCGAGGACTTCCTCGAACTTGCATACATACCTACTCAAAAATAGTATAGGAGTTCACGAGACCTCCTAGACTTCGTATAGCTTCTACTGCGCATTTTAATATTCATAAGAATAAACAGATTGAAGGTTGGACTACAGTGAGGTGAAGTTTCAATAATAATAAATAAACAGATGTTTGTTATGTTATAATTCGAAGAACAATAACACCTAAATTCTAGTGTGGCTTCTATAAATGTATCTAAGAACTGGTCATGGGAGTATCAAGGTTAATCCACCACATTAACACTGAATCTTCTTCATCGAATTGTTGCAGATGATCTTTTGAACGATTTCTATTTTAGATTATTCACTATGTATTCTAATCAAAAGCCTGAAAGTTCTAGGGCAAATAGAAAAAAACTTGTCTTTGATGAATTATAAATTATTTTCTTCCCAAACAGGTTCCAACCTACGCATATCCAGACCTCAAGATAAGCGAACCTACCGAAGTTCCACTGTGGGTGATCATCATATCAGTGATAGTAGGGCTCATAGTGCTTATCCTGCTCATCATCGCGCTCTGGAAGCTGGGCTTCTTCAAGCGCAGTAGACCAGACCCCACGCTCTCCGGGAACCTGGAGAAGAACAACCATGAAGCCAGCCCCTTCATAGGGAGGGACAGGAACAGTGTTCGATAGCCCACAATGATCGTGATGACATTACCCAGCTCCGAAGCTGTTGCAAAAGTGTAAATAAAAACGACTTTATGTGCACAAGTATTTAGTATGTAATATCTCTGACTGTGATGTCTTCTTAGAGGAATTTGTGTGTATGTGATGCTCTAAAGTTATGTTCTGTTTTGTTGATGTTGACGCACGATAGATTGTTTTATTGTAATTGCATTTCTCTAGCGTAATGTGAACATGTTTCAGATTGTTTGTTTATATATTCTGATGGATTATATGTATTTTTAAAAATTACTTTTCTGTAAATACGTACTTGCCTTTATTATTTATGAATAGTTTAAATGTCTACTTAATTTGACTAGATTTTTCACTAGTCACGAATTGTAATAATGTTATAGTTTATTTGTAGAGAATAGTGATGTATTGTCCTTTATGTAAGTGAAATCGGTCACAATTGATTTTGGACACTAAAACTACTGAAAAATGTTCAAAAGAACTTTTTAAAAGTCCTGGTAGGTACCTACTTAAATATTTAAAGACTTTTTTACAATTTATATTAAAATATATCACATTTCACTTATTATCAAGCATGAATTAGGTAATAAAATTCATTTTTGATTTTGTAACCTAGTTTATGTTACAAAATCAAAAATGAATTTGTAACATAAACTAGGTTCACTAAATATTGTAAATATTATTGTTCCACGTCATTAGATTTTTTACAAAATTTTCTATTGCAAGTAGAGGCAAACATTTTACACGTTTTTATATAAAATCGCCCAGTAACACTGCCAACTATCCCATCACCTTGTACATTTTATATACTTTTAGTAAAATGTTGACTACATAAATAACACTGGTTGTGATTATTTCTGTTATGAACTACAATACCTACTACATACCTACTTAATAGTACATTTTAGATTGAATAAAATTGTGCCATTTTGATTTCTTGTTTCATTTTTATCCAAACCAGTAGGTGACGTGACGAGTAAGTATAAAGTAACGAATAAATCATAGAATTAACTAAAATAGGTAAGAGTCTCTCTAGATATACTGTATACATAACCCTGTCTAAATCATCATGCTTTGGCTCATCTTTGCAAATTCTATGATTAATTTACACTATTATCAGCTCAAAAGAAAGCTATTGCACATGGGCGTCACCAAGAAGGGAGTCAAGCAAGCAAGAAAATAACAAATAAAGCACCCACAGACATTTGTTTAGTATTTTATTTTAAAAATAAAAAATACTTAAAAAAAAAAAACAAAATGTGTGTGTGTAAAAGTTTTTATTTTTCACTTTTCAGTGGTTTACAATTACATGTGCTTGGTACACATGGAAAGTGCATACCGTTACAATTACAACGAGCCCAAACACTTTCAAAGTGAAGGCTCGAGAGCATATTCGCAAGGAGTTGGCAGATTTGTCTCAAAACTAGGTTTTTGTCGTTTTTCTTATCTCTCTTAACTTTATATATTTTACTATATGTATGTATTTATTTTATTCTTATATATTTTAGTTATAAATAATTTCTAATCTTTTTTTTTCGGTTATTGCACCTACTGTGTATTATCTCTGCATCACCCTAAGGTAGACTGGTAGAAAATGCCTAAGGCATTAAGTCCGCCTTTGTACAGTTTTAATTGTGCATAAAGTTTTAATAAATAAATAAATAAACACGACTAGGATACATTGTCTCATTATTGAGTTCCGTGACTCTTGGCTTCATCATCAGATGTGATGGTAGAATGGTTCTTATCAAACGCAAATGCTTCACTTGTTGTAGAAAATATCAAAATCATTGTACGTTATCCTATAAAATTTGAAGAGTTCCCTCGATTTCGCCAAGATTCCATCATCAAATCCCGATTTGGTTACTATGGGACCATTTGGAAAGGATACTCTTTCCAACAAAAAAAGAATTTTTCAAATCGGTTGGCAAGCGACGGAGTTATGCGCGCAAAAACATAAAAAAAAAAAATGAAACATCCGAATTGAGAACCTCCTCCTTTTTTAGAAGTCGGTTAAAAAGGGCAATGAATGTACACAGCTTCTTATTCAGCGCCATCTATAATTTTTTGTTGGAAGCTGGCCCTGAAAACACCTCATTGCAAAAAAACGTAAGCAAATTTGAATTTCGCGGGCTACCGTAATGTTGCCTTACTTTAGAAAACAGCCAGTATGTGGGAACAATGGGGAAGACCGCTAAAAAAGTAAATTGTCATCGAGAATAATAACGTAATAATTGTAAATGGCGCTACCATAGCTAAGCCTCGATCTGACCAATGAGGTCAAGGTATTTTGAATGACTCCTTGATTTTCAACCAATGACGATGCTTGGAACCAGCTATGATAGAGCCATTTAATTAGTTCCACATTTGCCATCCCCAGTTGAAAACATTGTTAGAGAATGTTACCACAATTACATGGTAAAATAACATAACACAACGTAAAATAACATCTGTCATCGTCTAGTCAAACGAAAGTTACTCTATGTCATATTTTGTTAATTTATGTTATTGGCGGTATGAACGCGATGAGTAACGTTCAACAAATAAAAGTAGTAGTATTAAGGAGTCCCTATAATGCACGTCACTGTAATGCACACACCAGCAATGCGCGACACTGGATTGTACAACACGAGTGTGTACGCCCATGTAAAAGAAACCATCACAATGTTTCCAATTACTCGGCTGTACCTTGCTTGTCCGATCCAACAATGCACGGCATGATAATTGGCGACATCACGTGACTGTTTTGAATTCCAATGACGTGCATTGTCATGTCGCGCATTCTCGGTCTGTACCAGGATTGGCCGGCCTGATAATGCACAGCACATCAATTGGAATCAAAACAAACAGTGACGTCACATTAAAAAAGTAAAAAGCCATGTGACACTAGGGACGGGAGGTATCACAAATATGATTGATTCATGATTGATTTTGTTTCGGTTGACGTTCAATCAATATAATAATCTGTGAATTATTTGTGTACCAGTGTTTTTAAAAAAGTTTAAAAACGCTGTTTGGGTTTTCTTGTTGAGTTCTGGTTGTAAGGCACCCTCCTACAGCTAAATCCGGAAGAGAAAATGGTCCTGAGATGGAAGAAAGGAAAAGATAATGACAACAAACATGATTAACATCAGCAACGTGCAAGCGTTTTCAACAAGAAATTATATTTCATTGATCAAGTAAGTACCTATGCTATTATACTAAATATAAGGCTAAAAGTGTCTTGTTTGTCTCCGACTTACCGTTTGTCGTAAAAACGATGTCAAAGGGATCTATAGGTTAAGTTAGAACTGTGACCAACTACCTCGAAATTTGTCGCGAAATTTTTCTAAGTATTTTTTTCATAGTGCCCATAAGACGACACTGACCCATTATTCTCTGATTCTTTCCGTAACTTACAAATCGTCTCAATTATTATGATACCCTATGATTATCAGTGTGTAAATTATTAGAGCTCTTTATCTGGGGGCTGTCAGTTTGATCCCTATGGCTTTGTTTGTGATGTAATTAATCAATCCTTGTAGGTACTCTATATTATTTACTAATATGTAGGTCCTTACTATCTGATAAATAAATACCTATCCACAAAACATTCCTACATAATTACCCACAAACACCAGCTGTGGAGACAGTGACAAGATCTACAACATAGCACATAGCTTTAATACAGAATAAAAATAGCAATATATAAGTAGGTACGTACTATATCTATACCTAAGTGCTAGCAGTCGAGCTATGAAAAAATTTCATCAGTGTTTATTTTATTAAACCTAGGAATTTTGTAGAAGGTTACCTTTAGCTGCCATCATAATAACTTTCTAATGAATCTTATTTATTTTAGATTTTCACTGCGATCGTAAGATGTGTTCGACTCAAACTTGATGGAGATAATTATAAAAGCAATGAAATATTTGCCCCGAACATAGTCCATACCATGATTGTGTCGCTGCTTGCTGCTCAAGGGGACCGCAAGCCTGGAATTCCATTACAATATATATATTATATGGTTTCATCGCAGAAGGAAAGAACACTTTAGTAAAAAGTTAATTGGTTATACCTAGTCAACAACCCGACCTGTCAGTCGACTTGTCAAGTAACGAAAATAAAATTATTGAAAAAACTCTTAGAATTATTATTGGATTGGTATGTAGTGTCAAAAGTGTAAGAAGAAACTGGCGAGTAATGGATCTCCTTTTCTATGCCAAGGTATTTGCCTAGGAACATTCCATAGGAATTGTGTAAAAGGCTTGGCAGCAGACATGAAAGCAGGTACAACACGAATTTTTTGTAATAATTGTGAAGATGAAGAGCCCGAGGAAGAGGAGCAGGAAGTAGAGGGACAAGGGTTCGAAAAAATCCTAAAGGATATACAGAACAAAGTCAATTCCCTTCCGGGATTTCAAAAACAGCTAAATTCCATTATGATTAGCATGGCGGTTCTATGAATGCTTATCTCTCCATCTAAAATACTCTTAAAAACCAACTAGTTTTATTTTTGATACAGACAATAATAATATATTTTATTTTTTTTACTGTAAGTTCATATCTGATCACATTTTAGAAATCCATGACAGATAAATAGCCTTTAAAATAGTAGGTACCACCTACTAATTGAATGTTACATAATTTTATTTGTAATTAAAATTAGGAAATAGGTAGGTACTTAATATGTGTAAGAAAATGTAGTGAGGAAAGTTTTGAGTATGAATGTAGATGGGTAGGTATGTGAGTATAGGAAGACCAAGACGAGAAGAAGAAGACATGCTGCGCCGACCCCAAATGAATTGGGATAAGGGCAAGAGAATGATGAAATTTAATTAAATTATTTAATTTCATTATCTTTTTTTCACTCTTCCTCGTCCGTAGTAGGTATGTCCTGCAGGATACTCCTTTCCCTTGTGCTCCACACAGATTCCGTGACCATACATACATCATCTCTTGATCTCTATTCGTACCTAGCTTGCTTCTTTCCATAAAAGTAACATTAAATAAACAAAAATGCAGTTTATATATTATCATCATATCAGCCATAGGAAGTCCACTACTGAACATAGGCCTCCTAAATAATATAGTGTATAATGAAGTAGGTAAGTTAATTTAAAATGAACGTCAATATGGCGGGACCACGCCAGGTTTTGCGAATATCATGTGAATAGGATATAATACAATATTTCTACTATTTCATACTTTCATAGAAAAATTCTACATCCATAATATTTTCAAATATGCTGCAAAGAAAGTGGTCTAGTTATTTTTATATCAAAATGACGGGACCACTATTCATTTGATGAGGAACACATGGCGACATTTTGTGTATTCAGTTTAAAATCCTTTAAACTGAACACACAAAAACTCAATACGAAATACTTAGTAAGTTTTAAAACTATAATTACGTATAATTATACTTTTAAATAGTTTCAATAAATAAATGTTTATTAAATTTACATAGGAAAAGCGCCTGAAGAAAAAGTATAATTTTATGCGTTGTAGTACCTATCATTTTATGGCTCATACAATTTAATAGAGGCTTTACTTTTTCTTTAGGCTCTTTTCTGATGTAAATATAAGAAACATTTATTTATTTAAATTACAGTCTTAAAAGCATAATAATGATTCAAACGTAGTCGTACCATTTCGTATTGAAATTTTGTGTCATCAAATGAATTGAAGCATTGCGTGCAACTAGGGCGTTACACCAAAAAGTAACTTTTGAGATAATTGAAGTTAAAGTTTTTGGTATGTTATAAATTCTAAATGAATTAAGATAAATCCCTAGAACTTTGAAAATTACGGGTAACAATGAGTAAGTTGTAAGATTATAATATTATTATTAATTTCAAATAGTTAGAAACTTCAAAATAACATATTTTTTAGGTATGTTATCCGCCCTTGTTGCATCCTACCCATAAATTAATTGGGCGTTCATATTTTAAATGGTTTTGAAGGCATAAATGATGGCTTTAGGTGCTTTAAACAGTCATCTTTTTATAAAAGTAAATCACAACACTCATTTGCTTTCATTATTTAAAAGTTTAAATAATATCTGTGGGCTTGTTTTCTTCCATAACTTTATATTCTTAAACTTCTTCTTTCCTTTCTTTTTTGGAGGAACCTAATCAGTCTGGTCGTCATCTGCACAAAATCACTGATTTCAATAATTTCAGCCATGTTTTTACATTAAAATAAACTTTCGCAGACTACAGGTCAGCGTAGCAAAATCCTCTCAATTATTATCTATCACACCATCTAGAATCACTGCATCAAAATGAGTTTTTGCCATACAATATTAGATAGCGCAATGTTTAATTTGGTGCAATAATATTAAAATGGGCTTTGGGTGCCGAACGCCCTTGTTGCTCCCATTGCTTCAATTAGTGGTCCCGTCATTTTGATATCAAATTAGCGGGGCCACTGTCTTTGCAGAATAATTTAAAACTAGTTTCTGCCCGCGGCTTCGCCCGCGTGAAGTTCGATAACTGTCCCACGCGATCATACTACGGGGATAAAAAGTATCATATGTTAATCCAGGTTATAAACTATTTATGTGCCAAATTTCATCCAAATTCTTTCAGTAGTTTTCGCGTGAAGGAGTAACAAACATACACCCTCACAAACTTTCGCCCTTATAATATTAGTGTGATTCTTTTTATTGACTAAATTACAACCGTTCTATCACACAACATAGGTACTATTCAACCATTCTATCTCCAGTACTACTGGACTGGACAATTTGAATGAAGTTAGTAGATAGTGATACCGTCAGCAAAACGTCATCAAATGAAATCTGCTTTTGACTTCAGCGAGATCATAACATGCATTAAAACTCTAGCGAATACTGTGTCTCTGTTACGTCTACATCGCGTAGAAAATAACCAGGATCAACAGTAACGTGCCGTCCGCATCCGAAGCACGGAATCATCTTACTTTCTAAACAATCAGGTTATTTATTTAACCTGCAATGCCCTAACTAAACTTGGAACAGTCCCATAAGATATTTTTTTGTGAGACAGTGTCCCCACCGGTAATCGAACCCAGAACCTCGGATCGCGAGCCAAACACTCGGATCACTAGACAATGGAGGCTGTTAATTTGTTGATGATCTAATAAAAATAGCTAATGGTTCATCATCATCATAATTGCAGTCCACTGCTAGACATAGGCCTCCGCCAATCGCCAAGGTGCACCACAAGGTCTAGTGGTTAAATTGGTCTTTGAAATTTTGTTTATTCAACTGAAGACCGCTTTCACATTAAGGCGACTTTGGCAGCGCGACGGTTGCGCTGTCAGAATTTCATATTAAAACATATGCTGCGGCGCGGCTGTCCTTATAATGTGAAGGCATTTGTGCTTCTGCTGCGCTACTGTCGCGCTGCTAACGTCCTAGTGTGAAAGCGGCCTAAGATCCCGCCATGTGTTTCTCATCAAATGAATAGTGGTCCCGTCATTTTGATATAAAAATAGCGGGACCACTTTCTTTGCAGAATATTTTAAAATGTTATGGGTATAGATTTTTTTATGAAAGTATGAAATAGTAGAAATATTGTATTATATCCTATTCACATGATATTCGCAAAAACTGGCGTGGTCCCGCCATATAACGTTCAGCAGTTCTCTCCTTTCTCTTTCTAGCGACAGCCAATCCAGTGCATAGGTAGTATATGGTCCAGTCATCCAGTGTACTGTACATAGTAGAGTTCAGCGTGCCGGCTCACTCGTCCGGTGATTTATGCAACCGAATAGGAACACCCATCTTCTAAACATTGTCGAATAGCACAGGCTCCATAATTTTGTATATTGCCAGATTAATAGCCGCCAAATTGTGCCTTTTTATGGTCGGGGGGTTAGTTGGGTGGGTGAGGCCCCTTTGCGCCCCTAGGTCCGGGCCAAGGTTAATCCGGGCAAGAGGCTTACCAACATTACATAATATGTTGATTACTGGACTGTTCATATCCTAAAAACATCCCATTGGATGATAGCAGTTCCCCTGATGGATAAGTAACAAAACTTAACTCAATTACATAAAAAATGGGAAACCCAACAAGTAATTATTTGCCCAGTTTCGAATGCAAATGTACCTGAGTGGTCTCAATAAGTGTTACTTTGGCGTTGTAGACCCAAATTTTTCTGCTAATATAAAAGTAGAAATTATAATAATTATTTATACCTACCTAACTTTTGATGAGCAATATATGTTAGGCCTTCCTGAAAGTGTTTACTTATTAAATTTTGGAAAACCCATGTATTTTGATATGTATAAGTATAGAATAGAAAATAAAAATGCTGATATTTTTTTTGTGTTTTATTTAATAAGAGAATCTTGTGTATTAATCAAACCACAAGTTTAAGACAGTAAAATATGGTTAAATGGTATATTTGTCTGTTCTTGAATCAAGTTAACTAAATAATAACAAGATATAAGAACGGGGACTGTTTTGAATTTTCTTCAAGACTCTAAAGCGTTTAAATCTTCTCTCCTTTTGTCATCCTCTATCATCTCGCTACAGTCCAATGTAGACTCCATTTAAGAGATTTTACAGATATTGATTCTGCATGAGTTGCACTGGGAGTATAAGTCGTATCGCTATCTGATTGTTCCAATTTTATAAATATTTTACTCAAATAATTTTTACTTGGTATTGATGGGTTTATATTAACACCACAATGCTTGATTTTAAATGGTGATGTAGATACAGAATGTAGCGCTTTGATGGTGACGTCATCTGATTTACCAAACTGACTTTTGTTTGGTAAGCTTTACTTCTAAACATTTTCCATATATTATGTACTTGAATTGATTTATCCAATACTCTTGGTGATATATGTACTTGAACTGATCAATCCAATACTCTTGGTGTTAATTGGGGAACTTCTGCTACATTCTGCTGAACTGTAAAACAAATATTTTGTTATTTAAGTGTTTTAAGAAGAGGTTTGCAAGTGTTATTCAGACTGGCTGGTATGAGAGATAACGGATGTTTGGATTATGTTTGTTAGGAACACTATGTGTCATTTTTCTATTATTCTGTACTCAGTGTCATGAGAAATAAAACCAACTAAATTCTATGTGCTTGTTATTTACTCTTGGCTCTCACCAACGTGCAATGTTAGAATTATTATCAACACAAGTAGGAGATTACTAGGTCACAGAAAACTCTATGTAGTTTTGAGTGTACCTACAATGTACATAAGTAATAAACACTGAGAATAAATTACTTTTATCAATGCTATATTCTAATAAACATGTTAATAATAAATACCTGAACTATTGGATGCAATTTCTTTGAAACTTGATTGTTTTGTAACTGTACATTTTTCTTCTAATTCCTTTTTACACTTCAATAATCATCATTCTTCGTTTCTTAGCTACCGTACATAGGGTCGCTCTGTTGTATCAGATGGTCGGTTTTCCTGTCTGGTTGGCACATAAATATTATGGGGCATACATCCTGGTTTCATACGTACTTGTGACCCCATCACATGATTCTTCATATAGCTTTCCATATCATTTGGCAACTGAAAAAAGACAAGTTAACGATTATGATCGTTAGTAAGAATGACATCCAAGACCAAAACAAACATAACCTCAAAATTGCATAGCCTCAATATTTTCAACTATTTCACGTCCAACAAACATTTTAAGTTTAGGACCTATCAATATATGTTAACATACTCACATCAAAGTGGTCTTCACAGAAATAAAGTGGCGAATTCGTGACTAAGTCGTTCGAGTTTCGCCGTGCAAGCTTTAACCACTTATCTCTTATTATTTCCTTGTTTGGTACATACACAAACACTTTGTTGGGTGTTGTTATTGATACTGCACACCACTTAAAAACTTTGGAATTCGTTTTAAATTTAATATTTTGTTAACTTTCTTCGCTACGCATAGACACAATGGCATTGTTTACCTAGGTGTAACCATGGTCAAATATTATTGTACCATGGGTGTGACCAGTGTGACCACAGAGTATATAATCACTACCTACTAGATACGTTTAGGTGTGACGTCAGAGCCGACGCCATGACACCTGAGAGCTGTTTTCGCGCAATATTGAAAAAATACACTTCTGGACACATCTATTGGCCCACCTTAGAGTTTAGGTTTCGATGGCCCCTACCGAAATATGATTGCTAGATTGAAAAAAAAACTGTTGATGCAGTTTTAAACCTGATACATTTTACCATCTTTTTCGATCGTATTGTTTTAAATTTGAATTCAGAATACCATACGACATGGAGCTACGCCTAACAAGTCGGATATGCGCCTTGTTAAAGGCAATTGATTTTTGAATAAAAAACATGTTTTATCAAATAAAGGTTTAATTTAATAACGCGTGTTGCCTCCATGGGCATCTACCACAGCTCTCATACGATTAGGCATAGGTAGAGTTTATCAACCGCTCTATGAAATTTTGAGGGATCATCTCCCAGTCCTCTTCTATGGCAGTTTTCAACTCCTGCATCGTCTGGGCAACTGGCTGACGAGCCCTAACACGTCTTTTTAGCTCGTCCCACATATGCTCAAATGGGCTATAATGGGGTTCATGTCTGGGCTTCTGGCTGGCCAGTCCATAACTGTGATGTTTGTTAGGGAATATTAATAAAAGAGCCCATTGTTCCGTACTTGCTTGTATTTCAGAGAGACCACAGACAAAGTAGAGTTACCATAACTAATACAGAATAAGGATTGTACAGACATTATAATATTAGTCCTAGTGCACATAATCAATATTCTACACTACCCCTCAATTTAGACATTTTTACAAAATCCTAAATTGTACATTAATTATATTTATTCACTTACTCATGTTCTAAATTTTAACATTCCTTATACTACTCATCCATGTTATCAATAACTAATAATAGAACAGCTTTCGCTCAAAATAATTGGTACACTACTTTTATTATTATTTAACACTTACATAATTAATCACTCTAACATTTATACTTACATTAACAACTATTTATTATTACACCTTTTAATCAATATTTTTGCATTTATAGTAACTTCTTTCATATTATAAATTCGAATAGATACATGACACAATAGGAACATAAAATAGTTACATTTTCTTACATTAACATAATTATTATAATAAATTTAGTTTAGAAACAAAATAATTGTGTTTTATTTTTGGTAATGCCTTTGTGAACAAATCTGAAACATTTTCATCTGTAGGAATATAATCAACTGATACTAACTGCTTTTGTACTATGTCTTTTATGTAATGAACCTTAATGTCAATATGTTTTGACCTCTTTCCATTGTCAAAATTTTTAATTAATCTTATTGCACTCTGATTATCTACTAACAAAGTTGTAGGCATATCTAATAAAGATGTCAAATCATATAGTATTCCCTTCAAATATATTAACTCACTGACTGCTTGAGATGCTGCTACATATTCAGCCTCCGCTGTAGATAGAGCGACTGAGGTCTGTTTCTTAGAAAACCAATGTATGAGATTTCCACAATAAAATACTGCACATCCACTTGTACTTTTCCTGTCTGTTTTATCTGCTGCCCAGTCTGCATCAGCATATGCAACTAGATTCTTCTCTTTCTCTATCTTCTTGTAGATCAATCCTTTCTCCTGTGTAGCTTTTAAATATCGTAGAATTCTTTTGCTTGCACTCCATAATGATGCTGTTGGTTTGTCCAAGAATCTACTCAAATAAGCAACAGGATAAGTAATATCCGGTCTTGTGTTCATAGAAATAAACAGTAAACATCCTATCAATTCTTTATATGGTACGTCTATAATTTCTTCTTTTTCTGCACTGAAATTATTCTCCATTGGGGTGTTTATACCTTTACATTCTTGCATGTTAAACTTTTCTAAAATTCTAGTTATCATATCCGTTTGCTTAATTTCCATTTGATTATTTTTCCTTGTAATTTCCAATCCTAGGTAGTTCTTTACTTCTCCTAAATCTTTTATTTTGAATTCTTCTTTAAGTTTCTTTAATATCCTTTCATTTCCAAGTAACAGTATATCGTCTACAAATATCAATAGCCAGGTATCTTCATTTTTATAAAGACAAAAGTCATGTTTTGATTGTATGAATCCATTTGCAGTTATAAATTTGTGAAATTTTTGGTTCCAACATTTTGGAGCTTCCTTTAATCCATAAAGTGCTTTCTTTAGTTTGAGTACTTTGCCTTGATGATTAACTCCTTTGGGACATTTAATATAAACATCATTTTTCAAGTCACCATTTAAAAAAGCTGTAGGTACATCAAGTTGTTTGATGATTAATTCTTCTTGCACAGCATGACTTAGCATAGTTCTGATTGTTGGTAATCTTGCTACCGGTGCATAGTATCCTTCTTGACCTTCTTGTTGAAATCCTTTAGCTACCAGTCGCGCCTTTTTGGTCCCATCTTGTTTCTGTTTAAATATCCACTTCGTTTCTATTGCTTTGCTTCCTTCTGGTAATTCACTAATTTCCCAAGTTCCTAATTTATTATGTGAATCCAACTCTTTCTTTATTGCTTGTTTCCAATCTTTATCTTTTATGGCTTCTTCATAGTTAACAGGTTCACCTGCACATAAACAGTAGGCTATGTTCAAATCATATTCTTCTAGATCTTTTGGTTTGCGAATTTCTCTTCCTGTTCTTGTTGTATACTTTTGCTTTTCTGGTTTATCTTCTTCATTTTCACTTTCTTGGTTGATTTCTGTATTTTTCTTGTCATCTTCTTGATACTTCTTTGTTCCTTCTTTACTTATTTCATCCCTTTTTCTTCCTTGCTTCATGTCCATTGTGTTCTTATTACATTCTCCTGTCTTTTGATCATCTTCTTTTATCTTCTCAGTATCTTCTTTTTCCATTCTTTCTTCTTCACAGTATCTTTCCATAACGCTTATATCATTCTCTTCATTTTCAGTCTCTTCTTTGTATTTTATATCTGACTCATCTATTCTTACATCCCTTGATACTACTATTTCATTATTTTTAGGGTTCCATAGTCGATATCCATTAGAACTGTATCCTATGAATCTCATTTCTTTTGCTCGTTGCTGCAGTTTATCTTGCTTCGGTAAGATATGTACCCATGCCTTCGATCCAAAGATCCTGAGTCTCTTTAAATCTGTATGACCAAACATCTTCTCTGATGGTGTATAATAATCAATAGCAAAGGATGGACATCTATTTATTTGATAAACAGCGCATCTTACTGCTTCTCCCCATAATATTTTAGGCAATCCTGTTTCAAGTAATAAAGTTCTAGCTCTATTATAAATGTTTCGGTTCATTCTTTCAGCTACTCCGTTTGACTGAGGACTGTAAGGTGTAGTGAATTGCTGTATAATACCCTTGGATTTACAAAATTGATTAAGTTTTTCATTCTTAAATTCTCCTCCATTATCACTTCTTATTTTTCTTACTTTATTTCCAGATTGTCTTTCTTGTCTGTTTACATATTCTATTAATATATCAGCTGCTTCAGATTTTCTTCTTAATAAGTATACTTCTGTAAAATGGGTATAGTCATCTATTATTGTCTGATAGTACAATTCCCCTTCACTCGTTGGTGTTGCTACAGGTCCTGATAAGTCAGTATGTAAAAGTTCTCCTACATACCTTGATCTTGGTCTAGGCGTTGTCACAAATGGTAATCTCGTTGATTTTCCTTCCATACAAGGTCCACATGGTTTTTCCGAGCTAGGTAATTTCAGTAATCCTAAATGTTTTCTATTAGCATGACCTAACCTTTTATGCCACAGATCATTGTCATTAATTGCTGAACAACATTTTTCTAAATTTAGTTTCAGATTTATTGCATACAGGCTACCATACAATTCACCATAAATTATAGTATTACCTTTACCAATTGACACAGATGTTTTATGAAATGTTACAGAATTTCCTTTATCTAATAACTTTTTAACAGAGAGCAAATTATGAGATAGGTTCTTGACTATTAGCGCTTCAACAGTTATAGGTATATTATCAAATACTACATTTAAATTACCCTTACGATTTGCCATTAAATACTGACCATTAGCCACATAAATTTTAGTTTCAGTTTTCAAATTTTGAATATTTGTCATATATTGCTCATAATTATCCATAACTAAATTTTGAGATGCTCCTGAATCAATGATAAACTTAATGTTTTTATTGTATACATCTGCTGATAATATATTCTCACTAGCAACAAAAGTTATTTGATTTACCTCGCATAAATCACCTCTTTCCTGTCCACGTCCTTGGCCTCGACTTCTTCCTCGATAGTATCGGGTATCCATTGATTGTCCTCTTCCACTCGTGTTGCCTCTGGAGTTAGCTTGTCTGCCTCGGTTCTGTCCTCTCTTGTCATATCCACTCTTGCACTCGTATGCTTTATGTCCTGGTTTCTTACAGGTAAAACACGTCAGGAATGATGTTTGTGCCTGTTTTTCTTGTTCACTGCCTTGTCCTTTTACTTCTGCGTCCAATAGCCTTGCCTTCACAAATTCAATATTGATGGACTTTTCTGTTGTCATAGTTTCTATACTCGTAATAACATTATCGTACAGTGCTGGCATTGAGGACATAAGATAACAAACTTTATCCATTTCTTCTACAGGACATCCAGCTGCATCAAGCTCGCCAAGAAGACTATCAAATTTAAAAAAATATTCTTGCAATTTTTCGTTGGTAGAACATTTGAGGGTTATGAGTTTTCGTTTCAGGTGAAGTTTATTGAAAATGCTTTTCCTTTCGAAAGTATACTCTAACTGGTTCATCATTTCTTTGGCCGTGTTGCACTTCTTCACTATTTCTAAATATTTATCTGATATGCATTGTACTATGATATTTTTCGCTTTGGCGTCCATCTTTACAAAATCTTCCTGTTTTATTTCACTCTTTCCATTTTCTATGACGCTCCATACTTGTTTTTCTTCTAGTATTAATCGCACCCTAAACTTCCAATTACTGAAGTTTTGCTCTTGTGTGAGACGAGGGAAAACTTCTTTTATATTTGCATCCGCCATTTTTATGCAGACACGCCGCCGTCGTGACTCGTTTGTTCGAGTTTGACAAAATTCACACAATACTTGTTCCACGTATTTTTATGCTCCTTGATGCACCATATTATTTATTGTGCCATAATTGTACACTATTGCGAACTATTGCGCAGTGGAAGCGTATGTTAGGGAATATTAATAAAAGAGCCCATTGTTCCGTACTTGCTTGTATTTCAGAGAGACCACAGACAAAGTAGAGTTACCATAACTAATACAGAATAAGGATTGTACAGACATTATAATATTAGTCCTAGTGCACATAATCAATATTCTACAATGTTCACATCCCGAAGATATTCCCAGACGTTGCCGGCCGCATGGGCTCTTGCATTATCATGCATAAAAAGGAAATTTGGGCCCACATAGTCCGCGTATGGTATCCCATACGCGGACTATGTGGGCCCAAGTTTGACAAAAGTACATTCGTGAGTGCTTAGAACCTCACGTGATAACGTGAGGTTCTAAGCACTCACGAATGTACCTTTCAGCATTTAATGTTGGCAGCCGTGGTCCTGTAACAACCTCAAGTTGAGTTTTGCCGCTCGCGGATATACCGCCCCCAGACAGTCCATGAGCCACCGCAATAAGCAACCCTCTCTTCAAAGCAGCATTGAGCGAAACGCTCTCCCTTACGTCGGTAGACATTCTTCCTTCCATCATTGCCATGTAACACAATTTTAGACTCATCAGAAAAGAGTACACGGCTCCAATCTTGCTGTGTCCAATTTAAATGACTGCGTGCGAAATGAAGGCGCGCTGTTCGGTGGGCTCGCGTTAGTTTGGGCCCATTATAGCTGGCTTGTGTGGTACCATATCGCGTTCTTTTAACCTTCTCCGAACAGTTCGAGCGCTCACAGATACTCCGTGGAAGTCGCGAAGTTGGTTTTGTATCTCAATGGAGGTAAGGTGACGATTTCTCAAGCTGGTCGTCACGATGAATCGATCCTGCCTTTCAGTTGTGACCCGAGATCGTGGCCTTCCTTGGCGACGAACAAAGCCGCCAGTCTCTAGGTACCTCCGATAAACATTTCGGACCGCAGATCGACTTAAATTAAGTTGAGCACTCACGTTTCTTTGGCTGTGTCCGGCCTTAATAAGTGCCACAGCTTGGGCGGCGACTTCAGGTGAAGTATCCATAGATTATTGATAGAACCTCACCTTCATGTTAAGAATAAGTAATGTTTGATGCAAAACCAAAGATATCAATCACTTTTTCAAGAATTAAATCCAAGTAAACCAATAAAACCAAGTTTTGATATCAACAAACAGGCTCCAAGTTGTCTTTTGTTTCTTTAAATTCTGTGTTCGAAATTCAAAAAAAAGACTATTGAATGAAATTGTGAATGTGCCAGGTTCAAAACTGCATAAAAAACTTTTTGCTCGACCTAATATGACATTTTAGCTAGGACCAAACGAAACTGAAAATACAAGGTGGGCCAATAGATATGTCCAGAAGTGTATTAGAAAAATGGCTTTAAACTTCGTTAAACTTGAGTTTAATACCGAAATAAAGGATTTTTCGTAAATAATAAATGTGTACCCACATTAGGGAAGAGGATTTCAAAACCTTTCGTCACGCCTAATCATCAAAATCATCAATACAATCCACGGATCAACAATAAGAAAATTTGAATTTCGCGGGCTTACAATATTTTTTTTATTTTCAATATTGCGCGGGTTTTTTTATATCATCTCATGGTTTGCGACTAGAGCCACATTTTCTTTCCTAAAAGCTTTTCATCATAGCAAACATTTTGGAAAAATAGAGGGTTTTGTTAAAACAAAAAAAAACTAAAAAGCTCCTAACTCGGAAACGGTGCGGCTTAGTTTCATGCTTCTCTGAACCTAAATGGTTTCTGAGGACTTAGTTAATAAGGTGCTGCAATAATATCATTAAATTTCCCGAAAAAGAAAACCCGTGAAAATTTTTCCGCCATACTGCCCTCAACTATACACTCGAACCGCAACCAAGCCGGCAGAGGCGCTATTCAGGTCGTCATGAGTGCAGGTGCAGGGACACCTGGGACATTCCAGCAGATGACGACCGCCTCGCACCAGTTACGCTTTTTTCATTTGCCTTGGCACTCGATCCCGAACGAGTTTGAGTCGAGGGAGTCCCGGTCGACTTCTGAATGGTTTATAAAAAATTGGTCGGGGTTTCCCAAGTCGGTATAAAAAGTCAATATAAAAAACAAACAAACACATAAAGTAAGTCAACATAAGCCTGCGTCATCCCACTACTGAGCAAAGGCCTTTCCCCATGACTTCCAGTTTTTTCTATCCAAGGTTAATGAGGACCACTGGTCGTTGGTTTTATCCAGCTCATCCCGCCATCTGCTACGAGGTCTGCCGCGGCGCCTTCAGGCTGTGTCAGGACTCCATAAAGAGGCTATTTATTGGGCATGCGGCAGACGTGGCCAGTCCAGTCCCACTTCAGCTTAGCGACTTTTTGAGCAACGTCAGTCATTTGTGTTTAAAAATAAAATAAAAACAAAACACAAAAAGAAAACCCATAAGCTGGCTTCGAACGCTCTGTGCCACTCGACCAGACGACTTGTTGAACTCATTGGCCATAGTGATTATATACTCTGTGTCTTTGGCGAATATGGTAGATTTTATGCTACTTCAACAGGGAGCTAATTCTCATTTTATGCGATATTTGAGTGATATGATAAATATCTAGTCACGTAAATATCGCATGTGATAAGTGTCATGTCTATCAAAAATATCGATCCCGTGCTAAAATCCGTATTCTCGTGGGCAATAGATATATTGGCAATCGAGATGGTAATAGATAATATTATCTTTACGTTCATTCAAATCTTTTGCACAGATTATATCGTTTTTGTCGCTGCCAAGGATCGTTCAACACGTTCCGTTTTTCATCGACTGGCGAGTTGATAATCGATAACTTTATTTTTTCTTCAAATTAACAAATTTGCTGATAATTTGGATTGATAGAATGTTTTTAGTGTTCGTTTTACATTAAGTGGTTAATGTAAAATGAATTTGACTAGTTTAAAATAATTTTCATGTAAAACGTTAATCTTAACATTACATGCGCATACTTTTTGTGGAACGGAGTGTCAATAACAGCCGACAACTCCGTCAAGAGCTGCCAAAAGTTTTAAGGTGGACGCACACCTATCCGCGCCGAAGGAATCGACCGCGCCGAAAGAATCGAATTTTAGAATGACTTGTATGAAATCCTACTAAACCTCGCACACTTATCCGCGTCGAATCGGACGAATAGATGACGTCATACGTATGAGAAAAAATTCTTTCGGCGCGGTCGATTCCTTCGGCGCGGATAAGTGTGCGTCCACCTTTAAAGTTAAGTTTTAGTTTGAGTTAATTTATTGCTCTGATGGCAAAAGTGAAGAATCGAACAAAAGTAAATATTGAAAAAATTAGCTCTTCCCCAAAAAAAAGAAAAGCTTACCCGAGCGCAGCTCAAAAAGCTCGCTTGGTGAGCATTTTGGAGGCAGACCCTGAACTTCGTGGGGCGAAGTTCTCTGCCTCCTTCACAATGAAAGAGTCCACAGCCCGATGGACCAAGATTGGTGACGAGCTTAATTCTATTCCCGGCGGAAAAAAAACTGGCAAGAATGGCGTAAAGTAGTTTTTTTTATAACAAAGCATCACTTAGGTCCCATGGATCCATTCTCCATTGGGCTCGTCGTCG
This sequence comes from Xestia ashworthii, assembly GCA_950022955.1. NCBI lineage: Eukaryota > Metazoa > Arthropoda > Insecta > Lepidoptera > Noctuidae > Xestia > Xestia ashworthii. Next base: position 9,637,469 of record OX465562.1, on the reverse strand, counting down.
TGGCGGTGCTGCCTCTGCTATTTCAGCATCCTCGATTAGATCTACTACAAAAGCCGCAACAAATTCGTCCACAGACATTTTCACCGTTTTAAGTTTTAACAAAAGCAACCTCAATACTCAACTCAATAATTTATTTCAGTTCGTATTTTGTTCTAAAATGTCAATCGATATGTCACTATCGAGTGCTCCTGATCACTCGATGCATGTCTAACGCTTTGCCATCGATATTTATCTATAGTGACTTCTCGAGAATAGGGAAATTTGCATTCAATCGATATTTTGACAGTTTTTGCGATATTTATCGAATGTGATGTTATATCTACTGCTCGAGAATCGCCCCCCTGCGCAAAAGGCGAAAAAGTGTAACTATAAATTTGAATTTCGCGGGATCAGATTTTTTTTTTCAGTATTACGCGGGGTTTTTTTACATCATCTTATGGTTTGCAACTAGAACAACATTTTATTTCCTGTAAAGTTTTTCATCCAAGCCAAGCAAGGTTTTGTTGAAACAGCTCCACTCCAACCTGCTAAAGCTACACTTGTAAACCTAATACGAAAAAAAAAAGTTTGTAAACAAATATAAAATAATTAACTACTGTTAAATACAATATATCAAAATAAATATGTATATTTGTAATGCTGCTACATTGTTTGTTCTATGATTAGACTGTTTACCTCTATGCCTTTGTCTGTGGTAGGAGATATTAAGAAATAAAAAACACTTCTCTCTGGTATCGTATAACAGCAATGTGTATTTTATTTAATAATAATACTATGCTACTAAAAACCCCTAAAACCTATAAAATAAAATAATAACAATGAAATATCACTATCAAGATATTTTAAGCGTTTTCAATCACGCAATCAATCTATCAATCGTCTTTCGGAACAGCACTATCTAGTTCAAAATTTCCAGTCACCTGATTGGTCAACCAATCGGCCAATCACGCGATGTCGCCAATTATCATGCTGTACACTCTTGGGTCGGACAAGCAAGGTACACCCAAATAATTGAAGACATTGCGTGTTGTGCAATCCTGTGTCGTGCGTTGCTGGTGTGTGCATTGTCATGGTGTACAATATCAAGCCGGGCGATCTTGGTCCAGGCCGAGAATCCGCGACATAACCGCGTACGTGTTTTGAATTCCAATGACGTACATTCCAATGTCGCGCATTCTCGTGCCGTGCATTGTTGATGTTGTACATTGCTGGCTCCCGTATTAAGTAGCCACAAAAGTTACAGACTTAAACTAAAGTAATGTTACCTTGTTGCACAGTATTGCTACACTTTAAGGCTGATGCTCCAGGGTAGCCTGCGAAATTCAAATTTTCCAGCGTTTTTTGCAATTCGCGGGGCAGTGTCAAGTTGTACGCTGATGAAAATATCGTTCGCGGCTGCATGACATATGCAGTCACAGAATTATAATCATCAAAATCATCAACACAAACCTCAAAGTTCATAAAAGTCGAGGAACGACTTTGACCGTGAAAAATTCGTTCCTCGACTTTTATGAACTTGGAGGGCTGCACCGATGATTCTGATGACTACAGTTCTACAACCACATACGCCCCACAGCCGCGAATGGTACTTCCACCAACATACAACCCAGCAGTAGCCCGGAAATTGCAAAAAACCCAAGAAAATTTGAATTTCGCGGGCCACTCTGACGCTTTCACCGTAACAGCGGTGTGGATGCACCCAGGTTATATACTCTATGGATGCACCATAACGATTGGTGAACGAACGAAGAACGAAACGAACAACCGAAGTATGAACGTTTTTAATAACCGCCGGCCAAACCGCCAAAATAAATTGACATTCCTAATTTGTTGTGTTCGTAATCAATAGTGTATTCTGTGTATTATCATATTAAGTCCATGGTATTATCTATGGAAGCGACTGCCTGCCTGTTCATTGCAGTTCATTGTTCAAAAGTTCAAATCAAATAGTGGTGGTTATTTCAAAGACTACAATATCCAACGACCATACAGCCTCTAGACTCCTAATAACAGGCGACCGATGTCTGTCAACACATAAGGGGTATAAATCTTATAGCCGTCGTCACTCACCGAGTTCGAATTAGTTTCGACCACTCCTGTGAGCCGCAAACACTTCCGCATTACTCCTTTAAAAAATCGAGAAAATAGACATAATATGGCCCCGTGTATAATACGTTGGTGTGATAAAGAAAGCCGGACTTCAAGTTTCCTGAAAGACGGTATCACATTTCATCGGTAATTTAAAAGTTACATAATCTAATTTAGATTAAATTTCTGACAATATTTATCGGAGTTCATCTTATACTGGTCATGCTTGATGTCTTTTATGATTGCGTCCCTTTCTTTTGAAAGTACTTTTATCTCTATCTCTTTTCCTCGATGTTACGTTAACATAATTAGTGATGTTCCAAATCGTACGACCACCTCTGTTGTCGATAAAGCAAAAAATAAAACCTATAACTGTTTATTTATGCAAAAAATATATTTTTAATAATTACAACATTTATTTATTTATTAATTTGTTCACGTCATGTTACCGAAGATTGTTTTATCCCTATGAAAAACCGTCGCCGCCTACTAAGTTCATATAAGTTCAGATATTTTACCTACATGATTCAATCGTAATTAGAATAAAGAAGGTAATTTAATGCAAGTAAAGTATGTAAAACATATTTTATTATGCCTACAGTTAAAAAATATCGATACTTTCTTGTTTGATTTAAAACTGTCCCATCCCTAGTGAAATGCAATGACCTTGAATTGGCCAATCAGAAAGCAGTACCCCGTCCCCCTCGCGTACCTCGTACCTCAGCGAGTTGACAGAATAGTTTTCGTGCGTTAGATCGTGTATTAGGCGTCTATAGGCTGTATGGTCGTTGACAATATCTAAATAATGAGAGGTTATTTTTTGTGGGCTAGGCATAGAGTATAGTAACTAAAAAAGGAATAGAGAGGCAAGTCGACCATAAAGAACGTCCACGAAGGAAGTGCTGCCGTCTATGAAACTTTATCAGAACTAACCGCCAAAGCCGTGGCAGGTACCTACTTGTAGGTATTTAAAAATTGAAAGGGAGTTTACTAAGGCGATCTTTACACCGCAGCCTCAGTCAGATTTGCATTTAACAAAGAAAATAAATACATAAGTAACAAGCACAATTAAATGCAAGTCAGGCTGCTGGTGTACGATCGCCTATAAATTATTAAAATAATAAAACAAAATCATTTTAACATAGTTTTTTAATCACTTATTTAGCCTTCATTTAGATACATAAGAAATAATTTACAGTTATATAAATACAAAATCAATAACAACAATAAGACCATGCCATGCCATTTACTTTTTTGGTTTTGTTTTATGTTTGATGAAGTATGAAAGGGCTGCTAATTTAATTTGGTCTTCACCATTGTAGTTGCATTTTCCTGACAAAATTCTATTAATGCTTTTGCACCAACTAAAGACTAACAGATTTACTGAGATTTCTGTAAAGTTTTTAATTACAATTTCTCTATGTTTATTACAATTGTGATATGAAAAGTCAGTTGTTATTTCTACAAGAGAATTAATTCTTTCTTTTAAACCTGGAAGGTGTACATCGTGTGTTAAAAAATTGGAAACCACAGATTGGATTTGGCTAAAAGATATTGACAAATTTTGGGATGGATATACTAGCCAAGTTTTGTTATTATTATACTCCTTTAATTTTATAAAATCGTTTCCTTGTTCGTTTTTACTGCCACAAAGAGAAAGCTTACATTTTGTGCACCCTTTTACAGCTTTTAATACCTTTGTTAAGGCCCATCCACAAACATAATTTCTTTGGAAGATGCCAGGAGATTCCGTGTCACCTATCCTTAACAGTTCAAGTGGCTCACCAATGTGCACATTTTCATATTTATTGGTTTCTTCTTGGATTTTTTCTTTTTCAGTTATAAAAAAATGCAGCGACTGTAGGCAAGAATTTATGTCCTCTTCACAATTTGCACGAGGTGAATGGTGAACACTAAAATTGTTTAGAAGCAATGTTTTATATGCTCCCTCAAACCCTACACAATTTGGCGACACATTGCGTGCACCCATACTCCTGACATTTCCAAAAAAATTTTCCAGAGGATCCTGGTTGCAGTTTCGAGTGAGGAAACAGTCTTGGGAATATTTCTCACTTAATGTTTTCCATAAAAGTTTGAATCCCTCTATGGTTTTAATCCAATTTTTTATAGTTGGAACTCGTTTTTCTATTTTGCTTATTCTATCTATATAGAGAACAGAATTTAAAAAACTTTTTGCATCCTCCCACAGTTTGTGATGTGGTGAGTTTTTCTTTACAGCTCCTGTATAAATTTTGCCATTTTTAATATGAAAAGTGCTACCATTTAGGCTATCAAATAATTTATCAATCATTTGTATAAATGGTATTATTTTTTCCATTTCTTTTGGAACTTCATTCCTAACAGACAAGTGTTTTATGCCAACAGCTACGCTGTGGCTAAATAGTTGTGCAGCTGGCTTGACCCGCATTTTATTAATTTTTTCGGACAGTACATGCTCCTCTGTGATTTTGTGCATCAACCGGAGCTCACCATAACATATGTCAGCCTCATAGAGCATGTTAAAATATTCCCATTTTACAGTAACCTTCTCTTTTGAAGTTGGATCAACAAATATTAAATCTTTATTTAATAAATTATTCCTCAAACCCTTTAAGAGATGTGGCACATCATATAGGGGTATTATTTCCATTGCACCAACAATGAAAATATTGTTTTTAAAATTTTCCTCTTTTCTTAAATACTGTCGCTTAGCATCCATTATGAGGCTGTTGATAGTGGCAGTATTTATACCACTTTGGTCACAGACAGTCACTAACACCCGAAGTCCAGTGGACTGAATATTTTTTATTACATTTATCAGAATATTTTTCAAGTCTACAGACTTCATATTTTGGCTAAAGTAATACGCAACTGGCTGCTTAAAATTTTTCCTCAGACCTTTTATCATAAAAACCGTGACATGGTCAGCAAACTTATGGGACTTGTAAGTGCCAAGATTCTCGAAACCAATAATTTCGTCCCTTGATTTGTCATAATAGACGTGTGGAGTTATGGACATTTCGTCAAAAATCAGGCTACATACACGATCTTCGGCATTCATTTTTGAAACAGTATCTTTTAACTTTTCAAAAATTATTTTGTTTATGCCGGGTACTAATTTTACGGCTTTTAAAACATTTAACAGAGTCTTCTTAGATGGCAAACAAAAATACTTGCTGAGAAGGCTATAACTTTTCGGACTCCTTTTCAGTAAGGAAAGCGAAAGTACTTTTTCTTCCTCAGTAAATCTTCGACCTCGTGAGCTTTTTCCTGACTCCCTACATTGTAAACCAGTAAAAATTCTGGCCGCCTTGGACATATTACTTGTAACTTTGACAGACGATCGTGCAATTCTTTCTGCCCTCGCCAGTCGGGTTTTGAACGACTCTTCTTTATTTTTCATCCGAGTAACCATTTTCTTCAGGTTTGTGATTTGCCTCTGGAAGTCTTTGATCTGTTCCGTCCTAGTAGTTTGGGGAATATTTCTTTTTCCTGAAAAATTAAGACCGACTGTTATATTAAAAGATTCAATAAAAACATTTGCCCTATTAATAATTGTTATAATAGAAAATGGGAGTTTCTGAAGATGTTTGTGCTTTTTTTATAATTTTCACTCAGTCACGCAGGAACAGCTGAATGGATTTGGATGAAATTTTGAACCCAAATAGTTGGACATCCTAGATTAACACAGGATACTTACTATCCCAGTAATCTGGAAGTTGCAAGCAAAGGCTAGACTATAATATTATTAATATATGTCATCAAAATGCCAGATTATTTGTTTTAAATTAAATGTAAAGGTGGTGCTGATGTCCATCACACACACATTTATGTGAATGTTTCTTTTATTTAGAATCTTTGAAAAAATTCTTAAGTAAGTTCAGTTGAGCTACCACTTATTTATTTAATGTACAATAAACAATAAATCATTATCTACATAGAGAAAATACTAACTTACCTTTGCATAATGATGATGACAATTTAGAAGGTTCTTTATCAGTATCACTATGAGGCATACAAGCTGCTACTGATGTTTCCATATGCACATGGCTCACCCAGGCAGTGTCTAAAAAGAAAAAAATAATTATAAATAAGTAGGTAAAATTTTATCCAGTTTTAAAATATTTAAAACAAATATAGTATACAATTGTTGTAACATCATATCAGCCATAAGATGTCCACTGCTGAACATAGGCCTCCCCCAATGATTTCCAAGTTGGCCGGTTGGAAGCGACCTGCATCCAGCGGCTCCCTGTGAGTCCTGTGACCCTTATAAGTTGTATATATATAATTGTTGTTTTTAGAGTTATTCCATAATTCATTGATAGAATTTTAAAATAATTGAATGACCTTTGCCTCTACAAACATAGCAGCATTCTAAGTTGCTTGATAGGTTAACCAATCTAAGGAATGGATAAGTATACAATCTCAGCAGGGCTAGTATAGCAAAAAATAGGAAAGAGAGAAGTTTCTTCTCAGGACCAAAGCAAATAAAGATACGGAGACAACCAATTAATATGCGGATGGTTTAAATGGCAATCATAATATTTAGTCATATTAAGGAAGGCCTTGTATCTATCTTCTGTCATATAGATAAAGTAGGGATGTTAAACTGTTTTGACCACACTCCCTGCTAGCCGTGAAAACATGATAAATATGTCTGACAATTATTATTTACCGGTATTCTGTGTAACACCAGATGGTGATGGTGTAGCCATTTCAACGTTTGCTGAGGAAACAGCTAGCTTCATCCTTGGTAAGCAATAATTATGTTCTGTATCCAGATCGGTTATTACTTTTGGCACTCCTGAAACGTAATTTAGTGTTAGGTAAGTAGGGGCAGGTTTTTACATTTAAAATGTATCCCTGCATATGCATATATTTATAATGACAAGGGACTTTCTACAATACAAAAAGTGAGAGGGCACCAGTGTCTGGCTGACACTTCAAGTGAAAAGTTAAAATTGTTTCGATGCGTGTTACTCAATCATGCCTAGACAGCCAAAAAGATTTCCATAAAATTTGGCACACAGGTCGACCATGTCTTGGATTAACGCATAGGCCTGGGTTTTTTATCCCACAGTTTTCCTAGGTTGAAGGTGAAAGTGCATGTAGTCATTAATTATTATGCATACCTATTAATTATAAATAAAGTTGTGGAAGACATAACAAATAATCAATACACATTTTACCTTCTAAATACAGACAGGGTATAGCCGTTTTAGTAATGCCATGGCCTCGTGTCCTGTGTTCTGGTTTAAAATGGTAGTCACACACTTTTAATGATTTTGCAACCTTCTCATGATCTTCATGTGCCATATTTTCGGGTATGACTGATACCCATGCTTCAAAGAGGGTAGGGTATTTAGTTTTATTCGGAAAACCATGCATTGACACTCCTGGAAATAATAGTATTTACGTATATAGGTAGGTACTTACTAAAGAAATATTTTCTACAGGTGTAATTATGATTTCAGAGTTGTAGTGTTGATGCTAATTGTTTACTATTTTAGACTTTTGGGTCAGTGGGTCGTCTTGGGTTGTAATTGTAATAGAACTGGAATCTCAAAATCCCAACTTAGCGTTGATTGTGAAAACACTATGGTGTTGAAAAGTTAAACAATGTGTTTTAACATTACAGACTAGCCTAATTAAGTCCATTAACTTCATTATTAAGTGCAATACTTACCGAAAGTGTCGCAACCAAAAATGCAACGAGCTTGACGAGAACTCATTGCGAGAATTGCAATGTAAAACTCGCTAACGAATTCTTATACCTATTAATAACAAAGAAAACAGCAAAGAAACAAACAGTAATAATAACAACACATTAAACAACAAATAACACTACGATAACGCGGAAAAACAACTTTTCGAGTTTGAATTCAAAGTTTAAAAATAGTTTCAAAGTCGCATTGACATTGAATGATTTCTCCGGCACTGACAGTTCTGACAATAAAACAGTCGCTCAAGCAAAACAGGCGCACTCTACCGAGATTAAAATCACTTGGACACGGTTTTATCGACATTTAGTTCTGCAAAACTTTCAAAGACGGCAGCACTTGTATGTTATTAAGGTCGAAAATCGCAAAAGTTCTAAGTTTCACGCCCCTGGGGCTAGGTGGTTAAACAACGAAGTTGACGTTCAATTTGTTTGTGTTTACAAAAGTTGTGTATTATATTTTTATTTTGCGATTTTTTTAGATTATGTATTAATAAAAATGAAGACTAGCCCGAATCAATTTGAAATGTTGGTGACATTTATGGAGCAGTAAGTGTTACTTTATAAAATTTGGTGTTTTAATGAACTTGATCCAACCTGTGAACTTTGTAAAATTAAGATTGATATTTTTTAGGCATGGAGATATAAGCAAGACAAATTCTAATGCCCGAGAAAGGATAAAGTGCATAGAGAATTGGGAGGAATTGGCGGCATTATTGAACAGTCATGGTAGCATTAAAACTACTGAGAAATGGAAAAAGGTTTGATAGAAAGTTTATTGCTAACGCATTTTGGTTAAAACTGAGTGTGGTGGGAATAAAGTGTTGGAATCTTTTTATGGTTTAAGGCTTGGAGTGACTTCAAAAATAATACCAAAAAAAAAGCTGCACGATTGCGAGAGAGAGAAGCGAGTAGTCCTGGTGTGGGGCCCAGAGTTTATGCAAGATTCTCAGATTTAGAAAAGAGAGTTCTTAAGCTGATGAATTTGCAAGTAACTACAGGCTTGGCAGCGGAAGAGGCTGAGTTGTCACAGGTATATTTTAAATCATATGTAATTAAACCAACATTACCTATTTAGATACATGGCTATTACGTTGCAGTAGGTACTTACTTGCATTGATGTCTTCTAATTGTATTCTCTTACAGGACATTCAGCGCAGTTCTAACAAAGACATTGAACAAGTCTTATTAACTCTTCAGTTTGAAGAATGTAAGTAGCCTGGAATATAACCATGTTCTTAATAAATTGGTAACATGGTTTTTAATAAAACATACTCATTTATAAATTTCCAGCTTCAGATTCTCAGAATGTGAACCAAGTTGACACTATAGCCTCATCAGCTCAATCACCACCACCATACTTGCGGGCAATATCTTCTCCACCTCTAATGTTTGTGGAGCAAGAAGTTGAAAGTAAGAAATACACCATTACATTTTATACAGGGTGTAAGGGACAGCCCTCCACAAATTAACAGGGTGTAATCAGCTCCTTATTTTGAATCATATTATAGTGGAAATTTTCTCAGGAAAATTTTCAATTTTTTTTTCGTTTTTTCAGTTTTTATTGCTTTATTTCAATGTAAAGTGACATTATCTGTATGCAGAACACCATTAATGTAAATAACACAGCTAAAATGAAGAAAACAACAATGGATGTTGAAATTTTCTAATGGCCGTCCTTTCGAAAGCTCGCTGCGCTGCCGTTCGCTGCGTGCGTTTTACAGAGGTAACGATACATTGCGTGCGAGGTAATTAAACAAATCAGTTTTATTGGATTCCCATAAAGTTCCTGAAATAATTTCATGTACCGGTCAACTTAGTACGATGTACTGAAATCACCCTATCAGTTTGCGGAGGGCTGTCCCTTACACCCTGTATACTAGTAATAAATATGAAATTCATAACAAAGCAGTCATAACGTAAGCACAAAAATGAAACAAGCTTTACTTAATAATGACAATTATCTAGTTACTCATTCCCAAATAATGTATTTTTGATAAATTCAGAATGAAGTGCGGTTTTGTGGCATCAGCAGAAATCCTTTTAATTTTTTCATGTATATTTTAGGTTCTGGGTCATCAAGGTTATCAATTAGCCCAGCACATTCACCATGTGAAGCAAAACCTACCGTGACAGCATTAGTGGAAGGTAAGATTAACTTTCTAGAAAAACTTTAAAGCCTTTTGAAGATAGCAATGAACAATTATTATTGACAATACATAATTATTTACCTAATTGCTTTTGTTATATTTTTATAGAAACTGGCTTGCCCGCCCCAAGTAGGCCATCAACTCAAGATCGAGTTGGGAACGGGCGTGCTTCGTCTGTGAATACCACTTCTCAACGTACAAGGAGAGGTCGAAGTACACGAGGTCGAATACGAGCAAGGCCAACACACACTGAGCAAGCATCGCAACACTTTCTCCAAGCCGATACCTTTTGGAGAAAGTTCAAGAAACAGCAGCACAGAGATAACATTGAATTGAGGAGAGAGGAGAATAGATTAAGGGAATTGGACTTACAGGTTCAGAGAGACTGGCAAGCACTAGGTAGAAGAGTTGTGAATGTTTTGGAAAAAGTAGCTGATAAGTATTGTAAAGATTAATTACTAAAAATCTTTACAGTATTTGTCACCTCGGTTCCTGTTAATATTTTGTAGTTTGTAGATTCTCAGATGCTTGTTAACTTTTAATTGTTTATCTTGTTTTACATTTTTAGTTTATTAACCTCTTGTATGCCGTAATTATAGACACAATTAAAAGGCCATTGTTTCTTGTGTAGATCTACTTTCACTTTACATACGAAGGGTTAAGCAACAACCTACTGTGGGACTTATGCTGTCCCCCCATACTAACTAATGCTGTAACATAATAATATTGTAATATCAAATGATTTGAAAAGAGTAGTATTCTTCTCCATGAAAATGTTCAATGCGAACCATGCAACTTTCTCGACGTTTTATAAATGTTCATCTAGGCCTATTTGACATAAAATATTTTTATTTTGAATATAAAAATATTATAATAGAGGCCTTTGCCCAGCTGTAGAACAGTTACAGGTAACCAGCCTGTAACTGTTCTATTTACTAGTTAGAAAATTTTTAATATAAACTCGTGACATAATCGCACTTGTCTTTTATAATTATTCTACTCATTACAACTAAAAATGTAAGTGTTTTCAATGTTTGTGTCTTATGAGAGAGGTACAAAAATGTTCACATTTAGTCCATTATGGCAATTCATTTTGTTTGAGAGCAATAGGGAGGTCACTTTAGTTATTGTTGTGAAATTGTGTCACTTGATGGGATTTATGATGTTATTTCACTACTACACTGTAAATTATTTACATTTTATAAAGGGTGTAAAAACCTGTTAACGAAGCCGAAAGGCACTGTTTCTCCCCGTTATTGCCATCATTTTTTTGGTTCTACACCAAAACCTGGAAACTAGTTACGGAAATAAGGGTTGGGTCAAAGTTCCAACTTTTTACCTATAATTGTGTCAGTACTTAAATTATAATTGAGTAAATAGTAACTTATCTAACATTTGAAAATATTTTTTTTCTGGTTTGAACCATGATGTCAAGAAAGAATGATGTTACTTGTACAACGGGCTGGTTGGTGTCCGCAACTCCACGTCATAGCGCGTATTTGGCGTATGGGCTATAATCCACCACGCGGCTTGTAGATGCCACATGTCTTCGAATTTTTGGGTCTAGGACTTGCCGATTTCCTAACGATGTTTTCCTTCACTGTTTTCGAGAGCAGTGGTGATAAAATAAATTACACATAGTAATGCGCCTGCCTGGATTCGAACCCGCGACTTACTGTTCGTAAGTCGGGGCCGCCACCACGGGGCCACCGCTGCTCTAAAGAATGATGTCAAAAATTACAGTATTGCAACCTTTAATATAATTTGGTAATAGAAAACTGTTCCTCTAACATATATTAACTTAGCTTCTTCAAATCATCATGCCTATAAGCTTAAGCTTTGTTGTTGTACATATTAGTTTAAGTTAAGTTAATTAGTTTTTTTACACATGTAAGTAGAGTAGAATACAAATAGTTTTATTTTTATCTTAACACCTTTATTTTGTAACAATTGTAAAAACTATGACATGTTTAAGTAATCTAATTTACTATTATAAATTAAGTATCTTTTTATATTAATTAGATAATTGCATAGCATTATATATAGGAATCCTTCAGATCCATGATATGGCTGTGATTTTTTTACTCTTAGTTAGTGTCTTAAATTCGATTTCTATTTTAATTAAGTTAATTGTAATAGTGACTGATTGTTAAGGAATAAATATTACGAAACAATATTATGATCTTGTTTTCCTATCCAAATCAGACCTTAAGGCTTTTCCAATTCAACAACATAATGTTGGGTTAGGGTTCCAATCTTATTTGATGCTATAAAAGTACCATATACTTTTATATGGGCTGTGTAAAATTACGCACTGCACACTAAATAAAAATAATAATATTAAACATTTCTAAGTTTAGAATTTGTAATAAATACATAAGTGAAAGTGAGCTCATTGTAAAATGAACTGTGTTCAAGTCATCTAATTGTTCCCTTGGAACCATTTCTATGATTAGTGGGAATGGGCTCATTGTTATCTTGTTCTTCATGTTCCAATCCTAAAAACAAAAATAATGAAATAAATAATAATAATGGTGAAAGTGTCAGGGTTGCTCGCGAAATTCAAATTTTCTAACGTTTTTTGCAATTTGCAGGCCAGTGCTAGGCAGCCGTTAGGTTTTTGTGCCTAGAGCTGAGGCAGTTGAGTGGTTTAAAGTCTTGTCAACGGGTATCCTTGGAAGATATGGTAATGTACTTATCAGTACTTTTGAAACGCTTTTTTAAACCTGCCCCTTTTTTATTTCAGATGGGAAATCATCAAATGACCCCTTCTGCCCGGAGGGGTCAGACTTTTACTGACTAATAATCCATTTTCCTGCTTCGCCCTTTGATTTAGGTACGGTATCTCTTTCGATCAGTCCCGCAATCCCGGCAGGCACCGGCCCTTGCAAACCCCTTCCATTCTGCGAGGCGCGCGTGGAACACAAACGCGCCGTCGACACGGCCCGAGCCTACGGTGGCCGAGATCTACCACGTACGTGGCCCCCTACGCCCGGTAGGACCCTGCGGCGGCAGGGACGAGAGATTCTCCCACTCACGTTCCGCCACTTCCTTCGCTAGCATGACTGCTTCGCAGAAGGAGGTGACGGTTTCCCATTTCGTCTCGCTCCGAACCATGGATTGAACTAGGGTCGGACGGGCACATGGTTTCTATGTTTATTATTTTAGGTTCTTAAAACCCTGTTTTTCATGCAACGGTCTTACCCTGGGAATGTCTGAGAATTGTATTAGTACCTAATGGGAGTACCCGACCACCTCGTCATTCTTATCGCAAACCTCTATCAGGATGGAAGCACAGTTGTGAAGGTGAACAATGTTCTGTCGAAACCTTTTAAGCCGCAAAAAGGGGTCACACAGGGATGTATCTTGTCGCCGATTCTCTTTAACATAAATACGGTGAATATATAATGAGACGAGCCTTAGAAGATTGGGAGGGTGGAATATTCATTGGCGGCAGGAAAATCAGCAACCTAAGATACGCAGATGATACCACTCTATATTCGCATCGTCTGAGCAAGAACTATCCCAGCTCCTCTCTAGAGTAGAGAAAGAGAGTGAAGCAGTTGGCCTTTCCATTAATAAGTCGAAGACCAAGGTGCTGATGGTGGATACTTAGATCTGGTTCGCTGATTCGCTCCGATTAACTTAAAGACCTGGAATTTGTTGAGCAGTTCCGACCTTGGTTCTCTTTCAGTAACGAGGGAGGCAGTGGAAGAGAAATCGCTAGAAGAATCCCGATGTCTAAGGCAGCGATGACTAAAGTCACTCGGATATGGAAAGATCGCAATATATCCCGCAAAACCAAAGTGAGGATGGTGCGTGCGCTGGTATTTTCAATTTTCTCCTACAGCGGCGAATCCTGGACAGAGAGAAGGAAAGGGCAAAAATTGACGCTTTCGAAATGTGGGTTTGGAGGCGGATGCTGCAAATTCCATGGACTGCACGCCGGACCAACTTGTCCATTCTTCATCATCATCAGCCTATAATGTTTCCCCTAGCCTTTTTTTTCCCATGTGGGTAGGCTGTACATACAAACGTATTTTTGTGTCTTCCTTATTTAATATTCATTTAAAAATAGTTAATAGTTACTTTCTTCCATTTTAATGTGTTAAATATTTGATAAACCCACCTTCGCTTTAAACTATCCTATCACTTTTTCTCTACACCAACCACAACACTGCAAAACAACTCATCATGGACAATCGACTTGTGCACAGCATGGAACAAATGGAGAAACTGTTTAGCTCTCGCATGCGTGAGTATGAAGATAAGCTGCAGAGAGCTACAGCTGTCCCTGCGCACTCAGATCTTGCTGCACTTTCACTGGAGTTCTCAGAGTTCAAGTTGTTTGTCTGTCAAACATTTACTCACTTTAAGACACAGATAGAACTGCTATCTTTGAGTCTGGACAGGCATGAGACTGCGATGCGACGTAAGATTTTGCTGTTTCATGGTATTCCTGAAAAACCTAATGAGAAATTGAGTGACTCAATTCTTGACATCATTTCCAAGCAGCTGAAGATAGATGACTTCAAACCGGACTATCTAGAAGTTTGCCACAGACTGGGAGCCTCCCAGGGCAAAACTAGACCGGTGCTGGTACGTTTCAGTGGTATGGAGTATCGTCGGTTAGTTTGGGACGGTAAAACTACACTCAAGGGCACCGGTATCACTATCTCCGAGTTCCTGACCAAAACACGACACCAGGTATTTATGGCCGCCCGCAAGCACTTCAGCATCAATAACTGCTGGTCAGCAGAAGGGAAGATTATTGTCCTGACGCCTGACAAGTCACGCCGGACGATATCAACTATGGGTGAGCTTGAAACTTTAATTGCGCTTTATCCCGCTCTCGCCCGTGCTGCCACTCCCTGTGACCCTGTGCCTGCTGATGCTACATCGCCAGCAGCGGCATCTGCATCGCCCGTTACCTCAACCCCCAAAAGGAAGCTTGTGAGGAAGGCTCGTCGTTAAACTTGGTACCAAGTTTTTCTTGGTTCGCTACACTTACAACGGTTATTGCCGGTACATGTTTAAATGTTTGTGTACCCATAGTTTTTTGTTTTTTTTTTACTATTCGTTTTTATTACTACTTTTTCCAATCTATAAATTTACTAGCCGGTAGATGTTTAATGTTTTTGTTGTAATATTGTGAGTTGTGACGTCTGTCAAAGTGTCACTGTCAAGTGTCATTTTTGCTTTTGCAATTTAACGTTCCGTTCCACCTTTACCATTATTTTTGTGTTCTTGCAAATGTTGTGGCTGATATTCTAGTTGGTATTATTTTTATTTTTCTTTTAATGTTTCTGTTACCACATAATTTTGATATCCTTCATATTTTTACATGCCTACCAATCATGTTGACTATTGTTAATATCTCTGCCAGCTACAGCGACCAGGTGATTTTATCAGATAATTGTGTATTTGGCTATTATTGTTTAAAGCAAACAATAATAGCTGAGTTTAGTTTAGTGATTTAGTTAAGTAATTTTATAACCATCCATAAATATTGTATATATATATTTATAGTATATTTTATTAGTACTTTAATATTATTTATGTAAACTATGATCAATGTCGACCATGATGATGATTTTTTCTCCTGTTCTTCCTCTTCCAGCAGTTTCCTCAGTGCGGGAAGTGGTTCTTCCTCCCCCCCGACTCTTAGTGATCAGATTTCCTCCTTGTTTTCAAACCTCCCTAACAATCTCAACATAGCGCACATTAATGCTCAGAGTGTTCCTGGCCACTACTCCGATCTTCTGGCTTCCTTTGACAGTGCTCATATGGATGCTTTGCTGATTTCAGAGTCCTTCCTTAAACCATCTCTTTTATCTGTACATTTTTCCCTTCCTGGTTTTGTTCTTATCCGTAATGATAGAACTGGTAAGGGTGGCGGAGGTGTAGCAATTTACTTACGTGCTGATATTCCTTATAAGGTTGTTAGCATGTCACCATCTTCGTACTCGGGATCAGCGGAACATCTATTTCTGGAAATTACACTTCATCGCGTTAAAATGCTGCTGGGGGTTATCTATAGTCCTAACCTCACCATCGATTACTTTGATTCTTTTGATTCGCTTTTAAATGATTTATGTCCAGCTTATGACCACGTAGTCCTGATGGGTGATTTAAATACTTGCCTTCTTAAAAATGACACGCGTACTCACAAACTTCAATCTATCCTATCTTCTTTTAATCTCAGCATTTTGCCTCTGTCTGCTACTCATCATTTCCCTAACTGCACCCCTTCTCTCTTGGACCTGATAATTGTATCCAATTCTAATAATGTTTCTTCCCACGGACAACTTACTGCATGTTTTTCATACCATGATCTTGTCTTCTTGTCATATAAGTTACGCCCTCCTAAGCGCAAGCCGAAATATATTCTCCTCCGGAACTACGAGGGC
Organism: Xestia ashworthii; assembly: GCA_950022955.1. NCBI lineage: Eukaryota > Metazoa > Arthropoda > Insecta > Lepidoptera > Noctuidae > Xestia > Xestia ashworthii. The sequence goes on along the minus strand of OX465562.1, from coordinate 9,621,099 downwards.
ATGGACCTGGAGGCATTGTTGCATGATGCCAGTAGCATCGACTGGACGGACATTGTAGAAAGTTCGTGTATCAACGAAATGGTTCGTATTTTAAACAGCAAAATTCTAAGCTTATATGATCGTCACGCCCCTATTCGTCGAGTGAAGGTTAAGTATGTTCCGGCTCCTTGGCTTACTCCTGCCATTAAGGATGCGATGGCAAATAGAGACAGAGCCAAGAGAAGGCTAAAACGCTGTCCTTCCGAGCGCAATCTTGCTGCGTACAAATTTCTGCGTAATCGCTGCAGTCGTATGTGTAGAGATGCCAAAAGAGACTACTTTCACAAATCTCTCGATAACCGCAACTCTTCTGATGTTTGGAGGTTTTTAAAATCTGTCGGCATTGGCAAGTCTCCAGTTGTTTCTGGTAACGACGTTGACGTGTGTGCACTTAACAAACATTTTTCACTCCCCCCTGTTACGTTGGATCCGCACGTCAAGTCGGCTACTTTAAATAAACTTTCCTGTTTGCCCTTGCCACAATGTTCTACTTTTGAATTAAAGCCTGTGAGTGAAATTGAGGTCAAAAAATCTATTTCTGCTATCTCCTCTTCTGCTGTTGGTAATGACAACCTTTGCTCAAGAATGATTTCCCCTATCCTTTCCGCATTACTTCCAGTTTTGACTCACATTTTTAACTACTCCTTGTTTTCTGGTACGGTTCCTGAGGTCTGGAAACAAGCCCATATCATCCCCTTACCCAAAATCTCAAATCCGATTGAACCAACCGATTTCAGACCCATTTCCATCCTCCCTTATCTCTCTAAAGTTCTTGAGCACATTGTCCATCAGCAACTCACGGCCTTCATTTCTAGGAATGACCTTCTTAGTATTTTTCAATCTGGTTTTCGTCCTGGCCATAGCACTGTAACGGCTCTTTTAAAGGTTACTGACGATATCCGCTGGGCGATGGACCACAAGTCGCTTACGTTACTTGTTCTTCTAGACTTCAGTAGCGCCTTTAACTCGGTTGATTTTGACATCCTTCTGGGGATTCTAAAATCTCTCAATTTCTCCTCTTCCTCTATTGGTTGGTTTGACTCCTATCTTAAAGGCCGCTCCCAGCGTGTTCATCTTGATGAATCTTCCTCTGATTGGTGTCCTCTCAGCGCGGGTGTGCCTCAGGGTGGCGTTCTCTCTCCTCTTCTCTTTTCTATTTTCATAAACTCTGTCACCAGAGTCATTTCCTCCTTCTTCCATCTCTACGCAGACGACCTGCAGCTTTACCGTCATTTCGTAAGGGAAGATGCGGAAGCCGCCGTGTCTGCCATGAACAAGGATCTGGATTTGATTAGTGAGTGGTCGCGGTCCTTTGGGCTGCAGATCAGTCCTAAGAAATCTCAGGCCTTGATCATCGGCGGCAGGTATATGCGGAATAGGCTCGATGTTGCGTCGCTGTCTCCACTCAGTCTGAGTGGAGTTCAGATTGATTACGCAATTAAAGCTAAAAATCTGGGGGTGACAATGGATTCCTATTTATCATGGACTGCACATGTGGCTGAGGTTAGCCGCAAAGTGCACTACACGTTCCACTCGTTGAAATGCCTCCAGGGCTTCTTGCCATTAAACACCAAAATCTCCCTTGCGCAAACTCTCATTCAACCCATCATAGATTACGCTGATGCCTGTTATTTGGATGCCACCGAGGAGCTTTTAAATAAACTTGAGCGTTTACAAAACATCTGTATTCGTTTCGTTTTTAACCTTAAAAAGTACGACCATGTTTCCAATTTTCGCAAAATGCTCAAGTGGCTCCCAATTCGACTTCGCAGGAACTCTCGGATCTTGTGTCTGCTATTTAACATCCTACACAACCCTAAAACCCCATCCTATCTACGGGAACGGTTTTCCTACTCTCGTCCCTCTGATGCACCTTGCAGGTCGCATCTTAGGAACCTCCTCAAATCTCCCCCACACTCTACCGACTTCTACTCCTACTCCTTCACTGTCCACGCCGTTCGGTTGTGGAATTCACTTCCGCCTGACATTAGGGACTGCCAAACGGTTGCAGTTTTCAAGAGAAGAGTGAAAGAACATTACCTATCCATTTCGTCATAGTTGCATAAGTATTTATTATTTGTATTTTTTTTTTTATTGTTTTATAATATTTTTTTTTTTTTTTGTATGTATGAGTATGTATGTATTCTAATTTTGTATATATTTAAGATATTTAATCTGTTTTATGTATTCCATTTTCTCTCCTACTTTTACACACTATGTCTACATCTCTTTATTTAGTATCTCCTTTCGCAGGTATGCTGGAAGAGATTTCATTAGAAATAAGCATCACCTTTGTACTATTTTCTGTTCCTTTCTTCTTTTCTGTAATAAGTGTGTACATAAATTGTTAAATAAATAAATAAATAAATAAATAAATGTTCCCACTGCTGGGACACGGCCTCCTCCATTCTTAAGGAGCTCCAAATAACCACAAGACTATCCGCTGTTTGCTTCCAGCGAATTCTTAAGTATTTTGGACATTCACTCGTAGGAACCCTGACAGCCTCGAAAATCTTATGTTAGTTGGTCAAGTAGCCGGGAAAAGACCACGTGGTCGCTCACCTACAAGTTGGTCAGACCGAGTAAGGACGCTCACTGGCCTATCAATAGCCAAAGCTTTTCCGAGGACAGAAAAACGTGGATCACTCAGTGCACTATCCTCATAGTGCACTGAGTGATCAATAAATACCACCTACCTCATCAATATCAATACCTCAGACTAGACACGACCTTCAACAATGAAGATAACGACTAAGAAGAAGGGTCTTAACCAGCGACCAGTGGGAGTTGCTAAAAGCGCCTCACGTTTTACGTTTTCATCTTTCGTGTTTCACGGTGCTCGTCTCCGAACACCGTGCAAGCTAATTACAACTACATATGCATGTGGCATCAAGAGTCGTTATAGAAAATGCGAGGAATGTCGAAGATGATGTCGATGTCGAGGAACTGCTGTTTCAAGGTCAAGATCCTTCCTTGGCTTTTATGAACTTGGAGGGTTGTTTTGATGATTTTTAAATCTATAAGTAACTGTATACTTACGTCTTATAGTCGCGATTTGAAATTCAACCTCTGGAAGGTCTCTTAGCGGATTTCTCGTGTTACGTGCTCTTGCACGACCAATGCACGTTAAATTACGCTGATCTTGTGCTCTCGCGGTCTCAAACATCCTTCATCATGCAAAGCGAATGCAAAATTGGTTGCGGGCCTGTGGACGGTTAGCTATGGGCTAGCTAGCCGTCCGTACGTCTAATGACGACAGGCCGTGTCGACGGCGCGTTCGTACTGTTCCAAGCGCGCCTCAAAGAGATGTCAGCACAGTGAAGGGGGCAAGGGCCGAAGCCTGCCGGGGTTGCGGGACTGTTCGAAAGAGATATACCGCGGCCCCGGAACGTAAAGGGAGAGGAAGGAACATGGATGGGTTTTAGTCAGTAAAAGTCTGACACTCCCTCCCGCTCCGCCCAGAGTGGGAAAAGTTATTTGATGATTTCCCATCCTAAAAAAAAAAGGCAAAATTGCTTGTAGTGTTGTGCACAGAATGAACACTAGGTGGGTGAAATGGCGGCACGGTCACGAGAAAAATATAGGTACGACTCCCCCCTTAAACTCAAGGGGAAAATCTATCTATTTATTCTTCGTTCGTCCCACATAACAAAATCCTTGTTCGTCCCAACAAACAGCGTGCTTCCTTCGTCCCAAAACATATTTTTATTATTTTATTCCCGCTTCGTCTTTTACATTCCTACGCGAGTATAACCATAGTTTGACCTGCTGATCAGAATGTTGGCCTCCAAAAGGGATGATGGGCAACTTCATGTGGCTGAGATGATATTATGCTATGGGGGATGTGTGGTGTAACGAAATAGGAAGGCTGAAAGTGCGCAGCCAATGACTGAACAGTTGTCTGGTAATGGGCTATCATGGAACTATGGGCATGAGATGCAGAGGAATGAGGAAAATGTCGTGAAAAATCCTTGCCAATGAGAGAATGGTTCGGGAAGCGATTGAGATCAAGAAATACCCTAATTTCAATCGCGAAGACGGCTTCTAACTCTCTTCAGCTTGGAATCCAGTGATCACTAAGTGTACTCGTCAAGTGAAATCGCCTCAATATACGGACACTGTTAGTGTAGTGTGCTGTCCTAGTGTGAACCGCCCCCAATTAACATTTATGAAGATCAAGTGAGGGTAGTTGAATAAACGCCTTCGCTTTGCTGTCGCGGTACCTCCAATACTTCAGTCTACCCGCGACCACGGCTGGTGCAATCCGGTCGAAACGTCGGGCTTATCTAGTTCTATGTTTTGGTTAGTGTTGCTTCACTTTTATTAGACAAGTCAGCCATCTTACACTATACCTTGGGGAGAAAGCAAAAGCTTGTGACGTAGGTAATGGGCTCGCACGTTCCATTGTATATTCTGTGTATACCAAAGATTCGACACAACGTGTACTTGTTTATGCGAGATCTAGACCATTTAGGATCCCAAAAACCCAATATCAATTAATTATTTATTACAATCTCATTAGGTACGAAAATATTTTTTGAGTTTTTCTCAAACCCAAAATCTAATTTAATTAATAGAAACTACTTGAGACTAGACAGAGGTTCAATATATTTGATGATTTTTACAGCTCATAATTGGGATTTATGAGCTGTAAAAATCTTTTATTTATATCTGTACATATTCATTTGTTACATTTCTAAATACCATGTTCAATCTTAAATAATATTTAAAAACAAAAAAAACACATTAAAAAAATAAATTGACAAAAGTAAGTAGGTAATTATGTTATCCCAAAGTAAAAAGCTTTTATTATACTTGATTTACTTTTAGAGACACTTCAATACGTGTTTGCGTAAGCAATATTAACTTCTATGTAGTACTACTAATAAAACACCTATGTTAGTAGGCAGTTAGGCACTATGTCACGGCTTTATGACAGGAAAATTAAAGTTAATGACTTAAACATACTTTCACCAACATATATTATTACTAAAATGTTGGCGTTAGAATAAAATAAGTTACAAATGCATTTTACGTAAAGCTATTAAGTTATTGCTGGACTAGTCTGGAATGAAATCACTGTATCAGCGCGGAGACTTGTAGTAACTGATCTGGGGAGCAGATTTCTGAAAAATAAGAAACAAGAGAATTAATAAGAGCTCAAATAAAATATCAACCCATCAATCCGACAAACGTTACTTTTGGAATCCACGGAGTATGTCAGTTCGCCACACGTGACAGTTGAAAAAGAAGCGGCCAAGTGCGAGTCGGACTCGCCCATGAAGGGTTCCGTAACAGCAAGTAACATAGTATAGAAGTTCTTGCAGTTCGTTGTAAATGAAAGGTAAATTGCGGTTTACGATTTACGACGTATTAAAAAAAACTACTTACTAGATCTCGTTCAAACCAATTTTCGGTGGTAGTTTACATGGTAATGTACATCACATATTTTTTTTTAGTTTTATCATTCTCTTATTTTAGAAGTTACAGGGGACACACACACATTTTACCACTTTGGAAGTGTCTCTCGCGCAAACTATTCAGTTTAGAAAAAAATGATATTAGAAACCTCAATATCATTTTTGAACACCTATCCATAGATACCCCTAACGTATGGGTTTGAAGAAAAAAAAATTGAGTTTCAGTTCTATGTATGGGGAACCCCCTAAATTTATTGTTTTTTTTTCTATTTTTGTGTGAAAATCTTAATGCGGTTCACAGAATACATCTTCTTACCAAGTTTCAATATCATAGTTCTTATAGTTTCGGAAAAAAATGGCTGTGACATACGGACGGACAGACAGACAGACGTGACGAATCTAAAAGGGTTCCGTTTTTTGCCATTTGGCAACGGAACCCTAAAAAGTAAAGTGTAAGTTGGTAAAAACTTCTAAAGGGATTTTTCGCACAGGGTGCAGTGGTTGCGAATGTTGCGATTGGCTGCTGCGCTGCTTGTTGCGGGTTCGATTCCCGCTTGGAAATATTTGTATGGCCTACAGGTGGTTGTTCCGAGTCTAGCTGTTTGTGTATGTGAGTTTTGTTGTCACGGGCGAACAAGTAGGTTTATCAGGCATTATTTAAAAATTAAATAAATAAATATCGCTGGACATTGGACTAGACACACAGCGCCATCTACTCTCGTCTCGTCTCGTCTTTTACATTATTTTACATTACATTAATTTGGTGATTTTTACATTATTTTTATGATTTTGACATTTTTATTATCATTTATTTTTTTTCCAATTCCAATTGTAATTATGTACTTACTAACACTAGTGGTTAAGATGTGTGTATGTATTAACTCACAAACTGGATTGTAAGATCTGTTCAATAAATGATTATTTTCTTTCTTTACCACACTAAGCAGCGAGGCTTGTGTCGCGGGGATACCAGATAGTTATTATACTACATAGTTATTTTTTTTTTAACACATAGCTACTTAATATACCTACACAAGTATAAACATCCATGTCTCGAAAACAAATGTCCATGCTCTTCACACAAACATTTGCTCCTACCGGGGTTCGAACCCGGGACCCTAAGAATGCAAGTCCAAAAATCACATGATAGCATTCCACTTGACTCAACTTGGCTACAAGTCACGTACCTACCTACCAACTTGGGTCATAATATTCTGTGAGAAAATCGTGTTACAGTTATTTGTTTTTACCCATATCATATTTAATCAAACTTTTTACGTTAATTATTTATAGTCTGCTACAAAAAGTAATGAAGTTTTTTACTGGAGATCTGTTTTAACACTTACGTCTTTTTTAACGGTCGACCAACAAAAAGTGCACAGTGATTTATCTTGGTCGCTTACGTCATGCTTCTGTAAACAGGGCTGTTCCAGTTCTCCTGTAAAACACAAATACAAATTCTATGAGTTCCTCGAAGAACATCAATACCATAGCGAGACTTTGTACAGCCTTAATATCAACTACTTAAACATTCGGTAGGTACCTACCTAACCTACCAAAAATCGTACCGGTCTACTTAATTGGATAATGAGGTATAAGAGCAAATATGATAAAAATCAATACGAGAACTAGGAAATACACTAATATGGAGTACAAATAATGGAATGTGCTATACATACATTATACCAAAGTAAGGCCACATCAATTGTACCTTTGAGATTGAACGCAAACCGCTCTTATTGCATCAGATTACAATTAGCCTCGGCCCACCTATTTCTTAGCTACTTTAAAAATATTAAAGTTCTTGAAAGCCGGATTTGCAGATTGTTAGGGGATAGTAGACTGTGAGTTACCGGTATAGAGCTGATTGTCGAGGTGCGTGATGTAGCTGCCGGCTAGGCGGAGGATCTCGATCTTGCTGAGCTTCCTGTCTGGTGGTTCCGTGGGGATGAGCAGGCGTAGCGTATTGAACGCTATGTTCACGCTGCTTGGAAATACAAATATTTTGACAACAATTCTATTGAAAATGAGAAAGAAGGAGAAAGGAAAAATTTGTCGGTCTAGCTAGATTAAGGCACGACATACCTCTAGAAAGCAAGTGAGCAAAATTAACAGAACTGATACTGACTAAAATCAAGTGCCTATTGCCTGGTTTCAATCATAACAGTGCGAACATATAGACTTATTTATAGACTTTGGCCTAAGTCCTAGACTCTGGGATGTTGGTCGAACTCAAGAAATAAGTACTCTTGGACCTAGAGTCTACGACTTAGGTCGAACTCTAGGTAGGAGGTGCCTATAACTACGTCTGTCTAGGACCTAGACTAGAATAGGCACCTCATTGAAGAGCTAAAGCGCAAAGATTGATTAATGCAAAAAAATCGTCTCGCAAATAGGTTATAACTAATTGCTTCTTGCAACATTATACTTGTGTGTGAGTTCTAAACTTTTAAATGCGGTAGTCGTTTTTAGTTCAGTAGGTAGCCTGCTGGCGCCTAAAATGTGAGGAGTCTGATCTTATCTTAACGAACGATATCTTACTTAAGTAATCATTATAACCTTGTCAAACAAATAGCATCATTTATTTTAAGTTTGTTCATTTGAAAGAGATAGTTCTAAATAGATACCTCGATTATGTCAGACGATTATTAGCAAATATTGAATTACCACAAGATACAAGATATTGCACTATTTTCACAAAAGGTAACGTTGAAAAATATCTAGCTATCACGATTATTGTAAAATGGATTTTAGATTTACTTTCCTGGTAGGTATGAGTGTCAACCGGCATAAAATGAGACAAATAATATTTAATTTAAACAATTAAATATAAGAAAAAACACTGACTGTAACAGCTTCTCATTAGTTAGTAAAAGTGTGGGAGGTGAAACCATGCAGTAAAGTAACTTCCACATGCAATACTAACTTTTGCGTCCGGTCCCTCTCGCGTGCATTGGCCTGGCACCTTTGCTTCGCCGCTGGTTGCGAGCCCGCATGTTGATAAGAACTCATCGAGAACATACGTTGTTCCCATGTTTCTTCAGAATACTGGTAATTCAGGAAATTCTCCATTGGAGAAAAATGGACGGCGTAATATGGAAAAACTATCCTAAACTGAAGAAACTACTATAAAATTTGGAGAAAAATCTAGATATTCCGTCAATTTTCGTCTTCCGGTGATACTATAGGTTCGGATGCATGATACGTACTAATCCGGGCACGTATGAGGGCCCACTAATAAGTATCCCGCTGGATATCGCTCATGAAGGAGTCATTTAGGAAGAACAGCGCGCGCCACTGACGCGGTCCTAACCGATAATTGTATAAACAGATGGCTCCTAATGTAGCAGGGACGCATTTGGGGCTTGAGAAAGTGTCTTTTTTTGTTTGGTGTTTAATATTCATGCAATATTGTTGGAGACTATGACTATGCTAGTCTACTTTAGAAATCTTTGCAACGTGGCTCAAAATGTCCCTGTCATTTTAACAATGATAATAGGCTAGTTTCCATCATCAATAAATTGCAAAACTAATTAGTCCGTCAGTTAGAGTATTGGAAAAGAATGGACACGTATTTTTTGTTTTTGTAAATCACTGAGTACTTACAAAGATAAAACGCATCAAAACTCGGGAGTGGGGGCTCGTGACGTCACAACGCACTAAGAACTATAGCACGGCGTGACGTATTGCGAATTTTAAAAGCGTCGTATCTTCGTCAATTTTGGTTTATGTAACAAAAGAAAAAATACGGGTCAAATATTTTTTTATTATCTAACTGACGGACTAATTAGATTTTTTTAGGACACAAGCCTATTGTAGCTGACACTTACTCGTGCCTACCAATAAGTAGCAGAGTAAAAGGTAGGCAAAAATTATTAAATCTAAACCAAAAGTTAAGTAGGTATGTTAGGGCAGAATCCCCATCACTACTTTTGGTTTAGATGTAATAGTGAGCGAGATAAATAATTACGTTTACTTTTAGAAGTAAAATAGTTGCATCACAATCCATCCCTGGTGTGGCGAATGGGTGACTTGTCATCAAGAATGTAAAACGCGTCTCCCCCGAGCTTCGTCTGTTGTTTTAAGCTAACTACCGCAATAAATATTTTTAATGACCGCGATGATTCCTCAAACTGACTCTCTTCTTTAATTTGTTACTTGATATATAAGACATGCTTCCTTTGTTTGAGCTAGTTCCATGCATTTGATTTCATCATATTATCATTGATCTTGTTATGGGAGTTCTTTTGACGAAGTTACTTATTTAAAGCCTCGGGATGGTAATCACTCATATCGGAATAATCATTACCTAGCCAAAGGTACTCCGCCCTAATTCCCTTTCAAATGTTCGTAAATTATTACACTACTAAGTACGTGTCTATAATTAATCATGATTAGTTACTTAATTGTCTTTCTATATATCATTGGGCTATGTCCGCCTATGTCTCACGTTTCTTTCATTGAGCTATTCGTTCAATTCATTCAACATGTTTCGCGTACGCGTCTCGAGGGGATGCGTGGAGTTCCGTGGGAACATCAGCTAATTGGCTAAATTATACGACATGTCGACCGCTGCGTTCATTCGTATTCATTTACAACAGTTACGAAGTTCACATGAAAAAACAATAGACGACACCAAAGACTACAAATTCATTTTATGAAGACTGTTTGCGCTCGCAAGCTTACACGCTCACGTGTATGAAGTTTATACGGCTACTGTATTTATTTAAATATTTATCAACATGTTGTTTCTGCAATGTTACAAATATTTCACCATTATTTACAGAACGTTTATCAAAGTCAAATATGCTTGTGTTAATATTTCAGTTGATTGATTTGCTGATAATATTTTAAGCAGCCAAAATTTTTGTCCAGGTGGATTTCATAACATCATACAAAGTTGCTATCATACACCTCATTAGCTGTTCATCCCAACGCAACCAACAATGACTTGCGTGAGTGGTGAAGCAATCGCTGGTGATGCTCAGGTGGTTGTTGGTTCAGTCGACGTCACGACCCCCCCACGTCGCGGCGCAAGCGGCTGGCGGCCAACCGACGCGGGCGCACCACGGCCGAGACTTTCTCCTCGCGACACCTCTGCCGGTGAAACGAGCGTCGCCGCGAGTCGCAGACGCAGCCGCGCGCGAGTCGACCGCCTTCGACGCTGGCGCGACACACCGACCACTATCCACACTTCCGCGTGCAAACATAAACCGCTTTCGCTCCGTAAACAGTTTTCGTGTGAACTATATTGTGTTAGTACATTGACAACATCCTACCGGAGACAGTGTACCGAGAGTCGTGACTGCAATAAAACTGTCGAGTTTATACACCAAAGTGATGCTTTTTCGTAATTAAGAGGTGAGTGTTGTTACCTTTCTACTTGATCGTGGTCCACTCTACGTTAGACGATGACATTCGATGATAAGGTGGGCGCAAATGTTAGTAGTGAACGCAAGGACGCGGTCAGGCTGGACGTCGGAGTCACCGTCCACCGGCCATCGTTCTAATTCGTTTGTCTACTAGAAACACACGTTTTTCATCTCAGGAGAAAAGAAACCACAATTAGCATATTGATTGAAAACTTTGTAACAATACTTGTAGTTGTCCTCCTTATGTTAGCTCCACACACCTACAATATTTGTCTGAACAGTTACATTAGATGAACGGTTAAGCACGGACCGGTCTGGGTATGGCCGGCGTTCGAGATCAGCTGGTCTGACAAAGGAAGATAAATCTGATACGGATCGAGGCATCCTGTCAAAATTGTGTAAAGGCCGAACAAACCGCATAATGAATTAATAAATACTTGCAACTTACAACATAGCTCAAGGATTTGATGTTTAGTGCTCCTTTGTGTTAAAGGCTGATGATGACAGATGAATAAGTAGGTATTATTTAAAAAATTTTTAATGGTAAAAATGTATACTATTCTAATAATATGGATCGTGGGTTCTTATTTGGTGTATCCAAAAGTGTTTCCGCCTCACAGCGAGCCGAAACAAAGGTACCTACGTGACAAATCGCGAGTTAGTAAGTCACAACACAATATGATAGTTGTGCAACATTGCTTGACTTCCCGTGCAGAATGAATGGAGGCCTCTTTTCCTCAATACTATTTGCACTTAATGGACACCATCAAAACAGTTAAAGGAAAGTGTAATAAAGTCTATGCCTTGTTTTCACCGAACTACTTTTTTTTTAATCTTGGATTGCGCGGCTCTGCAGATATTGCTGTATTTGGTAATGTGCAGGGGTCCCATAGTTATCTTCAATCTTATAAATCCGTAGTGACATTCCATATTTTCTGGAGAGCAGCGTGTCGTTGTGGAAATGTGTTGTACATATCTATCAACATTATTTGAACCGTCCTGACTTAATCCCATTGTGTTTGTTGGTCTTCTTCTATAAGGATATCCATAAGACGAACCTTGACTAGTTATCTTGCCATTTCAATACTTATTCACCCCGCTTATACAGTTCGCACGCTTGTTTGTTTGGACTTTTACTACTCAGCCATCCTCAATCATACTGGAACTATTCTCACATGCCCCCATTCCTTCCTCATCTACTTCCCACATGGTAAAGATATCATTATCAAGGAAGGATGAATGTACTGTAAACAGACGGAACTATTAATGATCATTCATCAAATCATCACTCATCAGTATTACGTTAGATTATTGAGTAGTTAGTATCCGTGTAATAGTTTCCGCATGACTTCACTTGGGAGCCTTCGTTTTTCCCGAACGCCTCCGATCGTGTTCGGTTAAGCGAAACCCGTGTGAATCACGGAGGTGGCAGGATCCTCTTTGACATCCTGCCAATGACCTATTACAATACACCGGCGCATGCGGTGCCGGAGGTCGTTCGACGCATAAACAATAAATGCAGCACCACAACCGTTATGTCTTATGTCACACCTCGACGTACCTATTTAATCACGAGATCATAGACGACACGAATGTTTTTCTTTGAATGACACGCTTGTGTTCAATAGTGTTTTTTTTACGATATCATGTTTTTAAGTTTTAAAAACCGTAGAATATGCTGAATACTTCTTCTTCTTATTAATTAAATATCTATTATAGAGTAATTAATATTCTTTTACAGTTTTAACTATAATCTTTTAACAGATGGTTAAAATGAAGGATTTTATTAATTTGTTGAATATTCTCTTTTATTTTTTACAAAAAACTGTGATTTCGTTCGTTAAAATCTTATTTGCTTTAACACGTAGATATAGCAGACCAAGTCTATTAAAGTTATTAAACCTCCTTATATGGGATTCGATTTTAATTAATGAACATCGTAAGTTTAAAAATAACCACTTTTCGATAAAAGGCCTCATAAGGTAAACATCACGTAGGTATATGTTGTGTGATTTGTGATACATTTGAGTTATGGCGGAGGATCGAAGAAACGAAGGTGACATGCCATTACACCTACTGACCTACTTGACTCAAATTCTAAGAAAATGAACTTGAACTGTATCTAGCATACTCTACGAGCCCTTGATAGAAGTTGTTAGAGAATGGAAGGGCTGATTTGTCTAATAATGCATTCTGATCGTTGTTTTCTACTTCTGCTTTAGCATGATGATAAAAACACGGTATCTATAATAGTTAACACAACTTTTTATTCATATTCAATTCCGCCACATGGCTTTCTCTGGCGATCTCCATCCAGTTTAAAATTCTGATTATGTTCGAGCCGTCGAACTAACAAGCGTTTTTCGTTGAAATTGATTTAATAGATTACTGGTGTATTAAATGTTATGATTAATAAAGAATTTGGCTGGTCATCCTAACTGAGTCATGATTTAAAGGAATTCGCGAACTAACCTACCGTGCAAAAACACAAACAGTATCAAAGATATCTGATGCGGCAGAAGATATAGTTGCACTGTAAGCACAATGCTGGCTGACGGTTTGGCAAGCCGGCCTTGTCTGCAAATGGGTCAAATTCACGCGCCGCTTGCCCAAGCGCAATTATACATGACCGACCATTATTTTATTTAATCATTCAAACACTTATCGGATCATCATGAGAAAAAACGCCTATGAAATGTAATGGCTTTTATTGTAATTACTGTACTTGGCCAAAACACTTAATTTGCGCTTGATATTTAAGGAATGTTATTGTTTCGCTCAACCTTATGTGATCTTTGTATTAATTAATGAAGCCAGCTACATTGTTGCTTACCATCATAGCCCCCAGCTCTTGAACTTCAAGTTGGGGAATACCTAAATCTATGGTCTGTTTGGAATGCTAATTGGTAGATCCCTTCTGCTTAGTATTCAGGTAGCGTCTGTCCTTTCTGTAATAGGTCTTATATATCATCACTCACGATTTCATTTTGTGCCTTTAGTTTTTATTCGCGACGTGTTTTATCTTGGAACAAAGTAAGTTTCACGTAATACCTTCGTGTGCCTTTACTAACTTACGTTACTGGTGACTATGCGAGTGAATCTGTTTATTGCACAAGACAGTATAATAATGTAGGCCAGACATCTCGGCGTAGTACATCTTTGCTTGTGTGACGACGTCCTTGTGATATCTTGTCATTATAAAAGCTAATGAGCCCGGTACATGGTTGTCATTCTATAAAGCTTTTGCCTCAATCAAACTGTTTTCAGTTGGAGCCAGTTTGTCCCTTCTACTGATCGATACAGATTTTGGTCCCAATTTTTTAAATGACCATAATTGTTATTGTTTTGATCGAAGAAGAACTCATTAACCTAGTGGCTTTGTTGTCTTATATTAAAGTTATTAAGAAGGTATTTTAAAAGAATCACACAGAGTAAGTTTGAGGGTTTTAAATCCTTACTCGATGTTTATTTGATTAAAACATAATTTAAATATTATTTATTGTTGTGCAACTAAAAATAACTATTAGTAAAAAATACAAGGTTGCAATTTACATATTATGTTTATTAGAATAAGCGGAAAATTCAAGAGATTTTAATAATATTAAACCAGTTCGAACAAATAAAAAAATATTGATTCCGCATCATTTGGAGTCGTTGACAAGAGACAAAAGAGACACTTTCTCAAGCGATGCACATTTCTGTTTTTTGAACCCAATTAACAGGTACAGTCACTCAACAAAGTGGATATTTTATAAAACAATTAAGGTCAAGACGTCTAAAAGTAACCGTAATAAAAAAGCTTAGAGATATATATGTCACCGTAAAATTGTCAAACACGTTAGATTGTAAAATAACTAGAGAGATTGTAAACTCTCGAAATATTGTCAAACGAACATACTGCTTACAATAAAACGCATTATTTTTCATGAAATGCATGTGATGGTAGTCAACTCACGCGGTGTGGATTCGAGGGTGCCCAATGGTACCACTCTCATGAAAAGATAATGTACCATTCTTGAGAAATACCGATTAATATAACCTAACCTTAAAACACTTTATATTCCCCTAAAAAGCGTAGTCGACGGAGCCCCGCTACGCCGGGTTATTTCCGAGTGCAGGGTTTAAAGGAACCTAACTAACCTAACGTGGGGGTGCCCCAAGTCCCGATTATGGGGGCAGAGAAGGGGCAGAGATACTTCCGTATATTCAGTTGACAATATTTCGACCAACCGACAACCTCGCTAGAGAGATTACAATCTAAAGTGTTTGACCATTTTACGGTGACATTTACAAGTAATTGGCATGAAAGGTCAAAGTTTGAATGACAAATAATGACTGTCTTTATATAAAGCTATACTAGCCACTCGTCCAGTTCTATTCATGTTAGTGTGTAGATTGTGTAGCTCTATAGCACATGTATGCGGATCCGCAATAAAGGCCAATTTACACAACGCAAAATTATCCAAAGACGCCACAGATCCGCATTAAAGGCCAATTTACACAACGCAAAATTATCCAAAGACGTCACAGAACCTTAGAAATTGTCAATTACATACTATGTTTAAGCCCGATTCCCAGGTCGGGCAGTGTTTTTGGATGTTTTCATTAGCAGCCATGGAGTCTGTATTTGTTACCGGTTGATGGCAATAGGCTCGCTCCTATTACATGGGACTTAAACATAGTTCTAGAGAAATGTCGGTGTACTATAAGATACACCTCTGCCTTACCGTTATGGGATAACAAGCGTGATGTTATATTATGTGTTGTCTACTTATTTATTTCAAATATGCATAAGTAATCAGCATATAAAGATCTCACAGCCGGGATACAAATCAGCAATCACACACTTGAAACATTGTCGTCCGTCATCATCTGCCTAGCCTTTACCCAACTATGTTCGGGTCGGCAAACGGATGCAGCTGAATACCAGTATTTTACATGGAGCGACTGCCTATCTGACCTCCACAACCCAGTTAATACTGGGTCATACGATACCACTTGGTAAGACTGGTGTCAGACTTTTTAGGCCACTGACTACCTGTAACGACTGTCAAAGATGGACAAATGACAGCCGGGACCAACAGCTTAACGTGCTTTCCGAGGCACAGAGGATACTCGGTATGTAAGGGTGGTCACCCATCCACAGAAAACCTAGGCAAGCACTGCTTAACCTAAAGATCGACCCGAGCGGCTGATATTATTTAGCCACGAGCTCCTAAAAAAAAACATTGTCGTCCGTAAATTATGTAAAAAACTCTTACATTAATTAGTATATTTGTTGCTTTGTATTATTATAAAACGGTTTAAATCGCAGTGAAGTGTGAATCGGCCTCAAGATTTATTAATATTCATGTCTCGAGAGGCAAGTGAACGTCCCTGCTTAGATACAACCTCTACTATTACGAGTAAAACTGGTCAATATGAGATTTACACACTGCTTTTAAGACATTGCGTGGTCGTTCTTATAAAATTGGTTGTTTATTGTAAGTAAACAAGCATTGTATATTAGCTACTAGACTAGCGTAGGATTAGACAATACAAGTAGTAGTAGGAAAATTTATGTAGTAGAATGTATAAATGTTGAGCAGGTGTAGAGTAACGTTCGGTACGCTTTATTAATAAAAATATTAGCAGGTTTTAGAGCAATATAGACGTCTGTTTGAGATAGCTGTTTTTTATAAAAAAAAATTGATTTAATAAAAACAATAAAACACTTTCCTGCTACTGACAGAATAATTTGAAATGCCAGTCTGAGCCTGATAATCAAGATATTATAAAGTGATATTTTTAAAGGAGTGACCTGCCAGGAAAGTCTGCCATGCACCACTATTGTATTTGTTGTAGCAGACATTTAATTAACACGGATTTTCCAAACTTCTTTTTTACAATAGGTTGGCTATACCTGGCTTTGTGATCGGTATTTTCCTAACTAAGGAGGTTCTGGTATTCTGAAAAACGTGTTTTTTTTCTCAGTTTGAGCAAGCTTTACCTTTGGCGTAGTTTAATGTGGGCTCAGGCAGTAAATAAGTCGTCTATCCTCAGAACATTAGGTTTTGATCTAGATAAAGATATCGTGTCTCACAATAACTAACTTTGTATACTTAACTGTGGTTATGTTAATCTTACATTGAGGCCACATTTTATGGTATATTATATCTTGTAATGTAATTAGGTTAATTGTTTATTGCTAATATTATACCTACAAACTTCATCTTTACTACAAGGTTTCACAAACTACAAGTTCTGCTCTACTTACAACCTTAAAATGTGTTAAACCCACACTGCAAAACTTCAATAAACAATGTCCAAGTGTAAAATTACAGTCTTAATAAATTCACACTAACGAAGCTTAACATACCTTTGAGGACGTTAATCATTTCTGACATTGTTGGCACACAGGTAGAAATGTCAGTTAAATTATTAACTCAGAAAATTACAGTAGCAAGAAGGTAGTAAGCAAGGCTTGCTGCGTGAACTTCCGCGAAAAAAATGACATCACAGTTCATTGACCTTTAATTCAAAATTGTATGGTGTGGGCTTCCTTCAAATTAAACGAGGTACGAGTTTAGCATGAAACAAAAGGACATTCTTCTTTTTTTTTTTTTTTTTGGTGTGGCACTAGTTGTACTTTGTGCCATTTTCAGGTGGACATTCTTCTAATCTTCAAAACTTCGACCAAGTACTTTTTTTTTTAATTCGACATCAATCAACATTCTTAAAAAACAACGCACAAAACCGGCCAGCATGTTAAAAAAAAAATCAAAATCTGAATTTATTATCACAAAACTAATTTAAAATTAGAATGTGATTTTTGAAGAAGATTATCGTTTGTTTTCTTTTATATTAACAATCATTCTAAACTTTCGATTGAACACAATGAAAAATAAATCTGTCTTTTTATGTTTTCATTAGGTTACATTAGGTTACTAAATAAAAGTGATAAAATAAACATGAGGTGATGACTGTATAATGCCAAGGTTGGTATTCCTAATTATAACAATATTCTTAAGTCTAGCTAAGTTATTAAGTGACTAATAAGTGTATTATTTTAATAGTAAATAGCCTTTGTTGGTTAACGATTTAGCGAAATAATGAAAACGTTCAAACACTGTTTTAAGCTTTCACGGTTTAAAACTAAACTTATATTGTCACTTACAGGATATTTTCCGAGATTAGGTATTTCTTATTTTGAGCTCCCGATATTTCGACGCTGTTGCAAGCTCCATGATCGCGGGTTGAATAATCACGAAAGATATCCCGTAAGTGACAATATAAGTTTAATGAAAACGTTTTTAATAGAAGCTTCGCCTGGTAACATAAAGTAAGTCGTACAGATAGGTGAACATTCCGTTTAATGTGTCAATTTAGTATAACCATATTGGGTACCAACGCGCGACGTTACTTGAAAGGCAGACCCTTATCAAATGCCGCGACGCGACTTTACAAAGAAATGCTACTCAAATGGTACATTATTACATCCCACCTAGTATTTTATCTCAAATGTACGTGTTGTAGATTAAGTTTAGCAGCCGCGTAGCAGTCGTGTGGTAGCCGCGTAGCAGCCACGTAGCCGCGTAGCGGTGGCGTAGCAGCAGTCGTCTATCTATAAAATCAAAATCAAAGCATTTATTTCAAGTAGGCCAGTTACAGGCACTTTTGAATTGTCGAAACAAAAATGAACATTTAAAGTTGCTACAGTCCCAGTCACAAGACATAAAAACTGTGAAAGTACTGTAGTTGCCCATTCCCTAGCGTAGATCTCTATGGAGAAGAACGGGCAAGAAACTCCATGGACACTCTTTTAAATCAAAATATTGTTACAAAATCTTGGTTACATCATTCATGTTGAGATGGTATATTATGTGAGAACAATGTAGCAAGATGTGCACGTTAAAAGTGTCCATAGCAAAACAAAAATAAAAACAACTCAAAAACAAAATAATTAATTCAAATAAACCATGGCGACTAAGAGATGACCAGTCACAACTGACAGCGCCCGTTCACGAACATGACGCATGGATCAGCACCATTCAGCTCAACCATTTTGAAGGGAACTAAATGGTCCGACACACGCGCCACCATCAGCGAGACATTTGAGAGAGCATGACTTACTCTCAACCGCCAGGGCACATTCAAGTCAAGAACTGCCGTAGGTTTCCAGTGAATGATAGCTTACTAGTACATAGTACTCACACAATATAGGCTATGCGATTATATAATACTAACATGGAATTTATACAATGCAAAGATACGTACAATCTTCAGCAGCTCCAACAATACCATTTAATGCTATCAATTTTTGCGCCCCTGTCCATGTGGAGCAGGACCAGCATTGAGCCAAGCATTTTTATCAGCGATATAATCGCTCAACTTGTAATATGCTTGTTTACATAGTGTGCGTTTAATGCATGTTTTAAATTTCGTCTCATTCAGTTCAAGAATACTTTGTGGAATTTTATTATAGCATCTCAAACAGTACCCCATGAAAGATGAGTCTACTTTAGCGAGTCTAAAGCCTGGCTGAACTAGTTGGTCCCTATTTCTAGTACTGTAATTGTGTCTGTCACCTCTTTTACCAAAAAGATGCAGATTTTTTCTGACGTACATTATGTTTTCGTAGATGTATTGGCAATGAACCGTCATGATGCCAATATCCTTAAATAGTTCCCTTAGAGAATCGCGCCTACGAAGATTATATATGGCTCTGATGGCTCTTTTCTGCAGAATAAATATTGACTCAATATCAGCAGCCCGTCCCCATAGCAAAATACCGTAAGACATTATACTATGGAAGTAACTAAAATAGACCAGTCTAGCGGTATCTACATCAGTGAATTGACGGATTTTTCTAATGGCATATGCTGCTGAACTTAAGCGCCCCGCAAGCGATGTTAAATGAGAACCCCATTGTAGCCTTGAATCAAGCGTAAGCCCCAGGAAAACAGTTTTATCTACGAATTCGAGTTTCTCTTTATTCAATATTATCTCACAATCACTACTTTTAACATTCGGTAATGAAAATCTTATGCATTTAGTTTTCTTTTCATTCAATACCAAATTGTTTGCTGTGAACCAATTTTGGACCTGAAGTAGGGCATTATTCACTTCATCTAGATTTTGGGCCCGTCTATTTATCTTAAAAATTAGGGAAGTGTCATCAGCAAATAGCACCATATTTTGTGGTTGGTTTTTCAATAAATAGGGTAGATCATTTATATAGACTAGAAAAAGGAAAGGACCCAATATTGAGCCTTGCGGAACCCCCATTTTTACTTTCAAACCCTGTGAATTGACACCATTTATTTGAACATGTTGTTTTCTATCACTCAAATAAGATTTTACCAGGCTAAGTGCAAGTTTACCCAGTCCGTAATGCTCCAGTTTCAAAAGTAATGTGTCGTGATTTACGCAGTCAAAAGCTTTGGAGAGGTCACAGAAAATTCCTATTGCGTCTTGGGACTCTTCCCACGCAGCAAAAACGTGCTTTAATAAGGTTACACCGGCGTCAGTTGTACAACGTCCCTTGGTGAAACCATACTGTTGATCATGTAAGATTCTGTTGGTGTTAAAATGATAGAGCATTTGATTAAGCATTACTTTTTCAAAAACCTTGCTAAAAACTGGTAACACGGATACAGGTCTATAATTATTGGCATCTTTACTGTCCCCGGATTTGAAAAGAGGTATGACTTTACTGTATTTCATTAAATCAGGGAACACTCCTTGGTCTACACATGAATTAAAAATTAAAGCTAAGTACGGGGCTATGGTCTCAAGTATAGATGTACAAACTTTGATAGACATTCCCCATAGATCTTCGGTCAGTTTGATTTTAATTTGCCGGAAAGCTTTAATAACTGTCATAGGGTTAATGTGTTTAAATTTAAATTCAGTCAGGCAGCCAGACACATTCGCCTTTAATAAGCCAATTGAGATTTCAGGTGAGGAATTAAGGGCCTCCGTAGTTTTTATTGGTATATCGGTAAAGAAATTTACAAATTCTTGAGCTACTTCCTGATTAGAGCTTTTAGGACCACATGCTGTATCTAATGTAAAGCTATTATTACGTATTTTCTTTCTGTTAGTCTCATTATTTATGACTTTCCAAACGGTCTTTATCTTATTTTCTGCTGTTTTGATCTTGTTGCTAATGTGCAGGGCTTTAGCAACCTTGCAAGTATTTCTAAAAATCTTTGAATACTTAGCAACATACTTGCTAAAAGTTTCTGTGTTTATAAAAGGCTTAAGGCTGTAAAGCTCAAATAGTCTTTCCCTGCTTATTCTGATACCTCTAGTTGCCCAATCACTAAATATAAAAGAGATTGCCCATCCTTCTATGGACCGCCGCGCCGTTGCGCATGAAAATAAGTTGTATGATAGTATAAATTGGACATAAAAGAGGGGAGATGTCATATTTTCTAAGGAAATAAAAATGAACTATTTATTTTGTGGGGTTTTTATTGTTCTTTGATTTTCTGTTCAAGTTTTGAGGTTAGTTTTGTAGCTAACCTTCTACCAAAGAAACAGTCCTTACAACAATATGATTTGATTTCTCATAAGACAACAGAAAATAGTTCCATCAAACCAGTGAATAATCCTAAGTAACTAATATTAGCTAAACTCAAACTCAAATCATTTATTTCAACTAGACCATTACTGCACTTTTGAATGTCAAAAATACAAAGAAAAATCAAAGCTACAGTAACAGACACAAGGCATAATAACTTGAGAAAGTACTGTAGTTGCCCATTCCCTAGCGTAGATCACTATGGAGAAGAACGGGCAAGAAACTCCATGGACACTTTTTTCAATCAAAAATGTTGTTACAAAAACTTGGTTACATCTTTCATGTTGAGATTATACATAATTATGTGAGAACGATGTAGAAAAACATCCGTCTTATAAACCCCTACATTTAAATGTAGGGGTTTATAAGTAAGTATAGGGAATAGAAAATAATAATGCTTGAATATAGGAATAAAATATTTTTATTGGTTCATATGATCATCATATTCATAAAATATGTTGTCTAAAAACGGAGCCGTCGGCTCAAAATGATCGATATCGAGCCCAACGAAGATACCACAAAATGGTAATTACGTGTGCGCAGCATCCCACGGTTCGATTACCCACCAAACAATTGCAATAGTAACCAGCAATATCAGCTACTGAGTTACTTATAGCCCTATTAACTAAAATGTATGCATAGTACACTTTACTGCTTCCAAATAAACCTTCTGGAATGATCCCTTGAATGCACAGAAGTTTCTGATGCACTTTCCACTCCATGACTTGATGTAGCAACATCCATGTTCTCTTGTGTTGCAATGGCTTCTTCACTAACAAACTGCGGTTGCCTATCTTGATCATGCTGAGTCTGTCTTCTCACACTTCTATAGGCATTAGTCCAACAACGTAAGCAAACTCAAAAAAACGTTCTACACAATCCACACCAGTAGCACAGAAACAGTACAATAGTATTCAGAAAGATATCTTGTTCGTACAGGAATCCGAAGACTCTACTGGACACGTACTCGACGTAATAATAAATTATTTGATATCACAACAAACTGAACAACTTATACACAATAGGCATGTGCAAAAAAATATCGAAATATCGATGTTTTTCCATCCAATTATCACTACATAATTATGGTCGATATTTTTAAATCGCGATCTATCCATACTCGATATTTATTTTAGAGTATCGAATTCGTATCAAATCCGATTTTTTTCGTTATTAATTTTTGGTTTCGTGTCGATATCTGATGACTACTTTTTTGATTAAATTGTATTTTATTATTTAGGCTCAAGCATCAATAAAAATACCGTTTTCTTTTATTATTTTCTACGAAGTTTGAATGCTTTGGGAATATGTATGAATAATCATACGAAACCTGACAATATTCGATATTTTTCGCTCGATAATTATCGATACTGATTAAGAATATCGATACGATAAATACCGATATATTTTTTTCACTTGCCCATCCCTACGACATAATGTTGTTTGACTTGACAGTGACACTTTTGATGACAGTTCACCTTTTATTTGCCCGTGGTAGTGTTACCAACAGTTAATCTAAATCACCCTGACCATTACTGATTTGTAAACTAATGAAAGATTGTTGATTAGGAAAGAAATATTTTTTGATTATATTAATTACAAATAAAAATATGAATCACGCGGGAATATCTAATAGATATTTGAAATCTTTTTAAAACAACGTGTGCCTCTACATATCAGTTAAAACCGATTACGGGGAAGTTTCTCAAGGTGTCAACACTGCTTGCACTTTAAGAAAGCCATTTTGAAAATAATGCAATAAAATCGAATTAGTAACTATTAAGACACAACATATTAACCCCACATACGATTTCGATCAAGATAAGTAAGAAAAGTTAAAAAAAGATTTCATAATTTATGACTTTATTTTTGTTGCTATAATGTTTTATTTTAGAGCGATACTGGGTTTGGGCAATGGCCTTTAGGGCAAATACTCTTTGTCTTCTTTTCAAAAGTTTTGTTGAATTCCGTGTGAACTAATGAAAAGAAACGGTCATACAATTGATTTATATTAATATCCTCTTGGCTCATTTCACTTAACTTGTTCTGTAGGGAAATATTAAACCTATTTAATTTGCAAGAAGTTATAGGTCTAAATTTAATCTGAACATTTTGTATTGGAGTTGTACACCTAAAAGTTACAGTTTGTCCGCTATGGTCAGACGGCAAACAATTCACTATGGCTTTATCTAAATAATCACAATTGCAGAAAACATTATCTATACAAGTAGCAGAAGATGAAGTTACTCTAGTAGGTTCTATAAAAGTGTTGGTCAAGTCAAATGACTTAAAAAGATTTAATAAACGACTGCTATTTGGATTCTCTTCTAGAATATTGATATTGAAATCACCACAAATAATTGTAGACTTATTACTGGCTGCAAGTTTTGCCAGGACATCTTCCATTATTGATTCGAATAAGGAAAAGTTTTGATAGTTTGGGGGTCTGTACACACACACAACTACATGCTTATCTAGCTCAACACAGGACAGTTCGACGCAATGTTCAACCGAGAGACCTACTATGTCATTACGTTGCTTATATTTAAAACTATTTTTTATTAATATTAGGGAACCTCCACGAAGCCAATACCCATAGAAATATATTATTTTTATATTATCTATGCTAACATACTTCGCTTAGTGGCGTAGGACGAAATACTCTGTATTTTAAACATATTTGTTAAATACTCACTTGGTTCAATTCAAGATGGCTGCCCGGTCGTTGCACTTGCTTTTCGATACTTGATTTAGGCGGTAAATTCAAATGTCACACTGTCATTGTCTTTTCCTATTTACTTAGATATGTAATACACCACATGCCTTCCCCCATTGTCTTAATTAAAGTTTACTACTATTTTAACCTAACTATCTACTATTTACATTATTTCACATTTGTTTTATTTTAGTTATTTCGTAAACTATCCCCCTCGTATGTTACCACTGCATTTGCTGGTATGCCTAGTAGGTCACGCATTTCGTTGTTAGGTCCTGGAGCATCATTCGAATCGCGTCGTCTCAGTTGGTTCACATGTCTTGTAACTATTGGTCCATCTAATATCTTTACTAGGAACCGAACCGGACCTTTGATCCTAAAGATCTCTCCTTTAACCCACTTCTCCCCTCTTGAATAGTTGCGTAGCCATACCTTGTCTTGTAGTCTAAATGCTCTTACTGGTACTTCCATGTTGCTTTCAATCTGTCTTTCAGCAATCGGTTTACACGAAAAGGGATGTATCATGTCAAAACGTGTTCTGAATCGACGTTTATTCAGCAATTCTGCCGGTGATTTACCCGTAACAGAGCTTGGAGCTATCCTCAAACCAAACAGCAGCCGTGGTAGAATTATATCAATATCTGTCCCAGTCAAGCTATGCAATTTCCTTTTGACAGTCTGCACAAATCTTTCAGCTTGACCATTTGAGGATGGAGAATACGGTGGTGTCAGTACATGTTTAATGCCATTACATTTCATGAAATTTTTGAATTCTTCTGAAGTAAAAGCTGTTCCATTATCTGATACTAGCACTTCAGGCAACCCTTGTTCAGCAAAAATTTGTCTCAATGCTTTAATTGCACTTTCACTTGATGTTGATCTCACAATTTTTACTTCTGGCCATTTCGAATACGGATCTACCACAATTAAATACATCCTTCGATCTACTGGTCCGGCAAAATCGATATGCAAGCGTTGCCATGGGTTAGAAGGAGTAATCCAAGAATGCGCTGTGCTACTTGGCATGTTTCTATTTACCTGACAACTGTCACAATTTGCTACTAATGCTTCAATCTCATGATCCAACCCCGGCCACCAGAAATAGCTTCTTGCGATTGATTTCGATATCACTATACCATCATGAGTTTCATGTAAAGCTTGTAACATATATTCTCGCATTGGTGGCGGTATAACTACTCGAGTGCCCCATATTATGCAGTCATTTGTAACTGACAGTTCTTTTCTCTTCAGCCAGTATAATTTTAAATTACTTTCGGTTACAGTATCAGGCCATCCATGTAATATCCAGAATCTCACTTTCGATAGAATTTCATCTCGACCAGTCTCTTGTGCAATATCTTTTGCTGAATACTGTACTGCACTTGGTGTTTCTGACAGCAACAAAATGTCTTCCACATCCTCAATATTTTGTTCCACCTCTTCATTCTCTATTGGCCATCTACTGAGAGCATCCGCATTTCCAATACTAGTACCACATTTATATATCAAATCATAATCATGTGAGTTTAGTTTCAATGCCCATCTCATCATCCTCGGGGACAAAACTTTTGGAATAGCCTTGTTAGGGCTAAAAATCCCAAGTAATGGCTTATGATCTGTATATATTACTATATGTCTTCCGTACACATACTGATTGAATTTATCCAAACCGAATATGATAGATGCTGCTTCTTTATCAATTTGAGCATAGTTACGTTCTGACTTTGATAAAGTCCTAGATCCCATTGCAATAGGCTTTTCGGAACCATCCTCCATAATATGGGATAACACGGCTCCTACCCCATATTCTGAAGCATCACATGTTAATGTAACCTTCCTACTATTATCAAAGTGTACTAATGTGTCTTTACTTGATAATAAGGCTTTGGCCTTTTGAAATGCTTCTGCTTCTATTTCACCCCACTTCCATAAGGCACCTTTATCTAGAAGTCTATACAGAGGCTCTAATAACGTAGCTTTGTTCTTCATAAACCTGTCATAAAAATTCAGCAATCCTAAAAAAGCTTGCAACTCTTTAACATTCTTAGGGCAACTAGCATTTTCAATTAATCTGATTTTTTGATCACTAGGATGGATACCGTCTTTGTCCACTACATATCCTAAGAATTCAACTTTATTTGTTGCAAACTCACACTTCTTACGATTCAGCCTTAGTCCCACATCTCGGAGACACACTAATACCTTTTCCAGTCTTTCGTTATGTTGTCTCTCATTACCACTTATTAAGATATCGTCGAGCAGCACCGTTACTCCTTTAATGCTTGCCAATGTTGTTGACATAACCCTTTGAAAAATACCTGGGCACGCCTTTAAACCATAAGGTAATCTCTTCATTTTATATAAACCCTTTAATGTATTAATAGTCAAAAGCATACCTGTTTCATCCGATACTTTTAGTTGTGTGTAAGCCTCTTTCAGATCTAATTTTGTAAAAATTACTCCACCTGCCACCTCTGATAAACACTCGTTAATGGTTGGTTGCGGGTAGGTATCCGTTTCAGAAGCCAAATTCACAGTCAATCGGTAGTCTCCACACAACCGAATACTCCCATCACGTTTCACTACTGGCACTACAGGTGTTGCCCAGCTTGCATATGCTATTGGTTCCAGTACTCCAACACTGACTAGCCTATCTATTTCTTCACACACTCTATCTCTTATCGCAAATGGTACCGGTCTGCTTCTCATGAATATTGGCTGTACATCCTTCTTGCACTTAATTACCACTTCAGGTCCTTTGTGTTCACCAAGTCCTTCAAAAATTTCTTTATATTTTTCTAGCAATCCATTTAGAGATTCATCCATACTTTGTAAGGAATTTATATAATTTAAACCTTCAACTGATATTCCCAGAGCCTTAAACCAGTTTCTGCCAAGGAGGTTACCTCGCCCCTGTCCAATAATTATTTGCAAGTAACCTTTGAAGTTTTTATGTTCAATAAAAACATTGGTCTTGCCATGCACCTTCACCTTAGCATCAGTCCAGGTGTGTAAGTTTAACTTACACTCTTGTAACTGCAATCCGTTGGGCCAAACTAATTCTGCTTGCTCACGTGACATAATGGTATACGAACACCCTGAATCCACCTCAAACTTAATTAACTTCTTGTTCATATAAAGCTCTGTAAATATTGCTGGTTCACGGTGTGCACCTCCCACACAATATATTCCATTCATAAATTCCTCTTCCTTTGCTTGAATCTCTTTGACATCACCTGTGCGACTATTATTTTTTCTACACATTTTAGCTATGTGGCCTGACTTATTGCACGCATTACATTTAGCAGTGATAAACTTACATTTATGATACAAGTGGTTTCCTCCACATCTGTAGCAGTACAACTTCTTCTTGTCCTCTCCTACAACGTTTACCTCCATTGGTTCCGCCTCATTACTGCTGGTGCCCGCCGTGCATGCGATCGATGGTTCCTCACTGATCGGTATTTTTAGCGTTTTTAGGTCTTCTACACACCTTTCTGCTTGCAGTGCCAACTCCACAGCAGTTGCATAAGTCAGATTAGACTTTTTTAACAAACTCTCTTGTAGTTTAATATTACTTACCCCACAGACTATCCTATCTCTTAGGGTCCTTTCCAAATCAATAAAATTGCAAAATCTACACATTTTCCTAAGCGTTGCGATGTAATCTTGGATCGGTTCGTTTTTTCCTTGCTTCCTAGTGTGAAATTTATACGATTCTACTATCTCATTTGGTTGTGGACTGAAGTGGTCATCTAGTTTTTTTTCAACGTCAACTAACTTAACCTCACTCACAGTCTTGGGAAATATTAAGGATTTGACTAAATTATAAAGATCGCTACCGCACGATGCGAAGAATACGGCTTTTTGCTTGTTTGGTTCCGTTGTCCCATGTGCTAACAAGAAATATCCAAACCTCTCTTTATACGACTCCCAATCCCCAGTTTTTATATCAAACTGTTCAAACCTAATATCAGCCATTTTTTAAAACGTTTATCACTACTATTTCACTGATTTTATAAATTATTTCACGATTTTTTCTCGTCGCCACTGTTAAATACTCACTTGGTTCAATTCAAGATGGCTGCCCGGTCGTTGCACTTGCTTTTCGATACTTGATTTAGGCGGTAAATTCAAATGTCACACTGTCATTGTCTTTTCCTATTTACTTAGATATGTAATACACCACAATATTCAATCCGTTTGAACGGACCCTACGATTTCTAAGGTATTTTATTATGTAAAGCTCTAAAAAATGGATTTCAGTACATACTCTATTGTTTTTTCCAGGTTAAGCAAACAAGATGGCCGCACCGGATACTGTACGGAGTCGTATTTGGCTCCTGCTGATGCTGGTTCCGGTACTACAGATTATAACTCAAGCCTTCTCAGATCCTGGTAAGTTTTCACTTGATTTTCTTATATTTTCCTCTTAGATAACACTCACGACTATGTTTCGAGTAAAATCCTGGTAGATATGATGAGCATAGTTTCCTGTATAAACCTGCCAATTCAGTTGATCTATTAGGTGTTCGTTTACTTTACGAATTGTGTGTTATGTCTCAGAAAGCACGTTGAAGGATGACGCCCGTAAAGACCGTGCCGCGTCCGAGCCGAGGCCGAGGGTCAACCGTAGCACAATTCATTGTCCGTTGCTCGGTAACGGGTCGGAAGCGTGAGTGTATCCATACAAAATTGCACGGTTGACACTCGGTTTGGACCCGGCACGGTCTAGTGTGCGTCATCCTTCAGCCGTTGGTCCTGTTATCCGTTGGTCCTGTACCTGATCTTTCTCCGGTCGTGTCGAATTCTTGTCGCTTCGGACAATGCGAGTGAAGGCACAGAAAATGCACCCGTGTCTGCACACTTGTGAATCCTGCAACCTCTGACCTGCGCGATGGCTTATCTCCGTCTGTCCGTCTGTCTGTCACCAGGCTGTATCTCATGAACTGTGTTAAACAGTTGATATTTTCGCTACAACAGAATAAAATAAATATTTACGAGGGGCTCCCATACAGCAAACGTGATTTTTTTTGCCGTTTTGTCGAATGTTGTATTGAGTCTATACGAAAAAGTTGACCGGTTTTTTCTTTTTCTACTGTAGATAGTGGGCTTATACACAACACAAACAGCTAAGCACATAATATATGTCATGAGTACGCTCATGGAAATTAAGTTGTCATCATAAAATAATAATTGTTTGTTAGAGAAATATTTAAGACGCCTGCGGAGCATGCGTATTTCATACAAACGTAATACCAAAATAATTTGTAAATTAAACATATTCCTAAGGTAGTGTGTATTTATTTCGATTGAATTACAGGATATCTAGGTTCCCAAATATATATTTTGATTGGACACTGATTTTAACAAGAGTTATAAGGAAAATAAGTTTTTTATAGAAAATTTAAATTCCTCATATCTCGTCTTTGCATCACTATTCTCTCAAAAAACATATTTGGGGACATAGATATTCTGTAATTCAATCGAAATAAATACAGACTACCATAAGAATATGTTTGATTTACAAATAATTTTGGTATTACGTTTGTATGAAATACGCATCCTCCGCCGGCCCCTTAACAGCCAGTTTCAAATATTATAATAGTCGTTTAATTATCGTGAAATATACGTCTATTAAAATATTTCTATAGCCATTTAATTAGGGTCTATTATTCCAAATAAGGATAATACATGGAAATTGTTGCTAAGTACATCATTTTAAAACTACATTAAGTACATAAAGGGTGTAAAAAACCTCTTCACGAAGCCGAAAGGCATTTGTTCTCCCCGTCATTGCGATCATTTTTTTTTTGTTTTACACCATACCTGGGAACCTTCTTGTTACGGAGATATGGGAGGTCAAAGTTACAACTATTTCACAAGTTTATTTGTAATATTTTGACTTTTAACACCTCCACGACCCCCGAACTATTCAATCCATCCATCAGCACAATGTTTTAAGTGCGTTACATTGAGTTCTACCACAAAACATGATTTATAAAAAAAGTTGTTTCCCAGCAATAATTTTTGCGTAAAGTTACTTAGTTTGATGTACAGAATGCTTGGCTTTGTGATGAGGTGGTTTACACCCTGTATATATAATCTATTTTGAAAAGTCTCTTTAAATAAAATTTCAAGAGATCGCTCTTAATATTTAGCAGAGCATTTTTTTTTATTTAATTTTGAAGAATCAGCGAGCGTTACCTAATTTACATTAGGCACCGTAATGTTGCAAACATTTCGATTCTCGTATTATTGATTACGATCCTTGAAAAATAATTGAAGTAATTATTATAACACATAAAGTGTATGACCGTATATATGCACCATATTATGGCCTTCTTGCTCGTAATTTCATTCGACAGTTATCAGGTACCAATTTTGTCTAAACAAAATAACTAACAAAGACAGGATCCGTAAATACGAATGTGTACTCTAATTGATTCCAGTTAGTGAAGGAAACGATAATATTATTTCTAAAGACACTACAGGCGGATGTATAAAAGTAAAACACGCGTGCATACACAGAGTTGGCAACACAAACTATCTGTCATATTAGTACAAAGGATTCTGGTCCTTTACGTGAATACTCAGGGTCGTTATTACCATACACGTGGTGAAGTAATGATTTGCCAGTGCAACAAGGATGTGTAGTGGTAACTATGTGTTTTTATTGTCACCAAGTACATCCCGCGTGTGAATCGGTCACGAATTGCGATAACGAACTTGTATACTCGTTAATGTTCATAGAACATGAACAGGATTCACAGTACTGAAGCATAAGCTTAGCTTGATTGACAGCAACTTATTATTTTCAGAATACACTTTTTTCATTAATTCCTGTATTTAAAAGTTTAAAATCTGGTGACAGTTTCATCCCTTTTTTTTTTTTTTTTTTTTTAGGATGGGCAATCATCAAATGACTTCTCCCACTCTGGGCGGAGCGGGAGGGAGTGTCAGACTCTTACTGACTAAAACCCATCCATGTTCCTTCCTCGCCCTTTACGTTCCGGGGCCGCGGTATCTCTTTCGAACAGTCCCGCAACCCCGGACAGTTTCATCCCTGCGGTAGCAAACGTCAAAAATGAAATAAGCGTATTATTCACTGATTGAGGCCAAATTCGGAAAGCGAATTTACTTAAAAGTACGGGAATAACCTCTGTAACAGTAAACAGCTTTCTAGCTTCATTTTTTCTGCAAATCACATCTTACTGACCAAGGCAACGCTAGATAAGCATATTGCAATGATCATTTACTTAGAGATCCTTGAAATGCATTTCACAACGATCGTGCGTGATTCCCTGTGGTGACCTCCATCAGGATTACTTGAATGTTGTCAATGAGCGGGATCACCTAAGGGTGGTCACGGATGGGTTCCACAGCTGCAGCAACTTATATGAGGAGGCTTTGTGTAAAATTAGGGACCTAGAGGAGGAATTAGTCCATGCTAATGTTAAACTTTTAAATTTAAAAAAGGAACAGGATCGTACTCAGGTTATGGAAACTGATCATTTGTACAACAAACTAGTAAATACAAATTGTAACCCTCATTCCCTCATAACAATAGACCTTACAGAGGACTCCTTACTGAAACATAATTCATACCATAAAGTAAGTAAAAATAAAATTAAGAAATATGCAAGATTGAATAAAATAATTAAAAATGTCATAAACACAAGAAACAACAGAAGCACTATTCCAAAAATATTCAATTAAGGAAAGAACGTGTTTCTCTTGTTAATAGATTAAATAACTATCAAATTAAGTTAGAAGACAGTACAAGTATTTATGAAATAGACACTCAGCGCTTACAATCAGAAATTGAGGCACTGAATGAGTCACTAAAATCTTTGTATAATAAATATGAAAGCTCTAAAAAACAAATTAAGGAGCATATTCTTGTCACAAATGAGTTGGTTGACAAAGTGGACTTGCTGACTCTCAGCAACACTCATTGTACTTGTCGGAGTGAACCCAGTCTTGATGCCCTCCAGCCTGAGGCGACGGAGGACCCGTCCCAAGCTGTGAGTGCTCAGAACTTCATCATTCATCAAAACCATGATTCACAAGTAGTACAGCCTGAGATTAGTCATTTTGTTTCACCTGATTGTAATGATTGTCATCATTCAGTTATGTTTTCTGATAGTATGGGTAGAGGGCTAGGTAAATTGATCAGTAATAACCTGAGTTACTATACCCAAAATTATTGCATGCCAGGGTCAAGCTACAAACAAGTAATGGCATCAGTAATAAAAAATGATTGTTATCTTAACACTACCATTACTCTATGTGTTGGTAATAGTTCTAATGTAAAAAAGGAAGATATCACCGACTGTGTTTCTGAGTTGCTAAAGTTAAGATGTAATAAAATCATATTGTGTGCTTTTCCATATTTTGAAAATTTAAGTAGTAGGAAAAACGATTATATACATATGTTGAATAAACATGTACATTTTTAGTAGGTCACTATAGTGACAGGCTTATGTATCTGGATATCAACACTATAGTTGGTAATCTTAAGTCGACACGGGGTAAGGTGTATCTACCTATTGTATGTAGACACAAAATAGCTCGGCTATTAGCTTATAGTATTCACACAGACATAAGTAGTATGTCTAAGTTTAGTTATATTATTAACACTGCAACGATTAGTAATTCTACTAATGTACAGGTGACTGGCACAAATGAATATAGCACTAGGGCTATAAATATTTACAAACATTGTACTGAGGAGGATCCATCTGTCACCGTGGAAAATTCTCAATTAGGGTTTACTAGTGATAGGGTCTTATCGTCTGAGGATGGCACAGGAGTCTCCGGCCTCACTTCAAATAAAAATTTAAACTAGAAAGTGAGACAACAGAAGGTACCATTAACAATATTTTTGTTAATCCTACCAACAGCAAGGTATCTTCTTGCACTCAATTAGTTAGTAAAAAAGGGCCTCAGCAGAACACCTTAAAATTATTCCACCAAAATATCCAAGGCATTTCTTCAAAATTATTAGAAATTGAATTGTTTTTAGAAAGTAGTAAGTTTGACATTATTTGTTTTACTGAACATTGGCTAAAGGATTACCAGATGCTTATTAATTATGAGAACTATATGGTGGGTAGCTGCTTTAATCGTAAAACTATGCTTCGTGGAGGTTCCCTAATATTAATTAAAAATAGTTTTAAATATAAGCAACGTAATGACATAGTAGGTCTCTCGGTTGAACATTGCGTCGAACTGTCCTGTGTTGAGCTAGATAAGCATGTAATTGTGTGTGTACAGACCCCCAAACTATCAAAATTTTTCCATATTTGAATCAATAATGGAAGATGTCCTGGCAAAACTTGCAGCCAGTAATAAATCTACAATAATTTGTGGTGATTTCAATATCAATATTTTAGAAGAACATTCAAATAGTGGTCGGTTATTAAATCTTTTTAAGTCATTTGACCTGAATAACGTTTTTATTGAACCTACTAGAATCACAACATCTTCTGCTACTTGTATAGATAATGTTTTCTGCGATTGTGATTACTTAGATAAAGCCATAGTAAATTGTTTGCCGTCTGACCATAGCGGACAAACTGTAACTTATAGGTGTAATACACCATTGCAAAAAGTACAGATTAAATTTAGACCTATAACTTCTAGCAAATTAAATAGGTTTAATATTTCCCTACAGAACAAGTTAAGTGTTATGAGCCATGACGATATTAATATAAATCAATTTTATAATCGTTTCTTTTCAATAGTTCACACGGAATTCAACAAAACTTTTGAAAAGAAGACAAAAAGTATTTGCCCTAAATTCATATTTAGCGATTGGGCAACTAGAGGCATCAGAAAAAGTAGGGAAAGACTATTTGAGCTTTATGGCCTTAAGCCTTTTATTAACACTGAAACTTTTAACAAGTATGTTGCTAAGTATTCAAAAATTTTTAGAAATACATGCAAGGTTGCTAAAGCCCTGCACATTAGCAACAAGATCAAAACAGCAGAAAATAAAATAAAGACAGTTTGGAAAGTCATAAATAACGAGACTAACAGGAAGAAAATACGTAACACTAGCTACACATTAGATACAGCAAGTGGTCCTAAGAGCTCTAATCAGGAAGAAGCTCAAGAATTTGTAAATTTCTTTACAGAAATACCATTAAAAACTACGGAGGCACTAAATTCCTCTCCTGAAGTCTCAATGGGTTTATTAAAGGCGAATGTGTCTGGCTGCCTGGCTGAATTTAAATTTAAACACATTAACCCTATGGTAGTTATTAAAGCTTTCCGGCAAATAAAAATCAAACTGACCGAAGATCTATGGGGAATGTCTATCAAAGTTTGTACATCCATACTTGAGACAATAGCCCCATACTTAGCTTTAATTTTTAATCTATGTGTAGACCAAGGAGTTTTCCCTGATTTAATGAAATACAGTAAAGTCATACCTCTTTTCAAATCCGGGGACAGTAAAGATACTAACAATTATAGACCTGTATCCGTGTTGCCAGTTTTTAGCAAGGTTTTTGAAAAAGTAATGCTTGATCAAATGCTCTATCATTTTAACACCAACAGAATCTTACATGATCAACAGTATGGTTTCACCAAGGGACGTTGTACAACTGACGCCGGTGTAACCTTATTAAAGCACATATTTACTGCGTGGGAAGAGTCCCAAGATGCCATAGGAATTTTTTGTGACCTCTCCAAAGCGTTTGATTGCGTAAATCACGACACATTACTTTTGAAACTTGAGCATTACGGACTGGGTAAACTTGCACTTAGTTTGGTAAGATCATATTTGAATGATAGACAACAACATGTTCAGATACATGGTGTTAATTCACAGGGTTTAAAAATAAAAATGGGCGTTCCACAAGGCTCAATATTGGGTCCTTTCCTCTTTCTAGTATATATAAATGATCTACCCTATTTATTGAAAAACCAACCTCAAAATATGGTGTTGTTTGCTGATGACACTTCCTTAATTTTTAAGATAAACAGACGGGCACAAAATTTAGATGACGTGAATAATGCCCTACTTCAGGTCCAAAATTGGTTCACAGCAAACAATTTGGTATTAAATGATAAAAAAACCAAATGCATAAGATTTGCTTTACCGAATGTTAAGGGTAGTGATTGTGATATATTATTGAATAATGAGAAACTTGAATTCGTAGATAAAACGGTTTTCCTGGGGCTTACGCTTGATTCAAGGCTACAATGGGGTTCTCATTTAACATCTCTTGCGGGGCGCTTAAGTTCAGCAGCATATGCCATTAGAAAAATCCGTCAATTCACTGATGTAGATACCGCTAGACTGGTCTATTTTAGTTACTTCCATAGTATAATGTCTTACGGTATTTTGCTATGGGGACGGGCTGCAGATATTGAGTCTATATTTATTCTGCAGAAAAGAGCCATCAGAGCTATATATAATCTTCGTAGGCGCGATTCTCTAAGGGAACTGTTTAAGGATATTGGCATTATGACGGTACATTGTCAATACATTTACGAAAACATAATGTACGTTAGAAAAAATTTGCATCTTTTTGGTAAAAGAGGTGACAGACATAATTACAGTACTAGAAATAGGGACCAATTAGTTCAGCCAGGCTTTAGACTCGCTAAAGTAGACTCATCTTTCATGGGGTACTGTTTGAGATGCTATAATAAAATTCCACAAAGTATTCTTGAACTGAATGAGACGAAATTTAAAACATGCATTAAACGCACACTATGTAAACAAGCATATTACAAGTTGAGCGATTATATCGCTGATAAAAATGCTTGGCTTAATGCTGGTCCTGCTCCACATGGACAGGGGCGCAAAAATTGATAGCATTAAATGGTATAGTTGGAGCTGCTGAAGATTGTACTTAACTATCTTTGCATTGTATAGATTCAATGTTAGTATTATATAATCGCATAGCCCATATTGTGTGAGTACCATGTACTAGTAAGCTATCATTCACTGGAAACCTACGGCAGTTCTTGACTTGAATGTGCCCTGGCGGTTGAGAGTATGTCATGCTCACTCAAATGTCTCGCTGATGGTGGCGCGTGTGTCGGACCATTTAGTTCCCTTCAAAATGGTTGAGCTGAATGGTGCTGATCCATGCGTCATGTGCGTGAACGGGCGCTGTCAGTTGTGACTGGTCTTCTCTTAGTCGCCATGGTTTATTTGAATTAATTATTTTGTTTTTGAGTTGTATTTTGTTTTGGTTTTGCTATGGACACTTAACGTGCACATCTTGCTACATTGTTCTCACATAATATACCATCTCAACATGAATGATGTAACCAAGATTTTGTAACAATATTTTGATTTAAAAGAGTGTCCATGGAGTTTCTTGCCCGTTCTTCTCCATAGAGATCTACGCTAGGGAATGGGCAACTACAGTACTTTCACAGTTTTTATGTCTTGTGACTGGGACTGTAGCTACATTTAATTTTCATCTTTGTTTCGACAATTCAAAAGTGCCTGTTATTGGCCTACTTGAAATAAATGCTTTGATTTTGATTTTGATTTGATTTTGATTTTGTACCTTCTTGTGAATCACGAATTATTATTCAGCAGACTTAAACACACTAAAAGATCAATTTAATTAGTTAAGTTTTTTTTGGGTTCCATCTATCTGGCAGAATCTTGTTGCTCCGAAATTCATTTAGCATAACAGACTTGGCATAATTTTCTTTAAACGAATATATGAAAGGCATATTTTTTTCTAAATATACTTATTGTTTGGCTGAATGTTTGTATGTCCGAATTTGGAATGGCATACTTTTACATGGCAGATTTTTTTTTGACATAATTACCTTTGGCAGTGTTCAAATTTCGCATAATTTCGTTTAGAATAATGTTTATTTAGAGCGACGATTATTTGATATAATTTCACTTGGCATACTACTAAGATTGCAGAATTTCATTTGGAATAATTTTATTTGGCATTATTGCCATTTTTCAATGCCACAAAACAGCATTTTTAACCTTAATTTAAAATTAAAATATTATCTTAAAAAGTCAATATATTGTGCTACAAAAGTTAGTGACAGAAACGAATCGCTCCAAAACCGACTCCACGTAGTCTTGTCTGCCCTACCCCTAGAGTGTAATTTAAAATCGCGTAGGCGCGGAGGGGCGAGGCGGGCCGCGAGTTGAGGAGCAGGTGGTTGTAACACTCGCCGCCGCGGCTGAGCATGCCGAAGCTGCGGTGGTGAGCGTTAAACCCATCTGCGACGATAAACTCGCGTGGGACCGCCGTAGCCCCGCAGCGCCGAAGCCGTGACAGAAACCATGCCTGCTGCATGTTGCATACTGCATGCTTGCTTGCATGCTGCATGATTGCTGCATGCTTGTTTGCATGCTTGCTTCATGGTTGTTTGCATGCATTTTATATGCTTGTTTGCATGCTGCTGCATGCTTGCTGTATGCATTGTATATCCTTGTTTAGATGTTTGCATGCCTGCTACATGCATGGTGCATGCTTGCTTGGATGCTACGTGCTGCATGCTTGCTTGCATGCTGCATGCTTGCTTACATGCTTCATCCTTGCTTGCATACTGCATGCTTTCTAAATGCACGATATATGCTCGTTTGCATGTTTGCCTGCTTCTTACTGGGAAATAAAACCAAGTGTTCACAATCAACTGACTTGAATGAATTTTCTGTGATTTGATAGATGAGTCTTTCCATTATTATGCATATGAAATGTATGCCAAAAGATAATTCTAACTGTAAACTTTCTGAGATATGATAGTTCTGCCTTTAAAGACTATCGATATGAAAATTATGCCAAAACACGATTCTGACTGTGAACTTTCTGCGATAAGATGGTTCTACTTTTAAATCATATGCATATGAAATTTATGCCTAAAGATGATTCTGGCTTACAAAATTATGAGTTTGAACGTATGATAAATGAGTATCTGCCAAACAATTTTCTGCCAAATGAAGTTTATGCTATCAGCTGGTATGCAAAATAATA
Organism: Xestia ashworthii; assembly: GCA_950022955.1. Classification (NCBI taxonomy): domain Eukaryota; kingdom Metazoa; phylum Arthropoda; class Insecta; order Lepidoptera; family Noctuidae; genus Xestia; species Xestia ashworthii. Next base: position 9,583,006 of record OX465562.1, on the reverse strand, counting down.
TTATGACATAAAAAGTTCTGCTATAAAGGGTGGACCCGTTTTTTTTTTGTCTAGTATGGTTTCTCATATGGTATTGTTTATTCCATAACCTAGCCAGTGCAGAGACTAATGATTAGACACCTTTCTTAAACTGCTAATATGCAAGCTTGATAACTACGATGAGTTTTTGCATACCTAACCCATTTTTATAAAACAGTTCACTTTGTGAACTCGCTCAAACCACAGAAACTACTGCTTCGATGTTACGTTTAGGTAAATTAAACCAAATACCGAACACCAAGTAAGAATACACGGAAACACAACCTGTTACATGTAGGCGTTTGTAACCGCTCCACTTTAAAGTGTATCACTTTGATATCACGATCATTAGCGCTTGAACCCATTGCAGTGACGTTGAGATCTTGACATTTTCGCCGCGTGCGCAGCGCAGCAGTCACGACACCGTCGAACATTTCCCCGCGACCTTGGCTGCACTTCCGTTTCCTACAGGTCAAGGTCCAATCGTTTTAAGTGTTTGTGAAATATAGAAGTTATCTCGGTTTAATACGGTTAATTGAAATATTGTTAATTTTCAATTAAAAGTTTTTGCTTGTCTAATTTATTAGCTTCATACTTATTAATCTTGGTATTTATTTTTGATTTATTTCTACTTGGTATGCTTCTCGTGGCCTCTGGTTTACTTTTTTCTTAAATAGGTATCTATCAAGGTATTTACTTGGCACATCATACGTTACTCTTGTATTATGTAAATCATTCAAATCATGTGAAAGTCCGACGAGACAATTCGGTTATGAACATGACATGCCACAAAGTCTCCCGCCGCGTCTGTTTGTCCCTATGTATGCTTAGATCTCTAAAACTGGGCAACGGATTTTGATGCGGGTTGTTTTAATAGATAGAGTGATTCAAGAGGAAGGTTTTAGTATATAATTTTACGCGGGCGAAGCCGCGGCCATCGGCTAGTTTACAATAAATATTTTACAAAGTGAGGATTATATTAACCAAGCATTCTGTACATCAAACTAAGTAACTTTATGCAAAAATTATTGCTGAGAACAACTTTTTTTTTTGAGGTTATATCATGTTTTGTGGTAGAACTCAATGTAACGCTCTTAAAACGTTGTGCTGATGGATGGATTGAATCGTGGTCGTGGAGGTGTTAAAAGTCAAAATCTTATAAAAATCTTGAATTAAAAAAAAAACTTGTCAAAATGACAACTTTGACCCCCCATATCTCCGTAACTAGAAGGTTCCCAGGTATGATGTAGAACAAAAAAAATGATCGCAATGATGGGGAGAACAAGTGCCTTTCGGCTTCGTGAAAAGGTGTTTTACATCCTTTATTATCAAAGAAACAATTATAATTTGATAATTGCTACCAGAGCCCTTGACTCATTCTGAACTTGCGTAAAAACATCACCGCACACATACAGCCATTATAAACCTACAATATTTATTTAATTTTGAGGAAGAAATATGTTATAGGCTAAAAAACTAGGCGCTCTTTTTTACAAGTACTCACGATTCAAAATTATTTACATCATCTAGCAAGAAGAAAACCTCGACAAAATTAAGTGATTTGATAAGCTACAATAAAGCAAATAATGTTTTTTGTTTGGCTATAACGGCTTCAGCAATGTGGTTTTACATCCGGTCTATGTTAATAATTAAATTATAATTCAAAATTCGCAACGAAATTATGATGTTCTCATCACATCAAAATTTGTGTGCCTATTGACCTATTTAATTCAAAATGATTAGTTTAGATATGCTATAAACTTGATCACTCAGCGATAAAGGAAATTATTGTTTCTTATACATAAATAAATTCCTCTTGGCCGCACATTTTGATCATATGCCAAGACCTGAGAGAATGAATACATCGAGTAAGTGTCGTTGAACATTGACTAAGTAATTAATCAAAAAATCAACACTCATGTAGCTTTGTTCCGTTCCCACAGACAAACCGTGAAAAGGGTTTTGTGGGGCATTGTCGTAAATTAAGACTTTTATAAACTATCCTTTAATAAATAAATAAATAATGTAAAAAAGATGACTTTAGTGAATTAACTCTCCCTTGATGACCATGCAAAAACAGGTGAAAAGCTGAAAAAAAAATAAACCCACTACCCATTGATGCAATCTGTGACAAACTGAAACTATGAACCAATCGCCCTTCAATGACTTCACTGCAACATAAGTACTTTGAACTTGAAGAGAAAGGACCAAAATGAAAATTCCAGTTTGCGTGCTACACATCATTCTGCAGAAATAAATTGTATAATTAACTGGCCAGTACCTGACCTATAAATCTTGCCCGTCTCAGCTAATACAGCAGGCGTTTAATTCCGGGACAATTTTTGACATTTAAATGTCATTGCACACCACAACTACTTCAAGTAATATTAATTGATAACCTAGCTTCCTGTACATGAAGGCTAATACTTCCATTTGGGGACAATAGAAGCCAAACGGACAAATTAGCCATGGTAAGTTTACTGCCAGTAATGTAGAAGCCTATTGGTTGCTTTGAATTCTTTCTTATTTCGATTAAAGAAGAATACTTATATTTGGTCGACCAGTACGTAACGACCTGGTCAATTCTGCCGTTTGCCTTTTTCAAATTTTTAGTAAACTGGCAGTATATTTGAATCTAAAACTTGTCTAAAATTATGGAATCCTTGAAATGGTGTACAATGGTGTGGTCTGAAATAAATCCAAATCGCTTTTGGTGTGTGAAATTGGAAATCCTCCCACAACTTGGGCGATCACGAGCGTCTCGATTGTTATCAAATTGAAGATGAATACAGTTCAAATTAACGTGAGATCACGTAAACCATGCCGGGCGTGCGCACACGCCGAGCGAATGCAGCGCGCGTCGCGTCGTCGTCTACATGTCGCGATAGTGAAAGCTGAAGGCCGCTGACTAACGTAACTCCTCCGTCAACAACCGCTATTTAGATAATCACTAAAACACACGCAAAAACAGTTTCCCGTTTACTATCAACTAATTATTCACCAGTGAAGATAACCGTCACGCTCATTACAGTTGAAGGGTTTCGCTAAACGGCGAGGGATTTCGACATAAATACCTATGTACATAGCCGATGACGGTTGGTTCCAAACAATAGTGAGTGGGCGAGTCATAGCTATTTAGCGAATTCCAACACGACGATTGTAATTGAGGATTTCCCAATCGAAAAACCCCATAAGTTAACACTAGTAACATCACCAGACATTGAAACAGGATCTTACGCCTACCGGCTGCGTTTGGAACCTTAACGCCAATAACCGGTCATAAAACTGAACTACATTCAGACTCAAATTCCATTCATGTTTTCGCATTCGTCTCTTCCTCGTGTTTAATTTTTGACCGTGACATTAATCGTTTATTTGACCCTGAGGACAACGCCTATTAATGGCGACGCATCATGCAATCGAGGTTTACTTGCCATACTTATATGTAAACACATGAAGCTGAATGCAATCTGAGTTGTCATTCGTCTATAGAATCTTCGCATTATGACAAAGTATTCGACTTCTGAGAACACCATTATCTTCATTATTTATTCACGCTATTTTAAATTCAGCAATGTTTTTGTTTTGAATATAACCAGAGTGGAGTTTCCTAAAAAGGTAAAAGGAAGCAAAACTCCATTCATTAGGGTCTCTCATGCCATTCTAGATAAATGATGATACATCGTGTCAAATTCACAATTGAACAAAAACGGACACTATAAATTTACTTCGGAGTGGTTGTATCGTAAGAGAACACACGGAAACCTTTGAATAACAGAATGAATACAATAAATAACCAACACTTGTTTTGTAATCCTTTATATGACATAAGAAGAAAATGACTTTGTATAATCTTTGAATTGTTCCAGGACTATGTAAATGTACTCATCACACATACTTGTAATAAGTAAAGGCCTGCACATTCCGTGCTTAGTTAAATAAATACATATTATGAAATGGTAATTACTCAAGTTATTAGTGCAATTACAAGGTATGTGCTCATACTTGTTGCTGATTATTTTATTAATTAATGTGTGGATTACTTCCTGGTTATATTTATTGAAATAGTCATAAACAGTGGTCGCATCACTTGACCGGTTATAACAAAGTAAACACAAGCATAAAAAGCTATTTTTAGTTGAATCTTCCATACGCACCTTTTAGGAGTCACGACACAACTATTTTATGACAGTGTCCTAACCAAAGCGATTGCAGAGCAAAAACATCGCAGTTACGTTCAGTGTTCACTGAAAACTGAAGGTAACTGCAATGTTTTCGCTCTGATTTTTGTTCTGAAAACTTTTCAGAACAAATGAGTCTTAATAATTACGAGAGCAACGATCAGAAACTCGCGCGAACAATGAATTGTTTCAAAACATGTCCGTAAGACAACCCTACCAAACTCTTATTTATTTACTGTAAAATTGTAAATATTAAATCTTGAAACAAATCGGAATCATTTTAAACCGATTTTATTTATTTTCATTTCTTGCTGGTAGTAAGAGTCACTGAACATCAGTTTGAACAATTTTTTTCTTCTGTTGACAAGTTTTTATCGCATTTTTCGCAGTCAATTGGATTTCTCAATAACCGTGCAGCAATAAATTAAACACACAGATTTGTTTGACAAAACTAGACAATCTGAAAAACCAATTAGTAATACGTACGTGACCGTAAAAAAATAAGTTATTGTGATGAGCTGATTTGTGTTCCAATGATCCATGATCTCATTTCATTGTAAAAAGTTTTATTAGTGCAAAAACGTGGTACATGAAACTATTATATTAATTATCCTGCGTACCGGATTTACTTTTTGTGTTTAAGCGGAACCTACGGTAATCACGAATTGCAAATAGTCAGTTTTTGTGCTAATATCGGCTAATAGGACCATTAGACGTTAATGGGTTGCTCTGGCCCAGATATTTAAGTGGAACAATACCATGAAAACATAAATTATGTTATGAGAATGCCTAAAATACGAGTAGTGCAAATAAACGCTACATTTAGAGTGAAAAAATTCTATGAGTAGGTATTTCGCTTTTATGAGCCGTTGGATAAGCTACATATGTGCGGATAAAACAGGATCTTATCTACAAACACGATCTAACTTATCTTTAGATATATCAAATATTATGTACCCGTTATTCAAGCGGCACTTGAGACAGTGATATTAATGAGTGGTTTCATTTTATTCGCATCTATTCAGTTGCAGATGTATGGAAAATAAAAAGCAGTTTCAAAAGAATTGAACCAGTCACGGTTGAACAAGTACACGATTATTTTAACCACTGGTCACGGAGCATTTCTTAAACGTGAAGTTTTAAAAGGTCAGAAATAAGAATCCAGTCCTTCTTCAAATAATCACTTTATTCTACCACACTTGTACAATGCACGTCTTGTCTGCACGATGCTTCAAACTCGAATCCCTGTGTTCGCATTGTCAACGCTTGTAGGTGAATGTCGGAACGAATGGCGAAGTGAACGGTAGGGTCGAATGACAAACAAATCAATACACCACCCGTATGACATGCGAACACATACATTTAATTACAATAAAATTAGTTATGGATAATATTCAGATAAATATTTTATAAGCTAACACAATATAGGTAGACATAGGTAATATCTATGTAAGTATTTTAATAAAAGCTAACAGTCGGCCTTTCCTGACGTTTACACGTCCCGTGGAAAGATTATGCAAGGTAAAGAAAATAAACCTAACAATTATTCAAAAAACGAAACACAACAACTCATGACACAATTATGGCTACATAGTGACATATTGATCTCTTTCTATTACATCACACTAATTACTTTACTTTTACTTTACGATAATTTTAACACAATAACAAGCATAACTCAGATATAATTACATTCAGCAGCATTGAAGGAGCTGCGGTGGCCTCTACATATCCACAACACACTAGCGACAATATCACAACTACGAGTACAATCATAACATTGGTGGAACTATCGTAGCCTCTTATCAGCATTATTCAAAATAATTCACACTCGCGGTGACATTGAAGGAGTTGCGGTGGCCTCTACATATCCACAACAACTCAAGCATGCTGTGGCCCCTTCATGTCCACAACACACTAGCGACAATATCACAACTACGAGTATAATCACACTCGCGGCGACATTGAAGGAGTTGCGGTGGCCTCTACATATCCACAACAACTCAAGCATGCTGTGGCCCCTTCATGTCCACAACACACTAGCGACAATATCACAACTACGAGTACAATCATAACATTGGTGGAACTATCGTAGCCTCTACATATCAGCATTATTCAAAATAATTCACACTCGCGGTGGCATTGAAGGAGTTGCGGTGGCCTCTACATATCCACAACAACTCAAGCATGCTGTGGCCCCTTCATGTCCACAACACACTAGCGACAATGCCACAACTACGAGTACAATCACACTCGCAGTGACATTGAAGGAGTTGCGGTGGCCTCTACATATCCACAACAACTCAAGCATGCTGTGGCCCCTTCATGTCCACAACACACTAGCGACAATATCACTACTCAACTACGAGTACAACAATAACATTGGTGGAACTACCGTAGCTTCTACATATCTACGGCAATTCCGGCATGCCGTGGCCCCTGCATGTCCACAACACGCCAACTTGACAAGTTATTATGGCCTCTTATATCATTATATCCATAATAACCACATATCTGACACTGTAGCCTCTGCATGTCTATAGTGGGCTCTAATAATGTTTGTGTAAAAATAAATTCATCATAATAATAATTGTATAATATAAAACAACAGGGACAAGGAACTAATAATAATAAATAAATAATGTACAAAACTGTATAATATTAATAACAAAACAAAGTTTTACTCAATTATTCAAATTAAATTGTACATGATTGTAACATGGACAAAATTCTGCTCTTAATACTTTTACCTGTTTTATCTTAATTATTTACACCAATAACCATCCAATCAAAAGTAATGCCAATCATTCATCAGTAACATTTCCAGACTACGTATCACTGTCACTAACAGTATTTCCTTTAAAAACCAACCACGGATGAATTTTATCCACGGGAAAAACTCCAGTGAAGTTTCTATTACCCTTGCGTGACAATGGGGTATCTTCTATTTTATATCGGTCATTGTCAAAGACTTCTACAATACGGTAAGGACCACGAAGCTTTGGAATTGATTTCCTACTTTTCCCCGTCGAAGGAATTTCTCGCTCTACCCTGACTAAATCACTTACTACGCTTACGCATACGCATGGCTTAAGTATGGAATTATTCTTTGGGGAAATAGTGTTGATATAAATGAGTTGTTTATCTTGCAGAAAAAATGTGTAAGGATATTAGTTCATATTGAAAATGATGAAAGTTGTAGACCACATTTTAAGAAACTGGACATTCTTTGACATCCATTTATATTCTAGAAATTTGTAAATTTGTGAGACAGTATCCAAACTTTTTTATTAAAATCTCTGACCAGCCTCGTCGATACGCACCACGTTCACGATTCGTAAACACGCTCGTACTACCCCAATCAAAACTAAAATTACACAGTACTAGCCCTTATGTGACATCAATAAAAATATATAACAAGATTCCTTATGTCATCAGAATGGAAGAGAATAACAAAATATTTATAAAGCGAGTCAGAAACTTATTAATTAAAAATTGCTATTATTCATTGAATGATTACTTTAACGATGATTTCAAACTGGATTGACCTTTTCTACCTTTTACTTATTTATTGAATTTTGCTTTTTGTATTATTGACATTTTGTATTTAATTCATATTATCTTTTAACATGATTGTATTCTGATTATTATTTTAATGGCATGATGTATTTGACTTTAATTTAATTTTGACTTTAATTTTATTGACATTTTATTTTTGATTATTAGTACTTGTCATGACTGTATTTTGATTATTATTTTAGTGACATGAGGCATTTTGACTTTAATTTATTATATTGACATTTTGTTTTTGATTGTTATCTGTTGACATGATGGTATTTCGATTATTTTTGTAATGGCCTGATTAATTTCCGATTCTAATTTTATTTATTCGATTTTATTCTATTTTTTTTTATTTTTTATTTTATCCTTTGGCATTATTCACTTATTTGAACTTACAATTTTTTTGATTAATGACGATTTTTTTTCAATGCTACTTACTGTAAAATACTATAAATTGTTGTGCCCGACAGGGTCCATGTGAACTGTATTCTAACTATAAGATCTTGTAAAACACATGTGATATGCAATAAATAATTGAATTGAATTGAATAAATCCCCAATTTTGAATGTAACTCTCTTTCTAGATTTATCAAAACGTTTATTCTGTTCTACTTGATTCTTTTCTATGTGTTGTGATATTTCCTCTCTAATATTTTCTACGTTGTTCCCTATGTCTTCTGTATCGTCTATAATATTAAGGATTAGTAGGGAGTTAGTCGTACCAACCAAGTTAATGCCAAATAATGCCTGTGCTGGTGTCTTTCCGATTCCCTTATTAAGGGTATTATTTAAACCCCATTGTATTTCACAAATACATTCATCCCATTTATGTTCGGGTTTACTTAGGTTTGTTGCAGTTAGGACAGCTAAGACAGTGCGGCTGTAGCGTTCCACTTGCCCATTGGCACGTGGTGTCGCTACCGCGTTCATAACGTGTTTAATGCCTAGCGTACGCGTTTTGAGAACTATGACATGGCTTTGTTCCGTAAAGTAATAAAACCTTTAAATAATAAAAATATCGCCGTACATAAACACACAGCGCCATCTAGTGCCACACTAAGCAAGGCTTGTGTCGTGGACTCCAGATAGTTAACATACTACATATATTACTTTTCTGTTTGTAAATACATACTTAATATACATGTAAACATCCATGACTCGGAAACAATTTTCCATGCTCATCACACAAATATTTGCTCTTACCGGGATTCTCGGAGCATAGTAATTTGACTACCGAAGTCAATAAAATAATTTATAGTCTGACCGTTAACTATCGCGACCTTAAAATATTCCGCATCATAATCCTACTCCTTTGAAATGTTTTAAACAGTATTATTAATTTCATGCTCACGTTTATTGGGACAATCGCCAATCAAATGGCCTACTTTATGACAGTGATCGCATCTTTTAATCGGATGTTTACATTTGTAAAAAGAGTGCCCTTCCTCTCCACAATTATAACATTTTGATGATCTAGTATTCGCAGATGCGGATGCATTGTCTTTAGAGGTTTTAAAACCCTTGCTGTCGGACACGCTCGGCTGCACAGTCACGTTTTGCTTGTCATTCTTTTTAGTTAATTTAACATTGCGAAGGAAAACTAATAATTTATCAGGTTCGCTAAATTGCACGGCCTCAGCACTGGTTCTGACCGATCTATCTTCAATACCGAATAATATACAATCGATAGCGTTTTTACCTGAAATGTTACATCTATTAAGAAGAACTATCTTTTCGTAATAATAATCTTCTAAACTATCACCAAAACGTGCCCTACAGACGAGCATCTCCGACAGCAACTGACCATAGTTATCGTCACTGGGAAAAGCCGACTTCAATTTCTGTTGCCACTCCGTCCATGTATATAACAAAGTGGGTAGACCCTGGTACCATTTCTGGGCCAACCCTACTAACTTAGGCAAAGCATAATGAACTATCTGTCGTTCTGTCCAATTATAAATCTTTGCACATTCATTTACTTTTGTAATCCAAACTTCTATACTTTGATTTCGCTTTGTTGGATCGAATTCAGGCACAACGTTCAAAACAGGGTAACGTTCTGCATTGCCGTCTGTACGCAAAGACTTAACAAGTTCTTGGAACACACTAACAAAATTTTGAGAGTCAAAAACCGTGGATTGCTTACTTGTCAACGGTGATGATGCGCTGTTGCTGGTCCCAGCACTCAGTCGTGCTGCTGATTCCTCCGGCGGCGCCGGCGTATCTGGCGTCTGGGTACGGCGCTGCCTCGACTTCTCCATACGCCGAGAACGCTTTCGTCGTGGACGCCTATGCCGTGATCTGCGACTGCGCTCCGAGGATAATTCTGACTCACTGCTGGAGTCCTCAGAACGTCGTACCCGCTTTCGAGACCGTTGCTTTGGCATATTACTTGCGTAGCTTTAAATATGGGCGTTGAGTATTCCACCAAAACCGTTATAGTTCCGGTGTGATCCCACTTCTGACCTTTTAAAAGGTCAGAAATAAGAATCCAGTCCTTCTTCAAATAATCACTTTATTCTACCACACTTGTACAATGCACGTCTTGTCTGCACGATGCTTCAAACTCGAATCCCTGTGTTCGCATTGTCAACGCTTGTAGGTGAATGTCGGAACGAATGGCGAAGTGAACGGTAGGGTCGAATGACAAACAAATCAATACACCACCCGTATGACATGCGAACACATACATTTAATTACAATAAAATTAGTTATGGATAATATTCAGATAAATATTTTATAAGCTAACACAATATAGGTAGACATAGGTAATATCTATGTAAGTATTTTAATAAAAGCTAACAGAAGATACCTCGAAAATTATTATGTAAAGGCACTACAGCAGAACCTGAAATCAAGTACCTATAGTCAGTAACATAGCCTGTAATCCCTGAAGAAATAGGCAAAGGTGTACCTAAATAGTATACCCATATTTCACAAGTTATGTTTAAGTTCAATAGGCTCGCTATTACCATCAACAGCTTACAAGTCCAGACTCCATTGAGAAAATCTTGATAGAAGAACCCAAAAACACTACCCTGGGATTCCAGCCCAGGACCTCATACTCGGCAGAAGTGCCTAACTAGGTAACTAAATTGTATTGTATTGTAATAACGGGCTGGTGTCCGCAACTCTACGTCAAGTGCGTATTTTGCGTATGGGCTATAATCCACCACATTGCACGGGCCCAGTGCTGGTTGGTAGATGTCACATGTCTTCGAATTTTTGGTTCAAAGACTTGCCGGTTTCCTCACGATGTTTTCTTTCACAGTTTTTGAGAGCAGTGGTGATGAAACAAATAACACAAAGTTATACGCCTGTCTGGATTCGAACTATTCGTAAGTCGGGGCCGCCACCACTGGGCCACCGCAAATTAACGAGTACAATGTGTTAGGTATTTAAATTTTTATGTTTTTATGCTGAAATATGTGAAACCTAAATTCATAAGAGCTTCATGTACAGTCACGACCGATAATATGTAAACACTTAAGAATTTTTTAAAGTGTGTTTCCCTATTGATTAAATTTTCATGTTATTACGTACATAGTATTCTGGAACTCATATTTTTATGAAAAAGATCATATCTCCTAGTTACAATCGTTATTTTTCTCGCGGAAATAGCTATAATATTAAGGAAAGTGTATACATATTGGTGCTCGTGACTGTACTACACCCTATTTCATGCAAATAAAGAATCTTGAATCTTTGAACCATTAGACCAACGAGGCAATAAAACTTAATGGCAGCAATTTATTATTCCCTTCTTTAGCATTAATTCTTCCAATAAATATACATGTGTAAATGCATGTGTGTACACTATGTACTAACTAACCCAATTATAACAGCTGTCAGCGGTTGACACCAGCTAAACTAGTCCGTTACTAACGAATTATTATGTCCCACATGATTACGCATAAAATCCTTATTTCATGTGCATATTTTATGTTGCGAAATTAACATTTCTAAGAACAAAAACAACTGGTTTAACCTGGCTTTAGTTGAATGGGTTGGGTTGATAATAACTGTGTAATACGGCTTGGTTAGAACTCAAATACCTCGTTAAATTCAGTTTTTGCACACTAAGTTGTACTTTGTTTTCGCCGAATTCTAAAAATTGTAACTCAGAACTGAAGAAACGGCTACTAACACATACATAACATCGCACCTGCAATCCCTGAAGGATTAGGCACAGATGTATCTTATAGAACACCCACATTAAGAAAGTAGTAGTTGTTAGATACACACCCACTTTACACTGTAATATGTTGTGCTTTCGAAACCTCAAGTTTTATGATAACCATCGATTTTGTTCGACGATGCCAATAAAATCAAATACTTGTTTCCATCACTCGATATTGATCGATCACTGTCATCATGGAACCGGTCTGCAAAAGAAACGGCATACCTATGCCCTGTTTACACTTACCTATACTCTCTAAAGCTTTCAACATGACAGTGCTGACGACATTGTTAGATTGTGATTGTGATGTTCCCGATGCATGTTACGAAACTAGAGCGCCCACGAGTACCTACTCAACGACAAATAGAGATCTCAGATGTTCATGTCACACCCACTGTCTATAAAAGACTGCCAATGACAGCCTCGTTTGATTTTTTATTTATCTTAATTGTCTACGTTTAGTTTTGTGTGTAGCCTTTCGCTGTCCTGATCGTTGGCCGATAACAATAATTTATATGCACGAATTAGAATGCAATCAACTATGAATATGTTTTATGATAACGTGCACACGTGTGGTATACAGCATTTGACTTTGCAAATATAATGCTTTATGAAACCTTATTGTGTCTTGTGTTTCACGTTGTATACTGCGATCAATCTCAATTTATCATTCACTTGTCTCTTGCTTAAAACCGTGTCATACACCTGCATCGGGTTTCTGTATTGATTACCTAATCAAAGGTGGCGCCGACAATACAAAAATAAATGAAAATAACAATGCGACAATAACAAATACTACATAGATATATTTTTTATTTATTTATTTAATTACGGTTTGCCAACAGTTGTTACAGATGGAATACAGCTAGGAACATAAAACTAATTGTGTCTTAAATCTAACTGCACAACCAATTATAGGCAAACACGAAATTGGCAACATTGTTTAGTGTTTATACCGATGCGAGTGTCGTTAACCTTTCGGTGGCTAGTCTATTAATCTACATCATGTTGAAAATGCTGAAAATGAAAAATAATGTCCTGTGACTAAAGTACTGGATATATTCGAATGTTTTTTGCAAAAAGACTGGGAACAACATGATGTATAAGCAGCTTATTTTTAATATCGTAGTGTCGGCGCCACTCTGTATATCTGTATACTTCATAATCTTCAAAGACAGTAAATAAAACTTTTGCTAGATTAAAGTTGCAGCATGACTCTTTGACATCGACTGCTCTTATGCTTAGCAAATGATAACCAACAACTATCATTATGATGTACTTATTTATCTTAGTTACTAAGATGAAGGCAAATTTAATTTGAACCTTTTTGCCTCTCGTTGCAACATGCAGTCCTTAACTTATAATCAACTTCAAATACAAAATATACATACAGTGAGTCATTAATACAAGTGTCAGCACCAAACATTTCCAATTTGTGTTAACAGTACAAATTATGATAATAATTAGACCCCTAATATATCAAGCTACTGAAGGTACTTGCAAAAGCGCTAATCGCCACAGGTGGTAAACAAATAAAAGTAGGCAACTTATTTTTCTTATACTGTAATCCAATCATGCACTATAATGGGTCCACATTATTATTAACTGTGATGAATTATTAGCTCATACTAAACTATGTCATGTCACAATTCTAATAAGCAATATCATAGTTATTCTATTGACATTTTAAAACAATTTTTCAATCGATTATTGCGACCATAATTACTTATGAAACATACATGTGGTAAAAAATGCGCACACGCAGGTGTCCCGGCAACAAGCGGTCTGCACCTACTTACATCCTTTTATATAAGCAATCATTAAATAGCTATATTTTTATTTATTTATAGTAAATAAGAAAACCTTAGAAGTTCCAAAATGCAAAATGTAACGTCTACTGCCGTTCGATCGGAAACTCAGACTCAGTGACCATGTTAATGTTTTTATCAAGCTCATGTTGTAAACACGGTGAAAATTCAGGATCTCAAGTAATAGGGCTTAGTTAACTGAAACCGTCGATTAAATACACTTGAATAATTTGTTAAAAATGAACCAGCCAGACCTAGCGTACTTTCACTTGAAGAAATATCCCGTTATATCAAAGGTTGTTCCTTTTTGTCTTTCTTCAAGGTGTACAGTGATTTAAGTATTTTAGCATCAGTAAGATCTCATAATCAGTTATAAATGTTTTGAATTTGAATATTTGATCAACTATAAATGAATACGAATCTTTTATGTGTTTCATTAAAAATGTAACGTCGCTTTGAGTGGTTTACTCATTAGTTTTCCGAGTGTCTCGTAGGTGTGATGTCGGCATGTCCTCGCAACAACTCTAGATTTAATAAGAAATCTCCTTGGCAGTATGCAGTAATTTATTGTGTCAACCTGCGGTAATTTATGAAATCCTTTCAATTTTATTGAGCATTTTTAGAGCATCGCAGTTGGTAGTCAATTTAATTATGAGCTTTAAGTCGTTAGTTCTAGCCTGTTCCTATTTGGAGTCGTAATAAAAAGTTTTATCTCTTATGCATTAATGTCTGCAGACTAATGAAATAAGCAATAAGAATAAAGCCGACACTGATTTATCATATTATGAAAATGATAAATTGAAACAACGTGAAAAAAATTACGCCGTGGTTTTAAATGTAATTTGTTTCATGATTCATTTCATCACTGAAATATTATTACTAAAATATTTAAATTTTAACCAATTCAAGAGGGATAGGGATAACCATTCAAATCAAATCAAATTGCCAATCAAAAAATGTATTAAATAATTTTATAAACAGAAGGTACATCAAAGGGTTATTATGGCACGATTTATGTATAACTTTGAGGGCCACATCTCTTTAATAGTGATATATTGACTATAAATAAGGGCAATTAGATTGATAATTACAAAATCGTCTACAATCAAGTCAATTAAGTCTTTAAATAAATTCTAACAGGAGCGTATTTATTGTCAGAATAAGCTGGTAGACTTTTAGAAGTTTTACGATCTATTTATGATAGACCTTTCAATTTATTGCCTACCTAATTTTACATGAGAGTGTTCGAGACATTTTTATACCACTAGCGGAATTGGTTAGGTACAATTGACGCGGATTGTCAAGTATTTTCTTATAATATGTAAACAGCACACTTTTTGGCAATTGCTTTTAACAATATTAACGTACCTAATGAAATCGGTCATGTGAAACCTACCTTAGGCGGCCTTTAAAGCACGATTGTTGTAAAATCCAAATAATGCAAAAACAATTAGCAACATTTAAGCTTAATAAATGCGTAACGAGGAGCTCATTGCGATGCATCTCGGTTAGCGGACAGAGCAAGGTCTCGATAGGAACGCTCGAGCACGCATCTAGCACGTCCGACCGCCGTATGACCCGCAAAACATACCGACTTTGCGCCAGCACCTGACTCAATGCTTGTTCATTAACTATGCTCGCTAATAAACATTCTACACCATTCATTGTATTAGAACTTAACCACACAGGTCGATATTAAGTAGGTTGTAATTAAGAGATTGAACTGGCAAGTTTCTAATGACGTGCAATAAAAAACATTGTTATTTGGGACTTTATGGGAATAATGTACTTAAATAGTAAAGAGCAAATTCAAATATATTGTTTTGTTCATAAGATGTTGTATTAGCAATGAAATTAGAAAGCTAACTAATATGTCTGTCTTTTTCAGAGGTGTACTATGAGAAGCAGCGATACGATGGCTGGTTCAATAACAGAGCTTACCCAGACTGGGGATCGGTTGGTGAGTACCACAAAACTTAGATAACTGCATCATCTCAGTCCATCACCTTTAAGTACACTTAAGTACACCGCAATTCAAAGAACTCAACTGTTTTAAATGGCCGTGAGCATAGAGCTTAAGATTACGAGATAATTAGAACATGACTAATGTATTCGACGTCGATTTATTGTGTATGATGATGAATGATCATATGATAGACGATTCACAATGTTGCTAATGCTATCTCCAAAGCATAATACCGAAATTAACTTCATAATTATCACTGTTATAATGAACAATTGCTGTCTCAATAAAACCTAATAAGTCACTCACAACAGGCTTATTGGCTTACAAAACAGTAATCAAATTGAAGTTAAATATCAAACAATGCCATAATCAAACATGCAAGTATACATAGACACCCGAGTAGTGTTGTAATACACTATCGAGTAATCCACACGGTCAAATTCAACCTCTTTGTCAGCTGTCATTGTTTGGAATGACGTTAATCAAGTACGATTTGCTTATGCTGTTTGATTTATCGAATTGTCCTTGCTCTAATCTTGGTACCAGCTAATTTGTCGTTAAAAGTAGGCCCACCTTAATACTTTTTTTTATATTTGGTATAGTATGTTCAGTTCGTTAGAGGTCTTAGAAGCCTTAAACAAAGTGACATTCTAACAGCAAATAACAATGGCGGAAATTTAAAAAAAATGGACTTACAGAAGCATCATTCTGATAGTCATTGTAGAAATATGAATCGCTTTAAAAGCAGTTGCTCACTTTTTTAGTTTTCAGATACTAAATAACTATAATCACTTCATTTAAAAACTCTTCATCGTAAAGACGGTGAGATAAAATTGGACACTGCTCCCAAAAAGGACGTTTTGCTATTGATAGTAACAACAGCATTAATGCTTAAGCTAAAATCTAGTAATCAGAATCTACATTTTGGTCGTTTTATCTGCAAATAACAAGTATTCAGAAAGGAACTGATTTATCAGAATGAAATTAAGAAGCTTTTAATGCATTAACTGATCAGATAACTGAAACACTTATCTTTTGGGCTCTCGCTTAATATTTATAATACTGTTAATTTATGTCCTTTGTGCACATTTAGCACTTAAGTGTAGTTATTATTACATATTATGATCTTGGTCCAAGTTTCTCTGGACTTAAAACAGGTATTAAACACATTTTATTACTTGAAGCTTTTTATTCAGAGTGACCATAAAGCTGAATGAGTAAGGAATGTTCTTATACGGATAATGCTGGAATAAAAACTTATCATTCCATATGAATATCTCATTCTCTGCAGATTGTCATTAAATTTTATATTGCATACAGTCTTAATTGCATCCGCATTAAATCCCTGTGATTCAATACCATCAGGTAGATGATGGTCCTAGTTCAAATATGATTGGTTTACATTCGAACGACAGGCAAGGATGCATCATTCAAGGACAATTACGCGCTTCGATGCTCTTATTAATAAACGTGGAGTAATGTTTCAACCAGACCTAAGTAGCCTATTTATACATTGGTCGAGGATTAAGTTTGGATATACTTTACTCCACATTTCTTAATAAAAGGGTGAGATATCAGATTTATTGTTGACTCTTGTAGCTTTTGTGGATGTCTCTAGTTAGAGACATCCACAAAAGCTACAAAGAGATAGAGAGATAGAGTTAGATTGAGAATAGTTATTCTCAATCTAATTTTTCTTTTTCTTTTGATCCAGAATCCTTTTTTTTCATCATTTGCTCAGAATAGTTACAGCACTGATGACAATATTTGTGTCACCAGTGTCACTTGTTTAATTTAGTTTTTAATTAAATATTCTTTTTTATATTTACTTACCTTTGTACAGATGCTTTTTATTACCTATTATTTGTGAATGAGTGAACTTTTGTTAAATATTTATCTTGTTTTACATTTTTTGCGACCTATTGTCGGGCCTACGCTGTCCTCCCATACTTAAGTACTAATGCTGTAACAGAATGTCATTGGAACACCAAATGATTTGAAAAGCGTAACCATGGAGTGTCTAGCCGGTTCTACTCCATGGAATCGACCAACGCGAACCGTGCACCTTTTCGTCGTTTTATAAGTGCCCATCTAGGCCTATGTGAAATAAAACATTTTGATTTTGATTTTTTGCATAATAATCGTCTATTCTTTACCCTATTTGTAGCACCTTTAGTTAGTTATAACGAAACGATTATTACGTAAGAAAATTGACCAATTTATTTATAAGTCAGATGACAGTTTATCAGATGACAGTAGCTGTTTTGTGGTCCCTGAACCACTTTCGATATGATCATATTTGTAAGACAATTTATGGAAACTTGTCTTCAATGTGAGTGGGAACTACTTTATATTTTTTGTATGTCAATAATGGAACAGAATTAATACGTAAATGGTAAGCGCCATTATTGTTGAGTATGACTTCAATATTTATGAACTGCCTTTTGGAATAAGTATGAATAAGGTATTTTTAAACATATTTATCCATTTATCAAAGGTGTCAGTAACAAATGAATAAGTTATAGACCATAAATTACTCATTTTGAAGTTTTTGCTCATTTCCTGACTTGTATTTTTGCTCAAAAATATTTTACATCCATAAAGTGTTGTTGTAATTATAATAATCCTTCGTGACAAAAAAATACATGGTTTTCTGTATAAAATTACAAAATGCATCGAATGATTACCAACCTGGTTCTTATTTAAACATGAGTCACCATCGCAGATTGAGTTATGGCATATCTTAAAAGTACAAAATACTATAACAACCTAAAATGTCTATAAAATTTTAATATTCGAATATCCAAAGCACAATCCGATTCATTAAAGTTCCCATATAGAGGCAAGCATGACATTCGTCCGGCGGTACGCGAGACGAATGCCTTATTAATTAAACGTAAAATAAAAATATAATTTATTAACATATTTTTTTAAAACTACCGATAAAACTCTGGGTGGTATTTAGCTAATTAGTTTGTAGAAAACATTATATTATTAATTTTAGAATGACATAAAACATATTGTTTTATAAACTAAGGTTATTTGCTCAGGTGTTATGGATTTGCTCAGCGAAGCAATGAAACAGATTACATTCATCCATCAAATAACTTGTCTGTATAATAATACCAATTATATCTAGCCACTAGCCACTATCTTTCATGTCCATGCTCATACATAATCAATTCAATGTAAGAATCAATACGTCTCTGAGCTTAGCGAACAGATAGTATCTTTCAATTTATTTTACATTGAATAGAGATTTTGTAAGATTTATTATAACAGTATATTTATTGACTATACAATTCAAGTTTATGTTAATTGTACATTCAATTTAATTGCTATTAGTAAATGTTATGAAGTAAATAAAAAAAGAAAACCAAAATGTTGATGAAATTCCGAAGCTCTCTAGTAAAAGATTTCAACGCGCGGCTAATTATTGTGAACTGAATAATTTGTTGGCAATAGATAAAAGGTTCGATTAAACTAGTACCTACGCACAACACACCGGACACCGGAATCTGACAAATAATGTACTAAAGTGTCCTCCATTAGTCTTTTGATTTGATTTAAAGCAAGACTCAAGATTACCTCATCAATTCCAATATTTATTGAACCATTTTATCGATTCATCTGAAATCGTGACTGGTGCTGAGATTGATACGTTGCTTTATTATTTGCTCTTCTAAAACTTTCAGTTCTTCAAATGGTGATGAAATCATAAAACACTTGGATATTCAAGATTTTATTTTACAGCTTTAAACTCTGTTTTATGAATTTGAGTTTGGTACGTATTTAGCAAACATAATCACATTGTTGGATACGTACCTAACTCAATCACCAGCCACACACATGAAATAAATGTATGCAGTTTTAAAAATGTTAAGATTTGTGGTTGACCTACTGAAACTGTAAAAGAGGTCGCGTAAAGTCACGATGCCCATTGCTCAGTAGCTGCCGCGGTGACCTCTTGCGCAACGCGGTCAACTCGTGAATCTACTAACACGCTCCATAGAGGCCTTATTAATTTGTCATCCAGTGTTGCGAAATTGATGCGTTGTGACCAAGACACATTATAAACATTTTGAGCGAGATGTATTTATAGAAGAGCAAATTATTGGGTAGACCGCGTAATATAAGTGATCGTAACGCAAAAACGCGGTATTCGTAGTCAGTTGTCACTCATTTGTCGGTGTGTGCCGAACAAAATGAACGTCACTGTCGCTAATCGGTAATATCACACGGGGTTATATTTACCCAAACACTACACCGCGAGGTATCTGGTGCCAGGAACCAGCTGAAACGTGTGAAAAGGCACGTAGGTACCGATCAAGTCGTTCTTTTAGATTTTGAAGAGTCACTGATTTGTTGACTCACAGATAAAATTAACCAAACTTTCCGCTTAAAAAAAAATGATATGCTTTAAGTGACGTCAAAAATTGTTTGTACAGTGCATAATTAAAACAGCACAACCCTGGTGATGGGAGTAGGTAATTCAACTATCAAGGCTTGATTGATTTGTCATCCAAAGTTTCGTAACTGTGATCTTTATCGATAGGACAAGACACACTGACAAACTCACTTGTCTATCTACATCAGTCATCGATTGTCCGACTTATTGCCTTTCAATTCAATTAAATTAATTAACCGTCTCGAGATAATAAATTAAATTAGATCGTTAATCTATCAGTCTGTTTCTATGTCTATCTGGATTCGTTTATTCATTTGTTATATCTATCTAGATTTACCCCTCGGGGTACAGATATTGCACAGATATTACACATAGTAATTGTACAGCCAACTGTACAATTACTATGAATTTGAATATTATATAGTACAAGTATGAGTTTAAAATATAACCTGTTAAGCTGCTGTAAAAAATGAGACCATTCTTGTCAGATTGTCAGTGATTAAATATAACAGTTGAGTATTTAGTTCACACGCTTTCTTGCGATAACTTATTTTATGTGACTAAATATTATTAAAATTTAAACAGCAACACATACATACGACAAGAAATGAAAAATCATTGTTCCAAAGTTATTCAATAGAATTTGAACGTTATTTAAATTATATAGCAAACACAGCGGAGCTTCAAATAATTTCATCTCAATTAAACATTTAGTAAAAACTATTATCTAAGATAATTATAGGATTTTGGAGTCATAATAAAATAGCCCTCTCAATGTCCATTATTATCGTTTCGTGAGCAATTTATATTATCGTCTATCGATTATCGAGCGATAATGACTATGATGAGCAGAGTTTACAAAGGCTCGGTGTAATTTGTGCGCCAGTCGAAATCTCCTCGTCCCTAATTCGTGGCTCATGCAGATAGACGTGAAGTTGCGCCACCTAGCGTCACGCGCATTCAAACCCTCGTGTGATTGGTTTCTGATAATAGTATTGTTATTGTTTTCAGCGATTATCTTTTGTTTGTATTGTAGTTAATAAATAAATTAAAAACCTACCGTGTTACGCATTCGAAACACAATTTAAAATAATATAATAAAACTTATGCTGTCAAGAATGCTGGCCTTTTTCACTTTACAAAATATATCTTTAACGCCATTTTACCTATACCTATTTTACTTATGTCGAATCTTAAAGTTTTATCGCAAAATAATGCAACGATGAACGCGATATAAAACAGCTAAAACCACTTTCGAATACAATGTGCAAGTTTACATCCATTATTTAAATTATGACATAAACTTTATGCGTTTTTAATTTTACGGTTATATTTTAATTACCCTATCAAGCCACAGGCTTCTTGATAGCTATTAAATGTGAAGAGATCAACATTAACCATAAATACAAGTGGAAAATAATGATTTCATGAGCATTGTAATAATTCGTTAGCTGATGGTGGTGATTCGTTCGATTTCCTTTCTATATGGATTCAAAATACCAAGTTTAATATACGTTTATCAGACGTCGATCACGCACTTATATCAACGAATTTCTTCTGGATTCGTACGGCTTCAAGTTCATTTCGCTGGACAGCCTTTCATGGGAGTCACAAACAACATCAAAATAAAGAATTTTGGAAGACTGTTGTGTAGACTAAAATCATCGTGTTTCCTACTTAGCTAAATGTAATTACTATATACTAGACCAACCGTTCTTTGTGAGACCCAATGCAACTTTCTAAGTTTCTATTTGTTATTTATACGGTGTCCAATAAAGACACGGTAGGTACCTATCTAGATCTAGTGTTAATCACACGTGTTATCTACTTGTATCAATATTCGCCTGGCGCACAGATCCGTAATCTAATGCTTACTAATTTATTTACCCACTAATTAATTAAAATTAACATGCGCATAATAATTTTGTTCTAAATAATTTCACGCTTCATCTGATCGTAATGTCGTGTCAATATACGTTAACACATAATAAAATTCACATTGACATTCTGTAAATACTAAACTGATGCTAAACCACTAACTTTGTTTTAAATGACGCAACGTGAAAGTTAGAAAAGATATTGATTAGCTCATCCACCAAGTCTCGAATCAATCTTTCAAAAATATTCATGAACATTTGCGATTATTTACATGTTTTCTTGTACATATCTTAATTATTTGCAAGTTGGACTGTATGCTTCAGTTGGCTTATTTTTTTCCACAAATGTATCATCGCTTAGCGTATTTTTCTTAGTCGGTATCAAATGTTTCAATCGATACATTCATCCTACGAAACAAAAACACCAGACTTAAATATTATTAAATACAGTTCAGATCATGACTGAATATATAATTTATTTTAAAATATGTGAGAGACTTTAACTCATGTGTTAATTGCTACTACCAAGTAGCTCTTGTAAAGGCAAATCAGAAAGACAGCACATGCTGATAAATCGTGGCAACACGATAAAAGCGTCGTTTTCAATGACCCGCCAAAACAAGATACAATTGATTTTGGGAAATTTTTGACTTAATTGTTACCATTCATTTAAATATCACGTGACTATAAATTAATTTGAAGTAACAAAAAGCTTTGTGACTTGTAATAATGATAGATACCGTACAGTTTGGTTCTACTTAGATGGTTTTGCCAATCGATATCTATGTATGATAACTCAATACGTAACTTTACTGAATAAGAAAGAAAAAATAGAGAGCTATCTCGGATAGCTGACAGGGGCGCTAGAAAAGTATAAAAGTTTTTCATGATTTAATTATTTTATATTATTCTTCAGCAGATAAGTCCCCGTTATTATAAACTTTCATTTGGGCATAAATATGGCACATTAAGCATTAGAAAGAGACTATCACACAGATAAGATCAACAGGTGCGAAGACACTGTATGAACCCATTTTTTTTAATAGCTTCTCGCAGGTCAACCTATTAGGAGATTGTCGTCGTCTGTGGGCCTTGAGTATAAAGCCTCCAGCCAGGGTAAAAAACTGACAAAATGAGCGATTACACGCGTCACCTATGGGGTACAAACTTCGGCTCAGGGCGTCGCTGGGGGAGGACAAGGGGTCACGCTGGACCTAATTGATATCATTATTTAGGAGCTGATTTAAAACTACAGGCTTAGCTTCACGGGCTACCTCGAGCAAGGGTCGGGGGAGCTATACACAGTATTTGCGCCATATCTGGGTACTAACGGTTCTTTTTATTTTATAGCGAATGTGTCATGAACTGCATTCAAAACTGTAATGTAGTAGTTCCTCCTTATTTGTCGCAAATAACAGTACGTATTGAGCTGGACCGTAATATGATACAAACGACTATGGAAAGGCAATAAACACTATATTATACTGAATGATTAATGCAAACCATAACCGATTGGAAAATGTGAAAATATATTGACTTTAATATAGAAAGAAACATAGTAGATAGATAGATTTATTTATTTGCCTGAAATATGGTATTATACAGATTTTACAATATTTACAATAGTTCTTCATATTCCGCCAACTATATAAATTCGGCATGCAAATTTTGTGACGATAACAATGATTCTGATTTAACAAAATAATTAAATTACTTACAATGTCAAATCAAGTGTGCTAAATCAAGAATTGTCTAAATTATCAAAATACAAATGTCAAATAAAAATAGTAGTGAATTATGATACGTAATACTTATTATAAATACGTGCTTTTTGGAACTTTAGTAAAAGTGAAATATTTTAACAATAATACATGCTCTTAAAATATGACAAGATGTAGTTAGATTTTCAAATATATAAAAATGCAAATAAGAAAATCACGTTCGTATTCAAATAAGGAAAATGCTACCACACCATGTTAACCATGTAAGTAAGTACTTTTGATGTTCTCTCCTGTCACTTTCCATTGTACTGCTCTAGTGACATTGAACATGTTTGCTCGATTTTTGGCAGCAATCGTCTGACGTTGCGCTTATACATGCTACGAGTAGCTTATAAGTAAATACTTACATTAAAATACTGACGAACATGAAAACAAGGTTTTCTGATTTACGAGCCTAAATACTTTTGGTTGTAGTTCATGCTATTTTTTATGACGACTGTAAAAGTTAGTATTAATAATATTACTTAGATCGGAAATATTGCAAAAGAAAAGTTGATACTCGTAGTAGTTGTCTATTAGAACCAGTGTCACAACCTGGTCGACATTATCTACACGATTTGTATTAATGATATTTTTAAACAAAATAACCAACGAAATATTAGATATACAGATAATACTTGTCCCTTCCAGATTAAATCTTAAAGTCCACCATAATTTAAGAAATAATTGTGATAAAATCGATAAATTGTGTGCAAGAACAATGCAAAGGCCAGATAAGTGCATCTACAGTGAATGTTCACAGGAACAAACTGAGAGGATATTACCCAATACAGAGCATTCTCCGAGAGCTTTGATTTAACGAGAGTGAACGGCTACATTCACTTCTAGTAGCTATGAGTCTGTCCAATTACGAAGTTTATCTGAAACCAACTCGCTGTAACTTTCCAAGTAATGTCCAGTGTCTTTAACATCAATTTTAAGCAATTCAACTAATAACATTCGTGTTTATCCACGAGCAACTGTTCCATATTTATCTTAAACCTAATTACAATTACACACGCAATAAATAACTCATGAGGACAACTCAAACACTACACACTCGACGTTGCCTTTTTCGACAAATACGAGAACTGCTGTTTTTGCACTATCAAAGCTCTTAAAATAAATTAATGTCCACTGAATGTTTAAAAATTATGATATATTGAAAACAACTTTCATTTCGACAGACGTTGTTTTCTAACAAAAATACTGTTATTTAATTCGCGCTAGTGAAATATCTAAATGCTTACTGGCCATAAAAAGATTCAGTTTTAACTTTAACACAAATCTTTTATTGAGATGCTACGCTGATCCCTCTTATTATCGTTTAAATCAAAGCTTACTGATAGGTGGGCGCAACACGCAACATCTTTGTTAATGATTATTATTTTATTACTTACATGAATTAAATACTCTTAATTGCCGTTATTACGAGTAACTACAGTAGTAAAATTAAATTTATACTGCCGGTCTCGCATTACTATTATAATTCTGGTAACATATTCCTTCTTTCTTGATTGTTTATGAGCTTATTTATTGAAGGCCTAGGTCCCTGTCTTTCTGCATCCAGCTTTGAAATACTCTATGTAGTTTAAGGTTCACGGCATTTTTAGTGACCATGCATCTACGGAGCACAAACCCCTTCACTTAATTTATTTTACTGTATTTGACTGACAAATACATGTTGGAGATTATACATAAGAAAGCCTAAAGTTAAATTAATCCATACCATATCGTATTTGCATAAAAGCAAATTACCTAATTGAACTAGACAGTAAACATTGGCAGTGGGTCATCCGAGGCTAAAATTAATTCACGATGAAATTGAAACTTAATTGCCTAAGCCCTTCGCAGAGAAGAATTCCTGCAGTGCATGCACACCAACACTTGTTCCAACGCATTCAAGTCATTTACCACAGCTAGCAATAAAACCTTCTGTTATTCACAGGTAGCCGACTCACGCGCAAGACGCCGGCGTCGTACGCAGATGGGGTCTACATGATGGCAGGGGTCGACAGGCCTGGTGCCAGAACACTTTCCAAGCTCTTCATGAGAGGGCAAGATGGACTGCCTTCGCTAGCCAACAGGACTGCCTTACTGGCGTTCTTTGGTAAGATTTATAAAAATAACTCATGTTTTTCATTTTTTTCGAAGCAAGCATTTACAAATTCATGAAAAACAAAAATGTCTCGGAAACTAGACTGTAATGACATCCTTTAATTTAGGGATTAGAGCTCCGTTAGTAGAATTTGTAATGCGATTCAATCTATGGATAATAAAATGTGATATATGTAGGTAATGTTCTATCCAAAAACAGATCCTTTACGGATCGGATCGCATTTCTTGTGACAGATATGTCACCAGCACAATACATACCATTCCATAATCTGCTTACTCATTTCAGGCCAGGTCGTAACCGGCGAGATCGTGATGGCATCCGAGTCTGGCTGTCCCATCGAGCACCATCGCATACCTGTGGATAAATGCGACCACATGTACGACCCTGAGTGCAATGGAGCCAAATACATGCCATTCCTCAGAGCCGCATATGATCGTAATACTGGGCAGAGTCCTAACAGCCCAAGAGAACAGGTAATATCACTACCAAAACTTTTAGGTGCTTGTGTATAGGTTATAGAAAGTTATGTGGGTGATCGGAGGAGAGCGAATTTTATTAAAACAGGATATCTACAGCCAGGCATATGGCTGTAGATATCTGGGCTGAGATCAATACCTAGCATGATATGGTACAACAACACCTGGCACATACATCTTAGGTAGAGGTACACGTATTATGTATGTGCGCTCATCTAGGTACACCAAGTGACGTCCTGCCTTTTTAGGATATCTGATGATTTGTGTCATGACAGCATTTAAAATATGTAGTTCCAATTATAGCTAGATTAGTTTTTAGTCATTGCCCCACACTGCGAATTAGTACTGCATCTTTATCGCCGTAAAGTACTTAAGTTAGTATTGTCTGTAGAGCAAATTGAGACTTACAATCATTGACAGATTATTACAGTGGTTTGCCCACGTGTAATATTACTAACAGTTAGTTGTATAGTCACAATGCGATGACCACATAAAACCTGTCTAAATGTACCGAAATCATGATGTCAGTGTGTTCTGTTATGCCATTAGTATTCAGCGGTAATCGATAGTATTGATCGCTGCATCATCGGTACGTTAGAGTACGTCCACCTACACATGACGAGTTTCGTTCGAGCTTTCAACTTTATTAAAGTCATCGATCATAATTGTATGTCGAATAAATAATTCAAAGATATTTTAATTTGTAAACTTGTCTATGTGGACTTACTTTTCTATGTAACTTTGAAGTAAGTTATCGCAATAAAAAAATGCCGATTGCTTTTGTACTGTTCTTATAATGAAGAAAATAAGATAATACAACATCGTTGACGCATTTATTTGCATACAAACTACCAAGCTTACTGACTCCAGGCATTGTTTTCAAATCAAACATTTACAGTGTTTGCATTACACATTCTAATTACGAAATTACATATTTTTTGTGCAATATAAACTCGGCCTAACCTCCGGCGGACCGTGCTCATCGAAGGCCGAATTCCAGGCAATAAAACTTAATGGTAGTATAACCCAGATACACCCATCACATGAATGCAACGGCAGCCTACAAATATGTCCCTACGAGCGAACCTTACCTTAAAACTACAAGCCGCAATAGGAATGTTAATTGGCGTTTAATTGCAGCAAGTTTGATCAGCTATTCACAAGTAATCACAAACTTCTAATTCGGTAAAGATCGCATGATACCCCAAAGACATTAGCTTACAAAATAAGT
Source organism: Xestia ashworthii (assembly GCA_950022955.1). NCBI lineage: Eukaryota > Metazoa > Arthropoda > Insecta > Lepidoptera > Noctuidae > Xestia > Xestia ashworthii. The sequence goes on along the minus strand of OX465562.1, from coordinate 9,555,421 downwards.
CAAGCTCCAATCGAGAGCTACTTGAGTTGAACCATAAAATGTATCGATGAATAAATTAGCAGTAACCCCATACCTGGTGCATTATTCACCTGTCAATTCTGTGCACTACACTTTAAATGAATGCAGCGCTCTGGAATTTAAAGTACTTATAAGACCACCATACTATTCAGAGGGACTAGGCATACACAATGGTACATTGATATATCAAAGTACCCGTGGACATCAATACAATAAAATAACTTGGATATATTCCTGTCGAACTGAGCATGTGGTCTCTAATAGAGTATAGTTATTTGACCCAATAACTGGATACAAAATAAAATGTACTTATTATGTACTTATTATTGTGTTACTTGGGCACGCACGACTCAATCACTTCGAAAAATGCAAACATGCTGCACTCGACCCTGAAAATGGCATAAGTGTATGACATTTTATTTGTTGTTGCAGATAAACCAAATAACTTCGTGGATCGACGGCAGCTTCGTGTACAGTACCAGTGAGGCGTGGGTGAATGCAATGAGGTCATTTCAGGTGCCACCCAGCAGCCACGCCTGCCTCTTTACGTACTTTCCTATAACTACATATGATATCATATTATACCCTCTATCTATCTCCATCTATGTCTAAGTACTTATACAACAACTTTCACATACCTATGCTTACTTTCGCTAGAACATGAGATACCTTATAGAACGAAATAATATACATGGTTAGACGATTTTGACTCGTCACAGCTAGTTAACCTAAATTAAATTAGCGCCATGCTTATGATTCTAAAGAAAGAAGATAAAATGATGAAGGACAATATTAGATCTCAAGTGTTTAAATGCTCAGTCAATGCAATCTTGGCACTGAACACGCAAGGGTTATTTGCATATCTTGGCAACAGTACCAAAGACTCTTCGACATATTAGTAAATTGGCTTCAATACACTAGTTAAACATCGCAAAGCTTCTGTCCCACCGTGGTCGAGGAACCGACGTGCAATTTTGTTTACAACAATACGAGTACACTAACGTATGTTTCTAGTTGCCAGCTCTATTCGGGTCCTAAATACTCATTTGCATCAATTGCATCCATTCATTAACTTCAAAATGCCGAACAATTTATCATATTGCACAATATAATTGAAACAAGTATTTGTACGCGATCAGTCATGTTTCTCCCAGGTCTATGTGCCAAAGGTCACATAACTCATGTATGTAATACGTACATAATATTTATTGAACAGATTTTAAGCTACATTGATTAATAAGTGGTCTTAATTAACTATTCATTTATTTATGAAGGATGGACTTATTTTCTCATATTTTTAGACTCCATCTAAAAATATGAGAAAATAAGTCAGAATGGCGAAAACAAAATCTTTTTTTTGTATAACCTAAGTATTTATTCCTTCTCATTTCTTTAACTTTCAAGTACTACTTACTTTCATTTCCCAATTTAAAAGGATTTTAAAACTGCAATTATGAAGAATTAATTGTATAATACCACAAAAAAAAAGTTTTTTTGCGTGTTCGCATACAAGAACGCAAAATCGCACCTGGTTCTGATGTTGCATTCAAAATGTTTACGTTATTCACACACAAAACAATAAGCAACAAAAACATTCAGATACGAGTACAATTAATTGCCCTCCAGCTACATTTCAACTAACTTATACCATTGCATACAGAACGGGAGCCTCGCGAGTGAAGGAGGCATGCCCCTGCGCAACACGAAGCGTGTGCCGCTCTTCAACAACCCCGTGCCGCATTATATGAGGATGCTCAGTCCTGAAAGATTATTCTGTAAGATTTTACTTGTTTTCTTTCAATTGAGGGTTCAGAAAGTGATTTGATTATTTTTTGTAGTGTTACCCCTGGGAACAAGTGTCAAAACTAATCCTTTAAGCCAAGAGGCATATTAAATAAATAAATATCGCTGTATATTACACACAGCGCCATCTAGTGACACACTAAGCAACGAGGCTTGTGTCGTGGACACCAGATAGTTGATATACTACATAAATACTTTTTGTTTGTAAATGGTCCGGTCAGGTTAATGACCCAATATAACATCACGCTCGTAATCCCCAAAGTTTTAGGCAGAGGCGTACAACCACATTTAGAAAAAATAAAAATGGCCTAAAATTGAGTTTTCACTACTCCAAAATTGCACTACAAAACTCAGTTCTCTCCTTCATGGATGCGGAAAGCAGAAATGAGGGGTGTTGGTTGATTTTAAACCATGTCATTACACTTCCCATTATTTCCCAGTATTGGGAGACCCACGTACAAACCAGAACCCAGCGATGGTGACGTTCGGTATCCTACTCCTGCGCTGGCACAACGTGGTGGCCGCTCGGGTGCACCGACAGCATCCTGAGTGGAGCGACGAACAGCTGTTCCAGCGAGCTAGAAGGATTGTTATTGCAAGTTTACAGGTGTGTTAAAAGTAATCTGACTTGAATAGAATATTCTGGATTTTTTTATTAAAGACGTTAAGTTATCAAAAATAAATTCAATCGCTGTTGACGTTGCCTACTGTTATTATTGATATCTTAGTACCAGACCAGAGTAAATAGAGTATTGATTTTTTACTGTGTCCGCTTGCAAGATTACAGTAGTCATTAAAAGTTCTATCATATAATTCTGAACAAACTTTCTGAATTCGTACCTACACTGCTCATAATCAGCCAAGTCTCCCATGTTAATAACAAGCTGAAACCGAACTACTGTTTTAACGTAATCATTTGTTGCTTCCAGAACATAATCCTGAACGAATACGTACCAGCCTTTCTGGGCGTACCATTACCCCCTTACAAAGGGTACCGCGCAGACATAGCTCCCGGCGTCACACACTCCTTCGCTGTGGCCGCCTTCCGCTTCGGGCACACGCTGGTGCCACCCGCCATACTGCTGAGAGATAGGCACTGTAAATACGGACGGGCGCCCGGAGGACATGACGCCATCAGACTGTGTCAGACTTGGTGGGACGGAAATGTGAGTAAGAAATTGATTTACCTAATTAGGCATCTCATATCATAATAGGCATGACGACAGTATCAAAAAATTGCAAATCTATTTAGTCCGTCAGTTAGATTATTGGAAAATAATGGACACGTATTTTTTTTGTTTTGTAAATCAATGAATATTGACAAAGATAAAACGCATCAAAACTCGAGAGTGGGGGTTCGTGACGTCATAACTCGCTAAAAATTATACCTAGGCGTGACGTATTGAGAATTTTAAAAGGAAAAAATAATACGTGTCAAATATTTGTTGATAATCTAACTGACGGACTAATTATTATTTTTTTAACGTCTCCCCGATTCATAATAGGGGATGTTCCTGATATAAATAAAATGATTATGATTAGTCCGCCAGTCCGCCAAATCCAATTTGAAAATTAATTCTCACTAGATCCATCATGGATCCAATGGATCTTCTGAGAATGATCCAGATTATCGAAAAATATTGGATACGTATTTTTTGTTTTATCAAATTAATAAAATTTTACGAAGATAAAATGCATCAAAGATCATGAGTGGAGGCTTGTGACGTCACTTGATGGTAAAAAATGTACCCACATGTGATGTCACACGTGTTTTCGACGCACTGTATCGTCTTCAATTTTTGTTTACGTAAAAAAAGAATTATTTTTTCTTTTTATGTGTCCAATATATTTTGGAAATCTGTCTGACGGACTAATTGGATTTTTTTTTGTTCCATCGCCTATTTTTTTTAGGGAGTGACCAATCAAAATGAACTAAAAGTACAACATTAGCTTTATGCATTGGTCTGAGATACTTAATTTCCATTTGAATCTGGAAAAGCTTCCATAGTACTTGAAAAAGACGGTACTTACAAATAAGCCTCAATACAATTACATATTTAAAATTCTGTGCCATTTCTTCTAAGCCACCTGTGCCACTCCTAACCGATATCTTTTTTACAGATGCTGTGAAACACGTACCCTTAAACTTAAACGATATTTTTTAAATAATGTTTGTTTTTACAATGTTTTCAGGACGTGATGTCTCAAGTGCCAATCGAAGAAGTCCTCCTAGGAATGGCGTCACAAGTGTCAGAGCGAGAGGATGCCTTACTCTGTTCCGATGTTCGAGACAACTTGTTCGGACCCATGGAGTTCTCACGAAGAGATCTGGGAGCGCTTAATATCATGCGAGGAAGAGATAACGGACTTCCTGACTATAATACGGCCAGGTAATATCACAAAACTTTGAAATGGAGCTTACTCCTGTTAAAAATGTACGCTGAGACTTTTCTAAAAACATTTATGTTGTTAAGATCAAATCATGCACCTAATCCCTGGGGCACGAAATGGACTAAATAAATCGAAGAATGAATAAATAAATAATAATAAATATCGCTGCACACACGGAAAAAAAAAATTGTTTTAAACTAAGAATATTTCACTTGGTCAAGACATTGCGTGATTCATATATGGGGAAAACATTTTATTCTTAAAATTAGTAAATATTTGTCTTGTTATTCATTTTTCTTCCAAGTATATATACTCACTAACCAAGGCAATATCCTATTCTTGCAATCAGAAAGAAACGTTTTCTTTGCATAAGTAAGTTTTTTTTTTTAAGTCTAGAATATTAAATTCTCAAATTTAAGACAATTATGTCTTAAATCTAGATTGTACTCCTCGAAGTTCTCCAATTACTCCTCCGACTATGAAGAGCAATATCTTATAACAAGAATATATTTATTGGACAAGAAATGTCATTGTTTCTGATCAAGAATATATCTATTGGTCAAGAATTTCCGTGATTCATATATGGGGAAAACAATAAATGGTTGTACCTATCAAAACACAATTATTCTCAATGCTAGTAAATAAATAGTTAAGTCAAGATATTTGTCTTCCTTCTAGAATTTACATACTTGTGATTAAACAATATATTTGAGAATAATGCTTTTCTCAGTTGAACACTTTGTCAAACGGATCCCGGAGTTTTCTTACAAGAAAATAAATTCTCAGTATGAAAAATAAATGACTTGTAAAAAGAATGTTATTTACTTATCTGTATGCTACGGCATATTTCAGTGAAGCAGCTTTAACTCTTGCATCAATTAATTATATTTTCACACTGAGAACAATTTATCTCTAATGAAAAATACCAACAATCTTAGTTACTAGTAGATGCTCTTCAGTGAAGAAATTTATGGTACTAGTTCAATAACAATAAGTTATTCTCTGGAGATCACGTTGTTTTAATAAGATAGTCTCAATGTTCTTAGTTCAATAATCATGCGTTTTTAGTGAAGAAGTTTTATTTCTTAGTTTAATAATTTAATCGAATTTAAGCGGAGATCACGTTGTCTAGAAAGAATAATACCAATGTTCTTAGTTCAATATTTATAGCGTATTTCAGTGAAGAAGCCCAGTTCTTAATTCAAATCAATAAGCAATTGATACGGAGATCAGATTGTCTCCAATCAATAATATTAATATTGTTGATTTAAGAACGTGCAGGACTGCAGGTACTTAACTGAAGAAGTTATAGTTTTTGATCTAATTCATTGCATGTTTCATTCGGAGATCAGAAATCTCTTAGCTCAATAATAGTGTATTTCACTGCAAGAAATCTCAGTTCTTGGTTCAATGCATGTCATGTTTCATACGAAGATCAGATTGTTTCGAACCAATAATGTCATTATTATTGATCTAAAAACCCTGTACTTCAGTAAAGAAGTTTTAGTTCTTGATCTAATTCATTGCATGTTTCATACGGAGATCAGAGATCTCTTGGCTCAATAATAAAGTATTCTACTGTAAGAATTTTCAGTTCTTGATTCAAATCATGGCATGTTTCATACGAAAGTCAGATTGTCTTATTCAAAGAATTACAATAGTCTTGGTTCAATGGTTAAAATGCGTTTCAGTAATTTTTTTTCAGTTCATCGTTCGATTTATTCAAGTTAAAGTTTAGTCAGAATGTAATCAAACAAAATGTTCACATTGTGACTAAACTTTAACTTGAATAAATCGAACGATGAACTGAAAAATATTGACTGAAACGCATCTTAAGCATTGAACCAAGACTATTGTAATTCAATTAAGACAACCTTAACTCCGTATTTAACAAAGCACTTGAATCTGTACATAGAACTGAAACGGCATCACTAAAATACCATGATGATTGAGTAAGTACCATTTGAAACATAAAATGAACAAGAAAAAGCACTAAAACTCACTTACAGAATTTCGAGTCTGATGCACCGTCACATCTTTCAATCTGATCTCCGCGTGCCATTTCATGCCTGAAAATAGAGGTAGGTAAATAAGTGGGAGGTACTCAAATTAATAATAGATAAAATAATACAATGGATTTAATTCTATGAAATCATTTATTAAAAAATAAACTTCCTAAAACAAAAGTATTGATAATTTTATTTAAATATATTCTAGGTATTAATCATATTACCTAATAATGTTATTACTGTGAATATTACTTAAGGGGACATCGCAAACTATTGCTTACATTAGCTGCCTAGCTGCACTCGTGAGAAGTAAGTATAGATTAGCGCCGCTATTTAAGATTTGTTTCTTTAATGGACCTATACCACCAGATTCTTATACGTAATAATACCTAGTAATTCAATAATTATCATCTTAAATACAATACTTAATATCTTGATAATATCGCTTTATCATGATCATTCTTAATCTTAAGGCGCTGGCAACCCGTCTACTATCACATTTTTATAGTCATACAAAATATTTGTCAAATCCTATCAATAGCAACTGAAATATAATGTTAATATCTTAATTTAGTTATAATCGCTTATTCATAATATTTTGAAGTTATTTGACAACTTTATACATTTTAACATTATTTTGTGTGTATTATATTGCAAACAGTTTAGCAAAAAAAATATTTTAATCCAAACACATTTTCCTACCAAAAAGTTTGCCTTACTGGTTTTCATACTTTTGCAAACTTTTTGGAAGGCAAATTTGTTTGGATCAAAAGTATGTTTTTGCTCAACCGTGTTGCACACAACATGGCTACTTGCGATTTGTCATAAACTGATGACGGTAATATTATGGCCGCCAATAAACATATTTATGATCACTCAATAAGTGAATTTTACTTTATTATAACCCGCCTCAATAAAGAAACGAAACTTAATTCGTTCCTCTATTGGCGCAGGTTATTATTATACCATCAGATTATTATGCAAAAATTGGTTAGTAAATGTCCACCCCTGAATATTATTTACACATAATAAGCTTTAGCTATAACCCACGCACTTCAATAAAAAAAAACAATCTGAAATGGCAGCGTAAATCATAACCTCTCACATATACACTATTGCTTACTCTAGTACTTTAGAGATAGATTAACGCCGCCATTTAAGATTCGTTGCTTTATTGGCGCGGGTTATACCATCAATTCTTATAAAAAAATTAATTCAATCTTAAAATTGTAACAAACAGGGGGTCTAAAATGGCCGCTTAAGCAGAACATAAAATGAATCACGTTAAAAATTTAAAATTCTGAAAATGGACTTTATGTTTAAGACCATAAAGTTCATTTTTATATATTTTTTTTATCGTTATTCATATTATGTTCTGCTAAAGCGGCCATTTTAGGCCCGCAGCTATTCTCGTTCATATCTACACAAGATACAATACGGCCGGCTGATCTTGGCCGGGTCTGAAGTTAGCCGTTTTGCGAATCTTTCGTCAGTCATTCATTGGCCATTTTCGCACCAATGACTCACTTCAGAACTGCCAAGATCCGCCGGCCGTATTGTATGTTCCATTTTGTATTGTTACTAATCATTAATAATGAATCAACTTCTCAAATCAACATATTGATTCATACCTATTTTATGAATTATATTCGGTGTTGTGCTATAGCAATCTTGTAAGGAAATAACTTCAAAACTACTTGTACAATTGACCAAAAACGCCATGTAATGAGGAGAATAATTAATTGTTTTAAGAACTCTACACTTAAAGTAAATTTTACTTTTATCAGATTCGCTAAGTAGGTAATACTTTGTTCAATTTTCAAAAATAATGGTAGATCTTGGACTGCATACCTATACAAGATAACATTTTTTTCACAATATGTTATACCATTAATCTCTTTAAAACCAACACAATTATAAACATCATAGCGATCAGTAAATTGAATTTGATTTTTGATTTCAACGATTTTGTATGGGCTTAAGCTGAATAGAGCTGAATAAGTGTGCGTAGTCCCTAATTTATGACTATTCGTCAATTGATGTCTTGTTGCAAGTGTTAGTGGCAAGTTTTTACAGCTAGCTATTGATTGTGCTATTTTTTTTAACTCTTTGTGCTTAGCCTCAAATTTAAAGGCACTTATTAATATTGGAGGACCAACTTTTTGTATTATTCTTGGGTAATGTAGGAGAAAATGATGTTTCGGTTTAAATGTACAGTTAAATAATTGAATTAAATTTTCCAAGTAAGCTTCGATTGAAGTTTTCAAGTAATCAATCAAGTGTGAAGTGAAAATCTGAGATGTTAATATCTCTGTAATTTCTAACAGAGTTAAATATATTGTTTCCATACTGGATCATGCTCCGCAATTAAGTCACCAATTATGTACCTAAAATTACGAACAAGACACAACATCTCAGAAGCCGAAAACATTATTTTGCCATTTAACAAGTTTTGTTTTGTGACAGGTGGAGGACAATTTTTTTCAGACTTTAAATAAGTACCTATAGTATTTTATTCTTGAATTTAAGTTGTCCAAATCAAAAATATTGTTATCAATAAAATGTTTGATTACTAAGCACATGTCATAATCTTGATATTCGTTGCGACATTCAAGGCACTTCATCGTGCAATTATTTATAGTTAATTTCAACAAGATTAAACAACAATT